>OY720682.1:17229635-19629635 GCA_963170755.1 Amphimallon solstitiale
ATCAGAAAGTAAAAGGGGACCTGTTCACCGACGGTGTAGACAATAAGTATATTGCACAGAAGTAACAGGTTTCCTACCACTGAGACCATGTCTACCAGACGTAACGTCGAAGATACATAGTTTTTGGAAACCACTTTGTGAAAAAACCAGGACAATATTTTTACAACAGATTAACAATGTTATTAAAACTGTGTAATACTTGTTTTAATAAGAAAGAGAACCATATTAAAAAAATAACTTTTTTTTACCAAGTAGTTTTCATACCCATGCCCTTCGTGCAAGGTTGCAATTTATACCTGCTCATATCCGTTTCATGCAATGCTCTTTTCTAAATAAATATATTTCATTTATCCAATCTAACAAATAGAATATTTACAATTCGTCCTCACACGGAAGAAGAATTTAATTAAACTGTCTAAAGTCTTCGTGCAGCGATTACATCAGACTTCAAGAGACGCCTTCAATAACATGAAAATCACCTTTATTTTCTTCACAGAGATGTTATGTGAAGAAAATAAAGCTGTTCATTTAAACATTTATTGTAGTTCTTTCCTGTTATTAAATTTGTTATTTTTGGAATATTTGTAAAAATTTAATAACCATGTCAATAGTGTCAAGTTTAAACAAAAACATTTCACGGTCTTTCGGATAACTTGGTGATTCTGAATACAGTTTTTTTTAATATTTTTTAACAAAATCTGTTTCACTCAATTAAAATGTCTACTACTTATTCTACTGACTGAACATTACCTATGATTAATATAATTATTTTAATGCTCTTATTTAATTTGTGTACTTGAAGCGGATAAAAAAACGAATTTAACATTACATAAGACATTTATTTACTTATCGCATGTAAGCCTTACATATTCAAGTATAAAAAATAATTGTGACACTGAAAATAAGTAAAAAAAACGCAGCCAATTATTGTTTCATTTGCTTGATTAATTTAATTCTAGTTTAGCGCAAGTTGCTATGGAAACAAAACTGCTAACGAGCTAGAAAAGTCTCCACACTGCATTTACAGTAATAGAATTAAATTTGTCGGGCGTAAGTTGCAAAAAGAAACAATTAGGAATGTACGTCACCGTCGGATTGACACGTCTGCGGTCGTAACTAATCAATTGGCGTTGAATATTTCAAAATATATTGTTCACGTGTGACTCATTCAAGATGAAGAATATCAAAATATTTATTTGCACAGATTGACGATATCTATGAATGTTGCAAGACGTGCTAGGAATTTCTATTAAAATGATGAGTAAGTTTACAGAGAGGGCCACACAACCGTATACCAAATAAACGACAATATTTTTGGATTGAATCAGAAACGCGTAATGCATATATAAAACACAATGATCGTTACCCAGAATATTCATCACATGTTCGACATACTTTGAAATAACGTCCCTCAAATGTCTAAGGAATTGTCATTTCTTTATCTAGGGGGAAATAAACAAGTCCAATCAAAAATAGAATCACAAACACTACATTCAGATGGTTAATACTAATAATAAATGCATAAACAAAAAAATTGAATGTAGATATAAGACAAGCACCAATAAAACCACAAATAAACGCCTTGCGAATAAATTGCTATCAACTAAAGTAAATGCTCAAAAGTGTTGTCCGTTCCTTTCTACGCACAATCTAACTGTCGTTTTAAATGGTTCTCCAACATCCAATAGAATCTATGGAATTGTGCTTTCAAACGTGGAATGGTTCTACTTAGTTCAACCGCTGTCGTTGCGCAATATACACAATGTTGCTAACATGTATCTACAGTCCTTCCGTAAACGTTAATAGAACATTTTATGCGGTCTATACTACCTATACAAAAAGTGTGAATTGGCATGTCAGTAATAATAAAAATAGTGTCTGTATACAATCGTGTCTATGCAATGTGGATTCGTCATAAAATAAAATTATATACAACAAAATTACGTTTTTCCATAATTGTGCAAAACTAAGAAATATAAGTTGTTGATTGCCTTGCATTAATTTGTTAATGTAATTCTGTCGGTATGCTAAAATTTATATTTTTGAAAAAATCCTCGACTCGTACATATCTTTCTTACACTATAATAAGGAAATTTTATATTACATGCCCAATTACTAAACTTTGTTGTTGTTGCTGTAAGAGGTTTTTACTGGTTCACGTTCTCATAAGCAACTCTTCCTATTTGTTGGAACGTCTCATGTATCCTCTCAAAGTCCGCTCTATTCGGCCTCTATAATCCCCCGACGCATTATACCAACTACAAAGTTTGGAAGTTATCTAGAATGAGAAATAACCCTAGACTAAGCTGGAACCACTTAGTCTGGGGCAGTGGTGCCAAGTTAGGGAATTTTTCCCTAGATCTAGGGATTTCTTGATCAAATAGGGAAAAAGGGAATTTTACTCAAAATTTAGGGAATTTTGGACAAATTCTAAAGAAAAACAAAAGGTATTGTTCAAGTTTTATTCTGGGAATTTTTCGATTTTTCAAACTTCGCCACTGTTTTGCTCAGTGCCATCTAGTGTATTATAGTGTTAGATTTGTATGGAGTATAAAACTGAAGGTAGGTCACTAACTAACAAGTAAGCAAAAAGCGGGTAATTTTTCAAATAGAAATAGGGTATTCACGGGAATGTTTGCACAATAGGACATCTCGTCCTCGTGTTTGTTACTTTTTCGTCAACGCGAGCTACTATCGACTAAATTGCCATGATTTACAGCCGCCCCCGCTCTCTATTAGATATCAATATCCCCCCATCGTGAAAATTTTGCACAATATATTCCTTAAATTCAGATATTGCGACATTCAGTTGGCCATGGTAAGTTGAATTACATTCGCGCCCTCTCATAGGGAATCTTCCAAGGCAGTGTCTATGTGTGTGTACAAATATGGCCGTTCTTTACCTATTATTTAAAATATGCAAATAATCCAAACGAATACACATCATTGTCAAAATTTCTGATATATTTCTCTTTTACGAAACACGCGTCATAGATTTAAGGGGTTCTTCTGATAAAATTGCCATAAAAATTTGATAAAAAGAATTTGTGTAAATTAAACCCCTATACCATACGTAGGAGGATATTATGACTTATTACATACAATAAAATAAACATTTAATGATTTTATAACTGGCGTTTGTATAATTATAAAATTGTTACCGGTCGATAGGTATCTACTTTATCTTAACGCCCCCCCCCCCGTCCCCGCTAAAGTTAACAGTGAACTTGGTGAATTATCGGAAAGTAAATGTCTAGGGAAATCTAGGGAATTTTTAGAATGGCTTCTGGAGATTTCCAACTCTATACTACTGGCACCACTGGTCTGGGGTTGTTCTTTTATTCCAGGGAATAATTGATGGAGTAATGCCAACGAAAACTTATGATGTGATTTGGAAAAATAATGTAATTCTAGCAGGTTTCCATATAGTTTCACAAAATTGATAATATACTGCCTATACATAAAAAGATAATTTGACACAGAAAGACCAGAAAAAAAATTGCGAATAATTACTTGGCAACACCAAAGCTGGGATTTAAATCATCGAGTTGACGTGAGACGAATTCTATGAGGGTGGGTGAGAAGACCTGATCCTACCGCGAAGCAACAGCCTAGGGACACTCTTCTCATGTTGTTCAGGTAGTAGTCAAATCCAAAGAATAATTTTTTGAGGAAAAGTAATACAATATATGAAGGTCAGTAATTAATCAATTAATTAATAATTTAGAATATTTTTTCTATTTCTATTATGTTATTATACAACGAGATCATTTTGAACTGCTCTGGGTTAGCAACAAAAAAGTTCCAGTATTATCAAAAACTAGGAAATATTTACTTCCGTGAATTGTCCATACCTGGGTCTATACTAAATTTCAAAATGTCAAAACCATAATGTATTGAAGTGTCTTGTACTTTAATATTTTCATTGTTTGATTGTCGCTTTTCTGTCTATTTCAAGACAATATACTTCGTATACCATGCCTTTTACGATACAACAGGATACGTTTATCGTAATATCGCACTTTTGCAGTAGAACATTACAAGAAGATAGATCATGGAAATATTCATTGGGATCGTGTTTTCAGCAATTTGCAACGGAAGATGCAAATCTGGAAATAAACTTGGACACATTCACTTGTCATTGTAATAGGGTGATTGAAAAGTTTACGGAAACGCGGAGTGTTTGTAAAAATACACTTGATAAAGCACCAACAGTTTAAGATGTTGTCGCAGACTTTAGGCAGAATATGGAAGTTAGTCCTACAAAATTTGTACGAAAGCTGTCTGCTCAAACTGATAAAGAGATCTAATTAACTTAAAGGTAATTTGTTATACAGCATTATGTATTTAAATTGTAGGTATTTCCTACTGAAGTACTCATAAGGCACTGAAAACAAACTTACATATGCACCTATTACAGTTTTTGTACTACAACATTTACGGGGCAATCACTTTGAGCAGCGATTGAATTTTTGGCAACTGGTTTAATGAAATATTACATGAAGACGACTTGAATCACACTTTCTTTGCGGATGAAGCTTGTATGCATTTCTCGGGGTATATCAACTCTCAAAATTATCGTACCTGGTCAACAGAGAATCCACATGTTTTTGTTGAAAACAGTCTCCATTCTATCAAAGTTGGTGAGTTGGTGTTTGGATTGCAATGTCCGAAAGACGAATTATTGGACCAATTTTTTTTCATGATACAATTAATGTAATCCGATAACCGAGAACAAATATTGGAACTCTTTATTAACAGCTTTCACGAAGATGAATTAACCCTGGGATAGTTCCAACAAGATGGGGCAAATGCACATACTTTGCGCAACAAACTATTAATTATTTGTAAGGATACTATGGTGACCGATTGATTAGTCGAAATCGATGGCCAGCCAATCCTCATGATTTAACCCCACTGAACTTTTTTACTTTGGCCATCTAAAAAATAAAGTATTTCAGAACAGACTGCATAATCTCGATGAACTTGAAGAGGCAATTACAATAGAATTGCAAGTATCACACTGGATACACTCCACAATGTATTTATTAATGTTTATTATAAAAAATAAAGTGCAATTATTATATTTCTAAAAAAATTCTTTCATATAATTCAACTTAAAACTAACCCTATTTCTTTGATATTTATCACAGGAAAAATTTAAATAGTAAACCTAACCACCAAAATAAATAAACATGTTTGCCAATTACACTGTCTTTCTATATTAAAATCAGTGAGCCAACTCAGAAGAGTTCAAAATGATCACGTTGTATACTACTAGAAAAATACATTTTATTTTTTAGTTTCATTTATGTGTACTTTTTTTTTATTTTATGATTTTTCCATTTCCAGTTAGCGGTTTAACATCAAAAATACATCACGCAATATAACTAACAACAAAATCAAAGACTACTTATAACTTAATCGGAGGCCCGGTATGTATATATTGTACTGTATATGTATGTGTTCATACAACAAAACGTATTTTATATAAAAATATGTGACATATCTTAATTATTTATTTAAAGAAACGATCGAGCTGCATGGAATAATCTCGTGATACATTTTAATGCGAACAAGCGTTTGCATAATTAATTAGCAGAACCCCGGTTATTAAAGATCGCACACGATGTGTGGTAACCGCTGATTAGAGGATACGTGAGAAACGAGGTCGCAACCAATAAAGGTGACCAACATATTCATGGTCGACCGAAGAAATTAAGCGGTTAAAGGACGCCGATTGACGAACTCGTGCAGTGTCTTTTTTTTTGCGAGGCGTTCCGGGGCAACCTAAAATTAGTGAGGGTCGCACGGTAACGAATGTCAATATATTATCTACATATGTACGTGTATATAGATAATAACAGAATGCAAAACATTGAAATCCAGTATAATCAAGGAGAACGATTATCAGTTACACATGCGGCAAGGTTATGCATTATACTGCAAAGTATTTCCATATTTAAGTGTTTTTTAGTGCTTCTTACTGTCTAGTATGTAGTAATTACCCACGAGGCAAAATCACTATATGCTCACTTGTTATGCATTAGCAAATACGTATTTTCATCATTCTCAAAAATTGTGATTTTGCCATACTTTGTGCATACTTTAAAATAACAAGCGCTGGTGAAGCAAAATAATATTTCAGCAAGTTTTCTCATTTTTCTCATTGCAAAAAGGATACTATTTTTTTAGTAAATGATTTGGTCGGTCCATGTATATCTACTCTCTATATATACGGCAAGATTTAGTTATAATTTGTTGGCATTTAATCAAGCTTCAGTTTTAGCGATTGCCTTTTTTTTCAAGATGACCAACCTGAGGCAGAAACAGTTGATGACAGGTACACCTACAAGGATACAAGTAAAGTCACAACTGAATAAAAATTGGAAAGCTTTTTTCACAAACTATTCAACAGAATAGAAAAGAATAATGAAAGTTTGAATAAGACATTAGATCCAAATAAAGATTAAATTAATTCAAAAATTGAAAAAGGATGTATAGATCCTAGAACAGAAACACTTCAGTTAAATTCTAAATTAGAGAAGAAACTAATACAATCTGTATCAGTTTTAAGAAAAGAAATTAATGCAAATGTAGAGAAATGCGAAAATAGTTGTAAATTCCCAATGGGAAAAATAAATGAAAGATCTGTAAAAACGTTAAAAGAATTTTAAGCAGTAGATGAAAAAATAGATTCTCTAGAAAATATAATAATAAATAATGATATTACGAGTAGAGAACAATTAAGAAATCTTTCACATGTGAAAGATTGTAAAATTAAATACGGAGCGTGCACAGATCAATGTTTAGACAAGATAGGACTTTAACAAAACAGTATCAAAGAATTAGAGGACAAAGTAATACATGGGGTTAATATATCTAGTGTATCTTTGCCACAAATACCTAACAGGTAGCCCAGAAAATATACCAACATTTTCGAGATATCATAAAGATATTCCTATGGCGTTCCTCAAAACAATAAAAACATTCATAAAAGGTATATCTGATGAAATATCCAAATTACACTTCATAAAAAGTTGCCTCAAGGATTATGACCTACAAGTGCACAGAGAAAACTGTATAATAAAGGCTATTAGAAATATAATAGAAGGTATTAAATATTGTATTACGTATAGTGACAGCAAAAAAAATTACTACACAGTATCACACAAATTTAATATGAATCTGTTAATACAGATTATTATAACGTATAATTCTATTAATTCTTCTTCTTTTTCACTTGAAATATTTTTCAATTAAATTAATAGGAAGTAATATAATTAATTAATTAATTGTCTCGATTAGTTCAGCCTATATACAAAAAATTACTTCACAATATTAAAAAAAATTACCCGATTTTCTTTCATTTCGCTGTTGTCATCTTCAGATTGATTTGATCACCATCGTGTTAACATCAGCAAAATTGTGTATGTAGATATATACAAAATAAACGAATATTGAGTGGTCATCCACATAATAAAAAATTTAGGAAACTACAGGTGCACCATATCACATTTCGATTGTTATATCCAAACTTTCAACAATAAAAAAAAAGAGCTGCGTCCGAGCCGTCACTATTTGTGGGAAGGTTAGTGTTTATAGCAATTTTTAAGGTTTTATTTTTCTGTAGCTATTCCTTTTCATTTTATGGACTTTGGTTAAACTATTTAAGTATAAAGTAGTAGTCATAGCAATATGTATGTATGACGTTAAAGCCGAGGTTCACGAGAATTTGATGCCTTATATGCAATGTTTTTAAGTTGTCTACTATATAGATCATTCCAGGGATCAAGACGATTATGACGCTGTACCCCGGTTGCAAACTATAATTTTAGAAATTATTCAAGGCCATTCACATTGAATATTATCTAAAAAAAAAAATTCTTATACTTGCAGTAATCCTAAAAATTTAAAATTGCCTATGTTTAAAAATGTAGAAGCACACATTTTAAAATTATTATTATTACGCTGTAGTAGAATTTTTAAATCAGGCTGGCTGTGAAACGGGACACTATCTATATAACTGTACAATTTATGGGAATATGACTTTTAATATCCGAATGTTTATATGTATAATTTTATGTAGGGCAAAGTGTATATCCACTATGTACGATTAATATGCATTTGTAATTGCGTTACATTACTAAATTATTATCAAAAACACTTTTTTATGACATTAGAAAGACTATCTGTATTTAGTAAATAATAAGTTTATTTGAATCAGCGAAATTTATCAACGAAACTGATATATCTGCTTTACATTTTATATGTAAATGTCAAATTTAACATTACCAAATAATTGATATTAATACCACATGTTTAATATTACATTTCAATGAGATCATCGACATTTGTGCAATACACATTATATACACTGCCGCTTATGGAAATTTGGCCAATGAGAAATACAAATAAAAACAAAGAAAGTATAAAAAAAAGATAAAAACTCAAATGTTGATTAATATTTTTGTTGTTGTTACTTAAATATTAAGTTTTAATATTTAAGTAACAATAACAAAAATATTAATCAACTATAATATAATTCAAGCTTTCATAACCGACAATTCACCCTTGAATCGCTTAAGGTTTTATCGTCGATACTTCAGCACTGATCGCCATTGAAACATTCCTAAGCGACATGTGATGTCGAGTCAACGCATTTCGTGATACTGACTCTGTAACTGACAACTTATTGCCTTGATGTTAGGGTAATAAATCATTCTTTTCTATAATTTCTGGTATTTTTCTTTTGTAATGAAAAAACACCTGATTTCCCTATCGCACCCTGTACAGGAGGAGTTGAATATAGTGCAGAACCAGCCCTACCTGAAATTACGACGGATGCGAATTTTAAACAAGTAGAGCTAATTAGTAAAATAAAAAGTAGAAAAATAGTACGAGAAACAGTGCCGAATTACAATCATTTTTGCATAAGGGTGGGCAATCAATAGATAAGGTTAGGATAGGCATGGCACTATCATGACTGAACTATAGAGCAGTGGAAAAACGACTTTTGGAGTGACAAATGTTCAGAATATTCGAATATTCGGTCAACGTCGTCGAGTTTTCGTCAGAAAATCGCGCTCCGGAAAAATACTCCGATTGCATTATCAACTATGAAGCACAGAGGTGGTTCCATCTGACCAGTGAAGTTTTCGACGAGTGCAGCTTTGAAGAGATAAACTATCAATCCTACAGCACAGATATGGAAACCAGTGACTATTATCTTTTCCTAAATTAAAAAGACATGAAAAAACGCAGTCTTTCTTGGGATGCAGTAAAGGACTTTTTTTATGGACTTACCGAAAGACTTTTTTATAAGCACAGTCTTATTGGAAAAACGTCGAAATAATAAAATATTACTCTTCTCAAACTTTTTTTCATTCGTAGATAGGCATATGAATAGCCTTTGTCAAACGTAAAATCACAAACAAGTCAGAACAAATTAAATGTTGCCAAATTAATCAGAAACAAGTTTGTTTCCCTCATCCAATCAGACTGCTCAAACTGCTCCTTACAAGTTTGTGATTTATGTTGGAACAAATCCTATATAAAAATATGCACTCGTATATTAATGTTGCCGATACGATTCTGAATATAATTTTGGCTGTACAATATATTTTTTTCGGAAAAGCTTCGAAAATTCCTTATTTGTAAATCAATGTAAAAAATGAGGTGTGGCCACCACACGACTTTCTTATACGTATGAGCGTTTCAAACTATACAATCTTAAGAATTCTTTTATACAAAACTTATTCAAAATCCTATTCTAAGTACTTTTATTCTCTTAATAAATCGCTATAGAATGCATACTTTGCAAGATATTCGAAAAAAAGTGCTACTCGCTAAGACTAAAAGTGCTACTTCCGGTTCGAATTTTGAAATTTCATGTATACAAAAAATATTGCAAATATAACTCTAAATACTTTTGTACTCTTAATAAATATATATAGAATGCATAACTTACGACATATTTGCCAAAAATCGCTATACGGTAAGAGTAAAAGTGTTACTTCCGGTCCGAATTTTGAAAACTTTTTTATACAAAAGATATTGAAAACTATGTTTTAAATACTTTTATACACGTAACGTACCTGTCTAAAAAGCTTGACTTGCGAAATATTCGCAAAAAACCGATTTTCGATAAGAGTAAAAGACCTACTTCCGGTAGGAATTTCGAAAAACTTTTTAAATAAAATTGTTCTCAATTTTAATTTTAAGTACATATGAATTCTTTATACATTTGTATAAACTTAGTATTTGACGAAATATTGGCAAAATTCGATTTTTTCACTGAAGTAAACTGCTACCTCCGTTCTACCGATTTTACTGAAAAACTAATCAGATCTCAAGAGGAAGATTATACACGTAAATACAAAATTTGGAATTGATATCTCCAGCGGTTTGACCGCTATCGTGGTCACAGACAGACAGACAGACAGACAGACAGACATTTTTTAAAAAACACTTTTTTGGTATCGGGGGACTTCAAAACGTGGACATCTGCAAAAATCTCGAGGTCGAAAATTTTCATCATCACAATACTTCCTTATACTACGTATAAGAAAGTAAAAAGGCTAACATACAAAATACTAAAATTAAGAATGAATGTAAAGCAGCTAGTGGAAAACAATATAGGCATATAAAAGATGCAATTTGAAAGAGGTTTCATTTTAATATCAGGTTGTTTTCAGTCCAGGAAACTGGCAATTTACATAGAATTGATGGAATAATACATAAGAAACATTACGTGCAATTTTAAAATATAATGCTCTTCTATCTGATTTGCGTTTAACTGGACAAAGGGAGTTGATATATAACGAACTCGACATGAGGGTGAGAAAAACTGGCTCTGGAGTACACTTCAAAACTAATCCAAAAATTAATTGGAAGAATGCCACACGTGTTATTCAGCAGGCAGTCCTCAATTCAAGGGCGGATTTTTTGGAAAAAATCGAGTTAAGAAAGGCTTTATTACTTAATTATTACTTTAATTTAACTTTTCTTGTTCTATTATGTTATTATATACTTTTGAAATAATATATATTATTTTGTCGTTACATTTCTTGGATGCTTTTTTATATTTTATAATTTTTCTGTTTAGTCAAATTCCCGTGAGTGCCGGTGTATATACACAAATCAAACAATCAGTGATAAATAAGAATATTTATGGCAACAAAACATCCTTTCTTAGAAATATTTTATTTACTTTGTGGATAAGCTTCGATCTTTGTAAATTAATAATGCAGACCTCCTTTCTTTTGCATTTGAATATTAAATTCATTCAAGTATGTATATTATAAGTAGGCAGCATGGCCATTGCAACTGTACATGAGTAGGATGATGTATGCGTTAAATTTAAATTTTTAAACTTATTGGCAATCTAATTGTCACAGTTCTCCCACACTATAGAATAATAAAGTACGACAATAATACATTTTTATTCATTATCATACATTTTATCTGATTGTATTTCTAAGAAGACTAAGGATACGGAGATTATGAAATAAGAGGCCCGCAATTTACTGTTTATCTGAACGGATCTCGTACAAAGGCGGTTCAGTTATGTTATGCATTAGCATTTCGTATGAATCTCATACTGACCTTGTACTTATTGAACGGAACTTTAAATACCGACAGATACATAACAGATAATCTACCGGAAACTGTAATTCCGTATGTCCCTTTCACTGTCAAATAACTCTACCCGTTTCAAGTGACTTGAACAAGTGCCACAAGCACGTTAATATTTTATTATTAAATTAGTGTCCTTTTGATGTTAGTTTTGTATTCTTAAAATATTAGATTAAGTGATGAAAAATAATAGCTTATTAATCAATGAATTTTTGAGGAAATGTAATTACGTATATTTATATAATTTTGATTTTATTTTTGTTTGATGGTTATATTATAACAGTAAAAGATATATCTGAAAACAGTCTTAGCATGAAGAGTTCATTAAAATCTCGTTATAGCTTATAAGAAAATCGCAAAAAGTTAATTGACATAAATTACATACTCGTTTGCAAGTGAAATTCAACACTAGAATTGCACATCACTTACTTTCTTTTATTTTAGCGGAATGGCTAGTAATCGGGCCCAATCCCTGGTTTGTTTATAATCTCATGCCCTAGTTCGATCAACACTGCCTAACCAGAGTATTAAATAAAATTAATTGTCATCGGAGATAAGCGGTCGCCAATAATTATTTTGAAAATTCTTAATGTGAAATTTATTGGATAACGAAAATAATAATAATATAACTATAGCATTTTGAAATATTCCAAAATTAATTTGCTAGTGTAAAAGTGCTAGCTAGCACATAGAAACGTAATGAAATTCTTGACATGAAAAGGAAATAGACCCAAGAATAATCACCGGAAGATTACTAATGTGTGTGGGGAAAGGTGAAGGTTACAGACAAAAAATCCAAAATTTTAACAAAAGAGGAAATTACCAAATTTGTTCAGGAAGCACCAGATCAAAAATATTTGATGATTAAGGTAATTAGTTGAAAATATTTTTTTTTCGATTTACTATTTTGTGTATTTATATTTGTAGGTTGCTGTAATATTTAGTGTTTCTAGAGCATGTAGAATGGATGAGTTAGTGAAAATGACTATACAAGATGTAAAAAAGCTACCAACTAAACTTTTAATTAGCATACCTGATTCTAAAACTGATCATTTGTAGTTAATGACATGTATTTAAAGAGGTAATAAGTAGCTTTAAGACCAGAAAACATGCCTAGCATAAGATTTTTCTTAATATACCAAAATGGAAAAGTTTTTAGACAGACTGTAGGAATACATCAATTTAGAAAAACGCATAAAATAGTTGCTATTTATTTGAATTTGCCAAACCAGCTTGGTTTCGTCGATCTTCTGCGACGATGTTGATTTACTCTAATAGAGGTATAAGCAGTTTAAAGAGGTTAGGCCACTGGGAATCGACGAACGTCGCCAAGGGATATATAGATGAGTCTCTTAACAGTAAGGTGGACGTGGCAAACAAACAAAAAGATATTGAAGGAAATAGTCCTACTGTTTCTAATGTCCCGTCTATACTCAATAGCTGTATTAAATAAAAACACTAGTAGTTCAGTTCTTCCAATGTTCAATTACTGTACTAACTGTCATATTAATGTAAATACAATCAACAAATATTTTTAAAATATTGATAATAATTGGGTTAATATTGTTAATTAAAATAATTAATTTCTGTTTTTTAATATTAATTAATAAACTCAAGTTTTATTCCAAATAAACCTGTTTTCAGTTATTTGTGAAGTGCGCAAGGAATTGTAAGGAAATGGTTATTTTCATACAGAAATGAAAATTTCCTTACAGCTACTTTTGCGATGCCTATAGCAACTTCTGATGTATGGTAATGTCGACCTTTTCTTTCAAAAAATTTGGAAGAAATATCAATATTTCCGAACGATTTGCGGGAAAAAAATGTAATTCCAATGATTCATTGTATAAGGTATTATTTAAAATTACGTAATTAGTATATTTCTTTCAAAAGTTTCGAAATAAAATTAAAATTTCCCATTACGACTACTATTTTGACGTAACCCATTATGAACACAACATATTACTACGCAAGTACTTTTTATATGTTATGTCAAAGTGAACGCAGACCAAGTTTTTTTTCTTATAAATCCACTGTTGTAGTAGATTCTTTATACATACACATTAAGCAACGTTGAAAGTGTTAATTGAATGTGCACATTCTATGTATAGATACTAAAATAGTGTATATTCAATTAGGTTCCATCGACATATTCTTTAGTAATTACGTTGCTGAATGGTTATAAATGTATATCGCAGCATAGTTTAGCAAGGAAAAGAAGAAGTCTAATTTATACATTATATAAAAGTATATAGCGTTCTTCAAATAAGTAATAATATTTTATCTGATATGTTTGTTTAGCGTTGTTAATTTGTACACTGGCAACACTTTGTTATTGTACACCCTGACAATTTAGATGTAAATATATGTTAATCGAATTTTGGCTATGAAGAACTATATACGTATATACAGTCCAGTCGTTTTGGCAACCGACACGGCCAAAGTACGAAGTAAAGACGACGGTTCAATACCACTACAAATTTCGATCGGTCGGAATAATTTCAAAACAATAAAGTTAAACTAATTGATTAATATTTCAGGATATATACGTAATGACCATTATTAGAAACATTATGTTCGTTTGACTTTTTTTTTAAAAGCAAACTTGTAAGTATTACAAATAACAAATTGTATGAATATTTTTCATGCCAGAGTGACTGTAATTAGAGCAATGTGTGCATTTCAAGCGCAATTAGATAACTACTCTACCATAACTAGTAAAAAGTTGTAAGAATACCAAATGGTGTTTTTGGAAACGTAAACAAACTATAAATATTAATTGTCCGATATTCTCTCAAATATATAATTTATAGTAGAATTTTACTACTGCATTGAAAATTTCGGAAAATTTGTAATTTCTAGATATTTTGGAATGAAGAAATTTTCGCAGTCTATACGTAAAAAAATAATAATTAAAACAGAATAATAATAGTTACAATTTAGTAATACATTTACATGCCAATAATCAGGAAGTCGATTTATATATGATTACCTGATAAAAATCTGCTGTTTATTCTTTGCTGAATTATAAGGAGTTTACGAGATGTGATTGGATTATGTCGATGCATCTCCATACTAGATAGATTGCAGATGTTTAATATTTCAATTTCAATTTACGCTAGCCTATTAAAGTATAATATTTCTATATGACTTGCGAGTCATTTCGTTAAATTATAAACAGCAAATAAAAGAATACTCTATCAAAATTAAAGGTACAATATCATAGGTACATAAGGTGGAGACTTTGCGCAAAAATTTTGGATCAAAGGAACACATTTTAATAAAGTTGATTTCAGTTAAATGCTAGTCAGATGTTAAAGAAAAAACAGTGTTGGGATAAATATAAACCAATTTGAAAAGAAGATTTCCTAAATCAACCTTAAGCATTATAAACAGCTTTAGGCCTGTGTCGTACGTGGCAACTATAATTTTGCGACTGTAGATTCGTTTGGTGTCTGTGAAATTGACAGAAAAATGTTCAACGATCATAAAACCCAGAGTAATTGCAAAAAGATTATGTAAGTTCGTATGATAGCTAGTCGCCTAGAAAAATTGAATGTCTTCTTTTTTAAGAGAGTGGATATAAAAGATCGAACTGATTACAGAAAAACCTGTTAATTTCAAACTGAGCAAATTTTGCAGAAGACAATAAAAACTGAATATCATAAAAACAATAACTATATAGAATGACAATCTAAAACTTCACCAGAAATTAAGTAACACTATCCGATTTTATTGAGATTACAGTTGTGCAACTGTTACTTAATACATGACCGTGGTTGATAGAGGGCATAATTTGCTTTTACTAACGTACTTCGGATGTCAATGGCATCTAGTATGCACTATCACGTATTAACTGACAGTTGCACAAATTGTCATAGAAAGAGACTACTTGCCGTTACAGCAGTTGAAGTAGTGTATACCTTACTCCAAGAAGAGAGACACGAAATTCTACAAAAGACACTACGAACTGAATATCTTGGAAAAAATAAAATGTACAGACTGACAATCAAAAATTGAGTTAACATTATTCTTGTTCATTATGTAATATTATAGTTGAACGACTGTCAATGAATACGTGACAGTGGTTGATAGAGGGCATAGTTTTCATATAGTAAAATATATTGGATCAAAGTGACATTAGGAACTACTGTCACGTATTAATTGACAGTTGCAGAACTTGTCATAGAAAGAGACTACTGACAGCTGCTAGTTGAAGTGAGTGAAGTCACCACGTGTGACACAGTGTTTAATTAATATACATGGTTTTATAGGAGGCCAAATTGAGTGCAGACACGGCACTTTTTCAACACATAATATTAATTATATTCTACATAATTTTCATATTTTATTATACCACATTATAAATACCTTTTGTCTAATATCAAAATTAAAAAAAAATGCTTTTATAAATTTGTGTGGGACAGGCTGTATATAGAACTTTATATATTGTTTGTGGGTCAAAATGCATCACACAACTTTTATAAACAACATTTATATCAATTATTATAAATAACATAAACATATTAAAACTCATCTGTCGATTGGCTGCATAAACGTATTTGTTTGAGGTTTTCCAGGTAGGTGGTAATTTAATTAAAATAAATTTTATAAAAAACGTGAAAATCCTTTTGTTGATATATTTAAATTTGGTGAATTGCTACAGGTGTTCATTTATTTCATAAAAAAGTAGGTACATTTAGACACGATAATGCTAAATTAAAGAAATAATTTAAGAATAACGAGTAAGAACTACAAAACTATTCCTGTTCACCATATAGAACTCAAATTTATAGGAATGTTAAAAGCAGGACGATAATATAGTTCTCAAAAGTAACAAGCCATCATAATAAAAGTTCTTCCCTATATTTTGAAGTTTAAATAGCATTTATATATTTTTTTTTGTATAAAAATAAAGAACTCGGTGATTTTCCCTAAAGTTAATAAACGTTGTTTAAATTTGGCAAAAAATATATTAATGAAATTAAATATCACTAATAGTCTATATTCTATGTAAAATTAATCTAAGAAGATCAAAAAGCAAAGCAACAAAAACAATATTCATATTTAAGAAATTCCGTTCTAATTTGATAACTTACAGCAGTTACAAGTGTCACATTTAATATTAATGTGGAATACGGTGGATTTACATAATTTATTAATTTTATAATCTCTTTAAATCAATAACTGATATATACATATCGATTCATCTGATACTAGCTTTCAAAATATTGTTATTAATTAAACTAACGAAACAAATTGTCGATGATTTCTATAAAGAATGTTTATTAAGTTAAAAGTAACATGTTTCTTTCTTCCTGAAGCGAGCAGCTTTAATAAATGTAACACATTAATAAGTAAGTTGAAGCATGATAAATATGTTTTTAACGATAACCAGAAATATTCGTCAATCCGTATCATAACACGTAGTTGAATGGTCTGTAGTTTTTGAGTAATCGTTTGTTTTCATTTAACAAACAAAACGATAGAAGAAGACATGTATGTGAGTCATTACAATATACAATCAATAAAGTTGACTACTCGTTTTTGTTACCTGCATATAGGCGCATTCGCACGTAAGGATCACTTTAAAAGCGCAAGAGAACTCAGAGAGAGAGAGAGGATTTATAATAAAACCAAGAAAAAAGTAAACACTGACACCTCACAAAGTACTAAGTACACTTATGATATACGTAAAGTATACTTAAGGACTGTTTCTTTGGCTATATTGTTGGATACCTACTACACATCTGACACTTAAAATGGAAAACACTGCTGAGCACCCACGTCATTAAAATAAAGCCGACTGTCGCGTTGTGTCGAATTGACGTGACTCACTGGTCTGAGTTAAATACAAACACTAGCAAAACACACAAACTTCTACCGCATGTATGTGCAATGACAAACATCTAATACAACTGCTGCTGCTACTACTACTACAACTAAGTGCTTTGGTTGATATTACTGTGCTTTCCCATTGGACGACCTTACGAAGTAGTCCAAGTTCGTGCAGTCGATTCGACTGAGAGCCGAAAGAAACTGTAAATGATGGCGATGCCGGTGTGCAAGTGATTAGGTGAAATAGGGTTGGTTTGCCTTACTTGATGTTGATGATATTACCGACTGACTGCTACTGCTTTTAAATGCCGTGCAATATGGAGGGAGAAACGGAATACACTGCACGATATAACGGCTCTTTTTTATGTGTCTAAGTGCCCTCAGTCACGAACCACCCTCATGGGGCTACCGATAAAGTAGCTTGCTTTGTTACCTACTACTAGCTCATGCATTTTACATGTTAAATATATGGAATACACGAAATAAAAAAAAAATTAATTCAGCACGAAGTAGTAATATAATGTAATTAGTAATACTCAGTCTGAATATAATTTAAATGTATTCATAATATACATGAATATACATATACGAATATACATATACAGGTTGACCGAATCATCCGATTTAACCTTGTAACTTGTACATTTATCATTTAGCATATATTATTAACGAAGGAAATGCAATCTCATGACATATAAATCATATTCTCTATACTTCCGATTTCACCGAAAATGATTTTCGAATTTTAAATGGCACAGCTTTGCTTTTGTTTTGACCCACTGAATTATTAGAAATATATCATTGTCTGTTTTTACTTCCTTATACGTAGTATAAGGAAGTATTTTCTATTAGAGTTTCCGTAAAATCGGTAGACCGGAAGTAGTGTACATTAGTAACAAAATTAAACTTAACTAACAGCGCGTCAACTACTAAGTTTAAACAAATTTCTGAAGAATACAAAAGTACTAAAAAGTGATTTTTAGAAAGATTTATATAAAAAGTTTTTCGAAATTCCTACTGGAAGAAGAACTTTTTGTCTTCCACTAAATAAGCCAACTAAATATTTTGATCTCAAGCTGTCAAAAAATAAAAAGAAGATTATGTTAAGTTAATGTACTTAGAATAAGAAACTGCGTCGAAATAAAAAAAATATAAACAAATAAAATAAATAAATATAAATTTAAAAAACGGACGAATTTGGAACATGATTTTATGTATTACGATGAAATTCCAATTCTCTCGACATTAATGTGCCATAAATAGGAAGACAGGCAGTCATTTATAGGTTCTGCCTAGCAGCGTGTCTTCCTATATTTGTTATTAGTTTATTATTGTTAATAAAGCCACTAAGTCTCACTAAGCCAAGATGACGTTTTGGACTTGTTTTATACGTTCCTTTAATAGACTGGCTATGAATAATTTAATATATCACATCTGACTAAGGTTAGGTCAGCTACCAATAAATAAAAATTTCTAGATTGTGTGGTTAGGAAATAGAAGTCTGTTGACAAATCAGTGTACTTTTAAACTATTAAACGAAAACAACTACAATAATAGAATTTCAAATTTCATCAAGATACAATCGACAACAAGGTAATTTTTTGGACTTAGGTTGTACCGACCATTTCTTTCCTTGTAACCACTTTCTAAAATCGCACCGTTAAAATGCTGAAAAGCAGAATTTCACTGGAATCAGGAAATGAATAGCGTCATCTTCAGTGAAAAATGTTGATATTGTTGATGAGCTCGTAATATTCGTGGAATTGAAACCATCAGTTTACGTATAGTAATTTACGGCTCTTACACAAGTGTAATGATGCGAGGGTTATCAAAAATGGATGTAGATTTCCTATAGTAGTAATTCTATATACACTAAATGCGGTTTGCAATTTCAATGACGCGCTGGAACGAATTTTAATACCCTATCCTCTGAAGCCGGAATTCCCGTTGGCAGTAGGGTAATGTATGACCAAATATCACTAGGATTACTATAGAAAAAAATCATAACTTTACAACCATCGCAAACAATGTAAATGTTCAACTGCCGATTTTAGAAGCTTGGGATTATGTACCACAAGCTACCATTGATTAGCTGAAATGAAGTATGCTTTATAGTCTCCAGCTGAATGTTTAAGTAACAGATGAGGGCTCAGGCATTATTATATAGTATTGCTTATTAAATTGGTATGATTTAATTATTATATCTATTGTTTATTGTAAGGAGCGACATACATCGTTTCCTAAACTTTCACCAAACTTCACTAATGTCCTCTAAATGTTAATGTTATTTATTATTGCCAGCATCATATTCTAATTTTCTGAATGCATTCTTACAAATAAATAGTAATTTAAGGCAAACACCATCTTTTTACTTTCTTATACGTAGTATAAGGAAGTACTGTGATGACGAAAATTTTCGACCTCGAGATTTTTGCAGATGTCCACGTTTTGAAGTCCCCTCACACAAAAAAAGTGGTTTTTAAACAATGTCTGTGTGTCTGTGTGACCACTATTGCGATCAAGCCGCTGTAGATATCTATTCCAAAAATTGTATTTACGTGTCTAATCTCCCTCTTGAGATCCGATTAGTTTTTCAGCAAAAATCGGTAGACTGAAAGTAGTAGTTTACTTCAGTGAAAAAAATCGAATTTTCCAAATATTTCGTCAATTACTAAGTTTATACAAATTTATAAAGAATTCAAATGTACTCAAAATTAAATTTGAGAAAAATTGTATTAAACATTTTTTTCGAAATTCCTACCGGAAGTAGGTCTTTTACTCTTATCGAAAATCAGTTTTTTGTGAATATCCCGCAAATCATGCTTTTTAGGCAGATACATTATGAGTATAAAAGTATTTAGAACAGAATTTTAAATATCTTTTGTATAAAAAAAAATTCAACATTCTAACACTTTTACTCTTACTGAATTGCGAATTTTTGCAAATATGTCGTAAATTATGCATTTTGTATATGTTTTTTCAAGAGTACAAAAGTATTTAAAGTTAGATTTGCAATGTTTTTTGTATAAATGAAATTTCAAAATTCGGACCGGAAGTAGCACTTCTACTCTTAGCGAGTAGACTTTTTTCAAATATCTCGTGAAGTATGCATTCTAGTGGGATTTATTAAGAGAATAAAAGTACTTAAAATAGGATTTTGAATATTTTTTGTAAAAAAAAAATTCTAAAAATTCTATAATTTGAAACGCTCGTACGTATAAGAAAGTCGTGTGATGGCCACACCTCATTTTTTATTTAATATGTATGGTATTACCACACAATGCCTCAGATCGACCATTCGTGTTGAATACCATTTAAGAAATCAAAATGCTCTACGAAAAGACTTGACATATTCCAAATTGTCTCATGTAAAATGGCTATACAGCACGTGTCAATTTTCATTAGCCATAGGCGATTAATTCATGCAATATGTGACAACATGGCACCCCCTACTTTTCTCTTCAATGCGAGCGCGACCGATGATACAAGATACAGATACAAGCTCAAGTTAGCAGTAGCTGTTGGACTATTGACTTGGATGTATGTACTGCGCTTAGAAATAATATTTACGCCTTGCAAGGATTTTTCTTTTTCCTTTCAGTAAATGCAGGGAATTATTAAGCATGACACAAACAAAAGCGTAATTCTAATAAAATTAAAAATAAGGTAAATAAAAAAGGATTCTGAAAATAATAATAAACAACTAGATCGCGCCGGCCATTTGATGATGACGGATTTTATTGCAGACTATATCTCGGAACGTGTTCGCTGCTCAACATTTAATGTAGAAGTGGCAAGATCGGGGAAAGTCGCTGTGATGTCGATTGTTGCCGGGAGACACACGTTGCCAAGTATTATTTGTATACGTATAAATCGCATGTAAACATTGAATCCCTATACCTAATGAAAATAGACACATACGGTATAATATCTTTTCATACTTTAAATAAAATTTCATAAAGTAAATATGGTCGCTATTATGGATCTGAATGATCCCCCTCTCCTCTTCTACAGGAAGATGAAATAAAGGGTAGATGAAAATGTTTTAAGACAATTGTTCAGACAAGGTTTATATATCGCATTTTTATAGTTGTTTTAAATGTTATGTGTTCAGAAAAATGACAGCAATTATAAAAAAAGTTTTACAAAAAATTTGTTTGAAGGCATAACACATCCAAATTGGACAAATTATTAGGTTTCTGCACATATATTAAACAAAATTATTATACACTAGCCTGGCATTTATAAATAATGGCTAATATATGTATTAAAATAATATTATTTAAAAATTTGCCCAAAATGTGTTCTACATGTTGTCAAATATTTTGTGTGATTGGTGTGCATCGCCATCAAACATTCCCATATAATTTAATGAACATGGACATTTTGTTTGGCAAACAATTTTTTTATGTAATTGTTTTTTAAACAGCCTTAGGGAAAAAATAAGCAGAGGGATGCCATATGAGTATGCAATCAAGTTATATTAAATAAAAGTTCACCAAGCTACATATATGTAGTTGCAAGAACATTAGCTTATACACATATTTCAATTTAGAGTTCCAACCGGCGTCGTGAGTGTGATAACTCACAGCAGTATTATAAAATGTATAATGTTATTCTGTAAATACAGGGTGTTTGCTTACTCGGTTTTCTAATTTGGAGAGTATAAATTTCCCAACATGTAGAATGTACTACCAAAAATTCGCGTAGTAAAAGTTTTCAAATAAGCGCGAAAAAAAAAGAAGAAAATATTGGAAAATGTTGTTAAGACGGTCTGTACACATAGTGTAAGTGTGTATGTGTGTACCTTCTACGTAAGCTTTGCTTATTTAAACGAGAAATGCTGATCTGTTGCAAAAATAAACTCGAACACGAAGAGTGTGCTTACAATGTATCATATTACGATATTTAACAGCTGTTAGTCTAGTGCTCGTATTTGTATGGACCACTGAAGTTGTACCTAGCGGATATTGTATTATTTAATTATTTTTGTGTGTGTCTCCTTTCAAGAGTATGGCTTACAATAATAATGAATTAGTAGATATGGTGTTAATGTATGGTGAGTGCGAAAAAAATGCTGCAACAGCTCGGTGACGATATGCGGAAATTTTTTTAAACAGACAATTGCCCGCGAGAGCTACCTTTGTACAATTAGTTCAGCGATTAAGAGATACTGTAGGAATTGAACCACAACGACGCGAAGGACGTGGCAGAAGCAATAGAGTATTTGACGCAGAAGAAGATATCATAGAAGCTATAGAAAACGACCCAACACTACACGACAACTTGCTAGACAGTGTAATGTGTCCAATTATACTGTCTGGAGAACGCTGCGGGAAGATCAAATGTATCCCAGAAATCAACGATATTGATGAATTATGTGAACGTATTATTGTGAAAACGGATCGTATACGAGAACGCAATTTGTTTCAAAGTGTGCGCGAGTCACTTATACGATGCGCCAGAGTATGTATTCAAAAGAATAGTGAGAATTTTGAACATTTGCTGTAATTGTACATTACAAACGAACAACAAAACATATTGAATCGCTATTAAAAGATAATCTATTTCATTTATCATTTTGTAATCGGATATCTGCAGAAGTAGCTGTGTAAGTATTTTTTTATCCCTAATGAAAGTGTTTACATAAAGCGAACATGCATAACACACACTCGACCTTTAAATCATATGTGTGTTTATTTTTGCACGTCTGTTAATCAGCATAATGTGTACTATCTAATATAAAAACGTTGACTTTTTTAAAAAAAATCTACATAATTAAAAAAATTTTTTTTTTGTCGGATATCGATATATTTGACATAAATATACATACTGTTTTTATTATACCAGCGAGTGAACAAACAGCCTGTATATTGTGCACAGTCGACATCAAAAGTGGGCTTTGTTTACTAAGTGCTATACAACAAATGTCTTCAAATCAGGAAAAAATAATAATACCTTTAAATCAGGAGGAACAAAACATGTTGAATCAAGAGAGTAACTGTTTTAAATATATAGAAGAAAAGTACCCGAAAATAACAGAAGCAAAGATATGTTTGTTGGACCTTAGATACGAGAAATAGTAAATGACAGAAACTTTTTTCGGGAACAAATTAGCAGAAAATTACAAAACCTTAGTGGCGGACATGAAACAAGCATTTCAAGGTGCTGTATATAAATAATATGTCACTAAAGTACAAATTCTATATTCTCAGTTGGACTTTCCACAAATATATTTTGGGAGTGAAAAAACTGTACCAGGGCAAATAAAATCCTGCAATGTTAGCAGATTACTGTTGGACGCTAGGGGGGAGCTGAGTGTCTTTTGTAAGAGACAGTGCAATATTTCCACACATTTCTAATTGTAGGAATTGGAAATAAAACATTTTCATAAAAATCAAAATAAAATTTAGAGCTAACAAGACCATTTACCTTTTATCAAAATAAATGTTTGTATGTTTTTTTTTATAAAAATTCATATACATCTTACGGCAAAACTAAAAGTTGAAATTTGTTGCTGCGTGTTATTAAGGAAACCCACAGATGCAGCTTAAATAGAACCAAGAGACCATTATTATTTAAATTACGCGCCAGTTACTACAAAAGTAGATGTGTAGATCTCAAATCAGAGACATAATTTTTACGTTAATTTATCTTTGCAACAGTAAAAAACGTCATGATTAACTAATAAAAATATTCCGTTTAATATTAGTAATAAGCAGGTAACGGAAGATTCCAAAAACCTTATGATGGGAAATTAGGTTGTTAATTTAACAGTTCTTTTTGGCAAGCAGTACGATTGATATTGAATAGTTAATTAATTGAATTCCTATGACCATATTGAATGATAAGCGTAATGTAATGATAGTGACCAGAATGGTGTACGTAATAAATTATATTAGATAATTGTTCGTACTAGAAGCTATGCAATTTTCATATATTATTTAATATAAAATGCAACAATATATGAATTATTTATTTACGCGTGCGGTATATTCAAAAATTTCCGATCAAATTTTAAAGCATGGTTGTGTTATCACCTTGAAATAGCGAAGCTATTAGTAATAAGAATTACAAAAGCCACAGACTATCGGATACATGTAGATCTACGGATGTTCCAAGACTTAAAATTTTAAATGTCAGAAGAGAAAGTCCTATATTCTCCTGATAGATACTGATGTACCTTTTTTCGAGATATGAATTATTATTTATCCATCCATATTTCGCTATTGTTTTCGAAATGTCAGGGAAGAAACGAAAAGTGTGTCATTGAACTAAATTTATGTAATCTCAACAATTGCAGGGAAAGTGATTGATAATGATTGTTCAAAAATTATTTAATACAAAATATTCACATTATCGGAACTTAGAAAACTACACGAATAAAATATACAGCACCCTACAAAAGAATCGGTCATTATGGTGAACGAAAATTACTTAATCAACTAATATTATTAAGATTGTAATCTTTTAAACACGTAGTGTCTTGAAGGTATGGACGCGCAGGATAGAGAAATACTACTTTTTCATGAAACTAAACAGATCGCGTTTTGTCGCCTCTCGGAGAAACCTGTAAGCAATACGGTGTTGATCGAGAGCCGACAAAACACGAGTCTGTCTATATTTATGCTTCTCTTTCATAAATATCCCTTTTACTTTCATATACGCACTATAAAAAAAATACATACTGTAATGATGAACATCTTCAACCTAGACATTCTTGCAGATGTCCACGTTTTGAAGTAATATTATATTGAAAAAGTGGTTTTTCGGAAAAGTCTGGTCTGTGATCACGATAAAAAGCTATCAATTATTAAACTTTATATTTACGAGTATAATCTTTCTCTTTAGGTATGTTTCGATTATCAGTGAAATCGGAAGACCGGAAGTAGTAGACTACTTCAGCGAAAAGATCTCAAGAGGTACATCTTTAGCTACATACTAAGCTTAGATAAATTTCTAGATAATAGAAAAATAGTCAAAAGCAAATTTCAGAAAAATTCTCAAATTTGCAAATTATGCATTCAATAGAGGATTTACCAAGAGTATAAAGTTCTATTAATTGAGTTAGCAGACGGTTCTTGGTGGAACATTTTATTAATAACTATTTTAAATAAAAATAAAAATAAAACTCTTGAAAACTTTCCACAATTTTTATTTAGTCTTTGCGACATATGTTTCGGTATTTTTCAAACCATTCTCTAGCCGAACTAACAGGTCAGTTTGTGTGTAGGGTGTTATATATGTCGTTGTATTTATTGCCTCTTTGTACATAAGTGTCTATTATGGGTGTGTGTGTTTGTAAAATCTCTGTGTGTATTCGTTACTTTCTCTTTTCTTTGAATTGATTTTTTAATTTCTAATATTTCTAACAAATTTAATTTCGGTGTCCTTTGTTTGCATTATGCATAAGTTTACAGCTATCTATATCGGGAAAATGGAGATTATCTATACAATATTCGGCAAGGCCTGTATTTCTAATATTATGCAATATTGATCTTTTATGTTCTTTTAATCTAGTTTCGATCTTTCTGCCACTTTGTCCGATATAGGTAGCTTTACAGTCTGTGCAACTAATTTTGTATACACCTGATTTATCGGTAAGTTTAGTTCTTTCCTTGTTATTGACTAACTCCATTTTCCCGATATAGATAGTTGTAAACTTATACATAATGTAAACAAGGGACCGAAATATTAGATTACATAGAAATATTAGAAATTAAAAAATCAATTCAAGAAAAAGAGAAAGTAACGAACACACACAAAGACTTTTCAAACACCCATAATAGACACTTATGTAAAAAGAGACAATAAACACAACGACATATATAACAACCCTATACAAACTGACCTGTTAGTTTCCGCTCGATGCTCGATAATGGTATGAACAATACCGAAACATATGTCGCAAAGACTAAATAAAAATTGTGGAAAGTTTTCAAGAGTTTTATTTTATTTTTATTTTATTTAAAATAGTTATTAATAAAATGTTCCACCAAGAACCGTCTGCTAACTCAATAATAGAATACAAATATATGTTTTGTTAGTAAACGTTTAAAGTTTGGCTTTGGAAAATTAATACGTAAATATATACCTATATAGTTCGAAACTCGGGTAGAATAACGAAATTTTACATTTTCAAATCAAATTTGATTACTGTATACTAGCACTTTAGAGACAAAAGTAGACAGACATGTTCAAAACATCCCTATGGATAGGCCGAAAGAGGCGGTGACTTTACAAACAGATCGCATTTCCTTTTGAATACAGTTCGTAAGCGTACAGTAAATGCCATTACTAATACAGTTATGGTCTGCAACAAAGCCTATTTGTGCAGCGAATAATAATGTGATTATATACATATATGAGACACAGGTTTGCATACCTGAAATTTTTTTACTTATAAAATCGATCGAAAAGTAATACTTTTGTATAGAAATATTATTGAACAATAATACAAATGGGGACTTTCTTGTAATGTATATGCGTTCCGATTCTCTTTACACAAAAAGTTGCTCTATATTAAGTTTTAAATACTGTTATATTCCTAATAATTAATAATATAAGCCGGCGAATAAAATAGTCACTTTCGGTCCGAATGGTGAGATTTGTTTATATAAAACTTATTCCAAATGTAGATCTTATAATAAATCTGTATAGAATGAATAATCTGCTAAATACAGTGTACTCTCTCTTAATGGGCCCCTCTTATACGCGGACATCCCTTATTAGAGGACAGATTGTCGGGCACAGAAAGAAATGATATGATTCACAGATCGAAGTTTTCCTATTACGCGGACCATCTATTAACCGAACACGGACACATGATAATAGCATTTTTCAGGGTCCTGTTTCTAATTATACGCACCAATTAATGCAGTTCTGAAATGATGCCGGTAGTTCCCCGAATTATGCCTCTTCGCTTCAAGGCATACTTTAGTCGTTGCGTAATTGTAGTGTAGTGTGAAAGTGTGTGTACATTTTTGGTTTTATTGTGTTACTGGTGCGTGGAGTTCTATACACCATGTGTCAATTTTCATTAGCCATAGGCGATCAATTCATGCAATATCACAACGTGGCACCTCTACTTTCCCCGCGACCGATACATGCTCGAAAATACAAGTTACCAGTAACTATTGGACCACTGACTTGGGTGTTTCTAATTCGTTCAGAAATAATATTTACGAGTTGCAAGGATTTGTTTTTGTTTTTCCTTTCAGTAAATGCAGAGAATTATTAAGCTGCGTTCACGCTGCATGACACAAACAAAAGCGTAATTCTAATAAAATTAAAAAAATAACCCTAATAAGGTAAATAAAAAAGGATTCTGAAAATAATAAAAAACTACTAGATCAGGAGATCGCCGCGGCCATTTGATGTTTTCCGTTACAGTAATAAGACGGCTTTTATTGCAGACTAGATCGGAACGTGTTCGCAGCTAAACATTGAGTGTAAAATCTGGTGGGGAGAAGTGGGAAGATCGGGGAAAATCGTTGTGATGTCGGTTGTTGCCGGGAGTGGTGACGGGCAGTAGGGGTGCCACGTTGCCACCTGTTACTTGTATACGTATAAATCGCACGTAAACATTGAATCCCTATACCTAATAAAATTTGACACATGCGGTATAGAAGCTACTGTTAATCAGGGAAGATGACTGAAAAATATCAAAAACGCGTTCTTACGCTTTAAGAAAAAACTAATATAACAGATGTCTACAAAAAAGACAAACTTAGTGTTCGTGCTTTAGCAGCAACACTTATAATAGAAAAAACACAGACAGCAAATATTATAAAAAAAAGAAAGAAGTACTGAATAAGTTTTATTCTGACATTATGCAACAAAAAAAAACTTTTTTAATAGCAAAAAATTTTTCTTCCTCCTAACATGACTAAGTATTTTGTCAACCATTAGAAAATTCTAAAACCTGGTACAGATCGTTTACCAAAAATAACTAGACGTTATTAATTTTATAAAGACACCATCGTGTGACTTCAGTAACAATTCAATATTGTTTTCGTAAAGCTGAGTTTACGTCTTCCAAAGTTTCTCAGACTGACAGCGATTTTGATCCCGAAGATGAACTACCTTTATCTACTATTGAAGAAAAGTAAGAATAAGTATTGAGATTGGTAGAATCTTGCAGCAAGAATAATCATTTTCTAATGAGGAAATACTAAATGATGATGAAGAGAATACAATGAAAACGTATAAAGATAAAATACCAATTTTACACAGCATAAAACTTTTTACCTCCAAGAAGGCGATAAAAAGGTTTTGAGTTGGTGTCTGATTTAGTACAACACTTTGAAAGCATGTTTTTAAAAAGAAAAGAATGTATGTCAAACAATAATCTTAATCTTAATAATTTCTTTCGTCCATAGTTTTAACACTTAAAGAACTACTTCGGGTATGAATTTCAATAAACTTTTTATATAAAAATGTTCCCAAATTAACTTTTGAGTACTTCTGTATTCTATAGAAGGTTGCCTGAACTTAGTAGTGGACCAGGTATTGGTAAAAAATAATTTTTTGGCATAAGTAGTAGCATATAAAAGTAAACAATAGATAGGACTGCTACAAAGAAGCTTTTGCGATTTTACTAAAATACTTTAGGCGCAAAATCTCGCTCTTCCACGTCTCCTATATTCGCCACAATAGATGCAGCTACTTTTAAATATACCTATCGTAAGTTGTGAACATCTTTATTGAAGGAAATGTTGGAGATATCGTATAATATATATATTAGAACATTACAGACATAATGTACAGCTTGTTACGTATTATTCTAGGATTGCTAATTACTCTGCCAATTTCGAATTACATTATTCATTTAAGTCCAGTCCTGAAACGTAAACATGACCTCCGATTCCTAATGATGACTAGATGTTTTTCAAATGATAAAGTTTTTAAAAATAAATCATTATGTAATCCATATCTATAGCTAAATAGATGAATAAATATTTATTACTTTAGAAAATTAATACACCTTCTAATGCTGTTGAGTATTATTATTTGTTTTAATCGAGTACTGTTTATGCGAAAGCATATTGCAAATTATTTTTTTTCCTCCGTAAACAGAAATTTCAAAGCAGACAGAAGTGGGTGACTGTTGAATGAGGAACATAATATTGATTCAAGTAAGTGGCACTCGCGTAGGATGGAGAATTTGAACTAGGAATAATGTATTCCAAGTTATTCATTCAAATTTACGGCATTTCTTAATTAACAAAGAGTCTATTGAATATTGATACCTTAGCTATTAAAAAATTATGTTGGAAGATTATAAACAAAAGCAAATTAGCATGAATCCCATTGATGTAGTAAGATGCTTTAATGTTAGGAAATTGTTACTTTCTTATACGTAGTATAAGGAAGTACTGTGATGATGAAAATTTTCGACCTCGATATTTTTGCAGATGTCCACGTTTTGAAGTACCCTGATATCGAAAAAGTGGTTTTTAAAAAAGTCTGTCCGTCTCTCTCTCTCTCTCTCTCTCTCTCTCTCTGTGTATGTGTGTGTGACCACGATAGCGGTCAAACCGCAATAGGTATCAATTCCAAATTTTGTATTTGCGAGTATAATCTCCCTCTTGAGATCTGATTAGATTTTCAGCAAAATCGACAGACCGGAAGTAGTAGTTTACTTCAGTGAAAGAATCGAATTTTGCCAATATTTCGTCAACTACTAAGTTTACACAAATTTATAAAGAATTCATATGTACTCCGAATTAAATAGAAAAAAAATTATTAAAAAAGTTTTTCGATATCCCTACCGCAAATAGGTATTTTACTCTAATCGAAAATCAGTTTTTTGCGAATATTTCGCAAGTCATGCTTTTCAGACAGGTACGTTACGAGTATAAAAGTATTTAGAACTTAATTTTCGATATCTTTTGTATAAAAAAAATTTCAAAATTTGGACCGGGAGTAACACTCTTACTCGTATCGAATAGCGATTTTTTGCAAATTTGTCGTAAATTATGCATTCTATATATATTTATGAAGAGTACAAAAGTATTTGGAATATTTTTTGTATTCCACTCTTAGCGAGTAGCACTTTCTTTCGAATATCTCGCTAACTATGACAGAGATTTATTATTAGAAGTATTACAGTAGGATTTTGTTTATTTTTTCAGAAGATAAAAATATTTAAATCTTACTTTAGAACTACTTTTGTATAATTTGAAACGCATACACGTATAACAAATTCGTGTGGTGGCCACACCTCATTTTTTTTTCTGTTTTATTTTTAATTTGGCAAATATGTTTGTAAGTAAATGAACAGGTTCAATATATTTAGGCACTATTTAATTATCAATAGTAATTTACTTTTCATTTTATTAACATTTGGTTCATTGAATATTATGGAGCAGTGTTGTCTAGAGGTTCAATACTGGCTTGTCGACCAATAGGTTCAGGGTTCGGTACCCGGCTACCGTATTTGGAAATTTTTATATATAAATTTTTCTTAGAGCAGCCACTTTACAGTAATCGTTTAGGTCATGTTAGAAACATTTATGTGGCCCGAAGGTATCTAATACTTGATTTTGACAGAAATAATACGATCATATTAAATATTACAATATGGATTGTATTGTGGAAAACCTTTACCTTATTATTGGCCAAAATAACGGCTTATTTCAACTGATTAACCGATCGGGCATTAGCATTTAACGGAGTTTAATGGGTATATAGCAATTATTTTGAAAATTATCAACATAAACTAACCAATCCTAGCAAAATATTAATATAAAATTACAGATTATTACTTCTATTTCGTGTTATTGGTATATTGGATGCAGTTGCATGTGTGCATTATCATATAATTAAGCAATGTTGTTCTTCTTGTAAATTAAATATTTAGATTGTCTTTCTTGGGTATGGCGTATAGTAAACTAGCAAGTAAATACTAGAGAGCCAACACTGGTGACAAAACAAATGAAGGAAGAAGATGTCTTCATGTAGCCAATTTACTAACAAGCAATGCGTAAATCAATAAAATACACCCAGCCATTAGTAAGTTTAAATGATGTTTTTGTACTTATTCACAACAGAGTTCGTACTTAACCCATTTATTCATATAACATTTTACAGCACTCGTAGCAGTGTTAATTGAAAAAATATGAAAATGTTGATTACATTTTTTTTAATAAATTCTTTTTATAAAAATATGTACCAAATATGTAGCGTATAAAAAAACCGCGTGTTATTCATGGAGCTTCAAGCAAGTCGTCATCAATCGTCCAACGAATAATAGCCATTATATGCGAGTTGAATATTATACAGCGTCCAAGACTGTTCCATTCAATTTTGATTTTGAATCGATTTTTTTTAGTTTCGTTGCGTTTTCGAATTCAATTGATTAAAAGATTTTATAGCTCAGTGGAATAGTTAATCTTCGCGACGCAAAGGACTCAAGTCTTAAAAAATATTTACTAGTAATAATAATAACACATATAGATAAGACCAATATTAGCTCATATAGCAAAATTATTTCTTGTTATAAAAGAACAAAACGTTCATTCACACAATATATTTGTAACACCCGAAACCTTGGCATTTTGATTTACCGTTAACTTAATTTTTTTTGGAAAAATAATCCAGTAAAGCTGACGTTCATTTGTTCCCACTTGTCTGAATATGTTTCGCTTGATTTTCAGCTTTTCCTCTTCTTGCAACATAGTTTCGACTGCTTGGATAATACTGGTTTTTTATAGAGCTTTTTACAGTTCTTGTTGTGCTGTCCTTCTAGTTTCTTTATCTACTTAACAATGACATGCAATCTATGTGTTTCTTTTTCGTTTATTTTGAATTCTTCTTGTTTTTGGACGTGTACCTATTCCTTGTCTTTATTTTTTTCTTCAAATATGCTACATACAAAGAATAAGGATTTTTTTGCTAATGAATAGTCACAAGGCGTTAAATCAGGTGACGTCAGGGGTCAAAGACATCCAATCCAACGATGCGGAAGTTCATCCTTCAGGTATCGACGAACGTTATTGCTCCAATGAGATGTGTCCCGTCTTATCGGACGATAAAATTCATGGAATCAGCAGCCCGTTGCGGAAATAACCATACACAACAACTATAACTTGCACCATTCATAATCTTCTCACATAAGAAAAACTGCCATTACACCTTTCTGTGTTAAAGTGCACAATAAACAAACAAATCTCTTTGAACTGTCATATTTGCACGTGGATTTTCAGTGTTCCAGGTTCGCATACTTTGAAAGTGTATGTTCCTGGACACATGGATGCAGCATCATCGCTGAATATCATAGGCGGCAAAATGTTCATCCTCCAATCTATCCTGCATTTTGACGCAATATTCCAATCGAAGAACATAATCCTCTAGCATTAGGTGTTGCAGGAGCTGCACAGGATACTGTATAAAATTTAACTGCCGTCGCAAAATCTTCCACAGTTTGATGCGGTATTCCAAGTTCGCGGATTGCTGAGACCATTTTTTTTTTGTGGACAATGCACGAAACTCTTTCCACTGTTTTGTTTGGCACTTTCTTTTACATTTACACAAACAACCAGTGCCATTGAAATTCTGATACCACTGCATCATAATGCTTTGTTTACAAAACGGTTCTTTTCACAAAACCTTTTTCTTGTTTTGGCTCAGTTTTTGGAGATATTGAATTCGTGCACAAAATACAAACTTCGTGAGTTTGCGGTTATTTTCATATATCTCTCGTATTTTTACGCGTAATACTTTTGAATATATAGCGTTTTCAAAATGATTGGATCTTTTATAGTAACCCTGTACTTCAAATCTTTTATATTCCCTATAGAATGAGTGCTTTTTATATTGTGTCTTCTAAATACAGATTTTCAACAAATTATGAATCCTGAAATTTCTCTTAAAAAGCCGAATTATAAATACCGTCCACCTAACATAAACAAAAGTATTAATTAGTCCGTCGTAAAATCCGTATCGCAGATTTTCCCTTCAAATTGAAATTATATTGGTAAAGTTTTCCCTGCGGGCGCGAACGGCACGAATAATAATAACTACAAATAAAACACCTCAGCAAGTGTAATTGCCTACAAAATGTTATTTTATTATGCTAAATTACAGGTTTTCATTTATGTGTGAACTTAATGACAATTTAATGAAAAAATATCAATTAGCCTGAATGAACGATGTGTGTCTGATTAAAGAGAATATCAGTTACGTTCACATTAGAAATCTGATTATACCAGGCTGACTATTGTTTTGTCATAATAAGCTGTAATTAATATGTCTCCATCGAAAAATGTCTAATTAGGTTACTTTCGAAAACATATTCATAAAAAATTAAGCCATTAAATATTTGATAAATGCAAGAAAGTGTAATTCTAGTACATACATATAACGAAAATGTAATAACAGATTACGGACATTTACCACTACATTTTACTATTAGTGGAACGAAATAGACTATAAAAGTAGCTCCGTTCTAAAAAAAATGTTGAGTGTGGAACCAGACGAGACCATCATCATTTTATAAAGCAAAAAATTCTGCATACGTAATGGTTATTTACAACATTTTTTGGGGTGCAAAACTTCTTTACTTCGAAAAAAAAAACAATTCACCACTTCTAAAAATCGTGTTTTTTAACATTTACATCGTCATATCTGCTAATTTAATTAAGTTATCGACTTGATTTTTAAATTGAAACACTTCTAGGGATATCACTTCCCTATCGAGTATTGTATAGGTATAATGATTTATAGTGCTTAAATATCAGTTTATCTGTTACTTGGCTACGAAGGTATTTACATTTTCACTAATCATGATTGAAGGGTAGTATCAAGTTATGGAAAGTATATCTTGTAATGAATTAACATCATTAACATTATCCTAATGAGTTCCAAGAAACAGTACCCATGAGTTTTCTAGCCGACTGTGACACCTTAAACATCTTGGGAGGTGGTATGCCTTTTTTATGATACTACATACTTGGTTTCAGGTTCACAATGATGAACCCAAGTTTCATCCCCAGTAACACGGCCTTCATTACAGAGATAAAAAAACGCACGGTAACATTCCACGCGCTGTAGTATATGAGGCGGTGAATATTCTCGGCACCCATCTTGCGTTAACGTTAGTCATGCTAAGACGATCACGAAGAATTTTCAAAATGGTTGTATCAGATACTCCATTCATTCCTGCGAGTTGTGTCATCTTTAGCCGAGAATCTTACATTATTAATTTTTCAAATTTTTTAACAAGTTCTTTCCACAGTCCGCCCCGGCAATTAGTCATCTTCAACTGGTTCCCAACCTTGCTCAAAGCGACTGTGCCTTATAAACAATAATTTCTTCCGGGCAAGGATACCCTTACACCGACGAATTTTCTTCCAGTATAGGATGGGCAGACTGTTTTTTCTAAAGGTACTTGATAATGGTGCGATACTCGATTTTCTTCATATTTCACATTTTCGACAGTTTACACCTAATATACTATTATTAAGTGTTACCATACTATCCTCTGCATATGTAAAGCTATAACCTACAGCATTAAAATAAATTGAAAAATTAAATTATTATATTAAGCGTTTATTATTAGAAAATTTTATTATTATTACTAATAAAAGTTGTTCAAAAAGCCTAAATCCAAAATTTGAGTTCGAAAATATCATTCTGCCTGTTTTGCATTTTCAAAAGTGATCTATTGAGTTTCTGACAACTGCTCGATAGCCTACAATTATTTCAATCAAACTTACCACAACTCACTTTTCTAATTTTGATAAATCTTCGGATTTTAATTTTTGCACAATTTTGGAAAATTTTTGTCAGTACGATTTCCAAATAAAACGAATGCCCCAATAAGACATTTGTAATTGGTTTTAGTTTTACAATTGGATTTACTCCAGAAGAGGGCGGGTTGTTTTTGGTCATAAGTAGATAATGTGTGCTATTTTTAAAACATCAAACAAGGAGGATTTACATTTTATGCGTAAGTACTCGCGACAAATATTAATGACAGTATGACACTTAATGACGTTTTACATTCCATTGCAAACCTTTATCAATATAATTTTTGATCTCGCCGTATAAGGAACTATTGTGATGATTAATATTTTGAAAAAGTGGTTTTTAGGAAATGTCTCTCTCTCTCTCTTTGAGTGTGTGTGTGTGACCACGATGCCGGTCAAACCGCTATAGCTATCAATTCCAAATTTTGCATTTACGAGTATAATCTCCTTCTAGAGACCTGATTGGAGTTTCAGCAATGTCCACAGACCGGAAGTAGTACTTTACTTCAGTGAAAAAAACGAATTTTGCTAATATTTCGTCAACTACTAAGTTTAAACAAATGTATAAAGAATTCATATGTACTCAAAATTAAATTTGAGAAGAATTTTATTATAAAAATTTTTCGAAATTTCTACCGGAAGTAGTTGTTTTACTCTTATCGAAAATCAGTTTTTTTCCAATATTTCGCAAGTGCGTGCTTTTAAGACAAATACGTTATGAGTGTAAAAGTATTTAGAACTTAATTTCCAATACCTTTTGTATAAAAAAAAAATTGAAATTTCGGACAGGAAGTAACACTTTTACTCTTAGCGAGTACCACTTTCCTTCGAATATCTCGCAAAGTATGCATTCTATTGAGATTTATATTTATTAAGAGACTAGAAGCACTTATAATATGATTTTGAATAATTTTTATATAAAAAAATTCTTAAAATTTGGCTTATTTTTCTGAGAAAATAAAACTATTTAAAACAATTTTGTATAATTTGAAACGCTCATACGCATAAGAAAGTCTTGTGGTGGCCACACCTCATTTTTTTATTTGAAAGAGGAAGTGGTTTGGTAGAAATTTCCTCAGGATCTGATCATATATCTGGAACTAAATTGAATTAATTTAAAAGTTTAATGCTTATTAAGGAAATTTTGCTTCATATCTAGAAAATCCTTGAATGAATATAATCCTTTTATACTACACAAGGGATACTTCGCATGTATATCTTTGCACAAATATTATATTGATTCATGTGTTATTAATTAATATATTTAGTTTGCTCATCGTTGTATCTAAGAAATAAATGCTATTGGAAATAATATACGAGGCATATCCAGAAAGTAAGTGTACTGAGGCTCTCACGGCCGGAGGGATTTTATTTTCGTCGTGTTGGCTACACGGAAGTGTAGCCTGACTTTCCCCCTTTGCAACGAGACCGGTTCGAGGTCAGTACGTTGAGAACTGTCGACGCGACAACACGTTTCGTGAACAATGTCAATCCAGTCTCCCGCCAAGTGCGAAATATACGGCGTCATCCGTTATCTCGTTTGGAAGAGATTTAGAATTAGGTGAAAACTGCATATGGTGATAAAGCTATGAATCGTACGAGTGTGTACAAGTGGTGTCGCGAGTTTAAAAACGGTCGTACGTCTGTGCATGATGATCAGAGGAGCGGAAGACCTTCAATTGTGACTGACGAAATTGTGGAAAAAATCGAAAATGCGCTCCGTGACGAGCGCAGAGTGACTGTGGATGAACTTTCTGCGAAGTTTACGCAAATCTCCACATCTCTACTACACAAAACAATAACAGAATTCCTCGAAAATCGGAAACTATTCGCGAGGTGGGTCCCAAAACGACTGACAGACCAACACAAGTTGAATTGAGTGGAGGCCGGGCAAGAGTTTTTGAGGCGCTATAAACTCCATGGAGATGAATTTCTCCGCTCCATCGTTACTGGAGATGAAACTTGGGTTGAACACTACACGCCTGAAACCAAAAGACAGTCTCAACAGTGGCGTCACACCTCTTCACCCTCCTCCAAAAAGTTCAAAACCACAATTTCAGCCAAGAAAATCATGGCAGCCGTGTTTTGAGACTGTCAAGGCATAATTTTAATCGAATATCTGCCTCAAGGGGAGACCATCAACTCTGCAAGATACTGTGAGACCCTAAAAAATTGCGGAGGGCGATTCAGAATAAGAGAAGAGGCATGCTGACAAAAGGAGTCTGCCTGCTGCACGAGAATGCCAGACCACACACGGCCAACGCCACGAAGGAACTGCTCGCCTCATTTAAATGGGATGTCCTGAACCATCCCGCGCATTCTCCTGATCTAGCACCTTCAGATTACTATTTCTTTACCTCCCTGAAGCTGCACATGGGTGGAAAAAGGTTTTCAACCGACGAGGTAAAGGAGGAGGTAGGGAAGTGGACGAAGGGGTTGGCGGGAAACTACTTCGAGAGAGGCATCAAAAAATTGATACCCCGCTTTACCACCTGCATAGAGAGGAATGGCGACTATGTAGAAAAATAGCTTACATTATGTACTAAAGTATCACGTAGTTTTTTTGTTTAAATAAAAAAAATTAAAACCAAAAAAATTCAGTACACCTACTTTCTGGATATGCCTCGTAAGTACATTTTCAATTCTGATGTGAAAAAGAGTAATACATACAAATTTTATTCCTCACAACATTGTGTGAAGCACCATTACACATTTTAATGCATATTTTAAACTAATAACATCGTTCGTGTTTTATTCATAAGCCGCTCAGAACTATTTACATTCTTTTTTTCCTAGATGGATGTTATTCAACATAGGAAAACGGAATGACTTTACTTGGAAATGTATGTCGGGTGTATTGTGTCAAATTACGTCCATCCACTCACTTGGATCGTGACTCTGTCATTATTTTTAATTGAATCTTTATTAAATTACCAGAAGAAAGCTTTCTGCATAAAGTAAGTACACGGCTCTTTCATTCGACATAGGTTGTACGTTTAAAATGTATAATCGACGCCAATAGATTTTTTTCTTATAATTAGCTGTAAAGAAATGAGGTAGGTACATACTGCGCGTGCAATAGTAAATATAATCTCCTATAGTAATTGTACTTGGGGAAATTCGGCAGAAATGAGCATTGCCCAAACATAAAAGCATATAGTGTAATTTCAACGGTGCATTAAGAATCACGAAAAATAGTAATGATATATTAGTATTGTACAGAGTAAGGTAAATTACATCAACATAAAAGCTTTTTAATTTTTGAAATAATATAACAGCAATAATATTTCTTTAAAATTATCACAAGGTGATATAAGAAATCGATGAAGCTATAAATAATAGTATTTAAAGAAAATATAAGAAATCATAAACCTGTCTATTAAATAATTTTTTAATTTTGCTTGAAAGCTGTTTCATTTGCCAGCTGCGTAAGGTGCAATGGTATTCCAGTAAGGAAACATACTTATGCGACACATCGTGTATCGATATATAATGATGGAGAGAAATTCTATAATCATTTAAATTGCACGTGTATAATAGGTATGCTGTAATGTATTTTCTTTACCATTACTATTTAACATATACGGTGAAGAGAAGAAATGTGGAACTATGTAAATATCTGTCACGTTTATAACATGCTCGCTTGTTTAAATAATACTAGTACTAAACGAAGCGAATGTTATAAGACTAGTCTTCTGCATGTCTCGACCATGCAACGGAAAGCATAGTCCTGAACACAAGTACCTTGGGTTGCCTATGCATACAGGCACCAATGTCACGAAATTTTTAGACGTCCTCTTTTAGTAAAATTATATTTCGCGACTTCGTCCGGTTGGCACTATTTATAAATGTAAATATGGCAGGTGAAGTGGTGTGACTTTTAGACATGCGAATACAACACTCTACAGCTAGCAAAGTGGAGATCGTGTAAGTATTTTTGTTTTAATATACTTTAGTGTTTATTGAATTAATTCTACAATTATTGCATTCCTTACTGACGGACCGGTGAAAAGAAAACAGTACAAAACACGTGCGGAAACTTATTTAAAAATAATAGACTTTATTATCTGTCAAAACAATATCAATATTCATACACATTCATTTATTTACATTTATGTATATACACCAAGTCATTCTATATGTACATAATTATATATTATACCACGAATTTGCTTTATTGACATCTTTAAATCATTACAAAAGAAATTTCGTTTATCGTAAACTAACCTAAGATCAAATATGTACTCAAATTTATTCCCTGAAATGTCACTAATAGATTCCAATACATTTCTATTATTCTTAATAAATACCAGGTGAGTCTCTTAAGCAGGTTAATTTAAATTATTCTGTAAATTATCTACATGTCACGGCATGCTCATTTAAAGAATATTTCGGTCTATCATAAAATTAATGTTTATCTTAGTACGGGCTCGGGTAGCGCGGATATCAGGTCAATAGCTTTGCGGTGAAATACAAATACGCGGCGCGCGCTAATTCAAAATATCGGAAATTAACGTTCGTAAAACATCTGAAATAAATAATTACGATTAATTTCGGATTTACGGAGACCACGACATCAAAAAGTCTGATCTTGACGGAGTGTAGGTTTACAAACGGGAATACCCAATCTTCCCACGGCACCTGGCCTGAGTAAGAGAGAAGTATGCGGACGAGATTTAAATGGAATTACAACGTCTGTCCCATGATACAAAGACCTGAATACAGAACGCTCATAAGGAAATAACCTGATCTTTTCCACGCCATCGGAGGCTGAATAAAGATAGGTATAGGAGCTGGGACAAGTCGGAGATGTAAATGAACGAGGCAAACTCGATGAGGGCCTTTTATATGTTAAAACCCCCTACGTAAGTAAGTAAAAAAACCGTTCAAAATATAAAATTTGCACACGATACTGACATGAAATACGCGACTCTGAGCATGACGTAGGCATTCGGTATTTTTCCATTTAAAAATAAGTAAATAACAAGAATTATCACAACAATTGATCATACATACAGGTCGACTCATTTCACACTATACAATATTCACCTTTGAACAAAATAACATTCATACAGTTAATTTAATATTTACAAAATAAATTAATTATGAATTCAAAAATGTTACTTTGATACAATTAACGAAGGAACTTCGTTACACGTTGATAAAGATATTGAAATATAGTAGTAGTCATGAAAATCAGCGATGAGCAGTCATAACTTGAAATGTCAGCCTGTACTGCAGCTAACAACTCTCTCATTACATTTACAAGTTCGATAGGAAGCAGCATTTTTGTGATACGTACATTAATGGCCATTTGCAACTGTGAGAACAATTTTGTAAATAATATAGTCTTTTCAGATGATTGAGCTTTGTGGCGCCTCTTACATCCTCACTGTATGTAAGAGGCGCATATGCATCAACTTAGAAAGCTTAATGTTTCAACTGGTATTTGCTGAAACAGAATTATAGAAAAAACTGTAAATCAAACGTTCTCAGACGATCGATCGCGCTCTACCGATCGATCACGAGAGCTTTAAAATTGTATTGGGGAATATGTCCACATCCCCTCAAGAAATTAAAAAATCACCACCTTCCGTTGGTCACTCGATCGGTGACAATAAAAAAAAGTGGTAGCTTCCTCTCTTTTTAAAATCCGACATTCGATTTGAACCTTATTATTACGCGATGAGAGATCATATTACTTCGATGCAATTGCGATTCAGCATCCTTGAATAGGTCCAGATCGTGTGCATTGAATATTGATTCTTATTGTCTAACATACATACTGATATTTTTGCCCACAATTTTATTGAAATTGATTGGCCTTTCACATTACCCCAATCTTAATCTATATATTATTTCTTGTGTGTATAGTGTATACATAAAGGCGAGAGTGTATGTTAATCAACTTAGAAACTTGCAAGATTTGGCAAAATGAATTAATGAAAAGATACGAAGCATTTCACCAGACAAACATCATAGGTTCTATACACAGACCGGATTATTGTCAGAAAATGGATGGTGCCCATTTAGAAAATTTCACCAGACAAACATCATAGGTTCTATACACAGACCGGATTATTGTCAGAGAGTGGATGGTGCCCATTTAGAAAATTTCATAAATTATGCTAATTTTTTTTTGGTATGACCAGTATGTTTTTCTTATAACTAATAATTTACAAATTGATAAATTCGTGTTATCGAGAAGAATCCTGAATGTTAAAAAAATACAGGTGTCCACTTAAAAAAGTACAATTTTAGTACGTCATAAAAGGTGTCTATTCTTGTGCTCTTCTGTCAAATATAGCATGCGTCGTGCTTTAACGTTATTTCATTTTCCTTGTTATTTATTGTAGTTAATGATAACACTTGCGAAAGCCACAACAGTATTTGTCCACGCTCACCTACTATTAATTCGCAAATTTAGCTATTATTAATTATCAAAGATAAAAGATCAACGCAACTCATACAAACACCATACACATAAATGTATTCTAAGAAATTTACAATATCTCTTTCACTGTAGAACATTCGAAAAAGACTACTTAAAGAAAAAACCGAAATATGCCTTTATTACCTGCAATTATGAAAGACTAGTTGGATTTTTCAATCTCTTCGAGCTTGACTCCACCCCTTTTACAACGGCTTACAGATTTATTACAATTTCCTATAAAACGCGAGCATTGGCATGATGCTTTTCAAAATGTCAGAATTTCTAAACTTTTGACGCGCTCTATATGTACGTCTAATTTTAGCTTTTGCACAAACTGTCATTGCGGCAAAAGTTAGTTGACGTTTATTCGTTCCTATAAACTTCAAAAATCTATTAAGAGACCTAATTGTCAAATTGAATGTTATCCTTGACCTGAGTAAATGTAGTGTTATTTTTTTTTGTATTAAGGACCATTTTTATAATAAAAAAAAAACTCGTTATTGTTATTATTATACTTACAAATGGGTTTTCCCATGCTTTTTCTGATGTCTGCTGTTGGTCATCTACCAGTGCTACTTCAACTGAAGTTAATTAACTATTCAACCCTTCTCGTCCAATGAAGTACTTCCTGCAGAGCTTTACGAAATTTAAAGTAAACAATACATCTGGTCATAATCAACTACTTGGTTTTTTGTTTTTCGTGAAAGACTGGGCTATTATATTTTATGAGCCACTTACGGTGTTAATTAATTGACGGTTTATAAGTGAAATCGAATTTTCATCGTAAATCAAACATCAGATGGATTTTTGTCCAGCAATGTTAAAGTTTCCTGTTACTTTAGTGGATATTCTTACACTTAAGCTTAATTACATACCGACATATCAAATTAAAGATTGCATATCGAAAAATTCAAGGGACGGATCTCTTTTGCATCATTTCCTGGGTTTGAGTTCATCTTTCTTCGAATAAATGCTAAATTTGTGATCAATTAAATTAATGCCATTTAGTATACTCTTTAGTGCTTTCATATTTGATTCTCTCAATCTATTTGGATATTTCCAGTATTTAACGAACGAAACCCGCAAACGTTTGAGACTGTAATTTCTGAATTTTGTACGATCATGTACAGTTACTTAGTTTTCAAAACTTCAATAAAGTTCAAAGGTAAAGCTAAGGACGATTTAATCCAGGAAATAACTATGTCGAGTACAAATAATAAGGAAACTTATTTTGAATATTGTTTGAGTTTTCAGTAAAGGACTTCTCGCAAAGCACAGGTTCACGAATCAGCAACCATACTTGCATGGCAAAATTCTACATAGGTTGACTTTACGTAGTTTAGTTTGCCTTTTGCTAACTGTTATTCGTATATATTACAGAAACCAAAAGTAAACGAGCGTAAAGTTGCCGGTCCTGTATGTACTCTACTGGATGATCCTTTCGTACACGTTTCACTAAAGATGTTTGGTGTCAGTATGTGGCTTAATTGCTGCAGGATCTACATTGCGGGAACACATACGCCCCCAGTGACTAGCGTCTGTTTCTATATCGTGAAACGACGTTATACACTAAACCATGATAAATTACCAATGTTCATTACTTAGTATACATTCTACTGACTCTTGTAAATATTTATTTAAAAGTTAGTGTGGACCAAAGTGTACAAAGGCATTTAGTTCTCTTTCTCGTGGCATATACATATTGTATAGTGAAACATAAATAAATTCTACGTGTCCTTGATGTGATATACAACAAAGGTATTAGAATACGAACAGATACTGTTTGATATTAATAATAATAATAATAATAATAACAAAAATAGTTTATTTGCCAAACAGATTGTAAAATTTAATTACAGGACACTTTAGTGAAGTAAGTGAATGCATATATAAATACAGAATCATTACAGAATATATCTATGCATGCTTCTAATTTTTTATACAAGAATTGTTTATACAAAACTTGTTCTATATTAAGTTTTAAATATTTATATTCTCTTAATAAATCTCTGCGGAATGCATAATTTCCAAGATATCTATATCTAATGTCTCCTATGTTTTCTACCTAAATAAAGTGAGTTAAGTGAACATTTTGAATTTGGCGCTGTTTCTCAAACCTTCTTCTACAATCCATTGCAATAGTAACTTTCTGCATCAACAAGTGGCAGTACTGCAGTCGCTTGCAAAATGGCCGACATCGATCATTCGTGATGACCGCCGGATAACTGCAGATGAATTGTGTCATTCATCTGCAGTCATCCGCCGGTCACAACGAATGAATGAATGTTGCGTGGAGTCACTGCAGTCAACGGCTTGCCGCTCCGATTTTCGTCAGTCAACGGTATTTGTCCTTCAGTTTCGTTACAGCGGCGAACCCATCGTCTAACAGTGCTGACATCCATTGTTGCATCAGCGAACACATTTTTCAGTCTTCCATGAATGCAAATGGGCGTGTCGCTTTCTGCATTCAAGAATACAATTACATAACGCTGTCTAATACGAACACCGATGTCGGCCATTTTGCAAGCGACAGCAGCGCTGTCACTTGTTGACGCGGAAAGTTACTATTGCAGTGAATAGTAGAAGAAGGCTTGAGGAATAGCGCCAAAGTAATGCTATTTCCCAAAGAAATCAGCAGAACAAACGACGGCAATTGCTAAGGTTAGCGGTAACGACATCGTCAGGTGTATAAATCAAGCTTTATTCGTATGTCTGTGCATACAACAGTTGTTCAAAATTAAGTTTCAAACACATTTATCTTCCTATAGTAAAATAAAACTATGGGTAAAAGTGAAACTTTCGGTCAAAATTTTGAATTTTTTTTTATAGAAAAATTATTCAAAATCTAGCTCTAAATACTTGTATAATCTGAAAAATCTGTACGAAATGCATAATTTTCAAGTTATTTGCAAAAAGAGTCCTAGTCGATGAGTAAAAGTGTTACTTCCGGTCCGAATTTTGAAATTTCTTTTATACAAAAATTGTTCCAACTCGAGCTCTAAACACTTTATCACTTATAATAAATCCGTATAGAATGCATAATTTGCAACATATTCGTAAAAAACTGTGTTTCATAACATTAAAGAGCTACTTCGGATAAGAATTTCGAAAAACGTCTTTTATAAACTTTTTCTCAATTTAACTTTTTAGTAGTTTTGTATTCTTTGGAAATTTGTGTAAGTGTTACAGGTATATTGGTAAAATTTGATTTTTTGACTGATGTAAACTACTATCTCCGGTCTACCACCGATATCACTAAAAATCTAATCAGACCTCAAGAGGAAGATAATACTCGGAAATCTAAACTTTGGTATTTATAGCCGGCCACAGCTAAAAATGGCCGCTATCGTAGTCACACATAAAGCGATAAACACAGACATGTTCGCCAAAATCATGTTTGCGGTATCAAGGGACTCCAAAACCTAGATTTCTGCAAAATTTCAAGTTCGAATATTTTCATCACAAAGAGAAATAAAAAATCAAATACTAATAAAACATACAATATTAATTTAAAACAATATGATGCAAAGGTAAGTAGATTTATATTCGAGGAACAGAAATAATTATTTCGGTAAAAAAGAAAAGAAAATACACCCTCATTACATAGAGACATTAAGGTAATGGCAATATGGGTGATAATTTCAGTAAACTACCTGTGTCTGTCGCTAATTATAAGCAGGTTGTTAAAATCACTATACCTAACGCCTATAGGCGCTTTTATAAACAAGTTCATTGTCGGAAAAGGCAAGTAGAAACCAACCAATGACATCCCGACAGTCAATTTTAATAGAACCTTAGGAGTATTCTTCTGAAACCTAAGAAAATTCACGTTCTTTGCAAAGATCAAAATTTTTATGCTGTTTCAAGTGTCACCGCGCAAACTCCTATTTCAACAGGGTTCACTTTTTGTATTCCAAAAGCATAAATATGCTTGATATAAATTTATGATGTTTGTAATGAAATCTAGTGCACAAAGACGAACATTTTTATATCGGCTTGGTTACGCTGAAAAATAACGCACTGCAACACAAAGCTTAGTATAAAAGTTGTGGCGTTAGAAAAACTACTAATAATGTAAAGGCACTGTTATGGACAGGGCTAGATAGAGTGTTTGATGTTGCTGCTCTTTGCTTATGGATATTTCAGCGCTTAATTCGGACACAAAGATGTTGGTTTGTAATAACGGGTGATTTTTTAAGAGCTTTCGGATTTGTTTTAAAAAAAAAACACATAAAATTTAGAGAAATGTATGAAATCTTTATTTGAGTCGATAGAACGATCATAATTCAATGTTTAAAGATGATTTCATTTAAATGTTGACCGCGGCTACGCCTCAAATGGTTCATACGCTGGGTCCAATTTTGGCAAACTCTCTCCAACATATCGGCAGGTATCTCACGAATAAATTCTTTAATATTGGCTCCAGTGCGTCAACCGTTGCGGGCTTGTCCCTATAAACATGAGCCTTAACATAGCCCCACAAAAAATAGTCTAAAGGCGTTAAATCTAGGTGGCCAATTGACCGGCCCCAAACGTGAAATAAACTGTTCACTGAACTCGCCTCTCAATTAGGCTTGCTTCGCGTGATGTGTGGCATGTGGCACCGTCTTGTTGAAACCACATGTCAGCCAAGTCCAGCTCTTCCATTTTGGGCAAAAAAAAATTTGTAATTATCGCACGGTAGCGCTCCCCATTCACAGTAACGTTCCTGCCTTCGTCGTCTTTGAAAAAGTACGGTCCAATGATGCCACCGGCTCATAATCCATACCAAATAGTGCATTTCTCGGGATGCATTGACAACTCTTGCAATGCTTCTGGCTGCTCTTCACACCAAATACGGCAATTTTGCTGGTTCACGTATCCATTCAACCAGAAATGAGCTATGTCGGTGAACACAATTTTGCGATAAAAAAGTGGATCTTCATCCAACTTTGCCAGCGCCCATTCACCAAAAGTTAGGCGTTGCGGTAGGTCGTGTGGCTTCAACTCTTGCAGCAGCTGTATTTTAAAAGGTTTTACTCCCAAATCCTTCATTTTCCACGTAGTGGAGTAACAGAGGACCAATTGCTCTCTACGTATGCGTGTTGGTGGTTTAATGTCCAATAATGTAAATTTGGTGCGAAATTTAGTCACAAGATTCCGAATAGCCGCCTCAGAAAGTCGCCCAAACTGACCATATATGTAAAATTCAATACTCTGGAAGCGTTGTTCGTTTGTAAGTCGATTCTTGGTTTAATTATAGACCAAACTGAACGTGTTTGACAGTAACATGTTACACGAAAACAGCTGAGCTACCAAAAACAGTGTTGCCAAAAAGAAAGTTGCTAAAAAATCACCCATTATTAAGTGCTTAAAAGGGTAATTCCGCGAGAGTTTCCCTTCTTGAAGATAGCTAAAGTGAGCTTTTTCTCCGCTCCTCAGAAATTTTTCCTTGCATCCAGATTTTAGTAAATGACTTGTATGTCTTTGAGCAGCATGTTCTCCAATATATTCATCATTTGGACTATTCTTTTTTCCAGTTTCTTTAATTTTTTTTACTTGCTCTTATTTAAAAAAAAACACTTTGAAGAATTTCAAAAATAGGAACACTTCGAATAAAAACAGATTTTGCAAATTTGAATGCATAAAAATGCAATGTTTCAAAAATGCCATAGAAAACTCGATTTATAACGCATTTGATTCTACTCACACTTTTTTCCTAACACTCAGGAGACAAAATCGCTTTATACATATAAAAACTTACCTAAAATGTAGGGGTAGTTAATGAATAATGAGTGTCATAATGTCTAAAACAGTTAATATTGTTTGTTTACTAGGACTTCAAAAAAAATATTTGCAAAAATATTGCGCATTGCGGTTGTTCGTTTACAATTACTGCTAACGATTATTTATCCCAGTTCTTTTCTGGTAAAATTCGAAAAGAAATTGTTATTACTAGCCTCCGTTCTTGTGTTACATGATGAAATTTATTTGCTTCAATCAATTTAACAATTCCCTCTCTGTTTTTATTACATAATTACTTCGGTGTTAAGGCGATAAATTGCATACAGCAGGGAAAAAATTACAACTATTAGGTATCTAGCTCATTTTTCTATTCGGATGGTCCGGAATACTACACACATTCCGGACGCGGAAAAAAATCAACAATTCAAGCATCTGTTCCGCAAGGAAACGAGCGCTGGTTTCGTTTAGGCTCTCTGTTTTTCCGCAAAAACGCGAAACCGGCATAAAATGTTTGTGTGTGCGATTGTACGTGTGATTTATAGCGTGAGAAAGGTTAGATGTCTGAATGTATGTTTGTGCCGGTGCTACAGACGTATGAGTGTAAAAGCCGCGCGCGTTCCATATTTTTTTCCACGTATGTATATATGCTTTTCTTACATTTCTCATACCATAAGTAGACCGTCGCTAAACTAGTTCATCTGTCGAATCGTTCTTCTGCACGTACACTAGAAGAAAAAAGAATGCGTCCAGCTCGAGAGATATTGTTGGGATGGACGTTTGCCGAGTCAGACCGAACGTTAGGCGTCTCACCTCGCCCCCCGCACACGCTGTACCTGAACTACCTGATCGTAGCTCGTGCACATTACTTGGCATAAATATTTCTCTTATATAAAGATGTATTTCTCACTTAGCCTTTATATGCAGATATAGATTCATAGATTGATTTGTGTTACGCTTTTAAATACAAGAGCTGCAGACAGATTATTTAATTTGATTTACATAATTATTAATTTCAAATATGAGTAGGTATATATTTGAAATGTTGGTGATTATAACCAACAGAACATGCATTTTCCATAGAGGATACTAAATACGCAAAAAAAATAATATTGCACACTTATAAATCAGACAGAATGCTTAATATTCGTGGTTTTCAATGCAAACGCTGCAAAAAGCATTGTTTGGATTATTTTATTTTATATTATTAGAAATGATGATAATTCAATAGAGTTTTATAAGATTTATAATTAAATCTAGCAATTCTCTGTCTTGAAACTAGAAAGTAGATACTGATTATTTTTGTGATAGCACTTAACATTAGAATTTTGTATTTATGAAACATTGGTGTATATTAAAGGAATTCACTTATTTAGATCTTAATTCTTTCTTAGCAGGTTTAGATATTTCATTAACTTCAACGTTTTTCCAATATAAAGATAAGTACTATAAACAAATATATAGATGTGCTATGGGTGCACCAATATCAAGTGTTATAGCACAATTACTAATGGAAGATCTTGAAGAAACAATTACATCAAAAATTAATTTTGAAATTCCATTTTATAAAAGATATGTTGATGACTGTATTCTTGCAATACCTGAAAACAAAATAGATATAATAGATACATTTTTTTACAACAAAACAATCAAAATTTAAATAATAAACAAATTAAATATTTATCTATCCCATATATTCCAAAATTATCAGAACAATTAACTAAAATGTTTAGTACATAAAAATTATAATAATGTAAAGTTTATCAATACTCATATTTAATCTAAAACTGCTTTTTAAAAAACAAGCCCACACTGTTTATAATATTCCATGTAATAATTGTAACAAAATATATACATTGGACAATCAATGCAATATTAGAAGAAAGAATTAAAGGTCATAAATATTGTAAAAATTCAACTGCTTTAAAAAAACATAGTCAACAATTTAAACGTAATTTTAATTTTGATAACACTAAAATTCTAAATATTGAAATTAACTATAAATCTCGATCAATATTAGAACTCATCCAAATTAAGAAAAATGAATCAGTTTGTGTAAATGCCCGAAGTGAAATTAAGGCTCTTTCAAAAATTTATTTTTCATTACTTACATAAACAAATATTTTCCCTTCTACATTTTTAAAACTCAGTTCTTTTAATATTTATTTCATACTTACATTGTAAAAATTTGGTAATGACATTAATATTTATTATTTGAGTATGTTAATAATTTTAAATTGTTAATCTAGAAATCATATGCTGATATTTATAATTATATTTGATATTGTCAATTCTTTTTTTGACAACATTTTAAAAGAAGTATTTTATTTTTACAATTTTAGTTATTATACATATTTTTAACGTAACTAATTTTATATTGTATTAATTTTGGAGCATCATTTGTAATTTATACTTATAATTTCAGTATTCTGATGAAGACATTGTATTAAATATGTCGAAACGTAAACTTAGCATTTTATTGTATTTTTTCCATAACGGCCTAAATACCAAGAGTTTTATATATACACGTATACAGAGTGATTTATAATAAATAAATCTGTTTCTTATTCATCTCAAAACTAGACAGCAGGCATTTGTTTTTTTAAAACACCTGCAGCTGCATTTTTCTTGTATTTATAACTACACATGTGAATGCATACCTAATGTATTAATGTAGTAATTAATTGCAGTAAATAGTATTCTTTAAATTCAAATAATGTAAATTATTGTCATTTGATGTGTATTGTCCTCGGTATTGTCGTATACAGATAGAATGATAAATAGAATTTTGGAAGAAGAGAATTGAGTGAAGGTTGTTTTTTCGAGTGTTTGAAATACTTGGGATAAATGTGAAACAAATGTCAACTTACGCAGAATTGCGATCTTTGAAAAAACGGCCAGAAAGAACTTCTTTCTCCAGGTTTTGGTTGTTTCTTTGAGTTACTTTGGAATAATTTAGGACAGAATTGGAACAGCCCTCACAATTTCAATTGTCAATTCATACTTTCGAATTTCGTGTTCTACCATCTTTTGTCTAGAAGGATACGCGTCTGAAATGTTAGAACAAAAATTGTGTATAATTATAATTAAATCTAATAATTCTCCGCATCGAAATTAGAGAATACACACTGATATTCTTTTTTGTAATAGCACATAAAATTGCTACAATTTTTTTTGTTCTACTACGTATTGTTGTGACTTTTACTTTATTCTTAAATAGTTTAACTAAAGTAGATTTTTGCTATATTTTTAATTATAAAGTTACAGCTTTGCTTTCTTCTCCTGGTTTTCAATAGTGGTTTACAATCTTTTCTTACCTTATTAGCTTAAGAGTATCTCTCTCTCCTTCTTTCACTCTCTTATTTATATGATCTGGGATAGGATTAGCAAATCAAAGTCAAAATTTCAGCTACACTATATAAATATAGACACAAAAACCGTAATATTATTATTAATACGTAAACTCCGAACCAAATAAAACTCTGGAAACATGTGCAATATCATGAAACCAAATAAAAAAATATTACAAAAAATCGGCAAAATGCTTTGTCTGAATTATCATTTATTTGCTTTTTTTTATTAGCATTATACAGTAGTAATACTTAAAAATAAATAAACATTTGCCAGATTTTAGAATTATGCATTAGTTGTTTTTTATAATATTTTTTTATTTGGTTTCATGATATTGCACATGTTTCCAGAGTTTTATTTGGTTCGGAGTTTACGTATTAATAATAATATTACGGTTTTTGTGTCTATATTTATATAGTGTAGCTGAAATTTTGACTTTGATTTGCTAATCCTATCCCAGATCATATAAATAAGAGAGTGAAAGAAGGAGAGAGAGATGCCCTTAAGCTAATAAGGTAAGAAAAGATTGTAAACCACTATTGAAAACCAGGAGAAGAAAGCAAAGCTGTAACTTTATAATTAAAAATATAGCAAAAATCTACTTTAGTTAAACTATTAAAGAATAACGTAAAAGTCACAACAATACGTAGTAGAACATAAGCAAAAAAAATGGTAGCAATTTTATGTGCTATTACAAAAAAGAATATCAGTGTGTATTCTCTAATTTCGATGCGGAGAATTATTAGATTTAATTATAATTATTCACAATTTTTGTTCCAACATTTCAGACGCGTATCTCTTCTAGACAAAAGATGGTAGAAAACGAAATTCGAAAGTATGAATTGGAAATTGAAATTGTGAGGGCTGTTCCAATTCTGTCCTAAATTATTCCAAAGTAACTCAAAGAAACAACCAAAACCTGGAGAAAAATTTCTTTCTGGTCGTATTCTGTGGGGGTTGTCATAAGTTGACATTTATTTCACATTTATCCCAAGTATTTCAAACACTCGAAAAAACAACCTTCACTCAGTTCTCTTCTTCCAAAATTCTATTTATCATTCTATCTGTATACGACAATACCGAGGACAATATACATCAAATGACAATAATTTACATTATTTGAATTTAAAGAATACCATTTACTGCAATTAATTACTACATTAATACATTAGGTATGCATTCACATATGTAGTTATAAATACTTTTTGATGTAATTATTTGTTCAAGATCTTCCATTACTAATTGTGCTATAACACTTGATATTGGTGTACCCATAGCACATCCATATATTTGTTTATAGTACTTATCTTTATATTGGAAAAACGTTGAAGTTAATGAAATATCTAAACCTTCTAAGAAAGAATTAAGATCTAAATAAGTGAAGTCCTTTAATTTACACCAATGTTTCTTAATAATGATCCTTGATTCACCTTGTATATTATTCACATACCTACATATGCAGCAGTCACAAATACAAAATTCTAATGTTAAGTGCTATCACAAAAATAATCAATATCTACTTTCTAGTTTCAAGACAGAGAATTGCTAGATTTAATTATAAATCTTATAAAACTCTATTGAATTATCATAATTTCTAATAATATAAAATAAAATAATCCAAACAATGCTTTTTGCAGCGTTTGCATTGAAAACCACGAATTCTGTCTGATTTATAAGTGTGCAATATTATTTTTTTTTTCGTATTTATTATCCTCTATGGAAAATGCATGTTCTGTTGGTTATAATCACCAACATTTCAAATATATACCTACTCATATTTGAAATTAATAATTATGTAAATCAAATTAAATAATCTGTCTGCAACTCTTGTATTTAAAAGCGTAACACAAATCAATCTAAGAAATACATCTATGCATATAAAGGCTAAGTGAGAAATACATCTTTATACAAGAGAAATATTTATGCGAAGTAATGTGCACGAGCTAGGATCAGGTAGTTCAGGTACAGAGTGTGCGGGGAGCGGGGTGGGACGCTAACGTTCGGTCTGACTCGGCAAACGTCCATCCCAACCATATCTCTCGAGCTGGACGCATTCTTTTTTCTTCTAGTGTACATACATAAGTAAACGTGTCAGAGAGTGTTAGCTTGCTGCTTTAAAAAGACCCATTTTTTTGCTTTACCCTGTCACTACTAACGGTCCGAAAAAAGTGCCAAAAGCAAATTCGTGGTAAAATTAACAAGATGATCGTTCGACCGCAGGAAGAATTATTTAATTTTTTTAAATTCCAATTACATGTGTTGATTTCATTTTAAAGAGATTGATAACTCAATTTCGTTGGTATGTGATTGACAAGTAGTAATACTTGACCTAACTCAATTATGTTACTAACTGAACCAAACCAAATACTAATGAATATCTTCTGTTGGAATTTGTAAAAAGTCTCATTTAGCAAATTTTCAATGTAGAGTGAAACACTGCTACGTGGCCGGCTGCACAGCATCAGTTAACTAGGAGATAAAAAGCATAACAGAAAAATCGTCTTACTCAATTACGTAATAATAGCTTTAAAAACCCGTTATTATAATGAAATTTTTCCCCGAATGCGAACTCACACTACCTGTAGTGATGTTCCGACCCCGTTGCCCTGAAAAGTTAATATTAAATGATGGTGTGGGAAAAAAATACGCCAAAAAACCAAGTAAAACGGTTGGTAAAAGAAGGAAGATCAGGTGGCTTCGAGGTATTAATAGTCCAGTAATAATAAAAAAAGGAAAATTAACCATTAGGTGGAATCTCGAATGTGGATATATTAACACGTTTTTTTTAAATGATAAAACTGAAGCAAAATTTTGTTAAATTAAATGTTGTAAAATACGAGGGCGTATTTTTATGTTATCTACCTACCCTAGCCATGAAAAAAAGCACATAAGGTAACAAAAAAAAATTTTCTACATAACTCCCTTCAACACTAATACACTTATTCCATCTTTTATCCATTTGCCCCATACCCTCAGAAAAAAATTGCTTCAGTAACCCTGCAAAATATTCTTCAACAGCTTCTTTGAGTTCTTCATCAGAAGCAAAATGCTTTCCTCTGAGATGCTTTTTTAAATTTTTGAATAAGAAGAAGTCTGACGGGGCTAGGTCTATAAGGTGGATGCCTTAACTCTATAAACCCACAGTCATTGATTATCTGCTGAACTTTGTTTGCCTTATCAACCCGACAATTGTCGTGCAGCAACAAGTTTTTTTGTGGATAAGAATGCGGGCGTTTTTCCTCCAGAGCAGTTTTTAAATTTTTAATTGGGTTTCCGTGGGCCTCTCCATTTATGGTAGACCCTCTCGGCATATATTCAATAAGCAAAACTCCTTCAGCATTCCAGAAAATTGTGTCTTGGCCTTTTTTTTGGTGGTGGAGGGCCTTTATGAACCCACTGCATGGATTCTTGTTTAGTAGGAGGGTCCCAGTAATATACCCAATTCTCATCCCCGGTAATAATTTGAGATAAAAATGTTTTGTCCCTCTCCAACTTGACCAAATTTTTTTGAGGAACTTCTTTTCTGCACAGTTTTTGTTCAGGTGTAAGCAATCTGGGTATCCAACGTGCAGACACCTTCTTCATACCCAAATCGTCATGCAAAATTGTGAGAAAACTTGTTTCGGATATACAGACTTCATTGGCAATGACAAGAGATCTTTACACGCCGATCTTTCAGTACCAAATTTTCGACTTTTCCCACAATGTTTTCAGTTCGACCTTCAAGGGTCGTCCGGACTTTGGGTCATCATAGATTGACTCTCGGTCCCATCGAAAGAGTTTAGACCAATATTTTACTTGGAAATAAGATGGTGTATCTTCCCCATATACAGTAACCACTCTTTCATGAATTGCTTTTGGACCATTGCCTTCCTTTGTCAGGAACTTTATTACGCTGCAATGTTCAACTTTAGTTTCACTCATTTTATTGAGAAATGAACAGTCTCAAATCTCTATACACAGCATAAGCCTTGTTTATTGAAGGTTAAATTTACACCAGAGATGCCCAAAAAATGCATTAATTCAGTGAAAAAATGTGACATGACACCTTTATCCACTTATGTCTTCAATTCATAGTATAATTTGAATATGAAATAGAAAAGGAAAGTTTCTATTTCAAAAAACAAAGAAGGCATCAATTTTACAGATTCCAAAGTGGTGGACAAGTCAGATGTCATTCTAGATCACACAACAGTTACTAAAGAGAGCCTGAACATAGAATCAAGAAGTTATGTAGAAGATTCTATAATAGTTTTAAAGGTTTTTGTGTTTAAAAGATGGTGTTTTCTATTTCTGTCATTTGAAATGCTTGTACTAATATGCCATATTCTTATGTGCGTCGGGTGTAATAATAATGTAAGCTTCCTAACAACGTTAAAATTGAAAGAAAAACGTATGTGGTAATTTCTTTTTTAAGTTGGTTTCTAATGAATGTAGGTAGTAAAGGTTTTATCAATTTTTAAATTAATACTTTAATTGACATAAATTCGTTACGTCAATAGTTTGATAAAAAGATTCTATTTTGGTATCTAATATCATTACTATAGACTGGACGTGCCAGGACGAAATTACGACGGGCAAAAGAAATAGTGTAATACATCACTCAGTTACTGAATAGCAGTATTCATATAGTGAACTGCACATCTGTTTTCGTCAAGAAAACGGACAGCAAAAAAAAGATGATTTTACTGTTAAATTCTTTTCTTCATCGGCGTAGGTAGAAGCGTGAGGAATTTTTAAAACGTATTCTATTTACCTTATATTTCGTAGGATAAATACAGTACGGAGAGTTTACTCGATTTGAACTACAAAATGAACAAATAACAATGTATTTTGTATTTTATAGATCACCATCACCACTTGTTATCCAATTATATAAATAAAATTAAAAATACAAAATTTCAAGTCATCGACCGCTCGTGTCCGATCGTTACAGTCTTTACTGTTAGTACTGAATATATATTTGATTTTTAGTATTTTCACGAGATTCAAATAGAAGTGTTGTTTAGGTAATAGTCCTAAGAACACATCTCTAGTAGCTGAAACAACATATTTATATGATCAGTTTTTTTATTTGTTTTGTATATTTTGAATAGGCATTAAGTAATTAGTTATTGCAGTTTATTGTCTGTGTTCTTAATAAATGTAGTTCATCCCAATATGTACGTAAGCCCCTCCCCAACCCTACCATCTTGTGCATAGTACTTTACACTCCATCTAGTGCACTTGTTTGTATACTCGACGGTTGTCGTGCATCTATAACATTGATTTAGTTTTCTATGAATTTCGTTTATCAATTCTTAAATATATGTGAATCTAGGGATATTTTAAAAAATAATTCATATCAAAAAGCTTATTTCTTATTGAAGAATAACAACATTTAGCAAATATGTTCATATCACGATATAAAACTACTTCCCGCATTTTTGAACATTATCAGAGTGTAACTTACAAGGCTTCGTTGAGGAATAATTCTATTTATTACATCAGTAGTTTTTTTCTTCGTATCTTTCTTTTGGGCCTTCTTTGGTATGGTATGGTTCATCCACTAACCTTATTAGATTATCTTAATATAGAAAATCTTAAAATTATTTATTTATTACATAAGCTTCCATTTGTAGATTATTTTAATCTAGGGTATAATCAAAATATGAGTTAATGAATTCCTTTTAATGTCTCCCTAGAACTATACCTAGTAAATTTGCTTTACAAATAATAATTATTTCGATATATCTTCCAAAATGATAAATATACTAGCATTATAAATTGTGTGAACTGCTTTTTCACACACCATGGTAAATAATTTTAAAATTTTTTTGTTTGTGTTGAACTTGAAAAGTAGTTCTCATATATAACTCCGAAATACCAATATGATTTTATAATATCAACGGTGGGATTACACAATTTTACTTATATGTATGTGATAAATTAGAAAAAGAGCACGAAGTTTTAAGTTAGTCAAGTGACGGCTTTCGCAAGTTCGTTTAATAATACTAACGTTAAACTAGACAAAGGAAAGAAACAAGGAAAAAGTACATTGCACGAAATCAAAAGAACGAGGTGCTTTTATATTTCAAAAATTCTCACACATCTTATATTGCTTTCATGCTGGAGGAAATTCTTTTGCAAATTAAATTCGTCAGCACATAAAAAGCGGGTGTGCATTTTCTCTAACCATGATAATTATTGTTCTTTTTTTTTCTCTTTCGCAACACTTTTGTCCTGGTTAATTTAAAACAAGGCGTGCTGCAGACGAGAACTTTTTCTGCAAAGGAAATTTTCTCTATATATGTAAGTAAGTAGGGATATATTACGACATTCACAAAGAGATTGCAAAAGAAATAGTCGAAAGTAGAAATTTACGGAAAGTAATGTATCTACCCGGCTTACTTCAGAAGCAATGAATATGAATTTTTTACTTTTTACTGGTTGTTAATATATTAGAAAATTGTTCGATTGGGGCAAGAAGTATATAATTTAAGCAAATTTTTGGTTAATTAAAACGAAAAACGCTTCAAGTACTAATAAATGATGTATGATGTATACTAATTGCAACTAAAGTATCGTAAATTAAAAAATAAGTGCAACAAAAAAAAATTATTATCACAACAATACTCTCAATTAATTAAGTGTTCGAATCGTAAAGTAACTGATATAACCACTGACATTCTTGTCACATAGTACCTATAGTTAATAATACTAAAATGGATACATTTAATTTTATATCCCACTACCCTTTTCTATCAATAGGCTTTCGTAGTTCAAGTTGTTTACCTGTATATAGCAAGGTAACGATACAAGATTTTTATATTATCTACATAGCCATAACGCAAATAAGTGAGGATCGCTGTTTTTTCTCTTCAAATTGACGTTTGGATGTTTACTGACGAAATATGGTTCACATCCAAACAGTTATACGATAGTTTTTAGTCCAAATAATTTTTAGATGGGATACGGAATGAACTGAAGCTGTCCCATGATGCGGAAAGTCTGATGAAGCAAGAACCAATCAAATCAAGAAATTGATGATTTGGTCTTAAGGTAGTTAAAACCTGCTACAAAGAAAAAAGGAGGCAAAAAGATTGCAGAGTTCACAAGGCTTGCCAAGACCGTAAAATAATCAACAAATACGGCTTTGAAGAAATGGAACATCCATCCTACAGCACATATTTGGCATTGAATTACTGACTATATTACCTTCTTCCTAAAGTAATAAATCATTTATGAAGACGCCGTTTTTCTTCGAACGAATACCTGAAAAAAGCTGTGCAGGAAGTTTTTAAAACTTCTCATATTTATTTTTAAAGGCAAAGCCTTATTGGAATCACGATGAAATAAATGTGTAAAATTTTACTTCTGTCCAATACCTTTTCCCAAGAGCTAGGTAGATAATAAAATCTCCCCTTGTACATCTAAAACTTAACAACCAGATATAGAAATTAAAAAGATTACATGAAAAAAGCTTACTGATTGCTATTTCATGTAAGGAATTTTTTTTCTCAATGCGAAGGAATTATTTAAAGAACTATTACTTTATCATTACCGAGATGTTTTTCGCCTGTCAAAGTCTGCAGGCAGTAGCGAATTGATACAGCTGAAGAAGAGTGTAGATGTGGTCTAGGTCCTCAGGTGCCAACTCATACATATATTTTGGACAGGATGTAAATTAATAATATAAGGTTAGCAAAATGTCTAATATTGTATTTATGGTTTTCAACATTTATTGTGGGTTCACTTACGTTCTTTTTGGCATTTCGAAATGTGAACTCAGGAAAACGTGACTCTCTTTTGATTTGAACAGAAAACTTTCAGTTAAGTAAACACCAGCCTGATCGACAATCGATATTTAAATTGGATAAAAGTCAAGAAATACGTTTAATTAATGGTAATCATACACTTTAAGTAGGAATTAGTCCGGATTCCGATCAGCCTGTCAAAGTTAGCAGAGAATTTTAACTGATATGTATGCATCAAAATTAATAAATGTTGACCAATAATTTTTATTTTTCAAAATCAGTTGTACAAAAGCCAAAACGTTTTGGATCCCTTTAAAAATGAATCGAACTTCATGCATATGCATAGAATAATAAAGAGAAATCATTATTGATATTCGAATATAATCCCGACATAAACAGACATAGTAGCATAAGTTGACATATGTTTGCCCGCCAGGAAGCACACTGTATTTTTTGATAATTTTTACCGCGAAGCTAGATACTGAATATATATGTACTTCAATCTATCTAGAGGTCCTTAAGCGGATAAGGTTTTGCGTATTAGATCTGACATCGCTGGTTTTTGAATATTGCACCATGAAGATACTCCATGTCAAGTTTTAATATCCAAAAAAAGTTGCAGTTTCAAATCTACCTTATAGTTCAGATATAGTTTCTAGTGACCTTATTACCAAAAATCTAACCGCAGTTAATGTGTAATTATTACTACGCAATAGAGAACTTTATAAAACCGGCGTAGCAGATTGTGAGTAACAAAACAAGACTTCCAGGACTGTTACCCAAAATGGTAACACTACTCCTGAGATAAAGCTCATATAACACTGGACACACCTACAGAAATCATGCTAAATTATAATTTAACCTATTTATTGTCAATATTCTTATTGCTCATTTATTAAATTTTGTATGTGTATGAATACAAATGTTTCTGCGATGCAATAAACATAATAAAGGCAGTGGGTATGTCGGAGATTATTGTAAAAAAGAACGGAGTGTAATTGCATTACATTATTTTATATATACTAAAAGCCAATTGTCTCGCTCTTTTTAACACGAACGATTAAAACGGCAAAGCTATACCCCAAAATTGACGAATTGGGGAGACAGTTTTCTGAGAACCTGGCGCATCTACGGTGGGAACGAAAGTGTCACGCGACGGGGACCACGGTCCCACGTGCCTTAGGCCATTTTTCACGTCTCCGAAGAGAGAACGAGGGCCCGAAAGGAGTTTTTGAAAATTTTAGAACGTGCAGAAAAAGAGTATGAATCATAGTATTTTGCCATAAGGCCTACGTGTAAAATAAAAAATATGGACTAGGTTCGATTTTAAAATGGCGGTGGATCGATACAGATGACCGTGACACATCAAACTTCGGATAAGGTTAAGTTAAACGCACGAAAAATTCAATTTCAGGTTATAAATTATCAAAACCGTCAAATCAGTTTGAGTTCGCGATATGGCATTTGCCGGGAAACGTCAAAATTGGCGGAAAGCACCAGTCGTGCAATACACACATATAATGACTATCTATTCACGTTTATCGATCGGTTGTCAAGTTTAAATGTCAGAAGGCCGACAAATAAAGGGATTATGAAGGAAATGTGGTACCTTTCAGATACGTATTAGTGTTATTATTATCAATTGTTACTATTTCTTTTCTATTTATGAATATATGAACAATGCCGACGGATATGATAAAATAAACTTAAAGTGTATAATCGCACGTAAGTACAGTGACAAATATAACGATCTTTCTATATTTTATTAAGATATATTAAATACAAATTATATATGTCATCGAAATGTCGTCACTTCTCGCGAAAGAAGTACCGAAGCAAGCCTAAATAAAGAATCATCTGAGTTTTCTTTATTTGTCAGATGTGTCCGAAACACTTCGAAATAACATAAATACATCAAATATGTAAAATTCCCATAAGCATTTATGTAATTTCGTTTATCAATTCAGTTATAAAAGCAAGCATTTAAAGTATGCGACCATGCGGGTTGGCACAAACTAATCAGAAGTACATTTTCGGTTAAATGGTATTAGGAGCCAGCAAGATTTTTGATTGGGTTTTACAAAGTACATATATATATATACTATTAAAGCGTAATATGAAAATTAATTAATTCTCTCAATGACCTGTAAGTTTAAAACATGTTTTGTTAAAGTTCATCATGTTATGTTGTTAATTTCATTTGACAATTGGAAAGACAATGTTGTTAAGCACTCTCAGTCTGACATTTCGTTCTCACAAGTTTATGTGTGAACGAATACACAACAACGAAGTATTGTCACGATGACAGGTGGAACGACAATTTGGTTAAACATCAACTTTTTATTGTCGTATAAGTGTCACGATGACAGTCTGTCAAAAAATTTGAAGTATACACTATTTTTATCGTAAACATGACACAAGGCATGGTACTACAAATTTTATAGAACGAATAACATGAAACAACATTTCATTGCCGAACCGTCTTGGTTTTTTTTTTTTTTTGGTCTGTCGACGTTCACCTTGGGCTAGATGCACACAATTAGACAATTAGACTTAGCAATCAGTAAAAACATTAACAAAACCATAAAGATAGAAACTGAAAGTGTCATGAGCTCTGATCACATTCCAATTATAATAACTTGGAACGAAGACATAACCGAAAGAACATATCACACCTTCAAGACAGACTGGGCCGGCTACAAAACAGAACTAGAACAAACCATCACTGCAGTTCCTAAAATACAAAACACTGCAGAATTAGAACAGAACATAAAATCACTACAAGATAAAATAACAAACGCTGTTGAAAATAACACCATCAAAATAGAAAGGATATATAAATCAGGTAGTCTACCACATCATATTAAAGAACTAATAAAGGAAAAGAACAGAGCTAGGAGAAGACAAAACTATACTAAACAACCTTCAACATCAAGTACATAAGGAATTACTGGAACCGAAAAATGTAGAATGGCAAAGAACACTCGAAGAAATAGGTGCAGAGCCCTCTAAGACATGGAAAATAATCAAGGCAATCAAAAGAGAACAAATACAAATCCCACCACTTCAATTCAATAACTCCACACAAGTCACAGCAGAAGAAAAAGCAGAAGCTCTAGCGGAATCACTAGAAGAGCAATTCACTCCGAACTTGGATGAAGTAGACATGCAACACGTAATGCAGATTCACAAAGTAGTAAGCAGAGAAATACGTGAACCCCACTCCCCTAGCAACGACCCAGTCACAGCCGAGAACCTAAAAGCAATCCTTAAAGCATGAAATCCCAAAAAAGCTCCTGGTATAGACAACATCACCAACAGATCACTACAAAACCTCCCCCCAAAAGCAATAATGTCAATTCTAGCAATAGCAAACTCCGTTATCAGACTCCAAACATTCCCAAAGATATGGAAACATGCCAAAGTAATAGTTATACCTAAACCAGGAAAACCAAAAACAATACCAAGCAGCTACAGGCCCATAAGCATGTTACCATCCATTAGCAAAGTGATAGAAAAAATAATCCTACAGAAGATAAAGTACCACTCTGACAATCAAGACATAATACCAGAAGATCAACATGGGTTTTTAGAGAAGAACATTCAACGATAACACAACTTTCAAGAGTCACTGAGATTATCCAAGACGGATTCAACAAAAATCAAGTGACAGCAGCTGTATTTCTCGACATAGCAAAGGCATTTGATAAAGTCTGGAGGCAGGGACTGATATATAAAATGATAATACACAATTATCCAACACACGTCATAAAAATCACGAACAGTTTTCTCCAAGGACGCTGCTTTCAAGTTAGCATCCAGAACACACTTTCCTCAATAAAACATCCAACAGCGGGAGCCCCCCAGGGCTCATGCCTGTCACCTCACCTATATACAATATTTACAGCAGACATACCAGTATCAAATCCTACAAGATACTTAAATACGGCCACCTTTGCAGATGATTCGGCACTGCTCTCAACATCAAGATGTCCGACGAACGCGGTACAGGAACTCCAAACGCACCTAGACAACACGATAAAATGGTTCAAACAATGGAGGACAACAATAAACGAAGACAAATCCCAAGCAATAATCTTTCAAAGGAATCTGAAAACAACAGGCAACGAAATAACCATCAACAACAACACTATACCATGGAGTAGAGAAATTAAATACCTGGGAATATACCTGGATATAAAGCTCAATTATAACACACACATAACGATAACCAAAACCAAACAAACAAGATGTCAACTATGGCCTCTTATAGGCAGAAAAAGCCAGCTGAACACGAACAACAAAATTCTACTTTACAAACAAGTATTAGGTCCAATATTCACATATGCATGGGTGCATATGTGCAAGACCAACATCAAAAAACACCAGTCTTAGAATGATACTAAATGCTCCATGGTATATGAGAAATAATCAAATAATGAATGAAACAAATACCCCAACCATTATTGACTACATCAAGGAAAGAGCGCTCAGTTTCTATAACCAGATGGAAAACCACTCAAATCAAAATCTTAAAAGAGCACTTGCTCATCAATTATCATCAATTATTATTATTATTACTATTGTATCGGTCATTTATCGTATCTTTAATGTCTTGGACACATCTCTGTCATCTTTCTACATACAAATATACATACTGCGTCTTTAATTTAAATTTAGAGTTGCTTATGATATCAATATTAATTTGGGAATACTGTGCTATAGTAATGTTTTTCATTTTGACTACTGTCATAGTTAAGTCAATTTATTGAAAAGTTCCACAGTGTTTTCAAATTAATATTGAAATCGTAGGTTATTCCAAAAAAAATTAATTGAAGGCACGGTATGTCTACAGTGACATTCAATTTGACAATTCATTCTCGCAATAGATCGAACTGTCACCACCATGACAGTTTGCAAGAAAATTTAACGTATGGGCAACGTTTATCATAAAACTTGAGACAAATAAAGTTAGAGTACTACCAAATTTAAAAAACAAAGAAATTTATATATGATACAACAAATCTTGATCATACAACCATCTTAGGTTTACCTGTTCGGCCTACTTACATTCAACTTAGACTAGGTGCACACGCATTATATCAAACTTGAATGTCAACGAAATGTTCCAAGTAATCAGCTTTCAGTAAATTCTATAGAAATGTTAATCATTTTATGGGAAATTATTTAGTTAATAAATCCACACTGTTAGAAATATTGTCTTGATCTAAGAAAATATATTTTCTTCCGTATATACAAAGCCTTAATTTACTTGATTTAAAACGGTTTGGAAATATTTACTTATAATAAAACGGACCGTTTCAAATCAAGTAAATTAAAGCTTTGTATATACGCAAGAAAATATACTTTCTTAGATCAAGACAATATTTCTATCAGTGCATTTGTCTATAATTATAGATGCCACAATAATGTATAATTAATTTCTAGAGATATTTCATTTAATTTGCATCTTCATTCATAAACTAATTAAAAGAAAATTTATAACCGTTAAAATTCAAGTGCCTCTGCGACTGGCAGTAGTCACGTTCCAAAGAAGCAATTCAAACTCGAAGAGTTTCATGGAATAACAAAAAGAGCAAGTATTCTATTAAATTAATGTGTCCTAAATAAAAAAAAAAAAAAAGGTGGAAAGAGTAAATTGAATAATCAGCACTTGATGACTTATATCGACATTTTATGACAAACATTATGGAGCACTGATGAGCTTGATTATTTGCAACGAACGTCATATAAATTTATTTCTATTGACTATTGTCCCGGAAGCCCTAAGTTAATTGTAATTCAGAGAAACGCTGATCCAAATTGGTGAACATTATTAAACTAAAATGAAGTAACAGTTAAAGGGTGTAGCCATCTTTACTCATCTATTATTATTTTAACACCGATATATTTAACTAGAGCATACGCGAAATGTTGGTCAACTCAACATTCACGTTAGGTGGCTTAAATGTTACAGGAAACGTCAGAATTGTCAGAAAAAGTCCATCTGACTTTTGATTAATGTTGGCAATTTCACAAAAATTTAATTGCAGGTTATAAAACGTCAAAACGATCAATCGATTTCAGTTCGTGATGAAATCTGAACTGCTTTCATTATTCATTTGAATTATTTCAAAAAAAAAAGGTTAAACACCCTGACATCTGTCTGATATTTCATGGTTCATGTTTTTAAGCTTCATCGATATTTATTGTAGACCTTGACACAAAAAGATATGAAATTACAAATTTTATACAGCGAAATGACTAAAATATTAATGAGAAAAGTGCTATCAGATCCATTTTAGTTTTGCCTATATACCGTGCCTTCAAATACTTTCCGCATTAGAGACGGCCATGCTTTTTTTTTAATGGTAGGTGACAGTGCATAATTTTAATAGTTTGGTTATGTCATATAAATAATAATAGGCGTCTATAATTTGAATTTAAGTATGACAACTGCCAGAATTTGAAGTTTTCAAAAAATTAGCATGTACACCAACATTGATTACTTAAAAACTTCAAAAACAGCCTACTCTAATGCGGAAAGTATTTGACGGCACGGTATTAGACAATTACCTTAAAATATGATTTATATTATTATTACTAGGTGACAGACGAATCAAATTCCAATGTAATGACAATTGTTTTGTAACTATTCAATTTACTAAAGTAAATATTCCAGTCTAATTCAACAATTACTTCTACTAAATAGTTTGATTGTCAGTAGAAAGTTTGAAGTATGGGCAGCGTTCAATCATTTAATGCGATATGTTTGAAAATACACCATTAAATCAAATTGTTAATCAAACATTCTGATGATGGTTGATGATGATCGTGTCCCAGGCTGGTGGCTCTTATTTCGATGGGTTGGTTGTAATCATGAACTACCTTTTTGTGTTATTTTTCCTTAAATACTTAATAAAAATCACAAAATGATCCAACAATTACAAATTATATTCTTTTTACAGTGTGTGTAAGCAAAATGTTTACACAGATATTCCAACGTCGGTCAGTATTATTTTTGGTTATTGTTTTTAGTTCAACTACCAGCGTCACTACTAAATATTTAAATTATAATAGGATCGTCTCGGCAACCGACATAGCCAGAGCACGATCTACAGGCGACGACTCAATGCCACTGCAAACTCACTTTGACAGGAACAATTTCAGAGCAGACAAATGAAACTAATTATTAATATGGAAGCCAGTTATAAATTCACTATTATAAATAAAAGTAATAAGTCATACTTATTCTATACCAACATTTTATTTAAAACTTGATTCTTCTGTGTAATGGGCATGCATTGTTCACAAATTTGCATTATAACAAAAGTTATGTCAAAAGTATGTTTGCGGGCCATGATAATTGGCAGGTTAAATTATGCAAAATTAAAATAAATCTGATATTACATTTTCAATAATGATTTAGTCCTTTCATTGTGTAAAACTAATAAAACTATGAATCTTTTAGTGTCAAGTCTTAGTATTACGCTAAATAGCATCTAAATTTCAAAGTCCAACAACGAAAAGTCAGACTGACGTTAAGATGCTTTAAATTGTCGTTCCACCTGTCACCGTGACAGTACTTCGTGGACAAAAATATACGTCTATACAAGGTGTGCCAAAAGTTTAGAAAATCAAAAATGATTTTTTTTGGCGTTTTACAGCGAACTGTAATAAAACTGTAAGCGGACGCGAAAGGCGATTCAAGCTCGAAGAGATTGATGGACTGCTAGTTTTATTTCTATTTCAAAATATTAAGGAGAAAGCATTCTAAATTATTCTTACATTTGAACTTATTTATTCCTTAAATGGAAATCGTCGATCTTCTCTTATAACATTGAATAAATTAGAATCTCCTGTAGCGTCCTACCACTCATGAAAACGAATTGATTTTGGATGTGAAAACCTTTTACATTTTGGTCACAATTTGACATATAACATTTTCTTGTAATACAACTAAGCGTACATATAATAGAATAGACAGATGATATTATTAGATTGAGCGCCAGACCGTTAAGTTATTTGCAATAAGCAAATAGTAATTTTAAGTAATAAATAGTCAAGTATGATAAACTGTACTAGAAAAGAAGATATTCTTTTTATTTTTGAAAGAGCTCGGAACTGTAGGCTGCTATAATAAATACAAGAAGTATCATGTACAACATATAAAAAAGCGTTTTTTAATTTGCTAATGTCACGATAAATAATTACGTACATTTACAGGTAAACTGAAAATAAAACAGAGTGACGGGTTAATTAAACGAATAACAAGCTGTAGCCAGTAAGCAACTAATTAAACAAGTACATTTAATGATACTTTTGTTTATGTTTTCCTTGATAAACGAAACAATACGTTTAATTAACCTTCATTTAATTATCGTCTCTTAATAAAACAACCAGAACTAATTATTTTTGTGTTAATTATGATTGGCGACAAAATAAATCAATTTTAATACATATTAAGTTACTCATTGGATATTCGTGTATCGGAATACCATTTTATTAGTATGTCTGCTCCAAACATAAAAGATAGCAGCATTTGTAGTTTCAATTAAATTTTATTTGCGAATTCAGAATTTGTATTATTCCTGCCACCAACAAAAAGCGAATTAAGTATTTCCTGGCGATAAAGACGAATGTTTGCAATTTTGCTTAGACGTATTAGAAATAATAAATCAAACTTAACTTGGGAAATACATTAATCTATAGTGATACGATTTTATCTCAATAGAATACTAATTTGTAAAAGGAAAAAAAAAACGATAACAGTTAGGTTAAAATACTAATTACATACATTACTTTTAATGTACATATATAAAACCAACAATACCTGTCATTAAGTGGTGGAAAGAGATTTTGGACCTCTGTTGTGAAGATTCTACTAGTCATTTCGACAGCATTCTAACTGGCGATGAAACATGGGTTCATCAATGTGACCCTAGAAGTAAGCAGGAGTCTATGTAATAGCATAAGAAGGATGCAGACCATCCTAAGAAAGTCACTCCGTCTGCTGATGAGAAACTAATGGTCTATCTTTTGGAACTCTACGGAATTTTTCTGATAGAGTTCATGAAAAAAGCCGAAACCATAATAGCAGCATTTTTCGCATCCACTTTGCGTAATTTAAGTAAAGAAATTAAAAAAAAGAAGGCGAGGAAAACTGAGTGCTGGTATGCTTTTAAAAACCATTAGCTCGGTATCAGGGGACCTCAAAACGTGGACATCTGCAAAGATCTCCAGGTCTAAAATGTTCATCATCACAATACTCCCGACTACGTATCAGAAAGTGAAGGATATTCATGGAAAACGATTTTATGGACGATGAAGAACACAAAATGGCAATAAAACCATATTTTTTCGATAACGAAGAAAGTTATTTTTTACAGGGTATCGAAATGTTAATTCCAAGATATAAAAAAATTATTGAGGCTATAGGAGATTAGGTTCTTGTTGTGAAATTTTATTTAACCTTAATGAAAATTTATTGTAGAATCGTAATAATAATTTTTACATGATATACTCTTCCAAAAAAAAAAAAAAAAATGGGCAAAACCACAAGGAAATAAAGAAAGAAAAAGGCGCCAATATTATTAAAACATAATAAGTATCTGAATTTAGATCAAATACACTAGCAAGTATGTTGCCAACCAGGGTAAGGAGAGTCGAAAAATTTCAATCATTCTCAATCGAATCAATCGCAGAAGATTTGTATTTTTAATTCACTCGTGAGTTTTACTTTTTAACTCATCACTTGCATTGAAGTTGAATGCAGTTTTTTGAAGGGTTTACTAGTTTTCTTCTCAACTTCTTGTTAAACTTGTTATTTTTATTCTTGTTACTTATGAAATTGCAGTATGAAATAAATTTGGGATAACAAACGAATTAAATATGTAGTAATGATTAACTTCGGCTAAAGTTGGGAGGATCTGATTATCGTGGTCAATAATTTTCACTTACTTTTTTGATTGGTTGTTACAACAATATAAATTAGTTAATTAAATTTCATACTCTGCAAATCGGCAACCCTTTGTTCATTGAATGAATTAAATTTTTTTAGTTGTTTTTCTATAGATTGCTTTCTGCTACGACCCTATAGATCACTTTTAAGAAATCCGGTAATAGCAGGATAATTGATTCATCTGAAAAAACTGGTAAGCCCACTGAAAAATATTGCAATTTTCAATTGCAAATCACTCTTCGCCTTTAAAAATCTTTTCTTTAATGCAAAACAGGCATATCAGGGAAATTAGAGGACGTGTTTATAAAATTTTCAGAAACATTTGTCTAAATGACGGGTAATTCCAAGCCAATCCATGAACAAGAAAACATCTCTACGACCTGTAGTCCCGTACCTTTTACTTTCTTATACGTAGTATAAGGAAGTATTGTGATGATGAAAATTTTCGACCCCGAGATTTTTGCAGATGTCCACGTTTTGAAGTCCCCTGATACCGAAAAAGTGGTTTTTAAAAAATGTCTGTGTGTCTGTCTGTGTGTGTGTCTCTCTCTGTGTGTGTGACCACGATAGCGGTCAAACCGCTGTAGATATCAATTCCAAATTTTGTATTTACGAATATAATCTCCTTCTTGAGAACTGATTAGATTTTGAGCAAAATCGGCAGACCGGAAGTAGTAGTTTACTTCAGTGAAAAAATCGAATTTTGCAAATATTTCGTCAATTACTAAGTTTAAACAAATTTATAAAGAATTCAAATATACTCAAAATTAAATTTGAGAAAAATTGTTTTAATAAAGTTTTTCGAAATTCCTACCGGAAGTAGGTCTTTTACTCTTATCGAAAATCAGTTTTTTGCGAATATCTCGCAAGTCATGCTTTCTAGGCAGGTACATTACCAGTATAAAAGTATTTAGAACATACTTTTAAATATCTTTTGTATAAAAAAAATTTCAAAATTCAGACCGGAAGTAGCACTTTTACTCTTATCGAATAGCGATTTTTTGCAAATATGTCGTAAATTAGGCATTCTATATATATTTATGAAGAATACAAAAGTATTTAGAGTTGGATTTGGAATATTTTTTGTATAAATGAAATTTCAAAATTCGGACCGGAAGTAACACTTTCATACGTATAAGAAAGTCGTGTGGTGGCCACACCTCATTTTTTATGCTGATTTCCGGATGTATCGCCACTATGGCGGCATAACCTTTTCAAAGGCATTAAATTGTGTAGACTAGAGAGAAATTATTTACAAGATTTGTACTGTTTTAAATATATTTTTATGAGAATCAAGGCAATTTGCAGTTTTTTGTAACTCTTGCCAGGTTGGAATTTGTCTAAATAGGATGGGAATTTCTTGTGCACGAGCGAAAATGTTCCGCTCTTTTCAGTTCATTTCTGTTCATGAGAGAAAAAAATTTGGAGAGTCAAATTTAGCACTCACTCGTGAGCGAGTTAAATCAAACAAAAAATGTTTTACTCACTCGTGAGTGTAATATATATGGAAAAAACTCATCAGTTTTAATCGCTACCAAGTATTAGGAAATAAAATTCAGCTCGTGAGTTTAAAATGAGAAGATTTGAATCTTTTTTTGGCTCGTGAGTGATTTTTTCCTCACCCTGTTGCCAACTATGTACAATAAATTAATTTATTTAATTTAACTAATAAACACTCAGTTACCAAGCTGATTGTAAATGTAGGGAAAATTTTGCTAACTTGTTGTGTAATCTAAATCTACGGACAACAATTCCATAAAAAAAAAAGCTAATGGAAATTATTATAGGATAGTAAGAAAAACTCATATCAAAAAATTCTGAGACTTCTGAAAATTATATACATGCATATACAGCACGTGTCAATTTTCATTAGCCATAGGCGATTAATCCATACAGTATGTGGCAACATAGTCCCCTTCTTTCCTTTCCAATGTCAGCGCGACCGATGCATGCTCGTAAGTAAATACAAGTTAGCGTGGTTAGCAGTAACTCTTCGACCAGCGGGTTGGATGTTTGTAATGCGTTCAGAAATATTTACGAGTTACAAGGATTTGTTTTTCTTTTTCCTTTTAGTAAATGCAGAGAATTATTAAGCTGCGTTCACGCTGCATGACACAAACAAAAGCGTAATTCTAATAAAATTGAAAATAAGGTAAATAAAAAAGGATTCTGAAAATAATAATAAATTACTAGATCAGGAGATCGCGGCGGCCATTTGATGTTTCCCGTTCCAGTAATAAGACGGCATTGCAGATTAGATCGCAACGTATTCGCAGCTAACATTGAATGTAAAATCTGGTCGGGAGAAGTGGAAAGATCGGAGAAAGTCGTTTTGATGTCGATTGTTCCCGGGATTGGTGACGGACGCTGTGGGGTGGCACGTTGCCACTTATTACTTGTATATGTATAAATCGCATGTAAAATTGAACCCCTATACCTAATGAAAATTGACACATACGGTATAGGAATTGTTATATCAAATAAGTATCTTTAAATTATTATCCTCTGAAGATTAATTTTGCGTTTTTAATTTGTCAATTATTTCAATATCGAAATATGCATGTGTAGATTTTATTTGGCTAACTGTACATAAAGCTTGTTCCAACATAAGTCATAAACTAGTAAGAAACAATTTGATTAGTTGAGAGAATGAATCATCACAAGCTTGTTTCCGATTGGTTTTACATTTCATTGGTACTGAGTTTTTTGTGATTTTATGTTGGAATAAAGTTACAAAATGTTTATTTCATATACCGTAGTCGACATATTTTAATTTCTGATACGAAAGTAGAAAGAGGAAAAGAGCGCGACGAAATAAACTAAAGATAATCATAAGCGAGGCTGCCAAGACAGTACACTCGACAAACGTTTCCTATGAAATGTAAGGCGTGAGGGTCCTCCGAAATTGCGTTGCTCTCCCACCACTGTTAGCAAGCAGTCATCGCTGCATATTATAAGGTCATCTTCTGCATGATATAGAAGTATAAACCGAAATTAAAATTTGACGACTACGGTATACCTCAATTATAATCAGGAAAATTAATCAACATAAGAAAGTTTATCAGTAGCTCATCCAAAGACCACAATTTTGGGCACTTACTTACCTATTAAGCTAGAGCTTTGAAATTGATGCTGGTTACGAGAAAAAAACGAAAATGAGTAAAAATCTAATTAGTATCATAAGTATCCTTATCCTTCTTACTTACTAGGCGGCAATCATGCAGAATATAATGTACTGCGCCGGGCGAGGTCAAAGCGAAGCAGTGGGCCTGGTGACGAGCGTGGTTAGGGGCAGAGGAGATTGCGGTGACACAACCAGGCGAGCCGATACGGAGTGCGGATGCACACTTGGCAATTAGATTTTCTCACTAATATTTTCTTGAACGTGATGCAAATTTTGCCCTGCTTCTTTTAATTATTTGAATATTTAGTTTATTCTCATATTTTAGTTCGTATACATGTAACTGAAAAAAATTTATGAAATCCCACCAAAAACATACATTTAGAAGTCGCAACCGAAAAATGAAGTTCAGCCATAGCAGCTTTCCAAATTATGAATTGAATTTCGTTTACGTATTTTTCATTTTACTCTGACGTGAATTTACTGTACTGCCAAATGACTGCTAAAAGTTTACAAATATTGTATGGAAATTCTCTACTTTAATTACAAATTTTATGTTAAAGAGAAACTAAAATGAATTTTCTTGTTCATTATTTATTTACTGAATTATTATTTATTTATTTAATTTAAAGAATACATGAGCACCTAGGTGTTGGCCACCCAATCTTAGAAATACAAGAACTTAGCACAGAAATACTACTCCATATTTTGTGTACTGAAGTGTACGATACTAAACTTACTAGCTAGTGCCTAAAATTATGATGGCCATAAATAAAAAAATAACCTATTTAAAATATTTCACTAAGACATAAACGAAGACTTTTACAAGATAGGAACATAATAAAATAATATAATCCATAATGATAAATTATTCAACTCATTGTAAAAATATTGCTATCCACCTTGATTCTTGAAATCGTTTAGTATGCATGTTCATAATTCTCGTGCATTTTCGTTAATGCTACACTAATACGATTAGGGTATTATGGTTCAGAAAATAAAAATTACCACCAGCCACCACAGAATGTAAGTATCCTGTGTATTATAAATTATGTGGTGACTGATGTTAAAGCATTTCACTTTATCATCTAAACTGGATTACGGAATTTAATACGTACCTGAATACCATATTAAATCAGTACCACTAAAGGGAGTACACATATTAGCTATTACCGAGGTAGAATGTTCCGTAATAATTGCATGTCCTGCTTATCTGAACAACCAATATCTACATGCATCTCAAAGAGATTTAATTTACGTACCTATACTCAACATGTTGTCCTGGTATTCTATTTGTAAACGATTTTAAATGAGACAGATTTTAATTATAAACGAACGATAAATTATCGTTAATCATGTTACACACAAATGAACAAAATGTATGATGGGAAAGTGTAAATTAGAAACACGCTAGGGATTTAAACCATTTCCAATATCACATCGAGTGTAATTGTTTTAATAAAGAGCATGAACGATATACTGGTTCCATATCGGCGTCCAACAATTTTAATGTGACGACCATTTATGATATTAATGTTAAGTATTGCCGTGTCACAAAGCTATAAAATTATACCTCGCTCATGTGTCCCACAATGCGAGGAATCTGAAACACAATATCAGGGAATAAATCGTCGTTTCTATTTAATTGCAACGAGCTTGTAAATTAATAAGAAGGCCGACGACCATTCTCTCACCTGTGCCTGGTAGCCTACAACTTTTTTCCCGATTCTCCTCTCGAGCAATCTGTCACGCACAATTACATATCGGCTGTATCCGCATTCGTGTCACTACAAGAAGACGCCTTTAAATAAACCGAATACTTGATTCGACAAACAAACATTTATCAAACCCAGATGGACCACACATAAATTGAATATGCATTAACGATAGAGAAAGGATAAAAACCAGCTTAGATAGATGCAGGAGCTAACTGTTTGCGTTCGATTCTCAGCTCCACCTTTACAGAGGTGTATGTATGTAAATAGGAATGTGTCAATTAAACTTAGTTCCGATGTCGGATCTACGAGCACGATAGACGACGTTTGCCCTACATGTGATGCTGAGCATAGCTAGACTAATGGCAATTTGGTTTTTGTCTGTAAGTCGTATTATAACCGAGTTTATAAGTAATTAATTGTTTTTAAAGTCGTGTTCAATGATGTGAACTATGATAGGCACTTTAATAACTAAAGTTAAATAAATTATGTTTAGCTACAAACGGATAAGCAAGTTCTTGTGAATGTATTTAGTAATTACCAGGGTAAATAAAATTAATTAATACCACTGCAGAATAATGGCAAGAATCATTTTGCGTAATTATAAAATTCACTAAATATTTATAGAATGATCCTTTTATGGCGATATACATGGTGCGGCAAAAAAGTTTTGTGACCATATAAATTGGGCAGAAACAACGGCCTTGTTTACATTTAACAAATGTGAGTTTTTGAATGGCATTAACTGCTTTAAAAGACCACGGGCTATGTTCTCTACAAGGCGATGAAATTCTTTGAGTAGAACAGGAACACCAACAACAATTACGATACTTTTTTTTGTCAAAAGATTTTGTATTTTAGGTGTTCGACTTTTATAGGAAATATTGCGAATTACTAGACAAACAATACGAACGAATCCAAAGGAAAGTTTAGGAAAGGACGTGCAGGTTTACTGGCAACACGCAAAAACAACAACGTGCTACATTTTAAACAGAATATGTTAAAATGTTTTTTTTGTTTCATGAATGTTATGAAGTTTTCCGCAGATATCTTTTATATATTAATGAATTTGATTCTTGTAACCTCAAAATATTGATCCTTATGTGGTGCCATCTTGTAGTACCCAAAAGAAATAATTTCTGAATTTTTATTGAGATAAACTTTAAAATAACACTTTAAACATTAACATTACAATAGGTAATTAATATTAATAATATTAAAATACTTAAAAAAGCGTTGCTATAATAAGGTTATTGAGTAGTGTCAAGAATTACAATTTTACTTACGTTTCTAATTTTGTATAACAATTCAAAGGGAAACACTAATTAGGGTTTACAATAAACTGATATGCATGCATGTACACTTATTAAAAGAAATATAGGATATTTCCAAATGACACTGGTTAAAAAGGTAAATATATACACTGAACTCTTTTTTTCTATGTATTTCGGTACATATTTGATATACTTCTTTCTATTTTGGCACTATTACAATTTGCTAATTTAGTAAGGTATAGGTAGCACCAAAAAGTGCTTCCTATACCAAATCCGTTAGTATTTCTACACATACATTTCAAGACAGACCAAAATTTGCTTTATAATACTAATCAGCTTCTTGTTGACACTTCTCAACCGTGCGATGATAACAAGGAGCATTATTGGTAATAATTAGAGCATTTTAAAATTACTATGGCATCTTTATTTATCCAACATGCGCAAATCTAATTACAGAACAAAAATTGACAATGTTCAAATATTCATAATAAATCCACTTCTTTCCTTTTTAAAATTGTACTAAATCATCCCTCAAATACATTTTTAGTTTACATATTCAAACTTAATGTTAATATCCACTCATATTGCATATTTTTATCATGTGCATTTAAAAATGCTCAGCGATTCCTAAGAAGTTTATTATGCTTTGGATAGATGGCGCCACATAAGGATCAATATTTTGAGATTATAAGAATCAGAAAAATCTCGTTGTGACGGCCTTATACCGCGCGGCTGACCACGTTTTGAAGTCCCCTGGTACCAAAAAAGTGGTTTTAAAAAAATTTCTCTCTGTGTGTGTGTCTGTATATGTGTAACCAAGGTAGCGGTCAAACCGCTATAGCTATCAATTCCAAATTTTGTATTTACGAGTATAATCTCCCTCTTGAGATCTGATTAGATTTTCAGTAAAACCGACAGACCGGAAGTAGTAGTTTACTTCGGTGAAAAAAATCGAATTTTGCCAATATTTCGTCAACTACTAAGTTTAAACAAATTTATAAAGAATTCATATATACTCAAAATTAAATTTGAGAAGAATTTTATTATGAGAGTTTTTCGAAATTCCTACCGGTAGTAGGTCTTTTACTCTTATCGAAAATCAGTTTTTTGCAAATATTTTGCAAGTCATGCTTTTTGACAGGTACGTTACGAGTATAAAAGTATTTAGAACTTAATTTTTAATAAATTTTATATAAAAAAAATTCAACATTCGGACCGGAAGTAACACTTTTACTCTTATTGAATAGCGATTTTTTGCATATATATCGTAAATTATGCACTTTCTATATATTTATCAAGAGTACAAAAGTATTTATAGCTGGATCTGCAATATTTTTTGTATACATGAAATGTCAAAATTCGGAGCGGAAGTAACACTTTTACTCATAGTGAGGAGCACTTTCTTTCGAATATCTCGGAAAGTATGCATTCTATATAGAGAATAGAAGTACTTAGAATAGGATTTTGAATACATTTTTGTATAAAAAAATTCTTAAAATTGTGTAATTTAAAACCCTCATACGTATAAGAAAGTCGTGTGGTGGCCACACCCCATTATTTACTTAAAAATCATTTCAGAGCAAATCGGTACAATTGTGTAAAAAGCTCACAAATAGCGTAAACAATTTTTGAAAAAACTAAATGAAATTTAACCCTTAAGATTTAACTAAAAGCATAATTTATTTTTTCCGCAAACACATTTATAAAAAACTTGTATGTCTAGTCGAATTAAATCGGTTTCATTTCTACGGGCTGTCCATATTTATATTCTACTTGCAGTGTACACGAAGCACATAACCAAAGAAATATTATTGTAATGACATGTGCCATTACATCATCAAATAAAAATGATAATTTACTGTAATTACATCTTAATTATCATTCTTCGCACAGCAAAAGCAGGCAGCAGACGACACAATTACTAGACATGTATATTTCAGTAAATATTCCAATAACGTTTAAATGAGGCTTAAAGGAATTTTAAAAACAATTATAAAGATAAATAAAAAAAAAGATCAATTACGTGTACTAATTTATAGAGCATTTGTTTTTTTTTATTATGCAATATTTATTAAAAGTGATAGAAAATATATATTTAGGATTGTATCTATGCAACTAATTTCAATTGTCATCTATTATTCGAAAGTACACAGCAATTTATTTTAATCCGTTTGTGGGCAGTGGATATATATTTCTAATAACAAAACTTAGGTGTGGGAACCACACGATTCTTTAGACGTATTTAGTGCACAAATTGTTTATACAAAGTATTTGGAGTTTTATTAAGAAAACCTCTTAATAAAACTCCAAATACTTTTTTATATGCTTCTAATATATCTGTAGGTACAGAATCCATATTTTTTGGAAATATTTTTTTTCCGATAAGAGTAAAAATGATACTTCCAACCGAATTTAGATTTTTTTTATACAAAAATTGCCCCAATTACTGTAAATACGTTTCTGTGTAATAAACCTGTTCATCTTGATAGTTGCGAGATATTTGAGAGAAAACTGCTTTTCAACCCGGTTCAAAATTTGAAAAGCTTTTTTAAAATACTCAAATTCATTTTTGAATACTGAAATTTTCTGAACTGAGTAGGTAACAGAATATTGGAAAAATTTTTTAAAAGGAAAATTATACTTATATACAGGGTGTAACAAAATAAGTGTAAAACATATCAGGGGATGATTCCTTAGCGAAAAAGAGATAGGGTCTTTCATATAAAAAAACTTCAATGGAGCATCCCTTGTTAAGATACAGCCCCATAAAGGGGGTACATAAAATTTGTTTTACAATTTTTCTCACAAACACTAAAAATGTAATTTATTTTCAATGTAGCTTTTTGTCTGATTATTTGTTTACCATTTACCAAAATAAGTGTAAAACATTTCAGGGGGTGATTCCTTAGCGAAAAAGAGATAGGGTCTTTCATATAAAAAAAACCCCATAAAGGGGGTACATAAAATTTGTTTTACAATTTTTCTCACAAACACTAAAAATGTAATTTATTTCCAATGTAACTTTTTGTCTGATTATTTGTTTACCATTTAAAAATGTATTCCCAATAGCTTGTTTCATTCGAAACAAAAAATGTCTCTTGAATTTTTTGCCCAAAAGTAATCAGATCGTAGCAAAGAATTATTTTACGAACAACTACAGAGATACATCGTCATAAAACGAAAATGTAAAACTAATTTATTTAGTAGGCCGCTAGTAGTGGTATCACGCTGTCAGTTTGTAAATTTTTGAAATTGAATTAATACTTAATTGTGTGTCGTTGTTTTGTTCGTAATTTGTTAGTTTAATAATTCACTTGTTATTAAAATGACATACACAAATGAGGAAATGGCTGATATGCATTACGTTTATGGTCTGTCGCAGGGGAATGGGTTAGAAGCTTCTAGAAGATATGCTGAAATGTATCCTCAACGGCAGCTTCCTTCGCATAGAATATTTGCCCGACTTCATCAACGATTATGAGAATATGGTTCATTCGACAAAAGAACGCAGGATTGTGGTCGCCATCGAGAAGTTAGAACAACACATCTTGAAGAAGCAGTACTTAATTTGGTTGAAGAACAACCTACTACCAGTACTAGAAAGATTGCTTTCGAGTTAAATGTTGATCATATGACGGTATTTCGAATTTTAAAGGAACAACTCTTATACCCTTACCATCTTCCAACGAGTACAGGCACTGTTACAGCGAGATTTTCCGAACCGTCTTGAATTTTCCAATTGGATGCTGGAAATGATTAGAAGAAATCCTGACTTTCTGAAGACGATCGAATTCACAGACGAATGTACTTTTTCTCGGGACAAGATAATTAATTTTCATAATAACCACATATGGGCTGATGAAAATCCTCACGCTATTGTACAAGCTAACCATCAAGAACACTTTTCTCTTAACGTGTGGCTCGGAGTTATTGGGGATTATTTAATTGGCCCTCATTTTCTACCTTCTCGATTAAATGGTGAGGCATACACTCAATTTTTAAGAGAAGTGCATCCAGTACTGCTGGAGGAAGTTCCTTTGGGCGTCAGAAGGGATGTTTTTTATGCATGATGGGGCTCCCGCCCATTTTAGTCAAGCAGCACGTCAGCATTTAACCCAAACATATCCAAATCATTGGATAGGTCGAGGAGGACCACAGAATTGGCCCGCTCGATCCCCGGATCTGAATCCTCTCGATTTCTCTACTTGGGGCCATTTACAGACTTTGGTTTATCCTACTCCTGTTCGCGATGTAGAGGACTTAAGAAACCGCATCATCGATGCGTGCAGGGCAATTAGAGAGAATCCAGGAATATTTGAGCGAATACGTGGCTTAATGCGCCGACGTCTAGACGCATGTGTAATGACCGAAGGTGGACATATTGAACATTTACTATGATTTCTACATGTTTTATGTTTTGTTATTAATAAATTAGTTTTGTTTATTCATCTTTAATCATATGTATTTTGATGCAGGTAGGTAGTAACTACAAAATAACAATACTAATCCAGTTCGCATTTATGACGATGTATCTCTGTAGTTGTTCGTAAAATAATTTTTTACTGCGAACTGATTACTTCTGGGCAAAAAATTCAAGAGACATTTTTCGTTTCGAATGAAACAAGGTATTGGAAATAGATTTTTAAATGGTAAACAAATAATCAGACAAAAAGTTACATTGGAAATAAATTACATTTTTAGTGTTTGTGAGAAAAATTGTAAAACAAATTTTATGTACCCCCTTTATGGGGCTGTATCTTAACAAGGGATGCTCCATTGAAGTTTTTTTTATATGAAAGACACTATCTCTTTTTCGCTAAGGAATCACCCCTTGAAATGTTTTACACTTATTTTGTTACACCCTGTAGAGTTAAACTTATGGCGCATAACAACTTATTACAGTAACTCACTGTTAATCAGTTATACTGGGATCATAAAGAACACTTTCCTCAGTTTCGAAAAATGAAAGAAGGGTGGAACGGGAAGGGAAGAGATAGTGAGGAAATTTCCCAAGCCGGTAATTATTATAACAGTCGAGGAGACGTCTACCTGCTGCGCGACAATGTATCGCGGTTTTTTTTAATACTCTTCAAATAAACCTATTTTTATCTATTCTGTGGTTTTTTGTTATTAGAAAAAAAAAATTATTCATAAAAAATTTAGTAAGTCTCAATTGGCAACGTACATATGTAAAGAATTTCTAGTATATAGTAATAAGGATATCCAAATATCTGACACGAAATATATATACAATATGCAATAAAGATGAACTTGTATTGTCTGACGATGCAACATTCATTCGAAATGGAACAGTATATAGACGTAATTGTCGGTATTGGTCGAGAACAAACGCGCACTGGGTGGAAGAACACGTAGAATATCCGCAAAAGATTAACCCTGTGTAATTACCTGTACACAGGGATATATCATATATATCTTTTTCTTCAAGAAACTGGTAACGCTGATAAACGGGATTAAATGCTGCAAATCAGGTCGTAAGTTGCGATTTCACAGACATGTCAGAAAGTATATAAAAACGTTTTCACAAAACAAACAGATCGGCAGAAGAGAACAACCATTGAGTGGCCAGATTTCCAGATTTGTCATTGCTGGGTTTTTTTCCTTGTCAACGTTAAAAGGAACGTATACAAAAAAAAGACTACGTAATTTGGAAGATTAAAGGAAGGAATAAATGCTGAAATCCGCAAAAAGTCTGTAAATATATCTCACAGGAATGCAACAGATATAAAAGGTCAATCAGGATATTGTTTGGCAGTCAATGGGGGCCAAATTGAAAGAAAATGGTTTAGTGAAGTTGTTCCTGTATTTAAAGTACGTTTGTGTTCCGCTCGTTTCTTTTACTATTTCAATAAAGTTAATTTTTTTTCTAAATCTTCTTTTTTTCTTTTTATTTATGAATAGAGAATCATATGCTTACTTTAAAATGGCCAAAAATAGTGGAGACAGTTTAAAAACACGAGTCGGTTGGCATGGCAACAAAACAAAAGAAGATAATAATAATCCAAAAATATCTTTTCGAACTAAAAATTTAGATCCATTATTTGATACGTATCTTACACATAAACTTATATACGAAATTATAAAAAGGTAAGATTAGTATTTTGAATAGTAGGTCAATTATTTATAATTTCTAGTAAACGGTTCAAGCTTTAAAGTAAACACCAATTAATAAAACATAACAAACGACTTATAATTTACATTTAGACAGACACAATATAACTATCTGCAAACTGTTATCATCGATAGTAATTGTGGGGATAGTGCTGATGTTTCCAATTTATTTTATGTACCTGCTACATACCTATCCAGTCACCCATTGGAATTTGCGGAGTTACAGTAATCGATATGGTAAATCACTAAGACCGGTAATTAAACACTGTTTCACTTCTCTGGCACGTGGGTATCTGGTTACGAGATGCCTAAGCCTTAATTAATCTCTCATAGGAATTCCAGGAACTCGTACGGTTAAATGGGTGTTGCTATTAATACTAAAACTAACATACGGAAGTAATATCAGCGGCTAGTTTTAAAATATAAGTTGCACTTCGGATACCTGCATCTAAAATATGTGAAGTCAATAAAATTTACAATACCTTATCTCACCGACACCGTCTATAGACGATATTTTATTGAAAAGACGCAGACAAAATATTTTTAGTAACTAATATAGAACAATGTTATAAGCAGATAGAATTTATTTTTTATTTTGAAATTTAATATGGACCATCTGGTATATATAATATTGGTTTATCATTACTATCCATTGCATAAATTTAAATCATTTTTTGTACTCACCGCCTGTAAAGTGACATTTGGCGCATGTGTAGCTCGACCAGGAAAGAGTATTTCCCGGTCGAGGTGACTAAAAATTGAAAAAAAACACCGGCACTTCGGGACACTTAAAAAAATCTAACTTGATAGTAATAAAATTTAGTTTATAAAATACTACTTCCCTCGACTATTCTTCACTAAAAGTTGAGGAAATAGGAGTAATAATTAAAAATTCACAATAAATTTGTGGCGCCATCTATTTGACCAAATTGACATTCATATTGGCAGTTCATATAATAAATTGTAATTGAACCAAAAAACACAATAAATGTACTATAAATTTATAAATATAAGAATAAATACCTCATGTTTGGCATGTGTAAGAATATAATAACTTAATCTATTTTAGGTTAGGTATGATACTAATGACATTAATCAATAATATTTTTTTAATTTAATGTTCGTACAAAATATATTGTACAAACCACTTGCGTGAAGACATGTTCCACGCGTTCGCGCAATTAAAAGCACTCGCTTCCTGCGGTCGCTCGTGCTATCAAAGTGCGCTCATGCGGGAAAATAGTCATCCCGCACTTGGTTCGTAAATAACTATTGTATTTTAGTAAAAAGGTTATTTTGATTACTTGTTGCTTTAACTTGTACAATAAATCCCAGCATTACATAACACAATTAAATTATATGAAAAACATGAGATTACAGAAGACTTCTATACTTATTGCACACATACTATGGAAAATGTTACATAAGTTAAAACGGCTGGTCTTTCACCAATCGCAGAATCTACTCATTGATATTATTAACTTTGCTTTTAGTACACCAAGAGAAATAAGTAACCGTACACTTCGCGGAGATATAAAATGGTATGGACATGTTCGCCATATACTAATGCATAATAAATACGCCCAAACCACCTTATATCTCCGAGAAGCGTACGGCTACTTATTTCTTTTGGTGTACATACTTTGCCATGAAAACCGAAGACGTTCTCCTCAGGTACCCAGGTACCCAAATGTTTCATACAAATATCATGGTTTAGATATTTTATCTACGTTGTTAAATATTTAACATTCCTATTAAAATTTTCTTGGATTGATTAAGACGCTAACCGTCTACTGCATATTAAAAAAATGCCAGTTTCTTACGATATACCTTCACTGCCGTCTCACTACCCTCGTGGTTATCTATATCTAGTGCCCGCTAGTGCTTATTAGCGGCATGCGCCCGATATACGTGGATCTGACCGATTCTCAAGTATAAATCGTATAACTGACATATTATTACTATGTAGTGCTTTCTTTTAACGTAAATTTTCCCCTTTAAACTCTTTGTTTATTTCGATAAATAAAAACTTAAAAACACAAAAATGTGATAGAATGTTCAGAGATTAAGGTTTGGTTATGTTATTAGCGGATATCGTGCACTTATTTTTCCAATGAAATCTCTTAAAAATATGCACCATTTTGGCGCGAAATTTAATCAGTCCTCTCTTTATTCTGAGACAAGCTATAGCAAAATAAAGATGAGAATCTTATTTTGTAAGCAGAAAAATATATATAATTATGCTAAGGAAAAAAATTAGGTCTTTAACATTGTTTGTTTTCTAGACAAATTTAGTTACTTTTAAGTGTTGTGACTCCGCATTTACCGTTGTTGCCTTAACTGTGGATTTATCTGTAAAGAATATATCTATATAGAATTTATTTTGATACAGCTTTCATATTTAAGACAGGTGCTTAAATTTAATTTTGTAATTTGGGATGGGGGTTTGTTCAGAATTTCGTCTCTCTCTGTTTGGAATAAGGTAGTATTTAGACTCTATTAGGAAATCTTCAGAAATCAGAAAATATAACATTGGATCAAAATGATAAACAGATAAAGCAGTATGTGAAATAAACTGCTACTTGGTGATATTACGATTACGAGGACGATTTTCATATGCATTATTAAACATAGTATAACGTTACTCTGAAATCGAATATTTGCATAATATCATAATATTTATTGATATTTTCTCTTTTATGAATCTTGGAAAAGTGTGAAGTTAGCACATCAAAAGAAATTAACTGCTCTAAGAATTCCATCTCAAACATTCACATTAAGTAAATGTAGAAATGAGGAAAAGTCGGACTAAATTTTCAGTAATAATTAACAGCGCGTTTGCATATTCAGATACACTTTCCCGATTTCTATACGATATTAATGTTGCTATGAGTCTTCATGAACTTTGGCTTATTCTCAGATATTTCCTTGTCAATTTCAGACGGCATTGTAGTCGAAAATCGATTTTCTAGAGTTCATTTTGGTAGATTTTGACAGTTCAAAAATGACTATTGACTCTTAAGGGAGAACTGCCGACTACCGAAATCAAGAGGTTATAGAAATTCAAGTTTTTCTCCGCTATTTTTGCAGCGATTTTATTTTAACAAAAACCAAAAAATACTTTAAGGTTTTTCTGAGGTACCTAAAGAATTAAATTTTATAAAACTTATTAAAATATTTATAGATGGAGTCTAGAAAGTGACTCAAGTTTATCATATGTTTTCTATATCATTTTTCCACAAAGGGAAAAAAACGTCCTTTAGGTACCTTCAATAAATCTTACTGTAAATGTACAGCCTTAATTCAACTGAATTTACAAAACAGTTATTGAGAAAAACTTGAATTGCAAACGTAAGTTTTGCCCTATTTCTGAATACACATAGCCTAAATTTTCAGTGTTCCTCTCGTAATGAGTCAATCATAAGATCTACTTAGCTTAAAACACACGAATATATTGCTTTTTTTTTGTATTTGTACCACAAAACAGAAAATTACAACTCTCGTCAAGAATCTTACTGACGGCGGCAGTTCGCCCACGCTATCATAGCACTTGCATGAAGAAGCCAACAGAAAAGCGAAACACCAAATTCAATAACAGCTTTTGAGAGACGCAATTTGTCATTTTGCAGTGAACAATTTGTATTTTTGAGAAAGACTGCTATAAGAAGCTCATTTTTTAAAAGCTACAAGTGATGTAATCAATATTCTTTTTTAAAGATGCAATATTATTTTCAAACAAAAAATAATATAAATTCTCTACTCAGGACGTTTTTACTATAAAATTGTGTTTCACGTAGTGCTAAGAATAATTTTCGTATTGCAGTGAACAACTTTAAACGATGTCGTAAATAGGGCAAAACAGACGTATTTAGCAGAGACTTGTAAACACGTCAAACTTGTACTGTAATGAGAACTAAAGCGAAAACGCAAATCTAGTAATAAATTCAGGTTTACTTGCGCAAATATTGTTGGAAACATTTTCAATAACGAGAAATTTATAGTTTCGTCAGAAAAAGTAAAATAACAAACTTAAACCAGGTTGAAGCAAAGTTAAAGAATAAAGGAGAAAAATGCTGAAACATGAGAACCAAGCATTAACTACTTTATATTTAGTCGTTGTATCGTATAGTTCGGTTCAGAAAGAGGCATTTAAGATACATAAAATAATATTACATGTTTCATAATTGCAAGTAAATACTTAAAAACCTTTGCATGAGTTTAATAAATTTTATCCAACTGGAAGTAAAAAAATAAGAGAGCGTAGGTTTTCCTTTACAAAATAATAATTCATTCAATATTTATAACAATTGAGAAGAAATTCAAACAATCAAATCAGGCAAAGATGATAAATTATATGTATAAAAGAAAACACAAAAACTAAAGTATGTTCCAAACACATTTGTGATTTAAAAAATTCGAAAGCATTTTCGATGAGCATCATCATAGAATAATCGGGAAAAAATTACCTTTTTAAAATATTTTATGGGGCATCAACAAACTTATTTTTGTGGTAGTAGTGCTGTTCTACTATTACTAATAGTAGCAAAGCCAATATGTTGCTAAATATTAAAGTAAAAACGAATTTTCTGTACTTCTAACACCCATGATCATAAAAACAAGAAAATGGGTGTGCTTAAAACCACACAGCAGAAGTGTAAACTTCATCAAGGCGAGGTTAATAATACGAAATACACGCGTATAATATTCAGTAACGTATTAAATAAGACGTATTCGCAAATTTATTACATTTACACATGTACACACGCGTATAATATTCAGTAACGTACTATACGACTGATGCGTCATGCTCTCCCATGTAACGGTCGGTTGGACGTATGTATATATATATATAAATTGACGATATGAATATTCGCTTACGATCCCCGCGCTTGGTCTAATGGTTAAGTGCCGGCCTGTCACCCAGGCGGCTCCGGTTCACATCTGCTCTGGGACATGAATTTATTTATTCATTTAAATTTCAATTGAATTGAAATTAAATACCTCTATATGATATATGTATCATCTTGTTCCCTTAGTCGACTCGAGCCGACATTACCCGAACGAGCGTTACATATCCGAGCGTGACGGGTCAGTCTTGTTCAGTGCCTACAATCAGCGCAACGCGCCCAAAGAAGTTTACACTTCAAAAATAATAGTGAGCGATTACTGATTTTTTTCCTTAAAATCAACCAAGAACAAAATCCAAACGTATTAGCATGAAAATATACAACATACTGTATAATAATCGTGGACAACCGATTAACCATTTTTACACACATCTAGCTCTCATGAGAATGAAAGCTTCAATTCTTCATATACGAGTTTTAATTTACATGGAAAGTTTGTATACCCATGTTTGAATTCCAATTTATAGAAATATACAAGGAATGTTTTTCTTTTTATAGAAAAAAAACCAATGAACAAAATTATGGGTACCGTTTTAGTTTTATATCAACTTTTCCAGAGTTTATTTATCCGCAACGTTTTAATAAAGCTAAATACAAATTTATAAAAACAAGTAGTGTTTGGTCAAAATTAACAGTGTAAAAAGCAGCAATTTACATATAGGTACTACAGGAATGCCACACACGTTTTAGTTCAATGGCATCAAAATATAAAATTTTAAAAATGCAGTAATAATTTGTAAAAAATATGTATGGGCAACCGAATACTTTAGAAAACGTAGAAGCCTATTAAAATGCGGATTGTACAATGGCCGTTCGAAATTCGAATTTGTATCTTTCTAAAATAACCTCCTCAATAGATTGTCACTACACGACTCAAAGCAGTACTAAAATGTATACAATATTAATAATTATTTTAATAACGTTCGTATTTTTTCTCTTGTTTCACTTTTGCTCCTTTTCATTATTCAGATGTTCCAAATATGCAGGGAGTAATCTAGTGATGCCTGACGAATGTTATTTTTACAAAAACGCGATAAATCTGAGACAACGCGACTCATGTAAGGAACATTTTAAGGTATTGAACTTCTTGATATTACCATCGATATATGTATGTAAACGAAATATGTTCCCTTTTTAAATACTTGAATAATTTTCAAAAATCAAGGTAACGTTGATTATAAAACCAGACATCAAAAGCACATGTTGTCTCCTGCGCACCGATCTGCATTCTTTTAAAAAATACGTGGATGGAATATGTGGGATACAAAGTATTAAATAAGTTACTCTCAGATTACATAATTAGTTTTTCTTTTGTTAATATGCTTAGTTTATAAATTTTCTTTTTATTTTTTCCATGCAATTGTGACCCTAATATAATCCATCACTTCATTGCAGAGCTCGTTCATTTAGAGAAAAACCATGACGTCACTGCGCAATGTACGAATTTAACACTAAGCGGTAGAATAGACAGAGGCGTCTTGTGAAGAACATGTTAGCGGTTTGCGCTGTTTTTAGTCACATTCTGGGTTTTCTATAAATGAACCGGTCTATTAACGCCATTTCTAGAATACCCATTTCTAGAATACAAATTTTTTAGAAATAAATGAGCCACTATTATCAATATTATAAATAAAAAGGATGACAAGTTTCTTCTGTTAGGAACACCTGAGATGTTATCGCACTTACGAGGTTGGTTCAGAAACTACGTGGCCTAACAACGAAAATGCATTTTTTTTTACAAATACGCTAAACACACTTATTCCAACGATATTCCAAATTAATAATGCTTTCATTGTAGGTTGATGAATCCAAATCCTCGAAATAGCTATTTACAGCATCGATTACCTCGGCATTAGACGAACATCTCTTAACACCAAGCCATTTTTTCAGGTTTGGAAAGGGATGATAATCGCTGGGATCTAAATTTGGGGAACAGAGCTAATTAAGCATTCAATTCCCAATTCATGAATTTTTGCCATTGCAACTGCAGACTTGTACTGTCATATTTAACCCACTAAAGGACGATTCTACAAAATGGTAAAGAAGATTCCTGCGAATTCGCGCCACTCTGTGTCAGGCCGCGTAGTTTCCGAACCAACCTCGTATATAGAACACGTGAGTTATAGAAAGAAAAACAATGTGCATATAGTACGTATAATCAAAACAATCATGATAAACATCGTAAAAGGTATCTTCAAAGTCGCTATGTTTAATTTTCTTCAATTTTGCCCGTATTTGTAACACATTAAATCATTTAGATTTAATATTCTCTAGAAAAATACAATGTTTTAAGAAGTTTATGGCTAAAAATTTATAAATACAATTTCTTTCTACTTTGGAAAATCTATCATTAACATTTTTGATGGAGTGTTTATACCAATCAGCCAATAAAACACGGCTTTCACATTTCAGGTACCAAGAAATTCAGTTTCAAATCATTTCTTTTAACAATAAATATAAATTATTAAGATATAACTACTACATTTTAGTAGTATTCTATATTAAAATTATTAGCGGTATACTCACTCCAACAAAACTTTCCTAAATCCCACTCAAACAATGTGTATATAAAGGGAAAAAAAGTAAAACTCACATCATTATACCACTTCACTAGGTGTTAACCGTGTACGCGATGGATAGCCCGACCGTGAATGGGAACCTCATAAGCGAAGTATTTATTCAAAGAGACGCTCGAAGATGGAGTGAAAAAAAAACCAGGCAACGTGACAGAATTTCCACACAATCATGCTACGGCTTTTCGTGCGGCAACTTCCTCTAAATGGATCAAATTTCCGCGGCGGTGGGCCATATACATGAAAGCGATCGGATATAGGAAAAACACTTCGATACGAACCGTTAATTGGCCCAGCGTTGTTGATGTTAGCAACACCAAAACACGGCAACAATTCGAGGTTATGTGTAAACATCGCATTAGTATTCTAACGGAGTCGCTTTTTCAATCTGTTCGAAGAAATGTCGGATATACATTCGTACACACATGCTGGGCATTTCATTCATATTGTGTGATAATTGTAGATGTGTACGGTATTTCAGAAACAATAAAAAATAATAGAAAGGAATTTTAACGAATATCCTTCTCTTGTCCGTGCGTTCATGTTTTCCCATAAAACTCGAATGGACCTACATATCTTTTAAAAAATCAATAAAATATTGAGGTAATTACTAATGAAATTCCAGTTGATAGTTTAATGACCGGTCTGTTTGAAAGGAATTTCAAGAATTATAAAAAACGTGTTTAAAATATGGTTATATTAAAACTCCACGGAATTTAATTAACATTTAGAACAGCATTAAAGGAGAAGTGTAATGTAGCTGCCATTAAACATATCGCAGATGTCATTGTCGTACCTTTAGCGCAATTACTGAATACACATGTGCGTATTCGCCGATGTTTTTCCTCATGTCTTAAAGTAGCAATATTATTAGCAATATTATTGCCAATGGAATCCTGATCGTATAAGTATTAATAATTACTGCCCACAATGAGTTCTACTTGTACGAGGTATGATCAAAAACTACGGTGAATAATTTTATTATAAGTAAAATAATAGGTTTACATGAAAATGGAATTAATCTCCTTCAAAGTACTCTCCTTGGCTAAAAATGCACTTGTTCCAACGTTGAATCCATGACTGGAAACATTTCTGGAACGCTTCTTTCGGAAGGGCTTTCAGTTGCTCTTTCGTGGCTATCTCAATGTCGGGAATGGTATCGAAACGTTTTCCTTTTAGCACATTTTTAATTTTTGGGATGAGCTAGAAATCGCATGGTGCCAAATCTGGTGAATTTTACACGAGGTTTTCCCAAGCTAATCGCGTCGTTTATCCCCACTTTACGGTATCTCTACCGGTCCTAGCGAAGACGAAAATCTATCGGAATCGTTCGGCTATTGCAGACTTAAATGCGAGTGACAGTTTAATTACAAACTGTCACTGGCATTTAAATGTCATATATACCTATAATATTCGAGTGTATAATAATATAACAGTTATGGGCAAGCGAAAATTGGCTTATTATAAAACATCAACAGTTTCGTAAGTACTCATTCTTTATACATTATGTTTCCTATCTATAGTATTTCTTTATCTATGACAAAATCTGTGAATAAAACCGAAGCGCTGTGACACAACCGAATATCGTCAACCTCCACCTATTCACACCCCCTTGCGTCTACCCGTCCCGCGACTAATATAAGTTGCATAAGTTTCTATTTGTTGGTAAACGACACTCTTAATCAAATGAATCAGTAATATCCAAAGTCAGCATTTTCCGGTTTTATATTTTATGTATGTATTATCAATAGTAATTGTTTTAAATTACTTGAATACTCAATGTTTATTAATAATAAGTGGATATAGATATATATCTGTTTAGTTGCCTATATAAATGTGTTGTACTTTTTTGAGACGGACATGACATGTATTATATTTACTGAAGGTCGTATGTTGGGTTGCATAATAAATTATACTGATTCGCATATAACTGTTCTATTGGCGACTTTATAACAATAATTAAATCTAGAAAAGTTATTTTTAATTAGGTTTGTGAAGATTAAACTACTCTGAATTAAAGATATTACTGGGCGAGAATAAATTACTCGAACAAAAGATGATTTCTAATAGCATCATGACATAACAAAAAAAAAAATAATCAAAGCAATTTTATTTCACTAGAAAACACAAATGACAGACCTAAAGTATTTGATTCGCAATTCGAGCAAAAATACCTGTCTTTAGGTAAGCCTGATTATATTATTTAGAATCTTAATCTAGTAAATATATTTCTTCAAAGTAGTCGACAGTACTGTAACTTGCTATTATAATTTATGTTCATATCTAAATTAAACTATGAATAATCAGATTATTCAGATTTACAATTGTTTGCCCATGAAAATGCAATATGTCATTTTGGCTACATAAAAATAAATTATATTGATTAAAAATATAAATATACATGTAAATATAATCGTTCAATTTATTATTTTATACTATACCTTGTCTCAGAATAAGAAGGAGTGATTCAAATATCGCGCCAAAGTGGCGTATATTTTTAAAGTATTTTATTGGTTCTTGCGTAGGCAAGTTCAACATGGGACAATAAATTTGTTGCGATGGATGTGAACCAGCCGAGCAGATGTAACTAATAAAAGTAACGTCGCCTACAGTCGCCGTGATAGATTATAACTACTTTTATACATACATATCGTAACTTGTTAACCTTGTTATTGAAAGCAATGAGTTGAACAACTCGTAAATGTACATTAGAACATTACATACATAATATACAACTTGTTATCTATTATTGTATTACCGCTATTAATGTGCCCAATTACAAATTACGGTAATCATTTAAGTCCAGTCCTCCAGTGTACCCCTGACTGCCGATCCCTACTCTTATCACAGAGACTTAAAAACTGAACCTCCACTTCATATTAACAAATTAAAAATTTGTTAATTTCTGTTCTAGAATTATCCAAAATTAATCAAATTGTTACAACCCTCGTACAATACAATATTCACATGATACGACTTTATCCTGACTATGACAACAGCTACACAATGAGATTTGCATGTTTCGCTTATTATTATGAATAATACTATATATTTTGTATTAGCTTCATTAATCAAGAATGTTAATATTTCTTTCACTAATTATTTCAAATATGATGATAAAATAGATATACTCATACAAATCATGCTTTACATATCTGATTTGGATTAATAGCTAATTAGAAAATTCTTCATGCTACAAATATCCTGTAAGAAGATTATCGTATAATAATTTAAACATAAAAAAAATAAAAATAAACATTCTTTGTTATTGTAAGTTTAACTGATTTATTTAAACTAACATGATCATCGGGGAAAGAAAAAAAATAAATTATCCTGTTAAGTTTTATGTGGCATTAAACATGCAAAAGGAAAACAACTTCGAACGGAAGTTTGGCTGAATTAGTGCCGCCTCAGATTGGTAAGGAAATTGCTTATATGATTGAGTCTTTGTAGTAAGATTGACCTGCTCGAGGGATAGGGCATGCATGCCTTTGAAGCTTTGAGACCAATCTATTTCCGGTCTGGATGTTCGTTCCGTAATTCCCAATTGCCGAAAAACAATCTCTTCTTTGTCTAGGCACATGACAAAGTGTCAATCCAAAAAATAATTGGAAATACAGCGCTCGGTTCTCAAAAGCTATATTTAGGTAAATGTTCATTAAAATATAGACGGACTTCTTCACAAAAAACAATATTATACCTCTCTATGTCGAAATTGCTTGCATTTAAAGCGAATGAAAATAGAATGTTAAAGACGCGCTTATATAATTGTGATTTCGAATACCAACGCAACAAAGAACAAAGAAATTAGAGAAAAAGTAAATTCTATTATAAGAACTATACGTAAAAAAACAAAAGTAAATTGAAATTATTTATATAAGTTATATTATAGCTATTTATAGCATATAATTCTGTCAATGTGCCTCTGCCTGTTGATCCATAGTAATAACTCTTTAATAATATGTATGTACTTTCTTTATTGTCTTTATATTCCATTGTTGAAATACTTCTTTATCAATATAAAATTCTTTAAAGGCAAATCATACGTCATATACAACATATTCACAAAATCTGTCGCTGTTTAAATATTATACATCATTTGTGACGTATTTAATTTATAATATGCTTCTTATATCTCCAAAATAACTAATTATTATTTCGAATTTATTTAGTTTGTACTTAAAACTTTATGTTTAATTTATATAGAGTAGATCAAAGATTATATACATACACTAAATAAGATAGCAAACTTTCTAATTAAAAAGACGAACGATATCGAATACGCCATCATCAGGTAGTTGACGAGAATTAAAATCTAACGCGGGAATTTTAAATTATTGTAGTATTAAACTACCTACTTACCAAGATCAGGCCGTGAAAATTATTCATCTAGCAATTGTTTGTTATGTGGCAACAATTAAAAATAAAATAGTAGATAGTAATACATAAATAAATAAAGAATATTCTATAATTTATTTTTATATGTTTTTAAAAATGTGGCATTACTTTATGGTAATTTGCAGAAAGTGTTTTATTGATATTTTCGCAGCAAGGGTATAAAACTAGATTTAAATGTTCTTTTATAAGTAGTTTTTTTTAACATTAGCTGTCAATCGAAATTTCATATGCAATTTAATCATTACATCTAAACTCAGATTTATAATACATTAGTAGAAATACATACATACTATGAAAATATCCAGTCTTTCATGCATGCATTAGAAATTAACTCACTTCACGAAGCATCAAACGCATGACGACTATGTCAGCAGTGGAGTAAATATGTATATTTACGTTAATTTAATTTGTTATTTTAGCTCCATCTACTCGAAGTTCAATTCATGGGTACTATGTACTTTCTTGGCGTTCAAGTTTGTAGTAAAGAATTGCATCCCCTGGTCTAAACTGAACTGCAGTTCATTTTATAAAAGTGAATAACAATTTCTGACTCATATATTATTATATTACCTCCAATATTACTCTCTTGATGAGAAAAAAAAATGTTTTTCTTATCTTTTTAACATTCTGAATTATTTGTATTTTTAGGTTTCTTTAGTGACAATATTTTCAAGAAAGGTACTGTACATACATCAATCAAATTGAGTGTATTGACAAACTTATCGGACGAAATAGAAAATATTTATGTGAAATATTTTCAATGTTTTCATATCGGGAAACTTTAAACACAGAGGATATCATAAAACTATCTGTCAGAATAAAATATCTTCAAACAAACTATACACAAGTTCTGTTTCTAGATAAAAAGGGAACAACATTGGTAATGTAGTTCTGCATTCTTTTCCAAGTAGTCGTGTACCTGAGGGAGTACCTGCGGCGGCCTAGAGTAATTACACAGAAAGTAGAATTCTTCAATTCCTATGCTCAAACGGAAGACATCCACATAAGATGTAAATTTATGACTATCACATAAAATATGTGTGCAGTATTTACACTGCAGTATTCGAGAAGATATCAAACTAGAGAATCATTAATTTTAGAATTATTAATCTTTTTATTGTTATTAATTATACATAGCATTTATATTTGACGTATTCAATACATTTACATATGCATATTTATTGAATAAAGACTATTATTATTTTAACTAATATACAATTGATAATTTTTCGGAAGCTTAGAATTGTCTGTCCCTTTCTGAAAAAAATGGTATTGTTTTCAAGTGGGCGATGCATTTATCAAAGAAAATTTATATAAATAAATTTTTAGTGTCGCCGTCTGACGTTTAGTGAAAGTTGTAAAATGGATAATATACACGCGGTGCATATCCGTACTTGTTTTTATAAAAAGATAAACAAAGCTGAGATTTTGACGAATATGCAGCAAACATATGGCAACGATTATCCTTCGAAGACCACGATTTGTAGCTGGATCCCTCGCTTTTAAGCGTGGTGATATGGGTCTCGACGGTAAGGAATGTCCCGGGACTATTAAAACGTGTTACCATGCCAGACTGGTTGAAAAAGTTTATGATGCTGTCTTATGTGATAGAAGAGTTAAAGTGGAGGAGATTGCTGAAACTGTAAATATGTCCACCACAATTTGCATGTATGTGTTCTCTGCCAAATAAGTATCGTGTTTACAGAATTACTGAAGAATTGAATTTGAGTCACACAACCGTTCATCACACTGAAAAGCTGAGTTTGACTCACACCACCGTTTATAAGATTTTGATGAATTTGCATGAGAAAAATCGCACAAGAACCGAAAGGACATCAAAACGGACTGATGCGTTGACTTTTTGGAATCGAAAAACAACTACCAGAAAAGACAAAAATCATCTGAACATTTCTTTAAGAGAACAGGTCCATTATATAGAATTCAGAACATAATGTATGTGAACGTCTGAAGAAAGGTATTTCTGCCTTACGCAGAAGACGAGATACCAATAAAAGTGCCACATGCAAGACAATGATCCAAAGCACACCTCTCGAAAGGCCAAAAACTGGTTTTATGATAATTGCGTGAATGACCTCAAGTGGCCTGCGCAGTTATCTGACTCGACCCTACTGATAATTTACGTGTTGATTTGAAGACGGTTACAGTTAAACTTAAGAATACTGATAATTCATCAGCAATTTGTCAACAAGAGTACAAAGTTATTTTTTTATAGAAATGTTACTGGTCTTAGTAGGCACCAACAAGTGTTAAGCAACAATGATCAAGCAACAAACTGTTGAACTTTTTAGACAAAATAATAATTATGTGCTAGTATTTTGTAATGACTGCTATTTCAATGCACAAAGTATTTTGTCAAATTTGAAGATATATACACCGTATTTCATGTAACTAGCACATTAGAAGTTTTTGTGCTTACAACGCGAATTTTTTCCAGAAGTTTTGCCTTCTCACATAATTGACCGCAATCTTTCAAGTTAAAATATTTTTAAACTCGTGCAACTTCCGGTTGCACCGGAAGTAGGCGCCATCTTTGTTATTTTAAATGTGACACCCTGTATTTTATTCGAGATTTGAATTGCTTATTTAAATAGAAGAACAGAGATACCGGGTTGGATTATGTCAAAGTCAACCGTTTCGGAGTTATTCAACTGTTTTCCATTTTTAGGGCACTTGAACGTAAATTTTAAAAGTTCTTTATCTGAGACATGAAAAAAGATAAACAATTGAAATTTGTTCCTGAGATAGTCAAAGTATTGTCTTATTCGAATATCACCAGGTTTTGCAATAATATTACACAGGCTGTTCTCTAATTAATTTACAATTATACACATTTCAAATGCAAGAAACTCAATTTTTTCAAATGAAACACCCTGTATATTTTCGCCTTTTCTGAAGCAGAAAAAAATTGTTTTTCGATCCACTATTACATTCCCTATACCTATCTCTAGAGGTTTTTGAGTTATTGGGGAGATCAACCTGAAGGCCCGATATTTTGCCATTTATCACACACAATTTCAAGAATGCCTTGGAAGTAACAAAATGTTTAGTTGTCAAAATTTCGTTCGCTGTCAGTGGTATTAATTTGATGCTTGGATATTTTTTGTACTTTACTGAATGATTTGATTAGTGCATAATGGAAGGCTATAATAATAATTATCCAAATGAAAGTATCCTTAATTTATTTTACATACACGGAGAATGTAATCGCATAATAAGTAGAACTTGCCGTGTGTTCAATCAGAGATACCCTAATTTGCCTTCGATGAATCGATTCAAATTTGCAAAAATTTAAACACATTTTTTGCGACATTGGAATATGAACACAAAAAGAAATTGTACTAAGCCAGTAACAGGTGAAGAAAACAACGAAATTAATATTCTGGGATATTTCACAGCTCATCCCCATGCTTCGATACGTAAAGCAAAGGTGGATTTAGATATTAGTATGACGTCAATTCAACGCGTGCTAGCAAAGAAGAAATGGCACCCATATGCACAAAGGAAAGTCCACGAACTGAGAAATGGAGACGCTCAGAGAAGAATTGATTTTTGTGAGTGGCTAACTATTCGTAAACAGGAAGATCCGGACATGTTACGAAAGATTTTATGGTCGGATGAATCCAAGTTTACCAGGCAAGGCGTTGTAAATAATAAAAATAGTCATTTTTGGGCAGATGAAAATCCCCACTTTTCACGAGTAAGCCATTTTCAATATCAATTTAGTTTTAATGTATTCGCCATAATAGGGTGGGGAAGGGTATTTTATCATATTTATGATGAAAGGCTAACATGCGAAAGATATTTGCGAATCATTAGGGAAGTGGTGGCAAACATAGTCAATGACATGCCACACCAAAACTATTATTGGTTTCAACTGGATGGAGTTCCAGCTCACTCTACTCATGCTGTATATCAAGAGTTGACCTAGCTAATTGAGGATAGGTGGATTGGTCCAAATGTACCATGTCTTTGGCCTGCTAGATCTCCGGATTTAACTCCAGTTGACTTTTTTTTATGGAGTTACATAAAAAAAGAGGTCTATGCAACACCAGTTAACTCCAGGCAAGAACTAGAGGATAGGGTGCGAAGAGCATTTGACCAAATTGAAGTTCAAATGATTGAACGTGCAACGGCTGACCAGCTCCAAACAAGGTTAAATAAATGCATTGAAGTAGGCGGTGGACATATTGAGCACTTGCTGTGATTTGGTTTTAGATTTGTTTTTGTTTTCTTTGTTTGACTTATACCGTGAGATCAAAAATGTTTTCGCAATTAATAAATTTTTGGTTTTGGATCTCCCCAATAACTCAAAAACCTCTAGAGATAGGTATAGGGAATGTAATAGTGGATCGAAAGACAATTTTTTTCTGCTTCAGAAAAGGCGAAAATATACAGGGTGTTTCATTTGAAAAAATTGAGTTTCTTGCATTTGAAATGTGTATAATTGTAAATTAATTAGAGAACACCCTGTGTAATATTATTGCAAAACCTGGTGATATTCGAATAGGACAATACTTTGACTATCTCAGGAACAAATTTCAATTGTTTATCTTTTTTCATGTCTCAGATAAAGAACTTTTAAAATTTACGTTCAAGTGCCCTAAAAATGGAAAACAGTTGAATAACTCCGAAACGGTTGACTTTGACATAATCCAACCCGGTATCTCTGTTCTTCTATTTAAATAAGCAATTCAAATCTCGAATAAAATACAGGGTGTCACATTTAAAATAACAAAGATGGCGCCTACTTCCGGTGTAACCGGAAGTTGCACGAGTTTAAAAATATTTTAACTTGAAAGATTGCGGTCAATTATGTGAGAAGGCAAAACTTCTGGAAAAAATTCGCGTTGTAAGCACAAAAACTTCTAATGTGCTAGTTACATGAAACACGGTGTATAATAACAATAGAATTACATGCTGTATAGATTAGAATTTCTAAAAATTCAAGACCACTGCTATTTTCATGCAAATGACCACATTTTATATATTGTTTTATATAATACTTCATTTTTGTTAAGTACATAGTTGTAATTCACGTGTTATAATTTGGTAAATAGAAACTAATACTTACTATGTATTTTGCTTTTAATGACCGCACAACAAACATTAAATATGTAGGATTTGTATGCATTAAATTAATATATTAGTTGATTAATATAAGTAAATGGTATGTAAAATTAGAATGGAATAAATTTCGTCATCCTTTTATTACATTTCGTGTTTTGCGATAAAATGCGCAAAGGTATACACTCTGATTTTATATTGGGGAATGAATTGGTACTAAAAAAAAATAATTAAGCACGTATTCATAATATTTTGAATAAATCTAGGCAAATTAACAAGCGCACGTAATTAAGTGAAAGAATGGAGGTATAAAAGTAAGCAAGCAAGACAAACTCACCGAGAAATGTCCTCTTGACTGACGGCCCTGGGCGTAGAGGGCGCCAGTGCCAACGATGAGGAATGGTGCGACTCGGGATACGCATGGGAGCCTTTCGTTGCTGAAAAAATAAAAATTCAAATGAACGCCGTCGCCGCTAATAAAATTTTTACGTCGCGGTAGTATGTCCCATCTAGAAACTGCATGCGCGAAGTGGAAAAATCAACTTTGACAGCGGTCGCTTCCGAAAAAAAGAGCTCACCCTGAATGCGTTTAATATAAAAAGTTAGATGAAATTAAAGAGCGCCAAGGTAAAACGGAATTTCATATGAAAATGTGTCCGTAATAAAAAAAAAAGAGACCGTTAGGCGAGAGAAAATGAATTTTATATTAAACATGTATTCTGCGAAAAGCTCTAAGTTGTCTATATCAAAGACGTTATATTACAGGAACCGCCATAATAAATAAAATGTTTCTCTTTGATGTCAAAATTTAAGAACAGATTAAACGATTTATTGTTCTACATCTTATTAAAAATACGAGCATGAAATATATTTATATTAAAAGGTATTTTATTAAATTAACTGCTTTCTTATCAAGGTAAAGCTTGCAACACAACTGCCTCGTTTTTATACGATTTTAATTAATTACAGTGTCTCAGCATAGATTAAGATATATTCTAATTACATGACGAAGAGACCTTTCTTAATTGTAGCTAGGCAATTACTTTACAAAATGGAATTAACAATTAAAAATTACTTTAAAAATTCGTATAATAATTAATTCCGTTGTGTTTCAAATAATTAGGAACTGTAATTTTTAAAAAATGTTGAAGTCTTTGTGAAATACTTTTTGTTTTTTAAAAATTCCATTGCAAATTACTTTTTCAATTATAATTTGCTGTGTCAATTACAAATTCCTGTTCCAACTACAATTTATTTTTCCAATTACTTAGGCGCGTTACTTAGTTACGGTTTTGCTTGTATCTCGACAAGAATACTTCTGCATAAACTTGGGTTAGATCTCCGCCCTGTCCTAATCATTTTCCGTTTTAACACCAACTGCGTTACAACGTGTTAAAAGGGTGAACTGCCGCCGTCAGTAATATTCTTGACGAGAGTTGTAATTTTCTGTTTTGTGGAACAAATACAAAAAAAAGCAATATATTCGTGTGTTTTAAGTTAAGTATATCTTATGATTGACTAATTATGAGAGGAACAATGAAAATTTAGGATATCTGTAGTCAGAAATAGGGCAAAACTTACGTTTGTAATTCAAGTTTTTCTCAATAACTATTTTGTAAATTAAGTTGAATTAAGGCTGTACGTTTACACTAAGATTTATTGAAGGTACCTAAAGCACGTTTTTTTTCCATTTGTGGAAAAATAATATAGAAAACATATGGTAAACTTGAGTCACTTTCTAGACTCCATCTATAAATATTTTAATAAGTTTTATAAAATTTAATTCTTTAGGTACCTCAGAAAAACCTTAAAACATTTGTTGGTGTTTGTTTAAATAAAATCGCTGCAAAAATAACGGAGAAAAACTTGGATTTCTAACCTCTTGATTTCGGTAGTCGGCAGTTCCCCCTTAAAGTACAAATAAGAAATATTATAAATTGTCGTCGCAACTAGGTCATTATTTTACGTACAATTCTCAAAACTGAGGTAGATAAGGTATTTACCAATAATGTTTAAGTTTATTGCTAGACCTGCTTGTCAGCTGATTACAGCGTTGAAGTAATAAATTAAAAACTATTTAATTTCAACGCACGCATCATAAAATGGCAAACAATTTAAGAAATCGTTACTATTCTAATCTTATTTAGTTAATCACTTATACAATACAGCCTGTTTTGTTTTACTATGTGCCACATTGCCATATTCTAAAACCATAACATGTGCAAAAAATGAGGTGTGGCCACCACACGACTTTCTTATACGAATTTTCTTCCGGTCCGAATTTTGAAATTTCATTTATATAAAAAATATTCCAAATCCAACTTTAAATACTTTTGTACTCTTCATAAATATATATAGAATGCATAATTTACGACATATTTGCAAAAAACCGATTTTCGATAAGAGTAAAAAACCTACTTCCGGTAGGAATTTCGAAAAAAAATTTTTAATAAAATTCTTCTCAAATTTAATTTTAAGTGCATATGAATTCTTTATAAATTTGTCTAAACTTAGTAGTTGACGAAATATTGGCAAAATTCGAGTTTTTCACTGAAGTAAACTACTACTTCAGGTCTACCGAATTTGCTGAAAATCTAATCAGTTCTCAAGAGGGAGATTATACTACTAAATTTAAAATTTGGAATAGAAAGCTATAGCGGTTTGACCGCTATCGTGGTCACAGACACCAGACGTATTTTAAAAACCACTTTTTTGGTATCAGGGGACTTCAAAACGTGGACATCTGCAAAAATCTCGTGGTCCAAAATTTTCATCATCACAATACTTCCTTATACTACGTATAAGAAAGTAAAAGGAGTAAATAGGAAAAAAGATAATTATTTCAGAAAATTATACAGTGGACACTAAAAGAGACATTTTTTGGCGCATATAAATGTCATTTCAGAAAATATCCAAAAGTGGAAAAGGAAATTTGCCAAAACATTATGTTCTCAGGATTATGATCAATTGTTCTTGTTTTAAAAAGATCTCTTTTGTTACAAATGCTGACGAAGAGCTAAAAGCAAATTCAATAATATACCGCATTTGAGGTTTTAGAACGTTTTGTTTATAATAATTAATAACATCAATGTTAACGTTGTCAATGAATCGTTTTTATTTTTCAGAAAACAAATTAATGAGAAGCATACGTAACATAAAACAGAAGAACGACGACAAACCATGTAGATGTTTTTTGACCACTGTAATATCTATCTATCTCCCCATTTAATCTTCTTCATATTTGTTGCGGAGTACGGGTTACGATATAGCAATGCTTGCACATGATAAAACAAATGTATGGAGTTGTAAACCCAACCGGTAATAATTGCTGTTCTTTTAGACTTACATATAAATTATCCCCCTTTTTCAAAAATACGTCGTACAAATATATTAAGGATGACTATGAAATGGATTCACTCGATAATTTTTCAGATGAAGCTTTTGATTATGCTCCTGATAAATCTGAGGCACGTAAAAAAGTGAAAAAGCGTTTTCTCCCGTTTTCAACATGAAACTCGTCAAGCCGAGATGCAGACAAATATTTTAAAATTACAACTATTGATAATAGTGTTCAAGCACAATGTCACCTTCGTTTACCTGTTCCTATACCCTTTTTTTTAATTTCGCAGACCTCCTTTAAATTTTAGCGCTAAAAGTGGGCAATTCGATTGATTCTTTTCGTGCCCAAATGACACTTAAGAGGAGCAATTACCTATCGAAAACTATGGCCCTGTAAGGCATCGCCGTTTTGCGTTTTTAAATTTATTTTGTAATTTTAGAATCTCAAATTTGGGTTAGCGATGCAAAAGGCATAAATTTATAATGTTAAGGCCAGTTTTTGTATTAATTTATTTTCTTTAAAAAGTTATCTGTTTTAGAAATAACCACAAAAATACATACATTTGACTAACTATTTACTAACTAAGGCTGGTACACAAAAGAAAAAAACAACCTCTACGCGCCAGCTGCATATTTGATGAACGATATAAAAAAAAATCAATTTTATCTAATTATATTTGAAGATAAAAAACATTAAAAAGTACACATTGTCACACACATTTCACACGATGTTTTTCCAAGCTATAGCGTTGTCTATCCCCACTTTACGGTATCTCTACCGGTCCTAGCGAAGACGCAAATCTATCGGAATCGATCGGCTATTGCAGACTTAAATCCGAGTGACAGTTTGTAATTAAAAATAAATGTCATATATACCTATAATATTTTCGTGTGTAATAATATAATAGTTATGGGCAAGCGAAAATTGGCTTATTATAAAACATCAACAAAACAAAGAAGTAACCATGCAAGTCTAATGAGAAATCAAAGTAGGTACTGTAAAACTAAATTTACTATAAAATAGTAATTTTTAGTCTACAATTTTATTTACATTATTTTGATATTTGTTAATTCCATTTAGTTTAACTAAGAACATAATACCAATAAGCGAGTAGATTTCAGAATTTAAATATTTGACGATTCATTTTATGTATATATTAAAATTTTCAACCCACGACAGAATCTGTGAATAAAACCGAAGCGCTGATATCGAAACCGAATATCGTCTAGCTCCACTTACTCACACCCCCTTGCGTCTACCCGGTCTGCTAGTAATATAAGTTGCATAAGTTTCTATTTGTTGGTAGACGCCTCTCTTAAGTAGTTTAATTTACAATCATTTCTAGTTATTTGAAAGTTGGATGCATATCAGTGCGTATACACATTATTACACATAACATAATGTACATAACCTGTATCATAAATTTGTCAAAAATAAATGTCATCATATATTGCACAGTGTACTCTGGCTGTACTGTGCTCTACTTGGTGGTCCGCGGAATTAAAAACAGAGTATAGAATCATAAAGGTTTAAAAGAGCCGCATCAAATTTTTGATAGTTTACAAAAGAAAAACATTGGTCGTCTTATAATTACAGGGAAAAAAAATAACTGTAAAACATCCAAAAATTTCAGATTCTTTTCATCAATCTCTAAAAATTGTAGATAAGTCAAAACTTGTAAAATATAGTACACAAAAGGATTTCGATTACCGAATCTTTAGTTTTATTACCAATTCAATGAATGAGCCCTATGTTTCAATTATAGAAAATTCATGTTTTAAAAATTTATGTGTTCATCACTTCCGCTATATATGTCTAGAAAAACAGCTGTAAAAGGATGGACGATATATACAGTGTGCTTACCGACGACCTGCGTATAGGGCTTACTGTGAGATAAAACGACGACACCGAGAGTTTGTATGAGTTAGTACGAAAAAGCAATATACAAACTGCTCCTTGGTCGAGTGTAGTGTTGGAAAGGAGGGGATTCGAGTAGATTTACGCTGAGGCTAGAACGGGCTAGGCTGACTCTCCTTTTAAGCAGGGCAACGAAGATAGATAGCGCAGCTGTACTGCAGTTTGTATATTGATTTCTCGTACTAACTCATACAAACTCTCGGTGTCGTCGTTTTATCTTACAGTAAGCCCTATACGCAGGTCGCCTGCAAGCACATGGTATACTCAACAAGTATTAATCTAAAGTAACAATTTTGCACAAAGTGTCTATACTACCACGACTGACATATGATCAACAAAACAAAGAACTTGTGACTGGACTGATTTGAATTACCCTAGAGTCTCATAGCGTTGTCGTGTGAAAAATTGGTACGCATTATTAGATTAACACGTGAGTTGGAATATATTTGATTTGTTTCCCATTCCCTATTTTAAGTTCCGGTTGGTATGTAATTGCAATTGTGATTAGAAAAAGTAATTGCCAATTACATTTATATGGAATTGTAATTACGAGAACAACTTTCTTAATTTCTTGTACTTTGTAATTGTAATTAATTACTATTTAAAACTAATTGCCCCGCTCTGATGTATAATACGTATGTCAATCAAAATTGCCAAGTAGGTTCCTTCCAGATAAACATAGGCAATATTTTATTATGATCACTATTTAAAGCGCTGAAGAATAAGCCCATACAATAATATATACACAGAAATAAAGGAGGCAAGTTACGAAAAGAGCGCCTGCAGTTAGCAATTAGTTTAGAGGCACAACATTAATTAATTGTTACATTCTATGCTCCAGCAAGACTTTCAATTACTATTGAACTTTTCGTTATTCTTTACGATAGTCACATTAAGTTTAAATTGTGTCTTTGTTATATATTAACAACACATGAAAGTTTCATCCTACGTGATATTCACATATCTTACCATTTTACTAAAGAACCTTGTTTTGAAAGCATAATTTAATATTATATTTATCATTAATAACTAACTATACGTATATTTCTACACAGTACATACCATAAATTATGCATAATATGGGAAAAATATGTTGGTATCTCATGGTGGTTCAAGAGAATGGAAAGTTTAGGTTTTTACTGCAAGTAGTTTATCTGTGTATGCTATTTAATATAGCCTTAGTGGTCCCGTAATCAATGTATTTTGCTATTAAATCGATCTTCATTAGTATATTACATACCGAGGTGGAGAATTTAAGGCTGGGGTTCGCCCGTGTTGTATGTCCATAAGGAATATCGGTACCATTTTAACGAAAAGTTGTAAATCAAGAACAATGAAATTTTCACACAGTAAATGTTAAAACACACTCATCAGGTTGAGTTATTTTGAAAATCCTAGTGCCATTAGTTTTTTCAAAAAAAAAATCATAAAATTAGTAAATTTGGAAGAAGCAGAACGAAATTAACTCAATTTATAAAAGCCACTATATGCTGATGTCGATTCCGAAAAAAAATGAATTTTGATTTTTGGTTTCGCCTAAAATGGTACCGAAAAAATCCGTTAGATTGGTGTTTTAATTCGAATTTAGGAACACTTTCTGTGTTCATTTTTGTTGTATTACTATCTTATTATAAATATTTCTCTGTTTGTTTCTCTATTGATCAAGGGTTATAATAAAAACTGCAAAAAATCCATATGCAAGCACAGCTCCATCTATGGACCCCCGTTAGGGTTAGGCATTGAAGATCGTTAAGCGAGACACGAAATGCCGAGATTCACTTTACCTCGAGGCAGGAATGAAATTTTTCACCGAGGTTTCTATACTATTTTATTTACAACCATAATTATATATTATAATATTTATTTGTGATAAAAATTCCGGTAAAAGTGTTGACATTTCGATTTGTCAGATTTGTGATTTTCTAGAGTAAATGTCAAATAAATATACGTCAGTTTTTCGGTGAATAGATTATAAAAGAAATGAAGGTAGTAAAGCCGTCAACGACTGCACTCCACTGGAACTGAGGGTAAATGTAAACTTTTACTTAATTTTTTTTATAAAGCCCAAAATGTCATTCATGGCAGAGCTTAATAACTTCTAAATGTTCACATAAAACCCATTTTTCCTTTAATAAATGTATTTCTTTTTAAAGGCCAAATTTCACAGGTTTCTGTTATTTTAAATTCTAAATAAATAAACTAGTCTGGAAGTGACATTCCTAACAATGTCAATAATAAACATTTTTCCATATGGTGCATATAGTATGATATGTATAGTATATACAATTTTATAGAAGGATTTATTAATATATCTAGATAATAATTAATAAAGAATGTAGGTGTCTTCATCAAGTAGGATATATTTTACTAAAATTCACAAAATAGTGCGGGAGGCTTACATTTGCATTTATACATGTTAAAATAATACATTTATATTAATAAAAAAATCACCTATATGTTCTAATACTAATTTAGATATAATTCAAATATAAGGTAGTAAGTTTAAAGCATAAATAGTGTTGCAATTAATTCCAACAATGTGGTAGAGATCAAGTATTTATTAGGTGCGTGAACACTCGGTTAGCTAGTGAGTGTTCCTCCACTCCAATTACAATACTCAGGGAGTTCTAGTAAGAGGTTTTAGTGGAGAGGACTGAAACTAAATGTTAAGGAATTGAGTTAAGAGTGCTTTTCAGATCGCTCTCTAGGGTTCAGATATTTACATTCACGTCTAGATATAATGAAATTTCTCGTCAATGGAGCATATTTCTATATATCCACCGTATATCACAAGAAGTCATAATATCAAGACGTAATTAAAAATCTACCTTACAACTTCTTTGTCCACTTATAAAAGTGTTATACTTCTTGATATTGACATGTAATTTGTTCAAAAGAAAGTTTATATTCCTTTTGAATTGTAAAATGTGTGAAATAGATATAGCGATGATTAAATGAATGTTCACCATGTGTTCCTTTTATTTTTAAAAATAATTTTATGAAAATTATTAACACGATGCCGTCACTATTTTACTAAAGCAAACATTCGCACGTAGTACTTTAGTAATCTAGTCTTGCTACTTAAATGTTCTGAAATCGGTTCACACTAACCGCTAGCAGCAAATATTTTCACATAGCACTTCTAGCTATTTAGTATTTACCCATCAAAACATCCTCGAATGTTCGTGTTAAACTGTTTGAATTATTATTATTATGTGATAATGCAATATTTAATAATGCTCAACAATCCACTTAAGGCAAACATTTGCACGTAGTACCTTTGTAGTCTGTCTAACACCATTAAATATATTTATAATTGGTAATGAATAAACTAAATATTTAAAATCAAGTGAACATTCATTTTCATAAAACAAATTAAAATAACTTTGTATTATAACTCATGTGAATTTACATAACTCACTTCGTTTGATCGCACAGTTGATCAAATTCCATTTTGTTAATATCTTCCATTTTTATTTAATAACGATAAAAAAATTATTCAAACGAATTCTTTAAAAGAAAATTTTAACTAAATACTTATACTCTATCTTTGAATATAAAATTTTAAATCATAGAAGAAGTAGTGCGTATTTACCCTACTGTATTATTATTCTCAAATAATGTTATCTCGGAGCTTCGCTTTCAAATTTTACGTATTTACCATTCAAATTGCAGTCGAGAACTCATTTTCTTGTTTTATCGTGTTTTCGTTTTTATACTGGCAGATAAAACACACTCGGTATTTTTGCGCCCTCTATATCGAATTTTAAGTTGGCTATACCTTATGCTCATGGTTAAATTTTTCTTTTGTCCTCTTTAAGTTGTCACTTGTATTCAATTACACTGACAGCTATACAACAATGTCGGCGCTTCAAATTCTTCTTTAATGAAGTTTACAAATTTGTTGCTTCTTATCCTAGGTGTGTTATTCCTTGTCTTCTTCAATGTAGACATCTGTTGTACCTGTACATAAATGCATTGCTCTTGTAGCTGTTTGTCAAATATTTTCTTTTACCATTTGCTAATCCTATTCTGATTCTTTTTTTTATTAGTTAGTCTATATGGAAACAAAGGGAAAACCTCGCAGACAACCTCTTCTTCTTTACTAAGCTCGTACTGGGAAGAAATGCCGCTTTCGTTTCGTTCTCCCTGTCTTCAAACCAAGTTTTTACCTCAGGTGATATTGTTATTTGTAGAATGCTACAAACAAAGTATTGACGTTTTAATTTTCTTTTGCAGGCACTTAAACCATACATGACCATTACTGATGCCCCCAAAACACAAAGGCTACACGTACAAGAATCAAAGAATACATTTTAACATTTCATTATTATATATAAAATGTTTTATTTACGATTTAAATTCTAATAAGATAAACATCGTATTTATATCCTTTTTTTTCAAGTGTACGTATTTACTATCTTTTACTTTTACTGCTCGAGTTACAATTACGAACTAATACTATTCATATTTATTTCTTTATTCAAGATTGTGCCATTTTCTCGGGCACATCTGTTTTTATTTTGTTCGTATAGTAGCATTTAATGTGTCATTTTGACAAATTAAAGCCTTCCAATTTATTTAGAATGTGTATCATATCTCAGTTGTCTCTATATATCTAATATTTAGGCTTTCTTAATTAAAGTGTACTAATAACTATCTGCGTATTTTATTTACCATAACTTTTAATAATGGAATTCATCCTTAGGGTTAGCAACCCATTTTACTTACGGGAATATAATATAGTCTTAGCTATCTAATTTTAAATAAATATTCAAACATATTATTACTCTTATTTTATAACTATATTAATACTTAATACATCATTTTCAAAATGTAAAGGTCACAGCAATAAGTAAACTTTGGCGAACTAATTGAAATAATCTCTTAAGAAATAAGAAAAGAAGATGGGCAAAATTACTAATAATACAATCTCAAAAGAAGTCTTAGGATGGGGATACATAATGACTACGCCAAGATCTTACTCATATTTGACAATTGCAACTTTTGGTCGCGGTGACTCCGTCACATGGTACAGTAGTGTAGCATGATACTACGTCTGTTCAATTCAAGTCATCCCGATCATTTGTAGCGGCTACCAAAAATAGTAGCGGTGACTAACCTGTCACCGCTATTATTTTGCAATAATTGTATCACTTTTAACGAGTAATGAATTATCGCTCGTAATGATTAATGAATATTCATCAGTCATAATAAGTGATATTATCACTATCCTGACTGGCGATTCCCACTGATCAGTTTCATTCGTTTATATTTGATAGCGATTATACGATTATACGCATTGTGGCTTTGAAATGGTATTTGTTAACAACATATATTAGTTCATATCACATATTTAGGGATTGCTTTTACACATTCCATTTTGATTCGAAGTGACAACCTCCCCCCCCCCCCTCCTTCGATACTGAAATTGATGAACCCTTTCATACAACAAGATCATTTTGAACTGTCCTGGGTTGGCAACCCAAAAGTCCCAGTATTATCAAAAACTAGGAAATATTTACTTCCGTGAATTGTCCATATTAAATTTACATGTCAAATGTCAAAACCATAATGTATTGAAGTATTTCCATTATTTTATCGTCGCATTTCTTTCTATCTCAAGACAATATACGTGGTATACCATACTTTTTACGATACAACAGGATACGCTTATTGTAATGTCGCACTTTCGCAGTGGAACATTGCAAGAGGATGGATCAATAGAAATGTTCTTTGGGATCGTGTTTTCAGCAATTTGTAACGCAAAATGGAAATCTGGAAATAAACTTGGACACATTCACTCGTCATCGCAATAGGGTAATTGAAACGTTAAAGGAAACGGGGAGTGTTTGTAAACGTAAACCTGAAAAATCACCAACAGTTTTAACCGAAAATGTTGTCACAGATATTAGGCAGTGAATGAAAGTTAGTCCCACAAAAACTGTACGATAGCTGTCTGCTCAAACTGGTAAAAAGATCTAATTAACTTAAATGTAATTTGTTATGCAGCATTATGTATCTAAATTGTAGAGGTATTTCTTATGGAAGTGCTCATAAGGCACTGAAAACAAACTTACATATGCACCCATATAAAGTTTCTGTACTACAACATTTAGGGCATCACTTTGAACAGAGATTGAACTATTGCAACTGGTTTAATGAAATATTACATAAAGAAGACTTGAATGGCACTTTTTTCTCGGATGAAGCTTGGATCCATTTGTCGGGGTATATCAACTCTCAAAATTACCGCACTTGATCAACAGAGAATCCACGTGTTTTCGTTGAAAATACTCTCCATTCCATCAAAGCTGGTGTTTGGGTTGCAATATCGAAAGGACGGATTATTAATAACGGTTAGTGATGTAAAATTACCGTAATTTATATTTTTGGTAAACTACCGCGGTAAATTACTGTCCTTTTGGGAATTACCATGGTAATTTACCAAAAATATAAATTACGGTAATTTTACATCACTGAATGTCATACAAATGGCTGATTCATGGGCTTTTACATCTGCTAGAAAGGGACTTCCCCAATCACCGAGTGTACAATGTCATACGTGTATATATAGTCTATTTTTTTGAACGACGGAGTGACGTAAATAATGGGAGGAGCAAACCATATTCACACAACACCAACGGAATCAGCGACATCTATGCGGTATAGTTCACATTATAAACAGAAAACTGTATACATACTTTGAAATTCAGAATATATAATCAAAATTATTTTTTCGGAAGCAAATGTTGCAAATATTTTAATTGATTTCTATATAATATAATTTCATATGTTTTAGAAAAACGTATATATAATATGTATTAATTAAAGCGTAAAGAAATATACAGTAAATATTTTTGTAAAATGTATGTATGGGATTATATGAAAAAAATATTTTGAACATTTGTACTTACATCATATATAAAATAAATCAAGATGACAGTGTTTAAAGAATGTATTCCAATAGAAATTAAATCTGTTTTTTTAAACAGACACATACTTTATTTAAATTATAGTATTAGAAATAAATATAATATTACCTATAATATACCTCAACTATCGTATTTTGTCAGATTTTACACATAGCTATATCAAACACTTCAGATTTTTACATATTTTTTAATAGACATTAATTAGACATTTTCTTTATCTTTTACAGAGAAAGCGTGTCTTTGTCGGGTGGCCCCAGTATTGTTTGTATTCATTTTATACAATATCGCACAAGCGAAATCAAATATAACCTAAAAAACAACAAAACATTTTTACTTCCACAGGGAATAACACCGCGAGATTGGTTCGGAAAAGAACAGTTTAAAAAATATATGAAAAGAAGCTTTTGGAATGAAACTTAAAATATGTATGTATTCGCATAAATATGAATCATATGTTAAACGTCATACTACATTTGTGCCTTGTTGTGTTGGGCTTGTCTTTTTGGCGGTATTTTCGAATTCGGCCAATAACGGAACAATTACGTCACATTTTTATTTTCTTATTACTCCCTACAATTAAAAAACAGACCTTAGATGATGTTTTACTTTGTTTGCAATTTACGGAAATTTTATGTGGTAATTTACCGTGAATGACGGTAATTAATTCGATAACACACGGAGTAATTTACCGACTTACATCACTGATAACGGTGGACATTTCGAACAACATTTATAAAATGTATTCATTTTGTGACATAATTATGGGATTATGTTTTACAATAATAACTGTTCACGTTTGTATATGAGTGTCAAATTGATATTTTGTTGTTTGTGGTTATGTGCCGCCTACCATTACAATGGCGAACAGTATATTCTTCAACAAACGTATAATGATAACTACTATTCACGGCTCATGTCGCAATATCCTCGTGAAAAATAGCTATTATGCGCGACTGAAACACTATACTTTATCCACGACTATACGACAAAAAAATTAATAAATTATTGAAGAGAATTAAAATGCGAAATGTCAGAAACAAATATTTGACGTTTTAAAATGTAAGGACTTTTTTAATGGTTATTGTTATTATGCAACCGCGCTTAATGTTCGCAATATAATCTGATTCGATGATCTGCCCGTGGATTCCATAAATACGAGGGGTGTGGAATTGATATTCTTCAATTTAATATTCAATAGGAACGCATGTATTTCAATAATCGTGGAGAAACATATCATCTCATATCAATTTCTGATAGCTGTAAAAGATTGAGTTTTGATTATGTCATAAATCAGTATGTTCCCTTTACTTTTCAAAGTCAAATTATATTATCAACTGATATGATCACATTAGCTATGATCAAATTAATCTCCAAGTGAGTACCAAAAATGCATGAGATTGAGTTTATCTTTGCACCACCTCACGAAGTATAGCCAAAATGGTATGGACTTTCTCCTATTCATATCTGCCAGCGACAAAACATGGTGTTATTATTTTTAACTATCCAATAAGATACCAAGGACGCAATAAAAATATTCAAATCACCATCAAAGAAGTTTAAAACTCTTCCATTCACGAGCAAGGTGAGGTTCGCATTTTTTGTCGGCCATGAAAGGACACTTGCTGATGGAGTTTAAAAAATGAATACCCATCAAGCAATAAGACGAAAACGTTCGAGAGAACTTTCACATTACTTCATAATAATGGCCGGCCTTATTTCGTCAAAGCATAGTAAAAGAAAATCTGAGATGAACTTGAGGATTTTAGAGCATCCACCTTATAGCTCTGATTTATCGCCTTGCAATTTCGGTATCTTTGGAGAAAAGGACGTCAAAAGGTGCATCGTCAGCAGAACAGAACTCATTCTCTACTAACTAATTCGCCACAATTAAAATTGTAAGTTTTTCGTTTATGGGGGCATGCGCGTCTGTTTAATTTTAATCGCTTATCGCCACAGCGTCATACCATGTATTCTCGGGTTGATTTCCATTATATGATAATTTTTTCCTGTGTGAATTGGAATTTAAAAGAGAATATTTTATATTAAACTGCTGATTGGCAACAAAGCCATGAAAATTGACGAAACGTAACGAAACTTTTTATTTCCGAAATCCCTTTACCGGAAGTAATTTTGACGAGTTATCGAAAAAATATATTTCACGTAATTAAGTGTCGCCCTCGATGGAATTCAATTTCGAGAGATACGTTTATAAATTTCATCATTATATCATATTCTAGACCAAACTTTTCGAATCGACGAAACGGTATTTAATGAAACGTATAAGATAAAGTCTGAAGTATCCAAGAGGAGGAGGAGTAGAGAGAACCCATATACTCCAATATCTCTCGCCGGTGAGAAATTAAAATCGTCGAAGCGGAAGTATTTCGATTATGTTCGCTGCAAAACTCATCGATCTCTGATTAAAAACATCTACTGGTAATTGCCGAAAGTTGTCAGACAGTATACAAGTGTGCAGTTACTAACCTTCGATTTGATCGGCGGCGGCAAAAAAAAGATATGGCGCCGGCGAGAGTGTCTATCTAACTGTATTGCGACTGACCACAATAAAAAAAACCTGGCTGGCATTCGTTCGTGGGTTCACGTTTAATTGTTGGCACAATGAACTTTATGATATTTGGCGTTGGGATTTTCTTTTTTAATTACCTGGTGAATCCGGTATGTGCCGTCAGAATTACAACGAGCGACAGCTTTGTTATTGTTTGCTGGAACTAAGTCGGATATTATAACGTCACGTCATGTGTTTTAGAAGTTTGTATTTATCAAGAAGAATGGACAAGGTGGAAAGATTTCTTGCTAAAAATTGAAGTCACGTGGAGTTCGTTTACATCCATCATTACCTAACCTAATCGTTTGATTAGAATCACAGATAAAAGAGATTGCAGATAGCCGGTGTATATGGAGAGATTGGCAGCACAAAAAATAACCTTAATTCATTCCAAAAGATGGACTATGGATGTAGAATTATTGTATTTTCGTGTTATTTTCTCAAAGTATTTACTTTAGCGACACTTGCAGATAATTTGCAGAATAAATTTATTGGATAAAAGATTACTGTAGGCTTAACGTATGTGTCACATTACAATTAAATTATTCAGACGGCACTTTTTTTGTTGTTGTTGTAATCTCCCTTATCTGTGATTTGAATACATGATGTTTTCTTGGCAACACACAGATTCTAAAATATTTGTGCTCCAATGACAATTTGACAAAGTTGCCATTGTAACAAGAGTACTTAGGTGAACAAAATTGGCAGAATTTTGCTTTGTAGTACTTTGATTCGTCACAAATTGTTTGGAATGGTCATTATCGACAAGTAAGATTTATCAAACTAACAAACAAATTACTACAGGTAAAGAGCAAATAAATGTGAAATATTACAGAAATTAGCATTCGTGTCCAACTGATCATATGAGGTAATTCTTTTAATACATACATATAATAAGTTTGAATAGGAAATAATCTCAAATAAACATTTTTTTTGCAGAAAAGACGTGTATCTACAGAATCGAGTTTAGATTACAATGTAGACGTTGAAATTTTTATGACTGGTTTCTTTAACATTTAGAATCATCATTGTTTTGATATATTGTCTATTACATAAGAATTAGTATGTATATGTAAAACACATGGCCTAATATGTCAAAACGCAACTTGTGGGCATTAAACATCCAAGGTTTAGCTTGACACGCACAGGGGCCTGACTTCAACTCTAGAGTACACATGAGGGAGCAATATCGAACATGCAATAAAACAAAATCTACCAAGGTTGGGAAATTTATGAGACATCATCAGGGAAGTATGACATAAAATATCCCTAGTTCAGTACAGATGGATAATGGAAGTAAAATGGTGGAGATGGATTACCGTTATAAAACATAATTTAAGCCATCAAAAATAAACATATTATTTTTATAAATAAGTATATTATATACATAACTGATTAAAAGATATACAGTGAGGACGCGTGGGTTGGAATAAATTCATTTAAAATTTTTGGTTTTGTTTTATGGAAAAACGCTCGGATAAGTCGATTTTTATTTTTAGCTGCGATTTTTTCGATGGTTAATTGATGTACAAACGGTGGTCCAAAAAAAAGTTACGACCATCAATTTTTTTTTCAAATGGAAAGATATGTTTTTTATTTAATTTATTAATTCTGCATCGAATTCTAAGTATGTTTCATGTACTAGGTATGTCCTATACCGAAACTCAACAGTTATCGAGAAATTATAACCGAAATACAGCAAATTAAGCCGCAAACGTTAACTGCAGTGTTACCAGAAACTGATCTTCGGCTTGCCTATTGTCAGGAAGTTAGTGGTCAACAGTTTGAACATTTAATTTGACTTGTTTTTCTGTTTTTTTAATAAATCGGTTCTTTTCAGGCAAGGGAGTGAAATATATTTTGTAAGACACGGTCTCAGTTATTGATATGTTCAATTGTAAATTTCTCGATAACTGTTGAGTTTGGGTATAGGACATGGGTACATGAAACATACTTAGAATTCGATGAAGAATTAACAAATTAAATAAGAGCATGTTTCCATTTGAAAAAAAAAATTAATGGTCGTAACTTATTGTTGGACCACTCTTTGTACATCAATTTACCATCAGAAAAACCGCAGCTAAAAATAAAAATCGACCTATCCGAGCGTTTTTCCATAAAACAAAATCAAAAATTTTAAATGAATTTATTCCAACCCGCGCGTCCTCATTCTATATCATATACAGGTGACCCAAAATTTTGCCAACAAACAGGGGAGTTCTGTAATTTGTCTGTAATTGATCTACGCCGCCGCCATTTACATATTTGGCATTTTTACGTTTTACAAGTTGCACTACTGCGTGAATTCAAATCAATTGTCAAATTTGACTTTAAGATTCCATAAGCGCAGTTTAAAGAGTTTTTTTATCAGTGATCTAGAAAATTATTGGGATAAACTAACTAAGCAACTTTAACATAATATAAATTCAAAATTACAGGTTATGAATGCTATTCCTACTGGCAATGTTATAGTCGCACGTAAGCATTATTATGCAATTACTGAGTTATTGTTGTTTTGTAAATTGATTATTTAGACGAGGGCAGGTCAGAAGTGGTAAGAGTCCGTATTATTACGAAATAAAGAGGATAGCTGGTCAATTAGAGCAATTTCTCAAGAATTTGGGCTTAATAAGTATACCGTTTTCAAAATTAAGAGACGCCGAGAGCAAACAGGCAGCTTGGCAAGAAGAGTTAGATTCGGTCGTCCAAAAATTTCAAATGACGTCGAAGATATTCGTCTAATTAGATCGTAGATACAAACTTTTCCGAGCCACTCAACCAACGGCATCGGCATATCGAAGAGTTAGAAATTCACAATTATTTAATTGTGCTGCAGCTAAGATGTTTCTATCGGAGGAAAACCAGCAATCCCGTCTATTGTTTGCGCGATATTACCGCCACTGAAATATGCAATTTTGGGAAAAAATTGTTCTTACCAAGGAGAAGGTTTTTCAAAATACGAATGATGGATGTGTTCGTGTTTACAGACCACAGGCAAGAAGATTTAACCAGGAATAAGTAAGTACAACACAAAGAAGCGGACGAGTTTCAGTAAACGTGTGGCCATGGTTCTCTTATCATGGTCTTGGAATTGCTGGCATGTCGGAGAAAGATTTAACAATCAGAATTACCAGCGCATACTTGAATATACAGGGTTATGATAAAGTAACGCACAAAATTCATAAAACGTACAATGTTCATTTTTGAAAAAAATGCAAAAACACGTCAAACAATTTATTTTATTCCGCGTCTTTTAACATAAGTCAAAAAAATAAAACGTCAAATTTGTCAAAGTTATGACGTCATCAATATTTTTTTTTTAATATGAAGCTTGGTTTTTTTTTACTTTATTTGATAAAGCTTGTTTTTCTACATTATAAAGAAATAATTGAAGTAGGGGCCACATAAGAAAAAACTGAGAGAATTAATAAAAAACAAACTTTAAAACTTTATTATAGTAATAACATTTAAATTAACTAACCAGTCCATTATACCAAAACGATTTCTTACAGGAATTGTTCAAACTGTGTTCCGTTCACTATCTGACATAGGCCAAGACGATGGTAGACCTGATTTACAGAGTCTTCGATCATTTGTGGAGTTATACGAGTCATTTCATGTCTAATTCGTTCCATTAAGTCTTCTAAATTGTCTGGTCGGTTAACGTAGACCCGACTTTTTAAATGTCCCCACAGAAAGAAATCAAGGGGGGTGAGATCAGGTGACCTAGGTGGCCACTCCATTGGTCCACGTCTTCCAATCCATCTTCCTTCAAACTGGTTATCCAGAAACCTTCGAACATTAAGACCATAATGTGGTGGTGCACCATCTTGTTGGAACCAAATACTGGGATCCAAGTTTTCCCTATTATTTGGATCCGGAAATGCCGCAATTAGATCCGGAAGCACTGCCATACGAAGATGTTCCAAATACCACTCAGCTGTTAAATTCCCACGAAAGAAATAAGGACCAATAAATTTTCCCCTGACGATTCCTACCCATACATTAATTTTTTGGGGGCGCTGGGTGTGTTTTGTCTGAATCCAGTTGGGATTTTCCCGAGCCCAGTAGCGACAATTGTGTCGATTTACTGTACCACTTAAATAAAACGTTGCCTCGTCTGAAAATACTACACTATTAAGCAAATTTGGATTTTCGTCACAATGCCTCATGAAGATTTCACAAAATTCCAAACGTCTGTCCGGATCATCATCTGAGAGTTCGTGAACAAGTTGAACTTTGTATGGGTGGTTTTTCTTTCTTTAAAAACTTTACTACAAACGACTGACTAACATCTTGTTGTAAGGCAATTTCTGCTGTAGTTGCGTGAGGGTTGTCTTCTAATGACAGTAAAATATCTAACTTTGCATCGTCGCTTATTCCCGGTCTTCCTGATTTTGGAGCATCACTTACGCTTCCTGTTTCACTAAATTTTGCAACAATTCTGTTTACTGTGCTTCTAGCAATTGGAGGTCTTTCAAAATGTGTTTCGTTAAATAAAACACATGCTTCTTCATGACTTCGAAGTCTATCGCCGTAACCTACCATCATTAGAATTTCTATCCTTTCTCTTTCCGTTAAAGGAGTCATCTTAATAAAATTGGTATGACACTAATTGTAAGACTGACACTGATAAACAGTTGTTTTATTACTAGGTAACTTTAAGTTTTAATTCTTTTGATATTTAGTTTCTTTTCATAAATTCAAAAACTAGTTTATTTTGTTTTTTATTAATTCTCTCAGTTTTTTCTTATGTGAGCTTTATCAAATAAAGAAAAAAAAAACATGCATCATATTTAAAAAAAAAATTGATGACGTCATAACTTTGACAAATTTGACGTTTTATTTTTTTGACTTATGTTAAAAGACGCGGAATAAAATAAACTGTTTGACGTGTTTTTGCATTTTTTTCAAAAATGAACATTGTACGTTTTATGAATTTTGTGCGTTACTTTATCATAACCCTGTATAATGTTACCTTCAGCACGCCAGGTATATCTAATGCATAATTTCATATATCAGCAGGATAATTGCCCAGTTCACACTGCTAATGCCGTCACACAATGGTTTAGGAATTATAACATTGAAACCCTACCGCGTCCTACTGATAATCCTGATATCAACCCCATGGATAATTTATGGGGCCAAGTGGCAAAAAAAAAAAATAAAGACACTGACTGTTAGACGTCGCACGGCCGAAGATTTGTGGGAGGTTGTGGGGAAATAAATAGGAAGAGTTAGCAGAAAGAGAACATTTAACCCAGAATCTTGTAATCTCCACGCCCCGTAGACTGAACGAGGGGATTGCAAGAAATGGTACCATGACCAAATACTAAATTTTACAACGTAATTAATCTTCTTCAAGTGTGTGAAGTTAGCCCCCTTTTTTTTGAATATCGGAAATCTAATGGTTGTTCCAGGTTGTTCTAGGTTTGTTCAAAATTAGCTACCGTTCTTCGGAAGGTACATAAAGATGTCAGTTATGGCTATTTCGGCAGTCGTTAGGCCGTTAGGGCGCTTGCGCTGTCTGTAAACGAAGGTATGCGTACGCTGATTTTTATTTTTATGAAAAAATAAACTTAGGGACCAAAATATCAGACAGAAAGGATCAGATAAAAAAATACGAGCAAAAAATAAAATGACTACTGGTCAAATTTTAATCAAAATTAGGATATAATTTACAATTTAACTAATCAGAAATTTGAGATAAAACTATATATTATATGTAACCAAAAATGTCAAATGTTGCAAATGCTGATCTGACATGCATTATCGAGGTAAGAACATTAAATTTAAAAGTATGCGTCATTTGTATCTTTCTAAATGCGAGTGGCTACTAATAATGAGTATAGTACAGTCACGTACTCTAATAAAAGTAACTAACATTAAGTCCGCTAGAATAAATAGAATAAGTACTCGGTATATGTTATCTAAATGAGCCGGGGAAAATTACACCTGGCAAAAGCATTATCCAAATGTAAATAAAATAAAATGAAAATAAAACCTTTAACGCAAGTGGTTTACGTAACAGAAACAAAAAAAATCACTAATCGTTTCCTCAATTAATCCGTGTTTTTACTTTCAAATTCGCGCCGGTATATCAGTAGGAGACAACATCCGGTAACGTAAAATGAAAGGTATCGCACTGCGGTGTACCGGCGGAAAAAGAAGGAGCGAATTAGAGAATAGGGTCACTAGTGATTGTAAACAGCTATATGCATTTCGATATGCTATGGAATAATTTTACACAAGCAAATGCAGTAGAAGTGATTTTAATGATTAATTTAAAATAGCATTAATTTATGTATTATTAATTTCTAAAACAAATATTCTTAGTGAATTAAGTACTGAAGTATGTTTAATTTGAAGTGGGCGTAACAATATTTCGGCGAACATGAACTGCAGTCGCGGTTACTTTCAGCACCTAGACCATAATGAAGACCGGTAATTACATAGAAATTTAAGGATTTAAGGATTATCGGTTTTGAGAGGCAATATTTTCTTGGTCCTACAAATATTATATTATTTTAGTTTAAAGACGTTATTCACCCCCGCCCTCCATATTACGTATAAGTATACATCATACAAAGTTCCAAGTTTAGTTTAACTTCGACATAGGAACTTAAAGCTAATAAACAACAATGGAATAAGTCAATCAAATAATGAGTGAGAGGGGTACAGTTTTGCTCGTTTATGAAAATTATAAATGTTACAAGTATCGCGAACTTAAAAGTTGTGAAACATGTTGGTGCTGTAGGAAACGTAAATGTTCTGCGAAATTATATACGTGTGGTGCAAATTATTTGTTTTCGCGGAAAGTGGCTCACATAATCACAATTTTCTCAGTGAAAAGGTATTTAATAGACAGAAAGTGTCAAAAGAAAAGTCGCAGAAGTCATATCAGAAAGATCAGCGAAATTAATACATAAAGAACTTTCTACACAAACAAGTGTTTTAACCACATTGACAACGAATGATATTGTAACGTTTTCGGGTTCCAATAAACAACTCGTGCAATTATTTATTTAAAACAGTCAGTATATTTATATACTTTTTGCAATTAGGACCGTAATTATACCATTTATTTCACTAGTGCTGTAATAGGGTCTATTACAGCACTAGTTGCGTAATAGAAATGGAACATTTAAACAGATTTATTTTAAGTTGGTCACATTGCAACAGAAATGGAGATGTCAATATGACATTTTGTAAGCAAGTTTGAGGTTTTTATATTGAAATTCATTGTAAGATTTGATATTTTTAATTAATCTTTGAAATAGTACAACTATTATAAACATTTATATTAACGTTTGAATTATCTTTCGAAGTGATAGTGATACCGTGTGCAGTAGAAACATTCTGTTGAAAATTATCAAAAATGTGTCAATTTTAAATTAACTTGTCAATTTAAATCTTGTGCCAAACCAAGGTGACAACCGCCACAAAATTTCCCTTGATTATCAAATTTTTCTCGTTTTGCTTTTACAAAAAGAAAAATTTTAAAACTAATTGCAAAAAATAGCATAAAAGACACGTTTCATTTGACATTAAAGCACTCATTCAGTCAAGAAACTCGTGGCTACGCCACTCGTTTCTTAAACTCTGAATTCGTACTTTGAAACGTCAAAATGAAACTTGTCCTTTAATATACTATAAAATTACTTACAATATAAAAATATAAAAACTAACGTATCACACTTAAACTACTATTAATAAATTTAATATTAACACTTGTATTTATTTCTATTACTAATATGTCCGTATTTATTTTATATAACACTTCTATTTATATCACACGGCACTACTATATTTATTTTTACCGAACGACTTATATTTATTTTCTTATATTTATTTCTAGGCGCGTCGGCTATTTCTTACGGACTTTCTTAATCCCGAATTAATTCTTCGGTTACCACTATTTATTTCTACGCACTCGAGACTACTTAAGGACTTACTTTCCCGAAACACCGCAATTACTCATCGCGCAATGAATCCCGCAATGAATGAATCATCCATCGGTGACCCAGTCGCCTTATATACACATGCGAAGATTACTAGAATATACCAGCACAGTCCCGCTTTTTCTCCGCATGTACGAGAATCGTTCTAGTCCCTTTCGCTATGCAAGCCGTACGGCGTGGAGATGACTCATCGAATTGTTTACATATCGTTTTCATATGCCGCGCCGAGATGATTTATGGTGGTGTGTAAACAAGAGCGTTTTTATCGCGCCGAGAGGTCTGCTTCTTTTATTTAATGTAAACTCATTTCGTTACAATATTATATACATAAGAAATAATGTGAGTCGGGCGAAATTGAAAACAGTGCCGAAGTTACGGCGTTCAATTTTAGAAGTATATGATTTCCTAAATTCAATTACCATAAAAACCTCGCAGAATGAGGATTTTCTGTGGATTAATAACGAATCTTCCAATATTGTTGTGTTCCCATGTAGGAACAACATTGAAGTTATGTGTAATAGTAAAACTATTTATGTTGATGGAACATTTGATTATTGCACGAATTTTTTTCTGCAGTTGTTTACCATACATGCGTTTATTCGAAATCATATACGCGTAACGTTTTGTTTATTGCCAAATAAATTAAAATCGACATATCACCAGTTATTTGAAGAAATAAAAAAAAAAGTGCTGTGAAATGGAATGTACTTTCAATCCGAAAAATATTGTTATTGACTTTGAAATAGCCATACATGTGGGTGTTACGAGGTATTGCCGACTGTGAATATTATAGCTTCATATAGTGGGAATTAAATTTACCTCATCTATTCTATACCAGAAAGAAAATCTTACAAAGTAATGTTAATCATATAATACATTTACAGTTTATAAAAATATATGGTTTATTTAATAAAAGTTATTGGGATTCAGTTCGTTGGCTTTGTCAATAGTATTGGATTTTCATTCTAATATTATTAATTCGATATTTCAAAACTTTGAATTTATGAGCAATTAAAAAATCAACATTCCAATTGAAACACTCTGAAACAAACTTGTAACAAACTACTAAATTAATGCAATAAATAACAAAACGTTTGGAAGCTATCGTAGAGTTTGTATGTAATATATTAAATTAGCTCTTATAGAAATTGTTTGAACACTCAATTCTGCGACACAATGAATTTATTTATAAGAAATAAAGTACTAAAAATATAACAACTACTACATGAATGATTGTTTTTTATTATATCGGAGAGATATTTAACTACGAGTTAAATGATATAACAGTTTTTAACAACTCAATAGGACAATTTTTTAGCGTGAAACAATGCAGGCGACACTTTACGCCATCTGTCAACCGACAGTGAAATTAGAAAGTCTCGCGGCGTCAATCAATCGCGAATATTACCTTCACGTAAAGCTGTGTTTATTAGGACTTACAGAGTTGTGGTGAATACGATGGTTCCGACGTGGGGGCGTTGAAGGCACTGTCTGGTTTGGCCACTATTAGAACTACACGGTCTTGAGTCGTTTTCAAGGTAGCTACGGCGTCTTCGTGGGTTACGTTTTCGAGATTAGTTTCGCCTCGCTGAAAATAAATAAATAAAATTAAGAATATCAATAAGGCAGAGTATTGTTAATATAAAGTATTATTAAATTACGTGTAATACATACAATTTGAATAATATAAATAATTAGCACATTATAATATTGATTATAAAAATATTAAAAAAGATATTAATTATTTTTATTATATTATGACCTAGCAAGTTTAAGAAATATATTATGTAAATTATATATAATAAATTATATTTTATATATATTAGCTATTCACTTTTTTTTTTCCTGGAGGGTTCTAGAATGTAAAATTTACATTAAAACATGATTTATTTTATTTACTGGGCATGAAATCTGGAAAACTACTGCAATGGTAATGGCTTCAGTTTAACAGTAATACGATTTTGTTTTAGGTATAGCAGCATTTGGTAACTATATAATTTTCGGAAGTCCAGGATATTAGTTCTATAAAATGTATTTCATTCCGACAAGCTCTTTCCTCTCCTAAACATTAGTATTTAACATACCTTGGTGATGATGGTGATGGTAGTGTAATAATAACTACTCCTAATACGTCAAGTGCAGCAAAAAGAAACTTTAAATGAATGAGAACACAATACACAGCTTAAAATGGCCTAGATCATCAGGATAGAGTAGGTAATTAGGGCAAACTTATACTAAATTGATTTGTTTGTTATCTAGACGCTCTTCTCAGTGCTATTGTGATAAGAAAACGATAAGTCTCCGATGAACTTGTAGATGAAACAAATACTCCTATTACTCCGAACTTACAGATAGGTCATCGGCAATAATGGCGTAAGTAACTCCTCAATTTTTCCCTTCATCTTTTTTTATATTTTGGCTCGCATTTTAGAAACAATTCCAAATGCGAACCAATTATTGTGGAATCGAATGGTTTAATTAGGACATTCCTTTGAGAATATCTATGAAAGAATGCACCAGAACACAGAAATCTTAATGAGAATAAACCAAATGTATTTTGAGGCTCATATTAAGATTTAATGTTTTCTAATTCGCGGATATTGTTTTCCAAAAGTTGTGCAAGCGTCAACTGTCATAAGATATAAATTTTATGTCAGAATCATAAAAGTATTTGAAGCAAGAAGCCGTTATGAAACTGAAATCATATAATTTAGGTTTCGTAATATATAATTTACCTCTTATTACGATACACCAAATTGTTCAAGATTTGTAAAACTGTGTAGTTAGAAGAGGCAGTTTAGCAATTTCATGTTCTTATACGTAGTATAACGAAACATTTTCATGATGAAAATGTTCGCCCTCGAGATTTTTGCTGATAAGTCCGCTGATACAAAGTAATTGATCCTTCAAAGCATACCTACGCGTCTGTTAACAATTAAAGGTTTAAATCTATCAATATTAAACTTAAATTTAAGAGTAAAATACCCTCTCTTCTTGAGATCTGATTAGAATTTGAGTCAAAGTGGTGGTTTATTTCAGTGAAATATGTTCCACCTATCTTGTCAACTATTAAGTTTAGGCAAATTTATAAAAATAGTCAATTTGAGAAAAGTTTTTAGAAATTCCTATTGGAAGTAACACTTTTCCTTTTATTGAAAAGCATTTTTTTTACAAATCTTGGGCAAACTGAACACATATCTATTACTGTAAAGGAATTTAAGAGTTGATCTAGGAACAATTTATGTATAAAATAATTTAAATTTTAGACAGAAAGTAACACATTTACTCTTATCTAAAACCAGTTTTAAGATCGTCAAAATTCTTCATACATACGATATACAACAGATATATGTTCTCTAATTTATACTCTAATGTATCTCACAGGGATATCGGTTCAATTACTAAAACCAGTCATAGTGCACATAGATCAAAACATCAAACTTTAGCAGGTGGTAGTGCGCTTCGATCGTCGACTAAATATTCGGATGTTGTATGTAGAACTAGGCATAAAAAAGAAAACGGTGCACCAAATGTTACACAATGATTTGACGACGTAGAAGTTGTTACTAAACTCGTTCCGAAGACACTCACAACGGACCAAAAAGAGTTTCGTTTATCGATTTGACAGGATTTCGTTGAACGCATCCAAAACTGAGAGCATACTTGGATAGAAACCACTGTCACGGGATACGGAAGTTGAGTTTCCAGTATGACCTCGCAACTTGGGACAGAATAAGCAATGGGTAGTGGAGCAAGAAAAGAGTCCAGCAAAAGCCAGAACGTCATGGTTTCAAATCAAGACAAAGGTAATTTGTTTGACATTAGGGGCGTCATACCTCGATGTCCTACAGCGCTTGTGTGGCAGAGTTGATCGGGTGAAACCTGAATTGGCCAAGAACGAAAGAAATTATGTATCATGATAACGCCCCTGCCCCCACTGTGTTTGTTGTGCAGTAATAATTAGCGAATAAAAATATTCCAGTGTTCTCCCCACAATCCGGATTTGGCTCCTGCAGACTTTTTATGTTTTCCAATATGAAAATTCCGCTGAACGGCCACCGTTTTGATACGATTGAAAATATCCAAAGACGCACGGTGAAGGGTTGAAGGTGTTTACTTCAGATGATTTTCGACGATGCTTCCAACAATGGGAGATCCGCTGGAACAAGTGTATCACACTCGAGGGAGACTATTATGAAGGGATAAATGCTTAGAGCGATGAAATTTTACTTAATACAAACTACGATAAAAATTCTTGTTTCTTATTAATTGCCACACCTCGTAAATCTTTAATGATGCTCAACAATCCATTTGAGGCAAACATTCGCACGTAGTACCTCTATATCCAACATCATTAAACATATTTCTAATTAATAATGAATAGGCTAAATATTTAAAACAAAGCGAACATTCATTTCATAAAACAATTTAAGATAAACTTGTATGTTATAACTCATAAAGATTTTTCGCGACTCATTTTGTTTGATTATACAATTCTTCAAATTCCCTTTTATAAATATCTTCCATTTTGCTTTTAAATCAATTTTTTTTTTAAAGGAATACAAATTAAATACTTAAATTCTATTTTTTTTTTCTAATATAATTTTTCAATCTCTAATAAAACAGGTAGTGCGTATTGCCCTAATGTATATATTATTCTATATTATATTATTATATAGACTTTTCAGGGAATAAATTATTATGATTTGTGAAAAGAGCAATATTCGCAAAATTTTAATATGTTGCTTATATCTTCTTATCATATCTAATAAAATTTTATTTGCATTTATTTTTTTATGTATGAACGTGTACATATATTACATGGAATTACACAAAATACAGGTAAATTAATGGTTTGGTAGTAATTACTGAGCATTTTCGATTATGTAATCTACCATTTGTTATTAACTTTCTAGCTTATGATTAGTACACGAGTCAAATAAACAGGGAGTAATTTCACAACCTACTTAATAAGGTTAATAGGTTACTTCAATCTGAACCACTAATTTGCTACTCCATTCGATGGTATAATAGAAATTTACAAAACACCCGCGTCGTATCTGCAAATTTATTGTACTCATATGAAGAATTGACTTTTTCTCCTTTCTTTGACAAATTAACTCAAAAATGTAAAATGTAAAATAAAAATAATCGAGTTCCTCCAATAAAAAAAATCTTAAACCATTCTTTTTCCTAATTGTAATAATTTAGAATTGGAAATATACAACAGTTCGGCAAAGTAGACGTTGTGTTTGACAAAAAGCACCCTGAAAACAAACTACATAAACATCTGGTCAAAAAAACATTTATCTAAAACATTTCTACCACCAATTTTTTAAAGGTGTGTAATGTTTTATTCTTTTAAGTTGATAATTGGTTTAAATCACTAATAAATAGGCCAGGAATTTTTGCTCCAAAAACGGGGTTCGCTCCGCAAAGAATCCTATCAATTGATTTTTCGATTCGATTATGTCGGAGGGTGTCCCCTAAGTATAAAACCAAATTTGTGTCGACCAAAACCGCGAGCGTTAGCCGCCATCTTGAAAAACGCCTTTTTGCAAATATCTCGAAAACGGTGAGTTTTACGTTAAAAATTGTAAGGACCTTTTTTGTAGAAGATAATATTTCCCGTCTTTTTTGTTTGAAACTTTTTTCCCTATTGTCAATATTTGCCAAGATATAGTCGATTGAAAAAAACGATTTTTTGTTTTTGGAAAATATCTCGATAATTTTTGGAAATACAAAAAGAAATGTTATTATCGAAGTTGTAGAGCAATAACATTTTCTACAATTTTTGTATGAAACTTTTTTTGTTCAATCGATAGTTGCTAAGTTATAGCGCATTGAGCGTTGCGGTCAGGTCTAGGAAAACAGCGATTATTGGTAATACGTTGCTCTAGCATGCCAAGAACAAGTGTAAGGAGACGCGACATCTGGGCGGCAAGTATTGCAGGAGGTAATTAATACAAGTCTGTGTTCTTTAACAATAAGGATATATGGATATTCATTTATACATGTATATTCATCGATTTTTAACCATGAATATTCTATTTGAATAGAATACAGGTATATAGAAAAGTAAGCAGCTGCACGGTGCTGGGTTTCTCCCAAGATTGTCTGTGCCTTTGTTCGAACCTGTCTGGACGTCTCCTCCCCTCCCCCACACATCTTGATTCATCAGTCACTGGCGAAGATAATCATTGATTTTATTGAAGAAGAACGTGACGAAATGGATTTCGTGATAAATGATACCTAAAAATCTGCTGTACTCTCTGCCCCAGAAAACATCATAATTAAAGTTGCTTACGAAAAGTTTGACGAAGAATTGCGTAATATTGAAAAAAAGGGCCCGACTGCAAAGCTTTGGATCCAATATTATCCGCATGGTTACATTAGTAGAGCATTTTATAGAAGCTGAGCGGTCAGGCAATTGGGCCCTGCACCTCGACACGATACAAAAAATTTTACCATATTTTCATGCTAGGGGTCACTTCCTTTATGCAAAAGCTGTTCACTTGTATCTACAAGATATGGTGCAATTACCGAATAAAATGTCTGAAGTTGAATTTAAAAAAATTACCAAAAGTGGTTACTTCACGATATGACGAACAAATAGTTTTTTTTCTCCTATCGCCCATGTCCCTCCTATTCATGACAAATATTATTTTTAGCGTCTCTATTATAAAATTCTTCGATTACACTTGTTCTTGGCATGCTAGAGCAACGTATTACCAATAATCGCTGTTTTCCTAGACCTGACGGCAACTTTCAATGCGCTATAACTTAGCAACTATCGATTGAACAAAAAAAAGTTTCATACAAAAATTGTAGAAAATGTTATGCTCTACAACTTCGATAATAACATTTTTTTTGTAATTCCAAAAATTATCGAGATATTTTCCAAACACAAAAAATCGTTTTTTTCAATCGACTATATCTTGGCAAATATTGACAATAGGGAAAAGAGTTTCAAACAAAAAAAGACGGGAAATGTTATCTTCTACAAAAAGGTCCTTACAATTTTTAACGTAAAACTCACCGCTTTCGAGATATTTGCAAAAAGGCGTTTTTCAAGATGGCGGCTAACGCTTGCGGTTATGGACGACACAAATTTGTTTTATACTTAGGGGACAGCCTTTGACATAATCCAACCGAAAAATCAATTGATAGGATTTTTTTGCGGAGCGAATATCTAAAAATCCTGGACTATAGGGTTTATAATTTTGTAAACAAAAATAACACATCATAAACTCATGTATTATACTACGAAATAATCAACATTAATTTATTTATCAATATAAAGTTGAATTCTAAATAATAAGTATGAGAATATTATGTGAATAAACAATTAATTGTTATGGTATCTTATAAAACCTAACCGCTTTCAGAATTTGCTCTGAAAATTGTGTATTAGTTGCAGGCACTTGATAGCATTCCCATTTTTTTTTTATAAATCAGCACTGTTTCAGACGCCTGTTCACTACAGTGACCTAACCCCCGATATTCGAACATGCAAAACTGTTCTATATGAAACAGAATTTTTCTCTTATATAGAACAGTTTTGCATGTTCGAAGATCGGGAGTGAGGTTAATTAGTGTATATTATGCGATGTTCTTATACCTAAATCCAAAAATCCTTTTTAAACAGACAAATGGTGTTTTTAAAATTGGTTTAAAGTTATTTCCCAAACATGATTTTATTACTCAATTAAAAGAACTTAATACATTTTACATACTTTAAACAACGTAGAGAACGAGCAGTTCGCAAAGGTGTCAACGTTTGTAAGCATTGCCATTAAATGATCCTCCGTGGATAGCTCCTCTGTAAACATGACACATTTGTGTCCATTTCTCACATCTGAAAACGCTGTAAACATTGCATTGTAAATTGTATTAACTACACCTAACAAGTGTATTTCTGGAGGTGAAATAATTTTCATTATATATCGCTAACATCTGCGCTACTGTGAATAATAGGAGAAAAATTGCACTTAAAATGTCTTTGTAACTGCTTTTTGTGGTTTCCAGAATTTATCCAATTTGGATATTTTTTTGTTATTGTCTGCAATAATCTTTAGATCTCTACTATTTATCAAATTGCCTTTTTCAGCATCACAGAGGCATAACTAGAAATGTGTGCCATTATTCCGGTTAATAGATTATCTAATTTTAAGTCTGCTGCAATGTACATTTTACCCAAACTATATAATTTTAATAAATCATACATAATTTATACGTTATGGTAATTTTCTTGCGCGTTGTTGATAATTCCAATAATAGATAATTTCTTAACATCAGATCTTTAGCTTTATTTGATGCATTGTTGCTGACCATTGTAGTAAAGAAAAACAGAATTTATAAAAAACTTCCCCCAGCATCTATCCCAGTTTTAATAAAATCACCTTCATCAGAATTCTCTCTTTTATGAACTACGAAATTTACAAAAATGTTCAAGTCATTGCAAAAATTACTGTGAATTTGATTCAAGCTTGATGCAGATACTTGATATCATCTTTTTCTGCCTCTCTGAAGATCCGCACTGCAGAAAAGTGGCAGTCCCCTATTTGCTGATAAACACTCATCATTTAAGCAACGTTTTCTTTAGATTTTTGGCAACCAGTTAATGTTAAAGCATTTAAATATTTGCGATCGAATGTATAATTATGCACAACACCTCTTGCGATTGTGCTAAAACACCGTTTCACAAATTGTCGTATTATTTTCTTGTCGATATTATGTTCCCCAAACTTTAATAGACGACCAAAATTTTTTTTGCCAAAGATTGACTCTTCTTAATTGGTGTTGATCTTGCTGTTTCACAAATTGTACAACTACACAATGTATTACATCGGGTGATTTGTTGAGGACGCACGGAAATAATTTTGTAACAGTTGTATCTCCTTCTTTAATTTACCTTGCCATATTCCTCCACAATCACTCTGCAAGTGTTACACAGTTCATATGGAAATTTCGAAACATTTGGCTCATAGTCTGGCAGAAAAACTCCCGTATAATGTTCACGTGTTTTTTATTTACGTGCCCCATCACTTTTATCAAACATAACAGACAAACCACAATTCTATTTTCTTCGTGTGTTTTCATTGTAAAATATTAGCGCTTTGGCAATTTAACACAATTCAATACAGAGCGAGAGACATTGTTTTTACTTTCTTATACGTAGTATAAGAAAGTATTGTGACGATGGAAATTTTCGACCTCGAGATTTTTGCAGATGTCCACGTTTTGAAGTCCCCTGATACCCAAAAAGTGGTTTTTAAAAGATGTATCTCTTTTTTCTCCCTCTGTGTGACCACGATAGCGGTCAAACCGCTATAGCTATCAATTTTAAATGTTGTATTATCTCCCTCTTGAGATCTGATTCGACTTTCAGTAAAAAAATCAAATTTTGCCAATATTTCGTCAACTACTAAGATTAAACGAATTTAGAAAGAATTCATATGTACTTAAAATTAAATTTGAGAAGAATTTTATTATGAAAGGTTTTCAAAATTCCTACCGGAAGTAGGTCTTTTATTCTTATCCAACAGTATATTACATATCAAGGTTGAGAAAATGACTATTATTATATACTAGTCTTCTCAACCGTAGTATGTATACTATTTTTTGTACCAGTAGTCTAATTGGACCTTGAAACCTTAATAATTATGAATAAATTTACTCATATATGTAAGATGCCCATGTAATAAAACTTCATATAAACAAATAAGTAGGCTATATTTTAATGTTGACAAATATGACAAATAAGCTTTGACATAAATGCTGAAACTAAAAGTCAAGTATTTATTAGATTATTTTTCATTTCATTTATAATGTCTGAAGAGTTTAGATGTACACCACCTGAAATGTACGAGACTGCAGAACAGGCAGTTGAGAACTTGCTTCCGCATAAATCTAAACACTTATACATAAAACATATACAGAATTTAAAAAATGGTGTAATTCCAAAAATACAGTAGTAACTTCTGAAAACGTACTTCTGGCTTATTTTCAAGAATATTCAAAAAATAAAAAAGCCTCGATTTTATAGGCGCATTATTCAATGTTGAAAGCTACACTTGGCCTAAAAGAGAATATTAACATATCAAAATGTTTTAAATTAGTTGCCTTTTTAAAAAGAAAAATGAAAATTATAAGCCCAAAAAATCATTAGTATTTACTCGAGGAAATTATAAAATTCCTTACTGAGGCTCCCGACAAATGTTACATTGCAACTAAGGTAGTATGTTTATATATTAATACTTTGAAATTATTGATAATTTATAACCCTGTAGACTGCTCCTGTAATTGGTGTTGCTGGTGCACGCCGAAGAGATGAGCTGTGTAATTTATTAATTTCTGATGTCATCGTGGACGATGATTTAATTATTATTCACATCCACAATAGCAAAAATGGTTCGTCTCAAAACTTTGTAATAGTGGAGCCACTTTGTAGCTGAAGGTTATATCGAAGATTCCCTAGTAAATAAAAAAATATAGCATGTATGTTACATGTTATCGAAGATTCCCTAGTAAATAAAAAAAATATAGCATGTATGTTACAAGGTCTACCTGCCTACATTTACATACCACACCTGCAATAAATACAGGAATTTTCAATATGAATTAAATTCCATCAGCATCAGCAGTACAATCTATTTCGACTGAAGATATCGTAAATACTTATGGAATTAACTCAATTAATAATACTGTCATTAATGTGCCTACAGATCTGCACAATCCTGGTTTTTCAAATAGAATTGAACCATCAATAAATTTGACATGCCATAATTGCACTATCAATTTTTATAAATAAATTAAATAATTCTTTACATCTGTAATAGTTACGTGTTATATTGTTTCCATATTATTCATATTTTTGTTACATAACCTAAAATAGAGTTATTTATTTTACATCTATAATAGTTACGTATTAGGATATTGTTTCCAATTATACTATCATACAAATTTTGCTATTGTTGACATAAAATACAGCTAATTATTTTACCTTAGAGGTCGAACATTTATAAGTTTTAGATTTTAGGTATGATTTGTGGTATACCGATCTAAATAAAAATAAACTACTATGAATTTTGACGGTTGACAACTTGACATACATACTACTGCGATTGCATGGTTGCGGCATTCGTTTTATTTGTTTTCATTATTTACCTAGGTGAATAATATGCCCATTATTTACCTGTTATTAGTTCCAGGTCGAGAAATGACATTTCGTGGCGCTTTATTATGTGTAAAATGCCATGATTTTTTACTACTGGTACAAAAAATAAGTTTTTTGGCAATATTTCGTAAGTCATGCTTTTTAGACAGGTAAGTTACGAGTATAAAAGTATTTAGAACTTCATTTTTAATAACTTTTGTATAAATAAAAATAAATCAAGATTCGGACCGGAAGTAACACTTTTACTCTTATCGAATAGCGATTTTTTGCAAATATGTCGTAAATTATGCATTCTATATATATTCATTAAGAGTACAAAAGTATTTAGAACATTAGTTTTCTTTTACAATTTAAGTTTGTTATTTGTTTAATAAAGTATGTATTTTTTATTTACCTAGTTATGACGCCTTTTAATTAATGTGAAACAAAACCAATCAACCCGATAGGTTAAAAAATGTTAGCATTTTGAAAAATATTTTGCAAGAAATTAGTGTTTGAAATTGAAAATCCTAAATTACCAAAAAATTATAAGAGATAGGTATAGGAAACCCTAATACAGTTTTAAAAACAATTAAAATTAGAATCTAAATATGGCAATAAATACAGGGTGTTCCGTTTAAAATAAGAAAGTTATTTGCCTTTAATGTTAGACAAAACACAAATGTAGTTTTTAAACACCCTGTATAATTTTTAGATATCAACTTTAGCTTATCTTAGAGTCTGATGCTTTGAGTATACATTAAATACAATTTAAAATAATTCGCTCAAATATGGAAGACAGCAATGTCTCTGAAATTTTGATCTACATTTTCAAAAATAGTGAAATATCTCGAAAAGAGGTTGAGTTAGGTATAGGGAATATAACAGTAAGTGGCCTTAATTTAGCCTATAGCATCAAAATATCCCATAATATACAGGGTGTTCCATTTAAATTTTCATAACTTTGGTGTGCCAATTTTTTTTGGATCACTCTGTATATTTCAAAATAATTTTAAAACGTGCCCCTAATGAACCTACACAACCTTTAATAAAAATAAAAATAAAACATATTACCGCTTTTCGTATATAAACCGACGGGAATGAGGTGCCCCACCCTGTATATTTATCAAAAGTACAAAATTATTTAGACCCGAAATGGAATATGTCGCAAAGTATGTATACTATAGAGATTTATTAAGAGAATAGTAGTACTTATAATAGGATTTTGATAATTTTTTATAAAAAAAAATTCTTAAAATTAAAAAAACCAAAACAATCTACAACAATTTTGTATAATTTGAAATGCTCATACGTATAAGAAAGTCGTGTGGTGGCCGCACCTCACTTTATTCTTTCATTCACAGCCCACTGCTGAGAACTTTTTTGATGCAATATTTTTGTATATCTTAAAAAAGCAATGACTATACTGCGTTCTGGTACATAGAATCTATGTAGAAAATGAACTTATGCAAAAAATCTAAGTATTAATTTTCTTTGAAATCTTAAATAATTTTTCTTGACGGGATATTTATATAGTTTTTTTTTTCATGTAGAACTCCGGTTGGTCCACTTTTTTTAAACACAAGGTTTACTTTGCGGAACAGTGATAATTAAGAGTTAAAATGCCCTTCGGCGTTTTCAATTTTGACCCTCTGCACCAAGATGTTTCCTCTCAACTTTAATTTCATGTGCTAAACTTATTCGTCTTCAAACTATCTGCAGTAAATTTCGTCCGGGAGTATTCATAAATTAAACCCCATGTACACATCCGAAAATAGTCATTTACTAAGTGGTACAGCCGACTTCCTTTTACTCTTTTAAAAACCAGACCTCGGCGGCTTCTAAAACAAACTGCTTCCATAAACAATCCCCGAGGATCGTATTTCACGGTCGGTCAGAAAAAGTTACATTAACGAAATGCCCGTCCCGTGCACGCCGCTCACATCTTTCGCAGTTACGCTCCGAATTTCGTGAAGTCAAGGGAGCGAAATGAGAATTAGGATAATTCGTTCGCCGAACGGTAATTAGTTTTGTCTTAATTTGAATTACTCCATCAAAATATTTTTTGTCAAGAACACTAAGAATGGAAGATAATTAGAAGTAAAACGAGATTTAGCAAACAAGTAAAACAAACGGCATACATAATAATAAATTCCGACAAAGTTATTTTCTTAATGAATAAATGAAAATCTGCTACAAAAAGTTTATAAGACAGTAAGACTTAAACGTACTAAAATATGAATTAATTGAAAATGTAAATACAAAGAATTTTAACAAAACAAAAACGCCTGTCTGGAATTTGTGACGAATTTCCATGACGATAATTTGAAAATGGAATAATAAGTAAATTGAAGTACAGGGTTTTTATTATATCATGTCTTTAAAGATAAATAAGTATACTGTAATGAGCCACCAGAACTATCAAATAACGGCAAGGCTAGTAAGGCAAAATGTATTCACCATAACAAAATTTGAGGATTATATGGGGTTATCATAAAGTAAGGGATATACTTTAACTTATTATAACTTTTTAACAAATCAAGCTAACAACAAAAAGGAAACGAAATCTAGTTGCCTAAGGAATGAGATTGGTGTATCTATGGAAAACAAAAGCGTTGTCATGACAGTTGTTGACACAAGTGTTAAAAGTAAATCATTCAATTTGGAGTTTATTTTCAAATTAAAACTCAAGTAAACGTAAAGTTTTAACGACTCAAACTGTAATAGCATGGATCTACGAACAAGAATTGGTTTAGTTCAGTGTTATTATGAATGCGGCAGAAATTACACAGCTGGATTACGAAGGTTTCGCACGAGAATGGGTTTGAGAGCGGGGCCCTGTCGTATGAAAGCGTACCGCAATTTGATACAAAAATTTGAAAGAACAGGTTCGGTAATTGACCTTCCGAGATCAGGAAGACCAAGCATTAGTGATGTCCAAGTTGCAGAGGTTCTTCACGAAAATCAGGACATAGCCAGAGGTAATCCACTAGCAATCAGCAGTGCAAATGCGATATCCAAGCGATTGCAAATGCCGTACACCACGGTCTGGAAAATTTTACGCAAAATTCTAAAAATGTATCCATATAAACTCAAAATGCTGTTTGAATTAAAGGAGGCAGATTTGGCTAGTAGGTACGATTTTTCTTTGAGATTATTGGCTCAGATGGAAATTGAACCCGAATGGTTATCCCGTATTTTATGGACAGATGAGGCACATTTTTCTCTGAATGGTGGAGTCAATACTCAAAACTGTAGAATCTGGTCTGCAGAAGATCCACAAGTAATTGTTCAAGAAGGTCTTCATGACAAGAAAGTCACCGTTTGGTGCGGTTTTACAGCTGATTTTATCATTGGTCCGTATTTCTTCGAAGAGCTACAGAATGGAGATGCCGTATCTGTAACTGTTAACGGTGAACGATACTTGCAAATGTTAAGAGATTATGTTATTCCACAGCTGCAAGACGAGCACCACAGAATTGAAAACATGATTTTTATGCAGGATGGAGCACCTCCGCACATTTTCCGACCAGCTAAAGAATTTTTATCAAACGTTTTTCAAGATCGCGTTTTAAGCAGACATTTTGCAAATTCATGGCCACCAAGATCACCTGATCTTAACCCAGCGGACTACTGGCTGTGGGGTCATTTAAAAAATTTAGTGTTTAGAAGAAGACCAACAACGCTACAAGAATTAAAAGACAATATTACGGAGCAAATTGGTGCAATTCAACCAGAAATGTTAAGAAATGCAGCGTACAATTTAGAGGAACGGTTGCTGATTTTACAAGATCAAAATGGAGGACATATTGAACATTTGCGGTAACTGGGTTTGGGCATACAAAATCCCATTATTTAAACAATTAAATTTCGTTTAGTTTTTGATATTAACTTAATTTGTTAAAAAGTTATAATAAGTTAAAATATATCCCTTACTTTATAACAACCCTGTACATTAAATAAAAATGCAATCCCAACATTAAGAGCTGGGCTGATCAATTTCTAGCCCGGTTAGAATCAACGGGGGCGTATGCTTTTAAAGTTGAAAGCAATAACAGCCGATCTCACCAATTTATCGTAAAATTTAAGCAGCACTTAAAGTACTAAGTTCTACTTATTCTGTTGCACGGTGTATTTAAAGAATGCTCAAACATAAAATCTTAAATTTATGGCAGCGATAGCGACGGCTTAAAGTTTCGCATAACCTACACATTTTTGTACATAACATCGTAATTCTAATCTTACAATTTAAACAATGAGGTGTGGCCACCACACGACTTTCTTATACGTATGAGCGTTTCAAACTATACAATTTTAAGAATTTTTTTATAGAAAAATTAGTCAAAATCCTATTCTAAGTACTTCCATTCTCTTAATAACTCGCTATAGAATGCATACTTTGCAAGATATTCGATATATGACATTATACATGAAATATATGTAGTATTTCACGTAGAATCTAAAAACCTGACAATACACTGAAAGAAATACTCCGACCTGTGTAACAAAAAATCATTTGCTAGTTATTTTTTGTTTCAAATAATAAGATATTTGCCACTGTTGTACATTATTGTTTTGTTAGATTACTTATAGCAAAATTTCGTGTGCTGGACGAGCAAATAATATTGTCTGCTTTATTTACGCTACTGTAACAAATTTCTTTGCTAAACGTGCAATAATTCAATCACATGACATTTAACCTTCAACGCTATTGGTTATAAAATCCCAAGAAAGGGAAAATAAAAGTATGTTGCAGTTGCAACTGACGCTTCCTCCTCGATATTAGTTGTGAAATAGGTTATTTTTAGATTAGCTTTTCTTAAAATTTAAATTAATAAAGTATGTCGGCTTCAGTTGAAGACTTATTAGAATTATGGGGTTTTTCTGAGTATACCTATCTCAGTATTTAAAGGTAAGTAGGATTACTGTAGATATTTCGAACTGCTTTTATTATTATTTAATGCTTTATTCTCTTTTTAAAAACATGGAATCCTAATGTGATACATGTAAGTTGTACACAAACTCTATACTGCATGCTCCAAAAATTTATGAATCATTTCGCTATCATCTCTATTGGTGCCTTTGGTGTGTTGATTTCGAGTCGATTCTTTGTAAACATATAACATACCAGAGTATTATTTATATCTGCAGTTAATATACCATAATATAATAACATAGGTATTTCAATTATAATTAAAGCTATAAACAAACGGTTTCTTTCTCAGACTTTCGAACAGTAAGAGTCATCCTACATGTAAAAACATATGGGAACGAATGTATTTACAAAAACATAGAATAACAAGTTCTATGTTTGAATAAATACTTGTATTTAACACTTCAAAAATCATTTATGTATCTACATAATTTACTATTAATTAATATATGTTTTAAAAATATATAATTAAGGCTGGCAGTGCAATATAATAACTCTAAGAAGTTAAACAAGTACTTAGTTTTAGTACCTATTATGTTACCACTTATTTTACAATACATAAGTAATGATATGTGTAATGTAATATCATTCGGACCCTATCGGGTTATTATTATTTATTTCAATGAATTGATTAAATTTGGTTACACAATAATCAAACATTTGCTGTGTTTTATATTTTCATAGTGTAATACAAGAAAAGATGACAATGTACATCAATAGAAACCTAAAATCTTTAATTTAGGCCCTTAACATTATTTATGTATTGTCAAATAAGTGGTACTAAAACTAGTTTCTAACTTTTTACGGTTATTACATTCGGCTCTGTGCGAGCCCTGATTATATATTTTCGAAACATATATCGATTAATAGTAAGTGTAGGTAGATATATAAATGATTTTTGAAGTGTTGTATTCAAAAAAGAATACACGTATTTCTTCAAACAAAGAACTTGCTACTCCATGTTTTTGCAAATACATTCATGCCCATATGTATTTATATGTACGATGACTCGTACTGTTCGAGGCTTTTTTTGCTTTCACAGAGAAAGCAGCCGTTTGTCCAGCTTTAATTATAATACCGTATTCCAAATAAATCAACTTGAGTACGTTAAAGGGCTCCAATTTAATGTCCAACCGGCTGACTAATTAGTGATATAATATTTTTGAACTAGTTTTTTGTTTTTTTTGAATATTACATTTGATGTTTTCTAATAAATGTACACTAAAAAAAAAGTAATCGCGTCAGTATCTCGGTTTCTGAATATTTCTCAACAAAAAGTTTAAATACAAGTTTTAGGTTTTGACATAAGCTAACTATTTGAAATACTTCTGAATATGTAGTGTTCCAATTTTACAGACTAAACTGACGTTCCTTTTTTTAAGGGTACACCTTATGTACTCTTGAGTTTACTCCATGAAAATAGAATACACTGTATATTTACTTTAAATTGGTAGCTTAAGTCGAAACCTAAAAGCTTTTGTTGAAATATCACCAAAAAACGAATATTGACGCGTTACGTCACTTTTTCAACACAGTGTATATAATGTAATGGGAAAAAATAAAATAGCTATCATGTCGTCATATATATGTAACAAATATTCCTTCAAGGGAAGGGGCGAAGTAATATATGAATCACCTTGTGATACCCCTAGTACCGTATGTTAAACTACTCTGTTAATTTATGAATAATTTATAAAAGCAGTTTGGAATATTGTTACTTTCTACATCTTTATAAAGTCATATCTTACAATATATGACGGTGAATAACATTATTGTTTACTATTATATCACTCATTTACCCAAGTTTCATGAATTTTACATTATTTTGAAATTAAACATTGCCCATGTTTTCAGGTTCCTGATGAATTGAAAGAAACCATAAATTTGAAAAAAGAAAAGCTGAGAAGATTTGGCTTTATTGAAATATCAGATTTGGTATCCGATGTTCCAGTACATTATACCAAATGCGCTGACGGAAATACATATATTACACTGAACCACCCATAATTTTTAAGGATTTGTTGAATGTTCCCTTTGCTGTATATTATAATAATGTAACCGTCTTAAAAATATATGTGTCTCTTGTTAAATACTGTTTTTATTTTTCCCAACAAACAACATGCAGTAGAAGTTACTAAGATATTGAAATTCTCCTTAGTTGTAATTTTAATAAATATTGCTGGTATCTGAATACTGCTATTAATAATAAAAGAATATCTATATATATTTTTGGCAATTTGTAGTTACTATTATTATTAATGATGTTTTTTGTATATATAAAGTATGTATTTGTTATTACAGCAAATTGGATATGGACAATAAATAATAATTATTAAGATATATTCTTGTCATTTTGTATTATATGGTACTAAGTAAAATAACTCTAAAATTAACATAAAGTTTAAATACTTGTCTTTGTAAAAGAATTGATTTTTAATTATGCATACACTGGGTTCCCATAATGTCACAATATTGTGTCTAAACTTTATGTTAATTTTGAAGTTATTTACTTTTCATATAAAACAGAATGCCAAGAATGTTTCTTACTTACTATTATTTATAGTCGCATGGCCAATTTGCTGTAATAACAGATACGTACTTTGTATATACAAAAAATATCAATAATAAAAATAGCAACTACAAATTGCTCGAAAAGCCAAATATATATATATTTTTTTATTTCCAATAGCAGTGTTTTTTGTTCATCCAGCAAATAAAAATTGTTCATGTAGCTGTTACCATTTGCATTTGATGCTAAAGATTTTTGCTAATAATGTATATTATCACTTCTTCTAGCATAATCAATTTTGCTGTTATATCACAAATTGTTGCTACTTACCAAAAGAAAAAACGCTTTGCGAGCAAATGTTATTTGCTCTTACACCACACTTTTTTGCTATTTAAGAAAGTAAAAAAGTTTTGTGAACAAACGTTATTTGCTAGTGCAGTACAACTTGTTGCTACTTAACAAAAGAAAAAATGCTTTGTGAGCAAACGTTATTTGCTAACTTAAGGAAAAGTAGGTAGAGAAAAATAATTGCTAATGTAAATAAGTTTTTTGCTGTCGCCATTTTAACTCATAATTTTTGCTGCAGTTGATAAATTTTTGCACTCACAGGCAATGTATTTCTTTCAGTGTATATAGTATATTCTATTTAAAATTAGGAAGTTGGTGCCTACTTCCGGTATAGCCCGAAGTGCCGCCATCTTGAAAATATTTTAGGCGAATGGCCCCCATCGATTTTAGTATAGTGTCACAATTTCAGATCATTCCTAGCTACAGTTTTTCCGCAATCGATCGATTCAGTTCCCGGTGAGCCGCCCTGTATAGAATGCACAATTTACGACATATTTACAAAAATCGCTATTTGCTAAGAGTAAAAGTGGTACTTCCGGTCCGAACTTTGAAAGCATTTTTATAGAAAAAGTGTTGAAAATTAAGTTCTAAATACCCGTATCGTACCTGTCTAAAAAGGATGACTTGCGAAATATTCGCAAAGAACTGATTTTCGATAGGAGTAAAAGACCTACTTCCGGTAGGAATTTCGAAAAACTTTTTAAATAAAGTTGTTCTCAATTTATTTTTAAGTACATATGAATTCCTTATAAAATAATATATAATGTTTGACGAAATATTGACAAAATTCGAATTTTTCACTGAAGTAAACTACTACTTCCTGCCTGTCTACCGATTTTACTGAAAAACTAATAAGGTCTCAAGAGGGAGATTGTACACGTAAATACAAAATTTGTAATTGATATCTACAGCTGTTTGAGGGAGACATTTTTCAAAAACCACTTTTTTGGTATCAGAGGACTTCAAAACGTGGACATCTGCAAAAATCTCGAGGTCGAAAATTTTCGTCATCACAATACTTCCTTATACTACGTTAAGAAAGCAACAAAATTTAATAATGTTAGATTTAGTGTTTAGTGGAATTCCACTCCGATTAACAATTTTTAAATAAAATATATTTCATGGTTTATGTCTATCAACTACTGTCCAAGTTTTTAGCTTTTGTTATAAAAAGTTAGTATGTATTTCTTTAAACTACTGTTTTATTATGTCAATTTGTTTAAAGCATTGCGTTGAACAACTCTATATTTTGAAATATATGTCGTAGAAACATCCGAGTAATTTACCCGCTTTTAAAATTGATATGCCGTTTGCTCTAAAACCCTTATATTAGTTTATGAGATACACAAAAAAAAAAATGACGAAAAATCACAATTGTTATAACTGTTTGAGAAAATCATGATTTGTTCGAAGCCTCTGCCTCGACCAATATTAATCGACATAGCTGGTTTTGGCTTAAACTATGACGAATTTACTCTAATTTAAATTTAAGAAGGATAATATTTTCTGTAAAACCAGCCAGTTCAGGAAATATTGTGAAAAAACATAGAAAAGGTCCAAAATGTTGATGTTTTTTTGATAGCACGTGACGCGCCAAGGTCACTAACACAAACAACATAAAATAAGACTACCAGACGTTTTGCATACCAAAATGTATCATTTTAATGGACTATTATATAATTAATAATGTTTATTGCCCGACAGTTTAACCCAATAAGGCAATTTAATACAATACATAATACATAATAGTACTTAACATATACACTTGAAATACTTAAGAAATTATTAATAGCCCACATCTAATGTGGTTAATCCATCTTTTAATTTGAGATTTCGATTTTCAAAATATGTGATTAGTTTAGGCAAACAAAGTGTTCCTGAAGGAATAACAACTGAGTTTTTAAATTTGGGATTTGTGTTAGTTCCTTGCACTCAGAAATACTTCGAGAATCGTTATTTAAACATGTAACAAAATTTTGTAAACTACCGAAATTCTCTGCATAAAAACTATTTCTGTGTATGTTTTAGCAAAGCTAAGTGACGAACGTGCGATATTTTGGCATTCTGTAACGATATTATACAGACTTTGTAATAAATTTCGGAATCACTGACAATTCATTTTCATATCAGAAAAAGTAACATAAACAACGTTCTAGACCTAAATAAATGATAACTAAAAATGTACGCGTATGTTATTGAAACTAAACGAAATCCAGTGCACAGTTACACGTCTAGATAATTGGGAGAAGTCGTTTCAATAAACCGGTATTTAACAGACTATTACAAAAATTACGAAGTACGTAATTAACAGTCAAACAATGAAAAAACGAAACTAACTAAATATGAATGAAAATTTTATTTTTCTTGCGAAATATAAGGTAAATATAATAAATTTTAAAAACCCCTCAAGCTCCTATCTACGCCGATGACAAAAGGATTTTACTCATAAATTCCTTATTTTATGGACATTTTTTGCTCTCATTCTCGGGCGTAAACAGATGTTGCAGTTCACCATATGAATTAGTGGTATTCAGTAAGCGTGTGTTGTTTACATTATTTCTTTGCTCCGTTGTAACTTCGTCGTAGTTTAAACCGGTCATGTCTGCGCCCTAACCATAACATGAGAACATAATATAAATGCACAATTAAGGATGTGCATACGGTTGGATTTGTGAAGACGCCCAAGGGTTGTGCTGCCAATTGATTGTGCCATTACTGCTGGATCTTTCTTTACGCATATTTGTCTATCATAAAACATTTTCAATAACTTTGCTTACTTAAGAGAAATTGTAGTGTAAAAATATGCTAAAATGTCTGAATTTTAACGTGTCTCTAAGCGTTGGTGTTTGAAATTCCTTCCTTTTAAGCTTGAGGCCGTATATTCTCCCAGGAGATATGCCAATGACTTTGTATTATATGGGCATGATAGGCATTCTTTCTTTGAATGACGAAATAAGTATGCACAGTTCTAATTTCCTCTGGAAGTTAATGCACGTTACGATTGTCTGTCTCGAACTTTTGGCTCTCATGATGTGTTTGAAGTTGGCTGCAGGCGCCCTACGTCGAAGTTTACCTTTCCGACAGAGACGTCTAATGCGCTATGAGAGTTTCTTCTATTAAATATTATGTACCGTTTCTCGTTACTTACTTGAAATATGTATTTTTCTGAATGATATTTGTGTTACTATTAGTTAATAAACTTCATCATCATAATTATTATTATCTGTGTAAAAATTGTCGTAACAGTTAATATTTGTTAAGAAACTGGGGTAAATAAATCACTTTCGTTAAAAAATATCTTATACCATAAGTACGTATGTTGCTTTTCACAAGCGTTCTTCTATTATTCTCATATGCATACATGTCTAGCATGCATTTTATTACGTGAAATAAACGCCATTCAGTACTTTTAACGTCTGTGACTATAAAATGTTACTTATTTCTTCTTTAAATGTTAAGTGGGGAATAACATCTACATAAAAAAAAGAGAAAACAGTCCCGCTAGTAACTGAAAAGTTTCAATGCTTTGTCTCGACGCCGAACATTTACATTTAAATATCTCCTTAAATAAAAAGAAATTAAGAAGGACTTGGGAAGTGAAAATATAAGAAAGAAGGGCGGAAGAAGAAAAAGTTGTATCTTTAGGTGAAAATTTATTCTGTTCATTATTCACTGGATTGCGGAAAAGGCTAAAGGGTTTGAATGACATGTCGGAAACCTCAGGATTCGCCAACACTTATCCTTTTGTCGAGCTTCCACTTTTGTAAAGTTTGAACAAAAAACGGGACGAGAAAGCAGTATAGTAGATTTGAATTTTCGAGGATTGAATTGAAACGCTTAGCTATAGTAAAAGTTAAACATAGTGATGGAGAAAGAAAGAGAAATGTATGAAAAGAGAAACGGAGAAGAGTCCGGGTTCACCGCAAAAAGAGATAAAGGATTTGTTAAATCTAAAGTCTGTTACGCTACTCTTTCGTATTATAAATAATTCTATGTGTAGTGGTAACTCCACAAAGGTATGTTGTTATAAATGTTAGTATGTTCTATGTAATAGTTAGTTCCTTTAATATTTGATGAGCGTTGACTTGAATTATTTTTATTAAGAACTACTGCCGTAATAGCCATCAAGAGGGTGACAGTTCTAAAACTTAAGCTACGATATTTAAGAAATAAAGATATAATAAAAATTTTATAAATCGTGTGCCTATACAAAATACTAATACTATTCAAACAGATCAGTTGCCACACAAATTTAAATTTTCTAAGCGATTATATTCTGTACTAATTGTTTATTAAATAAAGTGGTTTTAATTATTTCATATACGATTTAATGAAATTATCTAAAATATCTAAATGCAAGTAATTTGGATTTATTTTATATATTTAAAACAAAAATTTAACTTGTTTAAACTTTATATTAGTCCAAATGTTATAGCTAGCATCACACCAAGGTCACAAAAACGTATTTCCAACTGTTTATAAATGAGGTCAATGTCAAATAAAATTAAGTTACATGTCCGCTCTTTTACTTTCTTATACGTAATATAAGGAAGTATTGTGATGATGAAAATTTTCGACGTCGAGATTTTTGTAGATGTCCACGTTTTGAAGTCCCCTGATACCAAAAAAGTGGTTTTTAAAAAATGCCTGTGTGTCTGTCTGTCTGTGTGTGACCACGATAGCGGCCAAACCGCTGTAGATATCAATTCCAAATTTTGTATTTACGTGTATAATCTCCCTCTTGAGATCTGATTAGTTTTTCAGTAAAGTCGGTAGACCGGAAGTAGCAGTTTACTTCAGCGAAAAAATCGAATTTTGACAATATTTCGTCAACTACTAAGTTTAAACAAATTTATAAAGAATTCATATATACTTAAAATTGAAATTGAAAATAATTTTATTTAAAAAGTTTTTCGAAATTCCTACCGGAAGTAGGTCTTTTACTCTTATCGAAAATCAGTTTTTTGCGAATATTTCGCAATATTTCGCAAATCATGCTTTTTAGACAAGTACGTTACGGGTATAAAAGTATTTAAAACATAATTTTCAATATCTTTTGTATAAAAGAAATTTCAAAATTCAGACCGGAAGTAGCACTTTTACTCTTAGCGAATAGCACTTTTTGATATCTTGCAAAGTATGCATTCTATAGAGATTTATTAAGAAAATAGAAGTACTTAGAATAGGATTTTGAATAATTTTTGTATAAAAAAATTCTTAAAATTCTATAATTTGAAACGCTCATACGTATAAGAAAGTCGTGTGGTGGCCACACCCCATTTTTTACTTTCTTATACGTAGTATAAGGAAGTATTGTGATGACGAAAATTTTCGACCTCGAGATTTTTGCAGATGTCCACGTTTTGAAGTCCCCTGATACCGAAAAAATGGTTTTTAAAAAATGTCTCTGTGTCTGTGTGTGACCACGCTAGCGGCCAAACCGTTGTAGATATCAATTCCAAATTTTGTATTTACGTGTATAATCTCCCTCTTGAGATCTGATTAGTTTTTCAGTAAAATCGGTAGACAAGAAGTAGTAGTTTACTTCGGCGAAAAAATTGAATTTTGCTAATACTTTGTCAATTACTAAATTTAATCATATTTATAAAGAATTCAAATGTACTCTAAATTAAATTTAAGAAGAATTTTATTAAAAAAGTTTTTCGAAATTCCTACCGGAAACAGGTCTTTTACTCTTATCGAAGATCAGTTTTTTGGGAATACTTCGCAAGTTATGCTTTTTAGACATGTACGTTACGAGTATAAAAGCATTTAGAACTTAATTTTCAATACCTTTTGTATAAAAAAAAATTCAAAATTCGGACCCGAAGTTAGACTTTTATTCTTATCGAATAACGATTTTTTGCTAATATGTCGTAAATTATGCTTTTTATATCGTATATTTGTCAAGAGTACAATGCAATGTTTTTTCTATACATAAAATTTCAAAATTCGGACCTGAAGTATCACTTTTACTCTTAGCGAGAAGCACTTTTTTTTTTGAATATTTTACAAAGTATGCATTCATTATCATCATATAAGGTTTATATCGGACAAATAAAGACAAAATTAGACAAAGGAATAGTCGTTCTATAATTTGATTCTATCGTACTAATCAAAATTAATTTTTTTTTTATAAATATCTACTTAAATACTTTTTCATATTATAGGTTTGTATATAATGTCTATATCATTATAGCAGGTCAAAGATCTAATAAGTCGCAAGATAGATCTCATAAGATCGTGACAAACGGAAAGGTAGGATTATGGAAATAAATTCTTTTTTATACTCACTTTTTCTAAAATAAATTATAATAATAACAACTGGTTTATCTACTCTTTGAAGTCGAATAAAGTGCCTATTCCTGCCACAATTAATATTTTTCTGGGGCCAATTTTATGTGAACAAACATTATTACTATCGGTTTTTCTCTAGTTTAAAACCATGTTTTGGTTAATAATATTCAACATTAGAAAGATAACGCAATTCATATGTATTTTTTTAATTATTTGAAATTATTTTCCTTCACTTAATATTCTTTAAATCCTACAAGCAACTCTCGTTTTAATGTGCATACTTAGCGAGTTTTTAATTAGTAAGCCTCCTTTTTTGCTCAACCAATCAGATATCTTTTTTTAATTTATTAATTTAATTTGCCAAAAAAAAACCTGCTAACCCCTTCAAAAAAATATCCTCACTGACACTAATACACTTGCTTAATCATTTTTCCAGTGCTCAACACATTTTTTAAATTCATCTTCTGTGATGTGCGACTGCACCTCCGTCGTTATTTCTTCACCCCCAGCAACGCCGGCAAAATGATTTCCTTTAGTCTCTTTTAATTCGGATAAATAAAAAAAAAGTCGCAGGTGGCAAGGTACTTTAATCTTTTCAGACTGTTCGCGCGCTTGGGTGTGTTGTGGCGGTTTCTGTATATATACAGAAACCGCCACTGTCCACAACACACCCGCGTGCTCATGTGCTCCTATAGGAGCACATGAGCACGTAACCCCCCTAAACAAATCCTTGATTACAAACTAATAAAATAAACAAATCCTCGATTACAAACTAATAAAATGTATTACTCGATCTTAATATATTCGTGAAATATAATGCAGACAATCAAAACAACGTTCATTCTATACATTGCATTCACGGAGCATATGCGCCTAGTAGGCGGGACTACGTTGATTTTGTGGGGGTTTAGCGGCATAAAAGACGTAGCGGAGGTGGAGAGGGATACGGCAGATTCGATATGAGCTCGCGCACAAATTTACTATGCTCCTGTCTGTGCTCGATTCGTTGCAGTTGAAGTTTTGTTGGTATCGACCGATATCGACGTTCAGATATCGTGTTTTATGGATAAACTATATTATATATAAATAAGAATTATAGATGCGAACAGTTTTACTGTGCAATATTTGAAATACAATTTTAATTCGTTTAGTTATGAACAAAAAATTCAAGTTAAAAATGTGGGCAGACCAAAACCAGAACTTAATTTGACGCAAACTACAAAGGGCAAATCTAGAGACTTTACAAGAAAATTTAAGAAGCACATGTACGAAAAAAATTATTGGATTTGTAGGTGCAGTGTTAGTAACAGTTTGTTTTGCTTCCCTTGCTTGTTATTTTGTGGCGGTGCTGCAGAACCGTCTTGGTCAAAAACTGGAGTGACGGATGTGAGTCATTTGGCCTAAAAAATAAAAAAAACATGAGAATGCCCAAGCTCACATTGATGCTCAATTAGAGATGAAGCTGCTGAAAAAGTAGATATACGAAAACAACTCGACAGTGCATACAGACGAAATATTCAACAAGAAAATGAACAGTAAGAAAAAATAGATATGTTCTTTCAAAAATCAATGAAACGAAAGATTCCTCTAATCCCGGAATTTTCAGAGGTCTTATAAATTTCTGTTCGGCATTAAATATAGCATAAAAGATCATTTTGAAAATTCTGTTGTTTTTAAAGGTACTTCAAAAATTATTCAAAATGAGCTGTTGGATTGCATGTTGGCAGTTGCTCAGGATTGTATTAAAAAAGAAATTTTGAAAGCAGAATATGTCGCTGTTATATCTGATGAAACTACAGATGTAGCAAATCAATATCAAATGACTGTGGTATTTATATATATTCTAGCAGGTGCACACCATTTGAAAAATTTTGGTATTTTAGTAATTCTTCTGATCATGATGCGGTCAATTTATCAGAATCCATAAGAACTATGTTCAAACAAGTGATAGATAAACCGAAAAAAATAATTTCACAAAGTTATGATGGCGCAAGTGTAGTGAGTGGATGGCATTCAAGTGTGCAAACTCTCATTAAAAATGATTATAAGTATGCGTTTTATGTTAACTGTTACGCCCATCAATTCAACTTGATTTTTTCTCAAGCAACCAGTCAGAATCAAAAAGTGCGAGTATTTTTTTCTAATTTAAGTGACATCGCAATTTTTTTTTCCCATTCGCCGCAAAGAGTAGCAATTTTAGATGAAATAGTAGGTCGAAGAGTTCCTCGTTCAGAGTACGGTGTATGAACATCGTGAATCGTTGATAGAATGTATGGAAAAGATAGAAGTCACTTCAAGACAAACTGTAAATATTAATCAAGAAACTGCCATTTTTCGTATGTTGCAGGATTCAAAGTTTGTGTTTTGGTTAATAGTCTTTCATCGCATGCTGATATTTTGTATAATCAACTACAAAAAACAGTAACCGACCCGGTACAAATAAACGCAGCTATAACATGTTTTGAGAATGCTATTTACAAAGAAAGAAATAATATAGACAATTGAAAGTGAAATTTCTGAAAATTATGCTGTTTAGACTAAAAGACAGCGTATACATGAAAATCCATATATCTCAAAAACTGTTGCAGCCAAGGAAGTTTGTGATACTATAATCACCCATGTAAAAGAAAGATTTTCATTTACCAAACATTTGAATGCCTCCATTCTGTTTGCGGCAGACAGGTTTCCACAAATGGAGAAAAAATTTCCTATTGAACATTTAGAAGCTACAGTAGAGGCATACCCATTTCTTTATAAAGTTCGCCTGCAGGCAGATTTAGAATTAATTTATAGAAGACCTGATTTTAGGAAAATAAGTAGTGCTATTCATTTGTTGAAATTCATAACAGATAAAAACCTTCAAGATATATTTTCTGCCACCTTTGCTGTCTTACAAGTTTTAGTAACTATTCCAATGACCACAGCTGAAGCGGAACGAAGTTTTTCTACATTAAAGGGAATAAAAACATTCTTGCGAAGTTCTATGAATCAAGGAAGACTGACGGCCTTAGCAATGTTATCTATCGAAAAGCAACTTATACAAGATTTGCCCGACTTCAACGAAGCTGTTATAAATAAGTTTGCTGAGAACAAAAACAGAAAAATTACTTTCAAGCAGTGTAATACAGTTTAGACATTAAGCGTGGAAAGTGACTGTAATAAAGGATAGAGCTACCTACTACATGACATGTAAATGTTTTATACGATTTTAGTTAAAAAATTGCATGTTCTTGATTTTGTGAACACTCTACGCTTCCGACCACGAGCCGCCACTGGTTGTGAAACAAATTCTGCATGGATGACTCCTCACATATCAAACACACAAATCAGCATTGTTTTAATGTTTGATTTCACTTAACGACCTTTTTTGGGGCAATCCAATCTTCAAGGCTTGCACTGGTTTAATGTAGCATCGTTTCCAAGTAGTAACTGTAGCACCCTGATTGGTTTTCGGAACTCTTCTTTCAAAGCACAGTATATTTCCAGACGATCTTGTTTTTGTTCAGCAGACATCAGTCGATGCATGAATTTGACAGCCACCTTTTCATCCCCTAATCTTCCGTTAAAATTCTCTGAACTGAATTCCAACTCACTCCAGCAGTTCAACCTATTAAATGGTCCTTTGTCGATCTGTCAGGATGATTACGTGAATTTCTTCCACATTTTCATCGGTTCGGGCCATGGAAGAACAACCAGAGCGAGGTTTGTCATCAATGGCATGGGTTTAACTTTGGTTATGTAAATCATCAATTGACATTTCACCTCTTTTGAAACGGAAAACCATTCCAAAACTTGAGTTTTACCAACATCATTATCCTTGCTGGCCGTTATTAACATTTCAGTTTCTGTTTGAGTATTAAACCAATACTAACTTTTTCCTCAACTCTGGTTACGGAAAAAAAGCAGACCGACACTTGTCGATCACTCAAGAAGCCAGCAGGTTGTTGTAATCTAATAGCTTGCTACGGTTTAGAGAGGGGATTGGCAGGCACATATTGTATTACTAGTAAGTACTAATAACCAAAACGAAAAAGTTTATATATTGAATTAAATTCCCAAAAACTAGTAGTACTGTAATTTGATTAATTTTTCTTTTGATTACGTATGATGCTTGACAAAACATTTACTTTATTCGAATATTGAGTGTGTGCCTTTATTATATATACAAAGGTATTTCAAATTTAAACGGGACTGATTTTTTAAATTCTACACAGGTCGCTGACCTGGATGGGTTGACTTTCAGCTAAGGTGGGAGTTTAGGGAGGGAACAGAAACGACTTGAATTCTCTCAGGTCGCCTTAGTATTAAAGAAACTATGAGTAAGGAACAAGTGCATGTTTCTGTGGAGCAACAGATAATTATCAAATTTTTGACCAAGGAGAGTGTGAAACCAACGGAACCCGTGTTTTTGCATGGCACAAAGAATTTTCGCGTGAAAACGTTGACAACCAGAGCCACAATCGTCGCCCGAGGACAAGCGCGCCCAAAGCAAATATCGACGCTGTTCAACAACTCACGGTGGATGATAGGTGCATAACGCTCTGATATATTGCCGAGGAACTTAGCATTACTTAAAAGAGTGTTCAGCACATCGTGACAGTGAACTTGGGATTCCACAAGGTGTCCGCAAGATGGATTCCACGGCTGTAATCGAATGAATAGAAACTGCACCGGCTAGGTGTGTCAGCGTCTCTTTGAATCATTTCCGGAAAAACAACGAGGCTTTTTTGAATCGAATCGTAACATGCGACGAAACTCATTACACATTATTACACCCCAGAGTCAAAGTAGGCGAGTACTGAATGGAGAAAGAGCGGTAAAAGGGCTTTGGTGAAAGCGAAGACAGCTGGAAAAGTTATGGCAACTGCTGACCCACAATTAATACGGAATAATTAATGCGAGCTTCTGGATGGCGCAAAGCTGTCCTCTCGACCAAAAAGCGAAATCTGTCAAAAATGTGATTCTCCTTCATGACAATGCCAGACCTCATTCAGCAAACGTCACAAGGCAAAAATTAGACAGCTTGGGCTGGAAAGCATTGGAGCATCCTCCTTACAGTCCAGACTTATTGCCTTGTACTTTTCGTCTTTTTGGACCATTAAAAGAAGCACTTGGAGGGCGGCGTTTCAACAATGATCAAACAGTAGAGGAGTTTATGCTTCAATGACGACGTGCGCAAGAGAACAATTTTTAAGACGAAGGAATTAAAAAAAAATTCCAACCCGTTGGGGAAAAATGCGTTTCCAGCCTCCTTGCAGTCCAGACTTATTGCCTTGTACTTTTCGTCTTTTTGGACCATTAAAAGAAGCACTTGGAGGGCGGCGTTTCAACAATGACCAAACAGTAGAGGAGTTTATGCTTCAATGGCAACGTGCGCAAGAGAAAATTTTTGAAGACGAAGGAATTAAAAAAAATCCAACCCGCTGGGGAGAAATGCGTTTCCAGGGCGGGAGATTATGTGGAAAAATAATATGTTTTTGTAAACAATGTAGAATAAAGCTCTGACTTGAAAAAATCAGTCCCGTTTAAATTGGATATACCCTCGCAGTACATTGATATTCGGTGCTTCAGTATTTAGTTATTCTAGTAAAATATCCCATTTATCAAAAAAAGTTGCAGTGAGAAGAAAGAATGCTTCATAGTGACTACTGTTTACCATTTTTCCACCAAATAATAAACAATCCTCTTCATTAATATTTTGAACCAATTTTTTTTTAAAAGACGCAATAAAAATGTTTTACTAACTTAACGCCATTATCGCCAGCAATGGTTCTGGTTGGTTTATGTAAACTGCCTTCAATATCTAGGAATTTTTTCTTCTTTCATCGTCCATAATATACTTACCACTCTTACAAATTGATAAAACGTCCATTGTACTCTAATAACATTTTTAGTACACGCTTCCGTCTGAGTTACGGCTACTCCGGTAGTCGATAAGCCATGCAAATTACAAAGCTTATCATCGTTTTGATATAAGTAAAGTAGAAAAATTGTATCGGCTTTTTCATTTTCAACAGTTGTGTGACAAGTACGTTCTAATTTAAAGTTAATGAAATCAATAATGGGATTCTGAACACTCGACACCAAATCTACAGCCCTTTAGCGATACTCAAAAACTTAGTATTGACATTCGGACTAGTTCGTGAAGAATGATGGTATTTGCCGAGCGTTTGATTATTAACTACGAACTTGTCGGAATATCAATAGTACGATTTTGAGAATGCTAAAATTCTTGTAGTTTGAATGTCCTGTTTACTTCAAGTGTAGTTTCGAGTATTCGGAATGTTCAAATTTTCTATAAATTGTGGAAGTAAAGACGATAAAATTAATTAAATCCGCATGGAAAAAACACATAATATATATTTCTGACGAGTTTTCAAGTAGTGGAAAAGGCTACAAATTTTATTGAGAATTGACGAAGTTCTGGTTATGATTATTACTGAAGTTATCCTTAAAAGTAGTGTAAAGCTAAGTATTATAAAATTCTATATTTAGGACTAGCAGTCGCTCAAACGAGGTAGTATGGGGAAGTATAAGATTCTGCTAAAATATTTGCAATTTATAACTAGAACTTGAATTTCAATATCAGAGGTAGCCCGATAGCGCGCTACCTCTAATATACCTGACACCCTTATTTAACATGGGTTGTCTATATGTCTCTCAGGAACTACTGGGCCGATTTCATTGATTTTGGGGCGAGTCTAGGATATGCTTCAAAATAGGGTTCACGTACCAAAGCGGGGCTCGGCAAAGTGCCAAAAACTGCAACATTTGCATAGAATGACGGTAACCATCTTCAGCAGATCGTTAATTTTCACGATAGAAGGCTGGAATTTTGCATAGATAGCGATTTTATTCAAATTATTCGGAACGTCAGTAGTGTAAAATTGCCTTTGATGCAATAAACGCATCGTCAATTTTTGAATAGAAGGTTGAAGCCATGATATTAAATTATTCTACGACTTAAGATTTATCGGAAAAATTTTTCCGTTTTTAAAAATGTTGTCTATATTAACTTTAAGGTTCACAAAGTTTTCAAAAATTCGAGTTTTTCGAACCTCATGCACTTTATGGCAGATGGTTGAAATCCTGGCGTAATTTATTTTGTATTTGTATTGTAATTTAATAGTCAATTTCTGTAAATAAAAGGTGTCGAAGTAACAACCTTTGGACATTTCGGTATTAATGCATTTAAATTATTCATTTTATTGAGGTAAGGCTTTAAGTGCCCCTGAAAAGGTATGTACTAGCTAATGGAGAAAATGGAAGGATGCAAAAAAAAAGCAAAAAGGCCCCGAATATGAAAAAGAAATGTACAAGCACGAAAAGGTGTGTAGAAGTATTATTTTCATGAGTACATTAAGAAGAGGATTTAACTGCCGAATTGTACTGTAGTCTCATAACTTGGAAAAAATATTTTCACCAGGCAAGTATATTCCGCAGCCGAGCAAGTTAAGGGAAAAATGTTGAAGCTGGATTTACTTTAGTTATACTTTAGTTGTTTATCAATCAGCTATGGGAGACCAAGAATGCAAAATAAAGCTCTCCCAACATGTAACTACACTAAGAGCCATTCTATAAATTTTGCATGTACAGTCGTGGCCAGATAAATGTAGTACAACCTTAAAATTCATAAACGTCAAAAATCTGAAATTTTATTATTGTGAGTCGAACTTCAACTTAAGCTGCTTGTCATAATATGCAAAATCAAATGTGATCAAATGTCAGATCATACAAGACATATTCACTTTGTTATTGTTTGACGATCGTTTGAACTGTGCAATATAATTTCAAAATTGGAATAAAACCGTAAATTTATTTATTTTATTAATAATCAGTTTTTTAACAAAAAGCTAATATTTTATTGGACATCCATCGGCGTCAATTACTGCCATTAACCTTCTCGGCATAGAAGCCACCAGATTTCTAAAGTAATTTGGTTTATGTAGGAGAGATTGCCAAGTATTTTGAATGGCTTCCCACAATTGGTCCTGATTTTGAAATCTCATATGTGAGATACTTTTGGTCATTTCAGCCCATACGTTTTCAATTGGGTTCATGTCTGCACTCTTGGCAACCCATTGCAAAACATCAATGTTGTGCTCTCCCATCCATTGAGACACTATGTCTGCACTATGAACTGGACAATTGTCATGTTGATATATAAAAGTGTTTTCAGGATACACACGTTGGACTGATGGTAACATAATATTTTCTAAAATATGAATATAATTTTGCGAATTAAATCTGCTATTTATTCCATAACACATTCCAATTTTGTGGTAACTTATCCATCCCCAAATATTTATTGAGAATCTTCCTTGCCGATCTGAATTATTTATATATTGTTCCTCATATACATTGTTTGGTGAAAATTATGAGACTATAGCACGATAGTTAAATCCTCTTCTTAAAGAGCTGATGAAAATAACACTAGTACACACCTTTTCGTGCTTGTACATTTCTTTTTCTTTTTCGGGGCCTTTTTGCTCAAGTATATTCACCTTTTTTCTGCCTCCTTCGGGGCATTTTTTCCATTAGCTAGTTAGATATTAAATGAACTTATCTGTTATATATGAACCCCGACTGTATAATATCAATTTCAATTACAATTACGATAAAAATTTTAGATATAAAAAATATTCATTTGACTTACCACAGCATCCCTGACTCCGACTAGTTTGTCGCCTACGGCTAATCGTCCATCTACTTGGGCAGCACCACCCTCCATGACTTTCGTAACGTAAATGCCATTATCACCGGGTATATGCTGATTACCGATCCCGCCAGCTATACTGAACCCCAAACCCTTGTTTCCCTTCACCAGCTCGATATCGAGGACCCGTAAGTGTGGGGGCTGTCGTCTTCTCCTCACCCACTGCAAACAAAAGCAAATGACACAATTAAAAAAGACGCACACAGACTCGAATGGACCTGCCCGAGGATGATGACGCCTTTCACGGTAAATCCGCCGTAAACGTCGTCGTAACACGGGACTCTCTTCGAAATTTCCGGCAGATAAAAGGCGGGCATGACGGTAGTAGATAGCCGAACGTCGACTCGATAGTGATAGTACTTAGGTGAATGAGCGTGTTTTGGAAGCGTGGAAATGCGCCAGAGCTTTGCGGAATGCAAAGTTCACCGTGTAATTTATAAATGCAAATTCCGACATGCAAGAAGTGTCAGACGGTGCAGATAGTTGGCGTATTGTACACGCGACAGTTGAATAACTATTCAATTGTTCGAACGACTACCATACCGATCCAGTTGCAACTGTTTGTCAATAACGGATGCAGATGATAATAGTTATACATTTGCAAGCGATAATATTGGAATAATAGTATTTTTACAATTTATGCAACAATTTACATACGTTAAATTTATTACTTTTAATGCTTGTTTCCTAAAACGTAGTATAGTAAAACAATATTACCTCAATCTACAAAATACTAGCAGCACTGATACATATTCCTTTCATATAAAGAGCAATAAATATCTATAAATAAATGTATTTCATGTTCAAATGCATTATAAACAATGTTTTATGATTTTGTTTTACGACCGTACGTACAGTCATACTTTATTTTACTAGGAAAATAAAATGAAGTTAAAATACTCTGTTGTCGATGTCAAAAAGCTGTGTGTCAGTAAACAATATAATAATATTAATAATAGCTATTCATTGAGTAATACATACAAAGTGCTGAATTTGTCAGAAAGTACATCCACGTAAATAAGGCAATAAAACAGATTCACATTCATACACGGATAATCGGATTGTTGAGTTAAATCCGGGGTTTTATCCGCCTAATCTACCTATGTACGGCATTATTAGATGGCGCCACGGTGTTAGAAACAAGAGACCTATAAGAAAATTTGAATCATGACTTAAACCGAATAACTTGAGATGTCGCTACTATAGCGCTGTCACTTTATGGAAACGCGTAGAAACGTCAACCAACAAATTTTGTGTGTGTTGCTGAACATTATTTTTCTTATTACTACTTAGTTAGTGGTGTTATAATCGTACCGTAAGTTCTGTAAAGAGTAATATGATAATTTTATTAAGTTAACATAATGCATTTTTAGACTTAAAGGATGGATAGAAGCTGGTGCATTGTGTGTGGGACGTACAAGCAAGAAGCAAGAGCGATGCGTATTTTCCGAGAATGCGAACAAGTAACTAACGGCATAATAGTTGACATATAACCGAAGGTGAAGGTGTAGTTCTGATTTCAAGTGCAGTAAGGACCACATGGTTGTAGCAAGGATTTTGTTGGTTCCCGATTACACCAATTAAAGTTTAAATAATAATAATAATAATAATAATAATAATAATATCGTTTATTGTCCAACAGTTTCCCATTTACAGGACAAATAGAAGGAAATACATACAAACAGTGCATTAGAAACAAAAATAATACAGTTAACAGTTAACACAGAAAAATATACAGAAGTAACATATAATGAAACATAATTACATATTCAAAAAAATATATCCTCGTAGTGCAGATCAGCGGCACGACACATCGTAGAGAGGGGGGAGCTCAAGAGAATATTGGTTCTGGGAAAGGGCAAGGAAAAAGTGTTAGTTGAACGGGAGGATGACCTAGGAACGAGGAAACTAATCATGGAAAGTAAGAAGGGACAATCAATCATGCCATGCACCAACTTCCAAATGAAACGGGCTCCATGTATTTCGCGTCGATAATCCAGAGGTTGTAGAACATGTCTTTCCAACAACGACGCGTAGTCTATGTTCCTCTGCGGATATATTCCATCCAGTTTAAATGACAGGAACTTAAGGAAGCGTCGCTGTACTTTCTCCACCGCGAGTTTGAGGTATACATAGTGCGGTGACCATACCGAAGATGCGTATTCCAGCTTACTAATAACAAAGCTGAAAAATAATACCCTCAAGAGGTTAATGTTCTTAAAATATTTGGACGTTCGCAAGATGAATCCTAATGTTTTCGAAGCTGAAACACAAAGGTCAGCAATATGTGGAGCAAAGCTTAGTTGGCAATCGAAGATAACCCCAAGGTCTTTTACACTATCACACCTCTTCAGTCGCTCGTTTTGAATTACATAAGTGGATAATATAGGAGACTTTCTTTTAGTATATGATACACTGCAGCATTTGGGAATGTTCAGGTGAAGATTAAATTTGGCACACCAATCGATTATAATGTTCAGGTTGTTTTGTAACTTAACAACCTCATCACTGGTAGCAATGGACATATAAATCTTGAGATCATCTGCGTAGGCGAGCGCAGGGCAAGTTAGTGATGTTAAAAGATCATTAATAAAGAGGACGAACAACAATGGACCTAAATTGGACCCTTGAGGGACTCCAGATGTAGGGAAGAAATCATAGAATCTATAGCCATTGTAAAAAACATAAGTACATCTGTTATGTAAGTATGAATGCAATAATTGTAAAAACGATGATACACTGCAGGCCAATCGTAGATAGTTTAGCTATTAATATTTCAAAGTCGATCGTATCAAAAGCCCGACTGAAGTCTGTATAAATAACATCAACTTGACCCCTTTCGTCAAGAACTCTACTAATGTATTCAGTGAGAACAGTTAAGTTGGTGACTGTAGATCTGCCGCGTATAAAGCCATGCTGATATTCGGACACAATAGATTTGGTGTTGTAACATAAACAAGAGTAGATTACGTGCTCAAAGACTTTAGCGAAGTTAGACAATATGGAAATAGGCCTGTAATTATCAACAAGTGATTTATCACCCTTTTTAAAAACAGGACATATTCTGGCGCGTTTCCATAGATTGGGAAAAGTAGAGGTTTTAATAGATAAATTTATAACAAATGTTAGCGGCTTAGCAAATGACAATTAAGTAAGTAATTGGCAATTAATAGTATAATTTTTAGGAGTATAATATAAGTGTATAAGAAAGCCTTTAAAGTACAGGAAAAACTTACTACTTGTTTTTAAGTTTCTCTAATACGTTTTTTCACAAGCAATCAATCGTTGTTAACACAAACTTCAAATTTCTTGGTACAAAAGCATTTATTATTTTTTCTAATGATTTTCCTAGGCAGTTTCCTATAATGAAAACGCGCCTGTATACTATCATTTCATTGATATTTGTTAGTATACAGTAGTTGTAATTATTATATTTTATTATTTAGAAGCGAAACTTGGCAACAGCAAATGGATGCCAGTATAATGGAAGAAAGAAAGAAACTTTGCAGTCTACATTTTGACACAATCTGCTATGCACACCCTCAATCAGTACGCCTCAACAAAAATGCAGTACCAACACTTCATCCCATGAGGCAATCCACGGAACCAAAGGCACCCATATCATTGGACGTCTCATTTATCTCATAACAACAATAAATTAATCAACTTGGTGTTAGTTTTTAAAGCCCAAATTGTCACTGTTTTAGTTATGTATTGATGATGTCTACTAAATATGTTAGGTATCTTATGTATCCATATTTTTATTTATGTCGCCTTAGTTTATGTTCATCATTTATGTAATACAAGATTTTGTAAGTGGTGGTAGTAAACATGGACGTAAGTCATTGTGTGTTTATCGGGTTTAATTACCTACTTTGTAGTATTTTGAATAGGTACTTGTGCTTTTCAACAGCAATTCTATCTTATTGTTAAAAATATGTTTGTTAGTCGAATATTCTACTTTTGGTAGATTATGCTATTGCTCGTTAATTTATTTTTGTACTGGTGATTTTACTAAAGCATACGTGTTAGATGTTACTTATTAATAATCATAAATGTACTTTGTACCTTTTCTACGTAACAATATTAAAGTGTAATTATTTAAGTAATTCTTTTCTTTAGAACGTTATTGTGTGATTTCAGCATTGTAACTGAATATCGTATTGTATACTGCTTTCCTTAGCAATGATTCCTCATTACTACGGGAACTAGTAAATAGTACGCAATTTGATTAGAGTGTTGTGATCATGTACCGCGAGATCAAAAATTATATTGATATAGGTTTGCCGTGGAATGTAAAATGTCTGTCTTAAGTTATATCATTAAGTGTCATACTGTCAATATTTGTCATTATATTTTCTCTTATAATGACAAATATTAATGACCAAATTCAGTTCAAAGTACTTTTATTGTCTTTATAAATCTCAATAGAAATATAATTTGAGAAATATTTGCAAAAAAACTATCTACCTATTGAATCAGAGTAAGTGTGTCACTTCCGGTCCAAATTTTTAAATTTTTTATACAGGGTGTTTCATCGGTTGGGGTATCGCGAATTAAAGTGCCTAAATATAAAAATGTCGACTTCAAATTTTAACCACTTATAGAACTTTTAGACCGCTACCAGTAGGTTAGGTTGTTTTTGATAATATTATTTTATTTAATGCGTAAATAAAAAAAAACCTTCGTTCAAAAAATCAAAAGTACTCAGATTTTATTGAAATTCAGGTGTTAAAAAGATATGTCTATAAAATCAACTATGCAATTGAAAAAAAAATTAAAACTTTATCAATTATTGAATATTTTACAATAATTTCAAAATTAAAGGCAAGACGTTGAAGAATTTATGGGTTTTTTATTACAGTGTTGTGTGTTGAGTTTATAATAAATTTTTATTTATTATCCGTCATAAATTTAAAAGGACTACCTGTTTGCGGACAGCACAATTAGAAAGTTAAGTACCATAAATCTGTCGTAAGAAAAACGACATTATTTAATATTGACTTTATTTGACAAACGGTTTCGTTTATAAAAATTCTGATTGTGAAGTTAATATGGGTGATATTTCCACGTATCACCATTCAAATTTGAACATTTTTTGAGCACTTTTAATTTTTGATAATACGTTTTTTTTTTAATTTACGCATTAATTAAAATAATATTATCAAAAACAACCTAACCTGCTGGTAGCGGTTTAAAAGCTCTATAAGTGGTTAAAATTTGAAGTCGATATTTTTATATTTAGGCACTTTAATTCGCGATACCCCAACCGATGAAACACCCTGTATATAAAAATGGTTCCAACTCGAACTCTACTTTTGCGTTCTTAATAAATCTGAATAAAATGCAAAATTTGCGAGAATTCGCAAATAACTGCTATTCGATAAGAGTAAACGTATTACTTCCGGTAGGAAATTCCAAAAACTCTTTTATAACATCTTTCTAAAATTCACTTTTTAATACGTTTGTATTCTCTGGAAATTCATCTAAACTTAGTAGTTGACGAGGTATTGGTGATTTTTGATTTTTTTACTGTAATAAACTACTACTTCTGGTCTATCGATTTTATTCAAAATTTAATCAGATCTCAAGAGGAAGATTATACTCATAATCATAAAGTTTGTACACATAACTATTTGGCTGCTAACGTGGTCACACACAGAGAGACAGACTGACATACACACACAGAGAGAGAGATGTTTGCAAAAACCACTTTTTCGATATCAGTGGAGTGGATATCTGCAAAAATCTCGAGGTCGAAAATTTTCATCATCATTCCTTACCCTACGTATAAGAATGTAAAATATGAGTTGAAATGATTTGCATTACATATTAGAACTCCAAACCTACTTGGTATAACTTTAGTTGAAACAACAAAACCGTTAGTATAGTATTCAAATTTACTCTACTGAAAAGTAGGTATCTTAAAACACATGCAACAAATTACTATTTTCAAGCATCACAGCATCAGAGTTATTATAAGTCACCACCATCTTACAAATTAAAAAATGCGTAAAAGATGAAAGACATAAATATTATTAGTTTAGTTTATTATTACGTGCGTATAATTTAATAATTATAATGTACCGGGTGTTTTTTTATCTTTGATATCATTTTGATCACCTGCAACTTTCTTGTTTTTAAAAATATCAGAATGAAGCAAAAATCATTTTGCATAGGTATCTATGAAGTTTTTTACGTTTTAAAAAATAAAACAAAACACTAACGTTTTTCCAAGATATTAACCTAACTTATATTTTTTTTAAATGGAAAGCCCTAAATATTTTCGGATATTTCGATTTTACATGAAATTTCAAGTATATTTTATAAAGCATACCCCATACCTATCTTCAACGGTTTGCGAGAAAACGGCGTTTAAACATGCAACAAAGAAAAATTTAGTTTTGTAACCCTGTTCTTAAAGATGTCGAAATCAAACAGAAATCATTTTTCATAATTATTTAGAAAGTTTATTTTTAATAAAACAAAAGATTAACGATTAACAAAGTAACAAATTATAAAAAAAAAAATTTTACAAAATTAAATTATTCTAAAAATGGCATGTTTAAACGCCGTTTTCTCGCAAACCGTTGAAGATAGGTATGGGGTATGCTTTATAAAATATACTTGAAATTTCATGTAAAATCAAAATATCCGAAAATATTTAGGGCTTTCCATTTAAAAAAATATAAGTTAGGTTAATATCTTGGAAAAACGTTAGTGTTTTGTTTTATTTTTTAAAACGTAAAAAACTTCATAGATACCTATGCAAAATGATTTTTGCTTCATTCTGATATTTTTAAAAACAAGAAAGTTGCAGGTGATCAAAATGATATCAAAGATAAAAAACACCCGGTACAAGACATAAAAACAAATACATTTAACGTAAAGAATAATAAAAAAATGTTCAAAAGCATCGCATTCTCCTTCTGTATACATTTGAAGTCGAGTTTTAAATGTCCTTGAAATATTGTTTACAATTTCTTGATTAAAAATAGAAACTGTATATGCCTATATTATATTCTTTATGCCAGTGAATAATTTTAATCCTTTTTATATTTATGAATCTCATTTTTAAACATTCATGTTTTGCATTGTAGTAAATTCATGTATTATAAACACAAATTTGAAAATTTATTAATTTTTAACACACAGCAACTGCGATATTTTCAATGTAATGCTAATTAAATGTCCAATCTTGCACTTAATATGCATTTTAAAGTAAATAGGACAAATTATATGTAACTCTTTTCTACTATTTTAAAGTATACGTGCTCTCTCTACCGCAAGTCATGGCAACTCATTTTTAAATTAATAGTTAATCCTAGTTCAGATATAACATTCTGTAACAACGTATTTTTAAATAGTAAATATTTAGTACATTTCACTACAATGTAAATATACCATTTCATTAATTTTTTTAAAGAATTTTTATATTCATCAAATGGTGGGTATGTAATTCTAAAAAACATGCACTGAACAGAACAGTACAATTTTCGAAAGAAAATCACCATATCTTAGAAACACATGAAAATCTTGTAATACCAATTGATGTTCTTTTAATCATCTATTAAAAGTCTTTCATATTTACAAAAATATAAGTTGGTATAGGTTCGTTCTTCTCAAACATTCTGTATAAATGAGCTAAATACAGCTCATGATTATTTAAAATGTTTGTAATAAAAATTTATTGATACCAATATTCCCTAGGACTTCAAATGTTATATACAAATCGTACAATGGGACATTATTGAATCGCCTCTCCGGTAATAGCTCACGGGAGTGTCCACTATAAACTATCCGTTGAGAATTTCTAAGAATCTGATTTGGCAACCAACATTACGCAATTGCATTTTTGGTGATCGTCATTTCATATATACCTACAGTAATATTCTTGATGTTTACTGAAAAGCCTAGTCATATTGTAAATCAAAATCGAGGAGTTTTTCGAACTTAAATCAAAGTGAGTGCAAATTATATAGAGTGGTTCAGATAGATTGTCAATTCTATACTATCTTCAACAATACATAACACTTACTAGGCATGTGTTGCCTTTTCTGGAGGTTTCGAAAAATATCGAAAAGCAAGAGACTCTAAATACAGTATATTAAACTCATTTCAAATATCTGACATTTCTCCAAGAGAAACAATAATAACAGAACCAAAGTTCGCAGTTATCAGATTAAGAAGTTTTTGGTTGCAGTTGATAATATTACTGAATTGTCTAAACTTAAAAAAACTACATAAATAGTTACAGTGCAACATTTGGAGCAGACAGAAGAATCAACCGCAAACCACGGCAAATTAAGATCGTCATATAAAAGAGTTCATTTATCTAGTGCCAGAGTTTTTAGTGCATCACAAAACAATTCAAAAGAAACGTAAGGGATGTTAGGGTATATCTCCATCAATAATGTTAAACGATACTGATTTGATTTTACTATAATAAATAACTAAGTCAATTGAAAACAGAAGGGATAAATTAATCGTTTTATAAAATTTCATCAGAGAGAGCAAAAAAATCCTGCCAAATGTAAATCGATTAATAACATCAAACTGTGTGTCACATGTGTGGAAGGTACTGTTTAAGATTCATAAATAAACAATCAAGCCAACTTTCTGTAATGACTAGAAATGGGTAGTTAGGGATACATTGGTAGAATTTATATGTTATAAATAGTTATAACAATTTATATTGTGTATTATTATTATCGTACTATTGATTAAATTGGAACCGTTGGCGTTATTTAGATTAAAGAATAATGCGAATTTCTTTTTTATATTTAATTTTCAAATATGTTTCCCATTCTTTAGATTGTATTCAGTTTTATTATTTTTATGAATTTGCAATTGCTTTGGCGTGCGATTGCGATCATTATAAAAATCGTTCTTAACTTAGACATATTTCCCATAACTAAAGAAGTAGAAAAATCCGGGGGGAAATACATAGATTAATCGGTCTACTGCGACCCGCAAGATATGAATCAAATTTGCCCGGTGCCAAGTCAACGCCAATAGAAATCTGCTCTTTATTTTTCTTGCAGGCAGTCTCAGGAAACCCAAAAACAACAATGAATGTTCGCGGTCATATATTTCTTATATAATGAGGAGACTGGATATTAAATAACTTCCATTTTAATTATTTAATTAAAATCTATTGTGGTAACGAGTTTGAATAACACAAAGGAGGTCCGCTCTTCCTATATATTACTCGTATAATAAATCAGACAGGAAGTCATTTCATAGTAATAGTAACATTACGGAGAAAATAATTTTACTAAGAATCACAACCGTTAACTTACCAGTCTGACGGTATTGCCGGCTTTCTTGAGCGCGTCAACCGCTGCCGCATGAGGAACGTTGATGACCGACACTTCGTTGACCTGAAGAATGCAATCGTTGATGCGCAGCCGGCCATCTGTGGACGCCGCACCTCCAGGTATTAATTTCGTTATATAGATGGCGGTGTCGTCGCCTATGTGCGGATTATCGGTACCGCCCGCAATACTGAATCCAAGACCCGCAGTTCCTCTTTCCAAAATGATTTCCTCATCTTCCCATTCATCATCGCCATTCACCTGAAATAGAAAGTGACAATTAGTAGATACAACGAAAATATTTACAAATTGAATATTCAAAATAAATAATACTGATAAATTAGTATATAATAGAGTAAAATATTTTATTAAATAAGTGCGTCTATATGGAGGTCGGTAAATTTTTAACACCCCCGTCGAGACTAACGCGAAGTGTTTTAAAAAGCATACTAACCAAAAAACCGGAAATATACTGAAACACAACCTGTACATGGCATAGTAAATATGAAATAGTTCTAGTGAAAAAAGCCCATTTGGTAAACATAACCCTAAAGCAAAATAGTATTAAAGTAAGAGACAAACCAAATTCACTTTAATGAATTCGTCGACCAAAAACAGTTGATTTAAAAAATATACTTTCCATTCTAAAAGTGATTCCTTTCGACTGAGAAAATATATATGTACTATATTCTCCTATTTGTAGCAAATAATATACAATTAGTGTCAAAAATATTTTATGGGTCACATCAATATTTACAACTTGTAGAAAAAGAGTAATAATTCCTTCAAATGCTAGTAATAAGTAATCAAAGTTAAATCGAAAAGAAGAATTTCTTCATTGGAACATTTGTACAAACCAGTTTCAAAAATCAAAAGCGAACTGTAACTATCTGTCGGGATTACCGATCAATTTCAAACCTTGTATTTAAGTATTTAATCATCCTCTTAAAACTTGAGTTTATTTTCACACAAATCGGTAGCATGAAAGATCATACTTACCAAATCAGGAAAACCAACATAAAAAATTGCAAATTTATTACTAAAATTCAATAGATTCGGCCTTTACTTGATGTAAATCCATATTCCAATAGAAATAAAAAAACACAAACACTTGGTTCAGATTTACACTATATATATACACTTATAGTGTAAATCTGAACCAAGTGTTTGTGTTTTTTTTATTTCTATTGAAATTTATTACTATTATCGCGATATCGTATAAGAAATTTACTTAGGTACGAAACTAAGAGATCAATTGTTGCAAAACGACTATATGTAAATCTAAGAAAATTACATATGCCCATAGAGAAGCATTAAGAAGAACTATTGAGAAAAACCGGACTGTCATTTACCTACAGTTAAATTCTTTGTGTAGTGATGCTGTTGGAAGACGAATTTCAATATTTAGTCGTCACAGTGAAGCACTTAAAGGGTAATTCTTTTAATGTTAAGAAAATGAAGCAAGAACTGCAAAATATAGTCTTTTAAAAGTCTTCTTAAAAGTTGTTTTACACCACGGAAAGACCATAAAAAAACAGATTAAGTATGGTCGCAATAGGAAATAAAAATTGAGCACCTAATATGATGATGCCCGATTTAACGTGTATGTTGGAGATAGTATAAATCGAGTTTTTCAAAAAAAAAACCATGAGACGTTCCATCCCGCAAAAACATGGTAAAAGCTCCAGCATTGGTTATAATCTGAGACAGGATGTCATTAAGAAAGAATGACATACTATATGAATGAAAACTTCATTTCATTCAAAACATTGTGGTTACAAATAAATATTTATACATTATACAAAAATTACTTTTATCGGTCATAGAAGAAAAGTTGACTTCAGATTTTTTCTATGAACGGATGGCGTAGCATGCCACACCTGAAAAGATCCCTAAAATGGATGAAAGATAGTATCAATTTACCACTTACGAAAAGGCTTTCCAATAGTTAGACCGTTCTCTAATCGAAATTTTGTGGTATGCGATGAAAAAGGTGCTACTACAGAAACAAGACTGTTCGAACAATTCCCGAACTGAAGCAAAAACTTCAGATAATTGCGTAAATGGGATTCATTTACTCCAAAATGTTACCAGGGCTTGGTTAGTACAATACCCAATAGAATTTCTGAAAAAGGCCTAATGCTAGATATCAAAACGCTTTTTTTGGTTTGTTGACATTTGCTATTTGTTCTCATTTTGTGTTAGCTATCGGTTTTAATCACTTAATAGAGATTTATTTCGATAAAAAGAAACTAAAGACGTAAAATAAATAAAATTATTTCAAGTTTAGGTATAGAAGATTCATTATGGAAATTATGGTTCATTCCTTAGATAAATTCGGATTATGACGAAACTGTATCTGATGGGTATTTAGATAATGACGGCCAATGGAAGAACAATACATACTCCAAATAAGTTTAGAGGACAGTTTCCAATGTTTCTATTACGCTTTCTTGTAATAATTATTCGAGTGTATTACTAAATGAATGCAGTATTATGTAGTCCTTCCTTATTTAGATGTTTTATATTTCCTACATATCCTCGCTTTTCAGACTAAAAGAAATTACCTAAAAATGTGAAATTTGTACGTGATGGATAAAATTCATATTGTGTAAACACAACGCGCAACCATGGAAGTGATGTTAAGAATATAAATGAATAAAATTAACATTTACCAATTACTAACTGCTTAATCATTTAGAACATAAGTTTATGTATATGCACATATTGAATAGCTTATGCATACAGATTTAAGTGTAGTTGACATACATCGAATAAAAGATAAATAAATTAGAAGAGACTAAGGTGAAGTCGGCGCTCAACGCGGGGGGGGGGTTGACAAAAAATTATGGAGCGCTGTACATCGGGTTATCTAAAATCTATCTAAAATAAATGGTTATCTAAAATATATTTTGACCAGTTTAAGATGCAGGCGGCTTGTTACACAGTTAAAGTTTGAACCTGGTGGTTATAAACCCAAATTATCGTAAATTCAACTACTTTATTTCATCTGGTCAAACGAGACATCCACTTTTTCTTAAAATAGTTTAGTAAACCAGACGTACATTTCACGTGCAGGGTACACATCATCAGTAGTAATTCATTAAACGTCTTTTTACAAGTTTATATATCACTAAAATAAACAGGGTATATAGAAAACACATATATCAACTAGATAGAGGTAGGCAGAGGTAAAATAAATAATATTCTATTAAATATTTGCATCTACAACCTAACAGTGGATCATGCTTCTTAATACTATTAACAGGGCGCGGACACAAGCGAGTCATGACTCATCGCCCATGGGCGCACTATTGAAAAGGTGTATTTTTAAAGAGGTTTTAATTTTATTTATATAATTGGATAACAAGTGGCTGGTGATATATAAAATACAAAATACCTTATTATGTGTTCATTTTCTCTTCTGTAAGACTTGTTCTCTTTGAATTAAGTTAAGTACATCTTTGTAGATAGAAAACATCTTTTCTACATCGCAACTGGTTATATTTGCGTAACGGAAATATTCTTTTATTTCAGCGTATTTAGCATACACAATTGCCGCAATGTTAGTAAATCTGGATTTCTATTAAAAACTGTGTCTAACTTTTGCCGAAGACCACATCCGAAGTCACTTGGAATTATTAATAGCCACATCTAATGTGCTTAATCCATTTTTTAATTTGAGATTCGATTTTCAAAATATGTGATTAGTTTAGGCAAATTTCCAAAGTGTTCCTGAAGGAATAACAACTGATTTTTAAAATTTGGGATTTGTGTTAGTTCCTTGCACTCATAACTACTTCGAGCGTTGTCATTTAAACATGTATCGAAATTCTCTGCATAAAAACTAGTAGCTTCCAGCTATGTTCCCCATCTAGTTATTATCGGCGAGGGTGGCAGTGACAAAGATGGAAGTTTTTCCCTGTAAAGGGCCACTCTCGATGGTGCTTTAAACTTTTTTTAAAAGCGGATACAGTTTTTAACATATATGCGGCACTGCCACTAACAAATAAAAGTATTTTTTCCCTGTACCTGTCGTCCGATGAAGCACGTTGTTTCTCGTCAATGGTTTTAGCAATTGTTTCCTCATCAATTGTATTTATAACTATAGATGCTATTACATATGCGATTTTTGGGCATTCTGTAACGATATTTTACAGACTTTGCAATAAATATCGGAATCACTGACAATGGACATACAATCAGTATCACCCTCAATCCAACTCGCCATTGTTTCAATGTATTTCTCGACGTTCTTCCATATCATAGTAACAAACAATGTTCTAGATCTAAATAAATGATAACTAAAAATGTATGTATATATTATTGAAACTGAACGAAATCCATTGCACACTTACGTCTAGATAATTGGGAGAAGTCGATAAATTACGAAGTACGTAATTAACAGTCAAAAAAAATGAAGAAACGAAACTAACGAATAGGTATACACATATATAACTCTATTTATCATGCTAAATATAAGGTAAATACAATGAATTTTAAAAACCTCTGACACTCCTATATCTTCGCCGATGAAACTAGGATATTTACGACTTAGGTGGACTTTTTTGTGTTGTTTTTCCGTCAACATGTGAGTCAATAACAGATGTTGCAGTTCACCATATAAATAATGCGTGAATAATGCTATTCAGTAAATGTATGTTGTTTACATTATTTCTTTGCTCCGTTGTAACTTCGTCGTAGTTTAACTCGGTCATGTCCGCGGCCTAACTATTACAATATCTGCAAAACCACATGATCATGCTTACATGAACAATATGATGAAGTAGCATTAATAACTTGTAATTTCAAATTCACATTCTGCTAAAATTGATTAGCCTAGGTCTTCAATTTTCAAAATCACTAGAAAATCTTTGTATCTACGCTTATGGGAACCTAATGTTAAATTTGACAATTAGTTTGTCTTCAAGTAGGGAAAGAAACTGTAAAACGTAAAAATCACTAAAATACAAATAGCAGAGGCGTAAATCAATTACAAACACATCACCACATCGTGTTCATGATAGTGATAAAACTAATATGTTCAGATGCTGTGATCAAAATACATTTCCAATAATATTTAAAACAGCATAAGATTATCTCTTCTGAATTAACTAACTAACTCGACTAAATCTATCAGCGCAACTGTCTCATACATAGATAACTAAGGAAGGTATAATGCTGCGATGACAAGAAATTGAGTATCCAGCTGCAAATTGTGCTACTAACAAAAATCGTAAATTCGATATTATATTAGAAAGCCATATCTAATATTTTTTGACATATTTTTTTGAATTACGTATTTGGTCAGCTTTTATCTAATTTTGAGATTTTTATTTACTCTTTGTGTCAAAATCCCGCAGATAGTTAGATATATAACGATTAAAAATTTAACTTTCTTTTAAAAAATAAATGAAAGTGTTTACTTTATTCAATGTACCTATGTTTCGTTGGGTAATTAAAAAAAAACATTCTGCTAATATGTTCAATAAATAAAGATTAATCATATGGGAATGTTATCCATTCAAGTTTTCTGGTCTCTTAAATAAATTTTTTAGCACTTTCTTTAACATTGGCATGTATTGTTTGCATTGCTTAATATGGCAATAAATGCGTTATTTATTAAGTCTTTATACTAAATCTGATTGAAATGCAAAACATTAACATTTGCAAATCTTCGAATGTCGATAATAAATAATGTTTACAAAATACATTTAAATTATGGTAAAATAAGTGAAGAAAGTATACAAGTTTTTATTATCTATTTATAACTATTGTTTCTGAATCATAATTATCATTCTTCCTCCAATGATGCCCTAACTTTTACTACGTGTATCCGTAATGAATTCAAGTGTAATATGCATCTCAGATGTACACTATAACTCATAAGTATTTAAGCACTGTCAGTAACAGCATAAGTCATATAAAAAAACTTGAAAATATTTATCGATTATGTACAGTTGCGGCAAAAAGTTTCGATACGGACGATAGTATAGTGGATTTTAACAACAAATACCCCGAGATAGTATTAATTTTTTTAAATACATTAGTGTGTTTGGTGTGTAGCTTCTTCAGATGTTACATTACTACTATATTCATATTTTAGAAATTTCATACGTTTTCAACCCTTATTCATGGTGTAGTGCTACATGCGTACATGCTATTTGCGGACAAATGAGTTTTAGTGCCATATGCGTACTATGGTTGACCCGACCCAGGGAGTCGGGGTAATTAGTGGAAGTGCTATTTGCGTACAAATATCTAATACACAATTTTTAGATATTCAATGTTAATGTGTTTATGAATTTAATAAAGATACTCGCCGAAATGTATGTATAGTAATGATGATTAAATTTAATTCTCAGAAAAGTACAGTGTCCTTCTAATGCAGAATGGATCATCTTTTCTTCTTGCTGACGACGGTAATGAAGACTGACTAATACGTTTTGCAACAACAACAGGAAGGGATTTTTTTTCAAATACAAATTCGTTTTTTTATGGATGGCACATTCAAATGTTATAGTAGGGCCAAGGAAGATATAAGACGATAAATTCGGATGTGTGCTGCGTTGGCCTACCTTCTGGCTGAAGATACAGACGAAGATTGGCTGTATGTACAAGAAGATCCTCCGAGAAAGGACAAGCAGCAGCAGTTTTATGACTACTTTGTAGAGCTGTGGTTGGAAAATCGTATTATTACTACTAAAATGTGGAATTGTAACAACAGATTACATCATACAAATAACGTACTCGAAGAAAAACAGAAGTTCAACAAAGTGACTTTTTATACAAACGGAATGAGTTAAACTTAGAAGGAAAGAAAAGGAAATTGACTTACATTAAGATGGATAATAGAATATCAAACATACTTCAATCGTATTATTAAACGAGAGACATAAAAGAATGTTTAAAATCCTTAGCTTACGTGGCAAAACTAGGCAGGTCACTAAGAATATGTATACACCCTGTCCAATTTAAAATGCAGTACATGGGGATATTGAAAACCGTTGGAGATACACCGTCGGTTAAATGGGATAAAAGTTGCGTATTCATTTGTCCATGAATAATCCGATATCAGATTTTGAAATTTTTGTTTCATTGGGCAGATACAGGGTGAAAAAGAAAAAAATGCATTTTTGAAAATCTTCCATATTTTGTTTCCTAGAAGAGTTAAATTTACAAAAGTTGTAAGCTAGGGATAACAAGTCATGAGGATTTTAAAAATGATTAAAAAAAATCTAGGTCTACTAGATTTTGCGTGACAATAATCAACTTTTGTTTTTCTTATGGCAGCCATATTGGATTTTGACATTTTTAATATCTTCAAAAAAAATGCTATTCAATGATGTAAAACATGTTTATGTTCAAGATAGTAAAAACATGAAAAATAGAGAAAGTAAGATTTTAACATAGTAGGCCGTGATAATAAATGTGACATTTGTATTAAACAACTCTAAAAGCTGTGAAGTTTATTCTAAACTGTCAGTAATTTTATTGTTAATCTCATTGTATTGTTATAAGTATCTGTACCTACTGTGCAAACCTAATATGGATCGTTTTACAAATAGTGACAAATATCAAATGCTGGAGTGTTTTATTTTGTGTGGAAGAAATGATGAATTGGCTGCAGAAATGTATTTCGATAAATACCCTGACGGCAGCCAGAAAAAAGCATTTTTCGCCGATTGCGTGATAATTTGATAATGCATGGAAGTGTTGTCAAACCCAAAAAAAAGGCAAAACAATGAAAATAATGAAAATATTGCAGTAGTTGAAAATCCCCGTACGTCTTTACGGGTAATTGAAAATACACTTGGCGTCGCTAGGTCAACAGCTGGTACCAATTTAAAGCGTGCCAAATTCAAACCTTATCGTGAAAGAGCCAGTAAAGGGCTTCAAAATGGTGACGAAATACGGAGAGCACAATTCTGTCATTGGTTCATCGAAAAACATAATGAAAATTCAAACTTTTTTGCGAAAATTTTATGGTCTGATGAGAGTCGATTTACTAACTCTGGAATGTTTAATCGTAAAAATACTATCTTTTGGTCCGATGAAAATCCACACCTAGTTCGTGGCATTAGACAGCAAGTCAGATGGGGATTTAATGTCTGGATCGGCGTTATTGATACCTATGTTATCGGTCCATTCTTTTTCAATGAGAATTTTAATTCTGAAAGGTATTTAGAACTTTTGCGCACACATGTTGCTGAACGAATTCAAGAACTTCCACTTGCCACGTTGCAAAATATGTATTTTCAGCAAGACGGAGCGCCTCCACACAATTCCTTGTTGGTTACAAATTATTTAAATAATCAATATTACAATAACTCGATTGGTAACCGAGGACCAATAGGGTGGCCTGCTAGGTCCCCGGACCTCACACCTCTTGATTTTTTTGTATGGGGCTATCTGAAAATGTGGAAGAATTACGTCAAGCAGTTGAAGAAGCAGTGAATGGAACATGGTTAGACAATCTTGTGAGGCAGTACTAACACGATGTAGATTGTGCATACGAATGAACGGTGGCTTATTTGAACAGTTGATACATTAATGATTCAGCTACCTAACCACCTTTATTTAGTGAATACTAATAAATAAAATGGTAAAGATATTTTAACAGTACTTGGAGACTTGTTATTTTTTGTTTTTTTATCAGTATACACTTTAGATATCCACAGTTCCATGGCCTACTATGTTAAAATCTTACTTTCCCTATTTTCCATGTTTTTTCTATCTTGAACATAAACATGTTATACATCATTGAATAGCATTTTTTTTGGAGATATTAAAAATGTCAAAATCCAATATGGCTGCCATAAGAAAAACAAAAGTTGATTATTGTCACGCAAAATCTAGTAGACCTTGATTTTTTTTTTAATTATTTTTAAAATCCTCATGACTTGTTATCCCTGGCTTACAACTTTTGTAAATTTATCTCTTCTAGGAAACAAAATATGGAAGATTTTCAAAAATGCATTTTTTTCTTTTTCACCCTGTATCTACCCAATGAAACAAAAATTTCAAAATCTGATGTCGGATTATTCATGGACAAATGAATACGCAACTTTTCTCCCATTTAACCGACGTTGTATCTCCAACGGTTTCCAATATCCCCATGTACTGCATTTTAAACTGGACACCCGGTATATTGTATATTAAAATGACGCGGAAATGCTGACTGCTGCCAGTCCTAAGTCTGGATAAAGTGTGAAGGGAATATTCTATTTTCTTAACGCGCAGAGTAAATTTGTTTGAAATTCAAATGGCAAATTTAATAAAAATAGAAACCGATCTACAAGATACCAAATAATAATAATACAGCTAGTTCCTTATAATATTGTTTTGTAGAATATAAAATAATTTAAATACATATTTAAAATCTTGTTGTTGTACGCAATTAGCACTCCGAGTAATTACTCCGGCTTCCTGGTCCGGGATCGGCCGTTTCCATGTACGCAAATGGCACTACAAATCTCTTGTATGCAAATGGCACGTACGCATCTAGCACCTATTCCTTATTCATACCTAATCATTATAATCTTCTAATGCCTATATAATGTACTCTAAGTGAATGTTTGACTATGTCTGTGACGGTACCAATTCAAAAGCGAGGAATTATTAAGGTCTATCTGGTCGTTTAACAATAAATCCATATATTTAAGTTTGTTTATTTCTAAGGCTTCAAGTAAATTTAATTTTAAGGTTTTTGGTTGTGAATGTAAAATCTGAAATTTATTGTCGAAAGATGTAGTAAAACATGTCATATTTTTAATTGTGATTATACTAGAAATTAGGCCGTTTCAATTAATACTTTTAACAAGCTTACATTTATTTGGAAAGAGAGTAAGTTTTTCAATTAGTGTAACTACTTGTATTCGCGTATGAATTTGCAACTGTTGCAAACCGTCAGCACACAAAAACTGGTTGATCACATGATGATGACACTTGGATCGATTGCTGACAATAAATGCCATTTGGAAGTCACAATATTTAAAATCGCTACCAAATACGAACGAAAGAAACTAATTACTGTGACAGTTACAAACACCATCAATGTTGCAAAACACTTGAGATATTACAATTGTTTGCAAGGCTAATCTGACCGGCGTATGTAAATTCCGCACACGATCAATAAATAGTAACGACGAAGCGATTACCACCTACCTCATTATCCCTCGCCCTCATTAACGTAAGTAAGAAATAATTTCTGGATACAAACTATAATAACAGTAATGTTGAAACGATTACAACAACTAAGTTTTATTTTGAGGCTGCAATTCATCAAGCTCTTCAAGCAGTTTTTAATTTTAAGTAAATTAAGTGGATGTCTTTTCCATTTAAAGCAATCATGCATGGTATAGAAAAATTCTAGAAATAGGATTGTCAAACGAATATAAAAATCCTGTTTCGACCACAAGAATATGGCTAAAACATTTATTACCATTTTCAAACACCGAAGATGTGTGTAACACATTTTTTTCTAAATTTAATGGCGAACAAACCAGATAATTATCAATTGACACTCTTTAGTTATACTTATACAGGGTGTTCACACTTAAACCCGCACCATTGGTAACTCCGTTATTATTGGAGCCACGAATTCGTCCAAATTACCAAACTAGTAGGATTTTTCCTGGCGGTTACGACGATGAAAACAAAAAAACAATTGAACGTCGCGTTTTTCAGATATTTGACAAAATGTAATTTTTTAAATGGAACACCCAATATATTTTATGCGGTTGAATAAAAAATTTCGTTCTGAATAAAAATGTTTAAATACATTATCTTAAAAAAATTGAAAATAAAAAAGTTATCACGTGATTTCTTAAACATTGCATTTTGTTTAAAAAAATTTATGAAAGACGTAGCATGTTTCACATGTTTATCCAATTGAAGTCATCTTCAGATATTAAATAAAATAATATCATAAACATCCTTAAAATTTGCTTACTTTATCACTAAAACGTAAGTTTTCAAATGAGATACCGTGCATTTTTAGGGATTTAGGATTTGTTTTTAGGGATGCCTAACGAAATTTGTAATTAAATAATATGTACCGATTATTGTATACTATTCTCTTGTTGAACGGATGAAAAAAATTTTCGTATAGGTCCTAGAATGTTTGTTCATAATATTCCTAAATGAATTCAAACGAAACGTTGTGTTTTTAACGAAATTTATTTTGATTTCGTCCACGAAACTTAAGAATAACAAATAAAAGAATAATAAGCACTATCAATCAACATACATAACTAAAATAGTTGTTCGAAGGTACCACCTTCTTGGTCCAGACACTTGCGGGCTCTTTTCTGAGTGCAGCGCGTGGCTTTGAGAAGGGTCCTTCCATCAATATTCCGAATAATGGCCGTAATGTTATTTTGAAGTTCTTCCACATTTTGGTAACGATGTTTGTTAACTTCATTTTTCACTCGGCCCCATAAAAAAAAATCTAGCGGAGTTAGATCTGGTGAGCGTGGGGGCCACAGAACTGGTCCATGAGTTCCAATCCAACGGGGTCCAAACAGTCTCTCCAGTAATGCGTTAACGATATGGTGATTATGAGCCGGTGCACCGTCTTGTTGGAAGTATATCCGCGGCCTATCCATCAAGTTCACGTTGTCCACGAAATCTTCCAATACATGAGACATAAAGTCCTCATATCTCTCTCCCGTTAATGAGCCGCGGTAAAAAAAAGGACCCACAATTTTAGATCCATTCATACCACACCAAACATTAAGGCTGAACCGATGTTGTGGATTAGTGGGATGAGTCAAAAAAGGATTTTCCCGACTCCAAAAATGATAGTTTTTTTTCGATTAAACATTCCCTTATTAGAGAAGTTACTCTCATCCGACCATAAAACATATCGAGGAAAATTTGGATCTTCTTCACATTTATGTAGGAACCATTCACAAAATTCCATTCTTCTTATATCATCATTAAGATGCAAAGTTTGTACTGGCCGATATTTGTATGGCTCAAAATTATATTTTTTCAAAATTTTATGAATCGTTCCCAATGAAAGGTCTATTTCCCTTGCCAATTCTCTAATTGAATTGTTAGGATACGCCTCAAAATATCCCAGTACATTTATCTCCACTTCTTCACTAACCACAAATTGCTTCTTCGTTCTATTCTTCTTGAAAACCTCTTCGTTTCGCCGAAATTGTCTGTATAATTCCAAGAAATATCTTCTTTGAGGAATCGCGCGCTCGGGAAACATTGCACTATAATGTTCGCGAGCTCTAATAGTGTTTTTTCTCTGAAATATGTAAGCTTCCATAATATCACATTTTTCCTCATGTGTGAAAACCATTTTTATTAGAAGAAAACAAGAAGAAAACAGCAAAATAACAATGCGAATTTTAAAACACTGACAGATTAATTTGACGGATTGTTATTGAATATTTTTTTTTATTGGTGCCTATTTGATCAAAATTGTAACAACTATTGTAATGTAGGCTAATTTCATTTTCTCTTTTCCTTTTTTTCTGAGTGGAATTTTAAATTATACTGTCCCATTTTAAAATGGGTACTTTTCTGATTATCTCGGGAATATGCCCCTTTAAAGAAATCACGTGATAACTTTTTATTTTCAATTTTCTTGAGATAATGTATTGAAAAATTTTTGTTCAGAACTAAATTCTTTATTCAACTGCATAAAAATATATAGGGTGTTCCATTTAAAAAATAACATTTTGTCAAATATCTGAAAACGCGACGTTCAATTGTTTTTTTTGTTTTTACCATCGTAACCGCCAGGAAAAATCCTACTAGTTTGCTAATTTGGACGAATTCGTAGCTCCAATAATAACGGAGTTACCAATGGTGCGGGTTTAAGTGTGAACACCTTGTATAGTGAAAAATCTGCATTTTCTCCACACGTATGGGCGCTGAATTGTCTCACACGACTCGCACAGCAAATGCTTGCCAGTCGTTTCATTGGCATTTTAGGAATTGTTTTAATTTGGCACATTTAAATATTTATCGGGTTTTGGATGAACTTATGTAAAAATTGCGAGCGCTAATAAAAACGTATAAATATACAAGCCAAACATTGTTTTTTATATTTAAATTCATATAAAAAGGATAACACCTCGAATAGTACACAAACAGCAGCAATATTTTATCACAGCTTACCCGTATGTTAGTATTTAGCTGTGTATATTGTACTATATTTTTGGAATTTATATGTACCTATCTATAATTATTAAAAATAAACTCTTTCTTTTTTCGATTTTTTAACTGTTAAAACTTTTATTTGTATCTAACATATTTAGTGAACAAACTCTTTGATCAAGCAGTTTTAATTAATTTATAGGAAAATTATCAGTGTTCCACCCCCGCTGTTAGGGTCGGAGATTACAGTACTGTTATTATAGTTTGTATCCCGAAATTATTTCTTAATCCCTTCAGCGTTACTACCTGGTCCAGTCGTTATTATTTCTTGACCGTGTGCGGAATTTACATGCGTCCATACTGACCAATGATGGGTTTTAAATGATTATATGTATTAAATTTTAAATTCGAGTTTCATTTCTGTTATAGCTTCTTTCTTTTTCTCTGTATCTCGTATTGGCCAAACTACACTAATATTATTTTGAGTTGTAGAAGTAAACTCATCTTGTGATAATGGTAACTTTGTTATCGAAAGAATATTGTTATAAATAACGAATAAAAACTTGCGGAACGTGTCAAGAATCTAATTTTACCGTAAATCTAAAATTTTAATTCATGTTTCAGCACAAGCCAGATGCCACAGCCATTAACAATAACACAATTAAAATTACTGCTTTGGTGAGAAACGAATGAGGTAAATGTGAAACAGGTTGATACAAAAAAAAAAGCGGATTTGCAAAAATCCCGGACCTTACATGTGTTATATATGAAACGACCGCATGGATGTTTAGTAGAAATAAAACTGCTGCTCTAAAAATAGAGAAACGGCTCTAGACTAGTACATGGAAACTCTCATGACGCAAGGCGTCTTAAATAGATATCTCACGCGGTCATAACTTCTTCAGAAGCACGGGCTTTCCCTTCTATAAAAACATTACAAACACCTCTCACCCTGTTCTGGCCTTCTGTCGTACGGAAACTGTCACTCCTCTTGACGTCGCAGCCCATCATCCGACCGCCTAGCGATGGCATTTAAACTTTAAATCGCCACAGAACTTTCGGAATGTGTTGAGTCAGTTAGCGAGAGATACAAAAGAAACTCCAAACGATAATAATACGCGAGCGAAGCGGTGGAAAATCACACTTCGTATTTCATGTTTTTCTGCGAATGTTAAACGCGAAAAGCATCAATTTACCGCGATAAAACCGTACGAAAAAACCGTTCGAAAATTACGCGCTCGGATCGGTGCAACGCAGCACAACCCCGCTCATCAACCAAAACAACACTACTCCACTAGCTGCCTGGTAGGTTGCTAACATTCGAGTTTGACCGTGGTGTATAAAAAACTAGGCGTTCAGTACATATTATGTATACATAAACTTGACCGGCATATCGCAGCGTTTAATGTGCATCGCGCGTATTATAAAAATCGTGCAATAGTCGTACTGTTTGTAGAATGCGCTAAAAAAGAGGTGACCAAAAAATAGAAAGAGAAACGACAAACGAGGAGCGGGAAAAACGTGATTTCGATGGAGCTGGCCTCTCTCGTAAATGAAATTCCTAAAATTACGGCTTTCACTGAAGAATTATAGTGAACGCACAGAAGTCTAGTTATTGCGCAAAGCATACTAAAAACAAGTGAAATTAAACAATGAAATTTTAATTTTTTAAAGATCGGTGATTTACTGAAACAAATTACTGGCGTAGAATAGAATTAATGACTGCATCCCATAAAAGTTAATAATTAAGATAATATTTGTTGTCTAACAGTAAAAATACTAATAACAGAACAATAATGAATGGCAAGTAGGTATAATTTAACTAAACATGTTTATAACGGCTGTACCAGCGTAGTGACGAAGTTCACTATCGATTTATAATAATGTAAACAGCGAAAACTATTACTTTCTTATACGTAGTATAAGGAAGTATTATTGTGATGAGAAAAAATTTCTACCTCGAGATTTTTGAGCGGTCAAACGGCTATACAAGTGTCTAAAGTTAAGTGTTCACCATTGCTAACTTTGTTATTATTGAAGCTACGAAGTCGGTTAAATTAGCAAACTTGCAGGACTTTTTTTGCTGATTAAGTTAGTCAAAACAGAGAAACAATTGAAGAGCTAGTTTCTGAGATATTTACAAAAACAACAAATTTTTAAATGGAACATCCTGTATATTTCGACATATTTTGAAAGAGAGTTAAATTCTAAACAAAAAGTAAGTAATACACTATCGTCCTAAATTTAAAAATAAGCGAATAAAAAGCACTTAAACTCTTTGATTATCATTACTTTAATATGTAAGTAGTATTAAAATAATGATAATCAAAGAGTTTAAGTGCATTTTATTCGTTTATTTTTAAATTTAGAACGATAGTGTATTACTTACTTTTTGTTTCGAAATATACAGGATGTTCAATTTAAAAATTTGTTGCTTTTGTGAATATCTCAGAAACTATCTCTTCAATTGTTTATGTTTTGACTAACTTAATCAGCAAAAAAAGTCCTACTAGTTTGCTAATTTAACCGACTTCGTAGCTTCAATAATAACAAAGTTAGCAATGGTGAACACTTAACTTCAGACAACTTGTATATATCAATTCCAAATTTTGTATTTGAACGTATAATCTCCCTCTTGAGATTTGATTAGATTTTCAGTAAAATTGGTAGACCGGAAGTAGTCGTTTACTTCAGTCAAAAATTCGAATTTTGTCAATATTTCATCAACTACTAAGTTTGAACTAATTTATAAAAAAAATCATATGTACTCAAAATTAAATTTTAGAATCCCCAAGAATTAGGAAATATGTAATTCATCCGTAGCATATTCATACAATTGGTTCGATGACATAAACTTTCAGAATCGCTTACATGTTTGTCAATGGGCAGCAGATAAACTGTCCTGACTTTTTCAGCTTTTTGTTGTGTACCGACGAAGACACCCTTCTATTAAAATGGATACGTTAATCGTCACAATTTTCGTTATTATAACACATAAAAACCACACTTTATCACACCTGAAAATTTTCAAAATCATTGGTCATTAATAGAGCTAGTATAATTAAGCAAATTGCCTTATTATGCCGTTTTTGCCTTTTTTGCGTCTTTTTTAGGATTCTGCCTTTTTTTAGGAATCTCCTGTTTTCTTGCCTTTTTGTGCCTATTATTGTATACCAAATTACAATTTTAAGAAATTTCGTTCTTAAATTTTCAATTTAAAAAAAATCCTAATAGCAATTTTCCTAGAAAAATGCACATTTTAAATTTCTGAAATAAATTGTAATAAACCATATACAGCTTGTGTAATGGAACATTTGATATAGCAAGTCCAAAATACATCAGAATTGCAACATGGTAATATCAAGTGTTTCATTACACAAGCTGTATATATTTGAACATGAAGAAAAAACGTTTTATGAAAATCCGTCTAGTAGTTTTTGCGTGATGCGCGAACAAGCATTCTGAGATTTACAGTTTTATATATCTGTGAGATTATTCCCAAATGTAAAGGTTTAGTGGGTTTTACCCAGTTTAATTTTAATGAGGGGACAGACCAGATTGTCAGGAGATAGTTTGATACTGAAACTGAAAATTGTCTTAACGTATATTCAAACAAATTTCTCTTGGTTGCCCCACGAAATAAAGAAATTGGAAACAGTTGGATTGACTCTTGTGGAATCCCTAGATATTGTATATCCTCACATCAAGCGCCCCTGGACCAGCAGAAATAAAAATAGAGGACAAACTAAAAAGCTGTTTTGCAAAAAAATCCGTCTTAAGAAAAGTTAAAAATAATTTCCGAAATTCACCAGGGGATTTCCAGTTAATACTGTATATACATAATTATGCTATTTTTGAAGTGAAAACTTCTATGGGCGCGTTGATTGTGGGCACTGAACGAGACTGAGCCGTCACGCTCGGCTATGTAACGCTCGTTCGGGTAAAGTCGGCTCGAGTCGACTAAAGGGGCGAGAGAAATATAGTCAACGCGTCACTGCTATACTCGTTCGTTTTTAGAGTTTGATACAAATCAGGATCAGACCGAGCGAAATGTACTAGAATAATGTATACACAATAATAATAAATATATGTTTCTTAAATGTAATATAGAACGAAAATGGAAAATGTAAATGAATATAGAACGAAAAAAAAAAAGTTGTATTTCGTATTATTAACCTCGCCTTGATGAAGTTTTCACTTCTGCCGTGTGGTCTTACGCAAACCCATTTTTCTTTATTTTTAAATAAACAGTTTTAATTTTACGTTTTCGCCATGTTTATATTTTATTTATGCCACCTCCGCAAGTAAATCCATGTTTTTTCTTCCATGGAACGGAAGGTGATTTCAGTGCGTTTTCAGGATGAGAATTAAAAAGAATCATGGTATTCGTCAAATAAAGGGTCTTTTATTAAGCGCTTCCTATCTTTAAATTTAAATAAAACAAAGTAGGTGTGAGATATCATCGAAATTTTTTATTCGTTTGAAAGCCCTATCGATGCCATTATTTATGGAATATAATATCGGACAAATGTCCGCCGCGACTTCGCTGAGTGGCGCGCATTCCGGATGTCCAATTTTCCATGACTCTGGCGCATAAATCAGGCTGAATTTGACCGATGGCTTGGGTTATGTTGGCTTGGAGGGCCGCTGTGGTTTGTGGATTATTCGCATAGACCTGCGACTTAAGAAAACCCCACAAGAAACAGTCCAACGGGGTCAAATCGCACGATCTCGGTGGCCAGTTCACATCACCTCCACGTGAGATGATCCTCCCCTCAAATCGCTCGTGCAGAATTTCCAATGTGGTATGAGCTGTGTGACACGTAGCGCCGTCCTGTTGAAACCACATCTCATTGATGTCCATATCATCCAATTCAAGCCAAAAGAAATTGGTAATCATCGCCCTATAGCGTTCGCCGTTGACGGTGATGGCCTGGCCAACATCGCTCTGAAAGAAATATGGACCGATGACGCCGCCAGCCCAAAATCCACACCAAACAGTGACTTTTTCGGGATGCATTGGACGCTCTTGAATCTCACGTGGATTGGTATTGTCCCAAATTCGACAATTTTGTTTGTTGACGTACCCATTCATCCAGAAATGCGCCTCATCGCTGAAGATGATTTTTTGATGAAAATTAGGATCAGTTTCCAACTGCTCCAGGGCCCAATCAGCGAACACACGTCGTTGTCTATGGTCATTTACCTTCAGCTCCTGTGTCAGTTGAATTTTATACGGGTGCAGGTGCAAGTCACGACGCAAAATTCGCCAAGTTGTGGTCCGCGAGAGGCCAAGTTCTTGTGAGCGACGCGAAATCGACCGCCTCGGATTCTTCTGCACGCTTTCACGGACAGCGGCGATGTTTTCGGCAGATCTTGCGTTTCGTGTTCGTACGGATGCTGCTTCCTTGATTACTGAACCAGTAGCTTCAAATTTATCCACCACACTGCGAATAGTCCTCTTGGTAGGACGATTACGACGACCGTAAAATGGCCGAAGTGCGCGGAACGTTGCCCGAATAGAACATCCATTTTGATAAAACAATTTTATCATTTGCACGTGTTGTTGAGCGCTATATCCGTCCATGGTGATTTGGCAAAACAGACTGAATAAATGACAGCCAATCTGACAGATGTAGCTTCAACAATATGGCCACTACCAACTGTCAAAGTTCGGAAGTCCCTATTGGAAGACCCTATAGTAGACTATATATGGGCGAGAAAGGGGAATACGGTTAAGTTTCAGTCAGACTAGACCGACTCGTTTTTTGTCGGCTCTCGGGAAAACCGGTGCCCTATCTCGCCCATCTCTATAGTAGACATAGAAAAAAGTTAAGACTTTATTGAAAATGTTTGCCAACGAAAACACTTGCGTCTAAGGACGATAGTTAAGCACCCTTTTAAATTAACTGTGGTTCCAATTTTGCAGGAAGATTACTTTAATTAGAAGACTTAGGCAATTTGTAAATCACGGAAAAATCTATGGATTACGTCAAAAAACTGTGCTGTAAGAGTATTGGACAAAGTTTAATCTCATTCTCACAAACGAACATTCAAATCAAGCGCCAGGCAGTCGTTAAATATTTGCCGCCAAATGTAACAGTTTCCATTTATCCAATGGATCAGGGACTGCCATAATGAATGTATCGTACAGGCTTACTTCAAATTAATGATGAATATCCTGATCAAGAAACAACTTCAAATAGAAACATAACTTTAATGTAAGCAATGTATGATCTTGAAAATGCCTGAGGCAAAGTGCAATCAACACCATTACAAAAATTTTGTTAAGAAAATATTCTGTGATTATGAAGACCGAAATGAAGACACTGATCCCGATGACGGTGATGTTAAGTTTAATCCATCATTTGCCAAATTGTGTAACATTTTAGATGCTCAAAATTATTGTTGACATGCTGAACATTGAGAAGTGTTGACGAATCTTCAACAAGACACGTAATAGTTATTGATACCTTATAGTTATAGAAGAAAAAAACTGTCAAACGCATTTGCAACATTAAAGAAGGAGACGAAAGTGATAGAAACATATGAGAGAACGTATGAACGAATTTCACATTTCCTACTATAAACAATATTAACGGCAACGGTTTTTTTTTTTGAAAAAATTCCACCTTGAGTGAGATTCGAACCTTACATTCCGCTGATTATACAACTAGGTATGAAATAAATAAAAAGAAGTGAAGAAAATTACCACAGATACTATATACATTTTGCTCTCCATTGACAATATAAGAAAAAAACTAAAGAACACATTGCGAAAAGATTAAATGGGCTTTACGTTTTAAAATACACCGAACAAAGTCAGAACACTTTCAAATTTACTCAAGAGAACTTTTCCAATATGATTTACCGATTCAACTTCATTTACGCAATACAAAATCCTATCCAATCACCTTCCTATGCTATAACATAAAATTAGACTTTCCATGACCAGGTTTGAGACGACTTAACTTGCACAGTTACTGATAAATAGGAAATTATAATACACTAAAGTTGTTTACAATAATCATTTGCGTATGTCCGTTTAGATAAAATTCGAAACAAAAGAATTTAGTATTGAATATGTATACCATAAAAGTTCTTGAAACACAACGGTCCTTGATATATTAACTTTCTTTGCTTCCAGTAAATGCTCCTTCGTATTTGTCGAAAAGTAATCAAATCCCACTAACGGAATACCCGCATGGCAGGGCTTCTCGTAAATGTCCTTCTCTGCGTTTTTTTTTTGTTTTATCATCTCTCGGTCATGGTCTTATATACTGGTACTCCCCCTAAATCGTTTTTCTCTTTACACATTTGGAAAACTTTTATATGTACAATGTATATACATATATGTAGTACTTGATAATATATTGAAATATGAGCATTTTGTACACGCACATTTTCAAAATGTCGAATATTATATTCTCAAACACATATTATATATTATATTTATGTATTAGATAACTTAATAGGGTAACTGCGTTGGTTCTCGACCAGTTAGCAGAAGATTTGATTTCTAAATCTCCTAAAAATTACATGTTTATAATAAATCGCATTTTTTTCACTCAGTGTATCGAGTATACAGTGTGCTTACCGACGACCTGCGTATAGGGCTTACTGTGAGATAAAACGACGACACCGAGACTTTGTATGAGTTAGTACGAAAAAGCAATATACAAACTGCTCCTTGGTCGAGTGTAGTGTTGGAAAAGAGGGGATTCGAGTAGATTTACGCTGAGGCTAGAACGGGCTAGGCTGACTCTTCGTTTAAGCAGAGCAACGAGGATAGATAGCGCAGCTGTACTGCAGTTTGTATATTGCTTTCTCGTACTAACTCATACAAACTCTCGGTGTCGTCGTTTTATCTTACAGTAAGCCCTATACGCAGGTCGCCTGCAAGCACATGGTATATGTAGAACATTTCTTATTGATTTTCTTTGAACATAATTATTCCTAAACTGAAATAAATTTTATAAACCTGAAACATTGGAATTTTTTGGGTTTTCGACCACCCCTCACAGTTTTCGACCAATTTCGAGTTGTTTTTCGACCGCCTCTAATAATTTTTGACCACTTAAGTTCATTTTCGATCGCTAAATAAATTTTGTATGGATGGGTTATGTAAGTTCGATTTTACAGCATAGTACTACATTAAAATTCAATTAACAAATAAAAATAGTTTATTTTATATTATTCTTTAGTTCAGGTACAATGTTACCGGATGGTAAACACGTCCGGCATTTTATGGAAACAAATGGATGTTTAATTATTTACACTGGTTACATTTGTAATCTTTTGTTGCGGCCATATTGTATGAAATGCTAGAAAATTCTGTGCATTTTTTATGATACTATCGGTCACAAAAGTCGCATCCTATACTTCTTTTATAATCCTCATCGGTATCACTATTAAGTATTTCTGTACAACAAGCACAAGGTATTTTATTATTATTATTTTGGACAATGTGGGTTTTATTTCCTTTTACTTTGGCAGTTATTTTTTTTTGTTGCTGTGCCTTTTCTGTTGCTTTTTTTCTCTTATCTTATCCATTTCTTTTTGTTTTTTCTTATCATCCCTTGCCCTTTTTCTCCGTTCTTTTTCTACTTCTTTCAGCTCCTTTTCCTCATCTTTTCTGCTATAATACTATCGCCATTTAACAGAAGATATTGCACTTGGGGCTTTTTCATTTGTATTTGCTGTATTTCTATTCCTTTGGGTTAAAGTTGATGGATATACAAGATGCTTGTCAAAAAATGAATCAGGAAGTGAAGACGATGTAAGTAGTTTTTGGGACTCCATACATTCTGCTAGCCTCCCTTATTTTCATTTTATTTTCTCTAATTTGATGTAGGGCTGTTGTAAGGCTTCCTGTCTTGTATTAAAACATTTTCTTCTTACCCTTACTCACAGATTTTTTTGCTTTTTCCTTTTGGTGTGTGTTTTTAATTGGGGGCCACTGTGAGTAAAAAGTAATCAAAATTTTAGGACATACTAATCTATTAACCATCTAGCCTTAAATATTATGTTGAAGGCACTGACTGACTTTATGGTAGTTAACAGAATATGTTAGTCCATGTTTAAATTTCCAAAAAATATATAATGGTCCAAAATCAGATGCCTTATTTTAGTTACTCGACCACTCAACGATCACATGAAAAATACACATTATAAAGTAAAATATGCTGGTCGCAAACTAAAAGTATTTAATTCTTTTATGATTCAATACTTTATATCACATAAAATTCGGAAAATATGTGTACTCAAACAAGTTACGTTTATTAAAAGAAGGACTTGTAAATTTAGTTTTCGACCACCGAGGTCGAGAACTAAAAAAAAAATGCTTTTTTAAGATCTGGTTAGCGACCACCAAAAATATTTATAACACAAGCAAGAAACTTGCATTTTTTCAATAAAATATTGTACTTTCTACCATTCCTTATAAACTACAACAGTAGAAACTATTATATAACAAACAGAAGCCATTGTAGTTACTATTTCCTTCTTTCATATACACACACTGTTTTACAGGAAACAAAGCAACACACGTGCTACGCCTAAACATAGGTCATATCTGATTTATTTCTATAGATATCTCTGTCGTCACAGGGCAAACTATATGTCCATTTGCTGGTCAAGAACTGTCTGGAACTAGGAAAACATAAGTGGACGAAAAATAAAGTCCACTTTTCTTATTATTTCAAAATATATAGAGAATTACCTTACATAGTAAATTTTTCTCTGCATTATTTCTAAAAGAAAAAAAAGAAATATGATGTTTCTTTCTGCACGTTTCCGGCTCTTATAAGGATATATAGTAAATCAAGTCTTCTATTACACGTGCAGTTTGTTTCGCATCTCTCCATCATGACCTTAATTACTTGAATAACGCGTTTGAACTTTTGAATAACATAAAATCGAAATGAATGGAAAACTAATTGATACATAATTATTATATTTACTGCAATAATTTTGGATGAAAAACCCTTTCAGTATTTCAATTCTCCATCTACAATTTATCTTGATTTTATTCCATAGAAATAATAAAAGTTCTACGTAATTTAATTATTCTACTTTACGGACTTCCAAACTAAATAAATAAACTAAAAAGTACATACGTCAATTTAACACTTTACTTAAAATTAGGGAAAATACTTACTGGTTTATTATCTCCGGGTCCCAAAAGAGGGGAATGTGCCTGAAACAATAAATCACCATTTAGAATCATAGTAGAACTATTATTTTCAATTTCATCTAATCCAAAGGTTACATTAAAATGAATAGAGGTCAAGAGTCGTGAAACCCCTAGGCCAATATGCGATCGTAAAGTTTAAAAGTTACCTCATTTATTTTGGGATATAAGACTGATGTACGAATAGATAAAATTATAAATAGGGAGGAAATTCAATATTTATAATAATTAAAATTTACTAAATTATTTATAATTAATTGATAAGGGAGACACTTGTTGAAACTCCATAACACTGGTGACTGGTAAATTATTTATTTATGTCCAAAGTTAATAATAAAGGCGTTAATGATATATCTTTATAAATTACTGAAGCAGATGTGCATCATGTCCGGTGCTAATTTTTCCCTGCCATTGTATTATAATATATTAATCGCAAACCGAACTCCCTACATAGTATTCGACATTGCTTATTACGAAAAGCACAGGAAGGGTACAGCATTTTACCATTAAGATTTTCATCTGGAAATGGACTGAGTGCCAGTGTATAAATATTATTAATTTGAAATTTGATTTAAACTAATCATGATTAATTGCTAGTAACTCAAAATAGTATTAAAAGCATAATTAGACCTCAAGGAATCGTCAAAATCGGTCGTTATATCCGAAGTTCATTATAAGCGATAAAGAGAGAATAAATGTTTGAGACTTTCATTTTTTAATATACAGTGTGTTTCACTTTGATACTTGAAAAATCAGTATTTTTTAATGGAACATCTGATTTAATTTTTTCTTTTTTAAAATATATTGCACTTAAAAAGCTCTACACAGTGATGTGCATTTTTTTGATTTAGGCCCTTTGCATGGCCTGCTGTGGTATTAAATGTAACCCCAAAAATGGCAAAATCGTATTAGGCATTTTTTTAACAAAAAAACTATTTATGCAATCGATTTAGCCATGCTTCGAAACCCTTAGTACCAAGTTTCAAAGTCGCATCTTATACAGAGTGTTTATAATTTAGGTGCAAACTTCGAAAAATACCAATGTTTGGGAGCACCCTGTATTAACAGAATAAAATATTTTCGAGATTTTCTTCTTTCGATGGAGGTGTAAGTACTATGGCTTTGAAATTATACTCTTTTTATTGGCCTAGTTAATACAGGGTATTCGTAATAAAAAATCAAATTTAAGGAAAAATCAATTTTTTTCGTTTTTATTTACTGAACATAACAAACTACAAAATAACCAAATATCTTTAAATTTTCGAGTTTTCTATTACCCCTCCTTCAACTTGAATACATTTTTCTAACCTTCTTTGGCAATGATTCATTACTTTCGCGAGTTCCTGATGAGAAATTAACTCGCACTCTTCTGTTATCCTCCGCTTAAGTTCTTCCACATTATTGGGTCTTGTACGGTAAACATTTTCTTTAAGTTTCCCCCAAAGATAAAAATCGAGTGGCGTCAAATCTGGCGATCTCGGAGGCCACTTAATTTCTTGACTATAGCGCCCAATCCACTTTCTGGGAAATTTTTGATCAAGCCAGTTGTTAATTATTGCTGCAGTATGGACGGGTGCACCGTCCATTTGAAATATCATGTCGGCACGTCTAGCAATTGGCAGTTCTTCTAAGGCACCCCAGAAATTCGTATTTAGAAAATTCAAAAAATGTTGGGCCTTCAAGTTATGTTGAAAAAAAAAGGGACCAATTATTTGTTTATCAAAAATTCCGCACCATACATTAATTTTCTCAGAATATTGCCTTTTACAGTGAATAGCCCAGTGAGGGTTTACTTCCGACCAGAATCTACAATTTTGTGAAGATACAACCCCGTTTGTGGTGAAGGTTGCCTCATCCGAAAATAAAATTTTATTTAGGAAATTGTGGTCATTTAGATAATGTCCTTGACACCACAGAGCGTATTCCATTCGAGAATTTTCATCACCTTTTTCTAAAGTGTGTAGGAATTTTGGTTTGTAAGCAACCTTTATATTTTTCTTAAGACATCGCCAAACTTTGCTGGAAGGTATATTAGTGTTTCGCGAAATTTGTCTAACGCTAGTTTTAGGGTTGTGCCGAATTTGATTTAAAACAATGTTTTCTATGTTCTCAATTAAATTGTTTCCCCTTTTATTTGTGGAAATAACATTACCAGTTGTATCGAAAAGAGAATTAATATTTGCTACAGTTTGAAAACTCACTGGTTCTAGTTCTTGATGTCTCCTGTTAAATTCTTCTGCAGCTTGTTTATAAGTTTTTGCATTGTCACCAACTAGTCTTATTATTTCAACTTTTTGCTGTAAAGTTAGTTTATTTCTAACCATTTTTACACAACTTTAATGGTACACACAATAAAGTTTTAAGCAATATAACAGCAAGTGTCAAATTGTTTGAAGTTTGATACATTTTTGTTTTCAAGGCCTGCTTCACTAGCGTTAGACAAATTTCGCGAAATACCTTCCACCAAAGTTTGTCGATGTCTCAACAAAAAATTCTGTTCGGATGTAAACCCTAACTGGATTATTCATTTTAAAAAACAATATTATGAGAAAATTAATGTAAGGTGCGGAATTTATGATAACCAAATCACTTGTCATTTTTTCTTCCAACATAATTAAATAATTAATGTCCTCAACTTAAGCAGAGAATAACAGAAGAATGCATGACTAGCACTAAAATATTTTATCTTATTTATTTTTACTTATTTTGTAGTTTTTTGTTATGTTCAGTTAAATTTCTTTTACTAAAAATAAAACGAAAAAAATCGATTTTTCCTTAAATTTAATTTTTTATTACGAATACCCTGTATTAACTAGGCCAATAAAAAGAGTATAATTTCAAAGCCATAGTACTTACACCTCCATCGAAAGAAGAAAATCTCGAAAATATTTTATTCTGTTAATACAGGGTGCTCCCAAACATTGGTATTTTTCGAAGTTTGCACCTAAATTATAAACACTCTGTATAAGATGCGACTTTGAAACTTGGTACTAAGGGTTTCGAAGCATGGCTGAATCGATTGCATAAATAGCTTTTTTGTTAAAAAAATGCCTAATACGATTTTGCCATTTTTGGGGTTACATTTAATACCACAGCAGGCCATGCAAAGGGCCTAAATCAAAAAAATGCACATCACTGTGTAGAGCTTTTTAAGTGCAATATATTTTAAAAAAGAAAAAATTAAATCGGATGTTCCATTAAAAAATACTGATTTTTCAAGTATCAAAGTGAAACACACTGTATAAGAATAAAAGTTATAAATGAAAAACCTAAATTTAAGTGACGCAAATCAAAACACAATAGATATGCAATTGCCCACATATATTTCAACTTCTCCGAAATTATTCTGGTGATTCTGGTTCACCCTCATTAGCTTATTCTTGGTCACTTACAGATTTGTCTTCGTCTATCAAAGAGGCATGATATTCACGTCGTCCAAATATTCTGCTATAACTAGTAAATTGTCTATATCAATATAATCAGTCATGTTCAAGTATTCAAAAATATGGCAAATCATCATCAGACCCAAATTTTGTACGGCGTCATCATCAAAACGAAACACACCTTTTTAAAAACAACAGATTATTGTCTTTTGTGTAACTTTTCGCCAAAATTTATCAGCTAAATTGATGACTTGAAGGACGTCAAGTGAAAAACTCTTGCACTCATCAATACTATGCACAATTTCTATCAAAAGCATTCGGCAATAGTTGGCTTTGAAAGAATGAATTAGACCCTGATCCACAGTATGTAGCTGGTGTTTGGTTGTAAGAATACAAATTTTATGGACTTTAGTTCAACAGCATTATGTTGCGCTGAACAAATATCGACCAACAATAAAAATTTTCTTTCAATATACAGATCTTGATCATTCACGGAGTCCTCAGTAAACATTTCGCCCGTCATCCATGCTCGTTAGTTGGATTTGTATTTAACGGCTAAATTTTTAACTTTTTACAAACAACACGGTTGTTGCGATTTTTCAATGTTAAGCGTTTTTCTTTTTTCTGTACAGGACGAATTCGCACAAACGGTGTTGTCTTTGGATAACATTCCACCTTTGCACTGTTTCCTCTGGAATTTAAGCGTCTTATTCGGGGAGAATATATTAAAAAAGCCCAAATACGGCGCGGCGGTAGGAATACACGAAAAGACTAAAGGCTGAAAAACAAGTTAGAAAAGTGTGGGAAGCAGGTAGATGGGGAGCAGACCTCGCATGAATTGTACTACTTAGGTGTCAAAATTACTGAAAAATAAGTGTTTAGCGTCAGAGCAGGTGAAGGCCTTAGCAAGAGGTAGAAGGAATTGGAAAAGAATTGTGAAATTATTGAAAAATAAGCTTTAAATACGATCACATTCTTACTACATCTGTTGAGAAAGCATTACTTGCGAGATATTCGAAAAAACTATTTTTAATAATACTTCAGAAATTTGTTTAAACTTAGAGGTTGACAAAATATTGGTGTTTGGTGGTTGAAATATGATTTTTTCACAGAAGTAGTAAACTATTGATTTCACTGAAAATCTAATCAATTCTCGAGAAGATGACTTACTTACTAATCCATATCCTCTTTACCGTTAGGCGTCGAGGTGTGCTACTTTGCACAATTTTTCCATATTAGCCTATCAGTAGATATTTTCTGAACATCGTTTTAGTGGCTTCCCCGGTCAACCAGCAACTGCGCTATTTCTTAATTCCGTGCTCTTCTTGGCCTACCTTTACTGCTCCTCTTGGTCCAGCCGGCCTCCGATATATCTTTTACAACGTTCGTGTTGCTCATTCGTGTCTGGTTTCCAAACCAACAAAGTTGTCTATCCTCAATTTTTTCGATTGTTGATATCATACCACATTTTTCTCGTATCTGCCCATTTCTAATTTTATTCAGTCTGGTAACAACCTCTATTCTTCCTTAAAATGCACATTGCAGCTGCTGCGCTGTTATTCTCGATTTCAATCTCTCAGTCGGTACACATGACTCGCTGCAGTAGCATCGTCTCCGAAGAAATACTGTCTTGTAAACCATTGTCTCGTTTCTCTGCTGACCTCTCTCTTACTTAAAAATATATACTTGAGTGCATGACACAAACCGTTGACAATTTTTATTCTATTATTTATATCTGCCTATACATCTCCTTTGTGGTTTACTGAAGATTACTTTTAAATATAAAGTTTTGTATTGAGAGGCTTAGCCGTTCGGCAGCTATCATTGTTACACACGCATGCACATACAAGGGAAGAGAGAGATCTCTCAAAAACGTCATTTTCGGTATCAGTTCAGTTCAAAAATGGAAAATTTTCATCATCACAATACTGCCTTGTACTACGTGTAAGCAAAAAATGAGATGTGGCCACCACACGACTTTCTTATATGTGTGTACGTTTAAAATTATACAAAAGTTTTCTAAATTAAGTTTTAAATACTTTTATCTTGTGAAAAGAATAAAGCTGTAAATAAATGTGTTACTTCAGGTTGGAATTTTGAGAATTTCTTTTACAAAAATTATTCAAAATCCTACTGTAGTACTTCTAATCTCTTAATAAAATCTCTATAGAATGCATACTTGGCGAGATATTCGAAAGAAAGTACTACTCGCTAAGAATAAAACTGTTACTTCCGGTCCGAATTTTGAATTTTTTTTTATACAAAAGGTAAGGACAATTAAGTTCTAATACCTTCATACTCGTAATGTATACCTGTCTAAAAAGCATGACTTGCGAAATATTCGCAAAAACCTGATTTTTGATAAAAGACCTACTTCCGGAATGTTATAATATTCTTTCCAATTTTAGTTTTGAGTACATAAGATTCTTTTATAAATTCGTTTAAGGGGTATAACGCCACTGTAGAATGTTCAAAAAAGCAATATTTTTTTTATTGGCTTAAAAAATGCCTCGAACCTTCTAAAATATGAAGCAAAAAATCTAATCTCCGAAAACATTTTTTTTCTATGGAATGCCGATGCTAACCGCATAAAGTACGCCGAGCAGGCCTTGTCAGATGCGGCAAAGGAGGCACGCTCCAACATAAAATCGGCCAGGAAACAAATACAGGAGGAAAATTTGAACCTAGAAGGGCAACTTTATGGTCCTGGAATAGCAAATTAATGGTAAAGATATTTTAAAAGTAGAATTTTTCATTTGTTCATGTCTATAAACGTTTCAAAACTTCAAACGCGTTTTTCTCGGAACATGATTTTTCAAAACGGCACGCAGCATAACTCCAACAATTTTCGATCCTTTTGTTTGAAAGTCTAAAACCACAACTTTGCAATAACATTTCAAAGTGAAATACGTATGGGTTTATCGATTAGTTAATTTAAACAATATTTATTAACAAATTATTATCCTATTTGTTGGGTGAAAATTGAACGACTTTATTCAAAGACTCGCCAATTACACAAAAATCAATATTTCTAAAATCCCGTACGTGTTTCACTAGATACACTCATGTAGATTACACAGATTTGTTTTCTTTTTTCCAAATTCAGATTGGCACCAGTTGTAGTGCGTGCCGCACGTCGCCTCACGTTCAACATGCATCGGGAGAATTGCTGTACTGTCGCCATTTTGGAATATTTTCTTACAAATTTTTTTTGTAATTTACTTAAATATTGTTATAGTATAAAGGCATACGTTAACAATATAATATGGAAAGTTATTAAAGTTACCAAATTTAATTAAATAAACGTAGAAAAATTTATTATGATGTGTTTAAAATAAGATTTATTGAGTTAATCATAAAAGAGGTTTATAGCATTTAACAAGTATTCGAATTTTATAAATAACCACCTGTATATGGAAAGGTTGACCATGTTCATTGTTCTTAGAAGTTCAAAATATTCTGGAAAGAAGAGAGTTGAATATTAGTTGTTATTTTGTAAAATGTATTATAAATTTGTAAAAACTTGGGTAATTGACGTTTATGAGGTGATAAAAATATTTAGAATATTATTTTGAAAGGTGTATAGATTGTATTGTAGAACAGTTCCCGGGAATAATTTGAAATACAGGAACTGTCATTATTTGACATGTGTTCAGAAATATAAATGTAGAGAGGTATTGGGATATGAATATGAAAAGAAGGGTTAATAAAATGATGAAAAGAATTTAGATATTCAGATAATACAATTTTAAGAAGTATTCTAGGTATATTAGAGAATTTAAAAGCTATGTTGTTGATGGTTATTGCTGTTGTAAAACTTTGATTGGAGAATACAAAATGAGAAAGGATTACTAAGGTAATGAATAAATAAAGAAGAGAATTTTTCAAATTCTAAAAAGCGGTAGACGTGTTTTTGGAAAAGAGAATATCTTTTCTGATATTAACGCGATAATAGATATTTATAAATGAGAAAAGTGTGTCTTGAGTGAACTTCGTTAACTACAAATAAATTAATATAAAAAAAGTAATTGTACTTACAAATTTGTACAAGATCCAGGTATATCCGAAATAGGATTGAAATCTCCGGGATCATATAAGTTTTCAGAAGGCTATTTAGTACCAGAGTTTTGAAATTCCATAAAGGGTGAAGAAATCTTCAAGATCCGGTTATTATAAAAGGTAGCAGATTCCAGAAGTACTGGTGTTCAAAAGAGGCAGGTTATCACAAGAGATCCATAAAGGTTGGTGAATTTCACAAGTTTCCGGGTGAATAGGAGAATTTGCTGTGCACGAAGAGATTTGGCTTAATATCGTAAGGACAATTTATTCCCACATCGAGCAAGTTCCTGTACAGGATAGTTGGTATCTTTCCTTCAAGAATTTGAACTAGATTGTAGTTTATCAACATCAGAGAAATGGTATCCGTCCAAAAACGTCATCAAGAAGTGGATAGTACTCATCTAAAAGAAGAAAGCAATTAAGTATTACCATTTTAGTAATTTTTTTTTTGTCAGTATTAAAGAAAGATAACATTTTGTGAATGTTGGAGAAGATTAAATTAAATGCAATATAATTCAGTATAGAAATAGATTGAACTAATTGTTAGTACAACAAGTACATTTGTTATAAACAACATAGGTTATTTTAATTCTCTACTATCCAGTAATATGTCAAGATATGAATAATTTTCATTTGAATACAAATTTATGGAGTTATCAAGTCAGTAAATAGTTTTGAACACATTATAATAATAGTATAAATTAACTTGAGAAGAAAGTATTAGAAAGAATTACTTAATTTTGTATATCAATAATTAATAATATCAGAGTACGTACCTGCATTATTTAGTTGGGTTTGGAACTAAACACTTTGAGTAAATATTTTATAAACGTCAAATATCAAGTTTCCATATTATAGTTATTGTTAGCAAATGTCCCATATTTTTTAAAAAAAAACACCCGAATTTTGAATATAAACATATTATTTATTAGTAGAATATCGTTTTATTTTATCATAGTCAAATTTTCATCTAAAGGAAATATTTTGGTTTATTTATAACCTCAATGAAATAAATGTCATTTGATATATTGAAATGGAATGAGTAGTAGTGACATCTAGGTGTTTTATTGAACACTTGTTAGTAAACTGGATTATTAAAGTATGGAATGTATAAAAATAATACAGAAATCGGTAATTTATAAAATGTTAGTTTAGAGAAAAAAATAAGTAATTCAAAAAGGATTATTGAGATTTATTAAAGCATATAATTAAAGGCAAAGTTAAATACTGTAAATTAAATTAAGAGTTAGGAGAGAGTAAAATAATTTAAGTAAAGATAAAATATAAAGCTAGTCGGGCATATAAATAAAATACCTTCGTATTATGAGTGAAATAGTAGATGATATATAAAGAGATTATACAACTAATACATACGAGGGTTGTTCATTAAATAATAGCAATTTTTCAAAATATGTCTAGAGTATTATTGCATTGCATATATGGTTCAATTTATGACATTTAAACGGTAATAGGATTTAATAATTATTAGGAGGATTGAACTGATATGTATGAGATATTACCTAGTACAATATATACTCAATAACTACCCCATGTATTATTTCTCTATCACCTTTCCTTCCACCCCAAAAAAATTGTCAAAAAAACGCTTTTTTAAAGGCCGTTAGAGTGGCGTTGCCCCTTAAACTTATTAGTTGAAGAAAAATTGCCAAAATTCCATTCTTTCACTGAAGTAAACTACCACTTCCGGCGTGCCGATTATACTGAAAATCTAATTAGATCTCAAGAATTGAATAGATATAGCAGTTTGGTCACATACAGACAGACGCACACATTCACCGAGAGAGAGAGAGCGAGAGAGAGAGGGGAGAGAGGGAGAGGGGGGGAGAGATTTTTAAAAAAACACTTCTTCGGTATCAGGAGACCTCAAAATATCGTCATCACAATACTTCCTTATACTAAGTATAAAAAAGTAAAATGAAGCAATTGCAGTATCCTCTACAATTAACAGTAGAAAAGGGACATATTATTTTTTATGTAGTATTATGTATACCTCACCTATATATAAATAATAAATAAATGCCAGGACTACACGTTATCAAGCAGTAATAATTCCAAGCATTTTCTGTCCAAAATTATAACTGGCCACAGAAAATGTTCTATTTAAAAATCTGCATGAAGAAATTGTACAGCTTTTGAATGCAATTTGTGTATGGAACGGAACAAGATTAGATTGTGCAGAAACTTCTCAGAATCTTGGCTTGTGAGTTCTGTATTGTTCATTTTAGTATGTACTTAAATCTCCGAACATTTACAATGTAAGGTCTCAATTTAGAAAATTGAAAACTGAAACTTTAGAGAATGGCTTTTTGTTATAATCTATTTTATTGGAGTATTCAGGTAAGAATTGGGCCATTTACTTTCAAAAGTAAATAAATAGCAATTCTTTTTTAAGAACGCAGAATCTATTACTGTCAGACTTCGAGCTATTAAAAAGAGATGCTTCTCAATAAATATTTCGTTTACTTTTTCATTCCTCCGTTCGTATCGATAAACATTTCATTCCAACGAACGCTTGGATTCGAGTCAAATAGTGCATCCATCGGGCGCTTATTTCATTTATCAATAGCGCGCGTGAGAAGCCCTTAAACGTTTCATTTATATTCGAAGCGAAATCGACAACTCGAGCGAGTTTGTGTTCTACATTTACCCTCGTCTTATCCGAGGCGAAACGTATTCGGCCGCAAGTGTCAAAGCAAATCCGATTTGCGCCTCCGTGAGCGGAACGATGTGTTCTTCCTTTTGTTGAGATTACATACAGACACACCTCAATTTGGGACACTTGCGTACATTTTCACGCGGGGTTTTACGATCCGCATTTAAATCCGTTGATATTCTGTTTCTATAGAAAATACATATGGAAATTTAAGGAGAAGCGACCGAAGTTTAACGTAAAATTTGATCCGCCAAAAAAAAAACGAATATATTCTTGGTAAATATTTAGAAGCCCACAAAACAGTTTCAGTTTGTGAGGAATCTTCGTTTTAATAATAACGATTGGTTTTCCTATTTTTGTATATTTCTTTCAACTTTTTTTTATGAAATACTAAGACACAACTTAGTTATATTTAAATGGTTGTATTTCATCTTGTTTTCTACGAGAAAACTTGGGAATAATTAAATATCTCATATACTTTACTTTAAAAAAATTCCTTATCATACCCCCATGCTTTCTCCAAAATGTTGCCAATAATCCCATATCTGTAACTGAAATTTTGCCCACAGGCGAGGCCAATTTCCAGAAATATTACAAGAAATTTCCATGACCATTGGTTTCGGAGAGAATATGTTCTTAGTTAATATGCTGGAATTGGTAGGGATTATTTAAGAGGTCCTTCTTTTCCGCAAGTAAGATTGGATGGAGCTACTTGGGTTTCTCGATAAGAATTTGACAATATTGTTGGAAAATGTGTAAAATGTAAAAGAAATCGACTAGCTAAGCTAAGAAACGGATATTTGTAAAATTCCAGAATTTTTATTGCAAATTCTAATTTTGTAAGACATTATCAATAAAGTTTCATCGATTCAGTAATACTTCCCAATATTTCCAAGGTGGCATTATAAATTTCCATATCAGTAGCCAAAGGTTTTAAATCCAAACTATATTATTATTTTCATAAAGTTATACTGAATAAACTATATCTTAACAATAAAGATTATATAGATTTGCAGAAAGACAGATTTGTTCAATTTCTAAAACTACTATAATTAGATTTAACCGCTTCAGCTTCTAGCACGCTCACTTGTAGTAGGTTTTATTTAATTATATTTTACAGTAATTTACCTTACCTACTACATAGGTATTTATTTATACAGGGTTAGAAAAAAGTCCCGGAACGGTCGAATAACTTTGTTATTTGAAAATTATGATTTCTGAAATTTGGTATGGGGGTATAGTTAATATAAATGCATTTTATGCAATACAGTTAATATTTTTTTCACTTCCGGTTTAATCGGCAATACGTCCAACTTTTTTTTTTAAATGGAACGCCCAGATTTTTTTAACACTTTTGAATGCAAAATAAAAAACTACGTTCAGGAAGTATTAAGATGTTTATTTTTATTCACAAGAAAACAGTTAAAAAATTAGAAAAGTGTCCTAATACAGAAAAATCAAGGTACCTTTGAAAAAAGTTGTTGTTTAGTGTTCGCATTCTTTTTGCCGTCACATTTGACAATTTTAAAAGCGTTTTAACTTTTGCATCGCTATAAATTTACTTATTTTAGACATTGACACATTTGAAAATGGCAGTAAAACTTACTGAATCAGAACGAATTGAGATATTAATGATGCGTGGGTACGGTGATCGTCAACGTTCTTTTGAAGAGGTTCGTATTTTGTTTAATACTGTTTATCCGGATCGTCACATTAGTAAAAGTACGGTATGCCGAACAATTCAAAAGTTTGAAGTCTTTCGTCAGGTGAAGGATTTACCTAGAAGGGGACGTCCATTAACAGCAACAGATGAAGAAACTAGTTTGAATGTGTTACTTACAGTGGAAGAAAATCATCACGTGTCCACAACAGAATTAGGTCAAATTCATGAGATCTCTCAAAAATCTGCTCATAATATTCTTAAATCAGCAAGAATGAAAGCCTATAAAATGTATCCCGTCCATGAGTTAACTGAAGATGATCCAGATCGTAGACTACAATTTTGTGAAACAATGACGGAATTGATCGAGCAGCAGCCTAATGTTTTAGATCACATAATTTTTTCAGATGAGGCAACGTTTTGTCTCAACGGCACTGTGAACAGACATAATTGTCGCTACTGGTCAATTGAAAATCCGCATTGGATTGAAGAAGTCCATACACAGCGTCCTCAAAAGGTGAATGTCTGGGCTGGTCTTGTTGGAAACAACATCATAGGACCATTTTTTATAAGACGAAATTTAACTGGCAACGTCTACTTAAATTTATTGCGAAATGAGGTTGTTCCAGCACTTGCGGCCCTCTTTCCAAATGCAAACATAGGTGATCACCCTAATGCACATTTTTGGTTTCAACTAGATGGAGCTCCCCCCCACTTTGCCCATAATGTCCGCGATTATTTGAATGAAATTTTTCCGGGACGTTGGATCGGACGTAGAGGAGCAATCGAATGGCCAGCACGTTCGCCAGATCTCTCGCCATTAGATTTTTTCTTTTGTGGTCACTTGAAATGTCAAGTGTACAAAAATCGTCCCCATAATCTTGAACAATTGGAAGAGAGAATAGTTCAAGAAGCCAATCGCATCACTCCAGAACAAATACAAAATTCAATAAGAAATTTTACTGACCGTTTACATTTTTGTCAAATTGTAAATGGAGAGCATTTTGAACAATTATTGTAATCGCAACCTGAATAGACAGGTATCTTGATTTTTCTGTATTAGGACACTTTTTTAATTTTTTAACTGTTTTCTTGTGAATAAAAATAAACATCTTAATACTTCCTGAACGTAGTTTTTTATTTTGCATTCAAAAGTGTTAAAAAAATCTGGGCGTTCCATTAAAAAAAAAAAAGTTGGACGTATTGCCGATTAAACCGGAAGTGAAAAAAATATTAACTGTATTGCATAAAATGCATTTATATTAACTATACCCCCATACCAAATTTCAGAAATCATAATTTTCAAATAACAAAGTTATTCGACCGTTCCGGGACTTTTTACTAACCCTGTATATGCATTATTTATAATTAAATAGTGTCTTCGTGTCTATATTAGTGTGTAATAAAATTGTTAAACAAAAAAAAGTGTAATCTGTAACGAATTTGGAAAAAATCTAATTTCTCAAATTGTCAACACTAGAAAAAAATATAATAAACAGGTTATAGGCGTATGTTAATATCAAATTCTTCCGTAAAATCATTCAAACATTAAGACCGTTAAATATTAGAATCTACTAATGAATCAGCCTGTATATAAATCAACGACTTCGCAGGTGTAGTTAAAACATAAAACGTATATGTATTCCTAGCAAACTCCCCGCAATCCAGTGAAGGCACAAATTTGGATCCAATTTAATTTAAAGCCGATAATTGGTTGATAATTGAAAACTCCCATTCCCTGGAAAAGATCGAATTAATGTCATTCACACGTGTTAGCGTTAACACGTTATTTACATGCAAATCGCGTATGAATGGACAATTATAAATTGATTAATCGACAAATGATGGAACCTTCATTCAGCTTCGTAACCAAATTCTATTAACAAATTAGTGTAGAGAAAATACAAATTCGAATATACGATTTGAACTTCCACATGCAACTAACAATTAAACACTATAGGTAGAAAGCGCTGCTAGTATTTCGGGCAGTGTTAGAATAGTATTTGAATAAAGAATACGTCACTGTTGAATAAAAACATGATGTGAGAGCACCACAGGACTTTCTTATACGTATGTGCGTTCCGTATTTTTTATATACCTAAATAACAGTTGTTCCAAAATAAGTTTCAAATACTTTTACCATACCATCTTAATAAATCTGTGAGTTCCGGCCAAAATTTTGAATTTCCTTTTTATAAAAAAATTCAACTTTGAAGTTCGTAACAAAAAATATTAAAATGCTTTGTTAAAATCAGTGTAACCAACTTAAATAAAACTAAATTTCGAAACATGTCCTTTAACTCTCACCGTGCTTTTAATACTAAAAATAGAAAAAATACTATAAAATACACGTTTAACCCATTACTGGCCAAGACAAGAAAAAAACATTTTAAACATTTTTTTTTTATTAAAGTAAACTCAGAACTCAGTAATTAAGATACATTTTTGGTACAAGAAAATTAGGTATTATTTTTAACAAAAAAATATATGGGTGCATGTACGCACCTTTGGCGAAAAGCAGGTTATTATAAAATAAAATACTAGTCTCTTGTATGAAAAATATCAAAGCAAGCAGGATGCAAATGCACATTACATTTCTTACACAAGTAAATTGTATTACTTTTGCAAAGTCGACACTTTTTTCTTCCACTCTTAGCATTTCAAATTATAATGTGCCCGATATTGTCAAATCTTATGTCACCTGGTAAAGCTGATTTAGAAGGTCTTTCATAAGACGAGTTGGATTTTGCTGAAGTGGAAGCCTCATTGTGGGTGTCTTCTTCTTGCCCTTCGTATTTCAGCAGAGACAGCGCTAAACTTGAACGAAATTCCAGTTGGGAAATTTTGGTTTCATTTGCGATATTGAATATTTTCCAACTGTTTACAACCATAGTATCAACAACATTGGTGAATAATGGCCACCACCATTTTTTACCTCTAATACCAATGCGATAATTGGCAATACCATTGTCGTGAAGGTCTACCCCACCCATGTGTTGGTTGTACTCATGAATCACTTTTGGTTGATTGATAAGCATTTCTTTACGCTCTTTGCGGTTGTAACGTTTGGCTTGAGTATGGTAAGACACTACAGTAATTCGTCATAACAGTAACTACAGAGTTGTCATTCCACCGAGTAACCAGAATTTTCAAGTTCGAATCAAAAGCGGAAGTGAAAGAGCCTCTTTCCTTTTTTGACATGATTTTGTTATCTTCAAGTGGACATTTTGCAGTACGGTTGTCTCTTACCGTTCCAGTCGCGAAGAACCCCTTTTCACCTAAGTTTTCAAAAAGAGAATATGATGTGAAAAAATTATCAAAAAATATTTTATGCTGTTGCGGCTTTTCTACAACAGAAAGAAGCTCTAATACAACTTTTGATCCTAATGGACCCATGTTTTCAGTTTTCTCCGCCTTTCCACCATATGGAATAAATTTGAATAGGTAACCGTTATTGGAGCAAAGACTCCACAACTTGAATCCAAATCTTGGCAACCAACTGAGAGATGTACTTATCAACGAGTCAAATAATTTTCCGTCAACAAGCGAATCATGTCTCAATCTGCATGAAACCGCTCACGTCCTTCAAAAATGCCATGCTGCAGTAACCAGTGCGGTCGAGCAGCTTGGCACCGGGCGCGCGCTTTTACCTATGTATTTGCCAAAGATGCGTATACGCATAAAGATGTGTATATATCAAAGAAGACATATTTTAAATATACACTGCGAGAAGAAATATATAACAAAAAAATAATTAGTACCCAAAAAAAAATATTTGAAGGTGTGCACAAAAACCAAAAATACAGATTTTTTTTAATTAAAAAAAAAATTAAAAAAAATTAACTTTTTATTGGATCATAATTTAACATAAGATTTTAGCCTGCTAAAAAAGCAACCCTTGCGACATAATATATAAAAATAGTATATTATGCAATGAGCATTTAATGATAGCTATTAAGACACGAGTAAGAAAATTATAATACGAGGCGAAGCCGAGTATTGTAATGAATACGAGTGTCCTAATAGCCATTAAATGGGAGTTGCATACACTATTTTTTCTACGACCCCATAATAAATCATTATTTTTTGAACATTCCATTTCATAACTTGAGGTTAAAATTTTCCATGCACCTTTGCGAATTTAGCTGGTAATAAATTGTTCGTGGTTACTAAGGCTTGCTCCATAATTTCTGGTGGACTCAAATTTTACATTTCACTGTCATTATCCCTCATTTTTACCTTTTATATTTTCAAAAAAGCACAAATTTTTAGTACTTACTTGTAAATTGCAGAGAACTGTCACATTTATTTAATTTGTATATCTGTCAGATATGCAGTCGCCTTATTGAATATTGTTTGAATATTGGAATGTCGCATTCCTATTGGATATAAACTTGTATCGTAATGAAAAATCTGTATTCCTATTGGATATAAACTTGTATCATAATGAAAATCTGTATCGTAATGGACATCGTTAAAGTACAGGTTCGGCATATCTAATAATACAATTAAAGTATGGGAGTAGAAAAGAAATATTTTTGATGCCAAAAAAAAAGTTTTTAAAAGGTTGCGTTTACGCACCTTTGGCAAGTAATGGGTTAATAAAACATTTTGAGCTCTCGTTCTTTAGAAAACCCGCCGCTTTTTTTCTGAACTTCCAACGCGTATTTCTATTTTAATATACTATCATAGTCTTAATAAATCTGTACTGAATGCATAATTTGCGAGATATTTGCAAAGCACTGCTATTCGATAGGAGTGTTACGGAATTTTGAAGAACTTTTTTAATATTTTTTTTCTCAAATTCACTTTGTAATATATTTAAATTCTTTATAAATTTGTTTAAACTTTGTAGTTGAGGAAAATATTGGTAAAACTTGATTTTCTTTTACTGAAGTAAACTAGTACTTCCGGTCTATCAATACGAAAAATCTAATCAGATCTCAAGAGTAAATATAAAGTTGGTTATTTTTAGTTTCAGGCATTTGACCGATATCGTAATCACACACAACAAGGGAGAGTGAGAGACGGACACATGTTTGCAAAATCACTTTTTCGGTATCATGGAACTTCGAAACGTGGGCATCTATAAAAATCTCGAGGGCGAACAATTTCATCATCACAATACCTCCTTATACTACCGCTTTTTTTATTTTACGCGCCCTGTAGTGAATAGATCGGAAGACGACATTTAGATGTATGTGGAAGCCATCATCTCACCATTCCGAGTCATGTCTCTATCACGATGTCAAAGAAAAAGGCACCCATCATGTAACTTCCCAAGGCAGAAGGCGTAAAACCATCCGATATTCTGAGAAAACTTGAAGAACAGTTTTGGGGACAAAAGCCTTAAAAAGACTATGCGAGTGGCATATTTTTTATAACACGCTTGAATGTGTGCCCAGGTCCATTCGCGCGTGGACCGAGAACTAACCTGGCCGAACTTATTCTGAGCGTTCGTCACATTTTAGAAAACGATCGTCAATCAACTTTAGTTGATATTGCTTTTAAGGGCGGAGTAAACTATAGCAGTGCTCAAGCAATCATGATGATCTCGACTTTCGATAAGTAGCTGCAAGACGGGTGTCTTGCTGTCTTACTGAACGTCACAAACACCAACAATTAGAGGTCTGCCAGAAGCTGTATTCACGCGACTCGGCTAAAAGCGATGCTCTTCTAATTCGCAGCGTCACTTGCGACAAAACATTAGGGCGTAATATATAATACTGGTGTGACAAATACAATCAAATCAGTGTCCATAAACAGTATGAGCAGTTAACAATAACATTAAGCAAATGACAATAATAGTTTTTTTCTTAACCGATAATAAGAAACCAGTCGCTGTAATTAAACTCATATTAGGCAAAGTACTCTATTTCGTAATGAATTGATTTGTCATATTTTTTGTACAGAAAAACATGTTTAACCTCGGAAAAAATATCTCCATTATTACAGTCTTCTACATTTGTACTGCCAAACGAATCATAATAATGCTTTCATGTCGTCAAGTCAAATATTTTTTTGCAGAAGCTGTGTTCTCGCTCTATATTTATTATTTATCAAATGTTGACAATCTATATTGTCAAACGATAGAAGAATTTTGAAATACAAGTGCAAGTTTTCCAGGGTAAAATTTAATAACCAAAAGGCAAATTGAAAGTGTGAAATGTAATTATTGTTTTTTCTAATATATCTCAACGTCGCCAATGAACGTGTTCAAAGCTACTAAGAAATCAATTCAATTTCTTTTTGGGAAAACCTCTTCTTAATCTCAGTTCCGTATCCTTCATAACAAATTTCATTATTTACAAACAGGGCATGACGTTAATGGATTAATTTACTTACTACGACGAGTTACAAACTTGATTACAGAAATCTTATGTTCATTTAATTTCTGTATTAATATTCCCGTTCTATCAAGACAAGTTAGTGTTACGACATTTATTTCGGAATATAACGTGGAAAGCGTGCCAGAATTATTTGCGTCATTTTTTTTTGCAGAAACGAATACAACGAGTTCCGTGCCAAGCGCGAAGAGTTCATAAGATAATGAAATTTGTATGTTTAGGATGGGATGAGCGAATACACTGCATCATCTACGCTAATTAAATTACTCTCTCCAAATCTTTCAGCATTAATCTGATTGCCGGATGTAAATCCTCCAGGTCGACGGTCCTAGATTTCACTTCCAGGGGATTTTCTAAAATCTACATAACGAACATTTCGCTGACATTCAGTGCAAACAAGTTCTCCCTTAGCCTCCTATTTCCGGCGGTTATCTTGTCGGCGACGACGTTTAATTCGAAATGACGTTTTTGTTTGACTGCCAAGGGGTTATTAAAATTTTAATTTCCAATAAAAATTCAATGGTGTCTTTGAATATGCAAAGTGGTATGTCTAAAATATGTCGGGCAGTTTGTTATTATATTGCCAGCATAAAATATAATTAAGCCTCCTAAGAAAGTACTCCGTTTATCGTGGGTTATGTACATATCCCACAGAAGAGGGCATATATCGTATTTATAGTTGGTCAAATGTTTATTACATATTGCATGATACAATGCTGTTAGAAGCTGTTGTTTGGTATTAAGATGCTTTCCACGTATAGTTAAAATATAAATACGAAAGAAAAAAAAGTAAATTGCAAACATTTGTTATAAAAATGGCTACGTGATGATTTATCAGTAATATTTTATGATATAACTCTATCTACCTGACGTCATGCAATTAATAATATAAGAAGAAGAACTTGGGGTCTCATATAATCACCATACAACAATACATCAAGAAAAAAAGGAAATTAAAGATGACATAATACGATACGTTAGATTTGTCTTCATGATAGATTATTATGAAAGCACTAAAACCAAAAGGTAACATCTTCAGATATGCCGCTACGGCGCCCTGATTTTCTAGGTGCACCTGCACAGAATAATAGAAAAAAAGTGTGTGTAGGGTTAATATAACTCAAATAACAAATATAAAACAAATATAAATTCAAGTAACGCTCAAGTAATGAAGTAATTAGCAATTACTTCATTAGAAACCGTAGACTGTTCATAATGTCTGAACAATCTAACTAAAACATCTCTTAAAATGAGCAATGTGATGGCTAGATGTGTCAACCAAATCTTTTCGGCGAATATTAAGGGACCCCACGCAACGACGAAACTCAAGCAATAGTGCAGCTTTCAGCTATTTAATATCAAAATGAAATTCAGAACAAAAAGAAACAAAGGTTCATTGCATGTTTGACTGGCATTAGTTTTTAAAATGAAGTTTCTGAAACTGTGTCATAAAATGTAGGAGTAAATTATTTTTAATATAAGAAAATACTCCCAACAAATCCTTAATTAATTCTTTGTATTCAATTTAATGCAAAAAATAAATAACAAGAAAAACAAAAATTTCTGCTAGTTGTTTATTTGAACTAATACCTACCTTACAATGAGGGAATTTGTACTAGCGTACATGGCGCCTTCCCCTTACACCCTAACTCACATCAGTTAGGTGGCACCTCTGCGTAAGCCCCTTTAACATTGTGCACTTCAGAGCTAAATTTGATTTTATTTAGTAAATATCGAGGGTTGCAGTGTATAATTCAAGAAGCAAGCATAGTGCAAAACCCCAAGTCCATATTCATCCAATCTACATCTAACAATTTATGGAAAATTCGATTTCTTTTTCAGACAACAAAAACGATACGTAAGCTGAATTCTGAAACACCTGAATTCGTCTGATATCCAAACTACCTAAATAAGAGCCATATACCGAATCCCAAAAATGAAAACGAGATAAAAGAAAAGTATCAGCCAAAGGCGACTTAATGCGGGTTCTAAGAATATATCTATACGAAAAAATGATTTTTAAATGTTACTAATTGGTTAGTATTGACTTCAAACTCCAGATCTTCATCCATAAACAAACCCAAATTTTGTATACATTTCTTGCGATTCAGACGAACCCTACTAATCGACAGATGCACATTATACTACGTAATATTAATGAGACATTACTGAAATGAAACATATTCAGAACACAATTATTAATTAGATTATTGAAATTAAAAAAATAATGAAAATGGTAATAGGGCTAGATTAATATAATAGAAAAAACCTGATTCAAATACAAAACATTTTGGGTTCAAGACTAGCTCTGAAAATCTGCCAACACTAATTATAAGAAGATTCTGAAACAGCAGAATTATGAGTTAGGCAGTCAGGCATTAGCCTTCTCTAGTAGAAATGAAAATTACCAGGTTGGCCATTCGTCAATTTTTGTCGTGCGTTAATTAAAAATATGTTTTAGTCTGTTAGCCTATCCCATTTTATAGTATTATCAAAAATTACTATTATCATCTACGCTGAAAATAAGTTGCATTAATTGTCGAATTTCAAAATATTATTTCGAGTATAGCTTACTACCAGAAAGAAAACATCTCACTTAGCCAAGAACTGACAAGATTAACTACTGTACTGTATTTTCAGAGAATATTAAACGGGGACAGAAAGAAAAGATAAACGAGTAGCCAGTATACAAGTGCCTTATTTATTTATTACAAGAATTATAACAGGTCAAAATGATCTTTATACTGTCACTCAGTCATTGATAGATAAATAACTGAGTTGTTTCTTTGCTGTATTTCAAATAATGAATTGTTATTTATGTGAAAAGGTAGTTTTCTCGTTTACATCTTTCGTATGACATTTTGGGTACATTAAAAAAAAACCTAAGATAATAAAATAATTAATATTAATTGTACTTATATAAAATAAGTTACGTAATTTAAAGCACAACGTTTTTATTGTTCATAAAATATATGTTTTTCATTGTCTAGAATCCGTATTATTAAACTATCTGTCACATATTATTATACTGTATATTCATATCAAGAAAATATATTTTTTTATTAATATGTCTATATTAATTTAAATCCAGATATGGTTTTCTTCTAGTTATAATTATTTCATCGTACAGACTCTCAAATCTCACATAGTTACAATACATTCACGATAATTATTATTAATTATGGATATGTTAATACGACAATGCAATGTACATGTATGTAACAAACAGAGCACAACAACAAAGACGATATGAAGCACTACTTTTGAAAAACAAACAAACAATAAACAAACGAATAACGCCCAACATTAAGGAAAAAAACGATCGGAAGAGCACTTCAAAGAATTACTTACTACAACCGATACAAACGAAAGAGACACAACAAGAACATACAAAAGCCAACCCACAAAAGAACTATAACCCATTACATAAAGAATACAAATATGGTAAAAAACAATCACCACCAGAACTCGACGAAATAACTAACGAGGTAATTAAGCAAGAAGATGATCTGATCATCCAAATGTTAGAGCAGAAAATGATGTCTGAAGAATGGAAAGAGAAAGACCAGTCCCTGGGAATGTACGAACAACAGAAGGATAATACTACTGAACTTATATGATATTAACTCCACATATAAATATGTATAAATCCGAATACCAAAAGACGAGAGGACTGACTACTGAGGATGCAATTCATTTAATAATCTAAGTGATAGAAAAATCGTATGAATTGACAACCTACCTACATAAGGTGTTCATAGATTTCAAGCATTCTATAGCCTTTTAGTATTATAAAAGACATAGAAAACACGCGAGTACAAGAAAAGATTACAAGACTCATAAAAACGGAAATTTCTCAAGTAGCAATCATGACTAAAAAGGAAAATAAGAAAACTTCCAAATTAACAAAGATATAAGACAAGGCGATATCAGTCAGTAATTCTTTTAATTAATGCATTGGATGATATAATTAATAAAGTACAGGGAAAGAGAAATATTAGACATAATCCATTCAACAGGCTACTCAGATGGCATTACTATATAAGCCAGAGATGGGAAAGGGAAAAAGGATTTACACATAAATATTGAAAAAAAAGAAAATATATGAAATGTGGGAGACCCAGAGCAAATAAAAAAAAAACACAAGGCAACAAGGGAAGTGGTAGCCAACTTTATATACAAATAAATTATGATAAACAGCAATGACATGAAAAGTACAGGAACATCAATACAGAGCTCAAACTGGAAATAAAACCTACTACAGTACTAAAAGCGACTGAACAAAAAATTGACCATAACACCAAGCAAAAGTATAGAAAGCAATCATTATACCAATTGTCACATGTGCAGCAGAAACGATGACTTTTACCAGCGAAAGAAAGACCGAGAGTATTTGAGAGAAATAATCAGAACAAGACACGGATCGAAGAAGGATTAAGAAGAGCATTAAAGTCTAATGAATTATGAAATGCGTCAGCTAATCGAAAAAGACGTAGTGAAAAACATAAAGGCACAGCGAATTAGACGGTGGCCATGTATAAAAGAAAACATAAGTACTCTACAAATTACCATGGCCACGATGAAGTAACCAACTTAAAGAAGATGAAACTGAAATACCACTGTGACTGTGACACGAGGAAATAAGAGATTAGAGAGAATAAAGAAAAAGTATGGAGCAAGGCCAAACACACTGAATAATACAAAAATAACGGTGTAAAAGTGGAGTAATCTCGGCAGTATGGACGGGAGCATTGCCGTGCAATAATCGTACACATTTTGTCAATTTTCCACGACGTTTTGCACGAATACTGTCCCTTAATTTATGCAATATAGACGCATAATTAAGTGCCGTTCACACTTGTATTGCGCTCTTTAAAGTCAATTAGCAAAATGCCCTCACAATCCCAGAATATTGTGGCCATGACCGTTTTCGTTGATTGAACGACTTTCGCTTTCTGGGACGAAGTTCATCAGGTCGCCGCCATTCCATGGACTCCCTTTTCGATAGAGGATCGTAAAACAGAACTATTTTTTCATCCCTTGTGACAATGGACTCCAAAATCGGTCGTCTCCACACATGTTTAAAAACGACTGCACACATTCGACTCGACGTTCACGTTGGAGAGCTGAAAGAAGTCGCGGTACCCATCTACCACTAATTTTATTCATACCCAAATGGTCTTAGAGAATTCCGCGAACATTTGCTTCGGAAATGTTTGTTATCACTGCTAATTCCTTCACTTTCAAACGATGATCTTCTAGCACTAAATGTTCAATAATCGAAATTTGTTGAGACGTTATCACTTCAATTGGTCGACCCGACCGATCATCATCTTCCAGGGATTCTCGTCCCAAACGGAAACATTTTGCCCACTTTTATACAGTTGAACACGAAGGAGATGAATCACCGTAAACGCCGTCTAAACGTTGTTTAATGTGATAAGGTGTATGCCCATCTTTTGTTAAAAATTTAATTACCGCGGGGTACTTAATTTTCGTTACTTCAGACATTTGCGTGCGATAATCACGTTGGTTGGCTGGTTACTAAAAACTACTAGGCTACGAACCGTCATATTTATAGTGTACACATCGCGTATGTGCATGACGTGACGGAGTTTGAACCTGTATAAGCTTGTCAGGCCGAGAATTTATGGCGCCTACCTCGTATGTAGTAACCATTAAAATTTAGAAATATTTTAGTGTATTTTTCATCACATTTGTCTTCTTCAAGTATTTACAATACCGATTAAAGGATTATACCTCAATTGTCTACACACAAAAAAATAAAAGGAATACGTTATTAATTAGGAAAATACATATAGCAAAATTATTCAATAATTGGTGTATGCAATGTTGTTTGCATATCCCAAAGAAGTCACGTGAGCTCGGCCCTTTTATAAAGGAATACATATGGCCATTATTTCAGAAATTAATCGAGGAATGCTCATATTGCAGAACAGCGTCTATTTTATCCAAGATATTTTAAGTGTTGTGTGACTCAATTGTATATATTTCGGAACAATTCCTTAAGTACAATGGTGTGTGAAATTTTCAATGAAACATTCGTAACGTTATATTGCATCGTAATATTCAATAAATTCGTTTCAAGGTTTTCGTTGTAAAACAACGGTGGTATCACATTAATTTCCCAGCTGCTAAATTATATTTGAAGAGTTCTCGTACTTATTTAATTATTAAGAACGTTTTAGCATCATTCTTGAATAAAATTAGAACATCGTAAAAACTAAGTATTAGACCATTTGTTGGCAAACCTTTGCCTAGCAAATAAATTACGAAAAGCTCTTGATAACTAATAATATTCGTTGCATTTAGTTCTAAATCACTTAAAGCGATTTCCCGAGAAACCTAGCACATTCAGAGAATATCAAGTAAAAAATTTCACCTCGGAGGAGGACTTGATGAATGATATGAAGACAAGTGGCGTGTTATTAATAACAATAACCAAATAAACCAGTTAAAGTGAAAAATTGTTATTAATAGTTTCCAACAATGCACGATAAATTTAATAATTCGGGGGTCTATACATCGTATCCCAAAATTCGCGGAGCAGCTCCACACTACGGTTTGAAGTAGCGATAAAGCTGCAAGACATTCCACATTGTTCCTTCTATAAGATATTGGCCTTTTTGTAAAGGTAAATTTGGCAACACGTTTGATTTATCCTAATAATAATGTTGCCCGTATCCATGGGAATAAGAGAGAATAATGTGTAAATTCAGGACAACGTTGTCATATGTTTTTTTCAGGTAAAATTAGCGTAAAATGATTTTCTGGAAATGGTATAGTTAGAAAAGTGATTAATTAAAAACCTGGTTATAGTTGTTCAAAATTGTTATCCCACTGACCATATTAAAACCAATCTTTAAAATGTTTTACAGAAATTTAGACAAACGACATCTAAACTGTTAACTTTGAATATTAATTTCTTTAATATTAACAGCGATGGAATTTTTCCACATTTTTCTCATGATCCTTAGTCCTCACACAATAACGTACCATCAAGGTGTCCCACAAATTTCAGAGAATTATAAGTGAAGATGAACCTACTGTGTTATGAAATCATTTTAACAATGCTATGCAATTTCACACAGTAATCTCAACCGTGGATGGGGATATATGTAGATGCAACGAATGATGACAATATGGAAGTGGCAGGTAATTCGAGTGAAGTAATAGTAATAATTGTTGCAGGTATAATCAAAAACAGAAATACGTCAGATTCTTGGGCCAATAAGAGAAAATCATAAAGTTTCAGTGACGTTCTTTTGCATTCTATGAAGTTTTACATAATTTTAACATTAGTCTTTCTCAATGTTGAGATTCGAACCCCAAACCTCGCGATCGCTAGCCCGATGCGCTGCGCTCAGCGCCACCGGAGGTGATGCGACTTCGAGTGTTTTAAATCGTACTGAGTACTTCAAGTGACAGATGAATATGTCGACAGTCCAACGTATACAATATACCTATCTGTTACTTGATATGATTCAGTATGATTTGAGTGACTCAAACTCACATCACCGGCGGCGGTGGCGTGGAGGAAAGTGCACCTGACTAGCGATCGGGGGGTCGTCGGTTCGAACTTCACCCGTGGGTAAGTTTTTAAAATTATATTTACCTAATTAAATATGTATTCATATATATGGAAATGAGAATTGAGAATATGCTCGTAGAAATTCTAATTTAGTAGTCAAGGATTTCAATATTGCAATTGTAACTCAAATAGTTGCAAATGAAAAGTCATAAACACTTATACAGGGTGAGTCATCTCTGCGGGTAAGGCCGATTATGCCTTTATGAGTAAAGATATTTCGAAGTGGTTTTCTTCTTGTGATAGCTGCTCATTAGGAGCACATTTTAAAAATATTTTGTATTATACAGAGTGTTCCATAACTTGGTGGCTAACCATGGTCGTAGGTTTTTAAATGGAACACCCTATATATTATTGCATTTTTGTATTCCCCGTATAATTTTTAGTCAAAAAGTAATAAGATAGTATAGGCCTAAAATCTAAAGTTTTTGACTTATTCCCATTTTTCTGAAAAATTCAATGTTTGTATCAAATTATATTTCTCGAAAAGGACGTATTAGATGGACAAAATTTTTTGCAGTATTGTTTACAATAAGAGGTCCTGATAGAAGCATGTTTTATTTTTTTTACAGTTACTAACTGCATGTGCAGAAAACTGGATTAAAATTACATGACACGTTTTTGCATAAAAGTCGATTTCTTCAAATGGAACAGCCTGTATATCAGTTCATTTTTGAGTTTCTTATTAAATTTCACATCAAAACCATGTAAGACGTTAATACTTTAAAAGTGACTATTACTGAGCTATTGTCGTTTTTTGATATAATTTTGTCAGTACTATACTATATTAATTAAAACCATAAAACTGACAAAATTATATCAAAAAACGACAGTAGCTCAGTAATATTCACTATTAAAGTATTAACGTCTTACATGTGAAATTTAATAAGAAATTCAAAAATTAACTGATATCCAGGGTGTTCCCTTTGAAAAAATTGACTTTTATACAAAAAATAACAAAATTATATCAAAAAACGACAGTAGCTCAGTAATAGTCACTTTTAAGGTATTAACGTCTTACATGTTTCTGATGTGAAATTTATAGAGAAATTCAAAAATGAACTGATATACAGGGCGTTCCATTAAAAAAAAAATTGACTTTTATACAAAAATGTGTCATGTAATTTTAATCCAGTTTTCTGCACATGCAGTTAGTTACTGTAAAAAAATAAAACATGCTCCTATTAGGACCTCTTATAGTAAACAATACTGCAAAAAATTTTGTCCATCTAATATGTCGTTTTCGAGAAATATGATTTTATGTAAACATTGAATTGTTCACAAAAATGGGAATAAGTCAAAAACTTTAGACTTTAGGCCTATACTGTCTTATTACTTTTTGACTAAAAATTATACGGGGAATACAAAAATGCAATAATATATAGGCTGTTCCATTTAAAAAACTATAACTGTGGTTAGCCACCAAGTTATGGAACACTCTGTATAATACAAAATATATTTTTATAATGTGCTCCTAATGAGCAGCTTGTGAGAAGAAAGAAAGAAACCGCTTCGAAATATTTTTACTCATAAAGGCATAATATGCCTCACCCGCGGAGATAACTCAGCCTGTATATATTATTGAATTTGTAGTGCAAATTGTTTCCAATATTTTGTTGCCTTAAGATGTTTGTGTGTAATGTAATTAATTTAATGTTATCTAAATAACTAACGTATCTTATTAGTAACAGCCATCATGATTATAAAACTTTTTTTTACATTGACCAAATTTTATTGATATTAATAAAACTGTTCATGTATATAATTACCCATTCTGGATATACAAACAGCAATATAAATGTTAATATTAACAGTTAAGGCTACTCGTATAATGTCAAAAATCAAATAGTATGCGTTTACATATACAGAATATAATAAAATATTGAAGCGTTTGATGTAATCTCCCAACAGCTCAAGACAAAAATTGTATATATATAATAAAATTGTAAATGGAACATTCCCCGTTTAATAAACCAACAGGGAATAGCCACTGTTGTTATACCAAAAACATAATATATTTACTATGACAATACAGAATTAGAATATTTTGGTTATTATAAATATTGATATTGTCCACATTTTAATGTTAATGTTAATTTAGCAATAGTCCTTCCCGCTATACGAAATGTTAGTAGTGGGCGTTCTTGAGTGCTTAGTCATCATTGCAACGCGGCCGCATAGTTACACGAGTTGTTCATAAGAATGAAAATTTTTTATTCTCTCAAATACACAAACAGAGAGTTACAATTGAAAACAGGTGAGCAAAAAGCTGAGAGGAAACTAAAAATTCTTTCTCATATCTAATATTATTTTGTAATATGTATTTATGAATATAAATTGTTTTTGTTATAATATTATATGAATCGCTTATTACAGAACATGTTTGGGTCATTCGTTTTTGCGAAAAACTGATGCTATTTTATAAGAGTAGAAGTATTACTTCCGGCTCGAATTTTAAGATTTCTGTTATATAAAAATTGCCCCAAATCTAAGTCCAAATACTTTCGCATTTACAATAAATTTGTAGACATAATTTGCGAAATATTTGCAAAACACTGCTATTCGATAAGAGTGAAAGTTTAACTTCCAGTTTTTTTTTGAAAGTTTTTCCATACAAACATTGTTCCAACTGGAGCTCTAAATACTTTTGTCTTCTAGATAAATCTGTATAGAATGCATAATAAGACCTACTTCCGGTTGATATTTCAAATAAAATCTTTCTAAAATTCATTTTTTAGTACCTTTTTATTGTTTAGAAATTCGTCTAAATTTAGTAGTTGGCGAGATATTAGAAAATGTGATTTTCTACTGAAGTAAACAACTACTTCCGGTCTACCGAGTTTACTGAAAATCTAATCAGATCTCAATACGAAGATTGTACTCGTAAGTATAAAGTTTGGCATTAGTTTAGCATTAGCAGTTTGGCTGCTATCGTGGTCACACGCACACATACACACACACAGAGAGAGAAAGACATATATACAAACATACACACGTTTGTAATAGTATATTACATACCGAGGTGGAAAGTGTTTCATTACTGTCGAGAGATTAAGTAGTTAACCGAGACGCGAAGCGTCGAGGTTAACTTTATCTCGAGACGGTGAATAGATTATAAAAGAAATGTGGAGTAGTAAAGCCTTCAGGAACTGCGCTGCACTGAAACTGAGGGAAAATGTTCTCCCGTAGCAATCTGGATATCTTAGCTCGAATGGTGAAGGACAAGAAATCACTATTTCATCATATCATCAATAGCAGGGCGGTCTATCTACATGGATTCAAGCTTCCAATAATTCTAATGCAACAATTAATTATTTAATTATTAGTTCATGTTTGTCTTGTTAATTAAAATGTGGTTGGAAGCCTTTTTAATGTATTATGAAAAATAAAGATAAACTAACATTTGATTGATATTGAGATTGGGAAATGAGGGCGGGAAGTAAACGTGAACAAAGTCACACTTCCAAACTTTTAAAAAGCTAGAAATGCCAACATTACGAGAATGGTTGTAAATAAAAACATTTTTCGGTATCAGAAGACTTCAAAACGTGTTATCCTCGCAATACTTCCTTTTACTAGGTATTAAATGTAAAACCGATCACAGTGATTCCTTTATCCTTTATATACATTAAGATGTGCATAGAATTATAATAATATATTATGTATCAATACATATAAACCTCAGTTTCAGGAGTTTTATTAATCTCGAGCGTAGCGTTAGAAAACGAATGACTAACGAGCTTATAAAACGAGTTTCAGACCAAATAATAATCAAAACAATATAAAATTACTGATCTGTTGACACGCCGCGTGGGATAATTTGACAGAGTGATGACAAGCGTCAATTATCTTAATTGAGTTTCAATTGATTTTTGCATTTAAAAAATCTTGAACTAACTTCAACGCGTGACTAAAGTGCTCGTTGCTAAGTTCAGCCCAGGGAGGGAAATGTTAAATTAAGATTGCGTAGACATCGTTTTGCTTCTGCCTCTAGTTGGTAGGTGGCGCATGTTAAGATCTGTTCATAAAGTCACTAGATATATAAAGTACCGCAAACCTCCGCCATTTTTGGGCAAAAATTATTATTATTATTATAAATTTGGCGCCAAAATTGAATTGCTGTGTTAAATAAAAAATCAATTTAGTACTGTATTCTTAAAAGAACGCAACTGTATGAACATGCGTTAATAATTAAACCGCAGGTAGTAAAGCAATTAATTAAAACAAGCAAGCACCGTTTTCATTATTTATTCGTGAATTCGTACATTCACGGAAGTACAGTTAAATTTTTTTAATATATTGATACAAATCATTTGTTGCGAATTGGAGAACGTCAACTTTAAACTCCTTTAATTTCGCCTTTTGTGGTTGACAACCAGATCAGGGTGTGCATTTGGAGTTAGTTTTTTCATGTCATCTGCTCTTGATTGTTCAAATTGGGAATCAGAAAAATGCACCTTACATAAGTAACTAAGTGTTATAACATGTGATTTGCTTTTACATATGTACTCACCTCACAAATCTTCGCATTTACCGGCACATTGTCTTGATTAATGTCACATAACCACACTTTTCTTCTGTCTGCATTCCTTTCACCACTGGGAAATGCAAATAAACGGAAACCTTTGGCGACACTGTTTTTGCAATTGATAATACAACAACCAGGCATAATTACACTTTATGTTGCCAACGGTGGGTTTAGATGCAACGATGTCGCACGCTTAACCACACTGAACACTACGTCTACGTTTTCGAACGATTTGACAAGTGATTTGACGTTTGGCGGCCATGTTTGGGCAAAAGTAGCGCTTTCTCTGTCGCACTCTTTGGCCTTATGGATTGCGGTACTTTATATATCTAGTGACTTTATCTGTTCACGCAATTTTAGGATCAGATATGATACTTCAGCGCTTAGCTTCGCAGAACTGTCTGTTGTTGGTTATTAATAGTAACTGTGGTAAGGTAACTATATGTAGTATAGATTTTAAATATTTTTGTTGACAGTTTTTAAAATTATTCGAGTAATTTATTTATTTATTAGCACTTTTTTCTAGACTTCCTAGTAATTATGCCGAGAAGAAAATGTTATGTGTCAAATTGTGACCAAAATGTAAAAGTTTTCCATACATTTCCACATCCGAAATCAATTCGTTTTCAGGAGTGGTTCGAAGCTACAGGATATCCTAATTTATTCAATGTTATAAGAGAAGATCGACGATTTTCAATTAAGGAATAAATAAGTTCAAATGTAAGAATAATTAAGAATGTTTTCTTCTTAATAATTTGAAATAGATATAAGTTTTTATATAAAAATAAAGCATTACTAAAAAGATATGTTTCTAATTTATTACTAAGTTAGTATTATATATAATGCACAATATTTTTTAAATATGTCAACTTTACTTACTTTAATAGTTTTTATTCTTCACTTTAAATGACTTAAAATATATCAATATGACGTGTAGCAGATTTTACTTTAAAATACATCTTCTATTTTATCTCCGAACATTTAAAGAGAAGAATAAAAACTATTAAGGTAAATACAAAATGGAATAGAAATACATAATCTTTAAATTTCCCGGTTCATTGGTTTGATACATGTTAGTACTGCCTGTAGTTGGCAGGCGGCGCTAAACATTGTCTAAACTTTTTACTATTAAGTTATACTATCTTCTAGTTATAGTGATCTGTGGTTCAGCCCCGTGACTGAAGTGCACGAAGCCACAACAGCTTATCAAGCTGCATTTAAAAAGTCATTTAGCGTCATAGAAACGTATGAGATAAATGGCATTTTACACATGAGTAGAAAAAAAAAAGTATTATAATTCTAATTACTAATTAAATTTTAAAATTATTGCATACTTTGTTTTTTGTATTTTAACATTTGCCTACGCAGCAAGATTACACGCGGCTCGGTGCAATATAATCGTAGTCGTAGAATGAAATTTTATGTTCAGATTTATAACGTAATCCCATGATTTCTTTTTAATTTCACAAAATTCGATATAGCTATATTTTGCGTGATTATAAATTCAAGGAAATTAATATTATTTTTAATAAGTTTTCCTTACAGAACACTAGACAATTTCCATGGACTTCTGAATAATTTTTAAACAAATAATATGTCTGTATATTTAAATGTTCTCATTAGTAGAATTGCGTAGTAACTAGCACCGAAACAGCATAATTCTTGATTTATATAATTAACCTGAACGCGTGTCATCGATATACAATTGAAGAGGTATTGATTTGATTAAAACGTGCGAAATTTAAACTGACAACGGAAACGATTGGCTGAACAATGACTAATTTAATACAAATATCTAAATATTAGATATTTATCGTGTTATATTTTGTATGATAATCCTCACTTATTTTTACTACGAAAATTGGTGAATAACAACAAGATAAATAAAACCAGCTAGCGATTTTCTAGAACACCAGACACACACGTATCCACTTGTTTTTATATCCCTTATCTCCCCGAGCCAGGCTCCAAAGTGGTTGTTAATTATCACAGTCCATTAGAAAGATGTTTAGAAAAACATCAGCAACTTCGTACCATTTATTTCGCCAGAGTGTGGTCTACGGAATAAAGGGAAAATTTATGCCCGAGCTCTTTTAGGCGATACATCACAGGATCTCAGCGCCATAATTCTTTTCGCCGTGCATTCAATTTCCACTGACGGATAGTAGGAACATCTACCGCAGAGGGGATACGTAACAACACACATATAAGTAATCCATCCTTCAGTCCAGTACGCTGCCAGTACCCTCTATTATTTATATCGCATAGATTTCGTAATCGAAAAAAACTGATAGCATACAAAGGATTGCGTAGCGAGAAAATAATATTCTACGGATATACACTCTTCTTCCGCATCAAGCCGGAGGTCATTACACTGTATATGCCAGCGTAAGAATATACACACTTATCTTGAAAAATGAAGAAAAAACTTGGAAGTATTTTAACTCTGAATGGTAAACTTCGAAATGGATTTTAATGCATCCCGTCATTCACCAGGAATCATTAAAAGTTTTATAAAATTTAAACATGAATCGTGATTAATTTCTTTTTACTTTTACAGTATATTAAGCGCCGAAAATGTTCGAAGTGAATGTTTGGAGACTCCAATATTATCAAAGGTCGATAAAAGCCTTAACGTTCGAGACATCTCTCGCCTGATATACGCTGGAAGTTGTTCGAAGCATTGCGGCTTGTTTAAATAAACTATTTCTTTGAGATAGATCCAAGGAAAAAATCTGGAGGGTATAAATCAACAACTAAAAATACTCCGTAATATACGGATTTACGAGGTGTGTTAATTGAGACTGTCATTTTTTTATTAGGTAATAAAATTATAATTCATTATTGTCTCCCTCAACATAATTTCATTGGATAGCCACAGCGCTGCAGACGGTTCTTTTAATCCTTATCGCAGTGCTGGAACTCGGTACAGCCGTTTGAATGTTTTCGAGTACCCCAAAATGACATCGTTGAGGTGAATTTTCCATATCGGAAAGAGGAAAAGGTCAGGATGATTCAAGTCAGGGGCTAAGGAGGCACAGGAATGTATTATTGGTCATGAACTCGTTTATTGAAATTGCTGTCCGACAAGATGCATTGTGGTGATACAACAGTTGTTCTTTCTTGATGTTTGGTCTCACATGTGTAACCCTTTTTTTCAGGTTTTTCAAGAACCTTTCGGTAAAAGTTTGCCTTGCGACACAAACGCTTTGTGAACGAATCCCTGGCTATCGAAAAAAACAAATTCTGTACACAAATTATATTAGGCATTTGATCATTCACATGCTCAGGGCTTTGGACAGGTTGAATTGTGCCATTCCATGCCCTGACGCTTTGTTGCCGAGACGCGCAACAAATAAATCTCCTTACCCGTAATGGCAAGTTCCAAAAAATAGAGATTATTTTCAGTCAATTCCAAAAAGTCCAAACACCTTTCCCTCCTCGTGTCCTTTTTGTCCTGCGCTCTTTGGAACCATTTTTGTGCAAATTTTTCTCATCCCCAATTCATTGATTAAAATCTGATGAACGGTGGTGTTCCGATTGTTCTGACTGTCAACCGAAGATTGAACACACAAGATGATGGCTTCTGCCGACATTTTTATCGGTTCTTGAAGATAAAGGGCTTTCGCAACGTATTTCATCTTCAGTCAGCTCTCTTCCTTCTGAAAATGCACCGAACCATCGAAAAACTTGGGGCCCTGACAACAGACTGTCTCCGGAGGCTTCGTTGCTCGACATTGCTACGGACAACCAAATGACTCTAGCGAGTTCAAACTCGTAGTGAAGGAGTATCACATGTTCACCTGCTGCCACTCACTGCTCCTCAAAGTCCCGTGTCACAGGTGTTGCCAGATTGAATGCTACGTTACCAGTCTCAGTACTGAATTTATACATGTCGTAAATAAGCAAAAATAAAACGGACGCAAATTGTTACTATAGCTAATTACCATTGTACTTTCCTTTTCCACACCCGACCTATAATAGTATTGCAGAGTACATTTGCTTCATAGTCACTTATCCACTCACTGAATAATGGTTTTTCTGTCGTTTCACGCACTTTTGTATTAATGACAATATCTTTCACACGTAAATTGATTAGGTACAAAATGTTGAAAATGAGTAAATTGAATAAAACAAATCTTATGTATAAAACTGGATGTATGTGTATGGGTGGGTGTGTATGTTCCCTATAGACTCTGAAACCGCTGAACCGGTTTTGATGAAATTTTTAGGAAAACTTTAGCATAGTCTGCAGCGTGTTCCTGTGAAATTTGATGCCGATCGGACAAAAATAAAAACATATTCCATCATCTAATATTACTGATATAGGATCACCTGTGATTATTCCGTGATTAGATTAGTATTAACCCATGAAGTTATACCATTTGATCTTATTTACATTGGATCGCCTGTGGTTATTCAGTGGTTAGATCAAAAGTGGACGTGTGTGTTCCCTATAGACTCCGAAACCGCTGAACGGATTTTGATGAAATTTTCAGGAATACTCTAGCATAGTCTGCTAAGTGGTCCTGTGAAGTTTGGTGCCGATAAAAATTGTTTTTTTTTGCGTAGCAACGCGCGCCGGATATCGCTAGTAGTATAATAAATGAGTATATTACAGAGCCCACAAATATCTATCAGAGATTAATCTATTCATCTAAATGTATGTTAAAGAAATTCTTGGAAGCTGTAAAAAGCTCCAGACGCGAGACCCTCATTAACCGTTTACATAAACACTTGATCTGCAAGAGATCGCATTCACTGATGATTGTTCCTGCTGTTGATTAACGTGCAACCTATTTGTCAAGAACCAAACTAAGAGTTTTCGTGATGCCTCCTGAAAATCTTAAACGCTATGCATAACCTTGCAGTTAAAGGCACAGCGATCATAAGGTCGAGTATTTGTACACAGTTAAAATATAGTGTTAACATATTACAGTTTCTTTTTCATCCTCCATTTCAACTCCATCTGTAAGCATTGGTTAGAATCAGCATCACAATATACGTCAACCGACTTCTCATATGGTGTATGTAGCGCGCAAAATATCAGAGCTTGTGTGTGAAGTTTTTGTTAATTTAGTGATTCCTAAGTAAAATCATTGTCGGTAAGTAACGGTCACATGTGACAACTAGCCCCGATTCAAATAAGATGTTTGTTTACAGACACAACAAAAGTTACCAATAAGTATTTTTAAATAGTAGCGGGCTACAATGTCACGCAACAGAAAACGGATCGTGGACAAACACCAACAGACGATATATTGAGAGCTGTAAACGTAATTAGAAATAGTACATCCATTAAAAGCATAGCAAAAGACTGTGCTATCAACTATAGAATCCTAACTAAATACTATAACAAGAAGCAAAGTGATACCAATCTAAAATTTCTTGTGGTGTACAAAAAAATTCGTCACTGACGACAAAAGAGATCAATTAGCTTCGTATTTAATGAAGATGACCTACATATACTTTAGGATTAAACCCTCGTGAAGTTCGAAAATTTGCCTTTGAATACGCAACTGTTCTAGAGCGGAAATTCCACAGATGTGGATTATTAGTAATATGGTTGAAATCTATTGGTTTAAAGCATAGGTTCCCAAAGTGGGCGATAACGCCCTCTTGTGGGCGCTGCAGGTCTAAAGGGGGGCGGTAAGAGACCCAGAAAAAAAATGGGGGCGTTGTGTAAAGGCTTAGGGGGCGATTTGTAATTTCATCTAGAATCTAGGAGGACTCTTAGACACCGACTGAGCTCTCGACTCTCGACTAGGGATGGGCGATAAACATCGATGTTCATTGAACATCGATATTTTAGGATCGATGTTCGATGTTTTTGCATCGATGTTTGCAATTTAGATTTATCGATAAACTATCGATGTTAGAAGAAATATAGTGAACATCGAACTTTTAAGCTTGACAAAATGTATTTGCACTAATCACAAAATAAAACAGCGTCCTCTGTTGACAAATACAAAAATGTTTCCAAATTAACAGCTCACATACAGGCTACGAGGATGTAAAATTGTCTACGAATAAAAGAAGTATTTAAATTACACAGTGCTATATCATATAAATTCGAATATTTCATTTTAGGCTCTTTTAAATATTACTCAGTATAAATATTTAAATAATATATAATTAAATACATAAATTTATAGTACTTTTAATGTGCAGAATAAAAGTTAAATTATGTATGCATGCAGAATAAGTGAAGGAGGTAAACGTATTTTCATAGAAAAAGAAGGGAGATAGACATTACCGATGTATACTTCTTCGGGAAATTCCCTAGTGCGTACAATCATACACGACGATACACGTATTAAATGCAAGATGACACATCAGAAATATAAAACCATATCCATATGTATCTCGGTATTTGCCAGCGTAGTCAAAAAAAAATGCAAGACTATAAAATCCCAAATAAAAATCGTTCTCTTAAAAAGCTTTGATACACGTAAATGTATATATTTTTTAAGTATCAGACGATTTAAGTCATGTGGTTGTTTCATGCGTAATTGCATAATATTGTTTTTTTATATAGTTTTTTTTGAGTAGTTTCTAAAGTTAACTACATATTATAAATGTATATATTTCTTTTATTATTTTTTTTGAATAGTGATATCTTTTATATCATTTTGTTAAGGACGTAAATTAATTAAGTTATAATAAAGTTTTTGTTAAACTGCCAAAAAATAAATCTATAAATATAATTATCGATGTTTAAAAACATCGATGTTTGGTAGTCGATATTTTGCAACCATCGATGTTGATCAACGATGTTAACATCGATGTTTGATATCGATGTTTACCCACCGATGTCCCATCCCTACTCTCGACTACAGCTTGTGAACATCAACTAATATTAATTAAGAGATTGCTCAAACCAACTCGGTTCGATATTTCTCTCCGAGTAGTTCATATATCTGTCCTGTTTTATTGAATAAATAAAATAAAAAACATATCAATCGGTCGCTCCGTTTCGAAACGAAAAGAGACACAAACAAACAAATAAAAAGGCAACTGTATCAATCGGCTGGTTCATAGAATACTTGTTCTTACTTGTTGAGTACGATTGAGCGTCGAATGAGATAAACGAGTTTATGCATGTTTGTCTTATTCCTGTCGGTGCGTGCTGCTTATGCAATCCTATATAAACAACGTAATATTTATTTTATTTTCATTTGCGGTTTCGCGCGTAATAGATAAGCAGTACTTAAGTTCAACACTTATACTTACGTATTTCTCAAAACAAAACAATGTCGGAAGTAAAAAAGAAGAGACGGCAATACTGTGCGGAATATATTAAATTCGGATTCATTGAAAATCCTACAAACCCATCGTCGCCTTTGTGCCTTCTATGCCTAAAAACATTTTCGAATGAAGCAATGAAGCCTTCAAGACTTCAAGATCATTTGAATAAAATGCATCCAGATAAGAAAGACAAGAATGTAGCATATTTTCAAGACCTAGAGAAGAAGCATAATACTCGGCCAAGTGTAGCAAAACTCTTTTCGGCGGCTGCTAAGCAAGATGACGACGGACTTCGAGCTTCGTACAACATCTCTTTGTTAATTGCTCAAAAAGGCAAACCACACAACATCGGAGAAGTGTTAATTTTGCCAGCAATAAAGGAAGTAATAACTACTGTGCTTCATAAACCGGCCGCAGATATTATCGGAAAAATGCCTTTGAGTAATAATTCTGTGCAAAGACGAATTGATGAAATGGCCGGAAACATAGAAGAATCATTGTGCAATCATCTGAGGACTAGTCAATTCTCAATTCAGCTCGATGAGTCCACTTTACCAACTAATGAAGCATTGTTGCTGTCTTACGTGAGGTTTATTAAAGATGAGAAAATATGTGAAGAACTATTGTTTGCTAGAAATTTAGAGACCGATACAAAAGGCGAAACCATATTCAATACATTGGAAAAGTTTTGTGATGAGAAAGAGATTCCCTTGAAAAATATTATATCAGTTGCTACGGATGGTGCTCCGGCTATGACAGGGTGCCATAAAGGCTTCATAGCGTACGTAAAAAATAAAATTCCAGATGTCCTTGCTGTACATTGCGTTATTCATAGACAACATTTGGTTGCTAGAAATTTAAGTGAACGACTATTTCAATCACTGCAATATGTCATCAAAGCAGTCAATAAAATCCGTAACTGCTCTTTGAATGATAGATTATTTCATCAGCTTTGTGTTACTAATGACGAAGATTTCAACCGTTTGTTGTTTCATACCGAAGTTCGTTGGCTATCAAGAGGCAATTGTCTGACTCGATTTTACAACCTGTTTGACTCTGTGATAGAGTTTTTGGAAACTAAAGATACAGAATTGCGCAACAAGCTCATTACATCAAAAAATGATATAGCTTACATGACAGACCTGTATAAATTGTTCAACAACATGAATCTCCAACTGCAAGGCGATGAACTAAATTTAATTAAAACAAAAAATGTCGTTGCTGCTTTCGCAGCCAAACTGCTTCTACACAAAAAGAATATGGGCAGACGTGAGTTTCATAATTTTCCGAATTTATCAGTATCCTGCAGTAACGACGACTTGTTTGCCTACTGCCAACATTTGGAAAAGCTCCACATTGACTTCACCGAACGATACCAGGATATTTTGAACTTGGAAATACCAGACTGGGTGTTGGATCCGTTTTCAAATGTCAACACAGCAATATCACCACATCTGGAAGAAGAACTTATAGAATTGACAACGAACGAGGAAATAAAAATCAAGTTCAAAAATGGCTACCAAGAATTTTGGCTACAAAAACCGATCCCGCAATTGTACCCTGGATTGTGGTCAATCATTCAACGATTCTTGATAGCATTCCCATCGTCATATTTGTGTGAACGTGGATTTAGTGCTGTAGCAACGCTGCTTACTAAAAAGAGAAATCGTTTGCATGTTACCGAACGTGGTGACTTGCGGCTGTTCTTGAGTAAATTGGAACCTGATATCAACAAACTTATTAAACAGCATCAGATTCATCCTTCACATTAGTTTTTATATTAGAATCGATTATGTTTGTTTTATTTTGAATTTTGAATAAAAGATACTTTGTCTGAATACTATAAAGTTGCGTTTCAATAATCATTCTCATTGGCAGGTGTAGCCCGTAAAAGTTAACTTGAGACCTGAGCGCCGTTGTGTACTACCTACTACGCTCAGGTCTCAAGTTAACTCATTCATTCTAAACGAGACTTTTACTATAACCCATAGTAAAAGTCTCGTTTAGAATGAATGTTTAATCTCCGCTAATATAGCTCACAATAATTAATTTAATTTGAAGTTATAGTGGTTTTTGAGTAGGTGAAAAAATGGGGGCGCTAAAAAATAATTTATTCTCAAAGTGGGCAGTAGGCAAAATAAGTTTGGGAACCACTGGTTTAAAGCATTCATAAATAAGACTCTTAGCATCAGAAAATCAGAACCCATCAATAAGTTCAACTCGAGCAATCAGTTTTAATAAATTGACTGTGTCGGCGTTTCTTCAAAACTTAATCACTATTCAGAATCGTCACCATTTTGGCCCAAGTGATGGAATATTGACGAAACTAGTACCACGACCATGCAGTAACCTTGACCATATCGTTGCCAGAAGAGGACTTAAGAAAGTAGGCTCTATTACCTCAACAGAGCGTGGAGGCTTGGTTACTATGGCATTAGGAGGTTCGGCAATTGGAAATGTAATTCCTCCTACATTGGTATTTCTACAAGTGTATTTCCAACCACATTTCTCTGTGTGGACGCCTGTTAAAAATACATTGGCGGCATTAGAAAAAAAATCAAGCACAAAACCTAAGAAACGATCAAAGCTCTCCGAGTGTACAGAAAAACAAACACTGACCAAAACTGTGCAGCAAGCGCGAAAATTAGGTAAAGTGCACAAAATGTGACTTGTGGGTTCATAATAAATGTCATGGGAATTAATGTTTATTATTACTCTGTTTATTTTATAATGAGACAACTAACTCCGTCTAGTGGGCCAACTTGTCCATTTTGCGGGGTTTGTTGTCTCATATGGTTTGCAACAATATACATTGAATAAATATATTTTTAGAAAATATATATGGTATTTTCTATGTAGAAAAGTACTAAGGGAAGAGTGTTTAATTTTATTAAAAAATAAGCATTATGTATGATAAGCTTAACGTTTGTAACAATTTTTTTTTTTGTTTTATCGTGTATTATTATTGTTGTACAGATTTATTTGTATTCCTCTGTGTATGCATTGTCTGTTGTGTCGCTGGTTTATTCTAGCTATATTCGGTTACGGTTTATGGGGTTAGAATTTTATAATAGCATTCATTGGAGTCATTTCTCCGCATATTTCTTTATTTGGGTAAAACAATTGGTTGTGTTTCTATATTAATTACTAATTATAGTATTGAATTTATTTTAATTGTATTGGGAAATCGTTACTCAATACCGGTCAAATGGTGTACGTTATGACATCTATACGCAGGTAGTTGAGTGCGACCTTCCGAACTTGCTAGTGCTCTGCTTTTATAGCAGCGGTAACTTGGCATTTTGCGGCCGTAAAGATGGCGCGATGTTTTCCGATATAATAAAACAAATAATTCTTATTTGTTCTATTTTGGTTTTCTGAGTATTGTTTGGGGTTCTGTAATTAAGAATAATTTGTAAATTATTATGTTCCGCTTTGAAATTGCCGTTGAAGCTAAGTATTATTTTAAATACTGTGATTGTTTCCTCCGTGTCCGCTTAGATATCGCCTCTGCCGCAATCCTTCGACGTCGTTAAATGAATTTTGACATCTTGTCCCGCTTCTGTTCCGACCGTCTTGCAAATAACACTTATCGGCAAAAGCAGCGTTTTCTCAGCCAGTGCTTGGGTACTTAATTTGGAATGTTGAATTTGTATCGGAATAAATCACTAATTAAGGTGGATGTTTTTATAATAGCTCAAGTTTGATTTGGTTATGACGTTATTGAAGAAACTTTGTAAGAGGATATTGTTTCCTTCTGGTTGGAGAAATCTTCGCTGTGTAAGTACTCATATCACGTGCCTGATAGATCCTAATTGCAGTTTTCTTCCCTGTTCGATTATTAGTTTCGCGATTACCGCCAGGTAGAACTTTAGGCGAGCATTTCCATTTGGAAATTCTGAAGCACGTGTTTGACTTGTGAGATAGCCTTGGAAGAATTCCGGAAGGTTTAAGACGTGGTGTCCTTTGGTGACAACAGATGTATGGTGCAGTTTCGTGGATATTACATACGTACAGAATTTTAAACATTTGTAACTGGTATGCACTTAGGTGCTTCTTATTTTAATGTTTTTTTTAATTACTTTATTTGCACTTAAATTGTAAATACATTACGTTAGTTGACTTGGATGATAGGTTGGCTAAGCTCTATCTTATCTTGGACTTTGAGCAATTAATTTTTATACAGTTAATAAACCTGTTGTTAAGTTGTATGAGTGTGTTTGCCTTTGCTGATCATTATTCCTGGGGTTTAATAATAGACTTGTTCCGGGCCTATCTATTCAGTTGCTGGTCAGTATAATTAATCGGAACTGGTGCCCTTATTATATAACACCTTCACTTGTTGAGTGAACGAACCTACTCCTGCCCGACTGGTTAGCGGCAGTACTGACCATCATCTTCGACATCAACCTTGGGAAGAGTGAAAGGTAAAGCTTAGTGAGGGATAAGCTGCCGGTTAAAATTTTATTAGTAGACAAGCGTCACTGTTTTAGTTATCAATAGAAGGTGTGTTATCGTGGTGGCATAATACCTTCTGTCTTCTTGCATATTTTATATCTTTAACGCAAGAGGGTAGTACGTTGTTATATATAATAAGAGTAACATGAAAATTGTGACAATTAGACCATACCTCCCCTACAATGGTCAAAGTATAAAATTATTGAAACCACAAGCCTAGCCCTACTGATATAATTTCAAAATATTTTAACAAGGGTGAGTGGGCCAGGTTGTTACAGGGGCAAGTTGTTACACTACAAATAATTTCTCCCTCTATACGGCACAAGTAGAACCAGCAGCTAAATGCAACCTACTCGTGAAGTTTTATATTTCTTGTTAGGAGACAAACTAGAAACAGCTGCAAAAATATATTTTTTAACTTTGTGTTTTGTAAGCTAAGTCCAAACAAACACTTGGAGATAGGACACTAACAAATACGATATCGTCTATAAATATATATAATGTTTACAGTAAAATTCTCCCTAAAAAAAGTAGTGCACTAAAAGTTTTAAGTTTGTGACATAGGATAGTGCTGGATTAGGGTTCTACTTGAAATCAAAAAAATTGCTGAATTAGCTTTAAAAGAACATCTGCCAAAATTCTACTTATAAAGAACCACTAATATTTTGCAATTTCGCTAACTTTATATTGAAATCATTTACATACTCTAAATAAGAATTTAATTGATGGTACAGTATGCATCCACTTATAATGATTCTGTAAACCCAAATTAATATATATATATATTATATACAATTGAACCTAAAAAACGAAAAAATAACGAGTTAAACGAATTTGTCTCCTTCTATTTGCATTTAGTAATAACATAATTTTCATAACGTTTGTAGGAAAAGTATAGAAAACGTTATACATTGTACGCACTACTTTGTAATATACTATTAAAAAAAACTAAATGGACTATAGTTTAATGCGAAGAACAAATAGTTAGAGTCATTATTTAATTTATGGAAGTAAAGACTGCTGCAACAATATCAAAATCCCTTAGATGTGAGTCTCGAATAAGAGGATAGACTGCACAAAGAATCTTATACGGTATATAGATGGCTTTTCATGTCAACTCTTCTCAGAGCCGACTTTAATAAAAATGTCTTTTATGGAGACATAAAAGGAACTGCATTCGTACTCTCATATCTTAAAACGTACGAGCAGACGTAAAGGCATGGAACATAATCCCTCTAATGTGGAATAATATTGGACACATCGAGGAGGGTGCCCCTTTAAAGTGAAGTTTCGCTGCAGTATGAAATTTTACCGGCAGTATTAAATGGAAATAAACCTTAGGAGTCTTGGTAGAGTCAAGAGATTATCCATCATGCACGGGAGTGTTAATTAGCATTACTGACGAACTATAATATTTTATATTAAAGAGATCGATTAAGAAAAATTGACTTTTGAAAATATATGCATTAAAGCTAAAACAATATGTTTCTTTAACGAAAAACATTCTCCAGTATTTCTACCAGTGCCGAAAATAACAAATACATACAAACTTTCAGTACACCTTAAGCGCCTAAAAAAATGAGGTGTGGCCACCACACGACTTTCTTATACGTATATGCGTTTCAAGTTATACAGAAGTTGTTCTAAATAAAGTTTTAAAATTTTACCAAAGTGTTACCCCAAGTCCCAATTTTCATAATTTTTTTATACAAAATTATTCAAACTTCTAAGTATTTCAATTCTCTTGATAAATCTCTATAGTATACATATTTTGCCAGATATTTGCAAAAAAGTACTACTCGATTAATAATAATTATTCAAAATTCTATTCTAAGTACCTCTCTTAATAAATCTAGGTATATAAAATGCATACTTAGCGAGACATCTGCATAAAATCGCTATTCCATAAGAATAAGTCTTACTTCTGGTCCGAATTTTGATTTTTTTTCTATGCACAAAGTATTAAAAATGAGTGTCCAAATAATTTTATATTCATAATGTATCTCCCTAGAAAGCATGGTTTGCGAGAAATTCGCCAAAAGATGATTTTCGATAAGAGTAAAAGCACCTACTTCCGGTAGGAATTTCGAAAACCTTTTTTTAACACATTTTTTCTCAAATCACTTTTGAGTGCATTTGATTTCTTTATAAATTTGTTTAAACTTAGTAATTGACGAAATATTGGTAAATATAACATTTGGAACTTACAGCTTTAGCCGTTTGAACGCTATCGTGGTCATACACAAACTGACAGACAGGCATTTTTTAAAAACCAGTTTTTCGGTATCAAGGGACTTCAAAACGTGGACATCTGCAAAAATCTAGAGGTCGAAAATGTTCGTCATCACAATTCTTCTCTATATACACGAAGACGAAAAGAAACTTCATACATACATATTTCACATTTAAAAAAAGAAAAAAAAATATTGCTAATCTGCAAAATTGCTCATCACTTATCACCATATGATGCAATTAACAACGACCTTGTAAGGGAAAACAAATAAAGCAAACTTTCAGATTTTTTAAAAGGGCTGGAGGTGCACAAAATCTAGAAGAAAGCTCAGATGAGGAACATTATTAAGTGAAGTTTGCATTAAGTAAAATATGTAATATGTATATTTTTGCTTTGTTTTCTACTAAAAATGAATTAACTTATACCGAATTTAAAAATAAAGTTTTTATAGGGAATTTCAAAAAAAGTCTTTAATAGCTTTTGGAACGTAACTCCTCCTTTCTGAACTGGCCTCTTGTCTCAAATAACACGGTTTCGCACTTTATAGGAACGCATCTACCGTAGTATAGGAGGGTTACCTGTAGTAGTAATTATATTAAAATTAAATCAGCAAATCAATAAGAATACATACATTAATTATTATAGTATGTACACCAACTAGGGATACGAAGAAAAACAAATAAAATATAAGAAAAATAAAACTAAAATGTTTAACTAAATATTTAAGTTTATTCTAAATCTAAAATTAATAAGTATATTATATTATAAATCAATGTTTAAATAAGTAATTGTTAGAAGAATTCATCCTTTGTTTAACAGAACCATGAAACATCGAAACACCCACTTTATAAAGTAACTTTAAGTTAAAATATAATTAAATTGAATTTAATTAAATACATAAGAATGAGCGTAATACAAAAAACGATAAAGGAACCATATAACACAAGAACGAATACTAATTGACAGCTGACATACTATTTTGACAAACTTCTTAACAAAATATATGTGGCAAAATCGTAGTAAGGTGGATACATCTCGGTGATGCGGCATGGTTAAGAGGGCTTACGCAGAGGTGCCGACAAACTGCCGTGAGGTACGACGTAAGGGGTTGGCGCCATATACGCTAATGTAAATTCCGCCAATGTAAGGTATTCGTTAAAATAAAACAAACAGCAGAAATTTTTGTTTTTCTTATTCTGTTTTTGCATTAAATGGAATATAAAGGATTAATTAAGGCTTCGTTGGTAGTACTTTCTTATAATTCAAATTATTTACTCCTACATTTCACTCTCAAAGTTGGCAAAATTTACAACATCATAACACAGTTTTAGAAACTTTATTTTAAAAACTAATTCCAGCCGAGCATGCATTGAGCCTTTGTTTATGTGTGTTTTATATTTCGTAAATAAAAGCGTTGTTTTAATGAAACCTTGCAAAGTTCAGAATTTACATTAGCGTATATGGCGCCATCCCCTTACGTCCTATCTCAAGGCAGTTAGTCGGCACCTCTGCGTAAGCCCTCCTAATGTTATTTACTTTGCTCTCTCTGTATTAGAAAAAATAATACCCTCATATGAGGAAGAAGAAATACAGCTTCACTGGGTCTATTAACAATAAAAAATAATAAAGAAACTGTATAAAAAAATAAATTCCAGACTAACTAATTTAGTTTGAAAGAACATGTGATATGCATTCAAAAAGGCACATTTTTAAATGACCTACATATTATAATTTGATATCAACAGAATATAGTATTAATTAAGTTACAGACTACGAGGTGATTCATTGTGTGTCGTAATTTACGTAAAACATAAATCCCGTGATAAATCTATCTTATCTCGTACACTTATAAATTTGTACTTGCAATATCGTACATACATTCCATAAAAATAAATACAAACTTTCGAAATAATATATGTCATTATATTTATGTTTATGTGTTTACTACAAGGCGATATCATAATCAATCACATGTGCGTATACATCATAGTTCAAGATTTGTAGTGAATTTCTATTGCAGGGACTAAATGAAAAAAAAACAGAAATATATGGTAACATCAATAGAAGAAGATGGCGCCATAGTAAGCACAATCAAACATATTTCTCTAGAAAGCATCATACAGCATGAACGAAACAAAGGCAAAATCCAGATTTTATTTATACCCACATCAAAATAGTCCTCCGATTGAAAACTTCCCAAGTCGGTAGTTTTATTTTTGAATAAAAAAAATTGACTTTTATAAGGATTTAATAATAATCTGTTAACAGTCCTTCAGACCATTATACGAAAATAACAAACTTGGCAATTGAAAACAGCATATGCATCTAGACTGATACAATAAGTTAATCATAATTAGACACAGTATTGGCTCCAAAACGTAAACTTACGGTACGCCGACAACCTATTGAAATTTAGATTATTACCAACACTTTTCAATCACGGTTATATAAACAGGATTAAAGCTAATCAAGAGTAGCACCAGCAAAGTCATATCTCTCCCGCTTGTATAAGAGAATCGAACAGTCCACACAGCCGAATGACTTCCATAAATGAATAATAACCGACACCTGCAACTCTGATACATTTTCAGATCTTTTAATTAGCTTGTGTATACTTGCATCAAAAATGTTTCTTAAAAATACGCCGAATCTGCGTCCTTTACTTCTTCATCATTCGTATTTTGTTCCCTATGCAGCTCTTTTTCATTTTAGGAAACAGATAAAAATCTCTAGAAGACCGGTCTGGACTAATAAGGTGGGTGACCAAAAACATCGAAGCCCACTTTATGTAGGGCAGCCAACACAATACGACTCTTGTGGACGGGAGCATTGTCGTGCAGGAACAATACAACTTTCGTCAATTTTTGCCTTTTTTTTTAATGTTTCTTTTAACAGTTCCAGGATTGAAGTGTAGTATACTCGAGTTATGGAAACGCCTTTATTTTTGTAATCAATTAAAAGGAGTTTTCCGGCCGACTGTGACACCTTAAACCTCTTGGGTGGTGGGTGGTGTTCCCTTTTATGCCACTGCATGTCTCTTCCTTGGACACAGACTCATAACGAGGAACCTTGGTTTCATCCCCAGTAACAATTCGACTCAATACGCCATCCCTGCCTTCATTACTGATGTTGAAAACTGCACGGGAATGTTCCACGCACTTTTTTTGCGGCGGCCTTAGCATGCTCGGCAACTATCTTACGCTAACCTTAGTCATGTCAAGATAATCATGAAGAATTTCAAAAGTAGTTGTATGAGGCATTCCTGGGAGCATCATCCATTATTAATTTTTTCGTCTGGAATGGTCACATCGATAGACCGCCTCGGCTGTGGGTAGACTTCAAGTGATTCCATACTTTGCTTAAAGCGAGTAAGCCATTTAAAAACCAAAGTTTCACCTGCTCAGGAATACCAGTATGCTGTGAACAAACTTTATAAGGACTTTCTTTCCGATTAAATTGCTTGGTCGACCATAGTTTAAAGACTACTGGCGCGATTGTGCTAAAACTTTATATTTATACTAATAATGAATCACTGAAGACATTACGATACAAAAGAGCTCTCCCACTACCATTCAACCCCTCCATTCCGCGAATCTAAAAGCGCTCCATCTTATATCTTTTATGTGATGAACTAGCGCTGTGAATAAATCCAGTCAGTTTCAATTTGAACCACTATTTAGTGTAATGTTATTGCGCTTAGAGACTTTTCAACAGGGCTACAGTACGAATTAAAAACGACAATTCAATGCCACTACAAAATAACCCCGAACCCTAAATGGGTATAAAGAGATATGATTATATATACAGGGTGAGTTTTTTTTATCTTGAGACGGAATATCTCTAAAACACTGCATAAACTCAAAAAAAGATCTTAATAAGATTTGTTATAATGTAGGGGGCTCACTGAATGGTGCCGAATTCGATCCCCCACCTCACCCCCCAGAGTGGGAGGGGGGGCAACTTTGAAATCTTAAATGGGAACCCCCATTTTTTATTGCAGATTCGGATTCTCCGCCATAAAATATGTATGTTTTGTTTGAAACTTTTTTTTCGATTCGTAACAGATTGCGCTGTAATCCCAAAAAACATGGTTGTAAACGTCTAGAAAAAATACTCAAAAAAGAGAAAATATGATTTTGTTTTTTTTTTATTTTAACATTAAATAACATTTCAAAACGCCATTCAACATCGAAGAACTTTACTTTATCATACCCATTTCAGAAAACGTGTTCGAAAATGTGCCCTTCCACTTCGATACATTTATTTATTCGCAATTGAAATGATTGCACACAACTGAGAAGTGTTTCCGGCGTAATCCTTGAACAAGCGTTGGTGGTTCGCTCAATAATGCTTTTCTTCGTGGTTGGCACTTCTGTATAAACTTCAGACTTTAAGTGGCCCCACAAAAAGAAGTCAGATGAAGTAAGATCTGGCGATCTTGCAGGCCAAGACACTGGACCACCTCGTCCGATCCATCCACTATTGTAGGCTCGATCTAATACTTCTCGTGCTATTCTTGAACAATGTGCTGGACAACCGTCATTTTTGAACCACATTGTTTGTCGTACGTCCAAAGGAAGGTCTTCAAGTAACACTTGAAGTTCGTTCTGCAAGATGTTTTGATATTTTTCACCATTTAAGTTTCCATCGATGAAATATGGACCAATAAGCTTATTGCCAATTATTCCATACCAAACATTTACGTTCCTAGGATGTTGATGTTCAACTTGGCGCAACCAATGGGGATTTTCGATACTCCAGTAATGCCTGTTGTGCAGATTTACCGTACCGTGATTTGTGAATGTCGCCTCGTCAAAAAATAATACTCGAGCAAAAAAATTGCGATTATCTTGTATCCGTTGAAGCGCCTACGCTTGCATATTTGGCAGATGGTGAACTGAGAAGCGCGAGCTATTTCTCGAGTACTAATGTGCGGATTATTAGCTAGCTACTGCAGCTAATACCGCGATTTCATTATTTTCTCCAGCAATTGTTTTTCGCAGATTACGTTTTCTTGGCTGCACAGTTTTTTCGCTAGAGAACTGTTGAACGACTCGGTAAAAAGAAGCGCGCGATCGCACATTGTTCGGAAAACGTTGTGAATAAAGATTAACAGCATCATTGATATTCCTACCACTTTCTCCATAGATTTAAATCATTTCAATTCTCTCTTGTAATGTTATAGCCTCCATTACTGTTCAACTATTCAACACTAACTAATTTGTATTGGATTAATAATTACACTGTGCAAGTCTAAAAACTGAACAACCGGGGCACATATCAGGTAAAGTCAATTCGGGTACGCTGAATTCAGTGGTGCCAATCGTTTAGGTTAGGTCATTTAATGGAATTATTTCAATAATAAATTTAATTTTTGCTGCAATATTTTTAGTATTTAATTATTTTTTTTTTCGTTAAAATTGGAATGAATTTTCACTGTTTTAGTAAAATACACTAAATAGAAGCCATTCTACGAAAAGAATGACAGATTTTGCTAAAAAATACAATTTTTCACGTTTGTTCGCAAGAAAATTGTATTTTATTCCTGCTTTCTACTTTTTTGATTCCAAATCATTTCTAAAATAATTTATTTTGCATAAAATATAAGCAAATAAAATAAAATTCAACTACACATTTTAAATTAATAAAATTGTTTCCTTCAATTAATTTTTTTTCTCAATTATCATGTTCAATTTCACTTTCTTCTTGTAAATTCCAACAAATATCTCCTAATAGAGCAATCAAGCTTCTTTGCGCTGTACCAGTGTTCGAGTCTTGCTGTCATCTGATGAAAGCGTTCACCATGCTCATCAGATTCGGCTGGCAAATTTTCTATTTGTGATCATTGTATTTCACTAGATCGATGATTTTTTTCAATGATAAGTAGTTCTTTGTATTTGTGCTCAGTGCAATCGGAACGGAATTTTTTGAGTTCGTAACGTGGAGTAGAACTGCTTTCAAACTACTTTTGGACGAATCGATAAATAGTCTTCAGTTTTCGGGTTTATATTCATGGTGCAATGTTAAAACCAAACCGTGGATATCGTAGCAATAAGCCAACGAATTATTCTCAATTGATTTAAAAAAATGAGAAAAATGATGATGACGGCCGATTGATTCATATACACGAGCGTCTGGTGCCAAAATGTTTACTCGTTTCAATTCTTTAGCTAAGAGAATCGACTGTCGCTGTGATAACTTGAGGCGGCGGCGTGTCATAATGTCAAGACGGTTTTATGTAATTTCAATATGGTTGCAATATGGAGTGACGTTTGATGGTACATATTCGGATACGTACACCTGACTCTCCAGCAGTTTCAACAGTTGGCGGCGTGTATTCTTCATTAGGGCTCGGTTTTTTTGGGATGGCTATGTTTTCGGAGTGCGGTAATGGCAACTGTACAAATTTTGTTGCTTTGTATGTCATAGAACGAATCTTATTTCTGTTTGTTCCGAAAATATAATTCACGCACGCGTAACATTCAGCTGAATTATGTACTTGTTGGTCCGTCCAAATTATAGGAATACCAAAAGGCATATATTCCATTGATTCAATTTTTTCAAGCATCCAGTACAAATGATAGACGGGACCCATTCCACATCGTGAAAAACTTGTTGATTGAAATATTGGTGATATATTTCAACTATGTTCGGAGTAATTTTACGCCGACTAGGCATGATAGTGTATTTTCCGCAAACCTAACAAAAGTTATTGAATTTTATTGCTCCACATATATCCATTTTATACATTTTAAAACGATTAATTTCGCAAACCGATCAAAATACGCACTGAAAAAACCAAACAAAACTTGCAAACGAGGAGGTTGTTTAGACCAAATGTCAAAATTATCAAAATATGTAATAATACACAATATGTTTGATGGTTATATATAAAGTCCCTAGATATATAAAGTACCGTAATTGGTTTGTCCCATTATAACGGCGCCAAAATGGCGGTGATTTGGGGACATTTAGTAGTTATTTAGTAATTCGTACGCATATATAATATACGATAAGACAAATCACATTGAAGTACCCGCGGTCTTCTAATGGTAAGATGTTCGCTTCACACGCGGGCGGCTCGGGATCGCATCCGCACGGGACAAGATTTTTCCAGAAAATAAAAATACAATTTTCGCGTATTAAATTTGTTAAGTTAAAAAAAAACGGACAGATTTTTAAATTTGCCGCTTCTTTGGCGCCAAAATGGAGGTAATTGCGGTACTTTATATATCTAGGGACTTTAGTTAAATAAAAACACTGATGCCATCTGTTAGAAAATATCTCAAACTGAATGCATAATTTTTAAATGTGTATAATCATAACTCAATTTTGTTTCTATTCATATCTTATGCAAAAATAAAGTATGTTATAATTTAATTAAATGACCTAATCTAAAAAAACGATTGGCACCACTGAATTCAGCGTACCCGAATTGACTTTACCTGATAGGTGCCCCGGTTGTTCCAAATAAATATTGTCAAATTCATGCACAGTGTTATTAATCTAAATGGGGAGCGGACAATGTGTAAGTACGTATTTACAGCTTGCCAAATACTGAATAAAGTACAGTTTTGTATCGTTGAATAGCATTCTAATTGCGAATAAATAATTGTATCGAAGTGGGGGGGGGGGCAGCTTCGAACACATGGTTTTTGAAATGTTAGTTTACGTTAAAATAAAAAAACACAAAATCATGTTTGCTTGTTTCTCTTTTTTGTGTATTTTCTCTAGACGTTCACAATCATGTTTTTTTGCGATTACAGCGCAATCCGTAACGAATAGAAAAAAAAGTTTCAAACAAAACATACATACTAGATGGCGGAGAATCCGAATCTGCAATAAAAAATGGGGGTTCCCATTTAAGATTTCAAAGTTGTACCCCCCCCCTCTCTGGGGGTGAGGTGGGGGATCGAGTTCGGAACCATTCAGTGAGCCCCCTACATAATAACAAATCTTATTTAGATCTTTTTTTGATTTTATGCAGTGTTTTAGAGATATTCCGTTGTCTCAAGATAAAAAACTCACCCTGTATATACAAATTCACTTCGAACGGAACAATTTCATAAATAAAAATACGTTTGAACTAATTCATATTGAAGGATAGCTTCCGCTAGTAAAATACCAAATCAATATTATAAATAGACTTATTAAATATGACAAAAGTAATATTCTATACCTATATATTACTTAAAACTTGGCTATTATGTATAGTAGGCAAGCATTGTTGACACATTAGTATTGTTGGGAAAACAATTATAACAAACGTCCTGCTTTGCTTTTGTAGGTTATATTACTTGATAAGTTATCTTTTGCTAAATCTTAAAATTGACGTCATTTTAATCTATCGGCGCATGTCGGTTGTCAAACCGATTCAAAGACAATGGGTGACTGGGCCAGTCGGTATATTACACGATTTTTCAATATTTTAAAATATTTAGTGCATTTTTCCTATTGATAATTTCACTCTCATTTTACTTATTTTTAAATTATAAGGTTGGATGCTAATCCACTCCTTGTAAAGGAAATGCAATGACATTCTGTAAGTAGGTACATACCCATTATGCGTACTATAAATATCGAATAAATTACTCAACTACTTATTCAATTTAAATTTTGCTCAACATGCTTTTGCAAAGTTAGGATATAAGTTACACAAATATCGTTCAATTCGCCGGATGAAGAGCACCTTCTTGTGCCTTAATGATGATGGAAAACGATTTACTTAGGCATTCAGCGGCGTACGTAGATACATATATTAAAATGTTAGCTAACGTCGGACGTCTGGGAAACTAATTTGCATTTTTTTACCGTGCAGACGCAAACGTTAGAGAGGCGAACACGAAAATTTATAATTGCAATATTAGAGGCAATATGGTAATGTAGTACTTCGGGGCCTCGTTGTAATGCGAATGCGTTAATCAAAAAAAAAGGAGGAAAATTTAGAGTGCTGTTGCACATTCATTAGAACATTCAAATTTCTTTTGTGAAAGATGTGATGCACCAACATTTTAATTCTGATGAGAAAATTACAGAATTACCGAAACAACTATTATGTTGAAGTAAAGTAGACTTTGCCTTTGTTCTGCAAATAAAAAGGAATTCTTAAGTATTTCAGAAGATAATAGGAGCTAATATCTATTGTGTGTGATTTCATATCCGGAAGGTATTTTTAATGAAACATTTGTTTTTGTACGAAACAATTCTTGCAATATGCTTCGAGAAAAATATATCCAAAGATTAAACAAGAAACTAAAAAGAAATCATCCAGTCAAATCAATATTACTGTAATTAATACAAAGCCTAAAATTGTGGGTTATTATTTGAAAAATCATTTAAATTTGTCAAGATGACAAACAATCACAATCGATAAGAAAACTTATCAGAATAAACAGCCAGTAATCTTCTATAATCTTATTTTAAAATGACTACACGAAAAACTCCATAGGATTTAAATCCGGAATCTGGTAGTAGTAGAATATGGTACTTATCCAACTTAATCAAGTACTAGAAATATAAATATTATCAAATCTAAAAAAATGAGGTGTGCTTAATATTAATAAACCTGTGAATAAAAGTGTTACTTCCAGTGGGAATTTAATATTTTTTTTTAATACAAAAATTTTTCCAAATCCAGCTCTAAATACTTTTATACTCATAATTATTTTCAAAAAAAAACTGCTTTTAAATCAAAGTAAAAGTGTTGCTTGCCGTACAAATTTAATTTTTTTTTTGTACAAAAAATATTTGAAATCAATTTGAAATTTTATAGTTTGAATACATCTGTCTAGAAAGAGTGCATTACAAACCACTTTCCGATAGGAGTAAAAGACCCACTTCCTGTAGGAATATCGAAAAAAACATTTTTTTCAAATTCATTTATCAGTACTTTTGTACTGAAATTTTTTAGACTCAGTAGTTGGTAAAACTAAACTACACTTCTTTGGTATCAGGAGAAACCAAAATGTGAACATATGCAAAAATCTCGTGTTCGACAATTTTCATTCCTTATCTTATATATAAAATTGGATGTATGTGCGTGCGGTGTTTGGATGTTCCCTATAGACTCCGAAACCGTTGAACCGATTTTGATGAAATTTTCATGAAAACTCTAGCGTAGTATGGAGCGTGTTCCTGTGCCTGTGTGTTTGTTTGGTGCCGATCGGACTAAAAATAAAAACATTTTCCAACATTTAATCTGATCTCTATCGGATCACCTGCGATTATTCAGTGCTTAGATTAGTGGATGTATGGATGTGTGTATGAGTGTGAATGTTCCTTATACACTCCGAAACCGCTAAACCGATTTTGATGAAATTTTCAGATACCTTGGAAAGTGTTCTTGTAAAGTTTGGTGCCGATAAAAATTGTTTTTTTTTTGGGCGTAGCAAAACACGCCGGGTATCGCTAGTACTATATACACGAAGGTAATATGTGGACTAATCGATATGTAATAAAGTGAAATATTAAACAAATACTATAAACATACAAAAGAAAAATACACATATTAAACCAAACATGTGAAAAATACAATTTAATAAACATTTTCATAGGAATTTACACAGTCAAATAAAACGTGTACCTGTATAAAAAGATGAAAACCAAAGTACAGAATTTTAAAAGACAAAGTAATACAAACGTTGAATAACAGTATAAGTATTATAAATCAAATTTTATAAACCTCATTTTAGGCACCAGATTTATTAATCACGAGTGAAGCGTAGCGGAGCGAGTGTTTAGTAAAGCGAGTGACTAACACTATACATTTTCTACTACTTCATTGAGTATCAATTGATTTTTGCAATTAAAAAACCCAGAGCTCAAAGTTCACCCCGTGACTACAGAGCACGAAGTCACACCTTGTCACAGTGTATTTAAATCACTTAACGTCATGGAAACATGATAAATCATATTTGAAAATATTTACATCATAAATGTGTCTTTGTCTATTATTGATCCGATTGTTATGAAACTTTGGTGAGTTGTCGTGCGCACGCCAGCGACGGTTTCTAAATTAGTACAACCATTTTACAATAGATGGCGCGCCGGTCGTTTCAACAAATAAGTGTAGTCGTCACAAAGCATTCGCTATGAAATGAAATTATACCATGCAAACGGCACGCGATTGGTCGATTTACACCTCAAGCTCTAAAAAAAAGGCATAACGAGCTTCAGAAACAAAAGAGCAACGGGAAGCAAAACTGAAAACCATACGACTTCATCAATACAGTAGATGCGAATTGTTTATTGTGAATTTATTTGAGCATTATAAAACATGGGGAATAAAATTAGATTTTGATAATGTGACATGATTGGTAGTACGATGGACACAAGAATCTATATGTCCTAAAACAATTCGAGAAAAGTACGGTCTGGGAAATAGAATAAAACTGGACAAATCAATTTTATTAGCCATTAGACAATATAAGCACTCATATCACTTTAAACCTTTCCATAGTTCTCAAATTTACGGAACTAATGTCAACATATTTATACTGTGCGTATTTTCAAAAGGTTATAAAAGTATTTTTTACCAAAATGCCTATTCATTTTATACTCAGAAAGACGATTTTTTCATTAAAACGGTCAGTTAGTATTCTTAATAAGTTAGGAAACACCGTTGAGATATCTAGCTACTTCAGTTGCATAATAAAAGGTTAAATAATAAAAACGCAACTACATTCAAATTTAAACAAGGATTTTTTAAATTTGAACGAAACAAAATCACAATCAAATTCTCAAATTTTTCTACATACGTTCCTTCATTCGAAATGCATTTGAGCAAAGTATCGGCAGTTTTTAAATCCCATTTTCGAAACAGAAAGCAGACGCTCTAGAAGCTCATTTTGCACACGAACGCACGGCTAGACCTCAGAGTCGTTGCAGAATTCACCCCCATTCACATTTATGAAAAATAGTGCTTCGACAAAGTCTGTTAAGGCTGGCGTTTAGTTTTCAGTTTGGAGGTGATGAAGAATATAATGTGGGGGGGTAGGATTAGGTGTCGGTAATGTGGCGGTTCATGTTGGCAAATAGACGAACTTAATTGAGGATGAGAGATGAAGCAATAGAAATGTAGATTGCTATTACAGCAACAAATTTATATCTGGGGCTTTTAAATGAACTCGAACATAGACAGACAAAAAACTAACAGGCACAAAAAATTATTAAAGAAACGCTTTCAACACGTTTTTGTCTACATAGGTATTTTAAATTTATGCTAGTATTTATTACGAACCTGACTATATAGAAATAATCTCAACAGTCAAGCATCAATAAATACAAGCATTCATTTATAGCAATTTATAAAATTTCAAGTAGGTACACCTTATAAAATAAATAGGAATAAAACAATTTATGTTTGGAAAAAATATTTTTTGAAGTAATAATAATAACAATATTTAGTAATTCATGTGACTATAAACATGGTAAAGAACAAGTCAGTTTGAAGTATTCTTTCTCGCTTAATTTGTAATGTGTTTAATGAATTTTGGATTTAAAACATGGGTCATTGTAAAAAGAATGATGGACAATGCCATCAAGCTTCTATTGCCGCACAAAAACTGTTAAAAAGTAATGAAAATAAAATATGTATGAGTGACATTTTGTGTGATGTGTTACAAAGGGTAGAAAAAGTAGAACAGTCGACCATAGACTGCAGTTTTATTCTAAACATTGTGTAATGAATGACAAAAGAAATAATGTATAACATCACGCAGTTATTGAATAGCACTATTCGTATGGTGATGCAACATCTGGTTTCGTCGAGAAAACGGACAGCAAAAAAGTCGATTTTAATGTTAAATTCCTTTCTTCTATTTACCTACCTTATATTTCGTAAGATTAATAAAGTACGGAGAATTTACTCGATTTGAACTACAACATAAACAAATAAAAAAGTATTTTGTATTTTATAGATCACCACCCACTTGTTATCCAATTATATAAATAAAATTAAAAACTTTTTAAAAATACAAAATTTCAATAGTGCGCGTGGGTGATGAGTCATCGGCCGCTCGTGTCCGGTCTCTGAACATATGAACTAAAACATACAGCTTATATTGTGATTTTCGTAACTTTAACTGTGTGTTTAGGAGATATGATTCAGAATGTAACCAGAAAAGATCAATAGGTATTAATTACTTACGTTTATATTTTAGTCCACAATTAATTTTCATAGTCAATCTGTTTAATTATAGGTTGTCTATAGGTGACACTAGTGTTTTTGGCAAAAATCAACTGCGCTTCTGTACTTAACATTATTCATATTTTATTATCTTCTTAAATAATATTGGAGATGCGCAACATTCAGAAGTGAAAGTAATTATTTTAGTTGTTAAACGTACCTAAATATATTTTACCGAACTGAAGTAAGTTTGCCAAAATAAGGTTTTGATTTTCCATATTATCCAAAGATGACATATCAACTATTATATTCTTTTAATAGACTTACCTAATATTTCACTATTACCTAATGACAACATAAAGAATTTTTGGTATAAACCACCGAAAAAGAAGCTATCTACCTGACGAAATGGTTGAACATGCAGAACACATAATTTAAGCCTATTGTGCCATATTTTTATATGGTCTACCAAATCTAGTACCTTCAAGAGATATCTAAAACGTAGAATATTAACTTTCTGTGATAGAAACACCACCGATGTAATATCCTTGGAGAATATACATATAGCCCAGTCAAACTATACCAAAAAATCTCGCATGGTTCAATTAATTAGGGTACCTTTGATATTTTGATATGGTGTATGGATTGGTACACTGTTTCAAAGTCCCAAGTTTTCTTATTTTCCCCACTACCACAGACGCCGCCATCTTGAAGAAACCGCTAAATTTTTTAGCCTCTTTTTACAAAATATCTCCTAAAGTATTAGTTTGAGCAAAAAAGCCGTTTACGTTCTTATTAAACTAGAGAAAATTTTCTACAATTTAATACAAAAACGGAATATTTAGCTTCATTACTTCCCGAGATAGACCTCTTTGAAATTAGAGAATTTTTTTTTAAAAATGTCAAAATAAAGATTTATAATCGGTTTTTGCTCGATAGTAAGTAACTGGTGTATTCTCCGCTAAAGTCTGACATAGCATTTATAGTAGAGGTAGGTAGCTAAAGTTTAAGACCAAACTGATTCTTCTAGCTCGTTTAGACTATGATACTCTCTTTTGAATATTTTTGTAGTCTTTTAGGAAGACACGTTACGCAATAACTTAATACTGACAAAATTAATGTATCTATTTATTAAAAACAAAAAAAAGTTCATTTATTGCTAAGTTTGTATATCTCATATATTCAATAGGTCTGTGAATTATATATCAATAAATTTGTAAGTAAATAAATAATTGACAAATAATTATAAATAAATTATATACTACATAAGTTTCATCAACAAAAGTGTCAGATATACCACAACTTTACATTATAAGAACCAAATGGTGATATTTTGTTATATAAGACAAAATGTGTCTGGACGACAAGCCACATTTGGAGCTTCGGAACTTTAGCTATTTACCTCTACTATAAATGCAGTGTCAAACTTTAGCGTAGGATTCACTATATACTTACTATCGAGCAAAAACCAACTAAAAATCTTTGATTTTTACATTTTTAAGAAAAAATCTGTAAATTCAAAGAGGTCTATCTCGGGAAGTATTGGAATACTTTGGAAGATATTTTGTAAAAACTGGTATAGTGCAAAATTTAGCGGTTTTTTCAGATGGCGACTCATAAGCCAAAAAGTTTTCAAAAAAGCTTGTTATATTTATCGTGTATAGGTATTATATTTAATCCTTTCTACCAATTATCAATCGGAATCATAGCAAATTAGACGTATAAATATTATTAGTAGGAATAATATAGATTTTGTTATGCTCTGCAACAGTAAATCTTGCAGCTTCTTTGTTTGTGTGTACGTGTATAATATAAAAATTACTTTCGTAAGTTATTGATGTAATTTAAGCTATTGTACATTTACATATTTCAAATATACTCTTATTAATAAATACATAGGTACATATTTTTTAATTATTTAATCATACACTATGAATAAATGAATTAGTATTTATTTAGAGTAATGTACACAATGATAATTTGCGTTAAGCACCGGTAAATCTCAAAATTTATTGAATAAGTAAAAAATGTACCTATATATATTTATAGGTATCAAAATGCCTTTGTAGTCCCGTCGCAGAATTCAATAAATTTGTGCATCAAGAATTATTTAATTTTCTGAAGTAGACTAAATAAAATATACCTAGAGTTGGTATACCATCTTCTAGTTTATCCATGTTTATGTGATTGTTTGGATATTATATTCTGATAATAGTACGAGCAGAAGCATTGTTTAAGTCTTCGAGATTATCAAGATATAAGCTGTACCACTGCAGATTTTACTTATTTCAGTACAATACAATACACATGTAATTGTAATTAGATTATATATTATTATATATAACATTATAAGAAGTTAATTATATCATATATTAAATCAAGAAAGGTTTTCCCTTTTCGTCCAGTTATCACAACACACATATTTCAAATAATGTCAAACTGTCAAAAATTGCTATAAATATACATCGCTCGAAAGTAAACAATGTGTAAGATTATTATACCTATAGCAAATTTATTATCGTTTTTGTTTTTTATAGGTATATATTTTATATTACATTCCGCAGAGTGTTAAACTGTTGAATATATAATAATAATAATATATAACTGTTTTTATTATTAGACGAAGTATTGTGAGCAATTGTACTTTTGCGTAAATAAAAGTACCTATCCTGACATTTTTAATTAATAATAGGCACATATATACGCACAATTTCCAGTGCCCCCTAATGCCCAGAAGCTACACTAATATTCAAGTTCCTGGCGTGATAATTCTGCATCTTAACGGTTTTTCTCCACACTATAGTTGATTGTAACCCTAATTTCATATAATGTCCACGCATTTTTATTTTGGATACCATTTACAAACGAAGATATTATTTTCGTTGCAGTATTTTTTGTTACAATGCAAACTAATTTTTTGAGGTCAAGGGGGGTGCAAGAATGCTATACTTTATTTGAAAATTACAGATAAAAAATATTTATTTTTACCTCTAAAAGGGGTATTTTATTCACAGTATATAGTGTAAAAACAGCCCAATTAGACATTTAAAAACCCCCTACGACCTCGAATCAAGTTTCCTTAACATAACTGTGTACTTTTTATAACAATTAAATTAATAGTTTCCATTTCTTATCAAAAAAATGTGGGCATGTTTTCAACGTGAATATTGTCCGGTGCAGCGTACCGAGACGCCAGCCTTAAGGATATTCTGGAAGCGGTATTACCATTGTCCGGAAATTACCGTAGTCCGAACGTGGTCAAAAATGTATGAAATACATAAAGAAGTACAGTTTACGTGAGACCTAATAAAGTGAACGGCCACACCTCATTTTTCTTCTCTATTGTACGAATTCATAGTGTATTTCTAATAATTTAACGATCTTGTTAGAATTGTCAAATCAATGTACTTGTTACATTTCACTGCCAACGTTGCATTATTCAACATTTCTTCATTCATTTTTCCATCTTATTTAAATACCAAATGATGTCAGAAAATACAGGCTGTCCCAGAAATAAAAAGACGGAGTAGCAGGTATGTAAAGTCCGAACAGAAACAGGCCCAAATATACCGCAATAACGAAGAAATTAAAAATTTAATTTTCTATGTTGTTTTTTAGATAAAAAAATTACATTACGGACCTGGCACAGAATGTATGTTTATAAATACACGTAAGAATGCTCATTTGTAAATAGAAACGAACATGCATTCATAGAAAAATAAGCTTTTATTTGTATAAAACGGGAAAAAAACGTTAAATCGTACTCATTCATATAAAACATTTTTTGCCCGAAGCGTCTAAATAACGCAGCTATGTAGTCGGTTGTTGACCCAGATGGGCGACGTACTTTATTGCAGACAATTAAAGATTGTTTTTATTTTTAAAATAGGAAAGTTGTTGCTCTTTAATGTATTTGTAGTCGGAAACAACTGATTATTATTATTTTATAATATTCAATAAATCGTAGTAAATATCAAGAACGTAATTATTTTTTTCTAGCAGGTGTAAAATTAAAGTAATTAATGGTTTGATATTTATTATGAAGTATCTATTCCTCCTCCTTTTTTTTTAACACAAGTAATATGGTGGTCCTGAAAAGGACCGATTGTGAAAGTGAAGCAGGTGGATATTTAGTCCAGGGTCGGAGTAAGGCTAATTGAATTCTTTATTATTTTTTTCTGCCGTCTGCGCACGAATAAAGACTTGATATTTTGAGGGTACGTTTTTACACAGTCTAGCTTCCGATTTCTGCTACTCCGTCTTTTTATTTCTGGGACACCCTGTATACAAAAAGGGATTTAGGCATGATTTTTAATACTTTACCAATATTCGCGAATTTGTAGTTTTATATAGAAAAAACTCTGTCTTAAAATCTATTCTATACCCAGTATACAGCAAGAGCGCGCGAGGTATGATCACCCGATGGTATACGTAAACTCGCATCTAAACGTGGTCCGATAATACATACATATTAGAGTTACGGCACAACATACTAGCATTGCCTGCTCATATTCGAACTCATAGTGATCTGATTATTTTTTTGCAGATTGACAAAAAAAGAACAAATTAAATTTTCTCTTTAAGTGATGACGATTGCTTAGATAACTAAGTCGATAATAACGCGAAGATTGTAATACTTATAACGTAATTATGATTATCCTTATGAAATTAAATAATAATGTAGTTGTGTACAAAGTTATAGCAGTACAACTGGGTTTTAGAATGAAATAAAAACAACCCGCCTGAAACATCTGCAGAATAAACTAAGATGTCTAGAGAAAAATAAATAAATAGAAATTTCATGGTAAAAAAAAACTATAAATAAGTATAACAGGAATACCATAAAATAACATAAAAACGACCCTTGAAATAGAAATTAAAATTAGAGATTCTCTCCAGTAAATATAACGAAATAACAACTCTGGAAAAATAAATCTATATATCTATATCTGGCGAACACAGCTAGCGGAGATCATTTGCCGAATATACGTCCGAAGAATATCGACTGGCATCGGGTGATCATACCCCGCGCGCTCAAGCTGTATACACCACCAAAAGGTGGACGTGAGCTTCTGTTTTACATTCAAAATTTTTCATATTTTTTCTATGGCTACTTCTAGATACTAGAAAAAATAAAAGCATTTAAGACTGTTACATTTGTATATTTTCCTAAATTTTTAAATATTTTATTCAAGTAAAACTGTGTATTGTGTACAATTTTAACGTTAAATATCTACGCTCTAAAACCTTTTGGCATATATTTAAAGATATCAATCAGGAGTAGGTTCTCTTCATTTCAGTAACCTTTCACGCGCACGTTACACCTTTCCATATCAATGACTTTCGTTGAAACTTCATTATTCATATGGACCTGTCACACCTATTTCAACTATGAAATGTAGATATATATATATATAGGAAGGAAGCAAGTCCAGCTTGGAAATAAACCGTTTACTTTTCAAGCAAGGTTCGAGCACGTACGAAGTGTATGGTGCAGGATCCTGGACTCGCCCCTAAATGGCTAAAAGTTCTGATGGAACTCCGAGAAAACGATAACTTATGGCCGATTACCGTTTGTATCATATTGTAAACGGCGTTTTATTAAATTGAAAACTTTTTTGTGTGCAAAAACGATTGTATTTTAATAGCGGGAAAGCGTCTACGTTAGCGTGGGGCGCATTCACGTTCCGTTTTTATGGTGATATCTCCCGACATAAATTCATTTCTAATGGCCCCTTCTGATGCCGCAATGACGTACCGGAATACATGCGAAGATAAAAGTTATACAAAAATAATGAGGTTTATTTGTGAAAGAAATGCGTGAAACACCAGTTAAACTCGTGCTTTGACATAAGCTGAAAATAAAACATTTTTTATGGCAATTTTATGTCGCGATGACGCAATTTATATATGTGCGTATGTAAGCACATTCCAGATTAATGTTAGATTGTTTTTTAAATGGCATAACAAGCCATTCAATAATTACAACAACAAAGTAAGGAATTTACCACAAACGTCCTATTTACAGTGTTTTCTTTTATACATTCTATATTATGCCTCTACCTAGGTGTCAGACTTATCCTAACTCCATAAACAGGCCTCTCGATCATCAGTTTTAGAAACAACAAGGTGCGTACACTTAGTTGCAAAAAAAGTTTCCACTAACCACACTGGAGCGGTGAGAAATAAGTGTGCATAAATATGTAAACGTATACCGCATGTGTCAAATATCATTAGGCATAGGGAATCAGTGTATACGTACGATGTATACGTATGTATGAAATACGTGGCAGCGCGGTACCTATACATCGTATATACATCGTATATACATCGTCTGATTCATAGCAAAACCTATCTGGTTCTCAGTTTCTTTTTAATTTTTATAATCTGATAATTACAAGAACAGTTATGGTCATAAAAGAAATGCAAGTATAAAAAAAAAAAAATTAGGTCCTAGTTCGTTTTCCAAATGTGAATATTGTTATCATAATATTCTTAAATTAGTGTTAAGAGATGTCAGTTGAAACGCACGCAAAGATAATTAGTTAAAGTAGCATGTACGATTGCTGTCACAGAAGATATTACTAATCCCACCAAAAACATGCATGTACAAAAACTTCACACATAGACATGGGTCTTACATTATTTTAAAAATAAATAATTGAAATATAAAAACTATTCCAAGTTCCTTGCCTATTCGTTATTTGCATTGTCCTGATAAGCACAGAAAATTCTGTATACATTGATAAACCTCCTGATCAAACTTGGCAAGTTTTCAGGTTTCAAGAGCGTTCATATCTGAATCAGAAAAGTTTGAGTAGGGGTTTGTCAATTTACACAGAATATGTTTTGCTTATTAGGACAATGCAAGCAAAGTGTAGGCAAGTAACTTGGTGGTTTTTATATAAGGAGAAGTGTAGTAATTAAAGTAGTTATTAAAGAGAACTAAAATATGGGAATTAATATCCAAATAAACAACAGCAAAATGTTGATCAAAATCAAGAAAATATTACGAAGTGAGAAAATAATCCAACTGCTAAGCATACATCCGCACTCTATGCATGCTCGACGTGGTATTCTGAATATATTGAGCTCCCCCCTCAAGTAGGCTGTGCTAATTGCTACTTTTTTCTTGTAACCTGTACTTTAGGCACTATTCATATACAAAAAAATCCTGGAAAGTGTCCTACATTTATGATGATCAGTTAATGAACGCCTAAAATCGTTATCTTTGGATCCTCCTATCATGAAAACTATTGCACCTAGATCAATTCAATTTATTAGTTATCATTACTCATATGCAAAAAAATCAGCCATGTAACTCGAATAGCTACGGAGATAAAAGGAGTCGAAAATGGCTCGACTGGGTTGGTGTAAATATTGGGGTGGGTGTCGGCTTTTTTTGTTGCAAATTTGTTTCGAAGGACAGACTCACTTCTCAGTAGCAACGGCAACAGATCAGATGCTGCCAATGCGCTATCTGATCATGATAATATGAATTTCCATACATAGTCTACAAGAAACAAATTAAAATCTATTGGTCTAGTCTAGTATTTCAAGTTGCAACTTGTTGTTGAAGGCATTCAAAGTTCGAAAATTGCTATTCCCCAGAAAATTATAAAAGAATTAATATCAATTAAGTGAAATAAGTCTCTTCGAGACATGGCTCTATTGTAATCATAATAAGACTTTACTTAGAATTTAGATATTAAAGCCAGAGAAGCTTAATTTGATAGATGAGGCAAGGAGAACTCGCTACCTTAAAAAAAATAAAAGAACAGTTTAAACAAATAATTCTATATCACCATAGATTATCAATTGGATCCAGTCATCCCTTATGACGAAGACAGACAAAAAGAAAAAGTCATTTTTGCACTAGCATAATTATGAATGTACATATATTCTATGCAGTAGATACTCTAGGTGTTACAAACCTACTCTAGACAAGTTGCATCTGCATATGTGAACACTAGCTTGAGTTACAAGTTAAATTTCTTATGGTTCAACGAATCAGATCACGGCCAAAATATAACCTCTTTCATAGAGTGCATAGTCCAGTAACCACGAAATTATAAAAGTAAACAAACACTATCTTAATTAAAAATAGTAATGTCTAATTATAATTGCAGCTTAATTGGTGAAATAACCTCGCCTATTTCTTGAACCTTTTTAACCCTCTCATGCATAGAGTCCACTGCAGTGGACACATCGCCAAAAGTCAAATAGAGATTCACATTATATTACAGAACTCTGTAAAATGCATGCAGTTGTCTTTTACACTTGTATTTTGTTGGTAATATTAAGCGCCACCTCTTAGAATATGGTAGAAGTATGAAAAAGACAGGCATTTGTGTTACGACCTCACGGTGAAAATGGACGACAATTCTTTCCCTGTAATTTCGGCCAGATCTTTTTACGGAGGTGCTAGAAAGAAGGTAAAAAATAATACACATATAATAAAATACTTCTAAAATATGATAGTAATGGTTCCAAAGCAAATTTTTGTTGTTGGGAAAAATATAACCAACAAAAATCCGCTGTCCACCGTAGTGGCCATCATGCAGTTTGTGACATTTTTTTTATTTTTTGTTCCAGACAGTAATTTTTGAATTAGACGACGCTGGTAATGCCGAAGAAACTGAATTAATTGAAGACGAAGAAAATTTCGACGTTGAAGAAAATGAAATTCATTTTGATTTGCCTGATGGGTCAGATATCGAATCGGATGACGCTGAGGACGACGACGTAAATTTCAACGGCTTTGTAAATGATGTAACCTCCCACGTGAATACTCAAGAATTTGATGCAGATGATGAAATTCCTTTGGCACAGTTACTTGCCAATAGGAAAAATCCAGCAGGAAAGAAGAAGAAGGAACAGAAGAAGTGGAAATGGTCTAAGAATGATAGCATGTATGGTCCGGGCACATTGCCGCCTTTTTTGGGCACGGAGGGCATCAATATTCAAAAAGAGACTCCTGTAGAATTTTTCCTGGCAATGTTTACTGAAGAGATTATTGAAGAAATCGTCTTTCAATCAAACCTGTATGCAAGTCAAAACAATAAAACTCTGAACCTCACGAAACATGATTTGTACATATTTTTGGGCATAAATTTGATAATGTCGTATATAAGATATCCAAGAACACGACTCTATTGGAGTAGTGACATGGCTATACGAATGGATCTCATAGCTGATTCCATTTCAGTAAATAGATACGAGTTGATACTAAGACACTTGCATTTCACAAACAACTTAGAACTGGACCCAAATGACTCTGACAAATTGAGAAAGATACGTCCATTTTTGGATAAACTTCAGCAAAACTTTATCTCTGCTGCTGACCCAGAGGAATACCAAGCAATAGATGAACAGATTGTGCCACTAAAGGGGCGGTTAGGTTTGAAGCAATACCTTCCAAAAAAACCCAAAAAATGGGGCGTGAAAATTTGGGTGCGAGCTGGAGTCAGTGGGTATATGTATCGGTTTGAGATTTATCAAGGTTCTGGAGGTGGAAGGGAATCAATTAGTGATTTAGGAGCATGTGCAGATGTTATACTTCGTCTTAGTGACGACATTGCGTGCCGCAATCATAAACTATTTTTTGATAATTTATTTTGTTGTATCCCACTATTGGAACAGCTGAAAATCAAACAAATATGGGCGACAGCTACGATACGATCTAATCGGCTTGCGGGAGCAGACGAAATTTTAGAAAGCGACAAAGTCATGAAGCAACGAGGAAGAGGCAGCTGCTCTGTTGCATCTACTGAATGCGACACCATTACTATAACAAAATGGATAGACAATAAATCAGTACATGTGGCATCAAATTGTGCAGGCTCGCAACCTCAGAATTTTACTAAGCGTTGGTGTAAATCCACAAAAACTGTTATTGAAGTACCCAGACCATTTTCGGTCCAATTTTATAATAAAAATATGGGAGGAGTTGATCTATTAGATCAGCTCCTGGCACTATATCCTCTTCGACGACGGAATAGGAGATGGTACATTAGAATATTTATGCATTTCCTAGATGTTGCAGTCATAAATGCATGGATTTTATTCAAACGATCTGGAAACACTAAATTAGATCTTTTGGAGTTCAAAGCTAATGTCGGTAGGGCTCTAATAAATATGGGAAATAAAGGATCAAATAAAAGAGGACGTCCACGCTCTGCAACACCGCCAGAAAGCATTTTGAAAAAACGGAAACCAAATCATCATGCACCTACCGAAACAAGAAAAGATGGTCTTGGCCACTGGCCCATATTAACAGACATCAAAAATGCCAGAAGATGTCACTCAGCTGCGTGTAAGAAGAAAACTAAATATTCTTGCAAAAAATGTCAAGAACCCTGTTGTCCTAATTGTATGGAATACTTTCACACTAAGTGATTTTGTGCATGGTGTCCACTGCAGTGGACAAATAGTTTTTCCAAATTTTTGGAAACATAGTATTACGAATAATTTTTTAAATATTTTTCCCATTGTTTCTGGTTCATTACAAATATATATAAAAATTTTGAACGCGTTGTGTTTCATTCCAATTTAATTATGCTTGAGAGGGTTAAATATTATTTTAGCTCGAGGGTATTCATCATGCAAATAAATTCTAAACGCAATTGCAAGTCAAATAAATATTTTTAAATATTCCTTTTCAGTCGTAAAAACGTATATGTCACCTGGAGGCATTAAAATACGTCTGGTATCTTTATCAATGACACAACCACGTTCTCGAAGCCGCAATTAAACTGGAACAGCTAGGCGAGACGATTCCTTCAGGAAATAAAGATATAAACTTCAGTGACACTTCATACATCTTTGATAACTTTCCGTAGCGTTTCGTAATTAATGTTCTTCCTGCTCCAGAAGTGAGCGCACGTTTCTGCTTTGGAGCGTTTTCTCTTTTTTCTGTGGCCCCGCGGAAAAGTGTAGGAAATCGTTTTCGAAGATCAAACTATGGCTGAAAGTCCCCAGGATGTATTTATGTTATTCACTGATATGTATCTATAGAGATAAGTGTGCTCACGAATATGGACTGTAATTAATGCAAGATCACGAAGTATAAATATATTAACTCACACGAATTTGATAGCTCAGCTTTAAGTAAAGCTTCTGATAACTTTTCAAAAAATATTTATTATTTATTATTATTTCACATTCTTCTTTAGAGTTCTGTAGTTGTACATATCAAAAGTTCATTCCATTGACTACATTGAAATACAATTTATATATGTATCCGAAATCATGTATATAATATTCATGTTATTTTTTATTTAACGTATTATAACTAGGGACGCAAACGATACATCGATGTTTTCCATCGATGTTTAGACCCTCAAATATCGATGTATCGAATGTTTTTTGGAGCGATGTTTTACAATTTTTACATCGATGTATTTGTGGCACAGCAATGGACAAACTATTTTAAATTCTAAGTAAATTTTAAACTGCGATACCGAATGAATTACTTTTCTAGGTAGTTAAGAAATTTGTTGACAGATGGTAGCATGGCTTTGATCGCAACACACCGGTTTTGGGAATAATTAATATAGCAGAGAAAAAGAGTGTCAATCATTTCACAAGTTTTACATTTTATATACATACATTCTTCTCGAAGTTTTTGATCAAATAGTAAACTAATATTTTCTTGATTATTAGCGTTAGACGAGGTTGAATGCATTTTGAGTTTTGTTTTTCAGTTTAATGTTGAAAGCGTTAGCTCGTGACATTCGTGGTTCTGTAAAACTTTTTATTTCTGAAACATATGCAACATCTTACTTTTTTTATTTTTTTATAATAATTGAGATATTTTGTTTAATTTCGGTATTTAATGTTTTTTTTTAATTCTGAGAAAGGGCGCATGTGAAGAAATATTTTTAAATATTATCCAGAAAAGAAAAAACAATAAAATTACCGCCCGAAATGAAAATAGTAATTTTCTCTCATGCTTTTTTTTTTCATGTAATTTTTTTACAGCGAACGGTCGGTTGTGGTTCTGTTCCATTATGTGTGATTATGAGACAGGGAGGTGTGGAAATGTCTACGTAAATGTTTAGTGGATGGATCGCTTCATAATTTTTAAAATTATCCAATAGTAGAAGAAGATATGGGACAACTGTTTTGAGAACAGTAGGACTTGACACTAATGGAATTAATTTAAATTAATTAATTAAATAAATAGTTAAAAAAATAGGTTATATGATAGAAGTCCAAAAAGACTGTAGTCAAACCAATTACCGGCTTTGAAAATTTCTTCTTCGTTTCGCAATCGGGTTTTCAAAACTAGTAACTATGGAATATTTTATAAGAGTTTATTTTCAAAGCGTGTTGTTGGTATACTACATTTTTTAGATAGGTGGGTAATTTTTAAATTAAATGACAAAAACACCGTGATATAAGTATAAGGACGTGTCAGAAATCTGACTTATTGTTGTCATCTTCGAAGCAGCAAGTATAGTTTGTTTTCATGTTTGGGTATTTATGTACGTCTGCTACTTGTAGGTGTGCTGGTAGTGGTAATTTATCGGTTATTGCGATTGACATCTAAGAATGAGATGTTGTGCAGCTTTTGGGTGTTCAAATTACTCTTGGATAATTAAGGGAACTAGTACACAATATTTTAGTTTCCTGAAAGATGTGGAATTGGCAAATAAATGTATAAGAGTCTGTCAGTCAAAAGATAAGTTCAATTTAAAATATAGGAGTGTTCAGTGCTGTCAAATAATTTTAATCCAAATTTCTTGTATTACAATTCGACATTCTCACAGTGCCTGTGATTTTAATTCTTTTTTATTTTAGCATGCATTTGTCCTTTACACCACTAGTTTCGAATTTCGTCTGAAGCAGCATCTATTGAATTATGAACCAGTAGATATTCGCAAAGTAAAAAACAATGCCAGTCGACACTTTGTTTACTATCCTCATCGGTAAAGACTTTGACGAAAACTACATTTCGAATAAACAACACTGACAAAAGATATCAACAGGAATTTGGGCTCCACAGAAACTGTTAAACTTTGATGGCAAGGGTGTTGGTGGAAAAGTGGAGGCAATCAATTGCTCCTGCATTTTCTGGGGTTTAAAATTATGGGCAAAAAAAATATTTTGGAAGCATCTTATTTTCCCATAATTCCTGGTCTGGAAAAGTCATTTCAACATGTATGTCTTTCGGGATCTACACAACAAATTCACAGAATTATTTTTTTGTTACATGAAGTTGCCCATGTACCTGATGTAGTAATCGTGTTTTTTAAACAGGTACGTTACCAGTAAAAAGTATTTAGAACTTAATTTAAATACCTTTTGTATAAAAAGAGTTTCAAAATTCGGACTGGAAGTAGCACTTTTACTCTTATCGAATAGAGATTTTTTCCAAATATGTCGTAAACTATGCATTTTATATATATTTATCAAAAGCATTTAGAGTTGACTTTGAAATATTTTTTGTATAAGTGAAATTTCAAAATTCGGCCCGGAAGTAACACTTTTACTCTTAGCGAGTAGCATTTTTTTTCCGAATATCTCGCAAAGTATGCATTCTATAAAGATTTGCTAAGAGAATAGAAGTACTTATAATAGGATTTTGAATAATGTTTATATTAAAAAATGCTTAAAATTTAGCTTATTTTATAAGAAGATATTTAAAACAATTTAGAACAATTTTGTATAATATGGAATGCTCATACGTATAAGAAGGTGACCACACCTCATTATTACGTTTGGCACTAAGTCGAAGATGGTTTCTTCTCTTAGCCGAGTATCTTTTATCCATGTTATTCCTGTCTGTTTTATCACTACAAAACGGAACTCAGAAATGCGAAAACTTTAAATTGATAACTTGTACTGCATCAGATGCGTGACAGTTTTGAATCAAGTCACGACCGATCATCGTGATCTCGCGCGTTCGGGGGTGGGAAGTAGTGAGGAGTGTAAAAGGACGGAAAAATTATGAAAATATGCCTTTCGGACGTTAATATTCATCGTAGAAAAACAATAAAAACACTAAAGTACATAAAAATTAACACTACAACGTCTATCTAGAATTTTCTATTTGTCTGTTTTTTTGGAAGTTATTAAATATATATTTTTAATAGAATAAAATACAAAAAAAAATAAAACGTTGTATCATTTCTAAATACACTTAACTATATATACAGTCAATGAAATTCATAATACATATATTGTAGTTTTTGAAAAAAACGGGAACTAAAATCAGCGCCACCTCTAGTTTCGGAAACACATTAAATGCATTTTACCTTTCGCCTTAAGTTGGCCAATGAACGTTTGACCGAAAAAACTTGTATATATTAAAATCGGGTAAAGTTAATAGTTAGATTTTATAATAAATTAACATAACCGTTTTTTTTTAAACCTAACCTATCCAAATGTTTACATTTTTACATACATCTTTTCTTAGGTTTTAAAAATGCCCCCTTTAAAATTGAAAAGTAAGGTCCGGCGCTTCTTAAGAAAAAACTCAGATATTTCCGCCACTTGTAAACTCTGCAACAAGAATCTGAAAACATCAGGCAATACATCTAACCTTCGCTGCCATGTTGAGAAGCTACATAAATAAGCGTTGTTAGAAAATGAATGGGATGGTAATAATAACACAGAAAGTGTTCCACATTCGCAACGAAAACAGCGGTAAATATCTGACATCATTAGAATTTCACCTAAACATGTGGCATCAACTTCAAGTCATAGTGATGTATCTAAGAGTACAGAGTCTCAGATAACTCTGATTCAATCAAATGTCAAAGAATTCTTCGAACATGTTGAGAGCATTTCTTCTAAAAAAGGTAATAGCTCAAAGAAAACCATTGAAGCAATTGTGAAATTTATTGTCATGGACAATCGAGCATTTTCGATCGTAGAAGGAAATGGATTTCTTCAGCTCATGAAAGAAGTTGTTCCACTATATAAGGTTCCAAGCAGAGAGACGATAAAATTGCGCGTGGATGAAAAGGATGAAGCTTTGTCATGCATTTTCAAAACCTAAATTAGTAAATCCGAAAGCTACTGTCTAACTTATGATATTCGGACGGAGACGATGCAAAACAAATCATTTCTTGGACTAACGATCCATTTTTTTGGACAAATTACATTTATTGAGTGGGACATTGGGCGTACTCGAGTTGCACTAGAGTCATACAGCTACTTACTTAGAAGAAAAATTGTCTCAGCTCCTTATAGAGTGGAAAGTTGTCACAGATAAGGTTTCTGCTTGTGTTACGGATAACGATAGTATAATGATGAAACTGAATCGAAACTTGTTTGGCGACAAAAAGATAGTTCTTTGATTTGATTGTCACTCAGTCGACGGAAGTCTCAGCATTAATCAACAAAGTGCGCGCCAGTGATGAATTGCGCCATAAACAAATAGATGCAGGGGCTTCTGAAGGCATTACGAAGAAAATGATCCTCGACGTAAAAACGCGATGGAATTCTTCTTATTTTATGTTGGAGAGGTTCGCCCAGTTAGCTCCTGTTTTAAGCGAAATATTGCTCACACGCCCAGATGCTCCCTCTATGATCACTGGCTCTGAGCTGAATAATATTAATGAGGTGATTGAGCTACTGAAGTCGTTTGATATCGTTACTGGGGAGGTTTCCGCAGAATCCTATGTTACTGTTAGCAAGGTCATACCGCTGGTAAGTTGCTTATTCGAAGAGTGGATTGAGTAGCTCAGTAACTGCCTCTGCCGGTCCCAAGGCCGGACCAAGGAGGAGGGTTTGTGGGCAAGGTTAGCAACCTACCCACAGTAAAAACCTACTAACGCTCACAGAACCAATACACAGCCTCGGATTGGGACGGATTGCCTGATGACGAACATGGCGAGAAAACGGAAAATGAAATCGAGATTATGGAAAAAGTCAAACTGTTTGAGAGTGGCGACATGGAACGTGCGATCATGGAACAATAAAGAACACGAAATATTGATGGAATTTACTAGACACAAAATAGATATATGTGCAATCTCCGAAACCAAGAAGAAAGGCAAGGGTACATTGCAATATGAAGAATATGTGGTGTTCTACAGCGGATTAGAAAGAGGAAAGAGAGCCAAGGAAGGAGTCGCATTAGTAATACACTACAAAAATAGTATAAAGGAATGGAGATATGTTTCAGAACGCATAGCGGCAAAGCTACAAACGGAAGCAGGAAAAGTCAACGTAATATCAATCTATGCCCCAGAAAATAACAAACCCACACATGGGAAGGAAACTTTCTTTGAGGACCTTCAAACAACAATAGACAGAATTGACAAGGAAGAAAAAATTATAATAATGGGAGCAACTTATCATGTTCTGCACAAACAACGAAATGAAAATAAACAATACCTTTTTTAATCACAAACCGCAACACAAATACACATGGGAAAACACCAGAGGTCTAAGGAGCAGCATTGATTACATCATCACGAATAGAAATATCCACCCCTCTCAGGTGTTAGATGTTAGAAGTTTGACCTCACCTGAAGTAGGAAGCGATCACAGAATGGTAATGGGGGAAATAAAAATGAAAATGAAAAAACAGAAAAAGGTGCAACCGAAATACGCAACCATATTTAACATAGAATCATTACAAAACGAAAGTACTAAAAAAATGTATGAAGAAAGACTAGCAATAAAATGTGATCAAAATAAAATATCACATGACGATGATGTGCAGCAACAAATCACAAACAACTGAGGACCTCAAAGATGAAATTCGCCACAACATTGCGAATATTTCCCAGCAATTACGTCAAAATGTTGTGGAAAAATTCATTAAAAGAGTGAATATGTGCTCAAACAGCAGAGGCGGTCATTTGTCAGATGTTTTGTATCACACATAACCTCCATGTCTCTACTTTCTAAATCAATAAACATAATATCAGTTATCAAATATAAAATGTTTTATTAGAAATTTAAAATGTCAGGTAGCTTTGGGACATGCTTTATATGAAATGTTATCTACCAATTCTCCCCGATCAAAATAACAATTCGTATTATACATGTTCACACCCATACATGATTTTAATTAACAATTACATGTATGTATTCGTAATTTCAATGGATAACAGGGCTAAATAATACAAGTTGCCAGATTGTACGGATCGTTTACAAGGTTCAACATCAATGATGTAACCGCACAAGCTAAATGAGCTGAACGACCTATGGCACGCCATCGATATCTGTAACATTCAAGAGGCGTTCCCTAATATCGGCGCCATCCATTTATATCAAACTTAGACACCCTATTTCGAAGCCACTTACTGCTCCATCACAACAGCATTCAAGAAGATAATTTCCGATAAATGGTACTCAATTAATATCAAACTGTCAAAGAAAATATTCTCACTGGAGGATTCAACAAGTGAAGACATTTGTCGAATGAATATAACTATTGTTACTCTTTATATAAAATATTGTTCTATTGTAAAACTATAAAATACTACTCACCCTACTGCATAGTAAAGCTTAATCTAAAACCACTAATTTGGTAATTTCTTTGCGTACAACTGCAAAGCATTGTAATCTTTAAGATAAATGCAGTAACAGAAGAAAAATGTAGGTGTTGTTCAAAATGTTATCACGGGGTCTCTCAAGTAATTTTTTGAACTACAACTTGATCATCTACTATAGCAGTGCCTCCACGTGGTGCTGTTGAACTATCAAGTATCTTTATTATGCTGTTGCTGTTACCGAGATGCCTACAATGTCAGGTGAAACTCGTTGTAATTGTTTAATGCAGTATTTGGAGGTTATATATCCTACGCCGCCCGCTTCAAATATGTGAATATGTGAATAATGAAATATGGAAAATATGATTACGATTTTAAAACTCATTTTTGTAATGCGTGATAAAATACAATTTCCCGTACTATGTATTAATGGTAAAAATTAAACACACAAGACAAAGCCAAGAGTAAGATATTTATCAGAAGGCATTAACTCCAGTTAATTTTCTTGCATACCTAATTAATCCAAAGCAGATTAGTAATACTGTTTCCCGAATGAATCTAAGAAAATGAGAGAAAAAAATCGTTGCATTTTGCAAGCTGATAGTATGTATCAAGTTTTCATCTCCTAAATCTATAGTGACTCAAATGTGTTGATATGCAAGGGCTAAAAACCGATTGAAGCAGTTAATGTTTACGTTTTTTTCTCTTACTTTTGACAGCTCAATTGTTATACGTACATTAATATGGCAAAAAAGTAGATTTCTGACACAATAATCAAAATAAAATTTATTCGTGTAACAAATCCTTAACAAAGGAAAACAATTTCACCCACAAAATTGGGATTTTTGTTTTAAAAAAAACTATTTTTGCCAGCCAGGATTGGCAACAACAGTCAATGAATCAAGACAAGAAATCTATAATTATGTTTCATTTCAGCTTATCGGTTAGTCGTAGTTTATTAAAAGCTACGCTTAGCTAACAAGATTGGAAGCACATAGGAAGAAAGAACTTTTCAATTTAACAAATTTTGTGCAGCTCTGAAAAGAAATGAATTTCGCATGTTTAGCCAACCAGAATCATTAAAGACATGGATACATGATCGTATTTTCTAGTTATATACAAGGTGTCTCTAAAAGTTCTTTAAACAACTCTACCACGTATTTTTCGGACCAAAATAAACCGATTTAGCAAAACTTGGCTTAGTCAAAGTTGCTTAGTTTGTGCGCAATACGGTCCTGAAGTTGCAGCTGGAAAATGGTTTTTTTGTTATAAATTTGAAACGGCAGGAGCGATTGCGCTAAATTTTGTCACGTTTACTACTAGTTATCAATTCAAAAACGACGTCAAAAGACGTGTACATAGTTTAAAGAGACGTCTAAACGGCCTAAGACACGTGTACACGGCTTAAAGATACATGTACATGGAGCACACAGTATGCGCTGCCGTCCTCTAGTTAATGTTCTCAAATCTTAAAATGCGATTTTTGAGAAAACGATGCAATTTTTCGAGTCTTACCAAGAGTACCTTTTTTCTTGTACTTAAGACACTCAATCTAAATTTTATAGACAAACTCTTTTTTATCCATTGGCGTAGAAAATGGAAATGTTTTAATATTTATAAACGCAAGTTCTCCGCCTATGGATTGATTACTATCACAATTTTGATACAGAATTTCTTGACTCATAAAACTATGTAAACGTGACAAAATTTAGCGCAATCGCTCCAGCCGTTTCAAATTTATAACAAAAAAACAATTTTCCAACTGCAACTTCAGGACCGTATTGCGCACAAACTAAGCAACTTTGACTAAGCCAAGTTTTGCTAAATCGGTTTATTTTGGTCCGAAAAATACGTGGTAGAGTTGTTTAAAGACCTTTTAGAGACACCTTGTATATACTGAGACCATGAGTTCTGAACCCTTCAAATTCCTTTTTGGTCGAAAACAAATTCTATATTAGTTATATACATTTGAACAATATGTGAAATATGATCAGACTTGGCAATCATAAAGTGCTTTGTCTCAGGGATACAGGATGTATATTACAATACACACTGGACATTTTTAGCGATTTGTATGTAGTTTGCACTATCTATAAGCAGAATACCATTTCATTTATATGCAGTTCTAACATATAAAACTTATCATTTGGCCGCATCTATAACATTTATATAAAGCATGGTTTAAACAAATACTAAAAATATAACTTCAGTCATATTGGAATTTGGTTATCGCATTTTCGCAATTACTGATCAGACCTGCATATCTTCATATATGTACATTTATAAGTTGCATATTGTTAATGATGTTAGTAGATTGCAAGTGTATATGGAGAAAAGTAGTAGCCCCAAGGTAGAACCCTTAGGCACACCAGAAACAAACGAAGGAGTGCTAGAAATTCTATCCTATTTTTTTGTAATGTATGCTTCCCTGATCGAGAAAACCTTTCCAAATTAGCTTACAAGATTTCAACTTAAAAAGATGAGGTGTGGCCACCACACGACTTTCTTATACGTATGAGCGTTTCAAATTATAGTTTTAAAACTTTTTTATATAAAAATTATTTAAAATCCTATTATAAGTACTTCTATTCTCTTAATAAATCTCTATAGAATACACACTTTGCGATATATTCGAAAGAAAGTGCTACTCGCTAAGAGTAAAAGTGTTACTTCCGATCCGAATTTTGAAATTTTTTTTATACAAAGATATTGAAAATTAAGTTCTAAATACTTTTATATTCGTAGCGTACCTGTCTGAAAAGCATGACTTGCGAAATATTTGCAAAAAACTGATTTATGATGAGAGTAAAAGACCTACTTCCGGAATCAATTTCGAAAAACTTTCAGAATAAAATTCTTCTCAAATTCAATTTTGAGTACATATGAATTCTTTATAAATTTGTTTAAACCTAGTAGTTGACGAAATATTGGCAAAATTCGAGTTTTTCACTGAAGTAAACTACTACTTCCGGTCTGCCGATTTTACTGAAAATCTAATCAGATCTCAAGAGGGAGATTATACTAGTAAATATAAAATTTGGAATTGATACCTATAGCGGTTTGACCGCTATCGTGGTCACAGACAGACAGACACAGAGAGAGAGAGACATTTTTTAAAAACCACTTTTTCGGTATCAGGGGACTTCAAAACGTGGACATCTGCAAAAATCTCGAGGTCGAAAATTTTCATCATCACAATACTTCCTTATACTACGTATAAGAAAGTAAAATGGTACGTTTTGGACAAATCGGCAGTTCCAGTAATAATTATTGGTGTAGAAGTTAAATGCACGTCAACTTTACAAGCATGTACATTATTCACCCGAACTCAGTTCAGACAAAGGTACTTAAATTGTCTGCATAAGCTCTCAACGTAAACCTGCCAGCTTCTGTAGAATTTCTTCCATGTTTTCTCTTTTATTTGTAATTTCTCAATATAGTATACCGTAGTCGTCAAATTTTAATTTCGGTTTACACTTCTATCACATACAGAAGATGACCTTATAATATGCAGCGATGCCTGCTTGCTAACAGTGGTGGGAGAGCAGCGCAATGTCGATGTCGGGGGACCCTCACGCGAGTGTACTGTCTTGGCAGCCTCGCTTATGTTTATCTTTAGTTTATTTCGTCGCGCACTTTTCCTCTTTCTACTTTCGTATCAGAAATTAAAATATGTCGACTAGGGTATGTTAATGACATACCAGTATTTAGAGTGAATCCAAAATATGTTCATCTCAAATTATGTTTTAATAAGGTGCTATTAAATGCAATTACAAAGAGGAAAAGATCAAACGCAAGCATAAATTGGCCACAGGATCTGAGAATCCTCACGAATTGAGATGAAGTCCTAGAATTGTAGTAGATTTTAAAACTTCCAAAAGTGAATCGTTCTCATCAGAAAAATAATGTAGTCCTGATTATGAATGAATTATATTTCTGCATGAAGCTAAAAGTTATTCAATATTATGTTATTTTTATTTTTAATTATACTGTTTAATTATAATTTAGTTTACAATTACTAAGTTGAATATAATTAATAGTTCATTCCAAAAAATACTTTCATACAGCAAACAAATGCATATGAAAACATTCTGTCAATAATAATAAAAATTTAAATTTCACATGTAAACAATATATTGGATTTTAGTACATAAGAAAAATGATATTTCATAATATAATATCATAGGTTGATGGGTTGGAAGTTTGGAGTGCTAGAAAAATTATAATTTTGACTTCGACAAGTTATAGTCAAGCTATAAAATAAGATTTCATTTTAATTTATATTAATTAATATATAATTAATATATATTAAACTTCGAACATATTTGAAAGACAGAAAATATATTTAGAAAGTGAAATACCAAATTCATAGAAAATAAATAATACATCAAGCGAAAAACAACTTTAGGAAGACGAATTAAAGAAGTCAGACATTCTAACATAAGCATTTACACTTCACTCTGCGTTTGATTTATACGCAAAAGAATTGCGAAATAAATTGTATAAATACTTTCCAAATAATTATGAATTGGTTTATTTAAATTTACACAATACGGAATAGAGTACTAAATTATGCCTAACTATAATTTAATTATTACTACGAAATAAACAACCTGATTTTAATGATACATTTTCAGAATACACTTGTCACCAATATTTATTTATCAATGAACATTTTTATCTACACAATATGATTTATTAGCTCATGATAGTATCTGTACTTTGATGACGTATGGAATTGTATAGACATGTATCTTATTCTACTTAAGATTATAAAATATATATGCATACATATTTTTAGATATCATTACTGAGAAATAAACACTACAAAATAAAAAAGTAAGTAATAAAATTTATTCTTCATAATAAACGAAAATTTGAATGATGAAACAGATAATTTTAATTACTTAGACAAATCTTAAAGAAAAATAGAATGATCCTATTTGCAAAAACGGCGTTTCCAGTAAAGTTTTATATAAAGCATTGTTAGAATGAAACGACTTCAATCAATTATTATCGGCTACGAAGTGGCAATGCATAGAGAACTGGTTATTATTAGCAAGATCAGAGCAAGAAGTTAAATGTAATGATGACTTTTTCCAATGTTAATTAAAGTACACGGAAAAAAAATTGTGTGAAAATGTTCTACAATTGTGGCTCTTTCTCATACAATTTGTCCCGTGATTTGGGACAACGATAAATTGTATTAAAAAGTTACAAAAAATTGTGTGAAGATTTGTAAAACAAAATGTGTTAACATATGCTACTTAATGTAGTACTTCGTAGTATAATGAACTGTAACCATGTCATATAATTTGTATTTTTTTTTACACAAACAGTGTTATATTTTGAAGCTTTTGTATCCAATATAGTAATACTTTGTGTAAAAATTTTATAAAGTAAATAGTGGTTTTTCGTATTTTTTGTGTATAAATTTTATAGCAATTGTTTAGCATATTTCGAAAAATTGTGTGAAGATTTGTAAAACAAAATGTGTTAACATATGCTACTTAATGTAGTACTTCGTAGTATAATGAACTGAAACCATGTCATATAATTTGTATTTTTTTTTTACACAAACAGTGTTATATTTTGAAGCTTTTGTATCCAATATAGTAATACTTTGTGTAAAAATTTTATAAAGTAAATAGTGGTTTTTCGTATTTTTTGTGTATAAATTTTATAGCAATTGTTTAGCATATTTCGAAAAATTGTGTGAAGATTTGTAAAACAAAATGTGTTAACATATGCTACTTAATGTAGTACTTCTTAGTATAATGAACTGTAACCATGTCATATAATTTGTATTTTTCTTTTACACAAACAGTGTTATATTTTGAAGGTTTTGTATCCAATATAGTAATACTTTGTGTAAAAATTGTATAAAGTAAATAGTGGTTTTTTGTATTTTTTGTGTATAAATTTTATAACAATTGTTTAGCATATTTCGAAAAATTGTAATTATCTATAGAGAAGAATATTATATATTCCCTAGCACAAAATGTTTGACAATTTTGCTAGTCTTGTGCTGTTGAGTTCTATGTGGTATGTATAGGGATGTTCCACAACCTTGTCGCTATTTGCTGTATAATTAGTATTTCAAAGATAACGACAAATTATATCTAAAACTTGTACGATATGCATTAATTCGTACTTTTCGCATATCCAATCCACTAGCATTATATGTGGTATTTGTAGCATTCTTTTCAAAACAATAATGAATAATTTTGTTATTCATTACCTTTGTTTTGACAATATACTTTAATGAAATAGCGACTCTTAGCACTATTTAATTTAGATATTATGTTGTAGTAGGTATTTGATACAAAAGCATTTCAAGAACACTTATATTGTCAAACAATTCGCAATTTCTGTAACCCATATATACATATACCTACTTTCACACAATTGAATGTTTACTTTGAGAAATGTGGTATTACTTTGATTTATATTATGATTAAGAAATTTGATAATGAAAACGCTTTTAACGGAAAATTATTTTAAATAATGATGTAATTAAGGATGTGTATATAAATAAAACAGGTATAACTTGATACTTATTTATTAATATACTTATATAAAATTAAAAATATAATATAAAATAAAATATAGGTAAGGTTTCTGTGTAGTAGCAACGTTTTCTAAATAAAAGTGTGAACAACGAGTCAATGGGTTTAAAGAGCATGTCGCACAGAGACAAAAAGAGTTTTGCTATTCTTTGACATTAAGCATGGATGAACAGCATGCAGTTCGGTCTGCTTTACAACAAAATGGTTTGATAGTATATTAGCTGGTACTGACACCTCAAATGCGAAATAATGTTTATTAAATTTTATAGTATCAAGAACTAAACATATAAAATTAACATCCGTTTCATTAAGTAAACAAATATGCTTGATTATGCCAAATTTAGGAAAGTCTAATGAATTTAACACTATAATAGATTCTGTTTTGTACTTGGTACCTTTCACATTTACCCATTTTGTTTCAAATATATCATGAGTTGCACCTTGTTCCGGAAAATATGTGTAAATATGTTCATCTGTTGGAAATAACTCACCAAAGTTTAAACCTCTATATTCACTGAAATGAATCTGTTCACATAACTTTAACTGTGCTTTTACGGCTAGTGTATGTATCATATTCTTAAAGCTTCCAGAAATATTTGAGGTTAGTTTAGACTCTCGATGTTTTTGTTCAAAACGCATAGACCACAAATAAAGTAACGGACCAGACATTTTAAAAACCAAGTCATAATGTAAGAGATGATGATGTTTTGGCTTTAAAAACTTAAATAATGACATATATATATAATTATGTTCTTCAACTAAAACTTGCAATCGCATATCTTCAGAAAACAATAAATCAGGAGCCATAACAGTATCTATTATTTCTCTTAGTTTTATCCATAATTCCCATTCAGGCAAATCAATAGGTATTAAATCACCAATAATTACGCCAATGTATCTACAAAGGCATAACATTTCGCTTGCGGACATCCTTATTTTTTGTTTTAGGGAGTCGTAGGTAATAAGAGGAGGCTTGTTTGTAGCTTCAAAATCATAATTAAAACTCTGTACTCTAGAATTTAGTGTTTCCAAACTAAATAATTTCAACTCAAAAATTAAGCGAGCAAATAAAGATGTCATATCATATATACAAACGCCTTCGTATAAATCATGCATAATATCCACAAAGAAATTGGTTGTTATATGAAAATTTGAAAGTTCATTCCAAATACATGGCCCTTTTATACCTGTCAATGTAATATTATCCTTCAGTAAATCACTTGCATAATTATCGCGTGTTCGTAATTCTAGTCTATTTGTTTTAAAAGTAACACGAGAAGAAGCTTTATTTATTTTACAAAATCGGCATGAAAAATTGGCAGAAAAACTTTCAGTTAAACCCATAAGTGAATGAACTCCCAAATTGTCACCAATAATTAAAGCTAGTTTAAAGTAAATAGTATAAGTACAATTGTCGATCGTTACTTTTACACCTGTTTCATCCAAAAATTTCAATTCCTGTATAGCTTCCTTGAATACAGCATAATTACCAAATTCTTTTCTGTCATTGGAATAGAATAGTAGAAACAAATAAATATTTTTTAATAAAGACGTGAACTCTTGTGGCATACAAGGTATTGAAATATATACTGCGCCTAATTTATTCTTTCCTGAATGAGATCCAAGTGGATTCCCAATCTCGTAATCATCGTAATACATGAATAGTGGGAATACTAATTTATCTTGTGCATTATTTAATTTAGATTTCCAAAGGTTTCCTTGAATGAAATTAATGAAGACATCAGTTTCTGACAGCAAATAAGTGTAATGATCTTTCATTGTTTTAAAAAACTTTGGTTGTTCAAATAACTGCTTGAAAACATTTCTTAAAGGAATAATCTCACCTTCGGCAACTGATTCAGACAAGACGATGGTATTATTCAATCGTTTTTCCTTCATTCTCGTACCTATTTTAAAAGTGCGTGGTGGAATATAATAACCACGAGACTTGAAATAATTAAGACGTCTATATTCAGATTTAAAGATATCAAAAGTTTGGTCGTGTATATCACAAATACGTTCAATAGCAGTAATAATTTGAGGATCGTCATTTAAAATTTTAAGACGATCTGAAACTATATTCTTAATTTCATTCAATAAATTGGAACCCATAAAATTGTTAATAGATAATACTGACTGAATAACATTCCTAGGTAAAAGAGATATATTCTGCAAATGTGAAATAAATTTTACCGTTTGTACTTCATAACTATCTTTGCACTTCTGTGAAATATTAATAATATTTTGAAGGATGTTGCTATTACTGTTAGTACTGATTGTATTGTAAGGCACTATTTCAGTGTTTTCTAAGTGGGATGTAGAGGCGCAAGACGTTATTTGTGTGGCATTGAAATTATTAGGTTCCCCACTTTCATTTTTTATATCTAATACATTAACTTGGTTGTTAAATTGACGTGGTTGAACTATAAAATGTAACTTAATATGTTTCTTATATGAATTTAAAGAGGAGAAATTTCTGCGGCAAGTATCCTCAACACAAGAATATTCTGTATTTTGTCTTTGCATATTGTGGTCATGTTTAAGGTGAAACAAAAAAACCTTAGCGTCAAGAAACTCCTGTCCACACTTAAAGCAATGCATAATGATTTACAGCAAGTTGTAAGTAATGCTTAAGAAATAAAATTTACTTGAATAATAAATAACACATTTAGTAATTTATATATTAGTATTTTGACATTTTGCAATATCTGATAATAATGCATTTACAGACACGTATTTCTTTTTGTTATTTAACTGATAAATACCTTGCTCCAGAAATGTCCATGCAATTTCTGCTTCTGGGGGATAACTCAAATCAAATGTATGATAAATCTTAAAACAGAGATCGATTGCTTTCAAGGGAGTACTAACTTTGTATAAAATACTATTAATGCTAACATAGGACGCCTCAAGCTGTGATAGATCACTTCCTACAATAATTGGTATGGGCTGAGCAGTCAAATTCAGTGATGCAAGTTTCTCTCTTCGTTTTGTTAAAGTGGATTGCAAATCGCCTATATTCTGCAATAAGAAACGGGGGTTTAAAGAATTCTTACTAGATATCTAAATAAACTCATATAATGTACTGTGCAACGAGTGTGTCAAGTAATTGTTTATATACGAGTGAGAAGTTTACAACACGAGCCGTAGGTAAGTGTTGTAAACCGAACGAGTGTATAAAAGGGTTTTGTTGCACAATATACTTTTTCTACAACTAAATTAAAATGAAAATAATTACTCTATAACTACTCTTACGTGTGAAATGTTAATTAACTTTCTTTTATAGATGTTGTAAAGTTGGAATGCACTTTTAATTTTAATATTAAATATTATTTCGTTTAAAATTAAGAGTAAATAACTATCATATATAGAAAAGGTTATTTTCTTTTTCTTTAATAAGACAGTCGACTTTTTTCTTTTCACAATCTATAATACATTAATTAATTCTATATACACGTAAAATTTACTTACTTCCACATGCAACAAAAAGCCTTGACGCATTTCTAATTTTGATGGTCTCCAGTGTAACCCTGGTTTCTTGTTCACATTCATGCATGGAAAGAATAAAGGCAAAATCGTTAATGTGAATACTTCCCTAACACCTGAAATGATTGCAATGGGAATATTTTATATAAGATAAATGTGTGGTAAAAATACTTACAGCTAGTAATTTCTGGTTCAGTATATATATTTTTATATTGCCCAAGAACTTCTCTTAAATAGGAATCCTTTCTTGCGGTAGCAATGTTTAAAATTGAATCACACATCAGGGGCCATTTTGCAAACAAGCAATTTTCCTTTAGAGGATAAATAGTATTGAAGTCTGCTTCAATCTAAAATAAAGTTTCAATAAAAAGAATTAATTTATGTGTGAAATGAAATACCAGTGTAAAACCCAACTGTTCGCTTAAACAAGGAAATTTTTTAAAATAATTGTGAACAGGGCCAATAGTTTTTAACAATTCAAATCTACTTTTCCTTGTATTTTCCCAGTATTCTTGCACAGTAGTGAACGGTTCTGTATTGTTGTTCAACCATTGTATGTACACCTCTTCATCAACACAATTAACGTGTGTGGTTTCAGTTGGCGTACCTCAAATAATTTATTTACATAAATAACAACGATAACATCAGAAAAGTTATTATATATTACCTGTAATTGTACCTATTAGTCCCAGTTTTCTATAGTTATTCCTCAAATGAGTATAACAGCTCCATAGTTTTCCCCTTGCAGCCTTTGGTTTGCCTTTGTTATTTACGTATGGAACATAATATATGTCTGGAATTTCGTGTGGAAAGACCTCAGTGATTTCGTTTGCTAACTGTATAAATCTTCCAGAAGTTATTCTGTAATTGTCTTTGCATTGTTACATTTTTCTAAGTGTAAATAAATAATGAAAAATATACCTGGCATCTCTATTATCCCTCAATTCGTTTTTAATTATCAGTTCGACCAACTTACTCCGTAAAAAATGTTTTTCTTTACAGTAACTGGCTTTAATTATTTGCCCCTCGGGTGCTTCGCTAAGTAATTTCGAAACGGTCTAAAAATTAATTTACTTTGTAGTTGTCACATTAACTGGTTTCAATGCAAATTGAAATATATATGTGCATATATCATATATTTTGCCAATGTGGAATAAATTTAAAAAAAAAATGAAACTTCGGAAAAAACACTATTTATGCTGCGTATATGTATGTAGGTACACCAAGAGAAATAATTATCTGTACACTTCGCGGACATATAAGGTGACACGGACGTGTTTATTACGTATGCATCGGTATACGGCAAATACACGTATATCTTACTCGGACTATATGGAATTATTTCACTTGCTGTACGTACACGCCTATACCACCTTATATCTCAGCTAAGTGTACGGAAAACTATTTCTCATGGTGTACATACATACGTGATGTTTGTAATATGTATATTACAAACCGGTGGAAACAATATGAATATAAGTTCGTTATTTACATCGTCTTTCCTTTGATTGCATTAACGATATACACAAGAATTTTAGGAGATTTTAAGTGTATGGAAATACATACGGAGTTTTCTTGAGGATATATAGAATATGGAAGTCCCACGGTGGCATTCCTACTATACGGTGGACATGCTCGTAGGATGTCGTTATCACCGTGTGTGTCACTTTCAGAAAAAGATGATGAAGCAACACTTACAGTGGCGACAGAATCGGTTTCTGAATTTGCTGTATCCGATGGAACTTCGTTTAGATGCTGAAAATAAGCGGGGAATAACAGTATATATATATATATATGTGTGTGTGTGTGTGTTCCCTTCAAGGATACTTTCAGCAGTGAAATGAAAATGCTCTTGTAGAATAGGATGTAAATTTTTATTTTACGTTTCGACCTTTAATCATTGGTCTTCTTCAGAAATTTTATTACATTATGTAACAAGTTAATTTTTTTCTTATAAAAGACAGTACAGTTACATCAAATTGTTTTTACAAAAAGCATATTAATACCAAATCAGTCAAATTATTTTTTATGTTGAATTTAACCTGTAACATTGATCACAATACAAATAAATTAAAGTATTAAAAAATTAGAAAAACACTAAAAATGTATATATTACGTTACACGTTATGTTCAAAATAATAAAAAAAAATTATAATTTTAAATAAAACATTTTTAGCAAACTTTCTTTTTGAATAAAGGTCGAAACGTAAAATAAAAATTTACATCCTACAAGAGCATTTTCATTTCACTGCCGAAAGTACCCACGAAGTGAACACATAATTAATAATCATCAAGCAAAGAAAAAAAAACACAATATATATACAGGGTATCCCAAATTAACTCGGCACTATTGCTAACTTTGTTATTATTGGAGCTACGAAGTCGGTTAAATTAGCAAATTAGTAGGACTTTTTTTTGCTGATTAAGTTAGTCAAAACAGAGAAACAATTGAAGAGCTAGTTTTTGAGATATTCACAAAGCAACAAATTTTTAAATGGAACATCCTGTATATTTCGACATATTTTGAAAGAGAGTTAAATTCTAAACAAAAAGTAAGTAATACACTATCGTCCTAAATTTGAAAATAAGCGAATAAAAAGCACTTAAACTCTCTGATTATTATTACTTTAGTACTACTTACATATTAAAGTAATGATAACCAGAGAGTTTAAGTGCATTTTATTCGCTTATTTTTAAATTTAGGACGATAGTGTATACTTCACTTTTTGTTTAGAATTTAACTCTCCTTCAAAATATGTCGAAATATACAGAATGTTCCATTTAAAAATTTGTTGCTTTTGTGAATATCTCAAAAACTAGCTCTTCAATTGTTTCTCTGTTTTGACTAACTTAATCAGCAAAAAAAGTCCTACTAGTTCGCTAATTTAACCGACTTCGTAGCTCCAATAATAACAAAGTTAGCAATAGTGCCGAGTTACTTTGGAACAGGCGGTATATATATATATATATATTCGTATTTGCAGCCTACAAAATTGACTTAGTCAAGAAACGCTTACCTCTACGTCCTTTAACTCGTTATATTTTATCAGAAACTTGCGTCTGATACCAATTATTGGAAGAAGCTCACGTATGTCGGCTGCGTTTAATATCATAAACGCTTCTTCGTCTATACACTGTTCTAAAATCAAATGATTCATTACGTCATTCAAAGATAATAAGATAAATATCTTTTTCGACTAATAGTAAAAGTAGCAAAAATAATCACTATGTTCGAAGTGTTTATTTTTTGCATTAATTTGTTAATTTGTTGATAAATAATCAAGGAGTAATAATTAGTATAAACGACTGCAGATTAATTGGTAATCTACAGAATCCATTTAGATGTGAGGATATATTTTGTTTAAATGTACTCTCTCCAATTATTTCTTATATTTTGTAACCCCCACAAATAGGTACAGTCGCCCTTTCTCATATATTATTCCTCCGTTGCTTACCAATACCAAACACCATCACGACAGAGTACCCTTCGCATTGCATTACAAAATCGTAAAGGCGCGTTTATACGTGCATGGATTCAGTGGCGCCAGTCGCTACTGATACGCCAGTTCCCAATTAATTGCAAGTGTAAACCTTTACTGGCGCGCTAGTACATCCATGCATTTATGTCAAAAGTTAGTTGCCTTCTAACTTTCCCATGCGCCGTATTAAAAAATATTAAGCATAAATTTGCAGACGTTTCGCTAATTTTCAGCAACAGGTGTTATTTGTGTATGTTGTTCATCTTTAAAATTAATAATAATGAACAGAAAGTGGAGCCCTGCAACAACTATCGAATTTCTCGAGATTTATGAAAAATATCCGTGTGTTGTATCTCTTCATTTTCTTCGCAAATTTTCAATCATTTCCTCAACCTCAACTTTTGTGGCTATTTTCGAGGCTCTACGAATAAGTTCATGAGACATGCTTATTAGACCACTAAGTTGAAACTGAAACTGGCGAGAAAATTACTATTTTTCTACATGCAACATGTAAACGTTTACTGGCGCGAAAGTTGAACTTGGCGTTGGAACTGCCGCCACTGAATCCATACAGGTGTAAATGCGCCTTAAGTTCCATTTCTAATACCTCATGCAAGCAAGTAAGGCAAAAAAAGAAGAAGATACATATTTCAACAATCCAGACAGTGTATATATTTCCCACAGCTGTGGTGAATATATATACTCGAACATTTTAGGATGTTTTTTGTACTGTTCGTCGAGACTATAAAAAAACAAGGAGACTACTGTTATTTAGTAGCAGAAATTTTCTGATTTCTTTTTATACAAATATATATCTATATACGACAGTATATTATTGTATTTATGTGTCTAACAATTAACAGAGTCGCCTGTAACTCATACATACACAGTACGCATAAACCAACAACTTAATCTATGATGTTAACTTCTTATTCATTACTATATATGAACCTGCATAATAATGCTAACACGAACAACAACCTATACTTATCACAAAAGATTATTTACCTTGAAAAATTGGTATTAGGTTATGCATATTCCAGTCTGTCAATTTATTCTTGACGAATTCGTCCATGACTGCATTGTAAAACAAAAAGAACGCTTGCATACAGGAATGGTAATATGTAGAAGTATCTGTACTTACCAATATGTTCAGTATGTGTTTGTGTGATAATAAACAAAGGGCACTAAACGATCACCAAACTTACGTACCTAGTCAAGGCAAAATGACGCTGCAAAATATGTTAGATATTTAACGCTTCTGCTACTACACATCCCCACCATTGATACCCCATACCACGCCGCAATGTCTGGAGACATTTTTTGTTAAAATAAATATTCAACATTTTATAATTTTATGACAGAAAATGCACAGCATGCTAAAACAAATTACCTAAATTTGTAACACAGTTATATTTATTATTACTTCACACATCTTTTAGTACCAATGTGGACAATATTTCTGACTGAGAGGATAAAATATTCGGCACAATTTTATTTCGTATTTTAATAGGAAGACTGTCAACGACTTTAACAATTTATGTAAACCGTTTCAACAATTACCATAGATACAACATTGTGTGAAATTTTCATATACCATTTTTTTCCGTGTAGCAATTATCTTAAACGTCGATTAAAATACCGGTTAGTATAAATTTGTGTTTTTTCAACACCTTTAGCTACTAATAGACGATTAAAAATGTAGTTAACCGAAGTATTTTTAATCGGGATTTATACCACCCGATAAAGTATTAAAGGATGATTAATTTGTCTTACACCTACGAGTAGCGATCTTCCTTATAAAAGACCGAGTAATAATAATAAAAGTTGAGAAAAATACATAATCTATGGAGTTTTTAATGTTTATAGACTGGTGTTAACAGTATTGACAGAAATTGTGTTTCCATCTGCATTTCTTTGCCTTATAAAAGCACATCTTTAGTTATTAATTTCATTATTTCTTTTATAAACGAAATGACCAGTACAATTTTAAATATAAATAATGCAATATTTATATGTCATAAAAGAATGCATGTAATCTATGTTTATGTTACTACACAATCATAATTAATGAGAGGCTATGAACACATTATCTTTTTTGATGAAGACAAAGGAGCTTTAGAAATGTCTTAATTACAGTACAATTCTGGAATGTGTGATGAAGATGTATCAGATTTCAGAATGTTCCACAATATTTATGTATTTGCAAGTAAGAGTGAACAATATATTTATTTTATTTTCACTCTAGTTTATAACTCTTAATTTCTATTGGAAGCTACAAACACGTACTATGTACATAAAAAAAAATCCTTAGTTGCTATATTTACAAAATAATACCTCACAAAAACGATTTTTTTAACTTTTATACAATATGCATCTTAACAAATTGAAAAAAATCATTTAGATCAAAAGCACTATATGTTGCCAACTTTGTACCAGTGGTAATTTTTAAACACTGCTTAGTTAATCGCGATATATATTCCTTAAAAAAAACGCTGGCTAATATTAATGACCGATTAGTGTTAGAACAATGATGTAGTTAACATAATGTTTTAATTATACTAATGGCAACCTTAGACTATTGAGGCTATCTATACCGGTTGTGTAATGCAACACTTGATATAGCAAGTCCAAAATACATCAGAATTGCAACGTGGCGTACTGTATCCCCGCTCTCGCTGCATTTAACGGTCTCTCCTGTCTTTCGTCGCACTCCCAGTACGGCCAAAGAATACGATGTTGCAATATTTATCTGGTAATATCAAGTGTTTCATTACACAAGCTGTATAAGTAAAAAGAAAGACACACGGCGTGCGATTCAAAATATGAAAATTATGAATTTGTTACAATAAAGACGAAACGTTTTTAAAATGCATTGTTTAGATTCTCTATGTTTTTAGATTAAAATTGCATGTTAAGTATAATATAGGTAATTGGTCAAAACAGATTGAACGAATTATTTGAAAATGTTTTGAAACAAAGAGTATAGTTTTTGAGCTTTTAGTATAACTTTTTACATATAATTATTGTGAACTTTCGATCGCCAGAATTTTGCAAAGGTCCATGTTTTGAAATCCCCTAATAACGAAAAAGTGGTTTTTGCAGACATGTCTGTGTTGTACGCGTATGTTTGTGTGTACGCCCATGATAGCGGCCAAACGAATAAAGACGACCATAATTTTTCTCTCCAGATCTGGTTAGATTTTCACTAAAAGCGGTATACCGGAAGTAATAGTTTGCTTCAATGTCTAAATCAAATTTTACCAACACCTCGTCAACTATTTAAGAGTGGCGTTTACCAACAAATAGAAACTTATGCAACTTATATTACTCGCGGGACGGGTAGACGCAAGGGGGTGTGAGTATATGGAGGAAGACGATATTCGGTTCTGTCACAGCGATTCGATTTTATTCACAGATTCTGTCATAGATAAAGGAATACTATAGATTGGAAAGATAATTTATAAAGAATGAGTACTTACGGAACTGTTGATGTTGTTGATTTTTTATAATAAGCCAATTTTCGCTTGCCCATAACTGTTATATTATTATACACTCGAATATTATAGGTATATATGACATTTAAATGCGAGTGACAGTTTGTAATTAAACTGTCACTCGAATTTAAGTCTGCAATAGCCAACCGATTCCGATAGATTTTCGTCTTCACTAGGACCGGTAGAGATACCGTAAAGTGGGGATAGACGACGCGAAAAACCTCGTGTAAAACGTGTGTGACAATGTTTACTGTTTAATGTTTTTTATCTTTAAAAGTAATTACATACATTTGATTTTTTCTGTATATCGTACATCAAATGTGCAGCTGGCGCGTAGAGGTCGGTTTTTTTCTTTTGTGTACCAGCTTTAGTTGGTAGACATTAATCAAATTCATGCATTTTAGTGGCTATTTCTAAAACACATAACTTTCTTAAGGAAATAAATTAGTACAAAAACTGGCCTTGCCATTATAAATTTATGCCTTTTGCATCACTAACCCAAATTTGAGATTCTAAAATTACAAAATGAGTTTAAAAAAGGCGAAACGGCGATGCCTTAATTTTAGATAGGTAAACGCCCCTCTTATTGATTTTAGGCAAATTTCTGAAGAATAGAAAGTACTCAAACGCGAATTTTTGAAAAATTCTATGAAAAAGGTTCTTCTATAATTCCCACCGGAAGTAGGGTTTATCTTGTGGTAAAACTATTTTCTTGGGAATATTAGTTATGCTTCTAGACAGTTTTATTACAGTATATGTAAAAGCATTTCGAAACAGAATTAGAATAATTTTTATATGCAAACAAATTCAAAATTCGAACTAGAAATAATATTTTTACTCACAGGTTTATTACGAGTATTTAAAATCTAATATGGAACCACTTTTGATTGTAGAAAATTCGGAACGCACATAGGTACGTATCGGAAAGTCGTGTGATGTCCACACCTCATTATTTCAAAAATAAGTCGAATACTAAATACTCACTCCTGAAGTGTAATTCTTAACGATAGAGTATAATATAGTCGACTCATTTTCGCAACCGACACGGTCAAAGTACGAACTAAAGGCGACGATTCAATACCACTATACAAATTTGGATCAGCCAGAACAATTTCAAAACAATAAAATTAAAGTAATTAATTACTCTTTCAGGATATATACCTTCCCATTGTAAAATACTATCACATGAAAGCCAGTTACAAATTAAATATTAGAAATAAAACTATTAAATATTATTTTTTCTACACTTATAATTTTATATAACATTTGGCTATAGTGTTTAGGAGGCAAGGCATTGTTGACAAATTTAAAATATTTAGATGACAATTATAACAAACGTCAAAAGATAATTATGACAAATGTCAAAAGGTGTATGAATATTATTATTTATCAGAATCCTGTAATGGCTTTTGCAGGTTATATCACTTGACAGGTAAAATTTTACAACATCTCAAATTTGATGCCTTTTTAATTTAGTGGCGCATGTCGGTAGCGAGAGCGACTCAGCTATATGATATGTTATTTATGCTATTTCCATCGTTTGGAATCTGAATAACCAACGTTTCGGCAGACATTACGTCTGTCGTCTTCAGGGTAGCTTTATAAAAGACTTTTTCTTGCCAAGAACTAAAAACACCAAAATTGTGTTTTTTGGATGAAATTCGTGTAAAACACTTATGACAGTACTAAATATCAATGTGACACTTAGAACTGTCAATTGTTCAGAATCCAAACTAGCACAAATAACATATTAAACAGAATACTCAATTAAAGAGTAGCTCTATAGGCATAAATAAGTGTAAATATATCATGAACTTCAAATTACTTATAACACCACCAAAGTGTTTAACAAGCACAAAACCTTTTAAAGAAAATCAACAATAATCATTTACATTCATTTTTGCACCAAATTCTTCAATTCTAAAATTATATGGAATCAAGCTCGTTCCTTGTGAATTAAACGGGAATCGCAAAAAAAAATCAAAATATACAGTGCGTTATATTTATACTTTTATAAAACTATAATGCGGCGATTAAGCTTTCAACGCTGAAAAATACATTAACTGATTCAACAATCCCCTTGCAGTCCCATAAGTATGATTTGTTTATAAAGTTTATTTTTGGGTTTCGTTATTTGTGTATTATATTTATACCGATAGGTCCAGCCCGCGACGGGCCATACATAGGCAACAATATACGTATGGAACGTGCTATGTGGCAATGTGTGTACGATACCACTCCGCGTGCTCCTATTTTGAGTGACTTTCTTAAAATTTGAATTTATTTTGTAGAATTATTGATTTTTTTACTTTTATCTTTTAGAAAACGTTATTGTTTTTTTATTACTTAAAATTACTTTTCCGTAGCAGCTAAGAATACAATAATAATAATAAATTGGACCTTATTATGTCTGAAACAAATGAGCAAATTACGTATACAGAACGAATATGCAAACGACTAGACATGGGCCAGAGAGGGGAAGTCGTTCCGATTTCACTCGGACTAGACCGACGCGTGTTTTGTCGGCTCTCGGGTACCGTATTACCTACCGGTTTCCCCAAAAGCCGACAAAACACGAGTGGGTCTAGTCTGAGTGAAATCGGAACGACTTCCCCTCTCTGGCCCATCTCTACAAACGACTATATCCTTGCGCGGTTTAAGTCTTACTAAATTCTTAACTGCAATGTGCTGCTGCTGCGGGTAGAGAGGTTTCGGTGGGGGTTTCGGTGTTGCCACTCATTGCTGACTATGGCCCGTTCCGAGCTGGACCTATCGGTATATAGAATGTAGTAATAAATGCATAACCTCATTTTTTTGTGCATTTCTATATCTACTGTACATTTTTGTTAGATGTTTTACATAATTGTAATCATGGCTAAAGCAAATTCCTCCAAAAAATGAAGTTGCAATTATGCTTCAGAATATTACAACACGGGTGAATCGAAAGTTAACATCATACGTATTCGCAAAACAATAGTAATGAAGAACAAGCCATAGCATCTAGTGCAATAATCCAAAAATCAACTTATAAACAGGAATCTGGCAACAACGTAGCAGCTAATTTAGGTACATTTATTTATCAGTATAAATATGATTTATCACTGCATAGCAAAATACTATAAATCCTTTGCATTAGGTTATTAAATATTAATTATTCTACATATATTTATATGACTCGCTAAATATAATTTACTAGAAGGTTACCAAGAGACATTTTGTAAAATTATCTGCGAAATTAGATATCCATGCAACAAATAGCATAGAAATAGATATTGTTATAGACGCATGCTTTCACGCTTTCTAATGACGAACGATAGTCTTAGAATGAAGAAAAACAATAGAGTTACAAAATGTTGTCAAAGTGATGAAATCAATAGTGTCTTAAAAAATACTGGTGTCTGTTGTTATTTAAGTCGAAAACAAAAGGATTTATAATATCTATTTTAAATATAAAGACCACAACAACTCTTAAATATTCTCTATTAATAGCTTAAACGGAATTTAACTTCAATTTTCATAAATAACACATCGTACTGAAAATTAAATAAAGTTTAGGGAACATAAATAATTAATTTATAATTTATTTTTCTTTATACAGTTTGTTAGATTTTATGTTACAGCAAACATTTCGGCTATTGTATGAATGATTAAAAAATGATATAAAGTTATTCTCGAGATTATTCAAGATTATTTATTTTTAGCAATTGTGTGAAAATCGGAAAAACAATGGAACATCAAATAATTCAGGTGAAGCAAACAAATTTAATATTTTAAATGGAACGTACCCAGTATGATTTGCATAATCTTCACAACACTATAATATATCACATACTGTACTAATTCATTAATTTTTATTTTTATTTTTTTTTTGTAATTATAAATGTTGATTATTGTTAAGCCAGTTACAAAATATAAACCTCCTATCAGACTCACCAGTTCTTAAACTGTGACTCAATATAATTTTATGGCGGGTCATTTTGTTTTTTTTAAGATAGAAAATACTTTGTGGTCAATTACTTTTACGTCGAGTACTGCTTCACGTATTGAATTTATGCTACACACATGCATGCAATAGAACATGGCAACGTAACATCGTCGCGTATCAAATGTGGACGCAACCTCGTAACATATTATCGTTATGTTATTCTTAATTTAATCGACACTGACCGAGGAAAAGTAATTTTGTGGAATACGAAGCATCCCAGATATAATAATTGCGCCTGCCACCAACGTCTAGGCCTACGATCTTCTTCTCCACTAAATAGTGCATAACTATATATGCTGCAGCCGCAATGTCCATCTTGCTTGGAAACCATTAATGAGCTGACCGTAGGACGATGGAACAGCATAATATTCGCGCTTATGTTACACGACAATGTTCTGTTCCACCTCAAAACTCCATCACACCGCAACTTCGTCGCGCAACATTCCCAGTTGCGCGGCGGAGTTACGGTACGATGTTATGTTGCGTGTCTATAGTCACTTTTGGATACGCTTTAATATATGCCAATTTCACCATTTTCTGTGCGTTCGTTTCTTGATCTTCGCATTTTAGTACTAAACCTTCCGTTTCTTCGTAAATTACATTCAGTTCTTGCAAAGGTGCGAGGATGTAGATCATAGGTTCCCAAAGTGGGCGATAACGCCCCCTTGTGGGCGCTGCAGGTCTAAAGGGGGGCGGTAAGAGACCCAGAAAAAAAATGGGGGCGTTGTGTAAAGGCTTAGGGGGCGATTTGTAATTTCATCTAGAATCTAGGAGGACTCTTAGACACCGACTGAGCTCTCGACTCTCGACTAGGGATGGGCGATAAACATCGATGTTCATTGAACATCGATATTTTAGGATCGATGTTCGATGTTTTTGCATCGATGTTTGCAATTTAGATTTATCGATAAACTATCGATGTTAGAAGAAATATAGTGAACATCGAACTTTTAAGCTTGACAAAATGTATTTGCACTAATCACAAAATAAAACAGCGTCCTCTGTTGACAAATACAAAAATGTTTCCAAATTAACAGCTCACATACAGGCTACGAGGATGTAAAATTGTCTACGAATAAAAGAAGTATTTAAATTACACAGTGCTATATCATATAAATTCGAATATTTCATTTTAGGCTCTTTTAAATATTACTCAGTATAAATATTTAAATAATATATAATTAAATACATAAATTTATAGTACTTTTAATGTGCAGAATAAAAGTTAAATTATGTATGCATGCAGAATAAGTGAAGGAGGTAAACGTATTTTCATAGAAAAAGAAGGGAGATAGACATTACCGATGTATACTTCTTCGGGAAATTCCCTAGTGCGTACAATCATACACGACGATACACGTATTAAATGCAAGATGACACATCAGAAATATAAAACCATATCCATATGTATCTCGGTATTTGCCAGCGTAGTCAAAAAAAAATGCAAGACTATAAAATCCCAAATAAAAATCGTTCTCTTAAAAAGCTTTGATACACGTAAATGTATATATTTTTTAAGTATCAGACGATTTAAGTCATGTGGTTGTTTCATGCGTAATTGCATAATATTGTTTTTTTATATAGTTTTTTTTGAGTAGTTTCTAAAGTTAACTACATATTATAAATGTATATATTTCTTTTATTATTTTTTTTGAATAGTGATATCTTTTATATCATTTTGTTAAGGACGTAAATTAATTAAGTTATAATAAAGTTTTTGTTAAACTGCCAAAAAATAAATCTATAAATATAATTATCGATGTTTAAAAACATCGATGTTTGGTAGTCGATATTTTGCAACCATCGATGTTGATCAACGATGTTAACATCGATGTTTGATATCGATGTTTACCCACCGATGTCCCATCCCTACTCTCGACTACAGCTTGTGAACATCAACTAATATTAATTAAGAGATTGCTCAAACCAACTCGGTTCGATATTTCTCTCCGAGTAGTTCATATATCTGTCCTGTTTTATTGAATAAATAAAATAAAAAACATATCAATCGGTCGCTCCGTTTCGAAACGAAAAGAGACACAAACAAACAAATAAAAAGGCAACTGTATCAATCGGCTGGTTCATAGAATACTTGTTCTTACTTGTTGAGTACGATTGAGCGTCGAATGAGATAAACGAGTTTATGCATGTTTGTCTTATTCCTGTCGGTGCGTGCTGCTTATGCAATCCTATATAAACAACGTAATATTTATTTTATTTTCATTTGCGGTTTCGCGCGTAATAGATAAGCAGTACTTAAGTTCAACACTTATACTTACGTATTTCTCAAAACAAAACAATGTCGGAAGTAAAAAAGAAGAGACGGCAATACTGTGCGGAATATATTAAATTCGGATTCATTGAAAATCCTACAAACCCATCGTCGCCTTTGTGCCTTCTATGCCTAAAAACATTTTCGAATGAAGCAATGAAGCCTTCAAGACTTCAAGATCATTTGAATAAAATGCATCCAGATAAGAAAGACAAGAATGTAGCATATTTTCAAGACCTAGAGAAGAAGCATAATACTCGGCCAAGTGTAGCAAAACTCTTTTCGGCGGCTGCTAAGCAAGATGACGACGGACTTCGAGCTTCGTACAACATCTCTTTGTTAATTGCTCAAAAAGGCAAACCACACAACATCGGAGAAGTGTTAATTTTGCCAGCAATAAAGGAAGTAATAACTACTGTGCTTCATAAACCGGCCGCAGATATTATCGGAAAAATGCCTTTGAGTAATAATTCTGTGCAAAGACGAATTGATGAAATGGCCGGAAACATAGAAGAATCATTGTGCAATCATCTGAGGACTAGTCAATTCTCAATTCAGCTCGATGAGTCCACTTTACCAACTAATGAAGCATTGTTGCTGTCTTACGTGAGGTTTATTAAAGATGAGAAAATATGTGAAGAACTATTGTTTGCTAGAAATTTAGAGACCGATACAAAAGGCGAAACCATATTCAATACATTGGAAAAGTTTTGTGATGAGAAAGAGATTCCCTTGAAAAATATTATATCAGTTGCTACGGATGGTGCTCCGGCTATGACAGGGTGCCATAAAGGCTTCATAGCGTACGTAAAAAATAAAATTCCAGATGTCCTTGCTGTACATTGCGTTATTCATAGACAACATTTGGTTGCTAGAAATTTAAGTGAACGACTATTTCAATCACTGCAATATGTCATCAAAGCAGTCAATAAAATCCGTAACTGCTCTTTGAATGATAGATTATTTCATCAGCTTTGTGTTACTAATGACGAAGATTTCAACCGTTTGTTGTTTCATACCGAAGTTCGTTGGCTATCAAGAGGCAATTGTCTGACTCGATTTTACAACCTGTTTGACTCTGTGATAGAGTTTTTGGAAACTAAAGATACAGAATTGCGCAACAAGCTCATTACATCAAAAAATGATATAGCTTACATGACAGACCTGTATAAATTGTTCAACAACATGAATCTCCAACTGCAAGGCGATGAACTAAATTTAATTAAAACAAAAAATGTCGTTGCTGCTTTCGCAGCCAAACTGCTTCTACACAAAAAGAATATGGGCAGACGTGAGTTTCATAATTTTCCGAATTTATCAGTATCCTGCAGTAACGACGACTTGTTTGCCTACTGCCAACATTTGGAAAAGCTCCACATTGACTTCACCGAACGATACCAGGATATTTTGAACTTGGAAATACCAGACTGGGTGTTGGATCCGTTTTCAAATGTCAACACAGCAATATCACCACATCTGGAAGAAGAACTTATAGAATTGACAACGAACGAGGAAATAAAAATCAAGTTCAAAAATGGCTACCAAGAATTTTGGCTACAAAAACCGATCCCGCAATTGTACCCTGGATTGTGGTCAATCATTCAACGATTCTTGATAGCATTCCCATCGTCATATTTGTGTGAACGTGGATTTAGTGCTGTAGCAACGCTGCTTACTAAAAAGAGAAATCGTTTGCATGTTACCGAACGTGGTGACTTGCGGCTGTTCTTGAGTAAATTGGAACCTGATATCAACAAACTTATTAAACAGCATCAGATTCATCCTTCACATTAGTTTTTATATTAGAATCGATTATGTTTGTTTTATTTTGAATTTTGAATAAAAGATACTTTGTCTGAATACTATAAAGTTGCGTTTCAATAATCATTCTCATTGGCAGGTGTAGCCCGTAAAAGTTAACTTGAGACCTGAGCGCCGTTGTGTACTACCTACTACGCTCAGGTCTCAAGTTAACTCATTCATTCTAAACGAGACTTTTACTATAACCCATAGTAAAAGTCTCGTTTAGAATGAATGTTTAATCTCCGCTAATATAGCTCACAATAATTAATTTAATTTGAAGTTATAGTGGTTTTTGAGTAGGTGAAAAAATGGGGGCGCTAAAAAATAATTTATTCTCAAAGTGGGCAGTAGGCAAAATAAGTTTGGGAACCACTGATGTAGATGAACCGTTTCTGATAACATGCAACCTATTCAAGAAACCTGTTTGGGTTATTTAATCTATTATGCGGTAAATTAATGAAATAAATATAACATGTGATATACCTTTGTAAAGATACAGTCATGTCGTTTCAGAATATGTAATAATTAAGGGGCGGACACGAGCGGCCGATGACTCATCGCCCATGGGCGCACTATTGAAATTTTCTAATTTTAAAGAGGTTTTAATTTTATTTTTATAATTGGATAACAAGTGGCTGGTGATCTATAAAATACAAAATACATTATTATTTGCTCATTTTGTTGTTCAAGTCGAGTAAAGGAGTATTATTATTTACTAGCAATACTTTCTCAAGGTTCTCTTCTGTAAGACTTGTTCTCCTTGAATTAAGTACATCCTTATAGATAGAAAACATCGCAACTGGTTATAGGTGCGTACTGGAAATATTCTTTTATTTCGGCGTATTTAAAAGTTTGATTTTGTGTCATTGTCCCCATACACAATTGCCGCAATGTTATTAAATCTGGATTTCTATTAAAAACTGCGTCTAACTTTTGCCGAAGGCGACATCCGAAGTCACTTGGAATACTTTTGAAATTATTAGCCACATCTAATGTGGTTAATCAATCTTTTAGTTTGAGATTTCGATTTTCAAAATATGTGATTAGTTTAGGCAAATTTCTAAAGTGTTCCTGAAGGAATAACCACTGATTTTTTAAATTTAGAATTTGTGTTAGTTCCTTGCACTCAGAAATACTTCTAGCATCGTCATTTAAACATGTAACGAAATTTTGTAAACTATCAAAATTTTCTGCATAAAAACTAGTAGTTAGCTTCCAGCCATGTTCCCCATCTAGTTATTACTGGCGAAGGTGGCAGTGACAAAGATGGAAGTTTTTCCCTGTAAAGGGCTACTCTCAATGGTGCTTTTCTGAAAACTTTTTTTAAAAACGGATACAAGTCTATCAACTTCCGGATAGTTGTCTCTGATATACTCACAGATTCTGTTGAGAGCATGTGCTACACAAGTAATATGCAGCATATAAAGATATGTTTCCTTTAATAGTCTGCCTGTTTTAACATATATGCGGCACTGTCACTAACAAATAAAAGTATTTTTTTCCTGTACCTGTCGTCCGAATGAAGCATGTTGTTTCTCGTCAATGGTTTTAGCAATTGTTTCCCCATCAACTGTATTTATAACTTTAGATGCTATTACATATGCGTTATATGGAATAGTTGGATGTAGTACACCAGCTACGACATTTACCACACAGCGTCCTAATATATCGACAGTTTCGTCGACACTTATCCATAGGTACTGATTTGAAAGATGTCTTCTAATGCATTCTACTGTTTTCGTGAAGCACTTAGAAACATAATATTTGCGAAAGGTGGATTCATCAGGAACATTTCGACCAGTATATTTTAGAAAAAATGTTTTGAAAGTGGGATTGCCAAGTTTCTTTAATGGGATATTAGTCGCCATTAAAGCTTCACAGAGTTCTTCGTTAAAATTGTCAGCTTTCAACGAGTCCAATTTCCGTGTATGTTTTAGCGATGCTAAGTGACGTTGTACGTGCGATTTTTGGGCATTCTGTAACGATATTTTACAGACTTTGCAATAAATATCGGAATCACTGACAATGGACATACAATCAGTATGACCCTCAATCCAACTCGCCATTGTTTCACGATGTATTTCTCGACGTTCTTCCATATCATAGTAACATAAACAATGTTCTAGATCTAAATAAATGATAACTAAAAATGTATGCGTATGTTATAGAAGCTAAACGAAATCCATTGCACACTTACGTCTAGATAATTGGGAGAAGTCGATTCAATGAAACGGGATTAAACAGGAACTATTATATAAATTACGAAGTACGTAATTAACAGTCAAAACAATGAAAAAACTAAACTAACGTAAGTATGAATAGTTATACACATATATAACTTTATTTATCATCCCAAATATAAGATAAATATAATAAATTTTAAAAACCTCTGACGCTCCTATATCTACGCCGATGAAAATAGGATATTTACAAGTTAAGTGGACTTTTTTGTGTCGTTTTCCCGTCAACATGTGAGTCAATAACAGATGTTGCAGTTCACCATATGAATAATGCTTGAATAATGCTATTCAGTAAATGTGTGTTGTTTACATTATTTCTTTGCTCCATTGTAACTCCGTCGTAGTTTAAACCGGCAACGTCCGCCTCCTAGTAATAATACTGGCCACGTTCCATTTAAATTATGAAATTTATTTGCTTTACCTAAATTATTTAATTTTTAATTGTTTTCCCGGTTTTGACACATATAATAATAAATAATCTAATAACAGCCTTACATGTCATTTTTTAATCAATCATACAATAACCAAGGTATTTGCTGTCACACATAAACTCTAACACACTGTATAGAGAAATTTCAATAGGTTAATAATTCTATTGTTTGGATAAAAACAATTCAATTTGACACCAAAAAATGTCTCAGGATGTAACATTAGTACTGAATGTGCTGCTTCAGTCATCAATTCTAATACGAACTTCAAAGTTTTAAAATATCAAGTCCGAACTGTCTATTTCATGTAAGAAGACTTAGCTTTTCAAGATGGACATTTAACACTAAGATAATTAGCAAAATATTTTACAACCATTCGTGGCATACAGATTGATTATTTTAGACGGAAGATCTACTTGCATACGAATAGCATCCACAACAAGAGAAGTCTGAACAGGTGCGCTGTCATTGTGTTTACGAGAAATTTCAAAGCAAATTATTTTTGACCTTGAAAACTCGGATCTACTGCGATATTAATTATAACCAATATTTAGATTATTAATATATTGTAAAATCGATTGATAATTGTGTTAATTACGTAAGTTAACACCTTATTAAATATAAATGCTCAACAGCTCTAAAATATATTTATTCCCTAATAAAATATATCTGCTATGAAATTCTATAAAGCTGTATTGCTCCTACTTCCAAAGTTTTACTTTCGCGTTCAATGAACATATTTTTGTACTATAATGTGACTTCAGTACAGATTAGCGTTGTTATAAATTAATTTTAAACATTAATCAACAAGAAAAATAAGATTGAGGACAACTGTGAAAAACATTTGCTCTGTTTAATAGAATTCCATGAAATTCCTTCAACTTTTAAAGGTTCGAAAATAGGATTTCACGATGAAAGCTTTGGATATGCATTTTGTTAAGTTAAATAAAATTGGTTTTCTATTATTTCACAGCCATCCTGAATCCTAAAGCTTTTAGGGCATCTTATTTTGTAAATACATGAATAAATTCATTGTTTTTCCACGCCCTCTTAATCCCTTGAAAAGTATATCGAAATTTTTGATATGCTTCTCTTTGATCATTATATAAAATAAAATAAAAGAAGCGTATTTTGGAGAAAGGTGTTTTGGAAAGCAATAGTCTAAATAATTTGATACATAATTGGATTTCAGGAAAACCCTGGATTTGAACTAATTAATTTATTACAGGAAGCGATGCCCTAAAACACATAAAGACACTCACAGTATCTAAATTGAAAAGCGACGACACCTTTTTAATAAATCCGTCCTGTTGCTTCTTCTTCCTGCGAGATGTCATGGTCAGTCCTACAGCTGGTGGTAATCAAACACTTCCGATTTCAAATCCGAAATGGCTCACATTCACATGAACACATAACACTCAAGTGTATTACAACTATCACAGCTTAACGTCCAATGCAAGTACTTGCCTAAGAAATGTTATAAAAATTACAGGTATACAAAGATATGTTTTTTTCTATTTTTGTGTGGTATTTTGTTACATAAAAAAATAAAGCTGCACAATTCTTATGGAAACTCAAGGCCACTAAATAATGTAACACGGTAAATAAAACACTACTCAGATCTAGTTACACCATATCAAAGTAGCAAATACCTTAGGCTTATATAAACATACGTTATATAACTTAACATAGTACCTATAACTAATAATTTCTTCATACAGGTAGATGAAAGTGGAGAATTCTGGTAAATTAAATCATGAATGAAATGTGTAACATGTTATTGAAAATGTGAAAAACAAATCTGCCTTGAGGGCAAGGTTTAACGACCTCAATGTTACAGTTACACGCCAAGATTTAAATGATGCACCCAGGATAGAAGAAAAGTAGAATGTGCAGAATTAGAGAAAAAAGAGGAACGCTGATTCACGCGAAAGGAATGTTTACGGCATAAAACAGGACATATTTTTAGAAAGACAGGCACTGGCATGGTACGAAATGGTACTAAAATACTTACTTGTATACACAAATATAGTATATTACGGGAACTAGCCTATTCTATTCTAAGTTATATACATGGCTTGAAATAGAATCTGACAATGGAATATAAACAGTCCATAAAAAATAGATAAACAAGGTTCTTCTAAATTGCAAGGCAAGTAAATGCAATTTAGAATGCAACGTATTTATTGAGGTTATGTTACCTCTAATTTTACAAGAAAGGTTTTCCAGTGGATTTGGATTTCACTCAAACAAGCAAGTACTTACAGAGGACATTGATAATTTCTGTTTCACTTTACTGGTATATTCAAAAAACCGGCGTTAGCAACAGGTAATACAAAACACATTATGAACACAAACACACCTACGAAATTCACTACAAGTTTTTCACGAATTTTGAATACATTTCACGCACAATTCCGAAATAATTTACAAACACGCAACGTTTTCGTTTCATATACAATAAAAGAAGTACATTTTTAAATTTGATTTTGTCCGTTTACGACCACTTGTGGCTTGGTTAGAATCGGGTTACGCGTACATGGCGGAGGACTCGGACTACGTCACATCAAACAACATTTCGAATTACTACCCGAACTTTTACGACTGATTCCGAGAGCCATTTAAATTGCATTTATCTAATTGCTCCTAATTATGTGTATTCAGAACAGGTAGCATCGCCTACGAATAAATAGTTGTATTTATCTATTCTTAAATATTTAATAAAATAAAGATATTTATAATTTATAACCAAGTCATTCATTATTTACTTTTTCATAAGCAATTTAATTTTTTATGTCATTCATTATTTTCTTTATACTTTAAAGAGCAACTATGGATTTCGAACATCATTATTGCAATTAATGAGACTAATAAATGTACTTCAATAACATCGAACGTACACAAAGATATATATTATATTAATCGAATTTTCAAAGTTTAAACAGAATTAGTTTAACAGTAAAGGTGATCTAAATATTGTGCGGTTTGTGCGTAGATAGATGATGCAATTTTAATCACATTATATTTAGCATAATTATTTCCCTTGAATATCTAAAACTTTATTTGTTAATGCATAAGAATAAGTAAATGAAATTTAAACAGTACATCTTATGAACATATCTACGCAATAATAAACTGTCATAACAAAATGTTGCCTTTGAGTTGTCTTATAATTACATATTTATTTATTATCACTTGACAACTAATAAAACTCATTAGTCATTGCCATAATCGCTTTCCTAAAGCAATGGCGGAGTGCCAGATTAATATTTTATCGTCCGTAGCAGTGATTGCCAAAATAATTATTGTCAGAGCTCACCATAATTTTGCAAATGAAATCTGTTTTTGTTCGTAAATATATAAAGTTATAGCCAGAAATATTTCGAACTGCTATTAAAGTTAAAAAAAAAAATAATTAAAAAAATACCTAACTTTTAATACGTTAAATGATCAAGCTTTTTATAGAAATTTTGATAAAAAGCAGGAGCAGATATTGCTTCCCTGTCTGAAGTCATTTTTAATATTGTATAGTTACTTGGAAATTCTTTTTCCAAGTAATTTTCTCTTTTACTTTCTTATACGTAGTACTTCCTTATAAGGAAGTATTGTGATGATGAAAATTTTCGACCTCGAGATTTTTGCAGATGTCCACGTTTTGAGGTCCCCTGATACCAAAAAAGTGGTTTTTAAAAAATGTCTGTGTGTCTGTGTGTGTGTGTGTCTCTCTCTCTCTCTCTCTGTGTGTGTGTGTGTGTGACCACGATAGCGGTCAAACCGCTGTAGATATCAGTTCCAACTTTTGTATTTACGAATATAATCTCCCTCTTGAGAACTGATTAGATTTTGAGCAAAATCGCCAGACCGGAAGTAGTAGTTTACTTCAGTGAAAAAATCGAATTTTGCAAATATTTCGTCAATTACTAAGTTTAAACAAATTTATAAAGGATTCAAATGTACTCAAAATTAAATTTGAGAAAAATTGTATTAATAAAGTTTTTCGAAATTCCTACCGGAAGTAGGTCTTTTACTCTTATCGAAAATCAGTTTTTTGCGAATATCTCGTAAGTCATGCTTTCTAGGCAGGTACATTACGAGTATAAAAGTATTTAGAATGTACTTTTAAATATCTTTTGTATAAAAAAAATTTCAAAATTCAGACCGGAAGTACCACTTTTACTCTTATCGAATAGCGATTTTTTGCAAATATGTCGTAAATTATGCATTCTATATATATTTATGAATACAAAAGTATTTAGAGTTTGATTTGGAATATTTTTTGTATAAATGAAATTTCAAAATTCGGACCGGAAGTAACACTTTCATACGTATAAGAAAGTCGTGTGGTGGCCACACCTCATTTTTTTAGCAAATGTATTAGGTATGGAAAGGAAATTATCATTTTGCCGCATACCAGTACACCTATCACACCAGCAAAAATAATGCAATTAAGTTAGAGATGGAGAATAGCATAGACACACTCTCCACAATTAAGAGTTATTGAATTCATTCATCATGTCATGATAATTACCTCAAAACCTCCACAACTCCAAATGTATCTATTCTAGAATCGAGAAAGAGGTGATTAGAAGGAATCTGATCTAGAGGTCTGGCATAGATGAAGTTGGGTACAACTAAATACACCAGACTTCGGTCTGGCCATTTTGAAATGGACTGAGAAAACTTGAGAACTATGCTTTTCCTGTCTTTTCGACTATGATACTCCTATCAAGAGATCCTTGAGAACTTAAGATTTTACTATTATATTGGTACATAAAAAAATAAAAACTTAGAAATATATCATTATCATTTCTAAGACAATCCTCGCATATTAAAGCAAAATAAATACATAACTTTACTCTCGCTGAAGATGCTTACGCAAACTACAAAACTAAATACATATCACGTTCATAATAGCTATATTTTTGAAGTGAAAACTTCTATGGGCGCGTTGATGCATTGATTGTTGGGCACTGAACGAGACTGAGCCGTCACGCTCGGGATGTAACGCTCGTTCAGGTAAAGTCGGCTCGAGTCGAGTCGACTAAGGGAGCGAGAGAGATATAGTTAACGCGTCTCTGCCGGTCTCTGCTATACTCGCTCGGCAACCGTTTCACGCTCGGCTTTGTATTATATCGCTAACTAGCGGTATTTAATTTCAATTAAATTAAAATTTAGAATAAATAGGCGAAATATTGTATTTTTATTTTCTGAAAAATTCTTGTCCGCGTGCTGATGCGATCCCGAGCCGCCCGGGTGTAAGGCCGGCACGTTACCAATAGACCAGCGTGGGTACTCTTATGAGAATTATCATATCGTCTATTTGTATATGTATATACATGCGTACGTATGAAGTGAAAACTTGATCAGACCGAGCGAAATGTACTAGAATAATGTATACACAATAATAATAAATATATATTTCTTAAATGTAATATAGAACGAAAAAAAAGTTGTATTTCGTATTATTAACCTCGCCTTGATGAAGTTTTCACTTCTACCGTGTGGTCTTAAGCACACCCATTTTTTTTACGTACTTATACTGGAAATATTGACACAGTATTTTATCGAATATTTTAACACACTTTAGAAATAAAATTAATCTTTATGTATACTATGTATTAGGGAAAATATTAACAATAATTTAGTATTCTCGTGTATTTATTACCTAAAAAACTTAAGCATAATTAATAAATACGTGAGTTTAAATATATGAAATAGTATATTTGAACTAATTTTAGTAGCATGTTAACTGATCATACTTGTGGCGTGCCAGTTTTTTAAAAGAAATTTTATTATATTTTTGTAGTAAAATTCTCAGTCAAAAATTAATAACACTTCATAGGTTTAATATCGAAAAGTTATTATCATCTTTCTGAACCATTCAATGTTTTTTAAAAACATATTTATTTCTGGAAAGCTACGTTCTTACGGCGCTACAATTTTTGGTATTCTTGTTCATAATAAAAAATCTCGTGCAAACATATTTAATTTTTTGAAATTACTAATTGTATGTAAAAACCTGGATTCAACTTACATGGCATATTTTTATCTAAAAATATTTTTTTTTCGAATGGAACACCTCTTTATGGCTTTATTTTTGAACTGCCTTTAAAATTATAAACGAAACTCCTGTAAGACGTCAGTTACTATAAAGTGGCTATTACTGAGCTATCATATTTTTTTGATATATTTTTGCCAACTATTGTAAAGCGTGATAGCAGGTGGTTACAATTAAATTGATGTAATTTCCATTTCAGTTGATGAGCGTAATTTCTTGATGGTATAGTCAGTTTGAAATAATTTAAACAAAATTGATTTTGTAATAAAATGCAAAACTTATACAACCAAAATATGTATATTATTTCTATACCTGTATACCTGTATGCAAAAATTGTTTATTTTCATTTGCAATACACTCTATACTAGCAATATATTTTATAAAATACAATAAATACTGCAAAAGTATCAAACCAAACAAATTAATTACTTTATTGTAGTAGTTGCAGATGCAAGGACACTTATATGTATGGATTGTTAATTAGTGAATTGATATTGGAAGATTAAGCAATATACACTTGATCTTTTTAAAAAAAATGAGGTGTGGCCACCACACGACTTTCTTATACGTATGAGCGCTTCAAACTATACAATTTTAAGAATCTTTTTACACAAAAATTATTCAAAATCCTATTCTAAATGCTTCTATTCTCTTAATAAATCGCTATAGAATGGATACTTTGCACGATATTCGAAAAAAGTGCTACTCCCTAAGAGTAAAAGTGTTACTTCCGGTCCGAATTTTGAAATTTCACATATACAAAAAATATTGCAAATCTAGCACTAAATACTTTTGTACTCTTGATAAATATATATAAAATGCACAATTTACGACATATTTGCAAAAAATCGCTATTCGATAAGAGTAAAAGTGGTACTTCTGGTCTGAATTTTGAAATTTTTTTTATACAAAAGGTATTGAAAATTATGTTTTAACTACTTTTATACCTGAAACGTACCTGTCTACAAAGCATGACTTGCGAAATATTCGCAAAAAACTGATTTTCGATAGGAGTACAAGACCTACTTCCGGTAGAAATTTCGAAAAACTTTTTAAATAGAATTGTTCTCAATTTTAATTTTAAGTACATACGAATTTATGAATTCTTTATAAATTTGTTTGAACTTAATAGTTGACGAAATATTGGCAAAATTTAAAATTTTCACTGAAGTAAACTGCTACTTCCGGTCTACCGATTTTACTGCAAAACAAACCAGATCCCAAGAGGGAGATTAGACACATAAATACAAAATTTGGAATTGATATCTACAGCGGTTTGACCGCTATCGTGGTCATGCGTGGATATCTGCAAAAATCTCGAGGTCGAAAATTTTCGTCATGACAATACTTCCTTATACTACGTATAAGAAAGTAAAAATGGCATCTATACAAAAACATGTATATCATATAAGTTTTTTGATTCTTGTATTATAAACAATAATACTAAAAAACGTGACTGTCTAATACGAAGTTTTCTAGAAATATTGAATATTTCAGCAAAACAGTAATAAGCAGGAAACTTTCGAGATTAGGACTACACCATATTACTAGTTTCCACCAAGAATTGCACCGCGTCGTGGAGGAAAGACGTGCAAATTTATTATGGCTAATATATACGATAAACCAGCATTTTTTAATTGATAAAACATTTTATGTAAATCAAACATCGATTACTGTAACGATGAGAAAGTTACGTGGAATTTTTTGGAGAAATAACGTATCAACAAAACGCATTATTTATCGTGTAGCTAATGATTTTGAAGAAAGAGGGTCTGTAGCTGACCACAACGTATTGCAAGATTGCCTGAGATCATTGCTAAAGTGTTCAAAACAACCCAAAACAATCACAAAACTTTAATGAGCCGGTAAGAGAAACAATTGATTATTGGCTGTTGTGGATAAGTTTCCGAAATGTTGGTCTCATCATTCCAAACCTGCACAGAAAATGTTTGCTCTTCCCTTGAAATATGTATCCATTATTGACCAAAATGAATTCTTTCCTTTACCTGCATCCTTTCGCTAAAATGTGGTGGTTCACTTAACTGCCAAAATTTGGCATATATTATTAAAGATAAAATCTTTAATTTATCGTTTCTACTCCTACCTTCAAAATACCATTTATCGTATATGTTTGCATAACGCTAAGTGGCCTTTAAAATAAACCTTGACACGCTGTGGCTTCGTGCCCTTTAGTCACGGTCGGAAGATAGCTATAGGGTTTTTAATTGCAAAATTGAACTGAAACTCAATCCGGTTGGTTGACACTCGTAATCAATCTGTCAAAATACCTCGACGTGGCACGAGAACAGATAAGTAACTGTGCATTATTTTGATTATTCATTATCGTTTTATAAACTCGATAGTGACTCCTTTTACTAAGCAGTCGTAACTAAAATGAGCTATTAAAACTTGATACATATAATATTCTATTAAAAGTATATACTGTGCTACAGCATTTAATGGCTATTAAGACACGAGTAAGAGAATTACAATACGAGGCGAAGCCGAGTATTGTAATGAATACGAGTATGCATAATATACTATAATACGTTAACATGTAATGGGTGTCTGTAAATGATTTACACATTGCGATTTAGAAATTTTCATGTTATTAAATCGGCAACTTGGAAAGGTCTTCCTTCATTTGTTCTTCGCTAAAGTCGTGTCTAAATATTTAATTTAGAAAATAAACATAATTTTACATAACATATTGTGTTAAACTTGATCAGTTTATGTTAATCATTTTCAAAATGACTGCCAAAAAACCTTAACTGCGCTTAACAATAAATTTGCATTCAAACAGGGGTGGAAATTGTCAACGTAAAAATTGCTGAAAAGCAAATGGCGAAGGCGTAATAATTACAGACACACTATGTACGTTCATTTAGGTGAATGAATTCTTTTAATTTTCTTTAATTTAATTAGGTCTAGACTACATAAGAAAAGAATAGAAGCATGTATAAATTCAAATGCTGTTATCGTATTGTATAGTAGTTAAAAACAAACTGAAAATATGTGAATAGTCACAGCTTGTTTTGTTTAACTAGAATCCGTTATACTTGAGAATTCTGAGAGTCTTCAAATTAGTGAAGTCAAGTGGTTCTAATTACCATACACTACGGTGATTGATGATGCACTTCGATACTTAATTCATATGTTAAGTGTTTCTAAATAGTAAATGCCTTCCATCCTTGTCTGTTACATTATTGGATGGAAAAGGACATACGTACATTAATCTAGCTTTCATTCACATACAATGTATTCACAGTAAGTTTAAGGTATATAACGCAATGAACGGGTATTAATAACAGTACCTAAATACTAAGGATTTCCTTATTCTCAATTGTGCATGACCATATTGATCACATTACTTTTATTATATAGGCAACCTACATTACGCCCGACGTTCACTGGAAGTCAGTTTATAAAGTATGCAGGCGTATTTTACTAACCATTGATATTGAAAATTTCGACACAGCCCTCATCAATTTTAACAGGATATGAATTTCAAATTACATGTTATTAATTCTATTTCATCATATTTGCAATGTCATAGCTGCATGTAAACATGGTCATATGATTATAAAATGAGGTTTATTATGACAATTGAGACGACGCGACGGCCACGTTTCCACGTTGCCGATTTAATAACATAAATATTTCTAAAACGCAATGCAACGCATTACAAACACCAGTCATTATGCTAAATTAGGCCTAAATAACATTTGGTTCAATTACATTATTACAAGAATAACTTGAAAGCAAAAACATTTTGCTTAATTCGATCACTATTTATTTATTAATATGTGTGTATTTAGAGTGTATATTTTATTATACAGATTGATTTGAAAGTATGCACATAATAATCATTTTAGTACAAAGGTTTTTGTGTAAGTTTAGGACAACTTGATTTTTTTACATTACGAGTTACGGTATTACGGATTTTTTTAAAGAATTGCAGTGTTGGTTGACACTGTCATTCAATAGCGCATTTTTTCTCTCTTCAGATGTATTAAAATTTTCTTTTACATTTCTGTCTTTCATCGCAGATAAACAAAATTATTAGCAAAAAGAGGATCGGAAGTCAGAACTGGACTTAAGTGAATAATGTAATTCGAAATTGGGCACAGTAATCCCAGTAATATAATACGTAAAAAGCTGTATATTATATCCCGGGCTCTTTTTTTATCATTACACATAGCATTTTCCCTATGTGTAATGATAAAAAAAAAATTGTCAATGCATTAGCGATATAGTCACTGTATAGTAGACAACCAGTTATACACCAATGAAGAATTTACGTATAGCATACCTTAATTTTTAAATCAGGTTGCCATGGCGGGAAAAACAATTTTTATGTCTAATATTTCTGAATTTTTATTCAAACATAAGTCATAAATTAAATACATTTTATTAAAAAATAGATAATTTATTTATAAATCATGGATAAATACAACAGAAATGAAAAGGTGGCAATAGTAATGTGGTACCAGAAAAATAATAGTTTAAGGCAAGTTAGAGACATGTTTTCCGTCAATTATCCAGACAGGCCTATACCTTGTGCAAAAACAATTCTGAACTTTTGTAAAAAATTTCAAGAAGATGCTTGTGTTCTAAATTCTCACAAAAAAAGAAATAGAACCAATCATGTTCGAACAGAAGACATGAAATTAAATATCCTGTGTTACGTAGAGGAACGGTCTGTAGGATCGCTTTTAGATGTAGCTAAACATTTTGGAGTATCGTACAGTTCGGTATACAAAACTCTGAAAGAATTTAAATATAGGCCAAACAAAATATCAAATCATCAAGAGCTTTTCGAAGAGGATAAGATAAAACGAACTGAGTTTTGTGAAATAATGTTTAACATGTTAAATGAAAACCAAGAAATTTTAAATAAAATAATTTTTAGTGATGAGGCTCCATTTACCGTAAACGGTGAAGTCAACTCTCAGAACTTTCGGTATGTACCCTACATTTATCCATGAAAAATTATTAAATTTCCTATCCATTAATCCATTAGGTACTGGTCCCGTACAAATCCTCACGCTCAAAACCTGACCCGAACACAGTACCCTCAAAAAGTTAATGTCTGGATTGGAATAATAAGCGATAGACTTATTGGCCCATTTTTTATTGACGGTAACCTCACTGCAGTAAAATATTTGAATTTGTTGAGAGACCATATCATTCCATCAATTGAGATGATGAATGTTGATGAACCCTGGTTCCAAATGGATGGGGCCCCGCCACATTCTACTAACGCTATCAGGAATTTTTTAAATAACTTATTTCAAAGACGGTGGATTGGTAGATTTGGTCCCACACTATGGCCTCCAAGATCAGCTGATTTATCTTCAAATGACTATTTTCTTTGGGGTTACCTAAAAAGTAAAATTTACAACAATGTACGAATACGCAACTTGAATGAACTAAAAGATCGTATACGTACTGCATGTAATGGAATAAGGCCAGAATTTATTAGAAATACACTTCGTTGCTTTCAAGATCGCCTTGCTTATTGCCTTGAAAGACAAGGTGGACATTTCGAGAACTTGTTATGATATTAGGCTTCACATTTAAGTTCGTTTAATTGTTATAATATACTAATTATTTTGTTCCAAGTGATATTCTGCATTTTCTGTATTAAAAACATAACCCAATTCTTCTAAACTTTATTTTGCTCTGTATCGCCCAGTGTTACCAGTACAAGTATTATAGCCGAATCAAATACTTTCGCGCTAACTTTTAACAGTTTCGTAATAAATGTAAAAGGTTTTATGTACGCTGCAAAGTTTAATTTTTCCGTACAAATAATTTATGGTAGAAGTAAGAGAAACGGATCTCCAGAATATTATTTTATTTGTATCAACGTTACGCGGCCAGTGGGAAATGGCGGGAAATCCTTAATGTAGCAATTATGATGTTGACGACGTGATATATTTCGAATTTTAAAATTGTAAGAAAAATTGTACAAAATTAGTTATTTACGATATAATTGTTAAAAGTGCTATTTTATTTTGCGAGTAAGATTTGCGACACGAGGGTGATTAGGAACTGGAGCAATTTAAAATAAGCAAAATGAAATAACATTTTAACACGTGTATCGTACAATGTTTCTGCTACAAACTCAATTTTTATTTTAAAATTTTAATAAAAAGTTTAACGAAAATTGACTGATAAAAATCTTATGACAGCTCACTGTTCCTGCTTGTCAAAATACGAGTGTATAACTGGTTGTCTACTATACAGTGACTATATCGCTAATGCATTGACAATTTTTTTTTATCATTACACATAGGGAAAATGCTATGTGTAATGATAAAAAAAGAGCCCGATATATGTAATGTTCTAATATACATATTATACGAATATTTCCAACTCGGGTTTGTCAACGCGACGTAGCTGGCATCTCCCTCCTTGCGTTCAATAACGATGTTTACAAGTTACGATATGCATATATAAAATAGTTGCATCTGTCGCACATGTATTCAGTATTAATTTTATAAAACATAACATTTGGACAGGTAACAAAAAGGATAGAAAAAACATAATTTCATGCTAGTGAATTTTTGGTATAAAGATTATATACTTCAAAAAAAAAAATTCATGTAATTTTAAACCACCTTTCTGCACATGAATTTAGTAATTGAAAAATAATTAAGTATGCCTGTATTAAGACCTTTTATTATGAACAACATTACCAAAAATTCTAATTTTATAAAATCATTGAATTTTTCAGAAAAATGGTAATAAGTCGAAAACTTTAAATTCTAGGCGCCTATACTATCTTATAACTTTTTGACTAAGACTTATACAAGGAATACAAAAATGTAATAATATGCAGGGTGTTACTTTTGAAACATTATAACTATGGTCAGTAACAACGTTGTGGAACATTCTGTATAATCCACAATAAGTTTAATAGATGCTCCTAATGAGTGGCTATCTTAGGGGAAAAAAACACTTCGAAATATCTTTTCTCATAAAGTCACAATCGACCTTCCCAGCGGAGATGACTCACATACTTTATATGTTTTTGTTGTAATTGTTTTTTTACAATAATTATTAAATTTGAATTTGAATTTAATTGAATCTCCTTCAGAATTTTTCAACAATAAAGTGTAACAATTATTTCACAATCACAGGGAAAAATTAATAATGTCTATTTAGATGACTATGCTAAAGTCATCCTTCCAAATTAATAAAACTATGAATATAATATTACTTTCATATTATTTTAATTAAATATTGTATTCAGTGCATAAATCAAGGCGTATTAGGGGAGGTGAGGGTAAGTTGACGAATTGGTGTAAATTAAGTAAATCTGGTAGGTGGCGCAATAGGTATTGCATGAAAACACCAAAATTCAATTCGAAACTTGAACGTTATTTCAAATGAAGGTTAACCTAACATGTGCAACGTGTTGTAATATTGAGTGCTCAGAAAATAGTCTTTATCATATTTTGGGTAAGAATTGAACTTAATTTAAACAATTAACCATCGTTTTTGCATACCTTTATGTAATTTAATTTCTATTAATATCATTATTTAAACCGAAGTAATAATCATAATATTTGAAATTTTATTTGTAGCTTAGTTGACGAACAACGTAGGGGGATAAGATGACGGATTCGTCATCTTACTCTCCACGATTTTTTTGGTGCAATTTAGATTGATTATTCCATATTATTATTTTAGTTTATGTGAAAAGATGGGTAGAACATTTATACGAAAAACTGAGAGACAATCGTGGAGTAAAGAGAACATGAAAACAGCAATGAGGGATGTTCAAGTGAAGGGGAAAAGGGTTAATTCGGCCGCTAAGTCACATAACATTCCAGAGCCAACATTGCGAAGATATTTGAAAAAGTATCCCGCAGATGAGGTAAAAGTAATCTCAATTCTCTTTATTTTTCAAAATAAACCTAAAGTTTATTTTTTAGGCTTTTCCCTCTAACGCTGGACGTTTCAAAACAACGTTCTCTGAAGAACAGCTGCAAAGTTTATATCATTACATTGTAGACATAAATAAAAGGGCATTTGGTTTAACCAAAGAACAGTTCAGCAGAGTAATTTTGATTATGCTGAAAACCGTAAAATTCCACACAGGTTTAACACCGAAAAGAAAAGGGCTGGTAGACATTTCGTTGAATGGTTTATGAAAAAATTCAATTTGTCTCTAAGAAGTCCTGAAGCTACCTCTATTGCCAGGCTTATGGCATTCAACAGAGAAAATGTAAACAAATTTTTTGATGCACTTCGAGAACTAAAACAAAAGTTTGCCTTTGAACCACATCAAATTTATAACTTAGACGAAACAGGTGTTTCAACTGTGGCTACTAAGACTCCTAAAGTAATAACTCATAGGGGAAAGCGTAGAGTAATAAAAATTTCTTCTGCAAAAAGAGGCACAAATGTTACGGCAGTTTGTTGTATGAATGCAATCGGGTCATTTTTTCCGCCTTTTTAAATTTTTCCCAGAGTTAGGATGCAGCCAGCTTACATGAATAACACGCCTTCTGGATTCAAGGGCGTAGCACATGAAAGTGGTTGGATGACTGCTGACACGTTTGTAAAATACTTGGAACATTTTATTCAGCATGTAAGGCCTAGCCAAGGTAATGGTGTATTACTTTTAATGGACAATCATGCTAGTCATGTTACCCTACAAGCAGTTAACTTGTGCCGCGAAAATTATATTACTTTACTTGGATTTCCGCCGCACACAAGTCATCGAATGCAGCCACTTGACGTGTCATTTTATATGGTCCTTTAAAAACTGCCTACAGCAGAGTATGCGAAGATTTTCTGAGCAGCCATCCCGAACGAGTTATTACTCTATATGATATTGGTTCATTTTTTGGTCAGGCCTATTTAAAAGTCGCTACAATAGCAAATGTAATGAGTGGATTTAAAGCGACTGGAATAGAGCCATTTGACTCACAAATTTTCACAGATACCGATTTTGAAACCGCAAAAACCACAGAGAGAGTCGAAGCTGCACCAGCGCCAATGTTAGATATAACTGAAACGTATGTGTCAAACGTACAACCAGAAGGTTGTTGAAGATTTTAACGAAAATCAACCACTACCTTCAACCTCAAAAGTTTTACCAGATGAGTCTCAGTCAGTATCGACATTAATACCGAGAACTTTAGAAGCACCACGAACGCCAAATAAGGAAAATTTAGAAGATATGACTTCTGGACTTCCAGCTTTACCTGAAGCAAATCCAAAAGTTAGACGTCCCAGGAAGATGTTACCTTTATTTATTATTTCAAGCACTCCAGTTAAAGATGCATTGGAACATAAGCAGCGTGAGAAACAAGAAAAAGAACACAAAAAGCTTTTAAGGGAGCAGACAAAAAATAAGAAAGTTACACAAGAGGTGGTAAAAGAATGAGGAAGAAAAAAACCTGAACTGAAGAAAACAAATGAAAATACAAAGCGTCAAATTAAATTTGACGACTCCTCTGATTCCACTAGTTCCACGGAAATACCCTATGTCGATAGCGATGATGACATGGATTTAGAAGTTGAAGACGATGATAAAACCTGTATTATATGTGATGATATAGGCAAGGACAATGAACTTTGGTTTCAATGTTGCTCTTGTAAACTTTGGGCACATGCTGAGTGCACAGAATTTTCTCCGAAAGTAGCTAAATTTAAAAAATGGCATTGTTATCGCTGCGATAATTGATTAATAAGTATGAGAATATCGTTCATTCGCTTATGCGTATTTTGGATTCTGTGATTTTTTCTTAATAAATTGCCTTATTTCATTTTTATAGTCCGTTTTTACTGTCTTATACATATATATCGTCAACTTACCCACCTCACTTCGTCAACTTAGCGACTATTGTGTGCAAGATGACGAATGTTAATTTTTTTTTTATATTCACCAATTATCAAAAATGTGTCAATCTTCACAGGAAAAAAATATATAAATCAGTTAAAGTATGTAGCAATACAGTAAGTCTGCAAATATATAATTCCTAATGTATCCACAAATCACCAAATTGCAATTGCAACCTTAAGTTCGTCAACTTACCCCCACCTCCCCTACATAACTGTAATACTGTTCGATTTAACAATATTACATTTTTCAGTCAGTGTATGTTGAACTGTCAACAAAATAAATAAACAAAGAGTTCCTAATACATTATTTCGCGTGACAGGAAAATCTTCATTGTGTAACATTTTTTTTTTGTTCTCCAACGATTTATGAACGACGGCATACAATTGCTGTAATAGTATACTTTCATGTGTCTAACAATAAAATTCCCTGCTCCTACGTGACGTATGTATCTAACTTTAATTATGCATCGAATTTATGCGCTGGTGCGGTCTACAATATTCAGCGCACACTTTCGTCCGACAGCATGACGTTTTTAATAACGAACACGAGAAGTGTTGATGTTTCGACTGAAATCCTACCCTGCATTCAAATATTTCCCGTAATTAAGCAAAACGGCCACGTTAATGCCCGATGAACACGAGCAACCCGTGTAAACCTTCATAAACGGCTCATTTAAATAGTAAATTGCGTGACATTTCATAGCAGAACGTAATTTGGCGACGGGGCACATTGCAATCTCAACAAATGATTAATTTCAGCTTTCGATCACGCAGACGAATTAATTAACTCTGAATGAACGGGGCAGTAAAACAAGGCCACCATTAAACAGCTTGATAATGCAATAGTTGCAACAGTGTGTATCCTATGTATGAAGAGGTAATACTTTCTATTAGTGTTTATAAAGTCATTAGATTTGACATTTTGTTTGTTAATCTACTGGGTCAATATAAAAATAGTAAAGTAAGGGGGAGTGAAGAGGGGTAGGCATGCTTCCAAGAAATTTAAGCCACGAGAATTTTGTTTTTATTGGCGCCACTGGGTGATCATGAAGTAGTGATTTGATCAACACATATGGTATTTTCTTCTTTAAAATAGAAAATTATAGTTACAGTGGCGCAAAAAATTGAGGTTACGTTGAAATTGTAATTTACTCTTAAAGCATTACGTCTAATAGGCTCCATGTAAAGCTAGTGCAATTCTTAACTCCATTTGCATTAATTTTTAAGGATTTTCATACAGACTTTCTATAACCTTTATATTCACTTCGTTGCTGATAATCTATCGTTTAAGATTTGCTTCCTTGTCATCGATAGGTAACATTATGAATGTAAAACATTACTAGTTTATAGCTGAAGTGCACGCTTTTGCAAGATACTCTTCTTTATTAGCAGCTATAGCTCTATTGTTCTTGAATATTTGCTTTACATATTCTGTAATCATTGAGAATAGGTAGTGTCTTACTTCTTTCACTAAAAGTATGCTTGACCGTGCCGCTTCATCGATATATCAACTTTAGCACGAGTTTGCCACACGTTCATTGTTGTAGTATGAATATTTAGTTTGTACCTAACTTCGCTTAAGGCTGGACGCCCGCTTCAAGCTAAGTTCGATTTGAAAGAGGCGTACCACTGTTTTTCGTGCAAATGTAATAAAAGACAAATGTTTAAGTGTCCGCGTGCTCTGTCTTATGCTGAGGAAAAAGATAGAGAAAAGAACTTGTCACCTAATCTAATCTGCCTGTAATTTATGGCTGCGTTATGGTCTCAGATAATCGTAGGTTGGCGCACATGTTTAGCAGTCGGGAAGCAACCGCCCCTAAATTATACAATCTATATTTTCTCAAACACACAAAAAAAGTGAAGCTGGATATGTAAAATCACCTGCCGGATTCAAATTTTGAGTTGGAAAATAAAATCGAAATCGCAAAAAGGTCGAAAAATCGTTTTTTGTGTAAATTTTAATATTTTCATTTTCTTCAATTATTAATACTTATCTCGTGATATCTCAGCAATGCAGAGAGCTAGGGATCTGTTTTTTTTAAGGTTATACCCTAAAGTATTTGGATGATACTAGTGTTTTCGATTTTTCTTTATGGTGTGTAAATTTTATAAAAAAAAAAGTTTTAGTAGACCACCAATTTGTGTAATATATTTTTCAGCTATCGAGTAACTAATCTTATTTTTCAGAATTTACCCATATATATGTGAAACAAAATAAAGCCAACATTCCAAAATTATTTATTGTGCAAGAAATAAATTTCTAGATCGTTTCAGAAGCAAATTATTGCGAGTCAAATATAATAATTATTATACTCCCTGCCCGCAAGCCGTGTGAGTCCTAGCATGCGCTTCTAGCAGGTATAGCGTTAGGGACGGGAAGAGATATTGCTTTTACTTTCTGATACGTAGTATAAGGAAGTATTGTGACACTGACACTGTATATGTACACTATATTGTAAGGAAAATATCAACGGTTTCGATAAAATAATGTCCGAGTAGCGATTACTTTCTTAACATACACCGATCTCAGAAGTATTTTACAAACTGCGTAGAAACTGCCCGACATGGTAGGCGGAGCCAGCTCTCGACACAATGTGCGAGCGTACCACATACTCTATTTGATTTCAGTGAATTTCGCCCAAATTTCAAAATTTTGTTTTCCGTTTCGTGACCTTATTTTTAAAAATTAAGAAAAAATAAAATTTATGTATTGCTGTTGAGTGTTACATAATTTTAAATAAAGGCTTGTTTTTTGAAATTTCTTACATTTTTATTTTTATTTAGGGCCCTTTGGACAATTTCGAAGAAATTACGATTTATCCATTGAAAGGCATTTTTTTCTTAAATTAGCGTGTAAATTCGGTAAGGTTTTCATGAAAAATACGATTAGGAAATGGGAAAAACGATTTCGAGGCCGGGCGTATAGCCTTAAGTGGCTGTCATCCAATATTCTGTCATTTATACATATTTGTCAGTCCTATAAGCTTTTTGTCGTTTCTTTTTCCCTTGATTTACTGCGTTTAATTAAATATTAGAAACTGTCTTTCTCAAGGCAATAAAAGGCACATTTCGTTGTTACTGTAAGTTATTTTTTTTTGTGTTTATACGAGTATCATTATAATTTTTGCTTAATTTTAAAGTTGCGTTGAAATCTACAACGCCATTTACGGAAGAACAAGATAATTTTATTGTGGAGGCTTATTTTCGTAGCGAAGAACTGTTACCGAATGCAGAGTGGAAATATTCTACTGATTCATGTAGACAACAGTTTCACACTCGATTCCCAGAAATGGAATTCCAACATGATATCTTTGCAAGATATGTCAACCGTCTTATTTGACCTACTTTACTAACAGAAGAAGTGCTAGAAGATGTTCAAGAATGGCTGGACGTGAGTCCTAAGAAATCATTAAGGCGACTATCAGCGCAGACAGGTAAAATATTACTTCGTTTGATGTACAGGAAATTTATTAATTCTGATTTTATGTTCATATCTTATGGAACATGCCATAAAGCCACTAAAAAACTACACGTACGTTCATATAAAGTATCTGTTCTACAGAAATTGTTGCCAACAAACTTTGAGAAACTAAACTTGGAGTCTGTGGCTTGAAACTACACAAAAACACTAAAACACCTTACCACACTAAAGCACAAAAATGGCTAAATACGTGTTTCAACAACAGCGTACAGAACAACTGTCAGTGTTGTTCTGTACGCTACGGTGTGTAGACAGCGCGATTTTTAATCAGTGCTACTGATGATGACAACTTAGTTGTTGAAATACGTATTTAGCCATTTTTGTGCTTTAGTGTGGTAAGGTGTTTTAGTGTTTTTGTGAACAAACTTTTAGAAACGCATACAATTTTGTACGTGGTTTAATAATAATCTTGCGGATGATAATTTGTTGGACATCACATTTTTCTCAGACGAGGCCTGTTTCATCTAAGTGGATATGTCAATTCCCAAAATTATCGACACTGGTTATCCGTAAACCCACATGTTTTTATTGAAACTGACATGTATCCTATTAAAATAAGTGTTTGGTGTGCAATATCACGAAGAAGAATAATACGGCCAATTTTCATCCATGATACAATAAATGCAGAACGATATAGAACACTTCTTTTAGAACCATTTATTAGACAACTTGACGACAACGAAAGACAATTTGGCTATTTTCAGCAGGATGGTGCTACCGCTCACACTATACATGCTACAATTAAATTCCTCCAAATATATTTTAATAATAACCGACTGATTAGCAGAAATAGATGGCCTTCTAGATCACCAGATTTGACTGCCCTGGATTTTTTCCTATTTGGGTATTTAAAGAACACTTAAGACCCCACTATTACATTACCAGAACTACAAGATGCTATTACAAATGCTGTTAACAGTGTAACAGAAGAAATGATTCAAAATGTTTTCACTTCTTTCAAAAGACGTATAAATGTGTGTCTACAAAATGAAGGATCTCATTTTGAACATATGTTATAATATTTCTAAATATTGTAACGAAACAAGTGCACAAAGAAAGGCAGACTTACGAACGACAATAAAAAGAGGTTGTAAACCATCTCGACGCGACTGGTAAACATCATAAAGCAATAAATCATCCATTTTCTATGTACTGAGAAGAGACAGAATGTCTATCGAATGTTCTACAAACATCGAGAGGAAGATGGAGTTTACGCGAATGCTTCCAGATGTTTCGTATGTGTATATAAGGCGGCTGGGTCACCGATGGATGAATAATTCCGGAATAAGAAAGTCCTTAGTCGTCGCGCGGAACAGACCAAAGTAGAAATAAATATAAGGAAAAATAAATAGTTCCTTCAGTGGTAGCTGAAGAAAAGACATAAATATTAGAGTGTTATATAAATAGAAGTGATATTAATACGGTGCAGCTTTTATTATGGCGCAATAAAGATATAAATATAACAGACATATAAATAGTACTGGTAAATAAATACCTGTGTTAATTTAAATCGTAGTAGTTTAAGTGTGATACATTAGTTTTACATTTTTATATTGTAATTAATTTTAAGTGTATGAATATACAGACTGTTTTAAATAAATAAATTGCACGAGTTGTTTATTGCGAACCCGAAAACGTTACAATATGTAATGTTACCTATATGCAATGTCGACCTTTGTATTAAATTATTTTTAATAAAGAATTTTCAATTATTGAATGTATTTTTTGAGCTATTAAAACGAGTAAATTTAACAACAATTCTTGAAAATAGTTCATACGTAAAATAATAGATGTCGCACGGACGAATACAATTCAGAATATGATATATGCGGCAATTACACCATGCCTATGTAGCGGCACGGTCAACCATTTACGATCTCTCTATAATGAATATTTAACGGAAACTACAATCATACTCTTTAGATCTGGAATTCATAGCTAAGTGTCATCAATGAATTAGTGTCCAATATAATGCGGCCCTTGATGTTATATACGTCAAATTTAATTTCTTTTATTTATACATTATAGCAATAATCATCTCTGTTCTTTGTGTTCCTGCTTTGAACATGAAGGTAGTTGAAGATTTTTTGAAAAAAATAATTAATGCCTCTGGATTTTTGTTTATGGCATACTATTAAAGTAAAAATTAACACAACACAAATAAACAGCAGGAAGGAACTAAAAAATCGTGTCGTTCATGCGCTTGAAATTTTGGATCGGAATGAAATTATAGCCAGTAAGTACAATCGTCGTTTATGCCAAATTCTGAAATAGTTGGAAGTAAGCGGCCAACAATTTAAATAATTGTTAAAATAAACACTTTTATGACGCATTTAAAAACGGTAACTTATGAAGCACCCTGTGTAATGTAACTAAATTCTTATAACATGTTATGTTAGTCTATTAAAAGGCAAAGATATTTGTATTTATGAATCGGTCGAATTTTCTACAAAAAAAAAAAAATCTAATTTATATTTCAAAACCGCTTTGAGAAGGTATACGGAAGTAGATGGGTATATACAGGGTTGCTGCTAAATAGATACCAGGCTATGCGAATCTGAAAATCAAAAAAAGAATTTATTTGTAACCCATCTAAAATTTCTAAATTTTTAGGACCAAAATGTAGTTAAAGTCGGTCCATAACTTTGTTTATCCTATACGTATTTACGTAAATACCACTAGTAATTCGAGTTTAACGTTCTTCCGAAAAACACGATAAAATGCCAATAGTTACAACCTTTGAGAATAAATCGCAATTAAAAAGATTTTCTATGGCGATGTTTTTTGTGTGTGGAAAAGGTCGACAACCTCGGTGCAGTACCATGTTTTTGTTTCGTTAAATAGGAGTAAATTATTTTGAAACTTCTCTATATGAAAATTATTATGTTTGTGTATTAACTGCGACAGACTCGAACTTGAGAAAGAAAAATCAATTTCTCTTCACTGCGTACATATTGGACCGGGATTTTTTTGTACGGACATTACTTATATTTTTCTTTCACCCCCTTTTTTTAATAGCGCTATTTAAAACTAACCCTGTAGAATCGCCAAAAGAAATTACAAACATACTCCACCTGAAATATTGTCACTTGCAATTTGAGTTAATTCTGATAATTCATTTTTCTTATACTTCTGATACGCCTTCCATCTTGCATCATTCGGTATAAATATACATTTCCTATAAAGTTGCGATCTTATAGAAGTTTAACACATTTTATGCCATATGTTATTTTTCGTGCGTATATAAAGTAATTTGCTAACACAAGACTTTGTAATGTTTTACTTTGGTATGCCCTTACACGTTTTACTTTTTTATACGTACGATAAGAAAGTATTTCTTGTAGTTGTTGCTCCTCTCAATTGAGATATGGAATTATTGTTTGGGGTGGTAGTTCGGATTTGTCCCGTCTGTTCCTTAACCAAAAAAATAATTCTGCGTATAATGTCCCTCCCGGCTGCATTATAATCAGTCCGATCGTGGGCTATTTTGGGCAAATAATCTTACAGTTTACGCAATCTATATCTACCAGGGGACAATTGAATAGCCAGCTACGTTACCAGATTTGGCCCCACTTGATTTTTTAAAAAATCGAGTTTATTTAAACAGACCATTAAATATCGCAGATTTGCAAGAACGAATAGCAAATGAGATTGCTATGATTTCTCCTCATACATTGATTGAACACCTTGGAGAACTTTGTTCATCGAATTCATTACTGACAAGAAGTTAAAGGACAGCATTTTGAGCATATTTCAGTTCAATTTTAATAAAATGCGTTGTTTTTATTATTTTTGGTCGAAGTGAGGTTAACAGTTGAAGACAGATTAAAAACATCATTTCAAAAGCTAACTTACTTTTATTTTTCTTCAAATTCGAATTCGTAAAAACCACCAAAAAAAACGGTTTTTATAAAAATTAAGGCAGGCATGTGTTACATCGGCGAACAGAGAAAAGAACACTCTTTTCAAAAATGTTACATTCCACCCTCCGTGCTACTTAAAAAAATGAGGTGTGGGCACCACACGACTTTCTTATACGTATGAAAGTGTTACTTTCGGTCCGAATTTTTAAATTTCATTTATACAAAAAATATTCCAAATCCAACTCTAAATACTTTTGTACTCTTCATAAATATATATAGAATGCATAATTTACGACATATTTGCAAAAAATCGCTATTCGATAAGAGTAAAAGTGGTACTTCCGGTCTAAATTTTGAAATTTTTTTTATACAAAAGATATTTAAAAGTATGTTCTAAATACTTTTATACTCGTAATGTACCTGCCTAGAAAGCATGACTTGCGAGATATTCGCAAAAAACTGATTTTCGATAAGAGTAAAAGACCTACTTCCGGTAGAAGAGATTTATTAAGAGAATAAAAGTATTTTGAGCTAGATTTGGTATAACTTCTGTATAAAAAATTTTTCAAAATTTGGACCGGAAGTAACAGAATTTATCTTATTAGAATAGAGAGTTTAAAGTTAATTTGGAACAACTTTTGTATACACATTTCGGAACGCAAATACGTATAAGAAAGCTTTTTTCCTTTATAATATATGTTTCAGGACTTTAACAATTAAACATTTGTAGGTGTGCCTTATAATATAAATGCATACGAGTCACTGCACCGTTTTCAAGCTCGTGAGGACGTCTTTCGTAAATAGCACCGAGATGTTAACTTTAGTAAAATTAATTTCTATTGGCTTTATGAAGTTATATTATGTTTCTCTAAAATAATTTCGTACAGTCTAACTGGGGAATAAGATAGAGATAATTATTGAAGATGAATACAATAACAAAATTAGAAGTTCTACAATAGATATTTCACCATATTAATCCATAAACGACATTGCCATCCATGTCTTAATATTATTTTAAAGTATTTGAATATCGCAAACGTAACGACCTACAAGCAGTATTCACAAAGCTTAATTTAATTCGATTAGTGACTTGCTTATTCCCTTGATGCTAAAGAAAATTAGTAAAGGCATTACCATGCAAAGAAGGGGTTCTAACCATTTGACCTAATTTACTTCCCTATTTAGAAACCGAATTGCTATCTAATATTACAGGATATTCCTTGCCTTTACATACAGTAATTCAATTGGGATTCTATTAAGTATGTTATTTTCAATATATAAGTTAACAATAAGAATTAGACTTGATTAAGAATCTTAATATCTAAAGGTATAATTTAATTGAATAAATACATCTAATAATTTATCGACTTATTTGTTATAATTTTATTTATAATGTTATATTTTTGTTTGTATATTACGGGATAAGGTTGATTTTATAGAGTTAACTCCTTGTCAATCTAATGGTATAAGTGAATTTATAAATATTATACATTAGAAACCTGTGATATAGAGATTCAATTGTATTAACCAATTTATGCCGATGGTTGCAATAAGGCGATATCGACAAAAAAATCTAATGTAGAAACGTTACTCTTTGTAATACGCAATCAGTGGTATTTTATTAATGAATGTTTGAAAATGATTATACAGTTTCTCTACAAAAATATTTGGTTTTCGGGAAGAGAATGTAGACAAATTAAAAGAGTGTTTTTCTGATACAATCTCATATTCTTATAAATTCCACAAACCAAACATGTTTCGCAATTCTTAAATTATCCATAAGCAGTTTCGCGTCAATAACACTACAAATAAAGAGTGTACGATAATAAAAGAATTCTTTCGGAAAATGTTTCCCTATGAGAGGCTTTGAAATACAAGGTTGCGAAAACGCAACATTGGGACAAAGCAAGGTATGACCGATCGGTATAGTAAAATAGCGTGTCCTTCCCTTAAGTCGTCCCGCAAAACCCTTGCCGAGAAACATCATCGCTGTCTCGGGCTATTTCGAATCGCGGACCCAAACGACTGATGCAATTCGGATCCAGTTTTGGCTACGCTCAGTGCTATGTGGTAGCGCATCTTTATGTATTCCTTCAATGAATGATGGTATGACAACCAGAGTTTGGTAGTAGGGATATTCGTGTCTGGTCATGTACTTTGTCGTTGCTGTCTATTATTTAGTGGTTTCTTTTTATATAGGTGTTTGTGGCAATACAAAAAGAGTAAAAGTAGTTTTATTGTTCACTAGAAACTATTAGATTTTATTATTATTATTCCGAAATTATTAGAAACTTTGTGCAATGTAAGTGTGCAAATATGTGTGTGATTTAAAACGACTTTTTAGAGAAAAGTTAGATATTGGGATGATCCTAAAATACCTTTGAGTCTGAGAGAATTCGAGCAATTGTTGAAGCCATTGATATCAACGAAGAACTGCAAGTTTGCTATGTACCTCCGGATGTTGACGGCCTAACAGATGAGGAAGAGCTTGATGATGATGCAATAGTGGGATCAGAGAATTTACAATCAGATATTACTGGAACTTTGGAGATAATGCATCCAGATAATGAAATAGAGGATAATGTGAATCGTGAAATTCCTGCAAATAAGTTTGGAAAAACTGAAGAAATTACTTGGTGCAAAACACTCGTTCACTATGACGGAGAAGCCACTTGAAATAAAAATAAAAACATTAAGCACATTACCTCAGCTCTTCATGGAAAATCTGTTTTTGATGAAAATGTTTTGCAGTCTGTTCGATAAAAATCGATCTCAATTTACCTCAGATCAAAGTGACTTAGAAATTTTATTAGACATACCAATTTTAAGTAGCTATCATACTCTGCCACAAGTAACACTTATTGGTCATCTGAAGAAGATAAGGCTGCACAATTTATGAAGAATGCAAAATTGTATTGCATTTGCACTGTTGTTATTATCATAATTGATGTCTTATTTCATGGATAGTCCCAATTTAATGCTACCAAAAAAAAACTAGGAATTACTTTTCAAATTTAATCTGTAATGCTAGAAAATGCTTGTAAATATTCAAATAAATATGTAAAGTAAAATCAGTAGAGTTTTTCTTCAAATCAAACAGCGCATAAAAAAGTGACTTCAGTGTAACTATACTGTCAAAATTCCAATCTTCTAGCTGACACAGTGACTAGGGAAACATGATTAGCAAAGGCAAGCGTTTCATCAAAAGTAACTCCGAGAAATCATTGACATGGGTTTCCGTTGACTGCGATATTGTCAATAGAATAGTTGGATAAAAATCCTTTTCCTCGTAAAAGATATAAGCAGTATTTCTCCATGTTTAATTTGTTTAAAAAGTAATAATTCTTGACTCAGTCCATTGATGCTGCTCAAGCATCGGGCACCATCAATTCTATGATTTTTTTTAAATCATCAACATAGGCCAAAATATGATAATTGAGTTATGGAAAATGCTCTGGAAAGAAAACGTAAGGACGAAGGTAACAATGATAGCTGTTCACAAGACGTTATATTCAAAACATAATGTAAACATATTTTTAAACTATAAACTGAACATTACTAAGTATGAAGATTAAATAAATTTAAAAGAAAAGCTATACATTAATTAAAAAATAACGTTAATTGAGCGTCACTCTAAGCTATACTTCAAGTCATAATTTATTGCAAAACGGTCGTCTGTGTTGAATTGCAATTTAAATTAAAGTATTTTAACTGTAACAGTGCTTGTTTTATTTAAATTACAAAGTTTTGGTTCTTGAAAATTAAACATTATGTAAAAAGCCAACACTCATAAATTCGCACTCATAAATTCGTGGCGCTACGCAAACGGCAATACATACTTGCTTTTGTTGCTCTAGAGTAATAGTTTCTGTAGACTTGAGAGAAATAAATTGCAATATTAAGTGAAGGTATATATACAGGGTGTCCAGAAATTCTCATGACAAACGAAGACCGGAGATTCCTCAGATAATTTTAAGACAATTTAACCCAATTCACCCTAGTCCGAAAATGCTTCCTAAGGGAGCTAGAGCTCTTTGAAGATGGCGCCGAAAAGAAAAATAATAAATTGAATTTTAATGACGAAAAAACGAAAAATTTTCAAATCGATTTTTCTAGAAAACGGTGTATCCTACCGACTTAAAGTAAGAGTACTTTTCAGTACTAGAATACATGAAAATTTAATAATCTAGTGTCACAAATGCTTTAAAGTTAAAGACAAAAAAGTTATGCGTTAAAATAACCGTTAACCTACCCAAAACGGACGCCTATGACCGGTACTAGAAATTCGCAATTGATGGAATCGATTCATCTCTGGAGGATAAATAAGCATACCAGTTTTTGTTTTTCTAAATAGAAGCGTTCGGGAGATATAAAAAAAAACTAATTACAAGGTGCCATCTTCAAAGAGCTCTAAGCTCCCGTAGGAAGCATTTTCGGACTAGGGTGAATTGGGTTAAATTGTCTTAAAATTATCTGAGAAATCGCCGGTCTTCGTTTGTCAGGAGAGTTTCTGGACAGCCTGTATATACAGGTTTGGTCTGTTTTTGCCTTACATGCGAGCTAAAGTCTATGTATTGAAACGTACGTTGTTGCCAGAATTTATACACTTGTGGGCAGTGGGAACGTACTGTTTGACGCTCGACGACAGGCCGATACGATCATTACGATCATACGATTCCAATATAATGCATGTGTGCATGTTGCAGGGGTTGTTATCTTCATGTTTAGGTATTATACCCATTTGTAATATTCTTTTAAAAGTATCTTAAGTTAATATTATAAGAATTTCTTCAGATTTATTATTTATGATTGAATTTAATTTGGTTTCGTTGAAGGTCTACTTGTCGGCTCGCGTATGTATATCTGATAGGTAGGTACGGTTTGGCAACTCCTTCGTGTTATGTACGGAAAGCCGCATGCAAGATAATCGCAGGCCAAACCTGTATATAAAGTTTAGTCAACGCCATTAGTAGAGACATAATAAAAAGAACTAACAATAGTAAAACATATTCATGATTATTAAAGTTTATTTGAAATGTCAATTTAAACACATGCTCAATATATATATATATATATATAGATATATAGATTCGAAATCACTACCTCGCGTCAGGCCCTATCATGTAAATTTTTTGACATCTTGGCGAACGAGGGTGATGGTAAATTACTTTGAATCTGTTAAATCATACTGAATCATATCAAGTTGCAGTGAAGCCTGCAGTCGGATATACCTATTTACTAAATTTTAAATAATTTTAAAATTAGTTTTTGTCAGTATTTAAAAATTGTAATTATAATTAAACTAAGCTAAGAAATATTATTAATACTGAGCAGAATATTTGTAATTACAATTTTCAAACACCGAGAAAAACTAATTTTTGAACTATTTTAAGTTTTTAGTAAATACCTCCGACTACAGGCTTCTCTTAACATCTGTAACATGATATGATTCATGAAGATTCGAAGAATCAACCTCGGTGGCCCGGATGGTTAGGCCATCTGACTAGCAGTCGAGAGGTTGTGAGTTCAAATCTCATACGTGTGTAATTTTTTATAAATAAATTTACCTAGGTACATTTTTCATTTTAAGCTAGAAATTATATAGTTTCATCAACGAGAAGGGTTCGTTCCATTCACGAGAAGGTCACATTCCATCGAATTTATAGCACAAATACTTCAGAAATTTACGCTATATCGATTCAATTGCATTAATATAACAATCATATGCAGGATTTCACACGACAACGACACATTTCAAATCGCTAACAACCAACACATGAAAAAGGGACTTAAGTGTTATGTTGTCAACATTTTTACCAGTGGGATTAATGAAACCAAATAGTCTAAATGCTGACGCAGTGATTAGGAAAACATAATCAACAAAGATAACCTTTTCATCCAAAGTAACTCCGAGATTATTGACATGGGTTTTCGGCTGATTGTGGTATTGTCAATAGAGTAATTGAAAAAAAAACTATGGGGTTTCCTGGTAAACGATATAAGCAGCATTTATCGATGTTTAACTTTAATACATTAAGATTTAGCAGATTTGAAGCATCAGCCTCGGTGCACCGGATGGTTAGGGCACCTGACTAGCAGTCGGGAGAACGTGAGTTCAAATCCTATACAGTGGTAATTTTCTATAAATAAATTTAATTTAAAGTTATTTGCGAATATACAAAAAATAGCATGTAAAATATTTTCCAAAATAACTGTCTGGTTGCTTGAAGCTAATGAATTTGGTGTGGTGGTCTGTACGGGCGGCTCCACGTTCGTTTTCTGAAAATGATTTTAGGCGGACCAAAGTGTTGTTGTTACCAGTGTTGCACTATACATTTTACTACATCTTAAACGTTTATTATTTACACTGACTACTTGTTTACAATTGAATGAAGCTTGTAATGATTTTATTTTATTATAAAATAGTAAAAGCCACGATCAGAATTATCGTTGTGACTAGTATATGAAATGTTTAATTTTACATCTTAGGTAGGACTGGTGGATTTTACATCTTAGAAGAAATATTTGTTCTCTTGCGTCTTACATGGTAAACACATCTTAAATATAACAAATTGCTCCCACCAAGACAAATATTATTGGCGGACCAAACTAGTGGCTGATATAATCTTACAAGTAAATTATTGTACGACAATATCCAGCCGCACAATGTTGGAGACGCATTCCAAAAGGTTTATCTTATATTGCAGTCGCAACCGAGAAATACACTCCCTTATTAAAGAGAAGCAAATTGGGTGCAATATTATCCCACTGAAGAAGTTGAATCCAAACAAACGGTTCGGAGTTGATATTATGTAAATTTTGTGGGCTTTCACAAAGTGTAGTAAATTCTAAAACTAATACTATGTTAGAACCTCTATGTTACAAAATATGTACCCGAGCACTTTAGGAATAAAATAGAGTAATTATGACTGGACACTCCGCGTGCCACCAAATTTTCCGTGCTTTGAGGTGGTTATATACGTTACGCCACACAGATAAATGTAAAAGTAGCTAAGTATTGCTTAAACTAAAGACAAAAATATTTACGCAATGAACAATGTTAATAATAATTACATTTATTTTTGCTAACATTAATTATTAACGAGAAATAAGTCGCTATACTTCCTACATTGATTTTATTTCATTTACAATTATTTTTTCCGACTATTATTATACATTTCTCTGTGCATTCCTATACATAAACGTAAGCAAGATAAATTTATTAGACCATAATTTATTCAGAAGATACTACCAATATGACCGATGAACTTGCTCCATAAATAACTTTCTATTTCATAAGAAAATATCGCTGATCGAATAGTATACATTATTACGTTTCAAATTTCCACTCAATCTTATTTTTATACTACCTATAAGAGGTTTTCCTCTCGTGCAGAGGTAGTTTTGAAGTCAATTTGCAAATGTGACTTAAATTGTTATTGCCGAAGCATCGATACGCAAGTATATAGAAAGCTTACAAATGGCGAAGCTTCGCTGGAGCAATGACATATTGATGATTAAAGTAATAAAACGTTGCCAGAAACGATCCCGATTGCCAATATTTTGTAATATTATTCAAACCAGAGCGAATAAAAATGTATTACTTTTCCGTGAACGTCAGGTTTAGAGTATCTGTTCCAGATGTTATCAGTGCTTTTAAAACTTAAATAACATCAATTATTTTTGTTTTTTGGTTTACTTACCTGATCACTATCGTGTCCTTGCCAACTATCTGTTCCCTGGAACAGAAATTTAAATTAGAATACTACACTTGAAAAAATACATATATAATACACAGCGTTTATTGTGGTGGTTGTTTCGTCTTTTACTCGCCGCGCTCGCTTCACTCGCCTGGCTCGTAAATCAGACTCGTTCGATAAAGCCTCACTTTACTGACTGACTATTATAAATTCAAAGTTAACCATATGATATAGAAACTATGAAGTATTATATGACTAAAAAGGCATTTTTTGTTTTCATCAAAGATGATTTCAAGTATTGACTAACATTGTTAACATAAATACATACATTCTAATAAACAAAAATTTACTATACTAACTGAACATAATAAAATAATTTGGCGTGATAAAAACACATAAGCAGTGAATTTGCTGGTCCACTTTTACTTTCTTATATAGGTACAAGTGCCGTATTTATTCTGGAAATAAAAAATATATAAAAAAAAATGTTTTAAATAAAGTGCTTTTAGCATGGGAGAGATAATGCAGCAGGCATATTTTTTTAATTCTAAGCAGTTTTCAAGGTGACTTCACGGTCAAATTGTTTTTTAAATTTAAACTTGTAATTTTTATTAAAGCAATTAAATCTACGAATTAAAGCAACTAATTTTTATCTAGTTTTAGGTATTAAAATGCAAATTAAGCCCAAAATCAATTCTTTTAATAACACTCATTGATTTCGAAAATTTATTAGAGATCAAGTGACTCATTTTAAACAGCTCCTACGTTTATTGATTTTTAGTTACGTTCAATTTTAATGTATAATTAATGAAAATATTTTTTTTTTTCGCTAGGAGAGCAGTGGAGAAAAAAATTAGAATAAAGTTATGGGCTTTAACTGTCAGATTCGAATGCATTAATAAAAAGTACATGTTTGCTTTAAAACTATGTGATGACTTTAAAATGACTTTGGGAATCTGTTTAGAAAAGAAATATACCTGCTGCATTATCCCTTTCTGTCAAATACATTTTACTTGAACCGTGTTTTTCTCAAAAATCCTTCGTCTTGACAATATGTCATGTACCCAGGATAAATGCGGCATCCCGTATATCAATAATAATAATAATAATAAATAAATTATTGCGATCATGAAGATTTTCAACTTAGAGATTTTTGCAGTTGCAGTTTATAAAGAAGTAGATGAGGGTATAATAATCATTTTGCTACAATTTTTGTCGACATGTCAAAAGCGTTTGATTGTGTCACCATTGATTTTATTCTATGTAAGCTGTTTTCGATGGGAATAGGAAGAAACATTCTTAAGTGGATCAAATCATGTATAAAGAATAGAAGAGTAAGGGTGAGGATAGACAATGCAGTATATAAAGTTCCCAAATTGTGGGGTGCCACAGGGTACGGTACATGTTCCATTTGTTTTATCTTTATTTATTAATGATCTAATGGGGCATATCGATGCATCGTATGCGAATAATACAGCAGTGACAGTGACATTAAACGGACTTGTAATGACTTGCATTGATTTATCCTTTTCTATGTAAATAGTCATATAGATATGTAATGAAATATTATTATTATATAGATCTCAAGTATATCTAACTGGGTATGTAAATGTTTAAACTTGCTTAGAGAGTATGGTGTCGATGTCTGTAAACACTAGCAGCTAGTGTAAAATATTTAGTTTAAATTTCTTAAGGTGTATGTAGTGTATTGCATTCCGTTCAAAATTTATTAGATTTTCCTGCACTGTCTCATAAAACACGCTACATAAATCTTTCCGTTGCTAATAATTTCTCCCCCTAATGTCGACGTCCACATATGTTTCGCGCACATATGCATACATACATTACTGATTACCACGCATTCCGAGCAGAAGAAGTTGACGGGGCCACGTTCTGAACACGTTCGATTGTTGTATAGACTTAGTCGGGAAGCGTAGTGTAGGTCTTAATTATGGCAGTAATAGCGGCGCCACTGCAGCCACCTAAGATAATTAATTACGGCAAGTTCAGGAATTCGGCCCGGGAAGCGTATTTCCAGCACCGCAATGTATCATTCCTCGGAGAAGTTTGCCGAACGATAGGGAATTAGGAACGTGGGCCTGAATGCGGAATTGGATTACCATCAAAACGGAAACTATTAGCGTCGACGGATACTGATGGCCATTCACAAATATTGATTACATTCCATATGGACCGTAACCGACGAAAGAAACGATCAGACATTTTGGAGGAAAAAAAAAAACCTGAACAAAATTACGTGGATCCCGTGTAACTAATGATACTTGTGAAAAAGGATTCGCCTAGATTCTGTTTGAACACGATAGGTTACTTCATTCTTTTTGTTGTAATTTAATTAGTATTTGGAATCGTTTTCGCATTCAGTAATAAAGCATTTCTAAATTCTGCTCTAAAAAATATCCAATTTACGTGATAGAAACGCATAATAAAAAGAATTTTGAATATCGTTATAAAGAAAAAAACATTTATTTAATCGTATGAAACTACATGACAGGTACAAAACAAGCAACATTAAATTATATAACAAAAGTAGAAATAAATTTAAAAGGGCCATAACTGCAGGGACCCTTTAAGGACCTAGGATGTAGGAAAAAAGCTGCAGACTAAAAAACCTGCATCACAGTGCCACAAAACTAAAGGTATTTAGTTGTTAAGATCCAAGCAACAGCTTCTGGAGTTAAATTATGTAGATCTGTGTATCCAAATTCAAACTTAGCTAGAAGACATTCTTCAACAATATGTTTAACTGTTTCAATCTGAGCTCCGCAATCACACTCTGGACTCGCAATCACATTCCAATTGAATAACATATTACTGCACGTTCCATGACCCGTGCTAAGACGATTCAACTTACACCAAATTTTTCTTGGTTGTGCAAAGCCAGAAACTTTAATCAAAGGATCATCTATTAATTGTTTATTAAACACTTCACATTCTAACCAAATAGATTTCCAGAGGTCATTAATCGAAAATGGTTGATTTAGGAAATCTTCCTTCCAAATTGGACTACGTGATTTCAATCTATAAGATGGTAAGTTCTGAAGATCTTGAGTAATTAAATATAAATTAGGAAAATTTTGATATTTATCCCAACACCGTTTTAACGCCAATTTTCTTCTTAAATGATGAGGATAAATGTTAGCCAGGACGTTGAGCCAAGGAAGTGGAGTAGATTTTACTGTGCCCGTAATAATTCGAAGTGTACTATTTAACTGAATATCTACTTTACCAACATGTACGCTATTCATCCAAACTGCACTACAATATTCAGCAGCGGAGTACACCAATGCAAGAGCGGACGTACGTAAAATGTCTGCATGAGCTCCCCAATTTGAACCAGCCAACTTCTGTAAGATATTATTTCATGTTTTAATCTTCATACGCAATTTATCAATATGTTGTTTATATGTTAACGATGTATCCAGAGTAACTCCTAGGTATGTTGGATTAAAATTATGTCTTAGAACGGTACCATTAAAAGTTATTACAAGTTGTTTATGTTTTTCGTTATTCTTAAGATGGAAACAAGAAATTTCTGACTTAGATGGATTAGGACATAACCTCCATTTTCTAAAATAATCACTCAGAATCATTAGATCTTCGTTTAAATTAACTTCAATTTCATTGAAATTATTGTGTTGATAAGCAATTGCCATGTCATCAGCGTAAATGAATTTTCTAGAAGTCGTATGTGGTAAATCACTTGTATATAGATTAAAGAGAAGAGGGGATAATACCGATCCTTGAGGTAAACCATTACATAATATTTTAAATTTACTACTTTCTCCATTGATAAAAACCCTAAATTTACGATTTGTAAACATATTTTCCATAAGTTTAATTAAATTACCATTAGGCAACACAAAATATAATTTTAAAAATAATCCATGTAACCAAACTGTATCATAAGCAGCTGTTAAATCAATGAAACTAATTCCTGTTTTCAAATTCTTTTGAAAACCATTCTCTATATAATTTGTTAAAGCTAAAACTTGATCACAGCAATTACGATTTGGTCTAAAACCAGCTTGCTCTATGGGAAAGATATTTTCCATAATTGGAGAAATTCTGTGATATAATAATTTCTCTAACATCTTGTAACATACTGATAATAATGAAATTGGTCTATAACTGGAAGCAACATCTGCTGACTTTCCTCTCTTCAAAACAGCTACAACTTTTGCCTTTTTAAATTCAGTAGGAACAATACCATTATTTAAAATATTATTATAGAAACATAAAAGCCAATTAATTACATCCTAAAGGACATAGATGTTTAATAAATTCAGGATAAATTCCATCAAAACCAGCAGCCTTACGAATCATTAATAACTTTATCACTACATCCAATTCCTCCATAGAAAAAGGTTTTGTAAGATCATCATTTTCTGTATTAATAGATTTTCTTTTCTTACGCAATAATTTCTTCATATTTTTGATTTCTAATTTATTTAACTTTATCATATTTGACACGTCCACTAATCTTGAAGCTATGGTATTAGCGCTAATTTTTGATTCTCAAATACTAGTTTGGGTTGCCGCTCCTAGTTTTCTTAATAGATTCCAACTGCTACGACTAGAATGTGTGAAATTCATGTCTTCCATATGACGCGACCATTTAGTCTTTCTTTCTTGATTTAATAAAGTTAATAATTCATGAGCAATTTCTGGACTAGGATTTTCATTGAAATTTCTATATAATTCATTTGTTCTTTCAGACCAGCATGGAATGTATTCCTTACGAAAACCTCTTGGAATAGATCTCTTCGCTGCCCCTTTAATGACACCATCGAAGATTCGAATCAACTTGTCTGCTAAATTCATTCCAGTCAGCATTTTTAAAATTCCATCGAGGTTTTTCCGTAGATTTAACTAGCGTAATTTGTATTCCAACATTAATTAAAACTGGACGATGTTGACTTCGCGTAAAATCGTTTAAAACTGACCGTATTGTAGGCAATAAATTATTTTTATGATCAGATGTAACAAAACAAAGATCGGGATTATAGTCTTTTTTCCATCTAGCCGAATGAAAACTCTTCTTATCTTTTGCATCAAAAACCAGATGTAAGTTATTAGCCTCACACCAAGTCATTAAGGAAATTCCATTCATATCACTATCAGAATATCCCCACATTTCATGATGACAATTGAAATCTCCAACAAAAACAGCAGGATGTTGGTAATTAACTTTAAGATTTGTTGGCCATCGAATATTTGGTGGTTTATTAATATTTATTATAAATATTTCGGCTACTTTAATAGTAATAATATAAGTGTCACAATTAGTATTTCTTTCAATTGTCTGGATATTTGATATGTCTGATTTTACATAAGTTGCCGATCCATAGACAGGACTAAGAAAGTAGTCAACTAAAGTAAAACCAGAAATTTCTCCTCTTGAAACCAGTTGATCCACTGATGCTACATGAATTTCCTGAAGTACAATAACATCAAATTCCATTTCGTTCGCCAATCTCGCTAAGTAGTTACATTTGTCTTTGGATATACCTTCGATATTAAGTTGACAAATCTTAACAACTGGACCAATATTCCTAAAAGAAACACAATATGAATTCAAACTTGAAAGGCTATACCTGTCATATGACCGTGAGGATCTTGTGAATCTTGTGCGGTCTTCCAAGTGATGGTTATTCTGGACAACATTATATTCTCCATTTTGGACCATTGTAAAGATGGTTACCATCGACCAAAATCAAATAAAACTAAAGAAATATAGATTAAATCATAAAAATAACTTGGACAATAGAAAATTAAAATTGACACTGGCACTCATTAGTTGTCAGTTGTCTTTCCATATTCCGTTAGGTATCACAAATTAGGTTTTCACATTCTGTACAAACTAATGCCAATCCCTTCTATTCAGTGATATATGTTTGAGTCATTCCAGATCAAGTCCTTCATAATCATCTGAGTCCATGTTTCCTAAATCTTTTTCTCTTATCCACTGTCCTTGTACACCATACTTTCTTGAAGGATGTGTTGTTATTCACTCTTTGTATGTGTCTATGCTATTTTCCTTCGGTTGCTTCAAAGTATTGATTTCTTTATATTCTCTTATTACATCAATTTTAATTGTATCTCTTATGGTTTCTCCTTCATATCGTGTCGCTTATCTTCTGCTCTACTTGCCTTCAAAAGTTGCTCGATTCACTTCCAAATAATGAAATAACGAACTTCCATTCTCCTGTCCAATGTCTTACACATAATGAAATATGCGTTGGAATCTTTCTGAATAATAATAAAAATTTATTTTTTTCTGGTTCCTTACTGTAGAGTTGCAGTTAAGATCTTCAGCATAAAGGCCTATCTTATTCAGATGCACTGTTATCGGGGCCTGATCGTTTTAAAAACCAGTTGTGGTTTCCGATAAATTCCTTACTCTGATTTTTCATGGAATTGTTGCGCAGTAGTGCTTACGTTTTTTTCGAGACTTTTATGTGGCTTCAGGTTATATTTTTTGGAACCCCACAGTCAGTTATGGGTCGACAAGTTATATTCCTGATTCTCTCCTAGCGAGTTCATCAACTTTTTTGTTGATCCCTCTGTGTCATGACACCCACATCAGTTTTTCCTTATTCTGGTCCGTAAGCGATTTCAGGTCTTCGAGCTACTCCCAAACCACTCTTGATAGCACTTTCCCACTGCAAGTTATTCGCTCTGACTAACAAAGTACCCTACTGCCAGTTGCAGTTTTTGACCTGTATCTATACCAGGTCTGGTCGCGCCTTCTGATTTTCCTATTTCATTCTCTCTGGAATGATAAGGTATCTGCATCCCCGCCTTGTGTGATGTTTCATACTGATGGTACTAGCTATACACTCTTAATTTATGTTCATTCAGCTTAACATTCCTCACAAAAGTGAGTACAAACAGATTTGACAAGGTAAGGATTTGCTCTTAATTGAAATATTACTTACCATTATCGAGATACTTTAGATGACAGATAACTCTAATTGCTTCTTTAAATAAATAAATAAATAAATGTCTTTCTTTCCGTATGCATCAACAATATATATAAAAGTATGTAAACCAACATGAGAAAAAAAAAAAAAAGAAACAGATAATAATGCTAATGCTCCGGAAACCAGAAGGCGAGGTTCAGCTGGACAACCAATGAGGCTGTCCCCTGATTTTCAACCTAAAACCTTCAATGTTACAGAAAAAAACAAATTACAAAAGAATGAATGCTTAATGATAAAATATTACGAACTAAACTAAATAAAACTTATAGATTATATGCAAAGGTAATATGAAAGTAATATGTATGTATGTAAGTAAAGGAATGTAAAATAAAGTAAGACATATGATTAATATATAAGTAATATGTAAGTAATATGTAAGTAAAGGATTGTAAAATAAAGTAAGACATGTAATTAATATAGACATGTAGACAACTTAAGGAATCATCGGTAAGAGTTCTACTATCCGCCAAGCTGTTTATTCCACAGTATACCAAAAACCATGCGTTTAAATCCACTCAAAGGCACATCCCGCATGACACAAGGCAACGAATTGTATAATTTGTAAATATTGAATGTGAAACCCCTCTCATAGAATGCTGTCCTGTGACAAGGAGGGGTTATAAGATGTACGTTACGAAGGTTGATGTTATGAACATCGGTCCTGAAAGTGATTCTATCGTAGAGGTAAGGTGGTGATTTTAAGCTAATGATTTTGTGAAACAAACAAAAAGATTGCAATAGTCTTCGGTTCTTCATATTTAGCCAACGGATATCCTTCAATCTATGTGTTACATGGTCATATTTTCTAAGGCAAAAGACAAAGCGAAGGCAGGCGTTCTGAACTCTTTGTATTCTCGCTACATCAGACGAGTCTAAGCAAGGGTCATATAGTGATGCAGAAAACGTAAATAGCGAAAGAACCAGACTTTGACATAGTAAAGTTTTCAAGCGACGACCAAAACTGTTTCTATAAGGATACAACAATTTTAAATTGCAATATGCAGTTCTAATTAAATTCGAAATGTGAGCTTTAAATCGAAAGGTATTGTCATATTCCATACCTAAGTACCTAACTCTATCAACAATCCGAATGGCAGTGTCCTTAGATTTCAATTTAATTTGACCAGTCAGGACCTCACACCACCTAGGATTGCCGAACAAGATTGACACTGTCTTAGCGGGATTCAGCACAAGACCATGCTGCTCCGAAAAACGAACGATCCCATCAATGTCAGACTGAACCCCCCGAACAGCATCCGCCCACTCACCAGGATAGAACGAAGTATAAATCTGAGTGTCATCAGCATACATTTCAATTACAGATCTATTGACCACCTTTGGAAGAAACGATGTATAAATGCAAAATAAAAGTGGACCTAAAATTGAACCCTGCGGCACACCTCTAGAAATCGCAAGACACTCAGACTCACTCCCATCAATGGATACGCACTGTACCCTGCCCGTCAGATAAGACCGCAGCAAGGCAAGAGCGCCCTCGTCAAAACCAATGTGACGCAACATAGATAATAAAATTCGATGATCAACTGTATCGAAGGCTTTGCTGAAGTCCAACAAAACCATCATCGTACACATACCCCTATCACCAGCACCAATTATGTCATCTGACACCTTGAGCAAAGTGGTCGTACAACTGTGGCCACGTCGAAACCCAGACTGGCACGGAGGAAGAACGGAATACTCACCAAGATATTCACTAATTTGGGAATGCATAATTTTTTCAAGAACTTTACTTAGGGTTGCAAGTATACTAATAGGACGCAAATCACTGTATGCGGTAGGTCGCGCCACCTTTGGCAGGGGCAGAATCACAGCTTTTTTCCAAAGATCAGGAAAAACACCCTCAACCAGGCAGCTATTAATTAAATGAGTGATGTATGGTAATGTGTGAGGTAAAGTATAGTTGAGCATGTTAATACTGACATTATCTGCACCAACAGCCCTACTCCCGATGCAGGAAATAAATTTCGATACCGTTGACTGATCGACCAGGCGAAAGGAGAAGGAGACACAGTCAGACAGAAGTCTAGATCTATTATAGGTCTCAACTGTTGTGGAAACATCGGCAGTTCCCTGAGGGATGCTGTTAACAAAAAAATTGTTTATTTCAGTAGGATTTCGTAGTTCAGGAGGAACTTGTTTTGTTTTACGTTTAGTGATATCAAAACGCCGTAACTCTGACCACAACTGCTTACGGGTCTTGTGCTGAAATACATAATTAAAATAAGCTCTTTTTTCATTTTTTATAGCCAAAGTGGTGAAATTTCTTAAAGATTTATAATAATCCCAATGCCCCATCAACCCCGTCCGCCTAAATTTAGCCTTGGCTTCATTTCTCAGTTTCTGTAGGAGTCGTATATTATCCGTGAGCCAGGGCTGTCTGGGCCTAGTAATCCGAGCAGTCTTAAACGGTGCATGTTTGTTAAATAATTCTACAACTTGATTATTAAAATAATAAATTTTACTATTCACATCCATAGTGAACATGTAATGAAAGGGTATGCTGTGTAAATCAAAGGAGAAATCACTGTAATCGAAAGAAGAAAAATCACGATATGAGTACAACAGATCGTGACTCTTGCCAGTACACCAATTGGGAAGCTTCACAAAAACCACATCATGATCCGATAACTCAGACGATAAAACACCAGATTCCACTATTTCGACAGAGGCGGACACTGCTATAACATCGACAGCCGTAGCAGAGGTGGCAGTTACACGTGTGGGGTCTTGTATAATTTGTTGCATATCAAAGGCATAAAAGATATCCTGGGTAGAAGTATTGGAATTATTTGTGAGATTGAGCATGTCAATGTTAACATCACCAAGACAGCAGATAACGTCCACAGAGAGATGACATTCAGTGAGCTGCAGCTCCAATTCTTTTAAAAAATCAATTGTCTTAGAGCCCGGAGGATTGTAAAGACATCCCAAAGCAAACTTTTGTGATTTGTAAGCAAAGGTAACCCAAATCTGCTCGATGTTGGAGCTGAACGTCATTAAATTACATGACAAACAATCTCTAATATAAATAGCCACACCACCACCTCGAGTCGGTCTATCTCTACGAAATAAATTGTAACCATCAATATGAATCACTTCATCCGCAATGTCACGGCTAAGCCAAGTTTCAGATAAGCACATAACATCAGCCCCAAGATCTGCTATCAGTTGCCTTACGTCACCAAATTTAGGCATTAATGAGCGGACATTCAGGTGTGCCAGAGTAAAATCATTTGAAAACAAAGGATCTGTAAAATCACCCATGGCATCAAGTATACGCACAGTTAATATGTTCCATGGCTAAAGCATAACACGACAAAATAACAAACTGAGAATATATGTATAAATAAATATATATATAAAAAGAAAAATAATAGCTGTAACCGACAGCAAAAGTAACAAATAATATAACAGGAAATAAGTATCCAGGTGTGTTAACAAAATTAATATTTATACCAATAATATTTCTTCCCTTTACTTATTTCTCTCAACTATATGGCAATTTGAAAATTAAATTTAAATTTACTCCCAACAAATAAAACAAAGAAATGTATATAAACAATTAGTAACAATCTACAAAGAAATGTATAAAAACAATTTCTCTCAACTATATGGCAATTTGAAAATTAAATTTAAATCTACTCCCAACAAATAAAACAAATTAATGTATATAAACAATTAGTAACAATCTACAAAGAAATGTATAAAACAATTTGTAACAATCTGCAAAATCTGCAAAATATATATAAACAATTTGTAACAATCCGCAAAGAGATAGTGGAAGAATAAACAAATAGTTTACTTTTCAATTAGACTGTACCGCATTTCTCCGTTGCAGTTCAAGGATATCATCGGATGATTTGATTTCTTTGATGCTGCCACCGGACTTCGTATAGATGGATCCGTCGCTCGTCCACACCGCTTTCAAGCCAAGTACACCATTTGCCTGTTTCAGTAACGTTAACTTCTGTGGCGTAAGATCCTCTCTTATAATAATTTTAGACCCTTTTAATTTACTTTTATTTGTAAATACCTTCTTCTTAGCGTTGCGACTTGTAAAGCACACCATAACAGGGCGGACGCCGCTCTCCCTCGCTCTTAGACGGTGAGAACAACTGATATCACCCGGCAGCAATTCCACCTTGAGTTTTTCACGGCACATTTTAATTACCTCCTCATCCGTGTTTCCGGAACGAGATTCAGCTAAACCATATATTCTTAGATTACCCCTTCTTGAATATTGCTCCAATGATTCTATCCTGATATTCGCTTCACACAGCTGTTTTTTCACAACAACTATTTCTTCTTGGGCCGATTTTAAATCTGCCCGGAGCTTCAAGGACACTTTTTCGCTGATCCTTTCACAGAGTTTTTCAATAAATCCATCAGATGTAAGAACACGATCAAGAGCTTTTTGTAAAGTAGTGTCCTCATCAGATACAGATGCATTTTTATTTCGTAACTTGTACTCACTCATTCCGAAAACAATAAATATATGAGAGTTACACTGGAGTAGGATGCATACACGTCTACACGCGACCGTTGCACATCGTAAACTCCGCTAATTATGTGAATTATTATTATAATTTATAAATAATTCTACTGGTAGAACATTCTTTTATTTTGGAAATTAAAAAAATGGCTAATTTTGCTGATTCAGGATTAGCAATGGTCTTAATGTGAATGAGTTTGGTAATTCTGATACCTAGGTATCCTCGATAAGATGATTATCTAACATTATTCCCAGATATCATACGTAATGAGATGAATGCTCGTTTCTTAAGATAAAAATAAAACTGAGTTCTTTTTGTCATTCAATCTTAAATCATTATTCTTAAACCAATGTCCTATTTCTTCTACTACTTTTTCCACTACTTAGTTGCACTATTTTTCCATTTCGTTTCCCAACTTTCGAAACCTACCGTTGCTTTTCTGGTTTCATAGAAACATTTTCAATGATTCCTTGGTGCCGTATATGATAAATCATGTACCTAGTTTGTTATCTCCATCCACTTGTCACATATGTTTGCAATATAACTATTGTAGCGCTGTCTCCTATATTGTGATTTATCTACCAGTATATTTCGTTAAATCTGGCGAAAAGTATAAACGAAAAGACAAGTCAACATTTTACAGATTGACACTGGAGATTTGGCTCTACAGTGCTGGGAAACGTTTGGTGACTGACGATTGAAGAATTATGGTCGAAACTGAAATGTCAACATTATTTCTATTTCGACACAAACGCTATGCACAAAGTCAAAATGGTCAAAACTATGAATTATGAGCACAGACGTAACGAGATCTACATTTCAAAAATTGATCTACGTCAGCAAAATCATATAAGGAATAATTGTGCAGGAATTAACTGTAATAAGACAAAATATAGTGCTTTTGTTGAACATCTTATTATGTAGTTTCTCGCGAATAATGGTGGCTACCTAAAGTCAAATGAAGATAATTGATGACAATTTAATTAAACACATGAATTAGTTTTCATATACACGAGTTGTGGAAGCAATTGCTGTAAATATGTACAACCCTATTATTAATTTATTTCATACATTTCATTCTATCTTGGGCGAGTTGTTTAGTATTAAGATCTGCGCTACTGGGACTTGTTCGTCACTGTTTATTGTGCACTTGTAAACTTACACATACTCTGAGCTGCTTGTGTCTGCCCACAATTCACCCAACAACTTAATCACATTCACATTAACAGTTTTTATATTGCCTTTATGGTTCCACGACTGATTTTGTTTTCAAATTATAAATGCCGAATCTTTGACTTCCTATTTAAACATTTTTTCTTTTTTCTTCACATTTTGTCATTTAGTCAAATACTAACTTAACTATGTCCTTTTCAAATTAACAATATTACATGTTTTATGCTAATACTATAATATTAATACCACGCGATCATTTAAATTCTAAATTATAGCAGGCGGGATTTTTTTTATTAGGTTGTCCAGAATGTCAATTATTGATTAATTAACATTTTGAAACGTCATTTTGACAATTCAAATTGTAAATTAGTATTTATATACCAACTTAATTTAAATTTCACAGCCTGCTCTAATTTAGAATTTAAATGATCGCGCGGTACATGCATTAACATCCCCTAACAGCTTTACGCCAATTACGTGAATTATTATTAAGCCAGCGACTTAGGTTAGAATATTTTCCAGCCTTCGCCAAGGAATATGGAAAATCACAGAAAAAAACATAGAAAGATGATGTAGGGGCTCCTGCCCGAGACCCCCGGATTATATAGTAAGAGCTCAAAACACTGCGCCGATATTCAGAGTTTTTTTTTATATTTTTAATTAAAATTAATATTTTGGTAAAAATGTGTTTCTATGTGAATCATGATGCTGGAATGAATTCAATTATGCTACTTTTAATTATTATATTCGAGTTCAAACCGAAAGCTTGGAATAATTAGACATTCCCCATATCATAATGTCCTGTTTACTAAAATATTTGATCTGGTAAAATAAGTTAATATTTTGCAGAATCATTATCTTTGCTTTGCACCTTGCGCAAGGAAACTTCTAGATTTTGAATACTATGAATTTATTTAATTCATTTATAATAATAACTGGATAATTCTCTGGAATCACTGTGTTTTTACGTTTGCGATTTCGAATGAAAAGTGAGATACTTTAAGTCACATTTGAGTGTGAATCTATTTTTAACAGAGCCGCTTGTAATTTGCCTCGAATGTAGCTTGTAAAATTTATATGTACATACTTTATTTTCGCTTTTGTTGACAGTTTCAGTGCGAATGAAATGTGTTTTTATTATATATTTTTGCGCCTATGCGCCGAAGTACAATACAGTTTATATAATTCTATAGGCTCCTGTATTCTTTTATGAAGTGATTAATTAAAGGGCAAGAGAGTGCTCTTGAAAGCTGCTCTGTGAACTTTTGGACGGATTTTTAAGGTTATTGTGAATGATTAATGCATTTTAATATAAAAGAATAATCGGTAAGAGTTAAAATTAAGATTATATTTTGGTCTAGAACATTATTATAGTATATATGTATATGCTGTGCATTTTAATGAACTTCAAAATAATGATTATAAAAATGTGGAAAAGTTGTAAATAATTTCATTATAAATAACATTATTATAATTTATAAATAGTTATAAAGAAATATTTTATTTCCTATAGTATGTAATGATTTATACACAATCACATTTAGTTTATAAACCTCGTAATTATGTATTTGTCAAATTTACAATTAAAATTGTAAAAAACAATGCAAGTCATAATAAAAAATCATAAATAGTTAATAGTACCGCCGAGTGCCGTGCTACTAGCGTTTAAAATAGTGAATACAGAGTGAATCACTTCGGCTAGAGTTATTTTTAATTGTGAATGTTTAAATTTTACCGTCCCTATTCCATTTAAACAGGCACCCAAGTACTGCTTCTACTAAATAAATATTAGCGAGCACAAAACAACTCTTTACTCTTATTGCATTCAAGAATTCTTCTCCAACTGCTCTTAGTAATCTGAATAGAAGTCAAACACCTGATGAATTGGAGAAGAATACTTATTCCTCAAAATAGTATTTATTTGTGATCACAGGTATGTTTTGGGCAAGATATTATTTGAAGATAGAGAGGCATTTCTACTTTATTTTCCATCAGCATCTATTTATGAGAAGAGTTTTTATGTTAGCTACTTAGTTATGAAAACAATTTGCTATCGCGACAATTTTCTTACATGACGTTTGTGTGACATTTAGTAGTGTTACCTCGAAGTTTGGTTTGTTTAAAGAAGAGAAAATGAGTGAATTTTAACGTAAACACATAAGTGTAATTTTTTTATCAAAAGAATTATTATTATCCGAAGAATATTTATGATCGAATGGTGAGAGCGTATGGCCAAGATAGACCGCCTGTTTCCAAGTCAAATTTTGGGGGAAGCCGGAAAATTCCCCGAAAACAATTCACCGACGGAAAATTTCCCGACTACAATTCACCGACAAACAATTCCCCGATAGGAAAATTCCGCGACAGGAAAATTCCCCGACAAACAATTCAACGAATGGAAAATTCCCCGACAGTAACAAACTTCCCTTCACACTTTGTCCCGGCTTAGGACGAGTTTAGAAGTTTTTTTTTTATAATAGAAGTTTTTTGTCCTTTTTTGTTTTTTACATAGATAGTAGTAATAATAACAATAATAATCGAAAAGGCTTTTCTCGTCATAATTATGTACAAGGGCTACTACTTTTTATTGTATAAGCAAGTAATAACAATTAAAACACTTGGTATTGTTTCACAAATATATATACTTAAACACTCGATGTACATTTCGCCTTGCGGCATCGTCAGGAGTTCTAGATAAACTAAAGTAAAATTCAATATACTGTAACTACCTACTTCAAACAAAAATGTAAATAGAAAAAATACAAGAAATAGAAAATTATGAAAGGTCATGACTTATCTTGAAAGACCGTTTTTACAATGCTAGGGTTTATTAACGGTGAATTTATGAGTTCGGTTTGGTCATTAAGAACATTGCCTGGTTGTAAAAGTAAACTTTCTTTTATAAAATAACCTTCTAGAACATTAATTTTTTTACTTTTATTTAAACTACACAGTACTTCTAAATTGTCTATTGAAAAAGGATGTCCCGTGTCTAAAACATGGTTAACTACACTTGAATTTTCATAATTTAATTTAACGGCTCGCATATGTTCTGAGAACCTTAATTTGAAATTTCGCCCCGTTTGACCTATATAAAATTTATTACAATCACTACAATTAATTCTATAAATTCCTGATTTGTTTAACTTAAGATTCGCTGTTTTATTATTCGTTAATTGACTTTTTAAAGTGTTATTATTATAGAAGGCTATATTAAAATCCAGCTTCTTTAAAACATTGCTAATTTTCATACTTATACTACCTAAATATGGAATTTTAACCCATTGTTTTAATTTCAACTCCTGAGACGGGGGAAATGCTAATTTTAATGTAATTGATTTATTGAAGGGAAGTTTGTTACTGTCGGGGAATTTTCCATTCGTTGAATTGTTTGTCGGGGGATTTTCCTGTCGGGGAATTTTCCTGTCGAGGAATTGTTTGTCGGTGAATTGTAGTCGGGGAATTTTCCGTCGGTGAATTGTTTTCGGGGAATTTTCCTAGATCCAAATTTTGGGTGTAAGCAGTTCAAATGGGGCACAAAATCCAATCATGATGACCCAAAGTGTGAAGCACGAACTGAAGAAAATATCAACAAAGTTGAAGATTTGTTGTTGACTGAGGTTCAGTTGTTGCTAGAGAAAAAAGAATATCAGAAAAACGAGTGTTTTTAAAATTCTATACGAAGAATTAGGAGTGAGCAAAGTGTCGGCATGATGGATTCCCAGACTGCTTAGTCCCAAACAAAATTAGTGTAGACGACACATTTTTGAAGAGAATTGATCTTTTATCTCAAGATGAAGACTTTTAAATAGAAGTGTAACTGGGGATGAAACTAGGGTACACCACTGGGACCCTCCCACAGAAAAAAGTCCTTGGAATAGGTTTATAAAAGCTCTCCACCGATCATTAAGACAATATTCTGTGGGAAAAGCGATGGCCACAGTTTTCTAGAATGGGCAGAGGATGCTCTTAATTGAGTATATGCCATAAAAAGCACAATAACATTTTGCTCAGGAAACTGTGGCTTCTGCACGACAAGAATTGTTCAAGCAGTAATCAATGAATGCGGCTTTAAGGAATTACAACATCTATCCTACAGTCCCGATCTCGCCCCTGTGACTATTATCTTTTCTAAAACTCAAAAAACTCTTGCAAGGGCTTCGATTTCGAAATCATAGCGTTATTAAGGAAACTTTGAAATAAGTGTCTTAGTGTTAATAATTCTTACGTTGAAAAATCTAATTTTGTTCGTCTTCTAACTCTTTTCATTCATAACTAGGTAAATAACATAAAAAACTCCCTTCGCATATACGTCACATGCGTCAAAAACAAACACAAAGTAAAATTGCAAAAGACTTTGAATTACGTCAGTATTATACAAGACAAAAACTGCCCAAAGTTCTGTCTCATATTAGCTCCAATTCATCATTATTTTGACAAAGTGGCATTGTAGAAAATGGTACTGATGCTAGATTGTCAATGAAGATACATACGGTAACAATCATAAACTGCAAAGAACAACAATCTTATGCAAGTGTTCGATAAATTTCATATAATATGGAAGTCAACAAGTCGACTGAATGGCGTATCTTGCAAAAGCAACTCCTTATTACAATTATATCCAAATAGTAAAAAAATAGTACACGTTTTATTTTATTGAAGACAATCATAATCTTTATTAAGCTTTATCTCAATAGTTTTTTAGGTTCATTTATATCGAGCCAATTTGGAAAGAATGTTATCAGATTAGGTATGTTTTTTGCTCGTTGTTGAGTTATTAAGAACTTTCCTACATCTGGAACCAGCAGAATGCTCGTCTTATTCTCTTTAGGTAGCAGTACCAATTAACATTACGATTAGAGATGGTACGACGAGCAAAACGTTACGAGCTACTTGCTGCTACATTTTAAATTTATCTTGATTTTTTGGTAAAAGCTGGTTAAATAGTAAGTTTACGGTTGTTAAAACTACGGCCGCCACTTTTAAATAATTCGATAAAATATGTATTTATAATTAATCCGCTAGGCAATTATATATTACCAATGTGTTCTTGATTTATATTAGATTAATGAAGTACAACAGAATTGAAGTTTTAATTAAAAACTAACATCATTAACATTATTAGTAAAATGTATATATTTTTAAAATAGAATACTGTGACTTACATATACACATTTATACGTAAAACGTATATGCATATATGCATGTGTTTGAGATACACACATACATTAATTGCCATTGCTGACAATCAAACGCACAGACACCGGTGTTTCGACCTTTGAGGTCTCGTCAGTGGGCGTGGAGACTGTCGACAATGGCTTTAAGACTTAAAACGCTGCTGATGTCATTTTTGCGTGTTAAATGCAGTGAGAGTATCACAGCGACATCTAACACCCAAAAGATGACACAGAAAAAAGCGGAGTAATGTGTTTCTTTTCCTTAAAATTCATTAATAATAAAATAATGCAAGTAATTTGTCATCAATTAAGTTAAAATGCCGCTAATTTCAGGAAATTTCTCACGTAGACATTTAAATATACGGCAAAGAAAAAGATTATATGTGTTTAATATGTTCATTAACCACATATAAAATAATAATTGTAATTATCCAGAATGAAATTTGGATTTCTGGGTTTCCAACACAGAGTGCACTATCTGTGCTGTAATATTGTAGAAGGAAAAATATAGTAATTAATATGTTTCCTTCATTAAATGAGAATGATAAGAAATTATCTCTCATACTTGTCGGCAATGGCACTTAATGTATGTGTGTATCTCAAACACATGCATATATGCATATACGTTTTACGTATAAATGTATGTACTGTGTGTCCAAAAATTCTGGAAACACCCAAATAAAATCGAAACGGATGATTTTTGAGAAAAATGTAAAAACAGGTCAATTAATATTTTCAAAAAACTACTGGCTGATGGTATCTGTTTGGAATTTTTGATGACCTTGAAAAAGTTATGATGTCATAAAAAAAATTAAATGGCAACGTCGCATTTTTAATTTTATTTTTGATAGATCTTTTAATTGTCTAAAAGTCAAAAAATTTTTTCATTCTACTTACGAAAAATTTTGAAAAAAAAATCATTATAGAAAACACGGAAAATTTTAATCGTAGAAATCAGCAAAAACTCTTACAATAAATGTTCAAAATGTTGTCCTTGAGCATCTTGGCAATACCCTAAACGATAATAAAATTCATTTTGAACGTTTTCTATCATTTCAGTCTTCCAAATTTTCAGGTTTAGTTGCGTATATCTTATTTTTTTAGGTAACCCCACAAAAAATAATCAATAGGCGTTAGATCTGGCGACCTAGTCGGCCACTCGATAGCCCCCCTCCTGCCAATCCATCTGTTTGGGAAGGTATTCTCGACATAATGCCGAACATTTCCCGCATAGTGGGGTGGAGCCCCATCTTGTTGAAACCAAATTCTTTGGCTGGGCAAATTAGGATCTTCATGGTTCGGAAATATTTCTGCTAATAACGGAATTAAATAATTTTGTAAAAAATCCAAATACATTTCCGCCGTCAGGTTACCGTTGACGAAAAAAGGCCCTATAATTCTGTTACCAATTAAACCAGCCCATACATTTAATTTCTGAGGATACTGAGTTCGTACCTCTCTCATCCAGCGTGGATTTTGGCGTGCCCAGTACCTGCAGTTTTGTCCATTAACAGTCCCATGTAATGTGAACGTAGCTTCATCTGAGAATAAGATATTTCTGATAAAAAACGGATCATTATCACACATAGGCATAAGTTGTTCGCAAAAATGTACACGCCTGTCGAAGTCGTTTTCAGACAGCTCATGAACCAAACAGATTTTGTAGGGATGATGCTTAGTTTTCCGGCAACAATTGTACTCTTCGACACGTTAAACTCCCGAGCAAGCTGCCGTGTACTAGAATTTGGAGTTTCCTCTACTGACAATAATACGTCGAGTTGCGTATCTTCTGCGATCTTTGGACGACCACTTCTAGGGCGATCTCGAACATGGCCTTCTTCTTGAAATTTTTTGTGAATCTTACTCACTGCAGAAATACTAATTGGGGCACGCTCCGGATGTTCTGTATTAAATAAGTCGCAAACTTCAAACTGAACGAGCCCTATCCTCAAAACCAATCATCATCAATATTTGAATACGTTCCCTCTCACTTAAAACCATTTTTAAACAGATTTTACTTTCTTATACGTAGTATAAGGAAGTATTGTGATGATGAAAATTTTCGACCTCGAGATTTTTGCAGATGTCCACGTTTTGAGGTCCCCTGATACCAAAAAAGTGGTTTTTAAAAAATGTCTGTGTGTGTGTCTGTCTGTCTGTCTGTCTGTCTGTCTGTGACCACGATAGCGGTCAAACGGCTGTAGCTATCAATTCCAAATTTTTTATTTACGTGTATAATCTCCCTCTTGAGATCTGATTAGTTTTTCAGTAAAATCGGTAGACCGGAAGTAGCAGTTTACTTCAGTGAAAAAATCGAATTTTGCCAATATTTCGTCAACTACTAAATTTAAACAAATTTATAAAGAATTCATATATACTTATAATTAAAATTGAGAATAATTTTATTTAAAAACTTTTTCGAAATTCCTACCGGAAGTAGGTCTTTTACTCTTATCGAAAATCAGGTTTTTGCGAATATTTCGCAAATCATGCTTTTTAGACAAGTACGTTACGGGTATAAAAGTATTTAAAACATACTTTTCAATATCTTTTGTATAAAAAAAATTTCAAAATTCAGACCGGAAGTGCCACTTTCACTCTTATCGAATAGCGATTTTTTGCAAATATGTCGTAAGTTATGCATTCTATATATATTTATCAAGAGTACAAAAGTATTTAGAACTGGATTTGCAATATTTTTTGTGTATATGAAATTTTAAAATTCGGACCGGAAGTAGCACTTTTACTCTTAGCGAGGAGCACTTTTTTGATAATATCTTGCAAAGTATGCATTCTATAGAGATTTATTAAGAGAATATAAGTTCTTAGAATAGGATTTTGAATAATTTTTGTAAAAAAAATTCTTAAATTTCTATAATTTGAAACGCTTATACGTATAAGAAGGTCGTGTGGTGGCCACACCTCATTTTTTAACTTACGCACAATTCGTATTTGACAGAATGTCACAAATAAAACAAAATGTGTTTGAAAAATAATCGACTTTTAAGCCAACTATGTTTTTTTTTAAAGACAAACTTTTCCATTTTCGAAGAAGTAATTAAATTTTTCTCGGTCATTTTCTTAAGTAAAATGAAAAATTTTTTACAGTCATTTAGACAATTAAAAGATCTATCAAAAATAAAATTAAAAATGCGACGTTGCCATTTAATATTTTTTTGGTGACATCATAACTTTTTCAAGGTCATCAAAAATTCCAAACAGATACGATCAGCCAGTAGTTTTTTGAAAATACTAATTGACCTGTTTTTGCATTTTTCTCAAAAATTATCCGTTTCGATTTTATTTGGGTGTTTCCAGACTTTTTGGACACACAGTATGTAACTCACAGTATTTATTTACTGCTTGATGTTAGTTTTAACATCCATGTGTTTACACTTTTCATTTTCGTTTTTAGAATAGAGACTGGAATTATCTGATAATTGAAATATTCTTCTCTATCCAATTTTATATTAAATAGTATGTATTGTGCAATTATATGAACATATTTAATTGATGAAATTTAATAAGACATAACTACTTAAATTGCGTAATATTATTAACCAAGGACTTAATTTACGGTTCAGCAGCAAAAGTTACGACTTTACCCTCAAGAAGATGTTTATGGCGTTGAGGGAATCGGGGTTGATTATTAGAGCCTTTATCTTCTGTCGTACTAGTGATGTGTCTTCTACGACAATGGAGAGCATTCAAGTGTTGCCAAATAAAGGACCAGAATTTACGAGACGCTGTTGTTCTAATTCGACGAGGGCGCTTTATAAACTTAGTTGACTGGAAAATAGAAGAAAACTCAACAAGTTAACCTCTATCGTCTTTGTGTAATCGAGGGATTTATTTCTGAAATATACATGGAGATCATTGATTTGTTTAATTAGTGCACGTTTACATATTAAAATTATGCATAGAGTTGCTTTCACACGGGAAGGCGTAGTAATTTGTTTCATCGAGAATAGGAGACGATAAAACGTAGTTTTATGCAGTCTTTATAGTAGTGACAAAATGTATTTTGAAAACAAAGCAGTGGCACAAACAGTTTTAAAATTAAATTTAATTGTCCTGTTCACCATTGCTACGAGATTGTTATCAATAAACTATCTATATATAAATCGCTAATTCAGATACACATGGAATATTGCTCAAGTATCCTTTTCAAGTTAAATAATTACGAAACTCAGCAAATGCAAAAAATACAAAATAGGGCTATGAGAACAATTTTAAAGTGTAACAAATATACACCAATTGCATTAATGCTGAGTTCATTGAAATTAATGAATGTGCGACAAAGAATAACTTACAAAACTATGCTATTCATTTACAAGAGTAAACAAGGTGTTACGCCATCGTATATTAGTGAGAAGTTGATTTATATACATGACACACATAAATATAATACACGAATCATCAATGATTTCTTTATAGAAAAAGTTAATAGGTCATCAACGGCTAATAATGTTTTTGTTAATGGGCTAAAAATGTTTAACAGCCTGCCGTATGACATAAAACATTGTAATAATATAAATAGATTTAAGAGACAACTGTCATTATATATTTTAGATAAATTTATATAAATAATGTAAGGGTATGTAAACAGCGTATTGCTAATAAAGATATATTATTATTATTATTATAAAGTGATAAATTTGCTTAAATTAACAAAGCAGTAACAAACGTTATAGAAGTACATATAACGTACACTTAATTTTTAAACGAATTCAAAAAATTTAAACAATCGTGAATTACTTAATGCATAAACCTAAGCATATATACTATATGACTTATGTGGAAGCACTCCTAAAACAATTTTTGTACCGGACTTATCGTATACTTTAGAAAATCTGCAATTGGATATTGTAGACGAAACTCAAATCATAAAAATAATTAATAGTTTTAAAAGTAACTGCAGCTCCCCAGCTGCTGTGGTTTCGGTCATAAAAGCATGCGTTCATGTCATAGTGAAGCCTCTCGTAAAAATAATAAATAACGCTCTAGCATTTGGTATTTTTCTAGATCGTTTAAAAATGGAAATAGTAACTTTTATTTTGAAGGGCGGTGATGACAACCTGGTCCAAAACTGCAGACCCATTAGTGTACTTTTATGATTTGCTAAAGTCTTTGAAATAGTAACAAGTGATAGAATTATAATTTCTTTGGCAAAAATAAATTATTCGGTAATAATTAGCATGGTTTTCTGAAGAGAAAGTCAACCGAAACATCATTATCTGGCTATATAAATAATATGCCCTAGGCCCTAGAGCATAACTTAACGCCAGGAGTGTTTCGAAATATCTCTAAAGCTTACGGCTGCATTAGCCATTGTAATTTATTACAGAAACTATAGTGCTGCGGCATTAGAGGCGCCATTTTGAAGTAGGACAATCATATTTACAGGAGAGAAAACAAGTAGTAAAAGTCGTTGCCAATGGAAACATGAAATCGGATCTGGAAGACACAATAAGAGGATTGCCTCAGGGAAGTGTACTTGATCCTCTGTTATACAATTTTTATATTTTAGATATGTGTAAATTGCTACTGAATACACAACATACGCTCATTAATTACACTGATGATAATGTTCTGTTAATACTTGCTAAATATTTCTCTGCATTACAATATGAGGCTGAAAAGGTTTTGTACAAAATTAAACTTTGGACAAGGCAAAACGACCATATCCTAAACACGGACAAAACTACAATTGTTCTCTTCGAAACAAAAAAAAAAAACTTTAGTATTGGATAATACAACTATTGATAACAACTTTTTCACTTTAAATAATAGTGCTATAGAGCGTCTCAACCTTAGACCATTTATACATATAGACACGCCGTTTTCCGTCCCGCCTTGAATAAGAACTGAAGCAAACATCGCCCACCCATGACGTCGCTTAGACCTTTTAAACATATGTATAAATGGTCTAAGTGACGTCACATTCACGTGTAGGCTTGTTTCTACTGTTGTTGTATGTCTAACGTCTAAAGTATATTTATCAAGATTATAATGTTTTTAAACAAATATTTTTCAAATAAGAAGATTGGGGATTTTAATAAACTAAAATGAAGGATTTTCTTTACTTTTGTAGTACAAAGTCTAGGTATGTAGTTGCATCGTGCCCACCCGTGACATTACCCGCGTAGAATTATGTTTGCTTCACTGCTTGATAGTTAAGGCGTGTCTATATGTTTAAATTGTCTAAGGTCTCAACCTTTGTATTCAGTATGTGTCTTATGCAAACAGACAACATAGTTGTCAGTTCGACAATGACAGATTAAGTTGGTAACTTATTATAATGACGCGACATTTTAAATACTTGTTGGTTAGGATATTATTCTAATATATTATTATATTATAATATTAATTAGGATTTATTATAATCGCTTACCTGAAAAAAATATGGTTTAAAACCATTATTTTGGAAAGAACAATATTTTTTATTTGAATGCTGATTAATTGATAGATTATTCTAGAGCACCTAACTTGCGACAGCTACAATATTATTTGAGCTAAGGGCTTTCTTTATTTAAATTGTATAGGTCAAAAGACGATGAAATAATTCCCTTTAGGTAAACACCTTTTTTTCTGCTTTATACTTAGGTAAGTTTTAATGAAAAATGAGCTTGTGTATTCCTTATTTCTTGACAAAGACGGAGTTAATATTTACTTTGCTAGAATTGAGAATGACGAATATGTGAGATGTAATCTAAATGCAAATATGACTTTGATTACGTTTTCTCAGGATTCTTTATTAAAATGTTAATGCTTATATACATCATGCTTTAACCGTATTTCTTGCACACCCGTCCCCATTGCTTTGCCTAGCTAATATACAGTCTGAAAAAAAAATAAAAAAAGCAGTAACTGCTTTAACATTTTGGGAAAAATATATTCACTTTAATGCTGTTACTTCATTTGTTTTTGAAGTTCTGTTGCCTATTGATTGATTTGGAAGATTTTGATAGTAAAATGTAATCGGTAAGACGTACTATTGGAGAATGACCTAATATGCATCGGTTTTAGGATAATTTTGATTATGTTGACATTTACCGTAGATTGCTTTTGGTTTTTAAAATATAGAATATTTCAGAAGATTACATTCTTACACAATTCTATCTAATATTACCCTAATATTCGTCAAGAATACTAAGAGTATTTTTGAAAATATGATTCAATACATATTGTATTTTATTCTACAATATTAAAGCATGACAAACTATTATGTAATTTAAATTTCAAATTAAGATTCTCAGAACATATGCGAGCCGTTAAATTAAATTATGAAAATTCAAGTGTAGCTAACCATGTTTTAGACACGGGACATCATTTTTCAATAGATAATTTAGAAGTACTGTATAGTTTAAATAAAAGTAAAAAAATGGGTGTTCTAGAAGGTTATTTTAAAAAAAAAAGTTTACTTTTACAACCAGGAAATGTTCTTAATGAACAAACCGAACTCATAAATTCACCGCTAATAAACCCTAGCACTGTAAAAACGGTCTTTCCAGATAAGTCATGACCTTGTCATAATTTTCTATTTTTGTATATTTTTTTCTGATTACATTTTTGTTTGAAGTAGGCAGTTACAGTAAGGTAAAGTGGTGAAAAACGCCCCAGTGGGGAAAATGCCCCACTACTTCAAAGTCCAACTTCTGTGACATAGATGGAAGCACTAGTTGTAAAAACTAAAGTAGACAGACACTACTAACGATGTATAAATGTTTCAAGCACATTGAATCTGTTTTCTGCTTTGGAAAAAGTTTTCAAGTGAAAATATAGTTTAGGAAGTCAGCAAACTTTGTGGGTAAGTTCCATTATTTATTAATTTCTCTTCAGCGAAATGTTTTTATCCAAAACCTAACTGTGTTGTGAGTAACTGGTAACATAACCTATCGAATACGCTGTGCATCGCATTGTTGGCGCGTTCTTCTTGTTTGGTGGACAGGTGGGGCCTTTTTCACCAGCATTTTGTAAAAACGCCCCATCAAAACCTAGGGAAATAAGCCCCACTTTTTCAACATAGTTTTTCTACATTTTAGCATACAAAATGGGGAAAAAATACGTGAGGAAAACAACAAGAGCCAACTGGAGCGAAGAAGCTTTGGAAGAGGCGATGAAGATGATATCTACTGGTCGAATGGGCACCAATGAGGCTAGCAGAGTCTATGGAATAGCTTCGCGTACTATCAGAAGGCATTTAACGAAAGCAGATGCAAAAGTACGTTTGGGGCGCTGTCCAGAGTTGGGGTTTCAGCATGAGCAAAGGCTTGTCAAGTACATAAAAGAACTTGAAAAAGTGGGTTTTGCACCCGATGCTGCTGGAGTGAAAAAAATGGCTTTTGAATTTGCCGAGAAACTTGGAATTACCAACAGATTTTCAAGAGAAAAACGATCAGCTGGTGATGATTGGTTTCGAGCATTTCTGCGCCGCAATAAAGATCTTTCAATACGCAAGTCAGAAGGTCTGTCGGTAGCCAGAGCCAAAGGTATGAACAGAAATGATGTAAACAATTATTTTCAATTGTTATTGGAAATTCTGACTACAAATGATTTGCTTCATAAACCTGGAAAAATATTCAACGTCGACGAGACGGGAATTCAAGTCAATAATAAACCAGGAAAGGTGGTGGCAACAAAAGGTGCCAAAGATGTTTATTCGATAACCAGCACCGAAAGAGGTGAAAACATTTCTTTGATTGGTTGTTGCAACGCAGAAGGTTATTTCATGCCACCTGTTTTGATATTCAAGGGAAAAAACAGAAAAGAAGAGTTCTCAGACGGCCTTCCGCCTGGTTCCGACGTATTTATGAACCCTAAGTCGTCGTACATCAATAGTGAATTGTTCCTCAAATGGTTTAAAGATTATTTTTTGCCAAAAAAAGGCGAAGGAAAAGCTGTTCTGATTCTGGACGGACATGCTTCTCATTGTAATACAATCGAATTGTTGGATTTAGCTTCAGAAAACAACGTGGTGTTGTTATGTTTGCCTAGCCACACCACACAGGCACTACAACCACTTGACAGATCATTTTTTGGTCCCCTAAAAACCTACTTTTCCCAGGAGGCTAAAAACTGGATGATACAACACAAAAACAGAAAACTCTCTAGAATAGTGATTTCGTCATTGATTGGCAATGCGTGGGTTAGAGCAGCAACTGTAGCCAATGCAGTCTCTGGCTTTAAGGCTTGTGGAATTTTCCCCTACAATCCGCAAGCTATTCCAGACCATTTTTTCTCCATTTCTGACGCAGCAACAGCGGCGGTAAATAAAGAACATCCACAAACTGGTAGAGACTCACCAGTGGCATCCAGTTCTACAAACCAGATGAACCAGCAAATCTTGTCAACTCCAACCCCTAAGATCACTTCTGAAAATCGAAATAACCAACAAGCCTTATTAAATTCAAGTGCTGATGAGGAGGAAAAAGAAACACCTTCAAAATTTCTTCAAGAAAGTAATCCACTTCCTCTCATCCCATTAGACCCCCCAAAACGAAAACAGCATGCGTTATAATTAACATCTCCAATAAATCGAGTAAAGAGACGCCTTCTTCAAGAGAAAAAGAAAGTTGGTCCTACGAAATCCGGCGCTAAAGCAAAAGGTGATGCCAAAGCTTCTACATCTGTAGTTGGTCGTAACAAGAAAGAAAGATCAAAGAAAAATGGAAAGAAGAGGAAAGGAAATTACAGCTCCTCTAGTTCCGAAAGTGAACCAGAAATGAGTCCATCTGGCTCTGATGAGCTTTCTGATGAAGCAGAAGACTGTTGCGTTCAATGTGGTGAATATTATTATTCGACCAAGTCTCGTGCTGACTGGATTCAGTGCACAAAATGCACAAAATGGCTCCACGAAACTTGTACGAGCTATGGAGATGTGTGCAATGGATGTGGACCATCCCCAAAAAAGAAAACCAAGCAATTAATTTAATTATTTGCATCGGGGCGTATTTCACATGATTACAGGCGAAAACGCCCCACCTTGACTTAAAAAAAAAATAATAATTTTAGAATATAGATGTTAAGTTTTCTAAAGATTTATTTTTTTACTAGAAGAGTACTTATGTTTTGTTATACTCATGAAATAATATATTAAAATATATTACTATTTTTGAAGTTACAATTTTTTTTCAAAATGTGGGGCATATTTAACCACTTTACCCTATATTAAATTTTATTTTAGTTTCTCGAGAACTCCTCACGATGCCGCAAGGCGAAATGTACATCGAGTATTTAATTATATATGTTTGTGAAACAATACCAAGTGTTTTATTTGTTATTACTTGCTTATATTTCGACATGTTTCACCAAGAGATTTCCATCACTTCATTTAATTATTCATTTATAGTTATTACTTTTTTTTAAAAAAAATAATGATAATTCTAATATAACTTGTTTCAAACAGGTACAATTATAGTTTACATTTGTCTGCAAGAATTAATGATCCTCCTTTGAAGTTGTAATCAATAGCATTGTACGGAAATACAATTTAGGAAAGGATTTTCATGTCGTCATCGTTAAGATGGATATTAAAATAGAATAAAATAATTTACCCCTATTATTAAGTACAATATTGTTTCCTTGTCTAGAAAAATATGATAAATTGTTTATTATGTTTTTCACTGGCAGGGCACAGATGCCTGTTTCTCTTGATACAATGCAGGGCTTAGGACAGGCGGATGATAAAGTGTTTTTTGCGCATCTTCTGCAATAAAAAATGTGTTTCGAGTTGCCAGTATGATTTATGTATGAAATAACTTTAATTTAGGTGGCGTGAAAGTCACCGCTTGCGAAATTTAGTAAGCACTTTCCCAATTGAATGGAGTAGTATGTTAATTTTAATTAGGCCCGCTTGTAAATGAGTCTGCTTTACTTCCCGATATTCTACGTAAATAACTTGTGGTGGGATTTCCGAGACTCCGTAATAATTACGACAGAGTAATTTGAATTAACGGTCATAGATTTTAAAATCATGCCTGGCTATGTTGTGCATTGTTCATATTATATTTTTAAAATAGTGTTGAAAAAGCTCCTCAGTGAAAACCACAAAATTTACTTTTATTTAATGTTTATAGATTGGCCGGATCCGAGTTGGGCGCAATCCGTATCCACTTACCTGCCTTTAAAAAGGTGTGGGCTGAATTGGGTCCCGAAGATGATATGTTGAAAATTGAAAAAATTTGCCGCACTTTCAAATTGCTAACAAAATATAGGGACTTTATTGAATTCTTTATAATCTATAAAAACAGTACTAACTAATTTAAAACTAAAAAGCAACACAAAAAACTAGTGATGTGAGTGGTGATAAATATCGTCATGATATATATCGTGTTATTGATATTTATCAGCTACGCTAAAATGAAAATAGCATGATATTTATCGCTTTTCGTTTCCACATTTTTTCAACGACGCCGAACGCCGAACATAACCTAACACTTTTGCAATCAACTAATCAACAAGTTGTTACGGTTGTTACACGTTGTGGGTTTAGTTAAGTTCTAAAATGCCTCGACAACAATTTGAAATATGGAAATACTTTAAAAGATACCGCCGTGGCAAATACATGTACGGGGATTGTATTTATTGTAACAAATCATTTATTGCCAATCCCAAGCGGCAAAGAAAACATTTATTGGAGTGTATTAAAGCGCCAATTTCACTTAAGCAAGGCTTTTGTGACAAAAATAAAAATGGAAAATCCCTTTCGGTAAGACTACTTCGTTTATAACGACTTAATGTTACTACAACTTTTATATGTAGGAACAAAGAACTCAAAAAACAACAATACTCAAACCATCTGAAGCAGCTACATCAAGTGATCCTGATGGCAGCAACGTCACTCAGATCAGTCAGATCACTCAAATCTCATCATTTTTGGACAATTTTCTTGATCGAATAACAGATACTGAACAAGAGGAATTTGATACTCTGTTAGCACGAGCAATTTATTCTAGTGCATCCCCATTTGCATTGGTGGAAAATAAATTTTTTAAACAGTTTATGTTGAGAATTAGACCGTCATACAAGCTCCCATCACGTTACAAAATGTCTCATGGTCTTCTAGAGAAGGAGTATCAGTTAGTGGAAAGTGTAGTACGAACCAAGATTGCAAAGGCTTCATCAATCGTAATTTTGACTGATGGATGGACTGATGTAAATGGGATATCGCTTATCAATATCATATTATTTAGTCCCGTACCCATTTTCTATAAAACAATAGACAGCAAAACCGTCAGCCACACGGGAGAATATATGTCAAAAATAATAGAGGAATGTATAGAAGACATCGGAGCAGACAAAGTTGAAGGAATCGTAACAGATAATGATAGGAATATGGTCTCTGCGTGGAATTTACTGAAAAACAAATATCCAAAACTTGTCTCATATGGTTGCATAGCTCATGGCTTAAACCTACTACTTAAAGACTTGTTTCGTTTGAATAGTTTGTCAAAGTATGCAGCAATGGCAAAAGATATAATTAAATTCTACAAAAATAAGCATATCCCAAAACAAGTGCTGAAGGAAGTCCAACTGAAAGAAATCAATAAAGAAATTGCACTCATAACATGTGTTGACACAAGATGGGGTTCTATAGTTGCTTCACTTAAAAGCCTCTCAAAAAATAAAGACTTTCTGCAAGAAACCGTTTTACATAAGTCGGTTAAACCTCTAATAAACGCACGCCTTCGACGTTATATACTAGATGATGATGATTTTTGGCCAAAGATTATGGATATAATAGAGCTTACAAGTCCCATAGCTGACATGATAACGAATCTCGAAGGGGACAAGCCGTTATTGTCAAAAGTACACCGTTACCTACACGATCTGCAAGAGCATTTTTATTCTGATAAAATAGATTTTCTCCCACAGGCAGAAATACAGAAAGTCTGTGTTCAAATGCTTGAACACAGAAAACAATTCATGAAGCATCCTATTCATTTAGCAGCAAATTTATTAGACCCTAAAGAAATGGGAGCAGCTCTAAGTGAAGATGAGGTTTATGAAGCTTTGAATTTTATTTCTGAGTTTGCTGAACTTAGAAATTTGGATTCAGTAAAAATATTTGGTGAATATTCCGAATATAAATTAAAAGCGAATACATGGAGGAATCAAACTGTTTGGAAAACAGCTGATAACACTGAGCCCACACAGTGGTGGAAAGCATTTTTTGAAAAGAAGGAACTGACAAAAGTAGCTGTAAAAATTCTCAACTTTCCAGCAACTGCCGCAAGCTGTGAGAGGAACTGGAAAGATTATTCTTTAATTAAGACAAAAAAGAGGAACAGACTGACTATTGACCGAACTCATAAACTTGTATTTATAAAGTTTAATTTAGATCTTTTGGAACCAGAAGATTTTTTTACGGTTCAGAGTGCCCCTCCTAATGCAAATCCTTTGCCAAAAGAGTCAACTAATAACCTGAATGATATCTCTGAACACATGGAAACAGATGATGGAGTTGCAGGTCCAAGTGGTATGAGTTTAAAAAAAAACGTGAGGACTGAAAGGTTTTCTAGTCATAGTACTACTCTTCTTGAGTATGATGAAGAGGAAGAAGATACAGAATACAGTCGTTCTGACGCAGCATCTTTAGTAGATGTGGAAATGCATAGTGAAGACGAGGAATCATGTCACGGTTTAGATGCCTGAGAACCCCATCTCGAAGATGAAGAAGATGAATATTTTTCTATTAATATTAATAATAATCAAGAGACTGATTATGAAGAAATTGATAATGCCGAAAATGAGAAAAATGAAAATGCAACAAAAAAAATACTTTTTGTACCAAATTTTCTAATTATGAAGTAAAAAAAAATTGTTTTGTTTGAATTTATTTTTTATTTTTATTTTATAAAATTAAAATTTATAGATATTGATATTATATTTTTATTATTGTTATTTTTATTTTATGAATGTTTATTTTTCTGTTTTTGACTTCATACTAAACTTTAAATAAATGAAATTACACCTAAAATGTCTAAAATTTGATCAATTTTAATAATTAAGCAATTTCTTGTTTACATGTCCATGGTATGTACCGTATTAATTTGAAAAATTAAACACGTAGAATACCAAAACAAAAAACTAAAATTTTTTATTTATAGCATTTACTGTTGATAAATATCTTGCTAAATATCACGATAAATATCAAAAAAAAAATAGCACGCTATTTTACATCACTACAAAAAACCAAAAATAAAATTACATAAAACATAAAAATTAAACAAGAAAATGGGTGTGCTTAAAACCACACAGCAGAAGTGTAAACTTCATCAAGGCGAGGTTAATAATACGAAATACAACTTTTTTTTTTTCGTTCTATATTACATTTAAATAATCGTCCGCGAAGTTACCAATTCGCGAAGGCAACACAGATTTTATGCGGAGACCTAAACGTTAACAAGTTGGTTGCTTCCAAAGAGAGAGGATGCTTATTAGATATATTTAAATCATATGGTTTACAAACAAAATATAAAACCCACAAGAGTAGTTACAAACAAAAATAATCACACATCTAGTACCGCACTCGACTATATGGTATCTAACATCCCTAATAATGAGTGGACAATGCGCATCATCGAACCGCACATCTCTGACCATAGGGCCCAGGTGTTAGATTATGCATGGCGGGGACTGGGTACCGTGACTCCTGAGGCAAGCCCCAAACAGAATTCAGTGCAAACAATAAGAACCGAAGATTTGATATCAATAAAACATGATCTCCGAAACACGGACTGGCAACGCATCTATAATGTGCCTGATGCCGACACGGCATTTGAAGAATTTGTAACTGAACTACAGACTATAGTTGACAAGCACAGAACACAAAACATCAAACACATTACCGACAACAAAACAGTGCCATGGATCACTGATGAATTAAGACTAATGAAACAACAACTGAACGACCTATATTGGTTAAAATCACACTGTGACTCTGCCAATATCAATGAACAGTACAATACCAAAAGGAAGGCATACAAAAGTTTGATTGAGGCGACAAAAGCAAATTATTATAAAAATCACATCGATGGTGCTCAAAACAAGGTAAAATGTATATGGAAACTTGTGAACGATACGCTTAATAGAAAGAAAACATATGGCATCGATAAAATTATAGTCGATCACGAAACAATTACTAATCCAGAACAAATAGTGGAAGTATTCGGTCGCTACTTCTCGGGCGTAGTGCAAGACGCCCTTGACAAACAGTTCGGGAATGATTTGTCGGATTCATGTACGTGTGTTCCAGGTGTTCCTAACACAATGGTGTTCTTAGACACAGATATCGCCGAAATAACAAGTATCATAGGAAATCTAAAGAACAAAACCAGTGTAGGGAGCGATCAACTGTCAATCAGCATGATAAAGGATACATGTGAAGACTTAGCCGCCCCTATGGCACACTTGATTAATAGGGCAATAAGTGCGGGAAAATACCCAACCATATTAAAAAAAACCGTTGTTATTCTGGTATATAAGAAAAATGATAGAGTAAACATTGAGAACTATCGTCCTATAGCAGTTGTTAGCGTTATTTCGAAGGTTTCCGAAACAGTATTACATAACCGTTTAAAGGGTTTTATTGAAAAGTACGATATATTATCACCGTCTCAGCATGGTTTCAGGGCATCCTATTCGACAGAAACCGCGGCCTTCAGATTTCTGGGACATGTGAGTAAGCAACTGGATGAAAAACTATTTGTAGCCGGACTCATGTTTGACATGTCACGTGCGTTTGACACAGTTGATAGGGGTTTCCATAAACTTGAAAAACTAGGCATTCGGGGCAGTGTATTGGATGTTCTGACATCATTCCTGACAGACAGGAAATTTTACGTGAAGTGTAATGGTGCTCGCTCCAAAGATTATAAGACTGATGCTGGGGTTGCCCAGGGCTCGATACTGGGACCCTTGATTTTTATACTGTACATGAATGACCTCCAACACCACTTGTCTACAGGTGAATTAATTTGCTATGCTGACGACACGTCCATTGTGGTCTCCGCGTCGAGCCCTGAACAGCTCAAAGTTAACATAGCCACTGTAACCTCTGAAATGAAGAATTGGTGTAGACTCAATAGACTGATTTTAAATGAGACTAAGACTGAATGTATTTATTTTTATAACAGAAAGATCCCGGATTATGCCCCTGCAGATCACAACAAAAATTGTAAATTTCTGGGGCTATATATCGACCCTCGGCTCTCGTGGGATGAGCATGTGGAGTGGGTAATTAACAAACTGAATTCAGCCTATTTTGCTATTAACCGATTAAAAAATATGCTCGACACATCGGGTCTCCTTCAGGTATATCATGCATTGGTATATTGCCATTTGAATTACAACATAATTATCTGGGGCCGCCCAGCTCTAAATAGTCGCCTTTTCATACTGCAGAAAAGAATTATACGATTAATTTTTAGTTTGCCACAGATGGAAACCTCTAAACCTACATTTATATACAATAAGTTGCTCACCTTGACATCAATTTATATACTACGGTGCAGTATGTTTGTCAAAACAAATAAACATTATTTTAGTTTTAACTCTTTAAATCATAATTACAATACTAGATACTGTGGAGATTTGAGAGCCGAGGATCACTTGACAACTTTATTTGAAAAAAATGTGAAATTTAATTGTACAAAAATTTATAATAGTCTACCAATTACAATTAAGAATATTGTTAATGTTTCTATGTTTAAGTCATCCCTTAAAATGTTCTTGATAAACAATGCTTTTTACACATTGGATCAATTTTATAATTATGGGAAACTATGATAACTATATTGCAATGTTGACGTGTCTAATATCAATGTTTGATTAACTGGACTAATAAAATTATTATTATTATTATTATTATTATTATAGTTCGCGAAATACAATTTCGCGGCCGTTACTATAGCAGCGGCCGTTAAAGTAAATACACATTTTGACACATGTTTAATCACACATTCTACGACTTATTTTGACAACTATCAAGTATTTGTAGTTTATTATATTCGTCTCATTTCCATGGTAACGCATGTAAACCACTTTAATTTAGCACATTTAGAACTAAATTAAATTAAATTTTGTCTCAATTTAAATTAAATCGATTGAAAAATTTAGTGGTTGCCCAAAAAATTGTGTGTATATCTTGTCCGCGAAAAACTTAACGTACTCGAGATTGTCTTGCCTCGGTCGCAAGCATTATTAAGGAGATTTTCGGACGCATGTATATATATAAATAGACGATATGAATACTGGCTTTCGACTCCCGCCCTTGGTCTAATGGTTAAGTGCTGGCTTCTCACCCAGGCGGCTCTGGTTCACATCTGCTCTGGGACATGAATTTATTTATTCATTTAAATTTCAATTTAATTGAAATTAAATACCTCTATATAATATATTTATCTATCTTGTTCCCTTAGCCGACTTTACCCGAAGAGCGTTACATATCCGAGCGTTACAGGCCAGTCTTATTCACTGCCTACAATCAGCGCAACGCGCCTAAAAAAGTTTACACTTCGAAAAAATAACATTATTTCATACACTTTTGGCTTTAAAACGATATGATATAGTTTCAACAAATTCAAATTTGTCTTTCTTATTTTCAAGTATATAGTTCCTGAATTTTTGCATCCAATAAACCGCCTTTTTAATTTAGTGTTTTGGCTTTGTACTTTTGTAATGTTGGCAACACTAATTATTTTTACGTAGGTTTGCAGTTGAAAATCTAATAACACTTTAATAAATTAGTGAATATTTGGGTGGGCTGAATAAAAGGATGAATTAAATTGGTTATGCAAAGACTCAGTCGTGTGCTGTGTCGAGTGTTCAGCCCACACTTGGGGTACAAACGTGGAATTTTCATCAGTGTAATTATCGACTAAATAATCCGAAAACTTAATAATTAGCTCATTTTGTGGTGAAATTGTGGTAAAATCGATACCAAAACAATCACTTACATCCTCTGGGGGAAGAAATGGTAACCCAAACATACTCGTATATGTCAAATATTTAGTTATTTCTGATGCTTCATTTCGTTTTTTATATTCTGATGAAAAACCAAGCTGTTGTATTTGCCTATAGGTACCATGCCTGGCATAAGTGAAATCTACATCCTTTTATTTTAGAGAGAGGAAATACCTGCGTAATAGCAGAATAAATAGCATATTTAAAATCTACGGTTATGTTTCGTGGATAGAAGTGTGATATTTGGGAACATGCAGTATTTTTCAAAAATTCAAAGATTAATTTGTAGGTGCTTTGTGACTTATTAGGCAATAAGCAAAATAGGTACGTTCATTTTTTAAACAGTGGATTGTAAAAGTTGTAAAAAAATTTTTGGACAATATTGAAAGGCTCCATCAACATACCCATCTAATACGCCAGTTAGAAATTTTATGTTAGGGCTCGTTGACAAAATAACAATATGATTGACTTTGCTATTTAGCTAAAAAAAATGTTCATTTTGGGTTGTCTTTACCTCGTTGGCTTCTACCACTTCTTGAAACTCTTGGACGTTTTTGGGAAGTTTACACAAAATCGATGTTCTGGCGTGATAATGCTCTGATAATGTCATGTGTTGCTACTGATTCAAGGTCGGATTTATATAATTCTTGACATATCAGCTTCATAGGTTTCTTCGTAGGGTTATCCACACCAGCTCTCTTGACGGAGTGAGGCAACAGTTGGGGATTTAAGAGATGATTTGATTGTTTTTCTAGATTTGTTCCAATGTTGCCTCGTTGATAAGGTTTTCTCCAGTTGTTTTCGCAAAGCCTTTGCAAAAGGATTTTTATATGTACATATCCACTATTTTATACCACCTTTGGAAGCAGAATTTGTACCCGTTAATCAGTAACATCGATTTTCCTTTTTCACTTGAAATTAGCGTACATTCCATTTTTCTAACGTACTCTCACTAACAACACTTTAAGGGTGCGTTTCAATCCTGCCAAATCCATTTCGGTTCGTATCTAAGATTTTAGCGTTTCTTAAGTACTACTAGTAATAATTGGATGGCGCCACGATGTTAATTCTAACAAACTAAACTAATTCTGAAGAAAAGATCTAAAAATATTTCAAGGTCATTTTACCTGCTTATTGAATTTCTACCTACAAACGTAGATTTAGTCTGGCAGACTTTCTTTGCAATTTGATTTTATACATATGAATCTAATCGATACTTGTCAACTTTCATGCTGAAGGGAGAAAGACGCGCGAACTTTAAGCATTCATTTGAATTTATTTGTAAAAATTTAAAATTACGTTTCTTTTATTTATAAATTAAGTTATTCTTAAACATATTCGCTGAAGGTAGGTGATACTTATCCATTCGACTTTCTTATTTTCTTATTTCATATATATTTATATTTTGTAATTTATATTAATACAATGTTGTTCTCTTATTTTGGAAATAAACTAATATTATTATTATATAAAACTACACAATAAATAAACAGCAGTGTGTTTGTGTTATGCAAAATAAAACATTTTCTGTTACTTGATGCATTTAGTACGTAGCCTGCATCTTTGTTGATCATGTCTAATAATAATATAATAATAATAATAATATGCAAAACTGAAATATAGTCATATTATTGTCTTCATAACGTACCTATTAGTTCAACATTTCTAATAAATATGTTTCACATGCTAAAAATACATGTAAAGTTAGTATTTGCAAATCCTAAGTGCCAGTTTGACAGTTGATCAGTTTCTTTCATGTTTTTATTTTATTTCTATTTTGTAATTTGGCTACTGGACAGTTTGCAGAATGGATTTTTTTTGTGAGATTACTAAGTTCGAATAAGAGAAATTCTATATACATATTTTAAGGCAAATTTGGTCATAGGTACGTTGTTACTTTATATTATAACTTTTCAATTCAAATATCGCGCCAAAACGGTACCATTTTAACTGAATGTATTGGTTCCTATGTAAGTAAATTTAACAAGGAATTATAAGTATGCGATATCTATATTTTATAACATAACCTAGCCATAATTTGTGAAGCTGTGAACATTCTCTTATTATATTTTACTGTGTTATTATACACTATCTGTACGTTCAAGTACGTCACGAACATATTAGATAAGGCACTTTCTAACCAAACGGTGAAAATCGCCACCCAAACACCTTCAAGTATTTTTACAATAAAGATGATAAAAACAGTTTTAAATATGTACAAAGATTTAACTCTACAAACACCAAAAATGAAAAGAACAGTAACTGTAATAAAAATCTTCAAAACTAAGTAAGGTAAAGGTATTATTTTAATGTTAATATATTATAAATAATGAGGCTATTATAAAGATTATTGTTATTAATCGAAACTAGAAAATCGGCGAACTGACCTCCGGAAGAAAGAGTGGGCAGGCATATGTGATTTGAACTAGGGATGCGCACGATATATTGTTTTGTAAATAAGTATCAATGTTTTCTTTTCGATAATCGTGATTGAAATCGATATTTTTTTATTTAATAATATTGACTGTTATCGATTTTTTTATTCGATAATATCGTTTAATTAAAAATGCCATTTTACTTATATCCTGGTAAACAATCTTTGAAATTTCACCCATTTATTTCACATTAATATACAAAAGAAACTATTCATATTATACAGAATACAATGGAATATATTTTAAAGAAAGAAGTTGGAAATTTGAAAAATGCCTACTGGGATGTTTGCTGTTTCGTAGAAATTATAATCGGAAAGCGGCAGCGGAATATTGCATTTCATAGAGTTGACATCTCGTATAGTTCGCCGAATCGCCTTCATGGGGTGTTATCTTTATCACAATTACTATATCCTCAAAATTGTAAAGAAGATATGTTTTAAGATGTTTATTTTTTATTTGTATTTATGTATGTGTCTTATACCACTAGAATTATATATTTGAGTTTTGGATTATCTTATACGTTATAGATACAAATTTATATTTTGTTTGTCTTTTTATTGGATTTTTTTTATTTTTTGAGTAAATATATATTTTGAGTTAAAGATTTTATTATTTGTTACTAAATGGCTTGAAAAGTCACAGCAAAGAACTTTTAATATAAACATGATAAAAATGTCGATATCAAGGTATATCGATATTCTTCATTCAATATTTGTTTAAAATCGATTTTGAATTTTTGATACATTATTCGATTCTAATATAGATATTTTTGAAACGTTGCGCATTGGAATTTTTTTATTTGCTAATTTCTATATAGTTTGAACTATAAAATTTGATGAATATGTCAAAAATACTATAGACATGGTGTGCAGTTTCTATTTAAAAAATAAACGATTTCAAAGTTCTGAAAACTGCTAACAAATAAAATGTACCTATATTTACATTTTAAGTAATTAGCAACAACCTTAACAAATTTTGAAGAAAAATGTAAAACGTTCTTAGCCGACAATTTCTTTGCTAACTTCGTAAATATAAAACAGTTACTAGGCTTTTGTCGGCGTAAACAGTCCCAGTTTAATTGATTTACATAATTCATCTCATTAGTAAAAGCATAGGCATCTTTCAATTAAGGATAACAGAAAACTCCATATTTTAAAATATTGCAATTTCATTAAACTCGCAAATTAAACTATGTAGTTACTTTTTGGTTTTGTGGTGCCAACCAGTGATGCCAACTGTTGATTGTCTATTACGTACTTTCAAATAACTCGTCACATACTAAATTTTATAATTAGTAACCGCAAAAATTGTTGTTAATTATAATTTTAAATTATAATGAATAATTAAAGTATCGCATACCACACAACTAGCCTCTAAATAATTGCAAGATAATATTGCCATCTATATTATATGTGCTACACTGTTAGGCGACGTAAATGTAACAGATATCTGTAATGTATGTAAAGATCCACCAAAAATGTAAACAAATTTTATTTCATGGATCACTTAAAAAATTACACATGTATTTAGCTACTGTTACTATTTTTACCTTCCAAATATAAATACCGAGTGTACTTGCTATATTACATATAAATTTACCGTGTCATTTTTAAATGTAGCCATTTTTTCTAGTACTTGCAAAACCACTAACTTCCCATTTTATTTACGGCTTATATATTAGCTTAATTTAAAAAAAATACGAGCGTTCACTTCGTTTAACCTTTATCTTCATGCTTAATGCATAAAATTTACATGTTTTGATATTTTACGCCCGTAAAAATGGAAATAAAAATGGTATTTTTTGGGTACATTTCTCTCCCGCCAAAACCTTATCAAACGCAGCCTTAAACAAGACAACTAAACAACTAACAAATTTGAATAGCAACTAAACTTAATGACGATGGAGTACATCTTATATTAACAATACCTACCCGTTAATTTATTACCTTAGTACCACAATGTTGGATTAAAATTGAGGTATAACTAATTATTTTAATATTTACGGGGACCCAATTAGGCCCTAGGTCTGACCCAGTTGAACCATAAGTAAATATACCTGCTACGATTAGGACCCAACTCGGACTTCCCCTATAGATTACCTTTTAAAGCCGGTTTTTCAAAGTCGACTAAAATGGGGTTAACTTAATCATTGATTAAAATACCGGCTAGTAAAAATTTGTGTTTTTTCTCATTAGCTCTAATCAATGTCATTAACACATAAAATAAACATTATAATTAAAAAGATATATAGGGTATTATTTATCTGCAATAAAGGGTAGTATGTAATTTTTAACTTACTATACAAGTATAACTAACTGGTTTGCTAGTTACAAATGCATAATCTTTTCTGATGAGACCAAACGAGTTTTGGAAGTTTTTTGATTCCATTTCAATTCTGGGCATGTGTCTTCGTTTGTGAGATTCCGACTGTTCTATAACAATTTATGCCAGTATTCGGTGTTTTTGCATTGTAAATCGTTTAACATCGCCTTATTAAAACTATACTTCTCTTTCGAATAATTTTGTGAATGTAAGACATACAGCAGCATTTGTATATATATATAATTCGAAGTTAGAATTGGAACACAATGTAGATACAAGATTTAAAGTCTCTTGAAGACGCAAAACATGATTCCAAGTACATATTCAGCAACAGATATTTATATTAAGCGCAATTGCAAGTACAATACATGTTAATGAATTAAAAAAAAATCGTTAATATATGGAACAAATAACAGAGGATCCAAGTTAGAACCCTGCGGGACTCCGACAGACGAAGTAAACTCGAATGATTTCGAGCATCCAGGTCATGAAAGACAGACCGACCGAGTTGCGGAAAGTTGGTCACTGTAGATCGTTCACGAACAAAACCATGTTGATATTCAGAAATAATATAGTTTGTATTGAAATTTAGACAGAAATAAATTACGTTTCCAAAAACTTGCTAAATTAGTTAGAATGAATATTGGGAATGTAGTTCTCAATTCTAGTTTTGTCATATTTTTAAATAAAATGTATACCTATTTGTATAGTCTGTTCTATCACAATAAATTGGACCACAAATTAATATATAAATATGTCTAATTCTAAAATGTTGTACCGTAAAATAAGGTAAAGTGGATCAAAATTTTGAGTTTTTCTGGTAACTACTTTATAATGAAAGTAATGAAAGTCTAGAAAAAATATATGTTATTCTTATATTGTATTGCGTATAGCAGATTAGTTATTTATTTCCTTTTAAAAAGCACTTTACACATACTTGAGGTAAAGGGGATCACTAAAAATTGTTTTTAAAATGGGACAAAATTTTTTTTGTCAAAAAATTAATTGAAATAAATGTAGTGTGTCCACTCTTTAATACGTATAAACATGTATAAAAAATCAAATTTTCTTTAAAAATCTGTTTCACATTATAACACACAAAACAAGTTATATAATAGTCAATATAAAACGGAAAATAAAAAAATCCATTCTTTGGCAAAATAAATCAAAAGTATTAATTATTTTTCGCACAGTGGCAAATACGTCACACATGCTGAGAGAATAGTTGGAAATATTTCTAAAAATAAACTGCCCACGTCCAGTATGTTCCAATACTTCTTTTATTAGTTGCCATTTTTGTATTAGAGCACCACTTCTTTGGAGCCTAAAGTTAGTCACATGGTGCTCTTCTTCCTTTGATGTGGAAGGCCTACTGAAATACGCATTTACATCCTTTTGTGTGTCTTCTCGTTCAGTTGTATTATCTTCTTCCTCGTCAAGTTCATTATTATCATCTTCGGCCTCGTCTTTTACTCTTTTCTCCTCATCTCTTTCAGAACTTTTTTCCGAATGGTTGCCATTCTCGCGATCAGCTGCCAAAATGCTTTTCCCTTTCGATACACTAATTGTTTTCCCTCTCTTTTGACGTTTTCCTCCGCCAGATCGAATTTTACTGATATGTGTGAGAATAGTATCGGACCACCTTGTTTCCATTGCCCTTTCATCGTTTTATTATTCTTCTTGCGTTCCAAGGCGAACCATCTGCTTTATAATTGCATCCGGATTAATGCTACAAGCCCTAAACCACAGCTTGTCCATTTGCCGTAGATCTAGTCCCGATTTTTTCAATTGTTCAATTCAACAGTGTAGGAAATATTGTTTTGGCCAACACGCCTCGATTTTTTGTTTTCTGTTTTTTCCAAGATACTGCGCCATATACTTTTAAAAAGTCGAAAAACTGCTACTTCTAGGGGGTGCAGGATATGAGTCGAATTTGGCGATAAGAGAATAAATTTAATGTTATAATTTTGGCATTGTCGAATCACATCCATTGTTAAATGGCTGCTCAAATTGTCCCCAATGATAACTTTGAGGCCGCCTAAATTTTGCATGTAAAACTAGTCTTCAAATAAGCACAAATCGAACCAACAACCGGTGTTCGGTTGTATCTTGAACCTGGATAGCCTCCCTCTGCCAACTCAAGGTATATATGTTTGGCCTTATACACTACATATGGTGGTAGTAACTTTCCATCTCCTGATATGGCAAACATGGCATTTGTGCTAGACTTGGACGGGTCTATTATTTCATGGGTATGCTTCATTCCACACTTTACTACGACTTTCACAGCACCCGTATCATCTGAAAAATTAGTTTCGTCGTAATTTAGTGTTTGCTTTTAAGCTGTCATTCAGTTCGGCAAAGTATTTTTCTATAACATCATAAGTCACAGCTGCTCCAACTCTTGGTGTTTTCGCAAAATTTAGTAGTTACTCTAAGATTGAAGAACTATTTACAAGAAACTTACAACAGTTACGAGGCTGCAACCACCATCAAACCGACCAGTAACAACAGCTGTTCACCAGTCGTAAAATCAATATAGTTATTTACGAAGCAAGTGAGGGGAGAACATGTTCCCGCATGAGCGCATTTTGGAAGGAAGGTTGCCAGTGCTTTTAATTGCGTGAATGCCTAGAAGATGTCTTCACGTAAGTGGTTTGTACAATATTTTTTTATACGAGCGTTAAATTAAAAAAAAACATTATAGATTAAAGTGATTAGTATCATACCTAAAATGAAATAGATTACCTAATTAATTTAGCCATTTCATGTACGTACCTAGTACTCACATGTCCATTAAGTTTAAGTTATATTCTTGCATATGACGTTTTTACTCTTATATTTATAGCTGGATTTACCGCTTTTTGGGTTTGATTACAATTAACTGTCAATGTGAGTGTTGCTTGAGAGATCGTCAAATAGGTGGCGCTTACAAATTTTATGGAAGAATTTTTAGGAATTACTCCTATTGCGCTAGCTTTTAATAAGGAAAAATCCAGGAAAGTAGTATTTTATAGACAAAACTTTATTACCATAAAGTTAAATTTGCTTTTTGATGTCGCAAAGAGCGACAAGTGTTTTTTGCAATTTTTGCAGTCAAGTCGACCGGGAAACACTCGTTGCTAGTCGAGCGATGCATGTGCAAAATGTCACGGTACAGGCGGTGAGAACAAAATAGTTATTTACGAACCAAGTGCGGGAAGACTGTTTTCCCGCATGAGCGCACATTGTAAGCACGAGCGACCGCAGGAAGCGAGTGCTTTTAATTGCGCGAATGCGTGGAAGATGTCTTCAAGCAAGTGGTTTGTACAATATTTTTTGTACGAATATTAAATTAAAGAAATATTATTGATTAATGTCATTAGTATCATACCTAACCTAAAATAGATTACCTAATTAATTTAAGCATTTCATGTACGTAACTATTACTCACCTTTCCCTAAAATTAAGTTATTATATTCTTACACATGGCAAACATGAAGTATTTATTCTTATATCTATAAATTTATAGTACATTTATTGCGTTTTTTGGTTTAAATACAAACAATTCCGAACTGCCAATATGAATGTCGATGTGGTTCAAATAGATGGCGCCTGAATCTTGCTTAAGATGTCGCTTAAAATTTCATCAAATAGATGGAGCCACAATTTTTTTGGAAGAATTTTTAATTATTACTCCTATTTCCCCAACTTTTAGTGAAGAATACTATAGGGAAGTAGTATTTTATAGACTAAATTTTTTTCAATTTTTACAGTCGCCTCAACCGAGAAAACGTACTTCCCAGTCGAGCTACATATGCGCCAAATGTCACTTTACAGGCGGTGAGTACAAAAAAATAGTTTACGGTTTTCAGACTACTGGCTAAACGTAACATCTCTTAGTAAAATCCACACAAAAACGATGAATTTTAATGTTCAACAAAAAATGAAGAAACATCATGGGTATGATATATTATTGAGAAAACACATGTTTTATATATGTATTTTATATATAAATATATTTATTACATTATGTAGGGATGAACATATGATAAGATATTAACAAAAACATCGAATAACAATATAAGGTAGTAAAAATGTTTATTATTGAAGTTTTCAGCCGTATTAAGGCTTTGTAATTAATTAATTTGTATTACGACTTTTTATGCTTTTTTCGAAACCATACAAATACAAAATATTATGAGTTACATGTGTTCTGTACTTTCAGCAACGGTGTTTTTCTTTTTTGAATAATTTAAACTCATAATTTGGATAAAAAATATGCGGTACACCTCATTCCAATTTCATGTTTTCTGGTGTGTGAACTTTTGGGCAGCCACAAACAAAATATTTAGCTTTTATTAGAAAGATACGGGAGATGCTTTTAATAATTCATCAGTAGGGAAAAACACGTTTTTCACTACCTGAAATATTCACTAAAGAGAGCCTGTGCGGAATTTAAAAATTTCATGCGTACCAGGTTAAAACGTTTCTCACGTTGCTTGTCTGGAAAATATAAATGTTTTCATGTCAACCTGTATCTTGTATGATGAATTGGCTAATCCTAAAATTTATTCTATATGAACTTTGCTTGCAAATATTGTTAATATTGCGTTATTTCTTGTTTCCAACAATATATCAGAACTTATCGTATGCGCGTATTCTTAAAAAATGTTGAATAAAATATACAATTATGTTTTATATAGATTCTGATTTTTCTTTAATATAAGCTATAACTTTATCCCTATAAAAGAAAAACAAGAGATTTACCAGGGGAAAAGAAGGTGGAATACACTGATAGAATTCACGTATACTTATAAAGTACGTGCTGTTAAGAAAATAAATGAATATATTAAAGATAATAAAAATTATCATTATTTTTATTAATTATGTTGCTGGAACAGCACACTGCATAATCTATTTGGGAATGCCTAACGTATGGCAATACTACAATTATTTTATACCAAATAATTATGTTGCCACAGCAATATGTACCGCCACCTTTCAAAACAAGTGCATAACTCTTTTATCTTTGCGTCCATAAAGGAGGGAACTGTATTGCGTGTGTTTCATGATTTCGGTTGGTACGATAGAAAAAGATCATCATGCTGTGCTCTTGATCAGTGAGTGAGTAAAGCAGTCTTTTAATAAAAAGTTTATACTGTTTATATTTATTGATGGATTTTTTTCTACCAGAAAGCAATCGAAAGACACGTCCTTACACACTTGCCCCCTTTTTGGGTAAGTGTGTAATAGACTGTTTCTAAAATAAAAAAAAATACAAAAAATAAAAAATATTTGAAATTATTTATTTGATCTTTTGCAGACTTGTTAGTAACTTTACAAGTTTGATTCTGTCAAAACAGGAGATTAAACAATTTAATATATTCTAGATTAGAACATGGTCTATCTTAACTAACAAGTTTTTACTACACCCTTACCCCACTTCACCTTACATAGAATAATAAAAAAAATTGCTTAAATAAATAATTAATTCTCAAAAGATTTCAAGAATCTTCTTAATTGAATTACTTTAATTATTCTGGATTCATATTTTATTAACAAGGAGAAGGGCAATTAGTCGAAAAATGGAAATATTCGGCAGAAGAAAGCAATACTTAGGCAATTCATCAAAATAATTAATTATACGTAGACAGAAATTTCAGAAAGGTTCCACAGGGATTTCAAAAAGCAACTATACATAGAAAACTGCATAATTTAATATATTCATGGCGGAAAAAGATTAACTTATCGACGGCTTATATCTTCATAATGATACCGCACATACGGTTCAATAAGCGTCATAGATCTTGCTGTGGTCGCATTTCGGGATGCATAAATTATCTGCGACATCATGGCTGGGAGCGCTGTCGTCGTTGGAAGGCTCAAGTAACTTTTGAACACCACTTATTAGCTGACTGGGAATGATTTATTAATATCCCAGCGTCAGACGATTAATTACGAGGATTCATCTCCATTCGAAAATTCGTAATATAACCATATTGTTGATATACGACGCTTTAAATACGATTTAATAAACGCACGCCTATATCGCTGTCATGTAATTCATGTTATGTTTCGGCGTACATTTGTTTCGATAAATATTAATGTGGATTTTAATATTTTGCTTTTCATTTGCATGCTGTTTCGCCATTATATTTTTAAAGGATTATGTATTATAAAGAATTACAGTAGGCAAGACATGGTATTATTTAGATATGTACAGTTGCAGCCTTTCAAATCATCAGTCGACACAATCTTATTGTAACAAAATAAGCCCACAAAAGAGGCAGACCTCCGGGCGACGACAAAAGAAAAGTAAACATCGGCGCGACGCACCGTAAATAAGTCATAAATCAACTGAGTCAGCAACAGAAAGTCTGGAATATGGTAGAAGAGAGCCAGAATTTGCTGGTGTATCTCTAGACCTTTTGTCTGCATATAAATGCTGCCGGTGGGATAAGGAATTCATTCAATAGTAGTCGCGCGCGGTATTTACTGAACAGTTCAAATAACATAAATAATGTGAGTAGTGTAGTTTTATTATAGTTGACAAAATACATAAATATTACTGACATAAATAGTAGTGATAGAAATAAATACGTGTGTTAATTTATTTGTAGTAGTTTTAAGTGCGATACATTTATTTTACATTTTTATATTGTGATTAGTTTTAAGTGTGTAAATATATAGACTGTTTCAAAACATTTGCACGAGTTGTTCATTTCGACCCCGAAAACGCTACAGTATATTCGTTTTTCACGTTGAGTAAGATAGATACTCTTCACCTGATATTAGTTATAAAATACCTGATACGTTCTATATAAGAAACTGTTTTATCCATACCGCAACATATGGATTCAGAAGTTGTGTTTCCGCACTGATTCAAATGCTTTTGGAGAAATTGATTTTGCTCCGGCTGAAACTACGGAACGCGAAAGACAAACAACCGAAAATATGCAAACTGTTGAAGACACCCCCGAGGAGACCCAAAACACCGGGTTGATTGAAGAGGAAACAAGGTGTATAACCCCTCAACCACGGCCTTCTGGGTTGAATAGTCCAATTCTTAAACAGCAACTTGAAAAAACTAAAATGATATATGCAGGTCTTAACGATCAGACCATCTGCTTTTCCTAATTCTCCCAAAGACGTTTTACACGTGCCACATGCAATAAGGGCAGTTTCAAAAGGTTCTCGCAAACGCGGAAAACCGCTGTTTTAACTGACTCGCCATATAAAAACGAATTGACAGAAGCATTAATAAAAGAAAAGAGAACTCCATTGTAGTAAGAAAAAAATTAATTTCAACTGACAAAATGACACAAAAATCTGTAATAAGACGAAAGACTGCGAAAAAACAGAAAAAAAACGTTTTCAAGTTCTGACGAAGACCAAAATGAAGAACCAATGGATGGTGAAGATGAACGTTGCATATACTCCAAAGAAACATATGCTGCAAATTCCAAAAATGACGGGTGGGTGCAATATTTGGATTACACAAAATGGGCTCTGGTCTACCAGAGGAAGATTTGCGTGCTTTTAGATGGAACAAATGTAGATACTCTTAGATAATGGTAGGTCCGGTTTTGCCCCATCCAGTTACCGGTTGTACCCCAATGTTTTTTTCTCTGTATATTTAACAATATATTTTTTCTGCTTGGGTGTTTCTATGCAATACATACCAAAGAAAACTAAAATGTACTGTTTTTATGTAAAATAAAGATGTTTGTTTTTTACTTAATTTTTGTCTTATGTGTCGGGTTCCCCTATTTGTTTTCCAATAATAAATTCTAAATTCTAAATAAATCTTTTTAAAACTTTTTGAACTGTTAACCGTTTTTAAACCGTTTTTTTCTTAAAACAATTTATTGTTATATTTTTAGTTCTTGATTTTATATATTTACTGAGTTAGTTCTTGTCCTTTTGTTTATGGAAGCCCGTATACATTAATTTGAAACTAGAATCTTTAGTCTGAGCTTAGAATTTCGCAATATGTAGTTGATTCATTATTTATTTACTTTCCGGACTTACCGCGCCATCTTCTGGTGATGACCTTAGTTGTTTTCCTCAGTTATCGACGTATGGAAGGTTTCCGTGCTATACTTGTACTTCCTCTATTAGTTATCTTATTGCTCGGCTTTTGTTTATAAATTTGAGAATGTAGTACGTTCAGTTCTTTTGTGTTCCTTTATTTTTAATTGTGTTCATCACGTGCCGTTAACACTTTTAATTACTCGCATATATGATTGGTGTTGTTTCAGTACCTTATTAAATAGTATTAGAGACGATATTCTCTACATGATCCAATATTTATTCTTTTTCCCAACAAGTTTCAACCCAGAAATGCAGTAAAAGTTGTCAACAAAACGTGTTTTAAAACAGAACAACAACTTCATTGTATACTTTCATCAGTATAGTCAATAAGAATGTTTTCTTTGTAATTTATTGTTGGATTGAGAGTTACTCATTAATGTAGTTGTAGTTGATATAATGAATTTCGATAATCTGTTGTCTATAAACTGGTATATAGGTTGGCAGTACTGTCACAGTCGAGGTACAGTCTAAAATGTCGGTCGAACACTGTAATCTGTGTATAATGTAAGGTTGTAATTATCTAATAAAAAATTAATAAAGAGTCAGTGTATACTTATCCTCATAGCCGTATTGATCATCATAACGAACCCAATTGTAATACATAACATAAACATGTAAAATGGGATGACACGAAATGAAATAAATTTATGAAGTACACTTCATTAATAGATCTAAATAAATAGGCAAAGTGCCTATCAATTAATTACTAAAATATGCTAGACCATGTATAAAAAAGGCTCCATAATGTTCACATTCTGTTTTTTTTTAGTTTATTTGGAAGTTCTTACAGAAATGAACAAATGAACTAATATTAGTTGCCGACCTTTAATACTTGCCAATATAGATGCTTACTTTACAATAAAGCATGATATACCGATGCATGTCACAGAAGCAAAATATTCCTGGTTTAACTCTATTTTGTTACAATGTATTTTGCATATTTAAATAGAAGATATTATGTATCAAGTTTTATAAACCTTATCGAGTTTTATTAATCATAAGCAAAGCATAGCGGTGTGAGTGTTTAGTAAAACGAGTGATTAACGACAGCAAATAACAAAATAATACAAACTTACTTGTCTATTGTCGGACTACTTGGGATTATTTTGACAGATTGATGACATCTGTCAACTAACTTCATTGAGTTTCAACTGTTTTTTTTGCAATTAAAAAACCTACGCCTTCCTTCAGTCCGTGACTAAAAAAGAGTTGATGTTAAGTCCGCCTCGTGACTAAAACACTGGAAGTCACAGCTTGTCAGATGTATTTAAAATATCGATTATTAAAAGTTTTTTTATCTAGTCGAAATAAACAAGATTAAATGTAATAATAAAGTAGGAAAAATGGAAAAGCAAGTACAGCAAAAAATAAAAATTCTATTATAAGTGAGTACATATTTCGTTATTTCCCGGGTAAACATTAAATATAGAAGAAATATCAGTATAGTTTTCAGTTATTAGTTCAGTTTTCTGTTGCAACTGTTACTGATGAAATGTTTTTTCCTGTACTCCCAATAATTTCAATTTAAGCGTTTCGCACAGTTATTATTGATTTCTTGAGATATTGCATCCCGTAGCTCTATTTTCTCATTACATACACTTGCTCGGTACTTCAGAAGAGATTAACCCTGTGTAATCCAAATTTAATGATCATGTCATGTAATACACTTTCTTGGAGGTTACACAGTATTAAGCTTCCAATTTTATTATTACAGTTATTATCTGTTTATGCTAATTGTTTGTTGTACAGTGTAGTATATTTCCTGTTAGACTGACATAAAATTAAAAAAAAATCTCACAAAAAGAAAAATAGTGAAATTAGTAATAACGCTACAAAGGAATGAATATGAAATATATATCTATTATTTATTAAGTCTCTCGGAGTGTAAGTCTAAGCGCTCCAGAGAATGTATGTAATTTTGCGCTTATATGTATGTTGACGTAAGAATGCATGAACAGAAACATATTTTAAACATCAACTCAATTCAAGACAAATTAAATGAAATTATACTAACACAATACGAAACATGGATGAAAATTTTAAAATAGAAAATAAAGATGACTATGGAACAAGGAAAAAATATGATGGTTCTAGGACCGTCTAGAACATGCTTTATTAAGCTTGGTAGGTGATCATGTCAAAATTTTTTTGTTAATTCAAAATAAATTTCGTTTAAGGCGAAAGGTGGTGACCAAGTGTGCAAGAGAGATAAAAGTATCGGAAAAGTATTCCCTTTTACTTTCTTATACGTAGTATAAGGAAGTATTGTGATGATGAAAATTTTCGACCTCGAGATTTTTGCAGATGTCCACTGAGGTCCCCTGATACCAAAAAAGTGGTTTTAAAAAATGTCTGTCTGTCTGTCTGTCTGTCTGTCTGTCTGTGTGTGACCACGATAGCGGTCAAACCGCTGGAGATATCAATTCCAAATTTTGTATTTACGTGTATAATCTCCCTCTTGAGATCTGATTAGTTTTTCAGTAAAATCGGTAGACCGGAAGTAGCAGTTTACTTCAGTGAAAAAATCGAATTTTGCCAATATTTCGTCAAATACTAAGTTTATACAAATTTATAAAGAATTTATATGTACTTAAAATTAAAATTGAGAACAATTTTATTTAAAAAGTTTTTCGAAATTCCTACCGGAAGTAGGTCTTTTACTCTTATCGAAAATCGGTTTTTTGCGAATATTTCGCAAGTCAAGCTTTTAGACAGGTACGTTACGTGTATAAAAGTATTTAAAACATAGTTTTCAATATCTTTTGTATAAAAAAGATTTCAAAATTCGGACTGGAAGTAACACTTTTACTCTTACCGAATAGCGATTTTTCGCAAATATGTCGTAAATTATGCATTCTATATATATTTATTAAGAGTACAAAAGTATTTAGAGTTATATTTGTAATATTTTTTGTATACATGAAATTTCAAAATTCGGACCGGAAGTAGCACTTTTACTCTTAGCGAGTAGCACTTTTCTTCGAATATCTTGCAAAGTATGCATTCTATAGCGATTTATTATGAGAATAAAAGTACTTAGAATAGGATTTTGAATAAGTTTTGTATAAAAAAAATTCTTTAGATTGTATAGTTTGAAACGCTCATACGTATAAGAAAGTCGTGTGGTGGCCACACCTCATTTTTTTACGAATAAATTGCAAAACTTATTTCCTTTTTTAAAGTAGTATATGACTTAAAATGCTCTTTTAAATAGATGCAACATCTTACTTTTTTTATTTTTTTTTATAATAGTTGAGATATTTTGTTTAATTTCCGTATTTAATGTTTTTTTTTTAAATTCTGAGAAAGGGCGCATCTGAAGAAAATATTTTTAAATATTATCCAAAAAAGGAAAAAAATCCGGATGAAAATTGTGGTCGGTTGTGGTTCTGTTCCATTATGCGTGATTATGAGACAGGGAGGTGTGGAAATGTCTACGTAAATGTTTAGTAGATGATTCGTTTTATAATTTTTAAAATTATACAATAGTAAAACAAGCAAATATGGGACAACTGTTTTGAGTTACTAAAATAGACCAGTATAACTTGACACTAATGGAATTAATTTAAATTAATTCATTCATTAAATAGTGAAGAAAAACAGGTTATATAATAGTAGTCCAAAAAGGCTATAATCAGACCAATTACCGGCTTTGAAAATCCCTAGTTCGTTTCGCACTCGGGTTTTCAAAACTATGTAACTATGATATCTTTTATAAGAGTTTATTTTCAAAGCGTGTTGTATAGTACGTTTGTTAGATAGGTGGGTAATTTTTAAATTCAAAACTACCGATCTAACGGTGTTAGATCGGGAAATCTGGATTCATCAGAGTTTAGTAATCGCATCGTGGAAGTCGCAGCAACTATAAAGAATCGTCCTGATGCTATACCATGTGCTAAAGAAGCATGAATTTGTCGCGTGCTGAATGCTGCATTCAACAAAACGGTGACCATTTTAAACAGTTCTTTTGGATGTTGTATTGTTAAATAAGTATCTTTATGCTCCAATATCTTAATGATAAATTAATTTGAGACATACGTTTATATGGACTTTTTTGTTTATTTTATGCTGGAGAACAAGTACCTACAATAGTGCCGTGCAATTCCGAAACACCCGGTATATAAAATTACTGTAATTACTCTCGTTAGCTTATGATGTTGTTTGTAAACATAACGTTGTCTTTGATAAAGATATATTTTTGTTGTCCTTTGTATACAGCAATCTGCAGGACAATAAATGATTTATTTATTTAAGAAAAATACTTTCTATACTTATTGAAACTTTTTCGTTAAAATGAATTACAATTGTTCTACATATTGCCGTGAACTCGCAAAATTTATAGAATAAGAATAGCTTTAGAGATTAGTTTAAGATTAGAAATAAAATAAATATCATTGAGTAAAACTATGCAACAAAAACTACATAGATGTATACAAAGTTGCATACACATGGTCAATACAAGTAATTCAAAAGTCAGTATTATTCAAGTAAATAATGAGAAAATACAAAATAAAGTTTATTAAATAAATATGAAACAAAAGACAAAATAAAAAATTTATTAAATAAAAATGAAATAAAAGACAAAATAAATATTTGTAATATATTTCTCTTGTAGAAAAGATAAAATTTACCTTAGCTTATAAATAGACTAAGAAAGGATATAAAAATATGTAAAACGTAGAAATGATCAGCAATAATATTTTGTATTGAAGGGTAGCTGACATCATACATAAAAAGTATATGTGTTTATGATTTGTTTGTAACACAATGCTTCAGAGACTGGAAACAGACGTGTACAGTTTCATGACCTACAAAAAGACAACAAAATATATAAAACTTGTGTAAAGTCTATTGCAGATTGACATTTTACCAATAGAAAGATCATGGATAGAAGATAGAGAAACGGTGAAGAAACAGGCGTGTCCTCCAGGTACAGGCAGTGCGGGAAGAAAAATAATAGTTATCTTCGGCATGTTTCCCATTTTGCCAAGTCGCAATTCAGCTAAAAGAAAAGTGAAATTGACATTAATAAATGGAAAGAAAAAATATGTATCGAACAATGAACAAGGCAATAGGTTCATTGACGAATACAAAGAAGGATGGTATTAGGGACAAGAATAAACCTACCGTTGGAAATGCTGTGCGAGGCAGAGGGGACTTTTGAATTGGAAATTTATATTGACGTTTGGTAAATAGTGAACTGTCAGAACAATATGTGTATGTGTGTGTGTATCAAGACGGCAACATGCGGGCAGCGACTTCACTGGAACGTGTATTCCAATGCCAACCTAAAATATGGACTAGAGGGCGCAATGGTCAACATAGAGTTTTTTTTGCCGCTATAAATACGAAACAAGATTCGACACGAAGGAGACTTCTCATGACAATTCCGAAAGGAAGACCTCTTATTACAACTCCTAAAGAATAAGACGCTTTAGATTGTTACATTGTAGTTTTCATTATTTCTTCATCACGTATATTCATAGTAGTTCTTATTTTATTTAATATATTTGAATTCACTTGAAACGTTCAATATGGACATTCAAAATGAATATTTTGATAGCAAGTAAGTTTATTTTTTTTGAAAAGGAAGTTATACAAATTGTTGAACAGACATTGGTTTTTACGTGCAAGTGATTAATCAATGTATTGTTGGACAATATAGATAAGTAAATATTTTATCCTGTAAGGTTTGTTTTTAATTCATAAAGTTGGAATTACAACAAAATAGGATTAATGGTGTTGGGCAGTTGGAGAGATGCTACGTGCGAATGAGCATTTTCTTCATCGTATTGTCTAGGCATCATTAATCTCTTTCAAGTTAGGCAAATAATTAATTAAAAGTTCCACAAGGCAAAGATTAAGAGCTAGATACAACACGTGCAAATGGTTGTCTAAAGCAATTAATTGAAGCCAACACATAAATATAATTACATCGATAAGTATCACCATCAATGTACAATAAAAGTTTACATTTGTTTATTTACAGGATAAATATTTATTTTGTTTAGCAGAATAAATAAATAAATAAAAGATTTACATACATTACAACCGGCATTAGGTATAAATGATATGAGCATTTTCAATTATGTATTTTGTTTAGAGCATAAAGGTGTGTATAAAAATTATTTTGAATCTATAAATTACAAAATAAAAGGTATATAATTATGTTGTATAGACATACAGTTTTTCTTTGAACAAAACTATTACTATTACCTCTTCCCTATTATGAGCAAGAGAAAAATCATTAGTGAAGGAGAAGGAACCACACACATTGCCAGAATCCACAATAGTCACAAAGTACATGCTTCAACAATATAAAAAAAATAAAATACAAAACCAATTATAAGTTTTTGGTGTATAAAGAATAATTTTAAGAGTACAGCATATACAAAAGACTATACCCTACGTGTGGTAATACACACAAATATATGTTGTCACAGCATACAAATTATATAGCGATGCCCAACGTATGGCAATAACATTATTTAAAATAAATATTTATATGCCACAGCAATATGTCTATAAATACAGATAAATTATGAATTAAAAAATGAGATATCTTAAAAATGTGTATGAACATTACTTAATAAGTTAAAGTAATTCGAAACTTATTCCTATTACTATTAATTTCAAGAAAATGTATATTTGAGCTTGAAGGATCCTTAACTACGCAAGGTAATAACAGAAAATTTTAATTTAAATATACGTCTATAGAATTTATAATTACAAGAATAAAATTTGAAAATAAATCTAATATAATCCATATAGCTCGTTACTGTCATCGCGTGAGCAACAGAGTTCTGATAGTAGAATTATGTTTTCTATGCCATTGCAGCCATTGCCTTCTACATATAGTAATTCAAATTATATTAATATTTGCAGTCCATTTCTGCAGAGTTAGAGCATCCGGTAGCTTTAGCTGTGTAGGAAACGGAAATATTCTTCCGCATTATTACCGGTGAATAAAAAAGCTGCTTTTATAAAAGATGCAGACAGGCGATAAATTCGTTTTTGCACAGCTGTTGCATTTAAGTAATTGATATCATCAAATTTCCAATGAATTATACCATTTTAAAAGAATTATACGTCGGTATGTAAAATAAAGAGAGCCAAATTTGGTAAACCTGACTTACATGGCTAATATATTATTGTACGGGTTTTATATGCATATACAATTAAAAACGCTGTTACTGAAATGCTATTTCTTTAATATTTTCAATCAAAACTAAATAACATTGAAGTAACTTCATATATGATATTATCTAATACAATTGTTATCACATGAAATGTGTGCAGTTATTGAATTGTGAGCATTTATATCATTAGCATACATTTGACTAATGTAGTCTTTAATTCAAGAAGCCTATGACATAAATATATAATAACATAGTTAAAAATACAATTAAGAAATGAATATTTATATAAAAGGTAGTAAAAGTAATCAGGGAGTGTATTAAAGTCTAAAAAAAAGATTCAAGTAATCTACCCGGCTTCAAGAATACATGAGATATAGGTATGTGGCGTGCCATGTTTTCCACAAACTGGTTTGAGAAATGTCCATAAATAAAATAAATACAAGTTGACATTTTGACGTAGGAGTTCCGTACGAATTTCCTTGAAATTACTTATTATTTATTTACTTTGTTATGGACATTCGAAACCTGTATATTTTGAGACTGATAGAATGAAAATAATTTCTTTCACGCCTATAGGAGTATAAATTATTTTCATTACACCTTATATGAATTTGCAAGCAAAAATACAATGTAATGTAGGCCGTGTTATAAATTTCTAGATATCTCACTTACCGATAAATTTGGAATATTATTCATAGACAGAGATAGGCAATCCTTTTGATTCTCTCTGTAACAGGTTTTAATACCGCCATTGTTTGTATAGGAAACAAATATACCGTATGAAAACACGAAGACTTAATACTGAATTATTTCTGGTGTTTTTTGAAGACAATAACTAGCGTGGTTGCTTAGGATAGAGGCGGACAATGATCAGTGTATGTCATACCTCTCTCGAGCCACCCGTCACCGGGGGCCACCCCCACTCCAAGATTTTAAACGAAACTCTATGTTTTTTTGTTGATTTTGAATGAACAAATTTTTCTTTTTATATTCCTATGTGAAAAAACTAGTTACTTACATCATGAAATTTATGTGATATTTAAAGGTTTTAGATTTTAGAAGTTAGTAACTCCGAAAAATCATACACATTCATGCAAATAGTTTGTTTTAAATTAGTATTGTCAAAATTGTGACTTTTGTATTTCATTAATATTAATAATTGTAAAAAATTGTTCTTAAAGTTTCGGCCTTTTTGCTGAAATGGTTTACAGTCTGGAAGAGTGAACTGAAATTGTGATTTTATATGGGATTGTCTACGAGGAAAGAATAGAACAGGAGATATAATAAACTGGTGGGAGAATACGTATTATTTAGACGGAAGTTACCACTTTAAGGCAGGTCAGTTATGGCAATATTGACCAATCGTAATTTATAAAATGAGTATTTTGAATAACTTGTCATATATCCGGTATGTTTGATTATGTGTTCAGTGGCGTAACATACATATTCTAGGTATGTTTTTTTTTAATGTTTTCTTTAATACAGTTAGAATAAATGTTACTATATCAAAAAGAATAAAAGGATTGAAAAAATAATGTACTCACGATATTTCTTTAATTATTATTGGACTAAGAACCTATTTTAAATGATTGATTTCGAGAACATACGATGTGTACATATACCCTATACAAAATATTTATGCACGCCTATGCATTGCGGCGGCCATATTGAGTTACCACTTTGGACAAATATTATTTTTAAGGAGACTCCTTCCTGTTCTATTCTTTACTCGTACGGGATTGTAAACAAAAATTATTCCCAAACGCCGACGTTATATAATAAAAACCATCCAAACCGAAACGTATCTGTTGTTTATGTAAAAACATTTTTTGCAAAATGGTTCTGTATATAATAAAAAAACATGGAATACGAATAATCGTGGTGTACTAGATGAAACTACGCAACTAACAGTCCTTGGGCATATTAATTTAGATCGACAGCTTTCGTTGAGAAAATTATTTCGGGAGTGCCAAAGTCAACCTGCCATAAAATATTAAAATTAAGCAAAATGCACCCTTACAAAATTCATCTTCCCCAAGAGTTCAGGGGTGGTGATTTAGACAGAAAAGTCGAATTTTGTGAGATAATGACAGATATGATTCGCAAAATGGAAATGTTTTGCGAAGTATTCGCTTCAGTGATAAAATTTGCTTTTACTTGAATGGTCTTGTGAATAGACACAACTGTCGATATTGGAGCGGCGTAATCCACACTTTTTCCAAGAAGGCAACACAATATCCCCAAAAAATTAATCTATGAATTGGAATTCAACCAAGTAATTGGCCCAATATTCATTCAGAAAATTTTAAATAGACCTAAGTACTTGCAGTTTTTGAAAGAACTAATATGAGGTAGGCGCTATAAATTCTCAGCCTGACAGACTAATACAAGTTCAATCGTGTTCAAACTCCGTCACGTCATGCATGCACATAAGCGAAGTGTACACTATAAATATGACGGTTCGAAGCCTAGTAGTTTTTAGTAACCAGCCAACCAACGTGACTAGCGCACGAAAATGTCTGAAGTAACGAAAATTGAGTACCGCGCGGTCATTCAATTTTTAACAAAAGAAGGGCATACACCTTATCACATTGAACAACGTTTTGACGGCGTTTACGGTGATTCATCTCCATCGTATTCAACTGTAAAAAAGTGGGCAAACGTTTCCGTTTGGGACAAGAATCCCTGGAAGATGCTGATCGGTCGGGTCGACCAATTGAAGTGATATCGCCTCAACAAATTTCAATGATTGAACATTTAGTGCTAGAATATCCCCGTTTGAAAGTGAAGGAATTAGTAGTTATAACAAATATTTCCGAAACAAGTGTTCGCCGAATTCTCCATGACCATTTGGGTATGAATGAAGTTAGTACTAGATGGGTACCGCGACTTCTTTCTGCTCTCCAACGTGAACGTCCAGTCCAATGTGCGCAGTCGTTTTTAAACATGTGTGGAGACGACCCAAAACCGATTTTGGAGTCCATTGTCACAGAGGATTAAACAATGGTTCTATTTTACGATCCTCTATCGAAAAGGGAGTCCATGGAATGGCGGCGACCTGATGAACCTCGTCCCAGAAAGGAAAAAGTCGTTCAATCAACGAAAAAGGTGATGGCCACAATATTCTGGGATTGTGAAGGCATTTTGCTAATTGACTTTAAAGAGCGCAATACAAGTAGTGTGAACGGCACATATTATGCGTCTTTATTGCATTAATTAAGGGACAGTATTCGTGCAAAACGTCGTGGGAAATTGATAAAAGGTGTGCGATTATTGCACGACAATGCTCCCATCCATATTGCTGCCATTTCACAAGCATCCGCGAATGCGGCTTTCAAGAATTGGAACATCCACTGTACAGTCCGGATATGGCTCCTTGTGATTTTTTTGTTTTCTAATTTAAAAAAAGACCTTAGGGGACGTACTTTTAAGAACGACAGTGAGTTGCAAGCAGTTGTTATAAAACATTTTGACGGAAAAACTTCAGATTATTTTTACAAAGGTATCGAATTATTAATTAATCGTTGTAATAAATGTATAGAAGTTAGGGGAGATTACATTGACTTGAAGAAAACTTAGTTAGGAAGTTAGGAATCATTTGGATAATGTTTTTCCAGGACATTGGATAGGACTAGGGGTTCTGTTGAATGGCCATGCCGCTCCCCCGTTTTAACTTCCCTAGATTTCTTTTTGTTAGGACATTTGAAGTCTATCGTGTATAAGACGCCGCCACAATCAATAGCTGATTTATGTAATAGAATAATATAGGAAAGTCGAAATGTAACGCCACAAGTGTTCGAAAATGTTAGAAATGCTTTTGAAAATAAACTTTATTTATGTTTAAACATGAACGGTGAACAATTTGAGCATTTAATTAGCTAAAATGTTGTGAATAAATCGTGCTTTAGTATTTCCATGACTAACTTCTGATTTTTCGGAGTTAATATTTCCTGATATCTAATTCTTTAACTTTAAATATTTCGTATATTTTTTTTTATATAGAAATATCAGAAAATTGTGTTTTTCAAAATCAGCAAAAGGGTGTCATTTTAAATCTTGGAGTGGGGGTGGCTGGCGGCGGCGGGTGACCTGATGGGACTGTATAAAATACACTATTCATTGCCCTCCTATATCCTGAACAACCACCCAAAATTTCAAGCTTTTGCCTTCAAAAACACCAGAAATAATTCAACATTAAGTTTTCGTGTGGTCACCCCGGTATAACTCATTTAATAGATATTATTATTAATATATTATTATAATACAAACTTTAACTTCTATTATTATTAATTTAAGTCAACATTATTACAAAATTTTCTTTTAGGTTTCACCTAGGATTTAAAATATTATAAATACTAGATATAAGTTATCATACCAGTATGGGCCATCTAACCATCAAGTAAACTTTGGCACGTCCAAAGAATCTAAACTTCTTCAGCCGCTTCAGCTTTATGTTACTGAATCCCATTGCACAATAGGAGACATTACCACACTTACTTTACACAGTATTTCAATAAAATCCGATGCAAAAGCAACTCATAAATATATTATTCATAAACTTCTTATTTTACTTATATTTCGAACAAATAATGTTTATATCGAATTTTCATGCTGATTGTTTAAAGGTATCTGAAAAATAAGTCCAGTACGATACAATGATGATGCAACAGATTTTTATAAATACTATGCAGAACGAGATGTAATTAATATATACGTTAAAAGCGTCTACTATTACAGGTTAGTGTAAGTGAAAATGAGTTATAATATTGTATAAGTTTATGCAAATAAAAAACAAATATCCGGGTACTATTAGATTAGTTATCGAGGAAAATAATAAAATGTGCGAATGTTTAATTTTTCTAATTTTGGAAGAAGTGTATTTTTTTAAAAAAACATCGTTTGAAAACTAACTTGTTTTCCAAGTAAACTATAAGACACGAAAAAAAAAACTATAAAACGTATTCTTTTAAAAAAATGTTGATGCTATTTGTCCTTACATAAATAAATAAACTCCAAGTAAATGTTCTGATAAAAATTTTTGGTAAGATGTGTACTTTAGCGAGATGTCATTTAGCAATCTAAGCGCACGGAGTGCACCTGGCTGACTCTCGCAATGAACTCGCAACAAAAAAGGTCAGCGCGCACTTTGCAATTTTTACACGAACCTATTCAAGCCATTTACGATCTTCCTTTATCTCCGTGACTTTTGAGTTACATGACTGATTTTTTCACAAGAGTTAAGATTGTTAATAATAGTAGACGGAGTAAAACACTGTAGTTTCTTCGGATATTCAATTACTACTAAACTATATATTTTCCCAAAATCAGGTGTTCAGGTCTTCAATATCTAAGATACTGTGGGGAATTTGTGTAATTTACTTTAATGACTTTTTATTATCTATTTTATGTTAAAAGTATTTTCTAACAATAGCTTTTACATAGTTTATGATCTTAAGGTTTGTTATAGGTATTGATTTATTTTGGGTTTGGATTTTCACAATACATATTTAAAAGAGGTGAATTATTAAGTTCGAATTGTTCATTCAAAAGAGAACATTGGGCTAAATTTACTAGCGACATGGACTACGACCTGTATGGCGCTCAAAGGAAAGTATGGAAAATGCTTCGGAACCGAAAAAAAAACAAGTTAACGAGTTCGTGCAGACCAAAGGAGTGCCAATACATACATGGCAGCAGCATTTCAAACAGCTTTACGATGCCGAAGAAACGCTAAATATAAATGCATACGAAACAGATATGAATGTCACAGTCACTGACGAGGAGATAGAAGCAAAACTCACGAAATTAAACACCATAAAATCACCCGGGCCGGATAACATCCCCAACGAGCTTTTAAAATATGGAGGCGTCGAACTCACATAGAAACTGTCGCAACTATTTAACAAAATTTTAGACGAGACGGATACACCAGACGAATGGCATAATAGCATCACCAAACCCATATTTAAGAAAGAGCTAAAAACCTGCCCACAAAACTATAGAGGAATAACCCTCTTAAATACAGCAATGAAACTATTCACGAGTATTCTCAAGGACAAACTCGAAATGCAAATTAAGATTGCTGAAGAACAACAGGGCTTCACAAAGGGGCGGTCAATAACAGACGCAGTATTCACAATAAAACAAATCAAAGAAAAGGCTATAGAGTACAGTATGCCAGCGTACATTTGCTTCATTGACCTTAACAATGGCGTTTGACAGGGTTCGCTTGGGAGACATTCTACATATATTGATGGAAAATACGGCACCGGCGAACATAACAAAGATAATCCATAACCTGAATAACAATAACGTAACAAAGGTTAAAGTAGCAGATCAATTCACTGACAACATCCCAACACCGGGAGGAATTAGACAGGGTGACAGCCTAAGTCCCTTTTTGTTTAATCTTCTCATGGATAAAATTATAAACAAAGTAACAGATCTTAGCCTCGGATACAGGCTGGGCAACAAAAGAATTGGTATGGTGTGTTACGCCGATGATGCCGCAATTATTGCCGAATCAGAAAACGACCTACAGAGACAACTCTACAGGTTCTTCCAAGTGAGCTGCCAACTCAATATGAACATTTCTATCAACAAAACCAAATGTATGACAATCACGAAAGATTCGCTCAGATGCAAGCTAGTGGTTGAGGATAATCTCATAGAAAAGGTGATGCAATTCAGATATCTGGGCATAGACATATATATTACCCACGACCCAGTTAAAGATCTGAGGAGCTAAATTAACAAAGCATCCGCACTATCAGAATGCCTACGAGATATAGTCTGGTCAAACCCGTACATGCGAAAACATAGCAAAATTAGAATCTACAAGACTTGCATCAGACCGATTATGACGTACGGTATAGAAGACCGCGAAGACACCAACAAGACGAAACACATGCTAAGGGTCGCCGAGATGAAAACATTGAGTACAATAGTGGGGTAGACAAGAAGAGACAGGGTGAGGAACTCGGATATCTGGGAATAGTGCGAGATACAAGATATTGTGAGATGGGGAAGACAACGTAAGAGGCAGTGGTATAGCCATGTAAGACGGATGGACGAGAACAGACTCCCGAAGATAGTCCTAGAGAACAACTCGCCCGGCTACAGACCTATCGGAAGGTCACCTAAAAGATGGACAGACAGCTGGCTATCTACCTCTCAGGAAAAGACGCAGGGGCAACTTCAGAATTAACAGATCGACAGATCTCTAAGTAATAGAAGAAGAAGAAGAATTGTTCATTGAGTAATATGTCTGAATTTTTAAGTTTCTTTATTTCAAGAGACTCTAGTAAGTTTAATCGGAAGCCTTTTGTTTTTGAATGTAAAATTTCAAAATTACTATTAAATTTGTGGTTATTTTTCAACAGGTGATATGCATAATTTGACTCCATATTTTTGTTGTTATAACATCTGTAGTGTTCATTGATTCTTTTATCGAAATTCCTACCCATTTGACCAATGTATGCTTTTGGGCAATCGTTGCAATTCAATTTATGTATTCCTGATTTATTTCCTTTGCTACTTTTTGATTTGTTGTTTTTTACGAATTCACCTAGTGAGTTATTAGTTTTATATGCTGGTTTTAAATTGATTTTTTTAATTCTGTGCCTATTTTTTCGGTAATTTTTCCGACATATATTATTAATTTATAATTGTTGGTTGTTTCTTTCTTATTTGGATAAACCATCTCTATTGCCTTCTTATAATTCTTTTTCTTTATTATTTGGTCTATTAATTTGGGATTGACACCATTATTTATTGCTAATTGTTTTATAATATTTAATTCCATGAGAAAATTTTGTTTATTTAGTTGTATGGAAGTTAATCTGTGAATTATGCTCTGAAAGGTGGCGAGTTTTTTTTAATCGGATGATTCGACTTATTATGAATAATGACGTGCATGTATGAACGTTTATGATAAATTACAAATATATGGTTATTGTTTTCTCTTAAAATTGTTAGGTCTAGAAAATTTAAACATTTATTTGATTCTTTCTCAATCGTAAACTTAATATTCTGTTGTAAATTATTAATAAAGTCTAGAAATTGGTTTAATTGTCTTTTTGTTCCTGCGAAACAAGCCAGGATGTCATCCACGTATCTATACCAATAAACAAATAATTTGAAATTTGATGTGTTCAAATTTGTGATTCTAAATAATCCATAAAAATCTCTGATAACAAAGGGCTTAGCGGGTTACCCATTATTAAGCCCTCCTTGCTGGTATATAATAATATTATTATTAAATTCAAAGTAATTCTGTTCTAAACATATTTTAAGTGATTACATAATGTCTTCTTTTTTATAATATTGATATTTTTCTCGGTCAAGAGTTTATCTACTAAGTTAAAAGTATTTGTTATGGGAATGTTCGGGAATAAATTTGTGACATTAAAGGAAATTAAGTTCGCGTTATCGGGTAGTTTTATATTTTCTGTTTTTGAAGTGAAAACTTCTATGGGCGCGTTGATGCATTGATTGTTGGGCACTGAACGAGACTGAGCCGTCACGCTCGGAATGTAACGCACGTTCGGGTAAAGTCGGTTCGAGTCGAGTCGACTAAGGGAGCGAGAGAGATATAGTCAACTCGTCTCTGCCGGTCTCTGCTATACTCGCTCGGCAACCGTTTCACGCTCAGCTTTGTATTATAACACTAACTGGCGGTATTTAATTTCAATTAAATTGAAATTTAGAATAAATATGTACGCGAAATATTGTATTTTTATTTTCTGAAAAATTCTTGTCCGCGTGCAGATGCGATCCCGAGCCGTCCGGGTGTAAGGCCGGCACGTTACCATTAGACCAGCGCGGGTACTCGTATGAGAATTATCATATCGTCTATTTGTATATATACATGCGTACGTATGAATTTTTGAAGTGAAAACTTGATCAGACCGAACGAAATGTACTAGAATAATGTGTACACAATAATAATAAATATATATTTTTTAAATGTAATATAGAACGAAAATGGAAAATGTAAATGTATATGAATATAGAACGAAAGAAAAAAGTTGTATTTCATATTATTAACCTCGCCTTGATGAAGTTTTCACTTCTGCCGTGTGGTCTTAAGCACACCAATTTTTTTAAAACTAGCTCTAGTGAATTTGTTATCGCGAATTTGACCGAAAAATTTGTATTCTCTCTAATGATATCTATAAGTTCTTTCGATAATTTATAAGTGGGGGTTGTAATAAATGAAACAACTGGTCTAATAGGGTTATCTTTTGTATGCATCTTAATTAAAGAATATAAGTTTGGGGCCTGTGGATATGCATATTTGTGAGTCTGCTTTCGTCTCTAGAATTAAACAAACGTTTACAATTATTTACACAATCTTTAATATTTGTTTGTCGGATCTGATTTTAACAATTTGTATTTCATTGGGTCTAAAAATTCTAATGTTTTTTTTTTATATAATCACAGTTATTTAATGCTATTACAGTATTACCTTTATCTGCTTTTGTAAAGGTTACATTATTTTTATTGATTTATTTACAATAGATTGTACTGTAAATAATTCTCGATTAGATTTACTATGTTTAGAAATTTCTTGTTTTAAAATATTTTCTACTAGGTATTTTTTGTCTCTATTCTGAGGTTCACTTTTTAAAGCTATTTCTGTGTCTACTGTTAGTAACTTTAATGTTTGGGGTGTTATTTTCGTGTTCAGATTATATTTAAAACCTTTTTCCACAAGATTTGTTCTGCCTTAGAAAATTTGCAAGAGCTTAAATTTTTAAATTTGTCAAAAAATTGGTGGCTTGAGAAATGTATTGGTTTCTTATAAGTTTCTTGTTTTTTATTATCAATAAGGTATTTTAGTTTAAGCTGTTGTTTTTTAAATTTACTATTAATTAAATATTTAACTTTGTCTCTAGTGTTAGTATCTAATATTAACTGTTAGTTAAGATTGTCAATAAAATGCAGTATTCCAAATTTCATGTATCTAGATAGTGCCTAAGATGCTGGTTACGACTTAGATGTCGCCCTCACACCCAGTGTTATTCCACTGGTGATTTGGTGAAGAGCATATATTCTAAGGTTACACCTTAGCCAAAAATACTACGTTTAACATTCCTTTTTTGTTTTTCCACAGATTTCTACTTAAAATGGTAACTTAGGAAATACGTATATAGATTTTTTATATTTTTTTTTGTGGTGAGGGATTTTCCTTTTTGCATTTTATTTCAAAATCATCCTTGTTGAATTCGTGTACCAGATGAATTTTGTATGGGTGATACTTGGTTCGTTTTAAAATACTTTAAACAGGTCTTCGAGGTATAACATGATTTAAAGCTACTTTGTAGTACAGACGTTTTAGGGTGTACCACAATATCTAATAAAATATTGAAAAAATTTTCTACGTTGGTGCGGTTCTACGTTCCATAATTTCATGTTTGACGGATTTGCAAAGGCTTCACACGATTTGCTTGTTTTCCTTTAATTCAGTTTTAAGTTTTTAAGTTTTTTTTTTTAATTCTGTCAAAGAAATCATCAAATCTATTATACCATTTAATTCGGAAAAAATAACCTTTTTAAAGATGTTCCATTTAACCCATGTTTCCATTAAAAAAAGCCTTTGTATTTCGAAAACTTATTAATGAGAAAATATAATGTATGGAGGAGACGCGTTATAGTCAATTGCACGTCATTGATGACGTTTACATGTTGTCATAACTGTATTAGTGAAACTAAAAAAGTTACTTTGTTAGCTTATATTTGAGGGCTTTTATTTCATTAGTTTAGATAGAAAATGTATAAATTGATCGTAATATTCGCATTCATGGCAAATAAACACATAATTTCCGTTTCAATATTAAATGTCTCTCTAACATATTTTTAATAGACTAACGCCCGGTTTCATAATCCATGTGCCAAATTCCCTTTAACCCAAGTCTACTTTGAGTTAAAGCTGACTTCAAGGTGGACTTAAAAGCGTTTCATAATGGTATGAGGATATCACTTTAACCAAAGTCAATTTCATTGTAATGTTTCTGTGTTGGTTGCATTATATTATAGTTTCTTTTTCAAAATTACGAATTTATGTTGGCTTTCCTGACAGTTTTACGCGCTTTTTATGTCTGACAATATTGTCTAACTATAACTTGATTTCGCTTTCGATATTGATAATGACAGTTTATTATTAAATATATTGTGCAAAATGTGTGGCGACAAAGAAAAGGGAAAAAAGAAAAATATAAAACTAATTTTAGCAAAGAGGAAGAGTTGTTGCTCGTGCAGGACGTGGAAAAAGAAAAACTTTATATAGAGTGCAACACAACAAACAAGATTTCAAATGCCGAAAGGTTTGAAAATAATTAAGAGACTGTAATTATTATATCCTATAAAATATCGTTTCATGCTATGGATTTAGCAAACAACTTTTTAAAGTATTCCAGTGAGACAGAAATGTCAATTTCATATAACTTATGAGTAGTATGAAGAAGAAAATAGTATATGTATGCATTACAAGTGATTAAAATGTTCATGATTAATACACGCATCATTCCTTGCCTTCCATTATCATTATTAACAACTGCCTCTATGTTATTTGCTTCATGCACATTTAAATCAGCCTCCCATTCATTTGGTATTTCCTCTTGCATGTCAATTGCAATATTGTGTAGTATGACTGTATGCATTCTCCACTAAAATATATCATTTATTAGTAGTGATACAATAACTTCATGATAATACCCACCAATTTGTAGGAAGTGAAATTAAATGTTCGATTCTTAGTTAGTCTGAATCTATTGAAAAATTCATTGTCATTGAATTTATTCAAACGGTTCTCCCTATTTCTATAAACTGTACGTCGGTCGTCTTACGACTACATCCTCATCTTCTGATGAGGAACTAGAACTCGTTTGCAATATGTATTGGTTCATTTTATTAGATAGTATTCGAAATAAATACCAGTGTACATCTGTTTCCAAATTTAACAAGGTATTCGTCAACAATACAAATATATTATGATTATTATGTGAGGTTATACCGTACTTGTCGTTAAAGTAAATAGTAAAGTTGGTTAAAACGGGAAAATCGTGACTTTGGCTTAAAGTGACTTTGTCGTTCACTTTAAAGTTAAAGTGAAATTATGAAACCGAAATTCAGATCTAAAGTCAACTTTGAAATTTAAAGTCAATTTAACTTAATTATGAAACCGGCCGTAATAGTTCAATTCGGTGTTGTCAGATAAATCATACCTGTCAAAAAGGCGTGTGTTGTGTATATTTTGCCAAATTCGGGTGTTTATTTTTGCTTTGATATAAATTGTATAAAACAGTTCTTCTTAGAACTGTACATCCTGTTTATTATCTATTTGCGCCCTCTGAATATAATGCCGAAAGGTTTCTGTAAACATTAGAAGCTTTTTATAAACTTTTCTATAAACATCTGTTATATTTAGTGAAAGTAGCGTAAGTATTGGTTATTTTAAATTTTATTATGGATACGTTATGAAACATTTATGTTTTTTTGACAATCTAAATCAATATAATAAATAAGTTGAAAAAGACTGAAGTCTTAGATCATTTCAATTACTAAATATATTACGCTATAGTTATTGTGTTGTGAATAAATTTTTTCTTTGGTTATATCAAATGTCACTGACAGAAATAAAAATAGATCCGGTAACATAAACAAGACGAGACGTCATGCATCTAGTATGACGTACAATTGAATGTAACGCGTTTACTCCGTTTCAACAGAACGAATCCGTTGCCGTACATAATGGCAACTCTGTATAAATTTAATTACAATTAAAATTTAGAGTAGAATCTAGTGTTATCCTGCAAAGCATCACCCCAACAGAACTCAGGGCTTTATTAATAACATGAAACAAATAGTGTAGCAAGGGTCTTATAATATTAAGTAATTTAAAGGACACAGACCTGAGAGAGGTATAATAAAAAAAACTTCAAGTTTTGATATACATATACTGAAGTCAATTTGAAATATTAATTACAGATACTGACAGAACCTTAATGTTTAGGAATACTTAGTGAAAATTAGATTTGGCCAGTGAATTTTAATATGGAAAAGAGAAAAGAAATACATACATGCTTCTGCCAAAGTAAAAGAGCGTAAATAGTACGCATTTTTTAATTAAATATTACTTTCGATAGGGTACTAACCAAAATATAAATCGTATCACGTTTGGGAAGGGTCGTTATGTTACAGTTCACCTTCTGGAAAGTTCTCCACAGTCACCAGCAGTACACCATATAAAACACCTGTCGCAAGAACTGACGTCCCCCATTAGAGAATATTTAGTATCCAAATAAAATGGCTCTATCAGTATAATGTGAAACTATTAATCAAAACATTTGCGCGGTAACAGTGCTAAATGATAATGCTATCAAGTTTGTGAAAAAGAGAATTTAAATTTGTTTGTAAGTACTGCTCTTTAATCAACTATTTACTGTGTCAACAAAACGAATGAGCCACTAAAATTATATATTTTTTTATAAAATTTTCTACAAATGTCTACTGCCTTGAAAATAATAAATATTTTTTTTCGTGGAATTCAACGAAAAAATAGGTTTTCTCTTCTTCATTTCGATCAATTTAATATGTTTCTTCGATTGTAGTAGTGTATAGTGGCGAATTAGAGTATGAAAATACTCGCAAACAACCCAATTATCGCTAGCTTAGCGAGTCTAAAGGGGGTCGTATGGCAGGACTACATATAAAAGGTATATAAAGGAAAGTGAACCAAGAAAGCCGATTTTTCTATATTGTGTGAAAGGGGCTTAGAAATGCTTAATTTCAAATTGTCGACCAAGATTTTCTATGTGCGGTCTCCGCCATCTTGAACAAAAAATGTAATTTTTTTTATATATATAACTTGGCTCTACGACATCACGATACGGAATTGTTGTTTGTCATTTTTATTTCCTTTTTGACGATCTACAATTTAGGTCTAATAAACGTTTTACCTACTGACTGCTGTTAAGATATATATCGAACAGTATAGAGAAAAATTGGGAAATTAAAATTCGTTTTTCTTGTCTTTCTCTTTTTATCATGTTCTTGTCGAAACATTGTTTTTTATCAAACTTGTAGAATATGGTAGTGTGTATAATTTGATGTTTTAGGTTTTTAAAACCTATGAAAATTACAAGGTTTAGCGCGCCGTAAAATCGGCAAAAATCCGTGCGAATTTTTCATTTTATAGCTCGCGCAGTTGTATAGATTTACGGTTCTAAATAAAATTATTAATTATTAATAATATTATGTATGGATATAGCTAAATATTTTGAAAACGGTTTATTGGAACTCTCTGAAATTTGGCACATTATTAGAAGGATTTAGACTACATTATTTGAGATGTTTGCCAGTTTTACTTCGTAATTCGTTTTGTAGATACAAGGCTAACTTGATGTTTTACATTCTTATACGTATAGTATAAGGAAGTATTGTGATGATGAAAATATTCGACCTCGAGATTTTTGCAGATGTCCACGTTTTGAAGTCTCCTGATACCGAAAAAGTGGTTTTTAAAAAATGTCTGTCTCTCTCTCTCTGTGTGTGTCTGTGTGTCTGGCTGTGTGTCTGCCTCTCTCTGTGTGTGTGACCACGATAGCGGTCAAACCGCTGTAGATATCAATTCCAAATTTTGTATTTACGTGTATAATCTCCCTCTTGAGATCTGATTAGTTTTTCAGTAAAATCGGTGGACCGGAAGTAGCAGTTTACTTGAGCGCAAAAATTGAATTTTGCCAATATTTCGTCAACAACTAAGTTTATACAAATTTATAAAGAATTCATATATACTTAAAATTAAAATTGAGAATAATATTATTTAAAAAGTTTTTCGAAATTCCTACCGGAAGTAGGTCTTTTACTCTTATCGAAAATCAGTTTTTTGCGAATATTTTAGACAAGTACGTTACGGGTATAAAAGTATTCAAAACATAATTTTCAATATCTTTTGTATAAAAAAATTTTTAAAATTCAGACCGGAAGTACCACTTTTACTCTTATCGAATAGCGATTTTTTGCAAATATGTCGTAAGTTATGCATTCTATATATATTTATCAAGAGTACAAATATATTTAGAACTGGATTTGCAATATTTTTTGTATAAATGAAATTTCAAAATTCGGACCGGAAGTAGCACTTTTATTCTTAGCGAGTAGCACTTTTTTGATAATATCTAGCAAAGTATGCATTCTATAGTGATTTATTAAGAGAATAGAAGTACTTAGAATAGGATTTTGAATAATTTTTGTATAAAAAAATTCTTAAAATTTTATAATTTGAAACGCTCATACGTATAACAAAGTCGTGTGGTGGCCACACCTCATTTTTTTAAATAGCACGGGGGGTCAAATGTAACATGTTTGAAAAGGGTGCTCTTTTCTCTATTTAGCGATGTACCACATGCCTGCCTTAATTTTCATAAAAACCGTGTTTGTTCTGTTTTTACGAATTCGAATTTGAAGAAAAGTAAAAGTAAGTTAGCTTTGAAAATGCTGCCATTAGCCTTCTGTAATTTGCATTATATTCAAAAAATATGCTTATGTCATATAAATAGTTTAAAAATGGTGCATTTCTGTGAAAGGGAGCGTATAGAAATCCTGATGATGCTTGGATATGGCGATAGAAGACGAAGTTGTGCTGAGGTCGTAACTCTTTTTAATGAAATACATCCCAATCGACAGTCGATCTCTAGAACAAGGGTTTGAAAAACTTTAAGAAGATTCAATGAAACTGGAAGCACAAAAAATCGTGTAAAACCCGGACGACCGAAAGCTGTTACAAACGAAGAAGATTCTTTGAATTTTATATTAGATGTGGAAGAAAATCCAAAAACTTCTTTACACTAATTGGCTCTAAATCATAATATATGTAGAAGATCTATACACAATACAATGAAACGCGCAAAATATCATCCCTGCAAAATCCACCTGTTACAGAAACTGAATGAAGATGATTTTGACCGCAGAATCGAATTTTGCGAAACAATGATGAACAAAATAAATAAAGTATTTAAATCAAACGTTTCCTGATAGATAGATAGAACGGAGGGGAACAATTGAATGACCAGCTAGGTCACCTGATTTAACCCCACTTGATTTTTTCTTGTGGGGTCATTTAAAAAATCGAGTTTATTTAAACAGGCCGTTAAATGTCGCAGATTTGCAAGAACGAATAGGAAATGAGATTGCCATGATTCCTCCTCATACTTTGATTGACACCTTGCAGAATTTTGTCCGTCGAATTCATTACTGTCAAGAAGTTAAAGGACAGCATTTTGAGCATATTTTATAATATAAAATATTTATACAATTTAAACATTTTTTTCATTATTCTTAAAATGTATTTAGTTCAATTTTAATAAAATGCGTTATTCTTATTATTTTTGGTCGAAGTCAGGTTGTTAACAGTTGACGACAGATTAAAAAAAAATCATTTCAAAAGCTAACTTACTTTTACGTTTCTTCAAATTCGAATTCGTAAAAAAAACTGTTTTTATGAAAATTAAGGCAGGCATGTGTTGCATCTCTGAATAGAGAAAAGAACACTCTTTTCAAAAATGTTACATTTGATCCCCCGTGCTATTTAAGAAACATCAAGTTAGCCTTGCACCTCGGAAACAAACGACGATGTAAAACTGGAGAATATATCAAATAATGTAGTCTAGAGCAGGGGTGGCCAACAGTTTCTGCCCCCGGGCCGGATTGGAAAGAAAACTTTTTTCACGGGCCGAACGAAATATTAAAATTAAATAATGTAAAATGTAAAAAATTTAAAAAAAACAGAAACGATTCGTTTAAGCAAACAAAATTTTATTATTGAATTTGTTTATGAATAAATGTAAGTAATTTAGTATAACAAATTAACATAATAATTAATGTGACTTGTTGAGGCGCTTTGCATCGCCTACTATTTGCTTAATATCTGGCTCTATACTTGTAGTAGCTATTCTTAACACAGCTTCCAAATGTGAATCATTCAATCTTGATCTTGTTGTATTTTTATTTAGATTCATTAATGAAAAAGTTTGTTCACAAATATAAGTTGAACTGAAGATTACTAAATGTATCTTTGCAAGTTGTTTTAAATTTCCGTAAGTTCCATCATTGTTTATAAAAATTGCACAAATTTTCTTGCTCTTCTCGATATTTCTCATGTAATAATTCATCACATTGTAAATTAATTATTTCTAATTGTATATCAACAGGAACGTCATCTACATGTATAGAAAATGGATTTCGGATAATAGATAAATTTTTATCAATTTTCTTGAAGCACTCGAATCGCTGCTCGAAATCTGTCATTTGTGCAAGGATATTGTTATTAAATTCTTGAACCTTTTCTCTTGAAATATTTAAAGATACGGCCTTTAACGTTGGAAAATGATCAAATTTGCATTCAGCCAGATTTCTAGAAAAAAGACTAAGCTTCATTTCAAAAGATTTTAACTTTTGTATTAAATCATGAGCATACAAATTTTTTCCCTGTAAACATACTGCAGTGACCTTGAGTTTGGTGGTAGATTATAAATAGATATAATCAAGATCACTTCAAGATTTATTTTAATTAATTGTCACTTTATTTATTTTAATCATGATGTGTATATAAGTATTCATTAAGTCAATATTTTGCCAAAATTTAATTTTTATTTACGCAAAACAATATTAGAATGTTATCATAATTTTTATAAAAGTCATAATATTAAAATAAGCTTAAAATGTTACGTGAAGTATAACAAGAAAGTGTTTTCCCGCACGAAGAATACTGTGACCGGGAGAGATCGATAGTGTGGCTCGGCGAAAACAATATTTTTCCGCTAGATGCATTGGATGAGTCATGAACGTGTAAACAAGTTTATATTTACATATTTGTTTATCTTTTTAAAATTAGTAATGCGCTGGTTTCCTGAGTATGCTTTTCTGGAAGTGGAATCGTATCTGCCGAACAGAACCGGGCGTTTTTGTGAAGAAAAATATCGATATAAGACCGGGACCGTGGAGAAAACGGCAGAGTTGCTTGGTGTAAACCGCACTCAAAAGAGGAAAAAAGGAGAAGTAGGTGAAAACCTCTTCTTCCTCATAAATGTTATATTAACTTAAAAGTTTATTCATGAATTTGAACTTAGAATAATTTTCAAAGAGATTTTTCGATACTTATAAACATTTTAACAAGACTTAAAACTTGTAATATTTTCCGTAATAATTTTACTGTACTAAGAATAACTTTATGAATTAGATATCGTTTTAATTTGGAGCTCAATTTACATTGAGACTTGTAATTATTTTAGAGATAATTACTTATGTATGGAACAGTTTTATTTAATTAGAACTTTTTTAGAGTTTTTTTTTTATTTTTCTAGAATGTTTTGTTTTATATGTAGGGTTATTACACCATGCATTATGATAAAACATTTTAGTGACTGTAACGATCAAGTTGAATAGCGTAATAATTTTTTTTTATGAAGATTTTTCTTTACTATTTTATTTACCAGATTAGAGGATTTGTGGTTAATAATTTTGTTTTATGTGTATATAGAATAATTGAACAGTGATCGAATTTTTTAATGATGGATGAGTTTGAAGTAATGTAAGAAGAATTAAGGTGATTTGATAATGTTTGTTATAAATGTGTGTATAGTGTTGTACCAATTTTTTTTGAGTGGTGTTTTGTATTGGAATCTCAAAGGAAGGTAAAGTTTTATTTTCATATATATATTTTCTTTTATGTATATCAAGTATATTTTATAGTACTTGTGTGTTTGATATTAACGTGTTGGGTAATAGATCAGGGATGTGTGCGATGAATTAAGTAGTTGTTTAATTCATAGCATGGAGTCCTGGTGAATCCTTAAAACACGAATTAGTCTTGGTGGTACTGTGTTGGGAGCGAGAAAAGGCGCCAGGCAGAACTAATCAGGGCTGAGTTAATTAATCAAATACACAAAGACATTTTTTTTTTAGTTTAAATTTATATATATGCCTTAAGGGGTGAGCACATGGTAGTGTATGTTCGGGTTGTGTCCGACGAGTTAAAAAAAAACATACTCGTAGGGTGGAACTTTGGGGTACCTACCAGTGTGAATTTGCTTTCTGATGGTACTGTCTTGGGAGCGAGCAAAGGCGCCAGGCAGGACTAATTAGGGCAAAGCCATTCCCTTAATGTTTATATTTTTTATTTTGTAAATAATAAATCGCGTAATTTTTGGTTATTCATATTCCAGTACAATTCATCATATGCGATAAATTTTATTTTATTGAAGATGTTGATTGTTTACATGTATCTATGACGAATATAAATCATGATAATCACGTTTATTTTTAAAATATAAATTTTTCTCGACGTTATGCTTTCATTTATTATAATTTCTTTATTATATTGACTAGTTGATTATGATATGTGTAGTTTTAGATGATGTTTTGAAATATTAATTTTTTGTAAATATATATATTTGTGTAATTTAAAATTTCTCATTCTTTAATACTTACTTTTAATAAATTAGATGATAAGATGCATTTTGCGTTTTATTTTCTTTACCTGACCTGGTGATCACTGAAGAGCATTCAAATTGATTGGAGAATTTATTTATATTTTCTGCCCCTGAGAGAACATTTTCTTTAGTCATTCTAAACTGAGCTAGTTAAATGTAAAATTGCCTAACCTACTATTCAGCAGAAATTTTGTTGTATCTTAGTCTAGCATAAGGCCTAGCACTAGGATGCATGCTTGATTCTTACCTACTTATTGATTGAATAATTCTAATTATTTTTATATAAATCTCAATTTGCAAGAGTCACAGCAATACGTTAAATTCGTTAAAATGTGTGAGAATATCCAAAGAAAATGCTAAATCACAAATCCAATTTGGTTCTGATAATTCAGGAAAACCCTCATTTTCTTTAAGCGTTAAAAATATTTTTATTTCTTCTTGAAGATCCCACACACGTCTTAACACTTTTCCCAAGCTTAACCAACGGATTTTATTGTGATATGGTACATCTAAATAACTGGTATTTAGTTCTTCAAGGAGTCCAATAAATTGCCTCTGTTTTAACCCTTTTGATCGAAGGAAATTCACTAATTTCATAACTACGTTTGTAACATGATCGATTTTTAAAATGTTTTTGCATAATGCGTGTTGATGAATGATGCAGTGTATGGGAATAATTTTATGATTTGGATCAATTTCAGAAATTTTATCTTCAATTCGTTTTATGAGACCAATATTTTTTCCAACCATATTTGGTGCTCCATCTGTTGTTACATTCACTATTTTTTTCCAGTCAATATTGTATTTCAAAAAACATGTGTGTGTGTCCGTGTGTGTGTGACCACGATAGCAGCCTGCAGAAGCAGTTTGTGCTCAGGCCGCTATAGAGACCGTCACCGCTGAACGTCGACACATCGGCTAACATTGCCGTCAAACAGTTCATATCGAGTATAGAGATAAAGAAGTATCGCGAATCCATTCGACCAATTATTGAAATGAGCTTTATTTCGTAAACAAATTTACAGTTTCAAAATATTATTTGGAAGCCAGAGATACAATAAAAACATTACATGTAATAAAAAAGAAGTCAGCCAATTATTGGAAGATAAATAGCTAATATTGAAAAAGTAATCGCGGGCCGGATAAATTCATTACGCGGGCCGGATCCGGCCCGCGGGCCGTATGTTGGCCATGCCTGGTCTAGAGTCTTCTAATAGTGTGCCAAATTTAAGCCAGTTTCAATAAACCGTTTTCAAAATATTTAGCTGTATTCATACATAATCCCAACCCTGTATAATAAAATAATTAAAAATGTGTTTTCGTGTTGGAAAAGTGTTGGTTAAATCTAAATCTACCGAAGGTAATAGTTCAGTATGCTTTTCAAGAGTGTTGATGAATTTTGATTTGCCAATGTTGTATCGCAACCACTAAAACCATAAAAACCAGTTATGTTTTGAAATCGAAATTATCATGCTATCTATCCGGCGAGTAGAGTGTTGCTGGTGTGTTGCCTTTGCCGGTTTTCGTACAGCTCACAGACTGAGACCTGGCCGATGAGATGCCCCTCCCACAAGGTGCGCAATGAATCCTTATAATATTAGGATAAGCACGAGCAGTCTGGAAAAATTGTCTCCTTTCAGTATATTACAATTTCTTATCTGCATTTACTCGTTCGTCCGGCTAATGTATGTGATGATGAACAAATGTTATCATTTCTTTTTTCCGAATACTTTCTCTGTTTCGCATTGACCTATAAATCTGCGCGACTTATAGGTCTAGGCTCCTCCCATCGGCCAAGACTCAGTCTGTGTACTGTACGTTAGTGTTGTGTGTACCGTGTCCACTGAGTAACAACAGAATATCGATGTCTTCGCCGACTCTTTCAATGGAGTCAAGAATTGATGTTTCTTCAAGTGCTGTGGTAACGATTACAGTATCTGCGTTCTCTAGGGTCGACGTTAAAGTGCGCAAAAACTCGTAATTTTCATCCGACATAAAAAGCAATAACATTCAAGATCTTTAGATATATATCACAAGAATTCTTGTGATATTGACAAATTGTAGATTAATTCTATATCTGTTAGTTCTACTATTTGTTATATAATTTCTTATACTGGCTGTAAATATATTGTTTGTCTTTTTATAAATGTATTTTTTAATGATATTATTATCAGTCAGTATGTTACATATACTATCGGAGATATTACAGGATATGTTGAACAGACACAACTAAAAGAGAAAAAAAACAGACCTAACACATAATGGATATTATTTGTAATCTCAAAAAACACAGAAAATTTTGTGATAAATTTCATGAAAACTTTCTCTCAACTTGTGTATAAAACTTAACTCGTTTGAATTGTGTAAATATGTATTTAATCCAAATTCCATATCCTTTTATTAAGAGGCTGTTGAGAAATTTCAACATAAAATGCAATCCACCACCTGACTTGATTTCATACTTCTTTTGCATAAACATTCTTCTGTTATTCCGCAAATTATTATCATTTCAATAAATTATTTAGTGAAACGTTTTCACAGAACTTAGTCAATAAGTAATTGTGTTTTGTTTATTACGTCTTTGGGAATATTTCTAAAAAACTAATCAGAAATTTGAGAAAATGCCGAAAATTTTCAACAGTTTGAAATTTATTTGGTTGATTCAGATATCTCTGGAGACATAATTTGTAGGTAGCTTTTCGAATGTTACTTCAGAATTATTTTGTAGTTTATACAGTATCGCTTTTATCGAAATTTTTGACAAATTGCTAAATAACGAATACGTTATTTTCTTTTTTTTGCCATACATTTATTTTTGTATAAATAATAATTGGGTTTTATAATAAGTAAGACAATGTAAATAATTACAGTTCATTTGTTTTAATTTGATAGTTACGTCACGAATGTTTAAATCAAATAATAAATTTATTTTTATATACTGAGACGTAAGTAGAGTAAGTATATGTGATAAAATATTTGATTATTATTATTAGTATTATATGGATTGTACTTTAAAATTCCTTTTATATCATACTCATATTTAGTATTTCAGTATTTACAATGCCCAAATATATGAATACACGAGCTTAAAAACTTTAAACCATAAAAAGAGCAAACTGAAGGTCCTTTGTTGTGTATTATAGCAGTGCAAAAGGTAAAATAATGCAGAAATATTTGCATATGAATTTCACATCCTGTGCTTTAGATAGTATCGAATGTTTTAAAGTTTCATTATGTTTAGTTTAAAATTTAAGTAATGTAAACAACTTGTAAATCCTTCAATACTTTTTGTATATTATAATGTCTGTAACTTAAGTCTATTATTGCTATAAATAATAATAACATTCAAATTGAAAATTTGCTGTAAAATATTAAAATCAACATTATACAATCTGAACCCTAGTTGGTTACGACATGTTTATACTTCTAATATCCTTAATACCGATACCTTTCTTACCCCCTTGAACTTGTATAATAAATATAAGTTTATTTGTTAATTGTATGGAACATTTGTGATATTGCAATCAACTCAAAATAAATGACCTTTACTTACTTAGTATCTATACTTCATTTCATGTTCTACTTCTTATTAAGCAATTAAAGATTTCAAAACATATAAAATAAATGCTTTCTTAAATGGAATAATATTAGAATATTACATGCTAATAAATATAAATTGCTTAATCCCCAATAATAAAAAGAAGTAAAAAAGATCTTAAATAATCCTTTAGCAATAATTCAATAACTATGAAAAAGGCAAGTTTGTAATTATTAATTGTTAACTCTCTAAATTATATTCACTTATCAAATTTCACAAAGAGAATTACAAAATTATACATATTAGTAGTCTTCTATGTAATATCTCCCACAGTTAGGGTTTGAGAGAGCTCATACAATATACAAAGTTGAACTCTTCTTTTAGTATAAAGAATACATATAACTTATTACTGAATCCACATGCACCTGTCATAGAAGTAATTACCTAATAAATGACTCTAATCCCGTACTATAGTCAAGGATAACATTTTAAGTATCTTAAATATTTATCCAAAATTATTTCCAATTATATTATAAGCTGTACATTTATAATGAATGTTTAATTATGGAAAATGCTCTCTGTTCATTACTTGCGGAAATGTTCATATACAACCTTGAAAGTAAAATTCTTAGTAACTCATTAAGCAAAAATATCTTATTCTGGCACAAGTACGTTGATGATATTTTAAAACGTTTTAGAGAGTACTGTAGACAACTGAGCACTCTTTTCAATTATATAAATTCCTTAAATATAAATATTGAATTCATACAAAAAATTGAAGTAAATCAATGTATTAATTTTTTAGATGTATGTACTGGTCAAATTAACGAGAGACAGGACTTTACACACAGAAACAAAAATCCAACACATCCAGTATGTAATAGTATGATACATATATTTAATATGCCACTCTCAAGAATTATTTTTGATAAAGAATTAAAGAAAAGAAAATAAATTTTAATAAACAATAACTATAAACTAGAAATGACTAATAAAATTCACGATAATAATTGACTTAAGAAATCTATTTCATAAATCTACCCCGTAATAAAAGATACCCATAAATAGGAAATAATTACATATATAAGTGCTATTAGTGAAAAAATTTCTAAACTTTTAAAGAATAACACAAAATTAGCATTCAGAACTAACAATAAATTGTCTAAACAATAAGGCTAAAACCACTAAATATAAACATTCATATATCTATAAGGAAAAGTGTAGTGATTGCCCTAAATTTTACATTGGTCATATACGAAGAAGTTTGGAGAATAGAATACCCGTACATTTAAAATAGTTTAGAATGATAGAAAAACGATTCGTCGTGTGTGAACTACCTTCTAGGAGAAAAAAAAACGTAGTTTTACTTATAACCTAGACATTTTACATATAAAAATAAAGGAATAAAATTAAATTCATTTGAACCTCTAGAAATTAATAAAAATAGAACCTCAAATAATTTACTAAATAACCAAGTAGAAACAAACAGGCCTCCGTTGCTAAATGTATTTTTATAACAAACTTTATATAACAGAAGTTTAATTGCTATTACTACCTCATCCTTCACATAACTTGTTCCAAACTGTATATATTATTTGTGTCAGCTAGTAACATTTTAAGTATTTCTGAAGAACCCACTGTGCTGGCAATTGTCAAATATGTATCTTAGATATTAAATTAGTGAAAATCCAACAATTTGTTGTTATTTCAGAATAGATTATTATCTAATTTTTTTTGTTATAATTCAGTCTGCTTTGAAAATATGTAAACAAACATATATGTATACACGTGTTCTATTGAAAAATATATATCATTATCTACTAGGACAATTCCATTTAGGTACTATCTTTTATTAAGCATTTAAGACCTTAAAACGCATAAAATACAGGAAGGCTATTTCAAAATTATACAAGGCCACTTTGTTATTTAAATACCTTTTTCTGTATCAGCAGATTATAGATAATATTTAATATAAATTAAGTATCCCGTGTCATTAAAGCGCAATGCTAATAAGTATGTTTTATTAAATAATATCTGCCAAATATAAGTAAATTATAACAGGTGGTTTAAATTTAAAACTAAACCTCTTTCTGTGCATTTAACTTTTGTTATGTAAATCGTGATCATATGTTTCACAATTCAAAAAATGATAGTTGTACAGCATTTATGAGATTTATACGTCATTTTTTAAAAAGTAAATTGTATTAGTGTTATGACTACGGACAGTAATTTATTTATATTTCATATATGTATTTAAATATATAGAATGGTATATAATAAGAGTCTGCGAATGTTTGATGATAAGAACAGTAACAAATTAAAAATATTTTTCTTCATACATTCATCAATTTATGTAAAAGATAAAAATAAGAAAAACTAGAAAAAAATTGCAAGTAAATTCTCTGTTAGATAAAATTATCAATATAACTGCACTGCAAAATTATATTATCTGTTGCTCATATTGTATACATACACACAACTCATATTACAACGCGGTATTATTTTAAGAAGTTTCACATTTAAACTTCTCCTCGAAGTAAAGTGCCAAGAAAAAAATTGCCACAACATCAAAAGGATGATTTCGAAAGTGTTATTTGATGTACTCGGAATGACGCGAACGACGAATCACGGAGCGCGTTATTAAGATACCACTCCGTCCAACCAATACATGCCCGACTACTTCGCACGGTGATGCGTGTTTAACTGAAGGGGATGCTGTGTGTGCCGTGAAGTTTTCCCCGACGGCGCAAGCGACATCTCTCTCAAAATCGCACCTGTCATATCTCCGAACGTGGAGCCTACGTTCTATACCTTGTACCGGATTTCTTCCATCTCTCATTGTTTCACCGGATTAAACTCGTCGAAACGCGTTAAAACCGGCTACGAGGCGGATGTGCGGATTTATGGTGGAGGCGCGGGGACGTTCTGGAAACAGTTCAAATAATTTCCACGAGGGCTAAGGGGTCGATTGTGTTTTGTTTTGTCTGGACTCGTCGAAGGATTTCGAGGGGATTTCGGAGCTAACGCCGATAAATGAAGACGCTTATTTGATGTTAGTTTTAATATAAGTCCTAAGTAATAAGTTTCAATATTATTGCTGTTGGAAATTAGTTTTCGTGAGTGCAAGAAAATATAAACCATGAATCTACTCAAGAACTTTCTTAAAAGTTTAATCCCCTGTTCCCTTTTCATCATGACATCTTTAAAATTATAAGAGAGTAATAACCATAGTTAGAAATTGTATAGTCGCCAAAGGCCTTTATTATACAAGTGGCACAAGGACATGCAATAGGCAATAATCGGAAGTACCAAGGTACCACTTTTAAATACTGGCATGAACACATATACGTACCTAGACACAAAGATATAAAGCTATCACAAAATGAGTGACTTCTATTAATGTTTTTTTTTAAATAAATAATCAAACAGATAAGTTATAATGCAGATATCATATATTACATTTGTTCTTGAGCAGTTTTAGGATCAGTGCTCATGTTATTTAAATAATAAGTGTAAAGCATTACTTGAATTTTTTTTAAATTGTAAACATGCGTAACTGCCATTCGTTTCAGTTTCAACGTTGATATTTTTGTACTTAGAAACAACAATATATTTACAAACAATTTACATATTACAGGTTCTAATAAAACAAATCAATAAAAGAAATTTTAAATAATTTTGAAACTACTATTTCAGTGCTTGAAATTTTTAATTATAAAATATACCTACGACATTCTAATCACTTAATTAATTAATCTTATACTTAATCACAAATATTTAGTCTTTTTGAAGATTGTAATTATAATTGTCTAATTAAAAAGAACATGGGTCCCTGAAGTTGGCGATTCTGAAAATAATCATATCATTCTATAGTCATAAAATGCGACATGTTTATGACTATAGAACAGCAGAAAACAAAGTAACGATTTCAAGTGGACTGATAACAATATTGTAAAATTTGCTACCAACAGGTTTGTTATACAGAATTTTTATGGCCAAGGGACTGCCGAAGAAGAAAAAAATAAAGACTGAACAACTTAACTGCGTTCAGATATATTATGCCATTCTTCAGTGGTGTTGACAGAGATGCGACGAAAACCTCAGTTATTATTATAGTGTATCAAACAAAGGCAAACATATTACTTTTGCATTAATATTTATTGTTTGGACCCAGCAATGCAGAATGTGTGGATACGTCATCGATTACATAAGGACTTAGCTAAGATCTCGAACACAAGGATTCTATCGGAAACAAATAAGGTGTCTAGGAAAAAAGGAAGGCCATCAGCTCTTTAAAATAGTGTATCCGTTTCAAAAGTGAGGGTCATTGTTTGGTGAATTAACATAAGCAAACGCACTGTATAAAATGTAACGTAGTTTTTAGTATTTTATTGTTAATTACCACTAAAATAAATAAATGCTATGACTATGAACAAAGTTTCTCCAAAATGTTTCTACCAGTATTTTAGAATTATGTAGAAATTACTACAAAATTCTTAAATACTGTAAAATATTCATTTCGTCAATATTTTGTTATATCTAACTATAACGCAAAGCAAAAAGAAGTCACAAATAGGTAACAAGAGATGTCAATACGAGTAATATATTTTAGCGCCGCTTGTTCCAACTCTGAATAAAATATCGGTTAGCGTAATCATTGATTTTAACACCCGGTTAGTAAAATTTGCGTTTTTCTAACATCGGGATGCGCTAATCATTGCTTAAGTATCGACTACCTGATTAAATATTAAAGAGTGATTGCGATTTCTTATACATGCCCATAATCTAGGAAATATAAATTTTTAGTATCATTGACAGTGGTTATGTTTTCATATCATTTTCTCTGCTGTATAGACGTTTTTTTTGAATTTATTAATAATTATTTCAATGAGTGATTTAATTATATCGCTTCTTTAATAACTGAAATGAACAGTATAGTTACGCTTGTACTTTATAGCTTACTATAGAAATGTAATTGATAGCTAGAAACACATTTTTTTAATTCCAAAACAATTATGGGAATGTGACTCAATTCGGAAAGTGCCTAAATACGAGAAATTTATTTATTTCTCTTTGTAATTGCATTTAACAGCGAGTGTGTGAAGTTAGCCCCCTTTTTTTCGAATATCAGAAATCTGACGGTTGTTCCAGGTTGTTCTAGGTTTGTTTTAAATTGTTCCAAAGTATTTGAAAAAAAAGTTAAAATTAGCCGAGATATTTGAAAAAAACGACGTTGTCACCAGCCCACCAAACATTATTCTAATACATCAGAACCGTATCTCTTATATATCAAAAGATATTGCAAAAAGACCCAAATCTAAAAGTGTGAAGTTAGCCCCCCGTTTTTCGAAAATCTAAATTCTGACGGTTGTTCCAGGTTGTTCTAGGTTTGTTCTCAATTGTTCCAAATATTTCGAAAAATAAATCATAAGTGTGAAGTTAGCCCCCCGTTTTTCGAAAATCTAAATTCTGACGGTTGTTCCAGGTTGTTCTAGGTTTGTTCTCAATTGTTCCAAATATTTCGAAAAATAAATCATAATTGGCCGAAAAACGGCAAAAACAATTTTTCGCCGTCGCCCCTTTCTTTCGAACATCACAATTTTGACGGTTGTTCTAGATTGTTCTAAACTTGTTTTAAATTGTTCCAAAGTATTTCAAAGAAAAAATCATAACTGACCGAGATAATAGAAAAAAAAAACAATTTTCTCACAGCCCCCATTTCTGCGAAAATTGAAATTCTGATGGTTGTTCCAGATTGTTCTAGATTTGTTCTGAACATTATTCTACTACATCAGAACCGAATCTATTATATATCAAAAGATATTACTAAAAAACCCAATCCAAAAGTGTGAAATTAGCCTTCTTTTTACGAAAATCTAAATTCTGAGGGTTGTTCCAGATTGTTCTAGGTTAGTTCTCAATTGTTCCAAAGTATTCCAAAAAATAAATCATAATTGGACGAAAAAATTGCAAAAAACAATTTTTCGCCGTCGCCCCTTTCTTTCGAAAATCACAATTTTGACGGTTGTTCTAGGTTGTTCTAAACTTGTTTTAAAGTTTTTCAAAGAATAATAATAATTGGCCAAGATAATAGAGAGAAAAAACGATTTTCTCACAGCCCCCCTTTTTCCGAAAATTGAAATTCTGAGGGCTGTTCTAGATTTTTTCTGAAGATTATTCTAATACATCAGAGCCGCATGTCTTATATATCAAAAGATATTTCAAAAAGAAACTATATACAAGTGTAAAATTTGCCTCCCTTTTTGCGAAAATCTAAATTCTGACTGTTGTTCCAAGTTGTTAGGTTTGTTTTAAATTGTTCCAAAGTACTTTAAAAAATAAATTTTAATCAACCGAGAAAATGGTAAAAAGCAGTTTTTCGCCAGCGCCCCTTTTTTCGAAAATCGAAATTATGACGATTCTTCTAGGTTGTTCTAGGGTTGTTCTAAATTGTTCCAAAGTATTTCAAAGAGAAAATCATGATAGACCGAGATAATAGGAAAAAACGATTTTTACCCGGACCAGTTTTGCGAAAATTGAAATTTTGACGCCTGTTCCAGTAGCCAGGCAAGAACCATTATAATTTCAATTAGGAAAGAATTCAGGCTACACACGTTCTTTAGAATTGTACATGCCATTGGCTAAACTTAATTTTTGTTTTAAAAAAGTTATAGGTATCTTGATAAATCAGATTACGACTTATTAATTTAAAAGTATGAGTTGGCATGACTTTTATTACATATAGCATACCTTAAAGTATTTAAAAAAAAGTTAAAAGTTTAATAAATGTTTAAAATTAAATAAATGTCCCGTTTGATTCTACATAATGTTAATTTCTGATTGCACCTGTCTCATTTTGTCCACGTTAACGTAGCAACAGGTACCAAAAGTAAAATAATGTTATTATATCTTGTAAATGTTGCGAAAGACATTAGGTATATAATTAAAGCAATATTGATTTTGTTAAAATATTTGAGCCAATGAAAATGGCAAGAAATTGAAACTATTATAACATTTTAGCGAGGAATAATTTATAAACAAATTGCAAACTATTCTTCTGGGCATTAAATCCAACACTAATAATTTAATCAATTTATATTCTTAATTTCAAATACTTTGGAAAAATTTAAAACAAAACAAACTTAGAACAACCTAGAACAACCGCCAGAATTTCGATTTTCGAAAAAAGGGGCGCCGGCGAAAAATTGTTTTTTGCCATTTTTCCGGTCAATTAGGACGTATTTTTTGAAATACTTTGGAACAATTGAGAACAAACATAGAGCAGCCTGGAACAACAGTCAGAATTTTAGATTTTCTAAAAAAGGGGGGCTAACTTCACACTTTTGGGTTTCGGTCTTTTTGCAATCTCTTTTGATATGTAAGAGATACGGTTCTGATGTAATAGTATAATGTTTATAACAAATTTAGAACAACCTGGTACAACAGAATTTCAATTTTCGTAAAAAGGGGGCCGTGAGAAAATCGTTTTTTTTTCTATTATCTCGGCCAATTATGATTTTTTCTTTGAAATACTTTGGAACAAATTAAAACAAACTTAGAACAACCGTCAAAATTTTGATTTTCGAAAAAAAGGGCGCCGGCGAAAAATTGTTTTTGCCGTTTTTTCGGCCAATTATGATTTATCTTTTGAAATATTTTGGTACAATTGAGAACAAAGCTAGAGCAACCGGGAACAACCTTAAGAACTTCAATTTTCGAAAAAAGGGTGGCTAACTTCACACACTCTTTAACAGCACTACATTAAAATGCTATTTTAGCCGAGTATATCTTGGACTAAGCTTACTCCTCTTCGTTGACAATATAACATTATCTAAATCATGTACATATATTTGGAAGCAAGCTTTCCTCAACCAATCTTCTTTGATTAAAGGAATTTCGAAATAATATTAGTTAGAATATAATGTTTTGAACAGACAGCTAATATATGATTTTTCAATAAAAGTATCTGGCTTTGTTTGTCCTACAAAGATTTGGTGCAAGTGAAATTGTCTCAGATATGACAATGGTAACTATATTATACCGTTAAATGTGACTGATAGTCCAGCTTGAGACTACAGATACATAGTTTTCGTTTTCAACAAATTATTCCTAATTTATATGAATTTGACACATGTAATATATTTTATTAGATTTTATTTGATTTCGGTATGTATCAATAGGAGTAAGCAATCAATAAATTTGTTTCAGTATCACTCAGTTTAGACGCACTCTGCCTTTTATTTTGTATTACAAATTTTAAATATGCTATATATGCACAGAAGTCGTCAAATACTATATTCACATAATAAATCTTGCTGTTTATGGTTTATTCACTAATATCATTATTCCTAATTATACACAATATAATCTTAATAAAATTAAAATACAAGCAAAAAGCACAAGGAACAAATTCAAATGAAAAACTGGCGCCAATATTATTAGAATAAAATATAGTAATTTGTATCAGTTGCACTACCAATATATTACCACCTTCCTACAATAAATCTTTAAACACTATTTAGATAACCGGCGTATTCTGCGTACTGAAAAAAGGCCAGCTAGTTAATCATTAGGCTTAATCAAGGATTAGCCGAGTATTTTAATCGGATTTGGAAAAACCGGTCCTTAATGGAATCGTGAATTTTTATATGATGAAAATATATATTCATAGTACATATTATGTACTATTTCTCTACAGCTGACCGTTACATCGTTCATTAGTATTATAGATAGTTCTTAAGTAATCTAGCGTCAAATGTTACCCTTGAGAATCTACAGGGTTAGTAAAAAGTCCCGGAACGGTCGAATAACTTTGTTATTTGAAAATTATGATTTCTGAAATTTGGTATGGGGGTATAGTTAATATAAATGCATTTTATGCAATACAGCTAATATTTTTTTCAATTCCGATTTAATCAGCAATACGTCCAACTTTTTTTTTTTTAAAGGGAACCCCAGATTTTTTAACACTTTTGAATGCAAAATAAAAAACTACGTTCAGGAAGTATTAAGATGTTTATTTTTATTCACAAGAAAACAGTTAAAAAATTAAAAAAAGTGTCCTAATACAGAAAAATCAAGATACCTGTCTATTCAGGTTGCGATTACAATAATTGTTCAAAATGCTCTCCATTTACAATTTGACAAAAATGTAAACGGTCAGTAAAATTTCTTATTGAATTTTGCATTTGTTCTGGAGTGATGCGATTGGCTTCTTGAACTATTCTCTTTTCCAATTGTTCAAGATTATGGGGACGATTTTTGTACACTTGACATTTCAAGTGACCCCAAAAGAAAAAATCTAATGGCGAGAGATCTGGCGAAAGTGCTGGCCATTCGATTGCTCCTCTACGTCCGATCCAACGTCCCGGAAAAATTTCATTCAAATAATCGCGGACATTATGGGCAAAATGGGGGGGAGCTCCATCTAGTTGAAACCAAAAATGTGCATTAGGGTGATCACCTATGTTTGCATTTGGAAAGAGGGCCGCAAGTGCTGGAACAACCTCATTTCGCAATAAATTTAAGTAGACGTTGCCAGTTAAATTTCCTCTTATAAAAAATGGTCCTATGATGTTGTTTCCAACAAGACCAGCCCAGACATTCACCTTTTGAGGACGCTGTGTATGGACTTCTTCAATCCAATGCGGATTTTCAATTGACCAGTAGCGACAATTATGTCTGTTCACAGTGCCGTTGAGACAAAACGTTGCCTCATCTGAAAAAATGATGTGATCTAAAACATTAGGCTGCTGCTCGATCAATTCCGTCATTGTTTCGCAAAATTGTAGTCTACGATCTGGATCATCTTCAGTTAACTCATGGACGGGATACATTTCATAGGCTTTCATTCTTGCTGATTTAAGAATATTATGAGCAGATTTTTGAGAGATCTCATGAATTTGACCTAATTCTGTTGTGGACACGTGATGATTTTCTTCCAATGTAAGTAACACATTCAAACTAGTTTCTTCATCTGTTGCTGTTAATGGACGTCCCCTTCTAGGTAAATCCTTCACCTGACGAAAGACTTCAAACTTTTGAATTGTTCGGCATACCGTACTTTTACTAATGTGACGATCCGAATAAACAGTATTAAACAAAATACGAACCTCTTCAAAAGAACGTTGACGATCACCGTACCCACGCATCATTAATATCTCAATTCGTTTTGATTCAGTAAGTTTTACTGCCAGTTTCAAATGTGTCAATGTCTAAAATAAGTAAATTTATAGCGATGCAAAAGTTAAAACGCTTTTAAAATTGTCAAATGTGACGGCAAAAAGAATGCAAACACTAAACAACAACTTTTTTCAAAGGTACCTTGATTTTTCTGTATTAGGACACTTTTTTAATTTTTTAACTGTTTTCTTGTGAATAAAAATAAACATCTTAATATTTCTTGAACGTAGTTTTTTATTTTGCATTCAAAAGTGCTAAAATACCAAAGTTATTCGACCGTTCCGGGACTTTTTACTAACGCTGTATATCAATACAAACACTTTCTGCATTTATATTTATATATTTAGATTCATTTGAAATTTAATTCATATACAATAATCTATATTTGCTCCTCTACGGTCCATTGTTGAGGTCGTCCATGTAAACATTGTAATATGAGTAAGAAATATAGAAAAGAGATGCAATTGTAGGTGTCCCTAGCTAACAATATCAAACAGACGAAGATGATGAATCATGGGTGCATATGCATTTTATTTCCATATTCTTCCATGCATTATAAATACAATAAAACAATTATTTTCTTAAATTGAGTGAGAAATTTATTCCCGATCCATGAAGATTACTTATATTTCTAAAAGATATACATATTTCTTTTATTAACACTGAAGGAATGTCAGTTTGAGAGATATTGATATTTTCTATATACAACTCTTGAAAAGCCGCATATATCAGACACATACATACATGTATGCGATCAATCTCAAGACAGCGTTAATTCTCCCGCGAAATGACGGATCTTCCGAACAATGTTCACGCGCTGAAAGCATTTAGTAGAGTAAAATAATTAGCGCAAAATTTCAATGTAGATTTCGGTTTAATTAGTAACGTATAAGTGATAGACGTAGACGATATAAAGCGTAAATGTTCACACATTCTCAACCGTAAAACAGGCTTTCAGTGTGCAAAACCACGACGACACATTCGAGTTTCGAGGAATGTAATATGTACTGGTTGGAGATTAAAAAGAGTTATTCGAAAATTTCTCATACGGTGCCATATAAATTTATCTAATTGCTGACGAAATTCAAAACAAGTTAGACTAAGACGTTTTAAACCAAGATCACTTTCTGTCTAATGATAAATAGTGAGAAATTATTTGAAGGACGTTTTTGATTATTTTTGCTCTGCTACACTGTTTCTCTTTTTTGCAGGAAGTTTAAATTAAAATTTAATATATGTGAATCCATCAAACGTTTTGTTAGGATAGATTCAAGTAATTAAATATTGACTTGATATATGCAGAATCTTGTAAGAATGGTCATGCTTAACAGGATCCCGTTTTAGCTACGCTCTATCATGGGCGAAACATAACTTTAATTTACACTGCTGAAATTGCTTCTGCTATCCTCAAAACATCGTCCCTTATAAGGCGTCATCTAGTAGGATAATACTAAACTATATAAACCAAAAAACAATAATGAAATATCCTTACAAAATATATAAAATTATACTTGTCTGTTTGTTTGTTCACGCAAAAACTACTGCACCGAGTTTGATAAAACTTTTTGCATTTGAAAGCTTACAATCAGTCCTAAAATATAGTTTATATTTTATCTCGAGATATAATAATAAAACCACATTTTTTCACATATATAATTACGCGGGTGAAGCTATGAAACAATAACTAGAGTCTGTGCAAAATGTTCATATTCAATATGGAGGTCGGTCGGCACAGCTGACAATGATAAATTAACGTCCACATTAGGTTGACTTAGATATTACAGGAAAGGGCAGAGAAAAGGGAGGAAGATCCAATTGATGTTTTGATTAACGTTGGCAGCCGCACGAAAATTCAATTGCAGGTTATGAACTCTCAAAACCGTCAATCAATTTCAGTTCGCAATACCACTTGCCGATAAACGTCAGATTTGACGAAGAATATAGCGTCAGTCGTGTACATTGAACTATATAATACTACTGGAACGCAACGTTGCACTCCGTAAATGAGGCTCGACTGGTCGAGTGCAGCTACTCGTGGAGGGGATACCTATCTTGATTCACTCAAACGCTTTTATGATACAAATGCAGCGAGCTCATTCTAGCAGAGCAACACATGCAACTAGTCGTGGAAGGGGTACTTATCTTTATACCATTCAAACGCTTATATGACACAAATGCAGCGTGTCCGTTTTAACACGGTGGTCACATATATCGGCCAGTCCTTATGTTTTCGTACTTGTTCCAGTACTATTATAATCAATGGTCGTGCAATACAACGTATCATGTCCATCCAGAAATGCTCCAAATTGACAGCATTAAATACTGAGTATATCAAAGATGGACATAACACGCTGAATTGCAGTGGACCGATATTTATAAAAGTTTTTATATTTGAAAGCTTATAATTAGACTTAATATCTGGTACATATTTTATCTCGAGATAAAACAAACAGACAATTATAGTTTTATAATAATGTAGATTGCGGATAACGGCTAGTAGTAAAATAAAATTAAAAAAGTGTTGCTAAAAATAAAGTTGTTGGAAAGTTTCAGGAATACCAATTTTACTTAAATTTCTATTTTTTTCTAATAGTTCAAAAGGTAAAATTAGGTCGTAATCCATCTTCTTGTAAAGTATTTATTTAAATTGTTGCGATAGGAATGTAAGTCACGCTTTCAGCTGTATTGAAAGATTTTAAAGCTTTTACTATTCTTGCTTCAAAACACCATCACAATTTGCTAATTTATTACTTATAGCGACATACTATTTGGCGGTGTCTATAGTCTATACCAATTCTATTGAATTTCTATGCACAAATTTTAAGACAGAACGACATTTACTTCAACTCGAATCGCTTTCTTAGTGGCACTTTTCAGCTTAACAATGATAACAAGGTGCATTATTGATAATAACTACTGCATTTTAATAATTATTATAGTATTTTTATTTTATCCAACAGATAAAGATCTAATTGCAGAACAAATATTCATATTCAGACTTATCGTTAATAGTAGTTACCAGAAATAGCTTGTCAGTGCAGTTTCATTGTAATTTTTCCATTAGAATATAAAAAGAAGTCTTTTTGCTATCTAATTTTAACATAAAAAGCAAAACTGTAGCTATTTGTCAAACATTTTCCCTAGTTCGGATAACCAATTATGATTTTCTAAAGTGCCTTGAGAATTACTTACGTTTACACACAAACTATTTTGGTAAGAACGAAATGACCGCTACATCATCGTTTCTTCGACACTATAATATACCGTAGTCGACATAATTTAATTTCTGATACGAAAGTAGAAAGAGGAAAAGAGCGCGACGAAATAAACTAAAGATAAACATAAGCGAGGCTGCCAAGACTACACTCGCGTGAGGGTCCCCCGACATCGACACTATGTTGCTCTCCCACCACTGTTAGCAAGCAGGCATCGCTGCATATTATAAGATCATCTTCTGCATGCGATAGAAGTGTAAACCGAAATTAAAATTTGACGACTACGGTATAGTGTCTATATATCTCCAATGAGATAACTTTTTTGTAGAATATTTGTAGCATCAGAAGAATTTAAGTGGGAAAACAAGACGTAAAATATACAAAATATGTGTAAAATAAACTGAGTAATGTAATAAATAAATGTATTAATTGGGCTCGCTCTAATCCAATCATATTGCATATTTCTAGCACGTGATCTCAATGATTACAAAACAGTTCATAATGCTTTGGCCAGATAGCGCTGAGCAACAGACGGAATTTTTAAGTTAGCAAAATCAAAAGTCCATTATGTTACAGCCATAATAATGCGCGGTTATGTTTTTATGTTGTACGTCCCAGTTTTTATTGTAGTTTAGTTATATTTTATTATTATCCTTTCTAAATGTCTTTTTTGTTGTTATATAGAATTTAAGTTTCCCACCATTTTTTCTGCTTATTTTATACCGTTATATTTATTATTTTATTTTGAATTCTTTGTTTATATTGACACACTACGTCAAAGACAACAATAAAGCTGTTCACTATTATATGTTGAGTACTTGAAAAAATACTTGATCTGTTAGACAGAAACACCTCCAACTTATTAATAATGAACGAACTCTAGGATATTGTACTGTGTGCCTTCTCTTAACAGATTTAGCAAGATCTATTTGACGAATAAAGTAAAATTAAAATAAAAAAGTCATCTTACGTTTTATATATAAATAAAAAGAAAACACTTTTTAGTTATATTACAACCAGTTATTTTAAAAAAATAATATATCATTCAAATTTTAAAACCTAACTTTACTGCCTCTTATAGTCCGCGAAATTCCTTATGTAAACGTGGAAATTTATCCAGCCTGTAGAGTTAGTCTTGTGAAAATGTGGTTGCTACTTTCCTACTCCAAACGCTTACATTTATAATAATAATAATAATAGAATTTTATTGGCAAAAAAAAGTATATACACGACATTACATACATACACTGTGACCAAAAGGTAACACCTTCAGTTAAGCCGTTATGGCGCCCTGATCTTCTAGGTGTACCTGTACATATGAAGTGAGAGAGGGGGGGAACAAATATAAATTCCAGTAAAGCTCAAGTAAATGAAATAAATTAAATAAGTTAAAGCAAAGTAACTAAATAAAATAAAATAAAGAAAAATAAATCAGTGACCTTCGGCTGAAATCAGACCATCACCAATATATCGCTTCGGTAGAGATTTGAAGGAAGTTATTATTGGTCTGTTATAGACAGATAGATAACACTAATAGTTATAAACCAAGTAACATTTTGTTAATTGATGAGGCTGATACATATTGAAACTCCATATTTAACTGAATAAATAAAATACGTAAACTTGGTTTCAAAAATTATTTAATAATATCACTACAATATCGTTTCACCAAACTTTGGCTTCATCAGGTGATGAGTAACTGAATATACAAAATTATTACAACATAATATATAGTGTCACAAAAGCATGGGATATGAGTGGGGGTATTTTATAAACTGCCCTCACTCATATCCCATGCTTTTGTGACACTATATATTATGTTGTAATAATTTTGTATATTCAGTTACTCATCACCTGATGAAGCCAAAGTTTGGGGAACGATATTGTAGTGATATTATTAAATAATTTTTGAAACCAAGTTTACGTATTTTATTTATTCAGTGAAGTAACATTTTACATATTGATGTAGAATTATTAGATATATGTAATACAAATTTATTGTAATTGAAGTAATTGATATAGGTACACATGCTTTAAAACATTGCGTGTCATTCATTATCCTTCGCATGTATTTTATTTTATTACGATTGTGTTTGTAGTGTTCCATTTAAATTTTAAAATAACTCGAACAATGTAATACGTTAAACCTACTGTGTCACTAGTAAACTAAATCGTACGTAATAAAATACGGTTCAGATAGCTTCCAAAATAAATTACCGACATAGTCAAGTCTTCTATGTGTATACAATTTGTGCAATTATACTACCAAAACTAAATTATATATTCGGATTTTAGACGCACGTGTTAGGAATACGCAAATTTACTGTAGATATTATTATTAAAGCTGAGCTCATTAATATTATTAAAGCAGAACTTAATTTATTTCTACATGTTAGAACCATGAATTAAAGTTTGAAATCACAAATTCACGTCATCAAATAATGCTCGGGTATTAGATAAAAAAATATATACACAATTTTATTGGAAATCTATGTATATTTACTACTAGTATATACATATTAATATATTAAATAATATTAGCACTAAGTCTAAGGTGACTAAAGATAAACAGCCTTATTCATAACCAAATTTAGTGACTACTAAGATCCACCTAAGACTCTACTAAAAAAGTTGTATTCATAATGGGTTTAATAGCGTACTAAGCTAAATTGTTAGTAGCGTGTAGGGGTATGTTTAAAGTTACAGCTCACCATTAAAGCTAACCTAAAAAAAGAAATTGGTACGAATACAAATAAACACATATTTGTGATAATTGATTGAAGACGGAGATACGTGTTGAAACTCCATAATTTACAATTAAAAATTGAAATAAATTCAAATTGAGTTCAAAACAGTTTTATTCAATTTACTACAATTGTTTCACCCTACTAGGGCTTCATAAGGTGATGAATATTATAATACAAAATATTTGTAGACGTTCTTATTTATGTCTTTTCCTAAATGAAGAGGGGGGAGTTTGTGACATTAGGTTAAGAGCGGGAGTAACTTATATATTTAATGTAATATTTAATATATATATACATAACAATATGATTAAGAATATTAAAAAAAATTTTTTTTTTTTGAAAACTGATTGTTTACTGTTATTATAAAATTAAACAATTTATAAATATATATATAACTATAAGAATTATTAAGTTGATTTTAAATATTTAAATTTAACAACGGTGAATTATTCACTTCTAGTTGGTCATTTAAAATAAGGTTTAATTTGTTTAATTTATTTATTTCTTGGTTTTCTAATAAATTTAATTTTTTACTGTTGTCTTGTATATGTAGTATGTCAAACTTATTATTGAATTTATGTTTTTGTTCAATACAGTGGTTTGCATAAATGGAATCTGTTTTTTGTAATTTATAACTTCTTTCATGTTCTTTTATGCGTGTGGAAAAGGATCTACCAGTTTGTCCGATATAAGCTTTTCCACACTCGCAATTTAACTTATAGACCCCAGATTTTAAATTTTTGTCAGTTTTATCTTTATTATTTTTAATGTGATTGTGTAGTTTGTTGTTTGTACGAAATGAAATTAATGTGTTTGTTGTTTTTTGTAAATATGTTTTTATTTTTATGGAAGGTGTACCTATATAAGTCACAGAGGCAAATTTTAATAAGTAAGTTTGGGGAACTATAGGATAAATTTTGGATATGATAGTTCCCCAAACTTACTTATCAAAATTTGCCTCTGTGACTTATATAGGTACACCTTCCATAAAAATAAAAACATATTTACAAAAAACAACAAACACATTAATTTCATTTCGTACAAACAACAAACTACAGAATCACATTAAAAATAATAAAGATAAAACTGACAAAAATTTAAAATCTGGGGTCTATAAGTTAAATTGCGAGTGTGGAAAAGCTTATATCGGACAAACTGGTAGATCCTTTTCCACAAGCATAAAAGAACATGAAAGAAGTTATAAATTACAAAAAACAGATTCCATTTATGCAAACCACTGTATTGAACAAAAACATAAATTCAATAATAAGTTTGACATACTACATATACAAGACAAGAGTAAAAAATTAAATTTATTAGAAAACCTAGAAATAAATAAATTAAACAAATTAAACCTTATTTTAAATGACCAACTAGAAGTGAATAATTCACCGTTGTTAAATTTAAATATTTAAAATCAACTTAATAATTCTTATAGTTATATATATATTTATAAATTGTTTAATTTTATAATAACAGTAAACAATCAGTTTTCAAAAAAAAAATTTTTTTTAATATTCTTAATCATATTGTTATGTATATATAATAATAATAATAATTTTGTAATATTGAATAATATAAAATTAGCAATGAATATATGAGAAAGTAGCCTATAAAATATTAATGATTGATAAAACGAATTTTAAGTAATCTATTGTATACACTTTGAAAAAGATGTTAAATACATCGAAACGTTGTTAGAAAAATGTATTAGTTTTAATTAAAACGAACCACAAACCCAAGAAATAAAACAAGTTTATATAATTATTAATTATATAAGGGCGCGTCAATAGTTCAGCAATAAATTCTACTACAATTTATTACAAATTCAAAGAATATATTTTTCTCAAAATATGGCATTCAATTTATATCACTATTTGTTGCACCTATAGATAAATTAAAAGAAATAAATAAAACAATCTTTTTGACCTAAAATATTACAAATTCATTAGATTTTCTTCTGGTTTCTTTAATTTTAAAAGGAAAATATACCCAGGCGTATGCTACGAAATAAATTCCTTTTTATATTTCAAAAAAGTATTGCCCCTAACTTTTCAATATTTTCGAACAAAGTTTCCTTGAATTTTTCTTTTTAAATAACGTTCCATTTTCACTTAATTGACTTTTATTTTTATTAAGAACTTCCTTAGTTTGAAAGTTTATATTTTCGTGTTTTAAAAAATTATAGTAAATACACTGAAAATATAAGAGCATATTGATCGGAAAATGTATCAAAATCTAATCAGATTAATCTTTTAAGATCGGTTATAAATAATAAAGTTTTGCCCAGGAAATTATTAAGAAAGTAATATCATATTAAGATTAATTTCGAAATGCTCTTACATTGTCTTATTTACAAATGTACGTGAGTTTCCTCCTTCTGCTTGGTGTTGCTTCACTGCTCCCCTGGGATTAATTATTTACTTAGTATTTCCTCTTTAAAAGCTACTTTGAACCAATACACGGGACATTATGAGAAGATCTTAGTCAAACAAAGAGAAAAGATAAAAAACGAAAGGCCGTTACTAAATTTAATCGAAAATGTGTTCTTAACGATGATTTCAGTACGCAGTTTGAATAGAGGCTATTGAGAATTCATTGTGTCTTTTAAAGTCCATGGTGATTGAATTAGACAAACACCAGAAATGTACAAAACTTGCAATACATTACACAAGAAAAAATGAGGTGTGGCCACCACACGACTTTCTTATACGTATGAAAGTGTTACTTCCAGTCCGAATTTTGAAATTTAATTTATATAAAAAATATTCCAAATCGAACTATAAATACTTTTGTACTCTTCATAAATATACAGGGTTTTTCACCTAACCCGTTCGTTAGAAGTTTTCGTGGTTAGAAAAAACTTAGAATTCTGAAATTTTGGGTTCCAGGGTTATTCAAGATTCTCTTTCATTTTAAAATATTTTCAAGATCATACTACTTCCGGTTATACCGGAAGTCGCCATTAACTTCCTTATTTTAAACGGAACACCCGGTATATTATTTCATTTTTGGATTCCTGAGAAAATTTCATAGTGGGTTTACATCAGGTTTCCCTAGACCTATTTTCAATTTTTTCTTAGATACCTTGATTTTTTTAAAAATTTGACAGATGTAGCCCTGTTTTGAGCATTGCGCCCTTTAACCAATTTCGATTGGTGGAAAGCGCTTCTGGGGTAGACGGAAGCACAGGAATGATACTTTCGAATGCCATATTGACAACTGATTTATCGCATACAGGGTATCCAAAATTTAATGACCACTTACATCATTTTAAAAGTTGAAAAAGTAGGTTTTTTCAAATGGGACACCCTGTATTTTATTGGATGGTCGGATGCAGAATTTGATTCTGCATCGATTTGCTATAACATTCCCTATACCTATTTCCAGTGGTTTTCCTGTTAATCCAAATTTTTTATTTTAATGTGGTTTTTTGGCAGAAACCGAAACATCGCTTGCCTTTCGAAGCCAAATAAACATCAATGAAACGGTAAAAAATTTACTTTAATTAGAACATGACATTAGTACATAACATTTAGAACGAAATATAAAATAAAAACAAAAAATTGGAACATAATGACAAAAAATAATAAGAGAATGTAAAATTACAATAATTGTTCTATATGACCTCCATTTTGGTTCAAACACTGAATAACTCTGTCATATACTCCTCGCGAAACAGATCTCCGAAGTTCGTCTGGACTTATATTAGTGAACGCATGGTGAACACGGTTCAAAAATTCCTCTCTAGTTAGTACCGGCCTAAAGTACACTAGTTCTTTTATACGACCCCATAGGTAAAAATCCAAGGGGGTCAAATCGGGTGATCTGGGTGGCCTCCAAGGTCCCCGCGGGCCAACCCACCGATCCTCGACCATCATTGACAATTGCCGGTGTACAGCTATAGTTGAATGTGCTGGAGCACCATCAAGCTGAAACCAACTGTTTGCTCTATCACGTGAAGGTAGGGTATTTAGAAAATCACTAACAAACCCTCTCAGTATCTCCAGATATCTAGCCGCATTTAAATTTCCATCGTACATTTGATAAGCCACTCTGTTGTCCATAATTAAACAAAAAACATTGAAACTACAGCGGTCTTGGTGATTATGTTCCCTAATAACATGTGGATTATCTTGTGCCCAGTAGTGAGTATTTCGGCGATTTGTAATTCCTTGCCTGCTGAATTTCGATTCATCAGTCCACATAATCTGATGAAGAAATCTCGGATCTTCGGTCATTTTCAAAATCATAAATCCGCAAAAGTTGACACGTCTTGCCTCATCACCAAGACGTAATCCGTGAACAGTTATCTCACAAAAAGGATGCAATCCATGTTTTTTTAATATTCTGTGGATTGATGTTTTTGAAATACCCAAATCCAGCGCTGCTGTCGAAATTGAACTCCGTGGATAAGCTTGAAGAAACGCCAACACATTCACCACGTTATCTTCATTATCAGTTACGGGATTTAGGTTATTTTGAGTTGCCCTTACGTTTCCAGTTGCTATAAAGCGAGTTTCGATTCTTGCGAATTTTCCAGGAGTCATTGTTGGTAGGTCCGGATATCGGTCATTAAATAGTCTGGATATTCGTCGAACAATTCGTCCACATTCACCGTACGTGTAAAACAAATTTAATAAATCATTATTGGAATATTCTTCAACATACTCCATTATAAACTGTACTTCAGCAAGTTAACAAAATCCCTAGAACTGTAAGTAGATACCCCACGAATCTGTACGATGATACTACTTTGACATTAAATCAGCATTGTTTCAATTCCTGTCAAAATCAAGGCTTATTAGGTAGAACTTTTGGAGTTTGATCACCTTTTGATAAAAATATGGATTAACAAGAAAACCACTGGAAATAGGTATAGGGAATGCAAATCGATGCAGAATCAAATTCTGCATCCGACTATCCAATAAAATACAGGGTATCCCATTTGAAAAAACGTACTTTTTCAACTTTTAAAATGATGTAATTGGTCATTAAATTTTGGATACCCTGTATGCGATAAATCAGTTGTCAATATGGCATTCGAAAGTATCATTCCTGTGCTTCCGTCTACCCCAGAAGCGCTTTCCACCAATCGAAATTGGTTAAAGGGCGTAATGCTCAAAACAGGGCTACATCTGTCCAAATTTTCAAAGAAATCAAGATATCTAAGAAAAAATTGAAAATAGGTATAGGGAAACCTGATGAAAACCCACTATGAAATTTCTCAGGAATCCAAAAATGAAATAATATATCGGGTGTTCTATTTAAAATAAGGAAGATAATGGCGACTTCCGGTATAACCGGAAGTAGTATGAATATTTTAAAATGAAAGAGAATCTTGAATAACCCTGGAACCCAAAATTTCAGAATTCTAAGTTTTTTCTAACCACGAAAACTTCTAACGAACGGGTGAGGTGAAAAACCCTGTATATAGAATGCATAATTTACGACATATTTGCAAAAAATCGATTTTCGATAAGAGTAAAAAACTTACTTCCGGTAGGAATTTCGAAAAATTTTTTTAATAAAATTCTTCTTAAATTTAAGTTTAAATAAATATGAATTCTTTATAAATTCGTCTAAACTTAGTAGTTGACGAAATATTGGCAAAATTCGAGTTTTTCACCGAAGTAAACTACTACTTCCGGTCGGCCGAATTTGCTGAAAATCTAATCAGTTCTCAAAAGGGAGATTATACACGTAAATCCAAAATTTGGAATTGACATCTCCAGCGGTTTGACCGCTATCGTGGTCACAGACAGACAGACAGACAGACAGATAGACACACAGACATTTTTTAAAAACCACTTTTTCGGTATCAGGGGACCTCAAAACGTGGACATCTGCAAAAATCTCGAGGTCGAAAATTTTCATCATCACAATATGTACTTCCTTATACTACGTATAAGAAAGTAAAAATGATATGCATTTCTTCAGATGCGTCTTGGGACTGGGGAAAGAAATCTTATTTTTTATATTTTTTGAAATTATGATTAGTAGTTAAATTATTATACATAGTGACAAAAAGTACCCACTGTGCGATTACGTCGTTTAAAGCCCCCTAGATCAGTATTTTTGGCCACTATCAAATTGTTCGATTTGTAAATTTTTAAACTTCGGCGGCAATTTCATGTAAATATCAATTTGTGAAGTCAAATTAGCTCGCTCTGCCGGCGACTAGTGGTAACATCGTATTTTATTAGAGTATGGAACATTTATCTTATTTATGTATGTAGATGGCGCCACTCATGAATAATTATTGTGTACACTAACTTATTCTTATGGCGTCCTTTCTGATGCCAACTGGCCACATTATCGCGACTATATCATCTCTTGTTTATTCCGATAAAATTGCTTATATACCATCTTCCATTGCAACCGTTGCCGTTAGTTATCTTTTACTTTTCTTTGAGCGGCTCTCTTCTTTGGGTTCCCATTGGTAGATTTTAAATTTAGCTCCGCAAAATGTTAATAATTTAATACATTTATTTATTTAACATCAGGAATTTGTACTTTGAATAAATCTGTCTGTCAAATATTTGAATTTGCTAATATACAGTATGGTAATTTATGTTTAATAGAATTTTAAAGGTTAATGTCTATTTCCCCCTTCATGTTTTTATCTCTTTTCTTGTTTAACAAATAATATTATATTTACAATAACATATTTGTTATAACTATAACTTGATATACTCTAGTTTTTAAATAGGGCAGTTATAAAAACTGTGTTTATTTAACTTTTATTGAATTTTAATATTTTGATCATAATTAATTTAAATGTTGACGGTCTTCATCTAGTTGAGATATAATTGTCCGAAATTGGATTTGTTACCGATGATTTTAATTTATTAGGAAAATTAATTAAATGGTTTCTGAATACTGCGTGTTCTGCATTAGGCACTAATCGTAGGTATGTGAATTGTATATTGTGTGAAAATTCACAATAGTCAGTACAACATAAATATATAAATAGAAGGAATAATGGCGCTGTAGCGCAACCGCAGACACGTGTTTCAGACTCGTTGGTCAGTGAGGTGTATGCACAAATAAGGTGGGACATCCTTGGAGATAGAAACAAAAGAAAGACCATCGAGAAGACAAACCACCAACTGCAGTTTAAATGTCAGAAAGTTCTCAGGTCTGAGTGACAACAACCGACACCGCTGCGAGGCACACATTATCAACTTATTATTGGAGATAGAAACAAAAGGAAGGCCATGGGGAAGACAGACCACCAATTGCAGCTTAAATGTTAGAAGATTTTCGGGTCTGAGTGACAAGAACTGACACCGCCGCGAGGCAGTACATTATCAGCTCGCCAATCGTCCAACCCAGGAATGATAAGACAATAGAAGAAATAACGCGGATATACAGGGTCCGGCAACGAAGCGGAGACGGAAGATTACATGCTTATTTGAAAGTTAGTCAAATATTTAGTCATCGGATATTCTTGCGCGCCATCAAGCGCACGTTTTAAAAATATTTTGGTTTATACAGAGTGTTCCAGATGCAAAAGCCATACTAAAGTTGCTTTTTTCTTTAATGGAACACCCTTTATATTAATAGATAAAATGATCCGCGCTTGAGAGCTGGTTACATGGATATAATGCTGTATGGGTCTAAAGTTGATAGTTTCTGTGTTAATAATTATTTTACTTGATAAATTAATATATTTCAGTAGGCTATTCTGCATAAGGAAAAACAAAAGATCCGGAACCAACAGAATAGAATATTTTTTACTAGTTTGAGTTTCGTTGCTATGTGAAATAAATTCTGTAACTGTTCGCGTTATACAGAGTGTTCACAGTTTTGCAAAATCGAAGGAATCTCGTAATTTTTAAATAGAACACCCTGTATATCAGTTCATTTTTGAATTGTTTATTAAATTTCATGTCAGAAACATGTAAGACGTTAATACTTTAAATGTGACTATTACTGAGCTACTGTCGTTTTTTGATATGCCTTTGTTAGTTTTTGCAAAAAAGTCAATTATTTCATTTTTCAATTTTACTTTCTTATACGTAGTATAAGGAAGTATTGTGATGATGAAAATTTTCGACCTCGAGATTTTTGCAGATGTCCACGTTTTGAAGTCCCCTGATACCGAAAAGGTGGTTTTTATTAACATCTCTCTCTCTCTGTGTGTGTGTCTGTGTTGTGTGTGTGTGTGTGTGGGTGTGACCACGATAGCGGCCAAACCGCTGTACATATCAATTCCAAATTTTGTATTTACGTGTAAAATCTCCATCTTGAGATCTGATTAGTTTTTCAGTAAAATCGGTAGACCGGAAGTAGCAGTTTACTTCAGCGAAAAAATCAAATTTTGCCAATATTTCGTCAACTACTAAGTTTAAACAAATTTATAAAGAATTCATACATACTTAAAATCAAAATTGAGAATAATTTTATCTAAAGAGTTTTCCGAAATTCCTACCGGAAGTAGGTCTTTTACTCTTATCGAAAATCAGTTTTTTGCGAATATTTCGCAAGTCATGCTTTTTAGACAAGTACGTTACGGGTATAAAAGTATTTAAAACATAATTTTCAATATCTTTTGTATAAAAAAAATTTAAAGATTCAGACCGGAAGTACCACTTTTACTCTTATTGAATAGCGATTTTTTGCAAATATGTCGTAAGTTATGCATTCTATATAAATTTATCAAGAATACAAAAGTATTTAAAACTGGATTTGCAATATTTTTTGTATAAATAAAATTTCAAAATTCGGACCGGAAGTAGCACTTTTACTCTTAGCGAGGAGCACTTTTTTGATAATATCTTGCAAAGTATGTATTCTATAGAGATTTATTAAGAGAATAGAAGTACTTAGAATAGTATTTTGAAGAATTTTTATAAAAAAATTCTTAAAATTCTATAATTTGAAACGCTCATACGTATAAGAAGTCGTGTGGTGGCCACACCTCATTTTTTTATTAAATTTCACATCAGAAACATGTACGACGTTAATACTTTAAAAGTGACTATTACTGAGCTATTGTCTCTTTTTGATATAATTTTGTCAGTACTATACTATATTAATTAAAACTACAAAACTTACAAAATTATATCAAAGAGAGACAATTGCTTAGTAATAATCACTTTTAAAGTATTAACGTCTTACATGTTTTTGATGTGAAATTTAATAAGAAATTCAAAAATGAAATAATATATGGGGTGTTTGCAAAAACTAACAAAAGCATATCAAAAAACGACAGTAGCTCAGTAATAGTCACATTTAAAGTATTAACGTCTTACATGTTTCTGACATGAAATTTAATATAAACAATTCAAAAATGAACTGATATACAGGATGTTCCATTCAAAAATTAGGAGATTTCTTCGATTTTGCGAAATTGTGAACACTCTGTATAACGCGAACAGTTACAGAATTTATTTCACGTAGCAACGAAACTCAATACTAGTAAAAAATATTCTATTCTATTGGTTTCGGATCGTTTGTTTTTCCTTATGCAGAATAGCAACTGAAATGTATTAATTCATCAAGTAAAATAATTATTAAAAAAAAGCAACTTTAGTCTGGCATTTCCATCTGGAACAGCCTGTATACACCAAAGTATTTTTAAAACGTGCGCTTGATAGCTCGCAAGAATATCCGATGACTAAATATTTGACTAACTTTCAAATAAGCATGTAATCTTTCGTCCCCGCTTCGTTGCCGGACCCTGTATAATAAAAATATGAGAAAAAATGTTGGGTTATTCCGCTGTAGTGCAACCGCAGACACGTGTTTCGGACTAGTTGGTCATCGTCAGTGTGGTATAGCTAAGAAATAAGGTGGGATATCCCTGGAGGTAGAAACAAAAGGAAAACCACCGGAAAAACAGACCACCAATTGCAGCTTAAATGTCAGAAGATCCTCAGGTTTGAGTGGCAACAACACGGTTGCATTACAGCGGAATAATCCGGTATTTTTTCCCCTATTTTCATTATGTATCCGCGCTATTTCCTCGATTGTTTTATCATTCCTGTGTTGGAAGACACGCAGCTTGACAATGTCTGCCTCGCGGTGGTGTCGGTGGTTGTCAGATTATGCCAATAATTTTCAAAATCACTACGAAAAAACTTTAAAATACGCTTATGAGATTCTAATGTAAAAATTCTAATGAAAATTGATTTCAATTTACAGATGCGTAGCAATTGTAAAACGTAAAAATCGCTAAAATGCACATGGCAGATGCGTAAATCAATTATAGAAACATTATAAGCGTTTTTCTATATCCCAAAATTGTTAGGTTATAATACATTTATTTCCATTTCACTTGACTGTGCTGCTTAAAGTATCAATTCTATTTGGTCGGACTATACGTAATTTATCAAGAAATTTGTTTTAAATAGTCCTCCGATAAAACATTTCCACTCTATACAGAGAACTATGTTTCCAAAAGGCAAATTTTCATCTGCTCCTTAGCAGTGATTGAAAATAAATGTCGAAATAATGCATTTCACCCGTTTCTGCTTTCCATTTATTTTCAAAAACCAATTCGCAGAGCGCTTTTTTACAATCGTTGTCAACTCATATTGTATCCGATATACTTTTCAGATTGTTCCCGAGTAGTTTTGGTGCATCTCATTCGGGCTCCCGGGGGAAATTATCTCCTGTACCTGGAACGTAGTCGGGCGAGAATTAAACCGTACTTCATTACAGGAGGCTGTCTCCCTTAATGGGTTTTATAAGTGACGGGAAGCGCTTCCACTGAGCCATGCTGCACTTGACGCGGACATTGTAAGGGTGAAAGCTGAACTTTTCAATTGTTCTCTTTGGACTTAATAAATTGATACCGCGTTTTAATGACAGCGTATTAAAGCAATGTTCTTGATATTGTAATCATGATAACGGCATATTTTGAAATCAAGTTGTGCATTACCATTATTAAAAAGATTTATGTTTTCCAAAATATCGTTTTTAAGTATTTTACTACACGTTTCCTCTATGGTTTACAGAGAATGTATATTTGGTGTATATACGAAAATAGTCATATTTTGGAAATTACCATTAAAAAATCTTTATAGTTTGAACTAACTTTATACCTAATTATACGTAGTATAAGATAGATTAGATGATGAAATATTCGACCTTAATTTTCTTGCAGATGTTCACGTTTCAAAGTCTCTTGATAATGAAGAAGTGGTTTTTATATATATTTCTCTCTTTCTCTCTATGTATACAGGGTTTTTCACCTAATCCGTTCGTTAGAACTTTTCTATGTTAACGCCTTAGGACAGTTTTGAAAATTTGTAGCACGTAATGTTGATACTTGGTCTGTTAATATAAAATATTTACACTCATTAACCACTTTTGGTTATACAGGAAGTCATAGCCATCTTTGATTTTTTAAATTGAATGTTATATTTTTTATTGCTCTTTTAGATTCCCTGTAGAGTGCTGTAACATTAATATATTATAATAATAATCATTAATATCTCTAAAACTGTGAGAGATAGGCATAGGGAAACCTATATCTGTATGATGCAAGATATACATCTACTTACTAGGGCGTGCTCATGTACAGGCTATTCCATTAAAAAAAACGATTTTTCTTAAATTTAAGATTACATAAATAATCGATAAATTTCGAACACCCTGTATGAGATTTATTAAATATTTAGACATTACTCATAATCTCATACCTTTCCTTGTTTGCAGTAGAAATATGACTTAATTCTATTCAAATACGCCTTAGATATGTGGTTTTAAAAAGTGTAATCAAAAAACAAAAAATTTGACAAAAATCAAAATAATTCAAAAACGGTTAATTATTCACAAAATAAAACCTAATTAAATGTGTTACAGCACTCTACAAGGAATCTAAAAAAGCAATAAAAAATATAACATTCCATTTAAAAAATCAAAGTTGGCTATGACTTCCTGTATAACCAAAAGTTGTTAATGAGTGTAAATATTTTATATTAACAGACCAAGTATCAACATTACGTGCTACAAATTTTCAAAACTGTCCTAAGGCGTTAACATAGAAAAGTTCTAACGAACGGGTTAGATGAAAAACCCTGTATATGTAATCACGACAGCTGCCAAACGGCTAAGGCAATCAATAATAAATTTTATATTAGGACTATAATCTCTTTAATGAACTCAGTATAGTAAAAGTTGTAGTATATTAGGTAAAAAAAAGCAAAATTTACAAATACCTCGGAACCTAATGAATTTAAAAAATTTCTAAAGAATGCAAATATACAGGGTGAGTCATCTGCCTGGGGAGGGCAGATTGTGACTACATGAGAAAAGATATTTGGAAGCGGTTTTTCTCTCCTATGATAGCCACTCATTAGTAGCACCTATTAAATTTATTTTGTTTTATACAGAGTCCTTACTTGGTGGCTGACCATGGTTATAGTTTTTTAAACGGAACACCTGTGTATTAGTACATTTTTGTATTTCCCGTATAATTCTTAGTTTAAAAGTTAGAGTCCAAAAATTTAAATTTTTTCATTTATTACAATTTTTCTGAAAAATTCAATGTTTCTATAAAATTATATTTCTCGAAAACTACGTGGAAACAATTTTTAGTAGCGTCGTTTTAATAAAAGGTCTTAATACAAGCATATTTTATTTTCTTCAATTACTATTTACATGTGCAGAAAACTGGCGTAAAAGTAGGTACATGAAACATTGTCCGTTAATACTACCTTCAAAGAAATAGAAATGCGGGCCTCACATTCGATCACCAAGAATGCGTCCCCATATGTTGATGACCTATTTTATTTGAATAATGATAAAAATTTCTTTTGTTGGAAAGCAGCTTCATCCGTAAATAACACTTTATCAAAAAGAGTTGCTTGGGCATTAATTTTAGGTATTGCCCATTGGTAGAACACTCTTCTAAAAACAAATGATGGGTGCGTAACTCACTATTTAAATGTATTCATTACGGATAACATTTGTTTTATATTAAGGTCCTTACAACAATTGTTTAGCTAATATCTATCAAACGATTAATTTCAGGGGTATTGGCGTGTGGATTTTCCTTTGCTGACATAAAAATTCGTAAATGATTTTCATTATTTATTACATATTTAGGTTTTCCTGGTTTTGAATAAACAAAACCTACCAGTAGTGATGAAAGCATCCATTCTTCTCCTAAAGATATATGTTCTGGAACATCTTCTGCTGATAAACTCTGGGCTAATAAATAATTTCTTTGACTTTTTGATTTCCCTCCGTGTTCAAATAAGAAACATCCTACTTTAGTGATTTATAACCATGGTCACCCCTAGGTGGTACAATAATGTTATTGTAAAATTATTCGATAATATTACTATTACATAATAATGCTTATTATACAACCACATTATTACATCTACTAGTTCACACTTTATTTTTAAGCAACAGGTGTTGCTTCAAATAATTTGTTTAAATTTATGAAAATAAAGCTTTCGCCTTTATATTATCTTAAATTTATTTTCATGCGGTGCATTGAAAATGTTAAAAGCTTAACATATTTTATTTTATTTTTTATATTATTAATGTTTCTTGCTCTATATATGAATGTATGTTTTATTTTTTTAACTTTTAATTATATTGTCACTTAATGTATTTTTTTACTTACAAATATTGTGAGCATACTGATGCGGAGCTTGCTTTCGGGCGTATACAGTCTCAGCGGCCGAGTTTATTGTCTGCTGGCAGGGCTAAACGACTATACACCGAAGGCGATGCAAGGCCTCCTATGTATACGTACGGAGGGCAGAGTCTGGCATGTGCGTATATGTAGGGGCCATATAGCTTCTCGAGCGATTCACATGTACATATATATGCTGTATATCTTATGTTCGAAGTAGAGCGGCCCCGAAATCTCGGCGCACACCGACAATAAATAAATGTGTATTTGAAATGATATTGAGTTTTATTTATGGTACTTTCAAAATAGAAAGTTTCCTTAACAAAAAATGTACTCGTATTCCCCTATCTAGCCCATCACTAATATTTACCCTAGTCGAAGGGACTATTTTGAGACAAATCTTTTATTTTCTTACGCTCCTATTTTTACACAAATCTTTTTTCTCCAAAAACAGAAATATAAAAAACACAATGTATAGTATTATTTTTTACTTGGTTTAGAGTAAATAAATCAAAGGCTACAATGCACAATTTTTCACATATTAGTCCCCCCGATCGACTTTACTACAACTATTAATTTTAATGTGCCATTACTTCCAATACTTACAGTCGCTTAATACAAATAAACGGTTTCCATAGGCTACCTTCGTCAGCATGCTGTATATGTTAAAATGAGAACACATGTGTAATAACCAAGCTCTGATGCAGTTTACGTAGAACCACATACATTTGTTCAAACTATGATTAGTATATACAATGGATTGCGAAATTTTGATGATTTAGAGTTGCCACAGAGAACATAATCAAAATTACGAGTGTAATAATTATAAGTATTGAAGTTTGTTTGAAACTCATCAATGTTTTCGTTAATGCAAACAACTAGTTTTGAATAACTCTTGTATATATTGCCACAGGTGTTTGCAATTGCATGAAATTATCACAAGACTCGCTGTGACCTAATCATTAATACTACATATTGTTTTGTTTCTATGAATAATGTATGTGTCAATTTTACATACATATTACTAAAAGCCAGATTATCAACTCTAGATGGGAATTAATATGCATCAAATTAATTTTTTTAGGTACATAGGGAAAACAGATTTCTATGTTTAGGTATTTTCTTTTGGTGTATTTCACTTAGCACAAATAAATATTTACTTAAGAAGAGATAATACTTATCAGTTATTTGTCAAATTTAGTAAAAATAGTTCCATTTTTTTTTGACGAAAACAAATTCTCAAGACAATATATTCCGTCCTACTTATCGATCGCAAAGACTTTTGTGCTGGTGTTTTGTTTGTATGTTTACAGTTTATCTTTTTCAAACATAAACTGTAAACTGCGATATTTTTCGATATCTCTATTGTTATGCAAAATACAAGAAATATCAAAGACATCTTTATAAACTCTGTCGGATAAAATTATTTTCAACTGGACAGAATACTTAGTTTGCTCACAAATACGAACAACTATAAAATTTCAAATAGAACATTATTAGATTTTTAGCTTTCTTGGTTAATTCCAATATAAGTTTTTATAAGATAACAATTTTCTATATTCAGTCGCTTTTAAGGTACAGACACGTTCTTAATCTAGCCATCATAGGTATAAATACGAACGAACTACATGGAATAACAAAGAAAATAATAGAAGGTGTGTTCAAAATGAGCTTGCAAGTAGCAAAAGAAATACAAAATACTGAAAGTAGAATAACCTCGACACAACACAGCACCACTATAGTAGTACAGTAATCAGTAGTCAGGCCGAAATGAAACTTGGAGAGGTCAACGAGTTTATATATTTGAATGACAGAATTACTTGTACATATGAGGAGGTCGGAGAAATAGATGCAAGAATAGTAAGAACAAATATAGTCGCAGGAACTCTAAACTACGTATCTATTGAGATCAAAGCACCTAGCAAGAACGGCAACATTTCAGCTCTAAAAAACAGAGCTGCGACCAACTGCAACATATTGCTGCGACTCCTGGGTATTGAATAAAAAAGCACAAGAAAGCTTGATGAGATGGGAACGGAAAATATTCAGAAGAATTTTAGAAGAAAAGAATATAATTGATAGGAATGAGAGATTAACAAACAAAGAAGTCCATAAAATATATGGCTGGGTTACAATGAATGGATAATAGAAGATCGAGACTTAACAGACAAATATGTAAAAAACTGTAAATTCAAAGCCAAAAGCAGGGAGTAATGAAAACATATGATACGTTCTCCACAATAAAAAATAAAACATTGTAAAAGATTGGGAATCATAAGAAAAAGTTAATTTCTTTACCACTTCGGCTGCTCTCCGATTATCACTTATTCTATCGGTCATAAATAAATATTCCAACAAATTAAACACGACTTCGAAGAAAGTATTGGAATTTCTTAAATTAAGTACATAGCATTTATTCAAGAAAATAAATTACATAGCACGAAGTTGGTGCTGTTAAAGAACCATTTTCACAATAAGCAAAAACATTTCTGGATAAAGAATTTAATATTCTGCCTTTTAAAAAACTAAATATTGACACCATATATTCCTCTATATCGTATGGCATTTGTATGATATACATATTACCTATAAATTTTCCTCTATATGTAAATTTCAGATAAATCTATTTAACAATATATTATACAGGTGAGTTTTTTTTCATTATTTGTATGGGAATCTCGAAAACCATAAGAGATACGCATTAGGTTAAATGGAGAAAGATTTGCATCTTTATAAGCCTCATCCAGATCCGTTTTTGTCAATTTAAGAAAATGCATGGTTTACTAGATATTTGCAAAAAATAGAAATTCTCCAAAACCTTTTAAGTGCTATAACTCTTCTATCCTTAAAGGTAGAATTTTTTTTTTTGAATATTGTTTTTAAGAAATTCAATTTCAAACAATGACATCTTCTTAAATTTTGAATTTTGCTTAGCATTTTTGAGTTAGCAAGCAAAGTCTAATTTTTTTTAAATGGAAATCATAGGTGACTATGACATATTCTAATAGTGCATTTCTTTCTGCTTGCAGTGATGTAAGGGTTGTAGAACTTAGTTTAGTAAATAACAGCACAATACACTATTATTATGTTTAACAAAAATCATGTCTTGCCATGGAAAACGCGATATTAATAAGTGAAGCATTATGTTTACTTCATCATTGACAGTTCGTTCATTAGGGTGACTATAGTTGGTTTTGTTAGTGATTTAGTTGCTTTACAAAGTTAGGTATGGTGTACACAAATGTTGAGAAACTTGATATGATGTTACATTATTTGTAACAAAAATAGTAAAGAAGCCGCCGAACGCTATTTTTTATTGTATTTTGATCGCCCTCAACCATCGTTAGACACCTTCAAGAATTTATACAATAAATTAAAAGAGTATGGAAATTTTGTTAAACCTCGAAATAAGGGTAATATTGGTGAAAACACGCAGATGAATGTTTTAGCTGCTGTTAATCAGAAATCCATCAAGGCGCTGCTACCTCACAACGCACGGTAGTGAGAATTTTATCAAAACATAAGTACCATCCTTATAAAAAATTAGTTGGTCAAACTCTACACCCTGGAGACGATGAAAGACGATTAAATTTTTGTGCTTGGTTCGTAAATATGTGCCATGAAAATAATAACTTTCCGATGCAGATCTTATGGACCGACGAAACACGTTTTACAAACTGCGGCATGTTCAATCGCACCTGTGGGCGCAAATATATCCTCACCGTTTAGAAGAAAGGCGACCCCAGGTTAGATTTGGCTTCAATTTATGGCGTGGTGTTATTGGTTCGCAACTTGTTGGGCCATTTATTTTTAATGAAACTTTAACGGGAAATCAATATTTGCAACTTCTTAGGGAAGATTTCGACAATATCCCAGATGAATTAAATTTACAGACCCGTACAAATTTACGGTGGTTTCAACACGACGGTGCCCCGCCTCAATATCAGGCACAGGTCAAAAGATATTTAGATGAATTATTTCCAAAGTCGTGGATCGGCAGAAATGGTCCTATTTTATGGCCTACAAGTTCCCAAATGATGAATTAAACATAATGCTTCAATTATTAATATCGCGTTTTCTATGGCAAGACATAATTTTTCTTAAACATAATAATAGTGTATTGTGCAGTTATTTATTAAAATAAGTGCTACAACCCTTACATCATTGCAAGCAGAAAAAAAATGCACACTACTAGAATATGTCATAGCCAACTATAGTTTCCATTTAAAAAAAATAGACTTTGCTTGCTAACTCAAAAATGCTAAGCAAAATTAAAAATTTAAGAAGTTGTCCTCGTTTGAAATTGAATTTCTTAAAAACAATATTCAAACAGTTTTTTCCTAACTTTAAGAATAAAAGTGTTATAGCACTGAAAAGGTTTTGGAGAATTTCTATTTTTTGCAAATATGTAGCAAACCATGCATTTTCTTAAATTGACAAAAACGTATCTGGATGAGGCTTATAAAGATGCAAATCTTTCTCCATTTAATCTAATGCGTCTCTCTTATGGTTTTCGAGATCCCCATACAAATAATGAAAAAAAAACTCACCCTGTATATTCCAGGAGCTGAATATCGTTTGACATTTTTTATAGAATGTATATCGAAGCATAAAAAAGCACTTCATTCAACACTACTTTTAACGCCAACATTAAGGGGATATTAAAGTCGATTTGTATTTGGGAATTCACTATAATTGCTTTTAGAGGTGTTGGCCCGTAGGAGGAGCCAAATGCAAGCCATCTCATTCTCACATATTTGAAATGAATGTGTTGTTTTCCGTCACCCGAATACAGAGAAACAACTGAACTATTCAAATCAACCGCAGCAGAATATCGTGACAAATACGATGGTCGATTATACTAGCAAAAAAGAGTGTTCATACAAGCAGATTTGTATTTTTCCTCAGTTTATTTGATTTTAGCGTTTTTTGCATGAAGGAAGGTTATTTCGCAATAGTTATTTCTTTTAGAAAAGGAAATATTTGGCAAATACTATATATAAACAAAAATTAAAGTATTCCATTCAAACAAGTGCAATAAATGTATTCAAAGACATCTCTACGAAATGTACCAAGAATGTATTTGAAATTGACAATTTTTTTTTGCTGCAATAAAATATTTGTATGTGCATATGTGAACGAGACACTTTCCACAATTACGCAATCAACTCAATAAAAGTTTTTCTTTCCGTGATAAGTATAGTTATATCGCGATCCTTGCTGGCTTTTCGCACATACAGTAAATACTAGTTAGGGCTGTTCGCTGTTCTTATTATTTGGAGAATTAATTTTTTGACACTTTTTGGTGTTGAGTGCCGAAGTAGAGTGTGACGTAAAGGTATTCACAATGGCAAGAGGCAACAGAAACTTAAAGAAATATCCAAGATTATCCTCAAAGCGGAAAAATAGAAGCAGGCAAGTGTTAAAAAGACTCTATAAGAGCAATGAGAGTGATCCATCATCAACCGTTCAAGTTTGCCAAACGTAAATTCAATACCTTTCTCAATCATTTATATTATATTTATTTTTTTTTCTTTCAAGTTCGGTTAGTCATGAGGATGTTGATAAAGATTACATGGATGTATTACATGCGATTGAACTTGAACCTGAAGTTGACTTATCAAATGAAAATATTTCAAAGTAGGCAGTTCCAGCAACTATTTAAATTATTATTTGTATTATAAAGCAAGTTATATACAGGATGTTTCCAAATAAGTTTGGAAAGTTTTTTAGAGGGTGATTCCTTGTCAAAAATTAAAGGGGGTCTTTCATGTAAACAAAAGCTCTTAGGCTTGTCTTTGGAAACATCCTGTAAACATAAGCACATACAGAGCTGTTCGTTATAAATTAATTGCGTTTTGAGTTTATTTTAGAATTGAAATAATAAAAGAGAGTGCACATTCTGAATACTCTGTTTCTGGTAGAAGAATAATTGATGTTGAACAATTCTTTAAATCAATTGTGGAGTTCAAACATAATCCATTGTTTTCCTGCAATACTGAGAATTTGAAAATAATAAATGAAAAGAAACTTGGTCTCAATAGTATTTTTTATTTACAATGTGCAATGTGCAAGGAAACATCATCCGTAAGCACAGATAGTGCATCGAAAAATTCGCTTGATATAAACAAAGCAGCAGTCTTGGGAATGATATCCTCAGGAGGTGGTTTTTCGCAGCTGGAGAAAATTCTTGCATTTTGTAACATTCCTTGTATGAGTTTTCCAAAGTTTGCTGCAACTCAGGATGAAATTTCTCCTCTCATTAGTGGAAGTGCATTTGATTTAATGGAGGCAGCAGGAAAGGAAGAGGCTCAACTCGCAAAGGAAGTAGGAGACGCGGATCAAGACGGCATTACACATATCGCTGTAATAGCAGATGGAGCCTGGTGTAAGCGTTCATATCGGACGAATTACAGTGCGTCATCAGGTGTTGTTAGTACTTTCCTCAATTTTGTTTGACATGTATTTCCATGAAGACATTGAGAACATAATATTTCATTTTTAGGGAGTTATTATTGGGCAAAAATCCAAAAAAATATTATATCTTGGTATCAAGAACAAATATTGTTGTATGTGTTCCCGTGCAGAAAAAAAAAACAAGAAGATGTCAAACCTCATACCTGTTTCAAAAATTGGTGCAAACATGCAATGGAAGCAGAAATAATTGTAGAGGGTTTCAAAAGCAGCATTGAAATGCACGGGCTGAAATATAAATATCTTATAGGGACGGGGATAGCAGCGTAACAAGAAAATTAGCTGAGGCAATGTGCTGTTAAACACTGGATTAAAGAAGATATTTCACATGAGCAAAAAGTGAGGAAACTGCGTTCTGATATTCTCAATTCATCCAAACATATATTTGGAGAGCATTCGAATTGTAAACAATATTTTTGTCAAGGTAAGTATTCTGGAAGTGGATTTTTCATAGTGTATCATTTAATATATATATTATGTAGGTAAGGATGAACGCAAGTGGGTGAATGAAATGACGGAAACTGGTCTTTTGCAAGATGTAGAAATTCTGTTGTACCGCTTAGTGCATAATGCTGATAGTCTTCTCCTAAACATGGATAATAATGCTGCAGAGTGCTACAATTCAGTTGTCGCAAAATTTGTGAGTGGGAAAAGATTGAATTTATCCAGCAGAGGTTCATACCAAACTCGATGCGAAGCAGCAAGTGTGAGTTTTTCAGCAGGATCACATAATTATCCTGGCATAATATATAAGGCAATATCGCAGAAAAGCCCTGGACAATTTACCAAAAAATTAATGCGCAGAAGAGAAAAGCAACACCTCTACCATAAATCCCCAAAGACCTTATTCCCTGAAAAATATCGCAAGAAGTTGAAAGCTAAGGCACCCGCAGACAAAGATTACGGGCCTGTCGCGGCTCTTCTTTCTGCTGAACTGCCCGAGAATTATGAAATCCTGAAAAAAAAATGTTTGGAAAATCTACAAAAAACGCCTTCTCAAATTCGTGACTTAGAGAAGAAAACTGATGGGCAAAGTAGCAATGACGACTGGAGAACCGATCGTCACAATAGACTGACTGCTTCCAGTTTTGGCAGAATATGCAGAATGAGGTCAACCACGTCTTGTAATGCAACTGTTAAAGAATTGGTGTATAGTACTTTCACAGGAAACGAGGCTACCGAGTGGGGTATTAGCCACGAGCCAATTGCTAGAAAGGAATTTGAAAAACATTTTGGACTTGAAGTGTCCTCATGTGGACTTTTCGTAGATTCCGTGCTTGGTTTTCTTGGTGCCTCGCATCGGTACCGATGCGATCATAGAAATTAAGTGTCCAAAGTCCATTTGTAATTTGTCACCTCGTGATGCCGTCGACCAGAAGAAAATCAAATTTGCAATAATTGATGATGATGGAATCTTTCATTTGAAGAAAACAGCCCATTTTTACTACCAGGTCCAAGGACAAGTACACATTTCTCAAAGGAATGTGTGCTATTTTGTCTTGTGGAGTCCACTGGGAATGGAAGTAGAGCATGTTTGAAAACACACTATTAGGAATAAAAATATGTTAACTGCTTATTCGACCTGTTTAGATTTACAGAGATGACAACTTCTGGACGAATCATATGGAGTTACAACTACGAGATTTCTATGAAAATTGCGTTCTACCAGAACTCATAGATCCACAACTTCCACAAAATCTACCCTTCCGAGATTTGAGGCAGAAAAACAAATTTGTAGAATCCGAAAAAGTGTAGAAAAACTAAAAAAATAATCTATATCATCGTTTTGTGTGTGTTTAATATTCTTATTTCATTTGTTCCATTTTTAGTACACATTTTGCGTGTTTCTCTTTTGTTATTTCATAACACAATCCAAAAAAAAATTAATTTTCGATTGTGAAAGTAGTTACGGAGTTTAGTCAATAATTTCAGCGAAAAGTAACGTGAATGCGATCCATTCTTGCGAAAATCATGAGAAATTTCCGAGGATGTGTGTCGGATTGATTTATATGTTCGACCTAGGAATGAGGTATTTAATTGTGATTATGCGGACATCATAATTAAGTATAATAAAACTTAGACTGGAATTATTTTGTTTTTTGAAAATTTTTATTATATATTTTGGTTATAATTATACATGCTAAAAGGCATACATGTGGATAGATTCATATTTTTTGAGTGTTATTTAATTGTCTTAGGAATATCTGTTTTGCAATATTTTCTATTTTGAAATATTATACATCATACATTTTTGGTAATATTATTTATTTGTTAATATTTTGTAAATGTTTAAATAAAAGTTGAAATAAAGGTTTTAATTTATATTATAAAACTATATGTTAAATAAAGTTATTATATTTGTTCTTTGAAAAATTTGTGTTTTGCTTTATAAATTGCCATACCACTTTGAAGTGTTAAAGCTACCTACACCCTGAGATATAGAGTAAATGCCGGGAAGAGATTTTGTTAAAGATAAGAGGAACAAATAAGAGCATAAACCACTGCTAAGTTGCTAACCCACCGTTTTTTAGCAATATAACTGTGATTGTTTATTTCCAAGAGTTAAAATCATTTTCTAAATATTATTCAAATTACTAAGGTCACAGCAATATGTGCGTTTCAAATTATACAATAGTTGGTCTAAATTAAGTTTTAAATAGTTTTATCTTCTTAAAAAATTAAACCTGTAAGTCTGTTACACAAAAAAATTTTGTTATAGGAAAATTATTCAGAATCCTATTCTAAGTACTTCTATTCTCTTAATAAATTACTATAGAATGCATACTTTAAGAGATATTTGCAAAAAAGTGCTACTCGATAAAGGTAAAAGTGATACTTCCGGTCAGTGGCGGCTCTTTAATGAAAGCAAGTGAGCAATTGCACCCCCTGGAATTTTGAAACAAAACAAACCAAGCGGCGACTAACTGTGAAAGTATTTATTTATTACGTATTCATAGTTATTGAACAGGAACGTGGCGTGTGCGGCACGCGTAACAACCTACATGCACCCATCGTCGTCACAGATATAATGACGACTAACAGCGCACGAGCAACTATTCGAATGTTTACCCCTTTCACCGAGAGAAACATACCCATGAGCAAAGCCCAACCGTTGCTCCGTTAAGCCATTAACATTACATTTAAGGTGGGGAGAACTGTATTTTGTTCTACTTCCATATCGTATAATACATAGCGTGTGAGCAGAAGCTGCAGAATTGGATAAATTGCTCAGAGATCACATCGAAGCAGCACCGGTTTTTAAGGGATTATCAAAAACGATACAGAATGAGCTGCTTGATGCAATGTTGAACGTGTATCATGGACAAGTTTCCAGTGAAATTAAAGCAACCGACTTCATATCTGTGATAGCTGATGAAACCACAGATGTGTCCAATCAGTTTCAGTTGGTGGTTGTTTTAAGATATATTGTGAACGCGAGACCAGTCGAAAGATTTTGGAAATTTCTTCTGCCTAGTGGACATGATGCTAATTCTTTATCTGCTTCCATCCTTAACGAAATTAGTTTGCTTGTTGATGACCCAGAAAAACTGATTGCACAGAGCTATGATGGGGCAGCAGTCATGAGTGGTGCTATTAACGGCGTGCAAAGACATGTCCAAGACCAGTATCCAAGGGCCAATTTTGTACATTGTTACGCACATCAGACAAATCTTATTATGTCACATGCTACATCGAGCAGTAGTAATTGCAGATTATTTTGCCAATCTGACGGGATTATGTACTTTTTTTCTCCACTTCACCACAACGAGCTGCAAGATTGGAAGAATTCCTTCAGAGAAAAAGCTTACCTCGTTCTTCAAAAATAAGATGGAACTTCAATTCTAGGACAGTGAATACAATATATGAGCACCGAGCTCTAGAACAAATCGAGGGAGAAGCTAGTTTACAAACTACCATTCATCAAGCTGGTGCCAATTTGCGAATTTTAGAGGAGGAAAATTTTATCTATTGGTTAACTTCCTTTCATAAAATTATGCCACATGTGGACATATTGTTTAATCAATTACAAAATGTCAATACAGATGCATTAAAAATCAAGAATAATTTAGATGATTTTGAACGCGCTATTGGAAAAATTCGAACCGAAATCGCTGACACAGATAATCAGTTGGTTAAACAAAATGACTCAGAACTGACTCCTCGACCATCAACGCGACGAAGAGTAACTGATGGTAGCCAAAGACGGAGGGAAACTATTGAAGTGTGCGATATTATTTTGCTTAAAATAAAAACTAGATTTCGGTATACAGGGCACTTAATATTAGCAAACTTAATTTCTTTTAAACAGTTCTCCTCTTTTCAAAAAAAAATTCCGGAAGATTGCATTAAAGAAGCAGTAAAGTTTTATCCATGTCTCAATGCAAGCAGACTACGAACTGAATTAAGTGTTCAATATTCTAGAGAAGAATTTAGGCAAAATATAGAAGTCAGTGCTGTAGGTCTGCTAGGCCTTCTGCTGGATGGATTAAGCGACACCTTTAATGAAGTTGTTAAGCTTTTAAAAATTGTCATTACAATCCCAATGACAACGTCTGAAGCGGAACGCCAGTTTTCACGGCTGAAGAGAATAAAAACTTTCCTGAGAATTACAATGAAAGAAGACAGATTAAATGCCCTTACTACGTTATCTTGTGAAAAAGAATTTATAAATGATTTCCCAAATTTTAATGAAAAACTTAGGTGTGGCCACCACACGACTTTCTTATACGTATGAGCGTTTCAAATTATAGGATTTTAAGAATTTTTTATACAAAAATTATTCACAATCCTATTCTAAGTACTTCTATTCTCTTAATAAATCTCGATAGAATGCATACTTTGCAAGATATTATCAAAAAAGTGCTACTCGCTAAGAATAAAAGTGCGACTTCCGGTCCGAATTTTGAAATTTCATATATACAAAAAATATTGCAAATCCAATTATAAATACTTTTGTATTCTTGATAAATACATATAGAATGCATAACTTACGACATATTTGCAAAAAGTCGCTATTCGATAAGGGTAAAAGTGGTACTTCCGGTCTGAATTTCGAAATTTTTTTTATACAAAAGATATTGAAAATTATGTTTTAAATACTTTTATACTCGTCACGTACTTGTCTAAAAAGCATGACTGATTTTCGATAAGAGTAAAAGACCTACTTCCGGTAGGAATTTCGAAAAACTTTTTAAATAAAATTATTCTCAATTTTAATTTTAAGTAGGTACATATGAATTCTTTATAAATTTGTTTAAACTTAGTAGTTGACGAAATATTGGCAAAATTCGATTTTTTCACTGAAGTAAACTACTACTTCCGGTCTGCCAATTTTGCTTAAAATCTAATCATTTCTCAAGAGGGAGATTATACTACTAAATACAAAATTTGGAAAACGCGCCCCAAATTAAAAAAAAGAGGAATACTGATGCGGAGCTTCATTCATCGGACACTAATATTGTCAACTGGGAAATTTCTGCGGCATAAATATCCAATTCGTAGAAAAGCCAGGCGATATCACACATTGAAAAATAAATATATGTATATGACAATTATTTTATCATTAAATCACATATATAAAATGTCTATTACACAACTCAAACAAATATTCCAAATAGTCCATAAATTATTTTAACAGATGCGAAAAATATAATAGGCAGCAACGTGTTCCAATGCAACTGCAACGCTATTTCTGCATGCAAACTAGAGAACTAAACAAAATCGCAATAAGTCAATCACCAAAAGTCAATTTAATTGTGTCCTTTTACGCGCCACGAAATTATTTAGTTCATTAATTTACTATAGCGGATGCTAAATAGGCAATACAAGCATAATACATGCAGCAACATGTTCCAATGCTACTGCAACGCTATTTCTGCATACAAATTAAAGAACTAACCAAAATTGCAATAAGTCAATCACCAAAATAAAAATAAATTGTATCTATACCTACTTCTGTATTGTCATTAAAATCATATACAATACAAGGCATTCATACATTTATTCCTATAAGAAAAATTTTTTTCGTATATGTATACTTGCGTGGTAAAATCATATAGCTTCGAAACTGGTAATAATATGAATGCGTAAAATTGGAGTGAGAAAAAGTGAAATAAAATACTCCAGACAACCGCAAAAAGTTCGGACAGTCCTATTAGGCGGGGCCAAGAAGTTGGGTGCATATCCGTAGCAGCTGAAGGCGCTGCTAAAATACAAATAATTCAGTATCGCAGCATTCCGGAATTTCTTAATTTAATTACTCAAATTAAACTTTTTTCCGCAATGCAAAAAGCTATATCTCACAAGAAAACATTGGTCTACACGGGAATTACATCCCTTTTGATCAATTTCATTTAATTCTTTCAGATTTTGACGGAGAAACACACGTACATTTTACTCTAATTTGGAATAAAAAAAATAGGTGGTTGTGACAAAAAATTACATAATCTGACAACCTTTCCGTGTACTCATATCTATATTGGAGTTGTACAGAAAATTTCACATTTCTATCTTAAACAATAGTAAAAAAAACTGATAAATTCGATATCTTGCTTTCTCGACCGCTTTAATATCCCCTTAATGATAATAATGTATACGGAAGACTAAGAAAGGAAGTGGACATAGAACAAGCTAGGTGTGCCTTTATTAAAGGAAAACAAACTCAAGATCATATAAGTATGCACTGAGAAAAACCTTCATTTAAGAAAAGAAACATAATTCTATGAAGAAATTTCGTGCAGGGAATGAAAGGATATTTTCCTCTATATGTATAATTAAATTATTGCCTGTTTTAATTAACAAAAGAAATTATTTATTTAAAAAGTCTTTTGGATATAATAAAGTGAAATTAAATAAGTATCAAGTAACAAGTTTTATAACATCAAATATATTATTTTACAAAGAGGCATGTCTCGAAATTAAAATGAGATACATATATTACTTTGAAACACAGTATGGTTTCAGACAAAATATTTTTATTGTAGCATATTTTTTTTACTTGAAATAAATATTGATAGCAAATCTTTCTGTTTTAGGGAATATATTTCCATACTTCAACCAGTTACATGATGTTTTTGTTTTGATGTGTTGTTCTTCTATTTTTATTATGTATCTCCATATTTTATTTCTTGTATCAACTTTATGGAAATATATAACTTCGGCTTTCAGTAAAAAATATTTAGTAAGGCGTACTCATTATTATAGTTATAAATTATTGTTACTATTATTATTGAAAAAAAAAATTTAAAAAGCAATAATTATATACCACTTGCAAATGCTTAAAGTCACTGACCTACCTATACTTACATACGTGTAGTTATTATACAGGATGTTTACTAAACATGCGTAAAAAATTAAGGGGATTATTCCTTGGACTGTTTTGGAGTTTTTTTGATCTTGGATGATTTGCGAAAAGACGATTTGTTTCGAAGATATAGAACAATAAAAGATTTTTAAAAAGAAAACAATTATCGCATCTACAGAATCTTATCTACAAAAACTGTTAAATATTACCACCAGATCGGATGCATGAATACACTGTTCTCCTCATTAGTTGTTAAACTGTTTCAAAAGGAATAGGCTGGCACTAATAATCCATTATCCAATTTCTCAAATCTTCTTCATTTTCCCAAAAGCAAAAATTCAAGTGATTTAAGTCTGATGATTGAGCATGTCGTAAGTGAGATCCACCTCGACCAATTTAGCAATCTTCAAATGTTCTAGTCTAAAATGTGTTAGTGCAGTATCGTAAATAAACCACAAAACATTTTTCGTTGTCAGTGGTAAGCTCACGAGTAATTGCAATCCATACGTTTGAGAAAAATGATTTTAAAAACTTCTTTTACTGCATGTAAATTTCCTAGATGCATTTATTGAGAAATGTGCTTCATCGGTAAAGAAAAATCAACGCCACTATTTCAGAGATTTAAACCAATGTATATAGAAGCCTATTCACGAAGTGCATTATGCAGAGTAAAATCAGTAGGATTTACTACCAGAACGGTAGGGATACAAGTATTGCTGCTTCCAAATTTTTTTATTTGCTATTTTGCTGGTAGAAGTATCAGCGTCTTCCTATACCCTGAAGGGTTGATTTTCTTCCAATTCTAGCGTTGTTATTGAATTTGATATTTCTCTTCCTTCATTTCGTAGAAATGTGCTCAAGATCTTGATGAGTGATGGTTTTCCTATCAGAAACATAACTAATGGAGAATCGCTCACTGTACAATCGTCTAACCTGTAACCAAAGACACGCCCATCAACACATGTGGAAATGTTATGGGAAGGTTAAACCAGCCCATGCCGCTGATTGGAAACAAGGCGCTAAGCACATAATATTGCTGCCGAAGACGACATTTAACCGGCCAGAGCAGGTGCAAAACCACTGTTAGCGCCTTGTCACGAAGCTGCTAATGTATACACCGATGGGAACCATAAGAGAGACCCCATACATTAGCAGAAAGAAAGAAAACCAACAAAAGGTTCTTCCAAACGGCAAACTTCGTATAACACTCTGCACTAGGTATAGAAAACTATAAATAAAAAATCACGAGGAATATACAAAACCCACATGGTGACATTTAGCCTCGCATAACACCTACACCTTCCAACGAAAACCGAGAAAATTTGGTCCGATAACTTGGTTTTTTGACCGAACATTTCGGACAAAATTACACACTAAAAACCGTTGAAGTCTCCTAAACATACACAGCAATGCCTACTAAGACGCACTGACAACACTAGTAGAATAGGGCCCAAGAGAGGCTAGCATTCCTAGCCAGACTAGCTCTAGCTCTAGCTTAAATATATATCAGTCTTCTCAGAGTTCGTATAGTATTCATATTAGAGAGTTTTACAAAAAAGCTTAATTATAAAACGAAAATAGGACACGTATTAATTTTGATAACTTTCAAAGAGAGAAAATTCCTGAAAATTGCAGTAGCAACGTATTCAACTGTGAAATCTTGAAGGTAAGTTTAATATGGCAAAAATACGTGGCTATTATCAAGGTAATGTCATTTTGTATGTATCTAAATCTAAGACTAGTTTCAGATTATTGTACAGAAGATATCCAATAATGGAAAAAATGCCCATGACAGAAGAAGTAACAACAACATGGTTTTTGCCCAAAAACAAATATACGTAATTTATTTTAAAATAGTTTACTCGTCTGATAAATCAAGTTTCATAAAACGTTGTACAAATCATACTACGAACGGATTAGTGTAATGATGAAATATCCGGTGTAAAGTTTAAAGGAATAAGGATCGTATATTCTCATATAATATATAGAATTAATATATGCATACACTTCGCTATATTGGGTTATCAAAATCATATTTCAAAGGAATTTTAGGTCAATTTAATTAAGAGGTAAATGAAGGAGTTAAAGAAAGGTCTTGATCCCTTTAGCTACGGTAAATCGCCTTTTCACGAAAGACCATTTCGGGATTATTAAGTTGGTCCTGGGAAAGCCTCAGTGGATTTGCGGAAACAACCGAAAATTTATGTAAAATTAATGAAGTCATTACCGAAAGTACGTTTGCCTTTCTCATATTTTATGATATAAATTTCAGAGGTGGATCTAGAGAGGGTAGTGTTAGTATATTAAAACATTAAACTCAAAACTCGGAGTTGCAATAGTAAAAACAAATCGAAAATTATTGCATTAACACCACATTCTGTTATCGGTTTTATGATAGTTCTTTCATTTAGTTAGCTCAAATTGTAAGATATTTTACGTAATACAATTGCGGAGAACAATGAAAACGTATGCATCTATGCATTTCTGTTTATTATATAAATAAAGAAAAATGAATATTTTACACATATTGTATTTAATAATTAATGTAATAATTCTATTTTAATACCATATATATAATAATAATTTTAATTATGTGTTTAGAAAAATATCTTTCTCTATTTTTGCTAGCTGCTATATCGAATTAAGCTTATAAAAATTATAGTATACTTTATAAAAGGTTCAACTTATTATCGATAGATGTCCTACCACATTATTTATATATTTCTTACATGTATTTATTATTTAATTGATTAAATAAATTAAATGCGAGTTCCAAATACATTTCACCTAAACATATTACAATTCAAATATACATTCAAGCATACACTATTTTTTACTCCGATTAATAAGAGATACATATATTTAAATAGTATATTTATACGTACTTTACTTTGATCGTAAATGTTAATACAATAGGGCAACCCAACAACCTGTCCAATCAAATTCAATATGCCGGTTCTGGATAAACAAACAATTCGTGTTTTTTCAAATTCAACTATTAGTGCTTTTATGAAACAATTATTTTATTTAATTAACTTACTAAAGTAATTTAGTTATATAAACATGATTTTCTGTATCAAAGGCTAAAACTCATAATTATGTGACCAGCACCGTTCTGTATTACAGTATGTTTCAAAGAAGTGTTTTAAGAAAAACAACTGTAATTGTTGACTACTTTGAAGTTATCATTGGAAAACCAGGTAATAATTTAGCTCAGCAGCAGTGCTGGTCTAATTATAAACACGACAGAAATTTTATACTCCTATAAAATTTCTGTCGTGTTTTAAGTAATATATATTGTTAAAATGGTCCCTGTGATATTATCTAATTATATTATTACAAATGCCCTACTATCAATAAATAATTAATTGCCCCGAACTAGCTCAATTATAAACTTCTAATGACTTATTTACTTATCTTTCAATATATAAGAACATGAGACTACTTACTTTTATTATGTCATATAAGATACTTACATAAAAAACCTTTAATTTCCTTTCTCCTATTACTTTCCTTATTCATATAACCAGTAATGTATTTATGATTAACTTGTATCTTCTAAATTCAAAGTACCTTACTCTTAGTATATTTCACATTTTCAAGTTGGTATAAAATTGACAATAACTATGTTTTACAAAATTAAGCTTCTATTCTTAATTTTAAGATTCTCTAGGAATCGTGTAAAAAGTTCGTTTCAACTTGAATATGATTTTAAATACGTTATTAATCCTTATTTTACAAGTATAAAACTGGTAAGCAAACAATCAATTGCATATAACATTGGATATTAAATATGTTTTTATTCTTCTTTTTCCAGGTTATGTATGGAATCTATTGACAAGCCAGTACAATCATCTGATATGTTTTTCTAAGTAATAAAATCAAAGACGATGTATCTATTATCCAGTTTAATAAATATAATAAATCCGATTATAGAGGTAAAATTTATGTGTGACAACAACAACTATCAGATTTACAAAAGTTGTAAACTAACTGTGGAATAACTATACCTTTTTTAAATTAAATTATCAGGTAAATATTTCTTTATATGATTATAACATAGTAATATATTTGCAATGAATATATTTAAAACCCAACAGTAATGTACCTTTTTGAATAATCTATTGGTAACACAAAATATTTAATTAATCATTTGAGGTTAAACAAAATTTAACCTATCTATCAAGATGAGATTTAAATTCCTGCTGCCAAGATTATTAGATCTTGTATCATTAATAATTTAATAAACTTTTAAAGTGAAAATATGATATTATGAGTTCGAATATCAAATAATTTCAAAATATACTTAATATAAATACGACCTTATGCACAATATGTCCATTTATAATTCTTCTATTTTCAAATACTTATTATGATCTTTTATTAGTTGTTATTCCTACGTTCTGGATGGTATTCGTGATACTTATAATCCTCTCCGATGATATTCTTGACTATTACCTCGGACAAATGGTTCTGCAATTAGTAATACACCTCGAAACTTCTGGGCCTTGATTGTATTTCCTCTTCAAGACAAATGACTCTACAACTCTGGACTCTGGAGTTTCGTACCTTAACTATTACTTCTGAACCTCGTACTTCTAGACCTTTATTATTATCTATCTTCAAGAAAATGGATTTCTAGACCTCGAATATGGTAAGTATTTTTAATTTAATACTATAAATTAGCTTTCTTCCCTTCATTTTTTCAAATCACTTTAAATTACACTTCACAATAATATATATGTAAGAATATTAATTTCAAACACTTTTAACTTTATTCTATTCAATTATTGTATTAATATCAGAGATTATATTAAATACTCTGAAAAAATACACCCGCTTCTTTTAAGAATTTTAAAAATTCTCCTCTTGTTTATTTTTAATCGCCTTGACGATCTTATAATTTTTAAATTTAGCCAATCAACATATTACACAAACCTCTTCTAAACAACATAGAATTTAAATCTGTTTATATACTTTGAATACTTTCTAAAATTAATAAATCTTACTAATTTAATTCTTTCCAGGTTTTAAATAATATTTCAAGTACTTTTAGTATTCTAAAAACTAGTTCATATCCATTTATTAACCAGATGTCAAAATGACATTGAACTGTCACATCCGGTTTTATGAAATTTGAAATGTAATTTATTTCATTTTGACTATTCATTATTCAATATTAATTTCTTATTATCTTTTACATCATAAACGTCCATTAAATATGTTCTTACAAAATATTAACATATATTACAATACAATAAATAACATTTAAATCTCTTCCTTCTAGATTATGGTAAACATCAATGGAAAATGAAACCGCTCAACCTCTCACTATACAGGATGATCACAATATCAAGAAATCATATTCAAATAAACATCATTACTTCGTGTACTACGCAACCATCAATTAAGATTCAAATTAATTATTCCAAAACAGCATTATTAAATCTTTCAATAAGTAAATTAATTTTTATAAAAATAATCTTTGAATTAATATTATTACAGTACTTTTTAATAAATAAATCTTATTAACCAAATCTTTGATCATTTTGTTAGCTTTTGTAAATTAAAAAAAAAGTTTAAATAATTCATCCTTATATTAATGTATGAAGCAGTTTGCTTTTTTCCTCGTATATTGGAAATAAAAATCCACCAACATGACTATAAACTTCGGCCGTTACCAGCCATGCAAGCACAGTGAGCTGAGAGTATTGATTCACGTTTCCCAATACACTGCACATTAATTGGTTTTAAATTAGCTTGCTATAAATGTTTCACCTAATGAAAAACACATACTTTTCAGCAAAAAAAGTTGTTAATAAATGTAAGCGGTGAGACTCTTGAACACAGTCATGTGGTCCTTAGTGGAGGGGAACGGGTGGGAATGGAAGCCAGTGGGCAATGGGAACCAGTACTTAACGTACAACATAAACTCAATTCCACTAAATTTAAATTGTCCTGCCATCTCTTATTGTGTAGAACTAACTAGACCCCCAACAGCAAACCGCCACTATGCAGTTAACATAAGGTTATCTCAGTTTCTTTAACTGTAAGTATAAAAATTTACTGATATATTTTACTTTCTTATACGTAGTATAAGGAAGTATTGTGATGATGAAAATTTTCGACCTCGAGATTTTTGCAGATGTCCACGTTTTGAAGTCCACTGATACCGAAAAAGTGGTTTTTAAAAAATGTCTGTGTGTCTGTGTGTCTGTGTGTCTGTCTGTGTGTGTGTGTGTGTGACCACGATAGCGGTCAAACCGCTGTTGATATCAATTCCAAATTTTGTATTTACGTGTCTAATCTCCCTCTTGAGATCTGATTAGTTTTTCAGTAAAATCGGGAGACCGGAAGTAGCAGTTTACTTCAGCGAAAAAATCGAATTTTGCCAATATTTCGTCAACTACTAAGTTTAAACAAATTTATAAAGAATTCATATATACTTAGAATTAAAATTGAGAAAAATTTTATTTAAAAAGTTTTTCGAAATTCCTACCGGAAGTAGGTCCTTTACTCTTATCGAAAATCAGTTTTTTGCGAATATTTCGCAAGTCATGCTTTTTAGACAGGTACGCTACGAATATAAAAGTATTTAGAACTTAATTTCCAATATCTTTTGTTAAAAAAAATTTCAAAATTCGGACCGGAAGTATCACTTTTACTCTTACCGAATAACGATTTTTTGCAAATATGTCGTAAATTATGCATTCTATGTATATTTATGAAAAGTACAAAAGTATTTAGTTGGATTTGGATTTTGTATAAATGAAATTTCAAAATTCGGACCGGAAGTAACACTTTCATACGTATAAGAAAGTCGTGTGGTGGCCACACCTCATTTTTTTATTATGGATTGCTTCATTACTAAAATAGAATGCGTAGTTTACGCTCACGTAATTATTTTGTCGAAAAAATTAATATTAGTGGTTTTAAAAAATTGTTAGTAGGTATACGTTATGCATTTTGCACTCACCCCCGACGTCTCTTTTTCAGTTTAACATGCCAAGAAACAGGAAAAGAAGTACCGAAAAGGCTTCTTGGATTGCAGATATTCTGCAAAATCCAGTTAAGGTGGTAAAGCGAAAATGGAAATCAATTCATAAAGTCGCCAGAGAGATGGGAATTCCATACAGCACGAATATTGGCAGTAAAAGGCCAGAAGAGAGTTCAGGTTATCACCAGCTGGAAGAAGGGGGAAAATGTAATTGTTATTTGTGTAATGAACACAACCGGAAATTTCATACCACCTTCTTTCATTTTCCCTCGAAAGCGTCGTTCGATTCATCTTGAAAAAAGTTGTCAACTGGATGCACTTCTAGTGGATGGTCTAATGAACAGGTCTTTGTTTCTTGGTTAAGGCATTTTAAAAAATTTGCTAATCCAACACCAGACGCTCCAGTTCTGCTTATCCTTGACAATCATAGTAGCCACGCCTCAAAAGAAGCATATGAGTACTGCAGAAAACAGTCCATTGTAATGCTATCCCTACCACCACATTCCTCACACAAGATGCAGCCACTACATCTGACATTTTTTGGGCCGTTAAAACCGAGCGTATTATCAGAAGTGTGATCTGTTCATGAAGTCTAGATAGTTAATACAAATAAAGCCGTATGATATCGCAGCCCTATTTAGTCAAGCATTTTTGCAGAGTTGCATATATAGCTAAATGCACCTCTGGTTTCCGTGCTGCTGGTATTTTTCTGATAAATCCTGCTATTTTTGATGATGAAGATTTTCTCGTTCATGATGAACCTGATGTTAGTGATAAATTTTCCCCGTCAATTAGTCACACTCCTCTAAAAGACATGTCAACTAGTGTTTCCGAGTATTTTGATGAACCACAGCCCAGCTGCTCTAAAACACTAACAACAGATCAGCTTCCTCCTGCGACCAACACTTTTCAATCTATCATAAATACTTTATCTCCACTTCCTACTACGACAGACAAGATAGTCCAGAAATCTCGCAGACAAAAGCAACACTCTGAAATACTTACGGGAACGCCAATAAAGATACTGTTTGAACTGAAAAAGACAAGAGGCCTTTGTAACGAAAAAAAGGAAAATCCACGACAGAAGAAAATGAAGACAGCACCGAAAAGTAAACCAAAAATACAACACCAGAAAAAGAAGATTCGGCATGAAACCTCTTCAGAAGACAGCACTGATGAATCTCGAATTTGCGAGGATAATGAGCTGGATGACATTGAAACTTCTTCCAAAGAACTAAAATTTACATTCAACATACCTAAAATTAAACAACGATGCTATTCTGATTCCTCGTCTAATGAAAATTAAGATGATGACAATAATTTGTCAGATGTGTGTAATATGCAACGACTCTGGTAAGGACGGAGAAATGTGGTATCGTTGCAGGTGCTGTGGGAAATGGACTCATGCACAGCGCAGTGAAACTGAAAAAGCAAAGAATTACGTTTGCGATTTTTGCATAAAAGTGCCTACATTTAAATAAACATTTTAAAATGTTTTAATTAAGTTGATACTGTTAAATTACTTTGTTTTCCAGCATGGCTCTCATTACCCCAAGCATAAGGAAATGGGAGCCAAAGGAGCTTTTTTATTTTTTTTAATAGTGAGAAAATATTTTAATTTTTATATAATTGCCCTGTATACTCTAAAGAAGAAACACGAAAGACTATGTTTGTAAAAAATAATATTAAAAAAAATATATTTACTATTTTTTCACATGTTTTCCCTTAAGTGGCCCCCATCCCATCCGTTCCCCTAATACTTATGTATTAAAACCGAATATGCAAAAATATGCGTACTTGGCATAGGTGGAACACCATAATAAATATTTGTAATTTCAAGAGTGAATGGATCCAGATTATCAAGTAATTTAATATTCATCTGATACCTGCCAAGGAATGCATACCATAACAAATAATAATTTTCCATGATGATTTCAACAAGAAATTACTCCAACTCCTGGATTTTCAGATAAGAATTTCTTCAAGTAATCACTCTGCATTATCATGTTTCTAAACTTAACACACACGAAAAGCAAAACCAAATTACAGCTAATAATGATGGCATACAAAACTATGGTGCATTCATTGGTTGCCCAGAGACGCCATATTGTACCACGTGCTTTGTATTGCCCCACTGATCAATGTAATTTTCAGGCTAGGTATGAACATACTTTTTAGTTACTATATCATTTTCTTGAATTACTTCTACTTTATTATATTACACAGTATTTAACAAATCAAATGCAAATAAATAAATATGAAAATATTTAAATTGGGATATGTCTTAGATAAATGCAATATTACCAACAATAATTACTTTGAAGATTGAAATAAGATTTGTATTCTGATAGATTATTCATTGAAATAGGTGTATACTTCAATAGTATAATTAATTAAGTCAATGAATTCAAATATATAATCTGTTTCTTCAAAAATATGATTAGAGTGTGAAATCCTAGCTAAGAAGGTGATGTTACCAATACACATACAAAATATTATGTTGTCATGGATACGATTAATTAATGGAAATTCTTACGTTTGTGGACAAAACAAACAACATATAAAAATACTTAAGGATTTCCAAATAAACTCTCCTTTAAATAGCATGCCTTCTTGATTGGTGCTTCTAGTATCTTGTAAAATAAACAGTGATCTAGCTCTACCAAAATTGCAACTTCAGGTAATCCTCCAACAATGAATAATATACCAAGTGCTTGCCTGCAAGCTGCGGATACATTTACTGTGTGATAAAGCGACGATACCGAGAGTTTGTATGAGTTAGTACGAGAAAGCAATGTACAAACTGCTTTTTGGTCATGTGTAGTGTTGGAAAAGAGGGGATTCGAGTACATTTACGCTGAGGCTAGACTGATTCTCGTTTAATCAGCGCAACAAGGATAGCAGCTGTACTTGCGCATTTCATTTGAATTTTGTTCACGCTCGATCTCTAGTCGACTAGTACATTTTGAAATCGCCTTTTTTGGCCATCTAATTTAGAACAATTACGCGCCAAAATTATTGAATTTTCATTTTACCCCGGAAATGTTAACAAATGTCCGTCGACATTTTTATAATCAGCTGGGTTACTGATCAGCTAAAGAGGGAGGCTTATTTGAGCATTTAATAAATAATTAAGTACTTGGAGAAATTAATTTTTCTTTAATAATTCCATTCTTAACTTCCATTTAAATTCATTGTTTCTGCGTTTATAGTTTATCTTACTGAAACATTTTGTTTAGTTTCATACAAATTTATTGTCTTCTTTCAGAATTTTAGTTTGTTTTCTTTTCTATTTTACAATACTACGGAATTATTTACTTTTCATCTTAATAAGAGATTTACTATTGTTACATTTTCGTTTTGTATATCAGCTATATTTCTTATCTTTGATATTTTAAGAAAAAAATTATTATTTTTAAGTTTATTACTCATACAATTTGGGAAGCTGTGATGAAATCCGTTACTAAAATTGTTTACTGTGATTATTTGATGCTTCAACAAGTTTCTTCTTATAAATTATCCAGGTAGTGATTTTTTATTGATTAATACTATTTCCATCTTCTCTAAAGCAATACAGTAAATGACTTTATCCTTGGTTAAAGAATTTGTTATTAACAGTAACAGTAGCAATTTTCACGGACTAACGATTTCTGCGGTGTCGACTTTAACGTAGCTCTAATGTTAGTAACAGAGGCTACCCCCTTATTCTCCCAGTTTGTCTAGTATATTCATCCGCAGGTAAACCGCGTGCATATTGTTTACTTCGTGATAATACGATTTTCCTAAACTTGTAGTCCTCCAACAAGAACGTTGCTACACAATGTTGAACCAAAATGTATCCTCCACATGTTTCGCCCTTTTAAAACGTCAGAAATAGATAATCCTGATACCTTAAAAGAACTGCAAATGGACCCTTTCAAAAATGTTTTCCGTAGAATACGTCTAAACGTGTGTATAATCTTGATATTCCTAATTTTCAGTAATACAGTTGTTTAAATGTGAGTGTTTTTTTTTGTCAATCGTTTCCTCTTCTGAATAAATTTATTATGTTATTATGCTATATAACTTTTTATTCTTTACAGGATAACCAAAACTTTCTTGATATTTATTATTCGAATAAACAAAACTATTTATGTAACTTCTATACACTTGAAATGCGCCATTAACTTTAAATGAATGAATTATCTTCTAGATTAAACAAAAGCACATGTAATCACTCTCAAGAAAAAGCTGATTTTCCCACATACTGTTTGTATCCAAAATATTTTAAGGTTTTCATAGTTACCATTACTAGTCATGCATATTTGTTAAGATTGATCTGTTAATTATAAGATAACCTCTCTAAGATTTGTCTATTCTTTGCATAATTTAAATTACATCGTATTCACATAGTACAAATTTATTATTCTTTGTTTAACAACATATAACATGTCCAATTAATAATCCAATCCTAATTAATATTTAACTGTCTCTGTCAACAAATAATTTCATATCAACGAAAAATAATTATGATAGGTTTAACAACTTTACAGCATTTATACGTAAATATATTCATATTTGAAATACCACAACAATATGTGCATAAACGAATATAGTTCGAAATGTTTCATTCTGTCCTACTTTGCCTTTTATGTTTCATTTAAAGTTGCAGACTATGAAACTTCTATCAAGTTGAATTAAAATTAGTATATGTATGTAAATTACAGAAAATAATATCAAAATGAATATAAAGAAGGAAAAAATTTAATCGTAATTACTACATGAAATTCTAAATAAGTCGTCATTTTAAATTCTGCATAATTAATTTAGCTTAATGTTCAGAATTAATAACAGTTTTGAAGTTGTCTGAGACAATACAGATGAAGAACTTCAATTAAATAACTGGGTAATTTCACAATACTGCTGTTCATAGACATTTACGGGAATATTAAACTGTTTTGATTAAAATTTATAAAACGATGAAAGGCTTTAGTACCAGCTTAAATAATTGGAAGTCCTTTCCTATCAAGACCCGCCATGATTGCGCGAATTTTCGCAACTCGAAGTTCGAAGGGGTACAAGTAAATTATGATTTATTACCCCTGGGTTGGACACCTGACGTCTGCCCAGGCATACAATTAAATAAAAATTTTGAAACTCTCATTGCTGTTGGTTTTGGAAAATATTGGAGTTTATACTGAGGTGCTGCTAAAATAGACATGTCGCAAATATTTACAAAAAGCCAGCACTGAAATTTATGTTTATTTTCACGGTATACCCGGTAGATAAATTGCTTTTTTTTTGTAATACTTATTAAGTTGTGGCATACTCATCATGGTTTTGATTGATTAGTTTTTTATTGATTATACTACAATTTGTATTCATGTATGGTATGTAGTACAACACAATTCCCTAAATATTTTCAATTTTTATTTTACTTAAAACTCAAAATATTGTACTTGTAGCGCGACTATAAAAAGAAAAAAAATAGTCTCACATTAATTAGATGAAATGCAACGTACACAATATTGTGTTTCAATATTATTACAATTGGGTTTATTGACATTTTTATATTAGTTATAATGTTTTTCACATTTTGAAAAGTTTTTTACTGGTTTTACTATAAAAACTGACCATAATATATAGTTGTGAGGCGACTAATTACTGCCATCATTGTGTTGTATGTACATATATTCTAATATAAGTTTCTTTAGGCGTTTCTGCTTCGCCCTCGTGGAGTTAGGCTGGTTTGAGCACTTATAAACATTATTCTAATTTTACCCACCTTAAATTAATTCTGTGTCAGTAATTGTAGGTTAGATATATGCATTTATATTTAACAATATGTTAATGAAACAAATTATATCACAGTTAAGAAACCAGATATACAACAAAAAGAGGAGAAAATACTGATAAGGACCACATCAAAACAGGAAAAATATGAAAATCCGATTAGCAAAGAAATGGATAAAAAATAAAACATACGGTCAACAACAATAAGACGTTGGCAAAAAAGAAAGGAAGGAAGCAATGGTTTGATACATCATGAGAAACAGAACAAGTAAGTTAGAAATCTCTACCAAGGACTAATAAATGGAAGAAAAGCACACTAGGATAAAACGGTGTATTTCAAATATAAAAGTAAAAGGCTACTCACAGATAAAGAAGAAATTTTGTATAGATAATGCGCTTATTTTGACCAGCTCTTGAATGGGGAAAAATATACAAAAAGCAATGAAGATGATTATGAAATAAAAATAGATCACAAAATGCTGAGCTGCTTCCACCAAATAATGATAATATACAGGTGACCATCCAAACGATGAGGAATGGCAAACGCTTGGAAGGGTATAATTGCTGAGCTATTTAAATATGGAGACCAAAGATAACTGAAAGCTTGCAGAAACTATTAAAGGATATATTAAAGAGAAAGAGGAAATACCAAGGGATTGGAGGGAAGCTATAATTTGCCTCATTAATAAAAAAGGCATTAATAACCAGTGCTACAAATACCGCTCTGTTACGTGTAGCATATATCAAGAAACTATTAGTGGATGACATTGAAACTAACTTCGGATAGTATCAGCATCAATATAGAAAAGTACCATATGACCAAATATTCAGAGAGAAATCTAAGCAGACAGCCGCGAATACATAAACTAGACAATGTTCTTGTTTATTGATTTACAAAAAGCGTACAATAAAGTAAAAATAGAACAAAGATGTATTATAGGACCGTATCAGGATTAAGCAATAACAAATATGATAAAGCTAACACGGCAGGAAATACTGTGAACAAAGTTAGCATAAACCAGAGAACACTAAAAAAATATGTAGTTAAAATAAAACTGAGACAGGGTGACATTGTTTCATTTAATACTACAATGATATCAAAAATTAAATTGGTCAATGTTGCTCATGGGATGTAAAACGCTTGTCTTAGTTTAAATCATCCTTTTGAAATAATTCAATCATTGTCAAGCTACACTGACATTATCAATAACCTACAAATGTGTTACCTACTTAGTTCAGCTGTAAAATAATAATGAACTACAAGTTATGAAATAAATAACGTTTTTATTAACCAGAAAAACTAAATTACAATAATTGTTGGAAATGTCCCCCGTTTTGTTCAATGCACAAGTTTACGCGCCTCCTCATGCTGTGAAAAGCGTTTTGCAGCATTTCTGGCGTTATGGTTGCACATTGCTGAACAATTCTTTGTTGCAGTTCTTGCAAATTATGTATCGGATTTGCGAAAATCTTATTTTTTAAATAAGGAAAGATAAAATAGTCCATAATTGTCCAACAAGGTAATCTCGGAGGAAACTCAACTTCCGTATGCAAAACTTATCAGCCGGTCATCAAAAAACTCGCGGAGAAAAGCAGATTTTCTCGTGTAGTATGTGCTGTTACACCGTTTTGCTGGAAATAACCGTATTGAAGTTCATCATCGTCTAACTGTTGCACAAATTCAGTTAAAAAAATATTTCTGTAGGTACCTTTCTGCGTTGACGGTGAAATTGAAAAAAATTGGCCCAATTATTCTTCTGCGAGAAACTGCCATCCAAACATCAATTTTCTAAGCATGTAGTGGCGTTTCGATAAAAATATGCGGGTTATCAGTGCTCCACATTCGCATATTCTGAGAACTGATGTATCCCGAAAGGTGAAACCAAGCTTCGTCAAAAAAAAAAGTTAAGTTCAGCAGATCGTCATTCATTAAATTATTAACGAACCAATGGCAGTAAGCAAGGCGTCTGGGGTGGTCTGCAGGCAGAAGAGCTTGATATGATTGCATCTTATATGGATGCTTGTTCAGGTCCTTCTTTACAATCGTTTGGCATGTTCCATAAGAAAGCCGAATTCCTTGAGACAGGCGTTTTAAAGGTTTTGTAGGCTCTTCTTCCATACGTTGACGAACGTCATTAATAACTTCTTCTGTACGAACTCTTGATCTACCAGCACCTATTTTATGCGACACAGAACCAGTTTCGCGAAACACTTCAACACAATTTAAGGCATGCACAAAAATTGTCCGGTAATACTGCTACGGCTGGGAAGTGCTCTCGAAAATTGTCCAAATACAAACGTTGACTGTATTCCCAAATTCCATTAACTAGCACACCCGTTCGAAAATAGGTTTCAATCATGTAAATTTTGTGCTCTGTGGTGAGAACCATGATTCAAAAACCGTGCAGGAGTAGAAAACTTCAATACAATAACTTGACAGATTTTGACATTCAAAAAATTATGACATACCTAAATGTACGATGCACGCTGCGACAATAATTTTAAAATCCATGACCACCATTGACCTATTTAATTGTTGAAATCCCGGTAGTAAAAATATGAGAGATAACGGGATTAATATATACGTGACGACACCAGTGACTAATTTTCGCACACGACCTGGTGATTCAAGCAAGAAGTAGACAAAAACTAAATTAAGTAACGAAGAAACGCGAGGAACAAGCTTGAAAATGGCCATATCCTTCAATGAAAAAAAATGAAATAGATCATATAAAAAATTCAAAAAGGAAGGAAAATACAAATAGATAGGAAACAAGGGGGGATACCAGTTCGATGTAGTTGTCAGACTCCCAGTCTGAACAGTATTTAGAAAGAAAGGGAATATCGCCGAAGAAACAGAAGCAGGGATGATGACAGAAGATAGTTGCATATACGCACTACAAGAAGTTATCCAAAGCAAAACATTTTCAGAATGGGATAATTCAAGATCTATGCCTTATACGCATGTGAAACATAGACCTTCAATAATGCCGAAACAGCAAAGTTCGAGGTACGGGAAAAAAATATATTGAGGAAAATGTTCGGAAGTAAAAAGATGGCTGGAGTATGTGGAAGGCATAACACAAGAAAAAGTTGCCAAAATATTGACGATGAGTAAAATAGGCGGAAAAAGGAGAAACGGTAGATCGAGAACGAGATGGTAAACAGAGATAGAAGAAGCCTTGAGAGAGATGAAAATTATTAGATGGAAAACAAAAGAGAAAGACAAAAGGAATGAAGAAAGTAACTCTATTGGGCAAATAGGCTTCTAGAGATACCCGATATAGATGGGATTATGTTTATTACTTAAAAAACACACACATTTGCGTTAGACATTAATATGATAATAATTGGATATTATTAAATAAGTAGTGATTAATACTCCTTTCTAATCTTTACTGAAATTAACGCATCTCTCTGTATATTCATATAGGCCTATGGAAATATTAAATTCAAGTAAGTGTATAATGAAACTTATCTACTGCTGTTATCTGCAAGACTTTCTCATCTTAAATAATATCAAATTCACAATTTAGTATATAAGTTGTACGTGCAAATAATACTTTTAAAAGTAATAAGGCATTGCTGGTTGAAGCTTTGTAATTTTCGCTACGAACTGCTAGTAAGCCTGCATATGTAGTATATATGGTAGGAATGTAGCGGACCATTTCACAGAACTTATGACGAAGAGTGCTGGCGAAAATAAACGTTTTCAGGAGACTGGCCGCAATTTCCGAAAGAAATGGGAATGAACATTTACAGTGATTCGTTTTCCTACACTCCCAAGCACCGACACACTTATCCTTATTTCGTTTTGTTCTTTTATTTCGTTATCACTTTACGCGAAAGAGAATCTAACCTGGTGCAAACGATGTGTATACGAACTTATTTTTGCTCATTACTACACAAGATGGATTAGCTACGGTGAATTTGGTAACGACACGATGGAAAATATATCCTGTTTTGCATAAGAACAAAAAAAGACAAAAACTATAGCTCACAAAGAAACCAAAAGCTCTGTTAACAATGTTAAACATGTGTGATTGTTTTTTTTTTTTGCGTAGATAGCTATTTATATTAATTTAAAAAAAACATTAATACTGTTATGAAATGAGTAGGTAAATAAAATTATTTTAAGAATTCACCAATACATTAACAACATAATAAATTATAGGAGAGTTCTTTGAGGAGTTTGATTTTTAATTAGGCAATTTAAATTAATCCAATGACTAAATCACTCAGGAGTGAGTTCATTTACACTTCTAAAATTGTTCTTATCATTCTTTAACATGTACTTACACAAAATCTGCTCTTTGTCTACCAAAACTGAATTATAACTTCATCTATACTACATTGGAAAACGTCAGTATACGCATAGATCAATTCTTATAATAATAATGATATTTATAAATGTACAGTTGCGGGATCACAAAGCGGGATATGACTTATATTCAAATGCTCTGTTATTTTGGTACTGTAAGTTGGACGTACTTTTTGGTAGGTATTAATTGTAATGTCAATTAATTTTTACACGACTTTTTGACGTTTACTAGTAATGGATAACCTTGGATACGAATATCCCGTTATATCAAAAAACCGATTTTACATTAATAAAGCTTAACTGTCCCGCTTTATGGTCTCGCAAGTGTACCTTATTGAAATAAATGAATATACTTTCCTTTTCGTTGCAGTACTTTTGAATAGCTAAACAAATGGTACATTTATTCCACATGGAAAAATGTATTTGAATATACAAATTAGTTTAATATGATTTTAAAGTATTATTTACATAACCACAAAATACATCAATACTCTTTCGAAATTGTAAATTATTGGGAATGCTATGCATTATAATAATACCAAAGATAACAATGTTAGTAGATTAGACAAAGGTTAGTAAGTCTACAATTACTTATTTAATATATTTTCTGACAGTATAGAAATACCAGTTAACTTTTAATCTTGCCAATAATGTTAAATTTATAACCTCATATTTTTAAATTGATATACAACAAATTTGGAATAAATTCACTTTTTATAGCCTGTATATTGTTCGAGTTTCAGAATATACGGAACACCCTGAATCCAAGAAGGTATCATACATGTCGTTTAGCTTTATAATAGCGCTATTGAAATCAGACAAATGTATGCGTAGGTATCTTAAGAAATAGAATCAGCGGACCATACTTTTTCGAAGATAATCTAGACGGGCTAACATATCTTCAGTTTTTTAGGGGCTTTCTTGTACGTGCTTTAATTAATTTATTACCCGGTAGAATTAATCCTGGAAATTTTGATCAATGTTTATGGTTTCAACAGGATGGTGCACCTCCACATTGCTGTAGATGTGCGAAGGTATCTAGACGAAATTTTTCTGAACAGGTGGATTGGTAGACGTGGACATATTGAATGGCCAGCGAGGTCGCCAGACCATAATCCTTTGGATTTTTTTATGTGGGGCCATCTGAAGAATGTTGTTTATAAAACAAAACCAGCACATATTGAAGAATTACAAGCGCGAATTCGAACAGAAATAGACAATATTTCTCAGGAAACCATAAACAAGGTTCAACAAGAATTTATTCATCGTTTAGGTTATTGTCAAATACAGCAAGGGCTACAGGTCGAACACTTAACATAAAGTCATGTATCTATTATCATTAGCTATAAATAAAATTGATAAATACGATTAGTCGCCTACTTTTTTGTAATTGATAAGAAATAGTTGCTAGCACGTATCTTTCAAATTCTGTCCGCTAGGCCCCAAGTATCTACCATTTTGAAATCAGCTCATTAATAATAATCTAAAAGTGTCACCAAATATAGGGTGTTGTATTTAAAAAATATGCCGATGACGTTATCACATTAATGTGCATCACCTTGTATAATGAATTTTTGTTGTCGGATGTAGAACACTAACATTAAAAATCGACGTGTTTCAGTTTTTTTTTAAAATGCCTTTTGCTTTAGGAAATATCGGATTTATTTCATACTTTACAGACACACTGTATTTATTAGAATGAAAATTGTCAAAACGATATGTTGTCAATTACAAATGAAATACAAGTCATACATCTTTTTAGATGTTATTATTATGGATACGATTAATAAAAAGCAATATCCCTCCAATCCTACAGGCAATCCTTATAATGTATATATTCCTCTTCTTGTATTTGTGTTAGTTTCCGTAGAACTGTAGCTCCTACCACAAGTATTCGGCTATTTAATTGTATCGCCCGCCTTAAGGCTGTTGGGTCGTCAAAATAAATAATCTCGAATTTTATCCTCCTGGTAACTCAACTTTTGTGAATCGTTGTTTAGAACAGAATCATAAATTCAATATCAATTTTACAACTTTACATGTGTTAGAAAAAGTAAAAAACTCAATATGCTAGAAAATTTAGAAATGAATAAATTTATTAAATTAGGTATAATGACCAACTAGATATAAATAACTCCCCTCTATTACAACAGGTTCCACAGTTTAAGGAGTAAAATAATATTGTTGAAAGCTGATATTAATTTCTTAAAACGGTCCAAACGGAGTAAAATTTTTCTGAATTTATAAAAGTTGATGTTTCGTCTAACTGTAAAGTCAGTAACCAAGTAATTTTTCACGCGAAACCAAATGGCTGAATTCAGAAATTAAATATCAGTATAGTAAACGAAGTAGGTTAGAACTTGAATTGTATAAGTTACGCTTGTGTTTAACGAAGAACTTAAATAATTATGAACACGAAGAGACTGGTGTCAATTTCATAGAAACGTCGTGGAAATCACCGATCACAAGCTCAACATTAAAGTTCGCACCTTGAATAAGAAATTTCACGAACTAGTTCCGCGTACTCAAAAATCTCGTATTGATTTTTCTATGAAAGAAACACTAGTCATCAATCAGTCATCTGAGAATTTTAACGTTAAAGAATTAAATTTATTAGACAAACGTCTAAAATATTGTTTGCCAAGCAATACGGTTCCTATGGAGGAAATTATTGCAGGCATCGAGACCTCTAACAAAAGTTTTGCGGATCCTGTAAAATCTTTTATAAGAGGGGCCTGTAGGGTTCATATCCAGGAAAATTTACGGCAGCACAAACAAATAGCAGTCAGTGATGGATGGAGTATGATTAAAAATCTCAGAACCAAAGACTGTTTTTACGTAAAAGCTGATAGAGGCAACAAGTTAGTAATTTGTATTGATATATATACACGGAAAAAAAATTGTGTGAAAATGTTCTACAATTGTAGCTTTTCGTCATACAATTTGTCCCGTGATTTGGGACAACGATAAATTGTATTAAAAAGTTACAAAAAATTGTGTGAAGATTCGTAAAACAAAATGTGTTAACATATGCTACATAATGTAGTACATCTTAGTATAATGAACTGTAACCATGTCATATAATTTGTATTTTTTTTTAACACAAACAGTGTTATATTTTGAAGCTTTTGTATCCAATATAGTAATACTTTGTGTAAAAATTTTATAAAGTAAATAGTGGTTTTTCGTATTTTTTGTGTATAAATTTTAGAGCAATTGTTTAGCATATTTCGAAAAATTGTGTGAAGATTTGTAAAACAAAATGTGTTAACATATGCTACTTAATGTAGTACTTCTTAGTATAATGAACTGTAACCATGTCATATAATTTGTATTTTTTTTTTACACAAACAGTGTTATATTTTGAAGCTTTTGTATCTGATATAGTAATACTTTGTATAAAAATTTTATAAAGGAAATAGTGATTTTTCGTATTTTTTATGTATAAATTTTATAGCAATTGTTTATCATATTTCGAAAAATTGTAATTATCTATAGAGAAGAATATTATTGTATATTCCCTAGAACAAAATGTTTGACAATTTTGCTATTCTTGTGCTGTTTCTATGTTGTATGTATAGGGATGTTCCACAATCTTGTCACTATTTGCTGTATAATTAGTGTTTCAAAGATAATGACAAATTATATCTAAAACTTGTACGATATGCATTAATTCGTACTATTTGCATATCCAATCCACTAGCATTATATGTTGTATTTGTAGCATTCTTTTCAAAACAATAATGAATAATTTTGTTATTCATTATCTTTGTTTTGACAATATACTTTAATGAAGTAGCGATTCTTAGCACTATTTAATTTAGATATTATGTTGTATGTAGTAGGTATTTCATACAAAACCATTTCAAGAACAATTTTCATATTGTTAAACAATTCGCAAATTTCTGTAACCCATATATACATATACCTACTTTCACAAAATTGAATGTTTACTTTGAGAAATGTGGTATTACTTTGATTTATATTATGATTAAGAAGTTTGATAATGAAAACTCTGTTAAAGGAAAATTATTTTAAATAATGATGTGATTAGGGATGTGTATAGAAATAAAACAGGTATAACTTGATACTTATTTATTAATATACTTATATAAACATAATAATATAAAATAAAATATAGGTAAGTTTCTGTGTAGCAGCAACGTTTTCTAAATAAAAGTGTGAACAACGAGCTAATGGGTTTAAAGAGCATGTCGCACAGAGACAAAAAGATTTTTACTATTTTTTGATATTAAACATGGATGAACAGCATGCAGTTTGGTCTGCTTTACAACAAAATGGTTTGATAGTATATTAGCTGGTATTGACACCTCAAATGCGAAATTATGTTTATTAAATTTGATAGTATCAAGAACTAAACATATAAAATTAACATCCGTTTCATTAAGTAAACAAATATGTTTGATTATGCCAAATTTAGGAAAGTCTAATGAATTTAACACTATAATAGATTCTAGCCTTGGCGCATTTCTAATTTTGATGGTCTCCAGTGTAATCCTGGTTCCTTGTTCACATTCATGCATGGAAAGAATAAAGGCAAAATCGTTAATGTAAATTCTTCCCTAACACCTGAAATGATTGCAATGGGAATATTTTATATAAGATAAGTGTGGCAAAAATACTTACAGCTAGTAATTTCTGGGTCAGCATATATATTTTTATATTGCCCAAGAACTTCTCTTAAATAGGAATCCTTTTTTGCGGTAGCACTGTTTAAAATTGAGTCACACATCAGGGGCCATTTTGCAAACAATCAATTTTCCTTTAGAGGATAAATAGTATTGAAGTCTGCTTCAATCTAAAATAAAGTTTCAATAAAAAGAATTAATTTATTTATGTGAAATGAAATACCTGTGTAAAACCCAACTGTTCGCTTAAACAAGGAAATTTTTTAAAATAATTGTGAACAGGGCCACTATTTTTTAACAATTCAAATCTAGTTTTCCTTGTATTTTCCCAGTATTCTTGCACAGTAGTGAACGGTTCTGTATTTTTGTTCAACCATTGCATGTACACCTCTTCATCAACACAATTAACGTATGTGGTTTCAGTTTAGCATACCTCAAATAATTTATTTACATAAATAACAATAATGACATCAGAAAAGTCATTATATATTACCTGTAATTGTACCTATTAGTCCCAGTTTTCTATAGTTATTCCTCAAATGAGTATAACAGCTCCATACCTTTGCCCTTGAAGCCTTTGGTTTTCCTTTGTTATTTACGTATGGAACATAATATATGTCTGGAATTTCGTGTGGAAAGACGTTAGTGATTTCGTTTACTAACTGTATAAATCTTCCAGCTGTATCCAATGGACTTCGTTTACATGCTGAAAATAAGATGGGAATAAAAGTATATATATATATTCGTATTTGCAGCCTATAATATCGACTTAGTCAAGCAACGCTTACCTCTAAGTCCTTTAACTCGTTACATTTTTTCAGAAACTTGCGTCTGATAACAATTATTGGAAGAAGATCACGTATGTCGGCTGCGTTTAATAACATAAACGCTTCTTCGTCTATACACTGTTCTAAAATCAAATTATTTAATACGTCATTCAAAGATAATAAGATAAATATCTTTTTCGACTAATAATTAAAAGTAGCAAAAATAATCACTATGTTTGAAGTGTTTATTTTTTTACATTAATTTGTTAATTTGTTGATAAATAAGCAAGGAGTAATAATTGTTTATATGTAGTTTTATAATATGTACTCCTTCGAATTATTTCTTATATTTTGTAACCCCCACAAATAGGTACAGTCGCCCTTTCTCACATATTGTTCCTTCATTACTTACCAAACACCATCAGGACAGAGTTACCTTCGCATTGCAATATAAAATCGTTAACTTCCATTTCTATTACCTCATGCAAGTAATGCAAAAAAAAGAAGATACATATTTCAAAAATCCAGACAGTGTATCTATTTCCCACAGCTGTCGTGAACATTTTAGGATGTTTTTTGTACTGCTTGTCGAAACTAGAAAAAACCAAGGACATTACTGTTATTTAGGAGCATCTTACAAGTTTTCTGATTTATTATTATACAAATGTATATCCATATACGATAGTAAATTATTGTATTTAGGTGTCTAACAATTAACAGAGTCGCCTGTAACTCATACATACACAGTACGCATAAATTGTCCCTTTTAAAAAATAGTCTTTCATGTAACAAATAATGCATAGTACTTACGCCATTACGCCTTAATCTATGTTCTTATTCATTGCTATATATGTACCTACATAATAATGCTAACATGAACAACAACCTGTAGTTATCACAAAAGATTATTTATCTTGAAAAATTGGTATTAGGTTATGCGTTATGCATATTCCAGTCTGTTAATTTATTCTTGACGAATTCGTCCATGACTGGCATTGTAAAACAAAAAGAACGCTTGCATACAGGAATGGTAATATGTAGAAGTACTTACCAATATGTTCAGTATGTGTGTGTGTGATAATAAACAAAGGGCACTAAACAATCACCAAATTTACGTACATAATCAAGGCAAAATGACACTGCAAGATATGTTACGTATTTAACGCTTCTGCTAACACTATACAACCCCACCATTGATACCCATACCACGCCGCAATGTCTGGAGACATTTTTTGTTAAAATAAATATTCAACATTTCCTAATTTTATGACAGAAAATGCACAGCAGGCTAAAACAAATTACCTAAATTTGTAACACAGTTATATTTATTTTTACTTCACACATCTTTTAGTACCAATGTGGACAATATTTCTGACTGAGAGGATAAAATATTTGGCACAATTTTATATCGTGTTTTAATATGAAGACTATCAACGAGTTTAACAATTTATGTAAACCGTTTCTACAATTACCATTGATACAACATTGTGTGAAATTTTCACATACCATTTTTTTCCGTGTATATATAGAAGCTAATATGTAATTTGAAATTGTATTTTCATCCACCTGATGATGCCACAGTGTGGCGAAACATATTGCAGTGATTTTGAGTTTGGTGGTAAATTGTAAATAAGCATAATCAAGATCACATATAGATTTAATTTAATTAATTACTATTTTATTTATTTTGTCATGATCAAGTGTATATAAATATTTATTAAGTTAGTATTTTGGCAAATTTAAATTAATTTAAGTAAAATAATATAAGAATGTTATCGTTATTTAATTCAAGAAGCTAAGATTAAAATAAGCCTGGTATATAAAGTGAATATTCACAAGAAAGTGTTTCCCGCAAACTTCAGCGCAAGAAAATATTATGACCGAATACGTTCAATGAATAAGCCCGGCGAAACAATATTCCCCGTGAGATACTATTAATAATCACAAACGTAAACAGGTCGACATCGAGATGGATGTTTGTTTACATTTTTAAATAAATAATACATCACTTTACCGATAGGTGCAGCACTATAGAAATGCAAATGAAGAGGTGGAATCAGTATCGTGCCGAGGATAACCGTAGTTTTTTGTGAAGAAAAATATGCATATAAGTCGGGACATGATGAGAAAACGGGAGATGGCTGGTGAAAACCGCTCTCTAAAAGAAAATACTTAGAAGTAGGTGGAAACCTCTTCTTCTTCTTAAACACAGGGTGTTTATACTTAGAAATATTTTCATGAATTAACTTTATATTCTGATATTTTTATGAGATTTTGCTATGAATTAAGTTTTGCTAATATTTTAAATAAATTCATTTAATTTTGAACTTACAACAATTATTTCTTTTGAACTAGGATGTTTTATTCTTACACGTTGTGGTTTCATACCAAGCGTTATGGTGAAACATTCTTAGTAACTGTATTAATTTAATTTAAAAATTTTTGTGAAAGGATTTATTTAAATTTTATTCTCTTTTATATAAGTATACACACTAGATAATTTTTTTTTGAATTCAAATTAAACATTTATTTGCTTGTAGTATATTGTGTTATTTGGAAGACGAATTGATTTATTTTTGAGATATGGAAGAGTTTGAAAACCTCCATGAGGAACTAAAGTAAATTAGTTCGTGTTACATAAAATTTTGACAATTATGTATCTAGTGTTAAGAAAGTTATTGTGTGGTGATTTCTGCTGGAATTTTGTACGAGGTTGGTAATTTTTATTATTATTAGATATGGTTTCACAATTAAATTTATAGTTTTTTTTTTATTTTGTGCTGGTGTATTAAAATTTGGCGTGTTGGGTAATTGATCAGGGATGTGTGAAATGAATTAAGTGAATGATTAAGTCATATCATGAAGCCTTGGTTAATCCTGTAAACACGAATTAGTTTTGGTGGATCTGTTTGACTGCGAGCAAAGGGGTTAAGCAGAACTAATCAGAATAAAGTCAACGTTTTAAAACATTTAAGCACATGGCAATATTTTGATATATATGCATTGCATTGAGGCTGGACACGTAGTCGTATACATTCGGGATGTGTGCTATGAGTCGAAGGATGTACTCATAGAATGGAGCCCTAGTTTATCGATTTTGTGTGTATTCTGTTTTATTTTTGGCGATATTGTCTGGCAGCGAGAAAAGGCGCTGGAGAATATATACCTCAGGACAGAGTTCATGCGTTAATGTTCTGTATTGTTTGATTCGGCAAATTTTTTAACATAATTTATATGTGAATATAATCCAGTATAGATCACGTCTGTAAATTTGCTATTTGTTGATTGTTTGAGAAATTCATAAATACTCATGAATTCGTAGATAATTAATGTTTAGTGGAATATATATATTTTTTATTATATATAAATATATAGATTATTTCATATTATGATTAATTACTTCATTAAATATGCTTTTATCATAACATGTGAGAATTTTATAAATACCTAGATAATAAATATTTATAATGTTGTACATTATTTTAAATATTTGATTTACTATTAATAAATTATATTATAAGGTTTTTTTTGTATTTTCATTTATTTTATCTGACCTGGAGATAACTTGAGAGCATTCATATTGGAGAAGGAAAATTGTTATTATTTTCTGCCCCTGAGTTAAAACATATTAAATAATTTTAAAACTGAGCTAGTGATATGTGAAATTGCTAAACCTACTGTTTTGCAGAAAATTATAAGACTTTGGTCTAGCATAAGGCCTAGAACTAAAGTATATGCTTGATTCTGCTTTTATTTATTATTAAATTAATTGATATATTTTTATGCAATCATTAACTTGCAAGAGTCACAGCAATATGTCGTGTGAACATGATCATTTTTGAAACTAAATAATTGTGTTTTATTATATAACAAAACAACGTTGAAGTAGTTTACTATATTAAAATTTTGAAACTTTAAAATCAGTGTTTTATTTTTATTATTATAATGGAGTTTCATTATTAATTTACTATTGAAATGTAATCCTAAGAATATCATTAAATTTGTTAATCTTGTAAATTTATTCATAGTCACGATAGACATATATTTCTTATTCGTCTCTGCTGGACGTACATACCCACAATAAATGTACAACACAAATAATTGTTGTAAATAAATATTACACAGATTAAGTTTATTGCGGTTTATATGCAATTCGATGAATCATTTATTAATTACATATACTATGGCAACTGGTCATGGTCAAAAAACTCTTTACAGAAAAGGAAAAAACTCTAAAAATTATTCTGGAATAAGTAAATGTTGGGGATATGTAAACATACTCGAGAATCATTGAATGCGAGTATTTTTCCTTGGATTTCCAAAATTAAGTCCATACCCTGCTGGACAATCGAAACTACTACGGTCTCTCAAAAGAGTTTTGTGTACTTTCCACGACAATACAACATTTTCAAAATTAATATAAGAAAAATAGTATTCGCACTGTTATATCATATGCTGAAATTGCCTCTTCCCAACTTGACGCATGAAAATGAATGAATTTAACAAAAACACTCCCTCCTTTCAATATGTTGACATAAAATCACAGACACGATGCATTATTCGATTCAAACGACTTGGCAAACAAGACTTCTTTGTTTTATGAGCGCGTAAATAAACTTCCCTGGAACTTGCCTAAAGTAGTTTCAACGTTTAAAGGCGCATATTGCCGCGATCGACTTATCAAAATAGATGCACATAAAAATTTAATCGAATGAGAAATATTCTATGTGATTCCGTTTAAGGTCCTCATAAAAGGTAAACGTCTAAACTTTTCAATAATAACGACGTCGTTTGTCTACGTTATTGTACTGTAAAATGTGTTTTTCAGGATATGCCATTCTAGGTATCAAAATGTCTTTATATACACAAGCGACTTCTTTTATTTCTTTTGTTTTCTTGGTCGTTCCTAGAAGGTCACATTGGGCATTGGAAAATGCCAATTTATGACATTTCTATGTGAAAGCAAATGTTGCTTACAAAGGGAAATTCAAACGTTTTCGTCGACAGAACAAATATGTAAAACTTCCCCTCATATTACTGACTTCAGTAGATGGTCCATTACGTAATAATACTTCTCTTTTGGCTTAATTTTAATATATGTATAGAAAAGCATTTCATAAGAAGACAAATATCTGAATATTGCTACATAATTATTGCAAAGGTTGTATCAATGTAAACATGTAGATATAAAATAAATAGATTAATAATTTGAATAATTATTTAAGTATGTACAGAGAATATGTAATTTTTAAATCCAGGTAAAATAATATTAACTAAAACTAAATAAGCACAGTAATAATTAATACCGTGATATCATAAACTTTCCAGTACGAAGATGTCCCTGAAATAGAAAATATATGTCTGAAGTTAATTCAGGTATTACTGGGTGGCGCCTGGGAACGGGTGATTTTGAATCGATCCGTACAATATCATAATTCAAGTTTGTAATATTGTGATACTGTCATTTTGTCCCTTATTGTTTACTATTCCAGTTGCAATGCAGTGGGACGGGATAGCAACGTGTTTTCGCAGTGAAAGCATATTGGAAAGACAATATTGTACTGACACTGTGCTATGAGAATTTCAGCGACATTTCCAACTTGGGCGTAATGGCCCGTTTTCTTCAGCCCACACTGTGAAAGCATGGGTTAGGAAATTGGCAAAAACAGGATCTGCCTTAAATAATAAGCATCCTGGACCAAGAACTGTTCAAACGCCAGAACAATTCAAACAGTAAACTCCTCCATCCAGCAAAGCCCACTGCGCTAGGTACGGCGACGGGATGAAACGCTACTCAGCAATGAAATTGCTGTAAACGAGTTCACATGGTTTCAGAAAGATGGCGCGACAGTTCATACAGCAAGAATATCCACGGCTGCATTACGACATCTCTTTGGAGAGCGTCATATTTCGAGGAACGGCAACATGAAATAGTCTACCAGAACGCCTGATTTATCAATTTGTGAGTTCTTTTTCTGTGATTTTTTGAAGGATGCTTGTAGGATTCTCATCCTCACACTATAAATGAACTAAAGGATTGAATTCGTGAAGAGATCGCGTCACTCGTCGTTGAGATGTTGCAGAGGGTTACGTTGAATTTGCATTCACGACTAAAAGAATGTATATACAGAGAAAGACGTCTCTTACAGGATATTATCAATGGTAAGGCTATGTAATGGTAAGGTTTTAGCATTCTGATAATAATGTATAAATATAAATAAATGGTTTCATCTTTTTTGTTTGTCAATTCCCAAAATACTCGGATGTGGAGTAGTATAAATCCTCATATTTTTGTTGAATCGATTATGCATTCTGCGAAACTTGGTGTTTGGCTAGCAGTTTCTCCCCACAAAATTGTTAATACCGAAAAAGTGGTTTTAGAAAAATTCTCTCTCTCTCTCTCTCACTCTCTCTCTCTCTCTCTCTCTCTCTCTCTCTCTCTCTCTCTCTCAGTGCCTGTCAGTGTGTATGCGACCAAGATAGGGATCAAACGGTTATAGTTGTCAATTCCAGTTTTCTTTATGTACGAGTACAATCTCTCTCTTGAGATCTGATTAGATTTTCAGTAAAATCGGTAGACCGGAAGTAGTAGTTTACTTCAGTGAAAGAATCGAATTTTGCCAATATGTCGTCAACTACTAAGTTTAAACAAATTTATAAAGAAATCAAATGTACTCAAAATTAAATATTAGTAAAAATTTATCAAAACAGTTTCTCCATATTCCTACCGGAAGTAGATCTTTTACTGTTATCAAAAATCAGTTTCTTGCGAATATCTCGTAAGTCATGCTTTTTCTAAGCAGACACATTACGAGTATGAAAGTATCTAGAACATAAGTTACAATACCTTTTGTATAAGAAAAATTTCAAAATATTAGCGATTGATTTTTTGCAAATATGTCGTAAATTATGCATACAATTTGAGGGGTTATGTTTTGAATTTCCTCTTGTATGGCTAGTTTTAATTCATCAATTGACACAGGGGCGTTAACATAAACTTTATTCTTTAGATGTCCCCTGAAAAAGAAAAGTCAAAAGGAGTAAGATCAGGAAATCTGCCCCTAGGAGCGTATAGAGCTATCATTCCTTAGTCAGTAAGCCAAGCGTCATCGCTAAAGAAGTACTAAAAATGAATTTTCGAAAGATTTTATAAAAAAAAGAATTTCCGAAATCCTACCGGAAATAGGACTTTTTGTCTTATCAAAAAACAGTTATTTGCAAAGATCTCCCAAATGATGCATTCTGTACAGATTTATCTAAAATACAAAAGTATTTACAGCTCGAGTTGAAGAAACAAAACAATTTTTTTATAGAAAAAGTTTCAATATTCGGACCGGAAACTTTTACTCTCAAATGGCAGCTTTTTGTAAATATCTCGCAAATTATGCATTCCATAGAGATTTATTATTAGTGCCAAAGTATTTAGAGCTATACAATTTTTGTATAGGATAAATCTTAAAATTCGGACCGGAAGTAACACTTCTACTCTTATCAAATAGCAGTTTTTTTGCTAATATCTCGCAAATTTTGCAATCTATACAGATTTACTGGGAATGCGAAGCTATTCAGAGCTGCATTTGGAATAATTTTTATATTAGAAAAAAATTAAATTCGGACCGGAAGTGCCTTTTTACTCATGAAATGTAATTTCTTGCAAATATTTCTCTAATTACCTATATATTCTATAGAGATGTATTAAGGAAATAAATTTAAAAAAAAATTCTGTATAAAACAATTTTCAAAATTCGGACAGGAAGTAACACTTTTACCCACCTTTATTGTTAAGAAAGTACAGAATTTCAAACTTACTTTAGAACAACTTTTACATACACACACTTCGGAACGCACATACTGCTGTGGCAGCATATTTATTAGGTATAAAATAAATGTAGTATTGCCACACGTTGGGCATCGCCAAATAAATTATGCTGTGTGCTGTACCAGCAACATAATTTATAAAAATAATGATAATTTTTATTATATTCAATATATTCACTTATTTTGTTAACAGCACGTACTTTGTAAGTACGCGTGAGTTCTAGCAGTGTATTCAACCTTCCTTTCTCCTGGTAAATCTCTTGCTTATTTTTGTTTAGGGATAAGGTTCTAATTTGTATTAAAGAAAAATCTGAGTCTATATAAAACATACTTGTATATTTTATTCAAAACATTTAGAATAGATAGCATCGCTATACTATGCTCACAAAAAAAATTATATAAAAACACATAATAAAAAAAAACATTTATACCGTATTCTCGGTTGTAATGCTTTGTAGAATAAGTATATCGATAATGTTTAATCAAAAATAAAAATATTATCCTGTTTTTAAAACAAAGAAAACTCAATTGAACGTCGGTAATCTGTTAATATTGTGCTAATTCTATTCAGAAACATTATATTTTCACGTAATGTCCTGATAATCCTAGAACTTCGCAATGGTCGGAGAAAAAGCTCGATTTGATCACTGGCAACAACCATTTGCACGTATTGCAGCCAGCGCCCCAAAATCCGCCACACAGAAACATTTCCCTTTTCTAAATGTGTAATTTATTTTAAGTTTGAAGTCAAAAATTAATTGCGAGAATTAATGATGCCTGATAAAGGTATTTGAAAATAAACATTCGCACGTTGTATTCTCTTAATACCCAACACCATTAATAATCCTTTCTGTGATATATATATATATATATAATAAAAATAGGAAACAACCACCATTATACAGGACAATATCTATCTTATCCCTACTGCCCAACTTTATAACTGAATAAACATTTGCACGTTGTATTCCAATATACGCATAGCAGCATTGATAAATCTTTGTATTGAAAACTTACTTTGTATCATTAAACATCTCTTCAAATTGTGCCATAGCCATCTCCATTTTGAAATATAAAAAAGTATTAACAAAAGAAAAATTATTTGAATGAAAGAAATTCAAATAAAATAAAATTAATATGCTAATACAAAAATAAACGAATGTACATCTAATCGTGGTGTATCTGACCCTACGATTAATTCTTTTCAAAGTATCTTTATCTTTCGAAGTCGCAGTCAGTATCTACGAAGTCACAGTCAGTATCTAATCTTGTTCATTCCTGTTTTTGAAATTATACCCGGGAAAAAAATATGTAACGCCTGTTACGCCATCTACTTAACTAAAATTTAGGTTGTCACCCTGCGTCATCTGTGAAATCTCTGCCCCCAAGTTGCCGTCGTGACACTAGCACACGTGCACTTATTGTCTTTGACAGTTCATTCACGAAAAGTCAACAAATTAAAATTTGTTTGCTTATTTAAAAGTCTTTTCACTTAACCACTTGGTATCTTCAAAAGTAGGTATATTTTTAATACAATTTTTCCTTGTATTTGTTTATGAACTTGTTGCCTTCTTCATTATTCGCCACATACTTCCTTTTTATACGCTAACACAAACCATCATCTTTTTTTAGGTATATCAAGATTGTGTAAAACTGGAAATACATTTTACAAATAACAAGAATTCTTCCTCCATTCGCTCGTACTACGACGATCCGTCTGGCCTGCTATTTCGTCGCTAATTTCTTACTCAGGATCCTTCTCCATAGTAATACATTTATCTGTAAAAACTGCAAACAAAGTTTATACCATATTTTCTTTTTGTAGGTCTTCAAACCATACAAGTCTTTACAGTCTATGAAGCTTTGTGCTACACACACAAATTCATGAATGTGTATTTTATTTGCTCAGCTGTCGTTTATAAAAACATTACTGCTGATTGTATCATGTCAGAATATTTTAATTTATATCCTTTTTTATTTATAGTCATAAGTTAAGGTAAATTTTATTCTTTAAGCATGATTTATTTAAAATCTCCTTTATTGAATTTTATTACATTATGCACGTTTTTTAAGTTCATATAATTTTTACGCTTTGATAAAAGTTAGGTTGTGTTTTACTGTACACAAACTATATTTCTTGTTTATCTTTTCTACAAAAGAAATATATTACTTAGACTTATTTTGTCTTTATTTTGTACCTATATATAATACTTAATTTTTCTTAAACACATATATATTATGCTATTTTATATTATTATAAATTATTTAGCACATTTATTAATACAATCTCAATGAGGGTGTGGGTTCAATTATATTTGATAGGTATCCTCCGAGTGATAGTGTGCAACCGTCATATGTATTATTTGCTCTATTACATTTATTTCCAAAGATTCTAATAATTTAAAAGAATAAACTTCAGATTTTTAATTCAAAAATTATAGGTTATTTATTTTGATAATGAATGTCAAGTATGGGAACAACTTGCAAATACAAAAATCACTGTTCATATTTTACATTAAAAAAAAATTCTTGTCTTGAAGCTTCGAGACTTTTAATTGTTACATATTGGTACCATTATTGGAATATATATTGAAATTTTTCATTAATTTGGCAAATTATTCATATCAATGTTCAAATTTACTTACTTAAGGTCGGTAAGATATACTGTTAATGTATTAAGAAATTCTATTCTACGTAAATACATACATTATTTGTTAAAGTGAAATTTAAAAAAAATAACATGGCTTCAAAAGCATATAACGGTCAACAATTTTCTAAAGCAATTAAATTTTAATTTTGAATTTTATTGAAGAGAAGATATATCTGTTTCCTCGCATTTTTCACGAGAGTAAGTCTGCCTCTAAATGTCTATCAATATGAAGTACTTCTTTCTTATAAGCTTATTTAATCGGTTAAGTATCTATACATGTATATTTTTATATTTGTTTTTTTTATTACCTTGTAGCTTGGTTTAAAAATTAGTTCCAAATCCTGATGCATATTTATAGATGTGACTACTGAATGTTCGGTTCTTCAATTGACACAGGAAAGCAAACTCCTACTCCAAATCTGAAGATGTTCGATGAATCCGCTGAAGTTTTCACAAGTAGAACTGCAAATATTATTTCACACGACATGAACAATTTATTTTCACTTTCGACTTACTGCACTAATATTTCTGGACTATTATTTACCAAGGTACATACATCTGTTTATTTATTTATGATGAAATTTAGAATTTTCTTCTCCACCAAAAAATGATGCTTCCACCATTTATTTTTGGCATCCCTTTGCCTTCCTTTGTTTTCATAATTTTTCAAGGCATACTTGCATATCATTCCCATTATATTACAATATGAAAATAATTCTATTTTAATTACATTTATATAAATTCTAATCACACATACCCTATAATGCGAACACATAATCGTCATATTTCCAAATTGCTCCTTTATTCCTGATATTTAACGATATTAAGTAACAGCATTTAAATCATTGATATGACAATGATTTAAATGCTGTTACTTAATATCGTTAAATATCAGGAATAAAGGAACAATAAATTAAACAATTCATAAGACGTATTTTAATTTTAATAAATATGAAACGTTTGTTAATAAATAAGAAATCAATGTTATTGACCATTCTATATTGATATTAATACAGAATAGTATCATGTACAAAGTAGAATGTCATACCTGTTGGTTCATAACATGACTAAATTAATTTATTAATAATAAAGTGATTTCACAATTATTTAGGGAAATTATATTTACACTCTATACGTCACTGGCTGACCATATATTTATTTCTCTTTAAATACCGCTCCAAACCGCTTTTGATTTCTTTCATTTTAATTATTCTGTGGTTTTAGATCTACATATAGCTATCGAGGGGACACCTATTCGTATAGACGTTGAACTACTTATAATCAGCATATACCCCTCACACATAGATGTCATAATGAGCACCTACGTCATTATGAATATTTGCAGTTACTATCTACTCAAACTAGAGGACTCTAATACATTTAAATATAAGTGATTATTTTTTTTTACGTAAATATAAATATTAATTTATTTATTTTTATTTTAGGGATTCAGTATACCAATATAAAGATGACTAATGAAATCCAGAACATATTAATATAGATAACAAGGTTTTATATGGATAATGCATAGGCAAAGAAAACAAATATTCACTCAAAATATGCACTAATGATATCAACATAACCGAACTATAGGAAGTATTCAGTTTAACGTGTAAAACTTAATTTAAGACTTTCTCTTTTATATGTTTCAGACAACAGCAACAATGAAGCTGAATTACATCACAGCTAAATAATTCACTACAATATATCCTATAATTATAACAATTAATTCATTTGATATCAAAATTCCCTATACTTAAATATATGCAACCTATCATACACTTGTGTTATTCACGTTGTATAATGTTTGAATTTTATATATAATAATAAAGTTTGATTTTTACTATTTCCTTTATTTCTAATACTTAAGGCGGTTCATCCAGTCGATGGGCAACCCGCAAAATCTTGAGGGTGGAAGCGGGAGGTAGGCTGTAGGAGGACCACGATATTGTATCTGTCTCTTCTTAAAAGAAGACGGAGCTAGATTTTTGTGTTGACACAATCCAGGTTCGGCCGAAAGTTAAAATCATGTAAACGAGGCGAGAGTGCAACGATTCAAACACGAATCAGTCAAACTAAAATTTTTCTCACTTCACGAACAATCAAAAAGTAGGAAATATATAGGAAAATCGACTGAATAGGGCATGTAATTAATTTTGCTATAAAGTAATTGTTTAAATAATTTCTAAAAACTGCTAAACTTGTGAAAGTTACTCATTTTTAGACGTTATATCTCTTCCGCCTTGAAAACGAAGCTAGATAGAGCAAAATTGTATAGTACCTTTTTTGTAAAACATGAAATTCTCTACAAAAAAAGTTCGCGACGACCCCTTAGTAAAGTTGATAGTTTAGACGTGGGAGGTAAAAATAACGAAATATAAGGGAGTTCCTTTTGTAGCGGCGTGGACCAGTCATTTTTAGTGCAGTGGCCGGTCGAATACAATTATACCCGAGTAGCGACATCACTATATGCACACTTGTTCTACATTAGCAAATATATATTTTCATCCTCCTCTAAAATTGTGTCATCTGGTACCTTTTGGTCATTTCCCAGTAGTAGAATCGCTATATGCCACACTTGTTCTGCATTAGCAAATATATATTTTCATTCTTCTCTAAAATTGTGATTTTGCAAATTCTTATCGTTAGCACGGTCATTGACTGTCATTTATTTGGTACATATATTTATCTCAAGCAGCAAAATCACAATTTTAGAGAAGGATGAAAATATGTATTTGCTAATGTGAATATAATAAAATAATACTTTTATTAAAGTAGATTACGTTATATCAACTACATAAGGTATAATGTGTATATATAAGTATAATGTGAGTTATAGGTATAATAACATATTTTTAAAAAATTATTCTGTCAAACCAAGAGAGGGAAAGGTCTAACAGATTCCGAATCAAAATAAAAAGATGGAATTTAAATTGATATGCATTGATACACATAAATATTTAACAACTTTGTCTAAAAATGAATAAACTGTTGAGTTTATTGATATTCCATACAAACATGTTTAATTAGGAAACTACAATACATAATTCCTCACGACACAAGTCTCACAAAAAACAAAATTCAGGCTAGTTTTGTACCACGGTATTGTTTGTTATCTACGAGATACATCCCGACGGACATTATCTCTACCTATTTTGAATAAAAAAATGAGGTGTGGCCACCACACGACTTTCTTATACGTATGAACGTTTCAAACTAAACACTTTTTAAAAAAAATTATACAAAAGTTATTCAAAATCCTTTTCTAAGTACTTGCATTGTTTTAATAATACGAATTTTGAAATTTCATGTATACAAAGAATATTGCAAATCCAGTTCTAAATACTTTTGTACTCTTGATAGATATATATAGAATGCATAATTTACCATATACACCAAATCGCTATTCGGTAAGAGTAAAAGTGGTACTTCCGGTCCGAATTTTGAAATTATTCTAAATACTTTTATACTCGTAACGTACCCGTCTACAAAGCATGACTTGCAAAATATTGGTAAAAAACTGATTTTCGATAAGAGTAAAAGACCTACTTCCGGTAGGAATTTTGAAAAACTTTCATAATAACATTCTTCTTTAACTTAATTTTGAGTATACATATATGAATTATTTATAAAATTGTTTAAAATTAGTAGTTGACGGAATATTGGAAAAATTTGATTTATTTACTGAAGTACACTACTACTTCCGGTCTGCCGATTTTACTGAAAATTTAATCAGTTCTCAACAGGGTGATTATACACGTCAATTCAAAATTTGGAATTGCTAGCTATAGCGGTTTGACTGCTATCGTTGTCACACACACAGAGAGAGACTGACACGCAGACACAGACATTTTTTAAAAACCACTTTTTCGGTATCAGGGGAGTTCAAAACCTAGACATCTGCAAAAATCTCGAGGTCGAAAATTTTCATCATCACAATACTTCCTTGTACTACGTATAAAAAAGTAAAAAGAATTGAAAAAGTCAGCGTCAGGTTTTTTTTTTTTATATAATTGGATAACAATTGGCTGGTAATCTATAAAATACAAAATACCTTATTATTTGTTCATTTTCTCTTCTGTAACACTTGTTTTCTTTGAAATAAGTACCTACGTGCTTGTAGATAGAAAACGTCCTTTTTACATCGCAACTGGTTATATATATGTGCGCACTGGAAATATTCTTTTATTTCAGCGTATTTAGCATACACAATTGCCGCAATGTTATTAAATCTGGATTTATATTAAAAACTGCGTCTAACTTTTGCCGAAGGCCACATCCAAAGTCACTTGCAATACTTTTGAAATTATTAATAGCCACATCTAATGTGGTTAATCCATTTTTACTTTCTTAAACGTAGTATAAGGAAGTATTGTGATGATGAAAATTTTCGACTTCTAGATTTTTGCAGATGTTCACGTTTTGAAGTCCCCTGATACCGAAAAAGTGGTTTTTAAAAAATGCCTCTCTCTGTGTGTGTCAGTGTGTGTCAGTGTGTGTGTGTGTGTGTGTGTGGGTGACCACGATAGCGGTCAAACCGCTATAGGTACCAATTCCAAATTTTGTATTTACGTGTATAATCTCCCTCTTGAGATCTGATTAGTTTTTCAGTAAAATCGGTAGACCGGAAGTAGCAGTTTACTTCAGCGAAAAACTCGAATTTTGCCAATATTTCGTCAACTACTAAGTTTAAACAAATTTATAAAGAATTCATATATACTTAAAATTAAAATTGAGAATAACTTTATTTAAAAAGTTGTTCGAAATTCCTACCGGAAGTAGGTCTTTTAATCTTATCGAAAATCTGTTTTTTGCCAATATTTCGTAAGTCATTCTTTTTAGACAAGTACGTTACGGGTACAAAAGTATTTAAAACATAATTTTCTGTATCTTTTGTATAACAAAAATTTCAAAATTCAGACCGGAAGTACTACTTTTACTCTTATCGAATAGCGAGTTTTTGCAAATATGTCGTAAGTTATGCATTCTATATATATTTATCAAGAGTACAAAAGTATTTAGAACTGGATTTGCAATATTTTTTGTATATGTGAAATTTCAAAATTCGGACCGGAAGCAGCACTTTTACTCTTAGCGAGTAGCACTTTTTTGATAATATCTTGCAAAGTATGCATTCTATAGAGATTTATTAAGGGAATAGAAGTACTTAGAATAGGATTTTAAATAATTTTTATATAAAAAACTTTTAAAACTCTATAATTTGAAACGCTCATACATATAAGATTGTCGTGTGGTGGTCACACCACATTTTTTAATTTGAGATTCGATTAGTTTAAGCAAATTTCTAAAATGTTCCTGACGGAATAACAACTGATTTTTTAAATTTGGGATTTGTGTTAGTTTATTGTACTCAGAAATACTTCGAGCATCGTCATTTAAACATGTAACGAAATTTTGTAAACTATCGAAATTCTCTGCATATTATTATTATTACTTTCTACTAAAACACAACAGTATTTTACTTGATAATTAGTTGTTATTTCAATATTTCAACTATACAAATGTTGACGCAAAGCATTTTTATTGGGAATTTCATTATAGTTTCTTTTAAATTACTTATCCTCCTAGCCGTGTACATGTGAAATTCTAATTATTTTTAAAATTATCTATTTCGAAATTGTAAATGTTTTTTATTTTACTTCTTCTATGTATGACATTATTTATATTAGACAGTTGCTTCTTTTATATGAACATCACCGTTCTCGAGAAGAGACTAGCTTCAAGAAATCATAAAAAGTTTGTCTGGGTGCCGAACATAGGGCCTAGAATAATTATAATACGTTCAGTTTGGAGTCTCCACCCATTCGGTAGTTGAAGCTAAAATGCACTATGCAGCGCCACTTTCCAGTGGGTTAAATAAGCAGAATTGGTGAATGTAAGGTTCACGGTGCCAATTGATTATACATTTATTAAAGCATGTATTTTATTTCTGATTTTTGTAAGATATTTTCAAAAGACAAATCTATGCTTCTATAAGAATACTTTCTCGATAAAGTTCATACTTTGTTGTTTGTTTTACGTTAGAATTCAGTCATTTTAGCACATTTTTACATTAGAATTTCTCTTAAGTGGGGAAAGTTATTGAAAATCTAATCTTATAGAAGCATAGAACCAACTTTCCTTTTATTACAGAAAAATTTTCGTCAAGAAATATCCTGCAGTAATGTCACAATCAATTGGCAGCACAAACCCTGCGCGTCTTCACAAATCCGACCGTATGAACAGCCTTAACCCAGATATGCCCGAAATTTTTTTTTTTAATTTTTTAAAATCTGCTTTTATTTTTAATACTTTAAAGGCTTCAGTAGACGTAGAAAAATGTTCAAAAAAAATCAGCGTGACCTAGGGGTCCTCTAGGGTATGTCCTTTTCAAAGGACGATGGGACAATAAATGATAAAATAATAAATAAGTTTTATGTAAGAACACTTTTTAAAGAAACAACTTACAAGTTATATAATTATTATAATTCAAATTTATTGTGTGTGATAAGGGACGAAGCATTCAATATGCAATGCCACATCACACTTGATGCACTTGTAAGACACTTTTTTGTGGCACAGACGGCATCGGGTTTGTTTACCTTGAGAAGCAATATAATGGGCTATCTGGTCATACCGCGTTCCAAGATTTTCTAGTTGTGAAGGGCGGCTCCTTTGTTTGGGTGTTTGTTTTGCATTTTTCTGTAAAATGGAAATCACAATGTGTCTCCTGAAGGTGAGGTGATCTAATTTCCCACCTTCTTTACGGTGCAACTGCCAACTGTTGTGAACACTCATGTCAATTACTTGGCAAATAAGACACCAATACCACTTTTTTCCTCTTATCCCGATACGATAAAGACTAATGTTTTGATCGCCTCTGTCCACCCCACCCATATGGGAATTGTATGTAGAAAATAAAGCTGGTTGATCAATTAAAACTTTCTTTTTTTCTTTTTGGGAGTAACGTGTGACTTTCTTTATTGGTAAAGCATTTTCTGCGTTCGAAGCGATACCGACAATATTGTTGTCGTTCCAGTTCACAACAACTATTTGATTATCAGATGTGCATCGATATTCGTAATAGCCACGATCCTTCTTTTTCAAGAGTTTTCTGGGAGTCATCCCAGTTGTGCCCATCCGGTTTTCGCGAATTGTTCCTGTCCCCCGAATACCAATTTTGGCCAGTTCGTCCAATAATTGGACGCTGGTAAAAAAGTTGTCAAAAACTAGATGAAAAGAAAACTTGTCTTTCCTGAGGAGGATGTTTGCGTATTGTAACACAACTGAAGCACCTAAACCTAATTCTTTATAATCTTCATTTATTTTACTCCCAATGCCTTGGTATGGTTCAAACCAAACAGTATACCCTTGGTCCGTAGCGCCAACCCAAAATTTAAATCCATATCTTATCGGTTTGCCCTTTATAAATTGTTTGCACGAGTGCCTCCCAAAATATGGCACCATCGCTTCGTCAACACTGTGAAATTCTGAATGAGGAGCATTTTCCAAAAATTTTGTATTGATAAGATCAAAAAGTGGTCTCAGCTTTGCGAATTTGTCTTTCTGATCAAGATCTTCATTATTGCAGCAATGGAAATTTGCCATCACATACTCGAAGCGATTCCGGGATATTGCGTTTGATACTAAGGGGTTATAGGTGTCTGGACTATTTTCCCAATACATACGCCTACGAGGCAACGAGTTGTACCCACTAAGTATCAACACACCAATAACAATTTCTATTTCTTCCGGAGTCACGTTGCCTTGTCGGTTATGTTGAGTGGCATATAAGTTAGTGTAAGTTGATATCATTCCTATTATCTCTTCGTCTAAGAAGATTTTGAATAAATCGTATGGTGTGCGTTGTTGTAACACACTTTGCATATTTGGCCACTCAAAATTATCAACGATTCGATCTTCCTTTTTCCAGCTGTATTTCTTTTTTTGGAACTTTTTTCTCTTTTTTTGAAGCAAGGATAAAGGAATGTTGAACTCAGGATCACTATCCTCGCTTTCACTTTTCTCCTTTTCAGTCTCATTGTTTACTAGTAGAGTAGTTTCTTCAGTCTTCTCGTCTTCATCGTCGCTACGTCGATTCTTTATGAAAAGTTCGGCTGTAGACAAGAGTTGAGAAGCCGGAAAATTATCCATGCAGAAATCATCCTCTTCTCCGGAGTCTTCGTCGGTGAAGTCAGCACACGCATTTTTGGGGGGGAAGAGTGTAACTTCAACCTCGCTATCGTTCGGCAGAGTATCATCTTCTTCAAGAGCTTGTAAGATTTCATTTAACGTTAGCCCCCTGTAACATTTTAAAAACTTTATTCAAATACCCATCGTCCTTCTAAAAGGACACTTAAAAAGTAAGTTATGCAAAGTGCGACAGTTAAAAACAAATTCCGTTTTTAACATTGCAATGTTTTCATTGAACATTTTAGAAGTAAATTTTAACCTAACCATAAATAAATAATTGTCTTGACTAAGAAAAAACTCACCCCACAGGTTTCAAGTCGATAGGACACGCCATTTTAAATTCCACGCTGCACTTTGAAAATTCACTGGAAGTTTATTTCCACAGAACCGGTAAAAGTAACTAACTAATATGACAAACCGAGATTTCACAAATAATGTAGTGTGGCTACATCTATCGATACTACGTGGAACCACTATTACAGCTCTCTTGAAAAACGAACTTACAAATGTACTTAAAAAAGGACGATGGGCACATCTGGGTTAAGCTAATTCTTAATGCTATTCTTATTTTTTAAATACGTTCACGGCAATACGTATAAGAAAGTCGTGTGGTGGCCATACCTGTTTTTTAGTTTAAACCAAACTAAAAAGCATGCCTTTTGTTACAGGTAAAAAGAAGAAAAAATTTCGAAACATAATTACGATCTGGGAGCTAACTAACGAAGAAAGTAATAAAAGCCCAGCAGAATTCGATTAAAAATGTTGAAATGATATGGCTTGCTGAAATAAGTGTATTACATTTGAAGGAAAGTGTCTCTATACTCAATTTTTTTATCGGAAAAAGGTCAAAGATAACAAGACATAGAAATCAGCCCTCGAACATATGTATATACATATTTTACGAAAGCAGAGTTCTTTATGACGTCCACGTATCTGATCTAGCACCAAATGTATTCATTTAATCTTAATCTGGAAATTGTATGAATAAATAGCGAGGTTGAGCTGTAGACCTACAATATTACGGCTATAATGTTGTTTAACGATATTATGAGACCGTACTGAACATAAATAAAAGATAACCAACTCGATTCTAGATTTATCACACTTACTACTTATGTACACATATATATAGGTATATTTAGAAGAAAAACATCGGAAATGTTTTTTTAAGTCCTCCTAAGGCAATTTACTTTTACGACTGTTGAATCCGAGAGCATTTTACATATTTTTATGTAACGTTTTACTGGGTAAGATCGGCCCGTGATCTTACAATATTGATGAGAAAACGGAGGAAACGGAAAAAAGAAGGCGTAAATCCTGTTTAAAAGGGGGCACTCAGAGACTACAAGCTATCGATTCGGGAAAGCCTGCGCTGCTTTTAAATTCCTATTTTTAGAGAATAAGACATGTTTAACATTTACATAGGGTGGGATATATTTTAGAAGGATCGGAGGAATCCCAGATAAAGTTGTTTTGTCAGGATTGTTTATTTGTACAAGCGAAGAATTTGTAACTCCGGAAACTAAACGCGTTGGAAAGTTGCAAGCGGTTGAAGATTGATTTCCCGGCCTGTCAATCTGCATTCGAACCGAGATAAAAACGTCCTTGGAAAACGTTTACTAAGTGAAGCTACTTTAAAGATTAAATAATATATTTAGCTACTCGTATATATGTACGGTCATAAGCAATGAAAACTAACTCGGTTGATAAGCTACAGTGTAAGTTGGGTTGTAAGAAAGAATCGTATTATTTATAGCGATTGGAACGTCCTTTTAAATAAAATAAATACCGCAGTTTTTATTTCCATATGTTAATATTCACATAATAAGCAATAAATGGAGATGTTAATTTATTTCCACAGCTGGTATTTCGTTTGTATTAATGTTTGCTCTACATGTGGGAGATGGAACATGTTTTTAAAAATACCTTTTTTAAATATTTCTTTTTCCTATGTGATAAGACGAAGAAATGCTACTTGTCTTTAAAAATAAAGTATATATTACAAATTTGCTATCAAATTGACCTTATTATGTTCTCGACATAACTTTATTACATTCCCCATAAATAATGATTAAATTTAAATAATCTTCGTTTCTATAATTTTAGCGCCCTGGCATAACTTTTCTTCAACGAATGACAATTTATAATTTTGTAAACACTGTCATGGCTAACTATTGAAACAAGAACTAATGCAAACAGTATGTATTGTAGAAGATAAAAACACTAACTTGTCAATATTTCGAAAACTACCAATTTTTATAATAGACATATTTACACAAAGTGATCCTTATTTTTAATGCAGAATAAGATAATACTATAAAAGTTGCCGCTTCCCAGTTAAAAAAATTGTCTTTTGGCAATTTTTCCAAATTCGTTTTCAAGCATATAATTCGCACACTCTGTATTATTAATTAAAACAATTTTATACAAATAATATTTAATTAGACCATCTATTTGAGAGAATTTACTTCAAATTAAATAATAAATTCATCTTTATATGGAAACAGTGCTATTGATTTTCTGCCTGCAAACGTCAAATTTAACAAGAATTTCAATAAGTCAAAAAGGGTTACACTTAGATATATGACATTATAACATGAAATATATTTAGAATTTCACGTAGAATCTAAAAACCTGACAATATACAGGGTATTCTATTTAAAATTAGGAAGTTGGTGCCTACTTCCGGCATAGCAAGAAGTGCCGCCATCTTCAACATATTTTAGGTAAATGGCCTCCATCAACTTTAGTATAAAGTCAAATTTTCAGATCATTCCTAGCTATAGTTTTTCCATAATCGATCGATTCAATTCCCGGTGAATCAGCCTGTATATAATCTTATTTATAATATACATATATGTATATACATTGCTTTTACTTAGATAAGATTATAATATTAGAATCGCCTATTTATTTGTAATATTAATTAGCATTCTATACATTTTACAGTAGAAGCGAAAAGATGCATCGTGTATGGCATGGTTATATAATAGATGATATTGTTGGTCTTAGATATAGTGAGTTTAACACTATTAAATGTTTCAGATGATGTACAGAAAGACACCACATGATTTGAAAAATATTACCTAATATGTTTCATAAACCAAGTCACCTTTTCTACTCACTAAGAGTAAAATTGTTACTTCCGATCCGAATTTTGAAATTGTTATTAAGCAAAAGGCATTGAAAATTTTGTTCTAAATACTTTTATACTCGCAATGAACCTGTCTAAAAAGCATGACTTGCGAAATATTCGCAAAAAACCGATTTTCGATAAGAGAAAAAAGACCTACTTCCGGTAGGAATTTCGAAACACATTTTTAATAAAACTCTTCTCAAATTTAATTTTGAGTATGTATTCTTCATAAATTTGTTTAAACTTAGTAGTTCTCGAAATATTGGCAAAATTCAATTTTTTCACTTAAGTTAACTTCTACTTCCGGTCTGGCGATTTTACTGAAAATCTAATCAAATCTCAAAAGGGAGATTATACTCATAAATATCAAATTTGCAATTCATAGCTATAACGGTTTGACCGCTATCGTGTTCAGAGAAAGAGAGAGAGAGAAGTCGAGAAATTTTTTAAAAACCACTTGTTTCGGTATCAGGGGACTTCAAAACGTGGATATCTGCAAAAATCTCGAAGTCGAAAATTTTCATCATCACAATACTTCTTTATACTACGTATAAGAAAGTAAAAATCGACGTGCAAATGCGGTATCCACATCTTGAATAAGGAAGATCGTTCGTTATATGTTCTGTTTAAATACTAAGTTGGCATATTTTCCGTTTAGTCTAACAAACAGAAACTTCGTTGCTGTATTATTTTCTTAACAAAACAAATTCGTATTTAAGCAATTCTTAAACATTAGTAATATGCGTGTTATTAAACACTCATAAATAAATAATAACACCTTCATAAAGCTCTTCCATAAAACTAATTAAATCTAGAATAATTAAATCTAATTATTATTATTTGTGGGATATAAACATCATTACGGTAATTTACTTTATTGTAGAGTTTTGCCCTTTATGTATTTACAAATAAATCCCGTACGTTCCAGTTTCTTCAATTAATTAAAAGCAGTTCGACAAGAGTTGCGCGAGTAATTTTCTAAAAGTAAGTATTTGTTACACTTCCCGCCAATCTGACAAGGGTTATTTAGTTAGAATTTTAGCAAAATTTCGAGATTTTCGCCAGTTATGAAAATGAAATCAATAGGCAACTCCGTTCTCCTCGGTTTCCTTTAATTGCACACCATACTATAATATTTGATTTAGCAACTGCCGTTGGTTTTAATTGCAGAGTTTGTAGTTTTGGCAATTCAATTTGAGAACGAACGCACCATGTTTCGTACTTGAATTTGGAAGTTCCACCTTAACATAAATTGACTTTGATCATTTTCAATTCAATTTAAAATTTGCACGGTAATGAAATGCCAATACAATTGGCCCAACACAAAATTACTCTTTATACTGCAACGAAGTTTAAAACATATATACTCATAAATATCAAATTTGCAATTCATAGCTATAACGGTTTGACCGCTATCGTGTTCAGAGAAAGAGAGAGAGAGAAGTCGAGACATTTTTTAAAAACCACTTTTTTCGGTATCAGGGGACTTCAAAACGTGGATATCTGCAATAATCACGAAGTCGAAAATTTTCATCATCACAATACTTCTTTATACTACGTATAAGAAAGTAAAAATCGACGTGCAAATGCGGTATCCACATCTTGAATAAGGAAGATCGTTCGCTATATGTTCTGTGTAAATACTAAGTTGGCATATTTTCCGTTTAGTCTAACAAACACAAACTTCGTTGCTGTATTATTTTCTTAACAAAACAAATTCGTATTTAAGCAATTCTTAAACATTAGTAATACGCGTATTATTAAACACTTAAATAATAACACCTTCATAAAGCTCTTCCATAAAACTAATTAAATCTAGAATAATTAAATCTAATTATTATTATTTGTGGGATATAAACATCATTACGGTAATTTACTTTATTGTAGAGTTTTGCCCTTTTATGTATTTACAAATAAATCCCGTACGTTCCAGTTTCTTCACTTAGTTAATAGCAGCTCGACAAGAGTTGCGCGAGTAATTTTCTAAAAGTAAGTATTTGTTACACTTCCCGCCAATCTGACAAGGGTTATTTTGTTAGAATTTTCGCACAATTTCGAGATTTTCACCAGTTATGAAAACGAAATCAATAGGCAACTCCGTTCTCCTCGGTTTCCTTTAATTGCACACCATACTACAATATTTGATTTAGCAACTGCCGTTGGTTTTAATTGCAGAGTTTGTAGTTTCGGCAATTCAATTTGAGAATGAACGCACCATGTTTCGTACTTGAATTTGGAAGTTCCACCTTAACATAAATTGACTTTGATCATTTTCAATTCAATTTAAAATTTGCACGGTAATGAAATGCCAATACAATTGGCCCAACACAAAATTACTCTTTATACTGCAACGAAGTTTAAAACAATTCTGTACTTAACGTTTCAATTTCACAGACGATAATAACGTGACTTTCTAGTTAAATTAGTTGAATATACCGTTTGCTAGGAGAAAAAAATCACTGTTTTTTATTTACCTGGAGAAAAACTAGAATAATTGTTAATAGACGTTTTGCTGCTGTGTAATGTAATGTTTTGTGCTTTTCTTCACGGGTGTTTCTTCCAATTGAGGGCCTTGGAATAAAAGGGGTATAAGTACATTTTTTTTTAATTTGGAGATATGTGCATATATCAAAATTTAATGTTGATATCTGTTTGGTGCAAAACAGATACAAGTGATATATTCGCCTTTAGTGCCATCTTATGGGGAATAGAAATACCATGTAAATAATTTCTGCAGTTTGGTTGGGGTAAAACAGGTATAAGTGTCACTTGTATCCATTTTATTCCAAATAATATTCCGCATTTATTTAATTCAGTAGGTACTGGGTTGGTAACAAGTGTTGTTAGCTGTTAAATAGTGTAGCACCATATTTTGTTATGGATACTTCTGAAACAGACGGTAAGTACCACGCTGTAAAATTAAATTAAAATGTTAAGGTTATTTTCAACAATTTAATTTTTATTTAAGACCGTGATATTCCTGACCCGTACGAAACAGATGAGGCAAGTGACTATGTTCCCGAAACTGATTCACCGTCTTCTGACGATGAAGAGCGTGCTCACGGTCCAGAAGTCACAGAAATGATAGAAAGTCAGCACAAGACTCCATCTAAAACAAGAAAGCGCAAGCGAAATGTTGATAAATGGCAGGTAAACGAGAAGAAATTTCTTAGAAATTCTGGAAAGGCATATCTTGGCCACAAAAAGAGACCTCATTTACCACGCGAACTGAAACCATATCAACATAGCTGTCGATACAACTGCAACAAAAATATATTGGAAGCAGATAGACGTAAACTTTTTGAAGAATTTTATGCTCTGTCTTCATATGATTTACAGAACTCATTTCTCTCTTCCTGTATAAAGAAAAAATATGTTCAAAGAAAAAAAACTGAAGTCAAAGGCAAGAGTTTCAGTACTGAGATATTTCTGCTCAATAAGCGTGTTTGTAAAATGTTCTTTCTTCGAACCTTTGACATTAGCAACAAAAGATTTACTACGGTTTGTAACAAAAGTAGCGATGTTGGTATTTGTAAAAAGGACCAGAGAGGTCGCGGTCCTGCTAGGAAAATGGATCCAGCAAAACGAAATGTAGTTATTGAACACATAAAAATGTTTCCAAAATACCGGAGTCATTACTCCAGAAATTCAAATTTTAATACTCGATATTTATCACCGGAACTCAATATTACAAAAATGTAAGATTTGTATATTGAACACTGTAAGGGAAGGAATTTAGTTCCTGTTAAGCAGTCGTATTACCGATATATTTTTAATACAGAATTTAATTTCAAATTCCACCGCCCTAGTTCTGACACTTGTAGTAAGTGTGATAGTTTTACTACTATTATTAAACATTCCCAAGATGCCGAAAAAATTGAAGATGCTAAGATAAAGCAAATGGTTCACCATAGAAAAGCAGAAAAGGCACGATCTTCAAAAGAAAATGATTCAAATCAAAATAAGGAATCAACAGATACTTATGTGGTTTGCTTCGACCTTCAACAAGCATTGTCAACTCCTCTCATAACTACATCAAAAGTTTTTTATCTCAGGCAACTGTGGACATACAATTTTTGTATACATAATCTCGTGACAGGACAGTCAAACATGTATGTATGGGATGAAACAGTCGCTGGTCGAGGCTCACAGGAAATTGGATCCTGTTTAATTCGTTACATCACTAATGTACTTCCTCAAAATGTCATAAAACTTATTGCTTACAGCGATTCATGTGGCGGACAAAATAAAAATAAAAATATTGCCAAACTTTTTATGTACTTGGTCAAGGCTACGAGAATACAAGAAATTCACCATAAATTTCTAGAACCAGGACACACTTTTATGGAGTGCGATCAAGCTTTTGGTATAATAGAAAAGGTGAAAAGAAAGATTCCTCAAGTCTATGTTCCTGATCATTGGAGACAAGTAATAAAGAGTTCGTGCAAAAAGTTTACAGTACACCAGATGACCAATGAAAATTTTTTCAGTTTTTCTTTGTTGAACAATATCATAAGAGACCCAAACAAAGATACAGAAAAGCGTGTTATTAAATGGAGGGAAATTCAGTATTTCTTTTACACCAAACAGTCGGAAACATTCTCTTTCTTTTATAAAAGTACTCTGGATTCCGACTTTCCTTTTAGCAAATGCATATGTCTTTCTAAAGCCGCAGGAAGACCGAAGCTAGCGTTAGAAGACACGTTTTTGCAGCTAAACAAGGACTGTTTAAAAATAAACGAGCTAAAATGGAAAAATTTGCAAACAATTTTAGAATACATTCCCCCAATACATCACGAATACTACAACAACATTCAACACGAAAAGAAAGACAAGAAAGGAAAGAAAAAACCGAAGCTAACCAGAAGAAATGAAAGTAACGAAGAAACTGCACAAGCTGAAGTTGAACCACAAAATGATGACTGCGAGGAAGAAGAAAATATAGAGCATGAGATGGACTTTATTTTGTATTCCGATGACGAATGAATAATGTTTAGAAGTTTGTATTTTTTTAAATAAAAGCATATATTTGTGTACTAAAGATTTTTACTGCTAGTTTTTCAAATAAAAAGTTGGAATAAAAAGGGTGTAAGTACTTTTTGACAAATTTCTGATAAAGTTTTTTAATAACCTGTTATAGACTTAAAATTTACCATTTTTAAAATAAATAATGAATTGTAAATAAACATTCCAGTACTTATTAGGAATTTTCAAACGTTGCTTAACTTTGAAGGCAAATATCTCAAAATAGTTAAAATTGCACTTATACCCTTTTTAGTCCAAGGCCCTCAATTATTATATCTAGCCCATAGATGATTTCCTTTACATGGAAAGTCCGTAGTTAAGAACATTTTTAATTACGTATTTCTCGATATTTTATGGATTATAGCTTGGTTAAGAAATTATATACACTTGAATATGAACAAGTATCTCCGTCGTATGCTTATGGTAATCTTTAAATCTCATCAGAGTAAAGGAGATGGTGTTTATTCTGAACAATGCTATTACCCAAATTGTGAAACTTTTAACAGCCCATATTCTGAATTAGTGATCGGTATGACAAGGACGAGGATGATTTGACGAAGAGGAGACTTAAATTGCATCACGACAACGCTTTTACTTTATTTCTCAACGTATTCCCCTTTAACATTTATAAACTTGGACCAGCGCAGCGGTGTTGAGATGCCATTGTACCAGTTACATTCCTTAAGGGGATCGTTTACCAATCAAAAACTATTTCCCGATATGCCTTCGCCATTTTGCGTTTTTTAAGCTGTTTTATAATTTTAGAATCTCAAACGTTGGTTTAACGATGCAGAAAGCATACATTTATAATGTCAAGATGACTTTTTGTATTTATTTTACTTTCTTAAAAAATACATATTTTTGAAATAACCATAAAAATGCATTAACTGGATTAATACCTACTAACTAAGACTGGTATATAAAAGAAAAGAAAACGAACTCCACGCGCTAGCTCCACATTTGATGAACGATATAGAAAAAAAAATCAACTTTATGTAATTATATTTAAAGATACAATATGTAAAATAGAAAACATTTACACACACATTTGACCGGTGTTTTCGAAGCCATCTATCCCCACTTTATTGGATCCTCACCGGGCCAAGGAAAGACGCAATTCTATCGGAATCAGTCGGCTATTGCAGACTTCTTTCCTATCGCGGATGAGGATCGCCCTGACAGAAGCCGAAAGTCGTTTAGCTACACTTACTCACACCCCCTTGCTTCTATCGTCCCGCTAGTATTGCAAGTTGCATAGTTTCAACTCACACAGATGCAGTTGGTAAATGCCAGTCTTAATAGCTTCCTCGTCTGTCATGAAATGCCTTTTCCCGAGAAAGATTGAGTTTTGGGAATAAGTAAAAGTCCAAAAGAGCTAGATTTTTTGAAAACTACAGTTGGGGCAAAACGTAGAATCGCAATTCATCCAGTTTTTCTCGAACAATGCGACTGATATGTGACGGCGCATTTTCATGATAGAAAAACACTTATTGTTGAGTGATCGAGGGTGTATTTTTTCGGTAATTGCGACATTCACTTTATTCACAAGAGCAGCATAATATGCCCCGTTGATAGTTTGGCGATTTGCGAGATAGTCGTTAGGAAGTATGCAAAATATTGTTGCCATTATTCTTCCAGCCAAAATAAACGTCCTTCTTTAGTAGATGACTATCACCATGGATTCATTGCAAAGATTTCCGTTTATGACATATAGTAATAGAGTTATATTTTATCGGCCATAACAAAGCAATCCACAAAATCTGCTGGGTTGATGATAATGATCTTCAAATTGTCGTCGAAAACTTACGCTTTTTTACGTTTTTCGTCTGCATTCAGCAAATGCGGCACTCATCTGGCAGAGGGATTAGACATAGCTAATTCGACATATAAAATATAGTGAACTTCGTCAACCATTTTTGAAATATTGGCCCTCGAAGGAGTATCGTTGCCAAATACTGTATGTACTTGGCTGTATGCCCGTCAAAATCTTAATTGTATTTTATCTTCTTAAAAAGAACATTGTTTGAACTGAATTACCATTTTACAATTGTAGCTAAACACATCTTCTTTATGCAACTGCACTAGTGAACATGCGATATTTAAAATTGAAACATCTTCTTGCAAACGCATGAACTACTTGACTATAATACCAATTTTACTTTCTTAAGTATTGCGATGATGAAAATTATCTACCTCGAGATTTTTGCAGATGTCTACGTTTGGAAGTCCTCTGATACCGAAAAAGTGGTTTTAAAAAAATGCTACTTTCTCTCTTTGTGTGTGTGTGTGTGTGTGTGTCTATGTGTCAGTGTGCCTGTGTGTGACCACGATAGCGGTCAAACCGCTATAGCTATCAATTTCAAATTTTGCATTTACTAGTATAATCTCCCTCTTAAGAACTGATTAGAGTTTCAGTAAAATCGGCAGACCGGAAGTAGTAGTTTGCTTCTGTGAAAAAATCGAATTTTGTCAATATTTCGTCAACTACTAAGTTTTAACAAATGTATAAAGAATTCATATGTATTTAAAATTAAAATCGAGAACAATTTTGTTTAAAAATTTTTCGAAATTCCTACCGGAAGTAGGTCTTTTACTCTTATCGAAAATAAGTTTTTTGCAAATATTTTGCAAGTCATGCTCTTTAGACAGGTACGTTACGAGTATAAAAGTATTTAGAACTTAATTTTCAATACCTTTTGTATACGAAAAAATTAAAAATTCGGGCCGGAACTAACACTTTTACTCTTACCGAATAGCGATTTTTGCAAATATCTCGTAAATTGTGCATTCTATATATATTTATCAAGAGTACAAAAGTATTTAGAGCTAGATTTGGAATATTTTTTGTATAAACGAAATTTCAAAATTCGGACCGGAAGTAACACTTTTACTCTTAGCGAGTAGTACGTTCTTTCGAATATCTCGCAAAGTATGCATTCCATAGAGATTTATTAAGGGAATAGAAGTATTTATAATACGATTTTGAATAATTTTTATATAAAAGAATTCTTATAATTCTATAATTTGAAAGTCATACGCATAAGAAAGTCGTGTGGTGGCCACACCTCATTATTGTGATGATGAAAATTTGAAGTCCGGACGACCCGTTGAAGCTCGAACTGAAAACATTGTGCGAAAAGTCGAAAATTTGGTACTGAAAGATCGACGTGTAAAGATCTCTGTCATTGCCAATGAAGTCTGTATATCCGAAACGAGTGTTCTCAAAATTTTGCATGACAATTTGGGTATGAAGAAGGTGTCTGCACTGTGGATACCCAGATTGCTTACACCTGAACAAAAACTGTGCAGAAAAGAAGTTTCTCAAGAAAATTTGGTCAAGTTGGAGAGAGTTGGAGAGGGACAAAACATTTTTATCTCGAATTATTACCGAGGATGAGACTTGGGTATATTACTGGGACCCTCCTACTATACAAGAATCGATGCAGTGGGTTCATAAGGGCTCTCCACCACCAAAAAAGTCGAAGACACAATTTTCTGGAAAAAAACTGATGGCAACTGTTTTCTGGGATGCTGAAGGAGTTTTGCTTATTGAATATATGCCGAGAGGGTCTACCATAAATGGAGAAGCCTACGGAAACACAATTAAAAATTTAAAAATTAAAAAATTCTCACATGCTCTACTTTTTGGAAGTCAGAAAGATGATGAGGCAGAAAACGACTTACCATTTCTTTTAAATGCAGGTGATCGTATGTGATTGTTTTAAAATCTGATGATCCAATCTTGAGTTGATGCTCTATTATCGCATAAGTGGCTTTATTGTCATCTTCAATAATTTTTTTTAACAGGAGCAATGCTTTTGTCGGTAGCAGCCGTAGGAGAACGGCTTACTCCTTTTTGAAGGTAAAGAGAATTCCTTTTGCGTTCAAATTCCTCATACCATCGGTAAATTGTATCCAAGAAAGATGATTGTGCACTAAAAACTGAATCTAAACTTCTTTGCACTCATAAGTGCTTAAGTGTCTCTTAAAATCATAATAAATTATGACTCGAAAGTGCTCTCTGGTTAATTCCATTTTCTTATACTTTCAAAAAATAAGTAGTTGAGTTATAACGAACATAATTTCAATAACGTCTGATGACATATAAATAGTTGCTCTAAATAAACACTGTATGACTGTTTTTCACAGTCTACCAGATTTTCTTATTCTCAATAAATTCAGCTTATCCCTCGTACCAAATAAAAAATGCTGAGGAAAAATATAAACATGTGACTAGACTTGTTTGAATGCTTTATTTAGTGATTACGTTTAAAGAATCTTCACTTGATAAATGATCAATTGATCTAATTCCTTCCCTTTATTTAAAATTCCTTATTGTCTAGTTAAGCTTCTTAAACTGTGATCAACTATGCTAGGCATGTTCGCTCTTGTTAGAAAAAATCTTCTAGAAAGTCATTATTATGTCGATTATTAATAACATAAGAAAAGGTTTTAAGAACTCATTTCAGTAACTTTCAGCATTTATTATTCCACTATAAGGTATGTGTGCAATGATTCCCTCCTTGATACTGCTAGCTTAACCCTAGTGTTATTGGTATGCAATGGTGTTTCCACAAATTTCGCTGAATCTTCTGCAGAAAATATTTTCATATTTTGCATGTGTAAGTATTCTGAAAGAAGAAACCTGTTCTATAAGTAAAAGAAATATGTGTCATAAACGCTGCTATATGCTTATTTCATGACCAACTAGACCGAGTCCTTGGGTAGCTGAAATTTTATATAACCAGCGGAAAAATTAAGCAATCCTTAGAAACTTTGCAGTCATGTATGAAATAAGGCAATGTTAATACCTAGACAATATTTGACATTTACAATTTAATACAATTCACAGACTTAAGTTAGAACAAACCTTTTTTTTATCCATAACTTACTTGACTCCAGATTGTCTTAAACATCCGTTTAGAATATTAGATCTTTTGAAAGAATAGCATATCATTACTAACAGTTTATGCTAACTGAAATGTGACTCGTTGTCGAGTATCTTTAACGCAATCTTCAGTTAATTTTTAAATTTCACCCCTTCCCCTTCCTAGTGAAAGATTGGCGAAATATTAAAGACAATATCGAATACAATTATCTAATCGACAGGAAAACAATGTTTAAGAACAAAATCTTTGTGTTGCAATTCTGATAAATATTCAATTCGAAAATTTGAATTTTAAAGAATTAACTTTAAGGATGACATCTGTCAAAATTTAAAAACATCATCTGTCATTAATATTTTTCAAATTCGCCAACTTTATACTAAAATTATAGATTGTTGTAAATAAGAATTTTATTAAAGGCATTATATCTATACAGACCATAAGGAACTTTCTTATTTCGCGGTTTTATGAACAGTATAGATTTTATTGTTAACCTGTTTTTCAGTTATTTGTATTTATGAAACGGAAATGATCGATTTTATTATCGAAAAGCTCGGTAAGATGGCACAAAACAAAGTAATAAAAACGTTGAAGATACACCCGTCACGGCTCATTTAATTTCTTTTCCGTTGTTGAATTTATTCGACTACGTAATATGTATTATATATTTCCAGGAGTTAAGATTAACTGTCAAAGTCAGCCCCATAATAAATATATATGAAATGGGAATGATCGGCGCTATGCATCTACGAAATGAGAATGGAGAATCGGAAACGGGCGGAGTTTGTTGAGCACACAGGTTTGGAATATTGAATGAGTATGGTGAAGAATCTTTTCGACTTTGCAATTATAAATCATCAATTTAAAGACCTGTCGCACAACAGATACGAAAAATGAATTCCTGTAGCGCTGGCGGCAGCGTAATTATTACGCTTTTTTAGCGGGAAATTGAAATCTCATCTGTTATATTTTCGCCCGCTTCTGTCGATGAAATAGCACGTAATTACAGAGTCCATGTTAGGGGATGAAATTAATTTTCAATTGTGTACAACAATGATTACATTTCTATATATTAATCCTAAATATAAAGTGATATTATAAACTATATATTTTTTTTAATTCACAGTGGTGCAGCCCACTCATGTGCCTTAAGCTAAAGGTAAAGTATTACAAAAGTCATATATAGCTTATTTTGCGTGGAAATTGAAATGTTTTTGTTATTTCACCTCGATGCCGTTAAAGGAATAGAACAGGCAACAATTAGAGAAAATTTTGAGGATCCCGCCTACGATATGCAATTGTTTTTATTGTAAGGAGAGTGATTCGGTCAATGTGTGGGGTGCATTTGTTGGCCCCCTGCGGGGATCTTTTCCGTAACTCGAAGGTTTTAATCTCTCTTCTTTGTATATTTATGAAGTGATTATGCTAGTGCAGAGAAATTCGTCACGGTTTGTTAGGAGGGCTTATGTTTCTATGACCACACACGCAATGGGTTCAATTTGTCCGTGCCATCGCATAGGTCTAGCTGCTACGAGAGGAGGCCTTATTATAAAGCTATCGCAGCTTTTAATGCACTACTCGAGTAGGGGAGGGTGGGGATGGTTGATACACTGGGAGGATTGATACACTTACAAAATTCGCGCCATGGAAAACAAATAGGCGCTGTAGTCAGCCGTAATATATCCCTAACGGCATTTGCTAGTGTTGCTGTCAACTTACGCAGCCACGCACGTATTTTGCATCGCTAAGTTATTTTTATGTTTTTTGTTCCAAAATATTGTAATATTTCTTGGTAAGTCAGTGTCTCTCACATGATAAATGTTTCAGTATATTTAATAGTTATTAGATGGGTTTAATTAGGCTGAATAAGGTTATCAATCCTGCATGTTGAATAATTTTAGGTTATGTTTTCACTCTGAAAAATACTTGGAACAAAAAGTTGTCTCAAAGGAGCATTGATACAGGTATAACATGGGAGGTTTGATACAGTATCAATCCTCCCTTAATGGAGATGTATATTTTTGTCGTCAGATAAAAACTCGCAACATTAATGTTTTCATGCTAAATCTAAATTATTTCTTTTTGGTTTTAGTTAAAATGCCTTTTAAATATATTAAGAAAACAGACCGTACGCCAACATCTCCTGAGAGACTAAAACGGGCTGTCATGGAATATGCTTTAGAAAACCAACCGCTACGAACAACGGCAAAAAAATACAACGTAGACAAAATGACACTGAAGAGATATGCACAAAAATACAGAAATGAAGGCGACGAAACTATATATCAGCCAAATTTTGCTTCAAATCAATAATTTTCAAATAAACAGGAAATCCTTCTAGTTAATTATCTCTTGTCTGCTGCTGATATGAATTACGGATTAACTACAAGGGAGACGAGAGAACTTGCATACCTATTTGCGACCGAAAATCACATTGGAAAAACGCCGCAGTTGTGGAAAGACAAAGGCGCTGCTTCAAAAGATTGGCTAAGAGGGTTTATGTCACGTCACAGTAATTTAAGCATTAGAGTCCCAGAACCAACTAGTTTAGCCAGATCTACAGCTTTCAACCAACACACAGTCGGTGAATTCTATAATTTGTTGCGAACAGTCTTAGAACGTGAAAAATTTACTCCCGACTCGATTTACAACTGTGATGAGACTGGCGTCCAAACATCGCATAAACCTGGAAAAATAATAACTAAAAAAGGTCAAAAACATGTAGGAAAAATAACTTCTGCAGAACGAGGTACCACCGTGACTGTATGCTGCGCAGTAAACGCCTCCGGCAATTTTATCCCTCCATTCTTCATTTTTCCCCGACAAAAAGTACAGAATTACATGACGTTTGGCGCGCCACCAGGATCCGTTAGTGTAGCTCAATCATCAGGCTGGCAAACAGAAGAAACTTTCTTGAAATACCACGAACATTTTGCTAAATTCTCAAAATCCTCTCAGGAAAATAAAGTTTTGCTAATATTAGACAACCACCGAAGTCACGTATCCTACTTGTGTCTCGAATATTGCAAACAGTACGGTATTGTCATACTAACCCTTCCACCACATACCAGTCATCGGCTTCAGCCATTAGATGTTACGGTTTATGGACCCTTTAAATGTTATTACAACCAAGAAGCAGATAACTTTATGGTTTCTAATCCAGGTACAACAATGTCCCTACAGAATATCGTTCCTCTAGTATCCAAAGCATTTTATCGTGCTTTACTCCAGTAAATATATCAAAAGGTTTTAGTGCCACAGGGATTTATCCTTTCAACCCTAGCATCTTTTCTGATGATGACTTTCTAAGTTCCTATGTAACAGATCGTGAGAATCCACTTTATGAAAATAATGTATGTCGATTTCAACAAGATGTTCCGCCTAAAAATGATGAAGACTGTTCTTCATTTGACAATCTAATAAATGTTGCTGGACCTGCTTCACATTCATCAAATCATGCCAACATTAACCAAGAATGCAAGATGTTAAAATCTCCCGAGGAAGTACGTCCATTCCCTAAAGCTTCGGCTAGGAAAAAACCATCCGGAAGAAAACCAATGAAAACTAAAATTCTAACTGATACCCCAAATCTTGAGGAAATTAAGCGAGACTCGGTAAAAAGGCAGGAAGTAAAGGTAAAGAAAGTTAAAAGAAATATTTGTTTTGAAACTACTGATGATTCTCATTCGGATATATCAATGAGATCGTCAAAGTCATGAGAGGTTACTGATATAGAAGATCAAATTAATAATGAAAGAAGAGAAGAAGATTGGGTAAAAGGAAGTATTTCAAATAATGACTTTGTTTTGATAAAGTTCACTACCAAAAAAACATTGAAACACTATGTTGGCCAAGTAGTTAGTGTTGAAAACCCTTCTGAATATTGCATAATTTTTTTAAGGAGAATACCACCGGGGTACCATTTTGTTTTTCCTGACGTTGCCGATATTGGACTGGTACCGGCTGAAGATGTTATTAAATTACCGGAACCAACGAAATGTGGTGGTACAGCTCGAATAAATCGAAAATTCTCTTTTGCAATTGATTTTTCTGCATTTTCTAATATTAATTAGAAATGTTTTAATAACCTTTGTTTAGTTCATTTATTAATACCTACTGGAAATGGAATAGATTTTTATTTTAACATAACATAAATACTTGACGATTTTTTTTTCAAACGACCGAACATTTTATTTTGTGTGTTCCAATAAATAAAGGTAACTAATTTGTATATTTTGATGTGTATCAATCCACCTTTTACTCCTGTATCAAACATCCCTTCGCTTTCGGGAGGAATGATACACTTTAAAAGTTTTGTTTGTTACAATTACAGAAAAAATTATTAAATTTAAACAAAATTTCATCTATATATATATAATTTTTATCTCCTAAAAGCCCTTACAAATAATCGGAAAATAGTGTAAAACGTATTGTCACTATTTTATTGACCATGAAAGTTAGGTGTATCAATCATCCCCACCCTCCCCTATTTAAAGATAGCTGCCAATGTAAATAGAACCGCTATTAAACGTAATTTGAAAACATATCTTTTAGAGAAGGCCTTCTATAACTTTAACGAGTTATTAAATAATAAGTTGTAAATACCAGACGTAGATACGAGGGCGTATTTTTATGTTATCTACCTAGCCATGAAACAAAAGAGTGACGATGTCAAACAAATAATTCCAAAATTGCTGTCACTGTTAGAAGTACATGTGCTAAGTTGTGTTTAGTTTATGCTGTGTATAGAGATTTGAGACGGTCCATTTCTCGATAAAATGAGTGAACCTAAAGTTGAACATCGCAGCGTAATAAAGTTCCTGACAAAAGAAGGCAATGGTCCAAAAGCAATTCATGAAAGAATGGTTGCTGTATATGGGAAAGATACACCATCTTATTTCCAAGTAAAATATTAGTCTAAACTCTTCCGATGGGGCCTAGAGTCAATTAATGATGACCCAAAGTCCGGACGACCCGTTGAAGCTCGAACTGAAAACATTGTGCGAAAAGTCGAAAATTTGGTACTGAAAGATCGGCGTGTAAAGATCTCTGTCATTGCCAATGGATTCTGTATATCCGAAACAAGTGTTCTCAAAATTTTGCATGACGATTTAGGCATGAAGAAGGTGCCTGCACGGTGGATACCCAGATTGCTTACACATGAACAAAAACTGTGCAGAAAAGAAGTTTCTCAAGAAAATTTGGTCAAGTTGGAGAGGGGCAAAACATTTTTATCTCGAATTATTACCGGGTATGACACTTGGGTATATTACTGGGACCATCCTACTAAACAAGAATCCATGCAGTGGCTTCACAAGGGCTCTCCACCACCAAAAAAGGCCAAGACACAATTTTCTGGAAAAAAACTGATGGCAACTGTTTTTTGGGATGCTGAAGGAGTTTTGCTTATTGAATATATGTCGAGAGGGTCTGCCATAAATGGAGAGGCCTGCGGAAACACAATTAAAAATTTAAAAACTGCTCTGGAGGAAACACGCCCGCATTCTTATCTACAAAAAGACTTGTTGCTGCACGACAATTGTCGGGTTCATAAGACAAACAAAGTTCAGCAGATAATCAGTGACTGTGGGTTTATACAGTTAAGACCTTATAGCCCCGATCTAGCTCCGTCAGACTTCTTCTTATTCAAAAATTTAAAAAAGCATCTCAGAGGAAAGCGATTTGCTTCTGATGAAGAACTCAAAGAAGCTGTTGAAGAATATTTTGCGAGGTTACCGAAGCAATTTTTTTCTGAGGGTATGGGGCAACTGGAAAAAAGATGGAATAAGTGTATTAGTGTTGAAGGGAGTTATGTAGAAAAATAAAAAAAAAATTCTCTTATGTGCTTTTTTTCATAGCTAGGTAGATAACATAAAAATACGCCCTCGTACAGTATAATTGTGTTAACTGTATGTCTCTTTACCGAGTGTAAGTATATGTATTGTGCTGTTTATGATTCTGCTCTATCCAGTATATTCTTTTTTATCTTTTTTTTTGTTTGCTGTTTGTTGACACTGCCAATGTTTTTGTAAAGAAATTTACGGCAATAAAGCATTAATATTATTATTAATTTCTGTATGAACTGTTTTTCATTCAATCCGACGGCTTGCTTCACCAAAACGTACTCACCAGCCGCCACTGGTCTTAAGTGGTCGATCTTGTAATATAATTGAAGAAAGGGTACAAGTCATGTTTTTCAGCACATAAATGTTTTTACGGAAACTGTCACTTCAAACCATGCTTCAACATTGGGAGCAGAAAAGATTACATGGAGCGCCACAGAAAATGAAAGAAAATAATTACGTTAATTATCATAGAGTGCAGGAAGGGTATAAGACATGTATCCTTTTTGCTATCTGCTGTTTTCCTGCGCGCTAGGTGGTGGTGGTTGGGTTACATTGCCTTTCATCAGCTATTGCCCATCAACTGTTTTCTTTTGTTGTTATGAAGTCATGGAAGAGTCATTTAATAGGAAGCGTGAAAAGGTGTTGTTAATTGTGATGACTATAAAAGGAACATTATTAAAAGGAGCTGGCTCAACCAGTAATGCATAAAGTAGGTAACGTAAGGGTAATAATGTTGTGCCTGCAAGTCTATTAAAGCTCCAGGTAGCTTCAAATTAAAATGCTTTAAAAATATAGACAACGAACAATAGTCAGAGATATTTGCTAGGTTATATAACTTAGCAAATAAGAATGCAGAGTGGCTTGTTCATGCACAAAATATCAAACAACGTCGTCGACGTAGCCAAGACAGGGAAGACATAAATGTTCTTTATACTACTTTCAAATATTTCGTTCTAATAAAGACTGAAACAAAAATTATCTGCAAGAAAGCATTTTTAAGTCCGCACTTTATCAGTAATAAAAGATTACAAAAGATTCAACAGTTGTAGCAAGCTGGTGTTGCTGATACAGAAAAGAGAGGCAATGAAGTCAGCGCCAATGCCATAGCTGCCAAAGAAAAAATACGGATCTATGAACATATTGCTTCATTTCCGGCTAAAAAGTGCCACGATTCGTCAAAAGAGTACCATTATTATAACTTTATTTTAACGGTGAACACCATGTAGTACTCAGTGTTCAAGGGAAAATGCCCAGACTCCAAAATGAAATAAGAATACTACAATAAATTGTTTAAACAAGAGTTCGGTAGGCCGCAGGTTGATACTTGTTGTGTCTGTGCGAGTTTTTCCATAAAAATAAAAAGTTAGAATTTAAACGACAATGCCAAAACGGTTGCCAGTGCTAAAATGCTACTACATAAGAGGCGTAGCAAAGAATTTTACACTGCGTTGCAGCAATCAACAAAAACAGTGCAAGAAACGTGTGTATTTTGTATTTATAACATGATGACCAACCAAGTTGCTTATTTTATCTATCACGAGGGTTCCGCTAAAAAAAAACTCAAATGAAGTATGCTCGTTACTTTGTTCCTATATTGAGAGGTATATACCTGAGAGTGTGAAGAAATTGCACCTCTTCAGTGACAATTGGCCTGGCCAAAAAGAAATAACACATAAGAATGTGTCTCTACTTGAATGATACCGGTAGATTTCATGTAATTTAGCAATACTTTCTCAAAAGAGACCACTCATTTCTGCCCTGCGACAGATATTTTCGGCTTGACAAACGTAAACTCAAAAAAAATATATCGCGTTCACACTCAACTACATCAGTACATAGAGATTATAGCATCAACTAGTAGAAAACAAAAATGTATGATCCATATGGTGGATGGAAAAGTGATAGTGAACTTTAATGACTGATAGTCTAAAATTTACAAAAAAGCTGCTAGAGGTGTAGCAAGAGACATGTATCTTTCGTTCAATATTAGTAACTGCCCACAAATTTTCTTACTGTTAGAATAGTGGTAAAAGTATACTGGTTACAAGGGATTACATCAAGGGTTTGTCACACCTTACATTTCGCCTGGGATTATCTAACAATGCAGATAACAACAAACAAAAGGTTGACAGATTATGTTAGTATAAGCTTTCTTACTACATTATTAAGTTCTACGATGTGATGATTGATAGTTCTCCAAATCGTGTTTTTTTTGTTCAGAAAATTGAATAATCAATAAATGCGAAATCTGAAGACCTTGCAGGAAATTTCACCAACTGATTTTCAAAATGTTAAGTGTGGTCACCACTAAACTTTTTTTTAATACAAAATGCATACGGTTCGAATATTGTTAAATAGATACTTCTGGCACGGATTTGACTAAAAGTCGAGTCAAATCTTAAGTGAAAAATTATATTCCCAAATATAAGGTTTGGTATTGCTAGCTTTAACCGTTTGACCGCTATCTTAGTCAAACACAGACAGAAAGCTAAGCGCGAATATATGATCGCAAAAACAACTTTTTGAGGAAGACGTGGATAATCTGCAAAAATCTCGAGTTTCATTTCATCGTCACAATACAATTTAAAATATGAATGTGTTTGTTTGAGGATAATTTTAAAGTGTTGCTTGAATGTTGTGAAGCATTGTCTATACAAAATGATGTGTAAATTTTAACATAACAAATATTATACTTAAACATATATCAATGAATTAATCTTGAATTTCACATTTTGCGTTGTACATTAGCTTTTCACTTTTGAACTGAAGCCTCTTTTGTTACCGATTTTTCGTTCACTATATACAGGCTGTATTTGAAATAAGGGGACAGAGTATGATAAATGGAAAGATGCAATTATGTAGAATATAAATCCCAAAAATTGTGAGTCAATTACGACACGAACGCCAATATTAAAAAACCCCCCGAAAAGTGTTTAATGTGCCGGCTATGGATTTAGCATGTGTCTAGTCGCAGGTATCGCGCCAGTTGGGCCAGACAGCCGACGTCATGTCTGGCCCATGCGGCGGGATAAACACGCTTACATACACACACCGCAATAACAGCTCTAGACGTTATAAAAACCTCAATGATAGCATTGTTTACTATTTCTAAACAGGTGTTCATGCTAAGAGTTCAACAACCTTAATATGAAATATCAGCTGTTAATAACGTGTGAATAGATTTGGGCAAATTTCCCTCTTTTAAAATATCTCATTTTTCAACAACGAGATTTTTTTTTATTGAGATGCCGACTATGAATTTTGTAATTATTTTAATATTTGTCAGGATTATTTAGATATTACGTTTTCTTCCGCAATAAATGTACTATTACTGTTATTATGATTAAATTCAACGACTTTATACTTCTTATTTCTCATAAAAATAAATTTGTGTTGTAAAATTTGTGAATTGATCTGAAGGCGACATACATTACGCACTTGTAAGATGGGGCTCGAAGATTAGGAAAAGGCAACCTATACGTCCGACATGCATCTCCACCTGTTTCACCGTAAATGTACAACATATCGAATAGTTCGTGTGTTGTGTAAGCCACAGTCGAAACATTCTCACGTAACAATCGAACGAGACTGACCTCGCACGCCTTCACACTCCTACTTAGTACCCCGCCCCACCCTTCCATACCCTACAGTCGTATTTAAGTGCAGTGGCGCGACGAATATTTTCAAAATATCTTTGTAATTTTTTTTCTCGCGTCAGCGAGGGAATTTGCGCAAAATATTTTGGATTTGAGTCTAATAAAATTAGATCTTTCCATTAATCATACTCTCTCCCCTTATTTCATATACACCCTGTATATATTTATCGCTTGAAAAGTGGACGAAAGGTTGACAGTAGAAGAAGAAGCGTCGACGACGTTTCATCCCAAAAGCGAATAGGTCATGTTTAATAAACTTAGATAGCGCCTGTCAACATTTTGTTTAGAAAATATGGTCAGTGCTACTCTAATAGTTCCATTAAGAATTCAAATGAAGATAAGCTATGAATTTTTGACGCAAATTTAAGAATTTGTTTCTTACTAAAGAATTTGCTTATTTTGCTTTTGGTCTCCTTCCCTACATTACGTGCAAATATAGTAGCAAACGAGACATACAACGCATTTTAGTTGTGCGTTTTTGCTCGATAAATACGATATCTAGAAATTTATTCTTGTCACAAACTGATCATAACAAGGACTATTGTACAAGGCATAAGAAAAGCAACTTACCTATACTACCAGATGTTAAATAAATAATTTCTATTAGAATAATATTCAAAAGATACATGTTTCAAATGTAAATAACAAAGTAATTGCAAGAGAAATCACGGCATTCATGTAAAAATGTCAAATAATTAGAAGAAGTTGCTCATACGAAGTATATAGGAACTCATTTATCGACATTTCTCATTATGTGGAAAATGCGGCACATGGCTAATATATGTTATGCATTGCTAAAGCGAGATTAAAATATTTCTGAATCTCCTTGCTCTGCTTACAAATCTATTTAACGCTGTGCAGTTATCTTCAATCAAGTATCCCTTGCTGCTTTTGTTGTAATAACCCATAATAATACCAGGCGTCACACAAAGATTAAAAGTCTATAATAAATAAAAAAATTAAGTTAATACAAGAAAAAGTATTTTGTTCCAAATCATTTTTGATTCATTTTCGTGATCATTTTGAATATAAGTGAGAGTAAAGTGTAATAGTACAATGCAGAACACGGCGATTAGAAATGTAAAAATAATAGTAGTGCATGTCATGTTTGTATTTGATCGGTATATTTACTTAAACAATACTTGTATCTGTTTGGAATTAAGTATGAACTGGCTTATTGAGTCATAGTTTTCACTTATATTAATATAATATGTAGTAGTTTAATGTAATGTCATGGGGGTTAGTGTATGAAGTAAATACACAAATCGAATATTTTGATAGTAAGTATGTATTTATATAGAGACACTATGACTACACTTACCTTTCGATAATGTGAAGAGGAATTCGTGTCCGATATCGAGAAAGTATCGACGAATGAATCAAAGCGCACAAGTTTTTTCGGCGGTGCTTTCTTGCGCGGGCATAACGAGCACATCCCGATGACATCCCGCGGGGGCATATTTACCAAATCCCGATCTTTTGAAATCGCATTCGCTCAGCATCCATGCGCCATCTACCGATTTCAATATTTACTGGGAAGCATTGATTGTAGTTCACGTGATGTCTGAAGGGATGGCGCCACGGCTCTACCGGCGAAACCGCGAACTAAATACCGATCGATATTCACCACTTATTTTCGAAGGACTTTCTTTTATAGAAACATCTAGTGTAAATGTCAATTGAATGCAAATGTGTAGAAAGTAATTTATTAAATATGTATTTTTACTATGCAATAATTAAAAAAAATAATGATATACAGTTCTACTTGCACTGACAAGAGTTCAGAAAATATATTTAGGTAACCATTACAATTCTGATGAAAACTATAATACAAAAATTACAAGGACTAGAATTCATATAGCTGAAATAACTATGTGAGTTGGAAAAGGGAGACGTTGCAAAATTAAGATGAAATAAGGACATCAACAAGTAAAGTAGAACTTATATGTTTTAAACTGTAAGCCGTGTGTGATTTTTACACCATTTACTATTATGGAACATGAACATGTACCTTCTTCATTTATTAATTATATAAATAAATAAAATTATCAGTAATTTCCAGAATTAGCAGTTAAAGTCATCATTAACGAATGTGCTAAAATAAAATTAATCAGCAATTTTTGGTTTTGAAAATGTTGAAAACACTCTCTTCCAAGAACCTCTAGGAAATACCCACCAGCTTAATAAACAACATGTTTACTATATGTGTGTCATTTATGCAGTCACTTGTGCTGGTGTCTATTATTGTATCGTCCTTGAAGTTGGACTGTTTTCGGTTTATTTCATTTAAGAGACATCTGTACGATCGTGCGAATTTTGCGTAGAGAGAGCGCATTTTCTTCTAAATAGTGCAGTTTGCTAGAACGTATAGACAAATCCCTTACGAAGCGGACGTGTAGAAAACGAAAGGTGCGACAGAGTCTAGTCCGGATATAGTTGTATTTTTGTGCCGTACACGGTAAAAATGTCGACACACGTGTTTGTATACACAGAAAAAAAAAAGAAAAGAAAAAGTGGCTAGCCTTATGCACAAAATATAAAACCGGGTTTTGTTTGATTTTAATTTTATTTATATGGAGCGATTATGACTTTGCCTTGGAACCGCCAGAATTTCGATTTTTAAGAAAAGAAAAATATCGTTTTTTCCTATTATCTCAGCCAGTGTTGATTTTTTTCTTTGTAATAGTTCATCAGTATTTGGTAACAATATCGTTTTGTAATAATATAACATTGTATTACTTCAAAAAATATATATTTAATAATTCCTGCTTATATTAGATGTTTATTATAAATCACAATAGAGTATTGTTATTGAACTGCATCATACAAAAACTTCCTTCAATACTGTAATAAAGTCATTCCGCCCCTTGCAAAATCGTTTTTTCCTATTATCTTGGTCAATTTCGATCTTTTCTTTGAAATACGTTGGAACAATTTAGAACAAACATAGAACAACCTGATACAATTGTCAGAATTTAGATTTTCGAAGAAAGGGGAGTTAATTTCACACGTTTAGATTTCGTTTTTTTTTTCTGAAATATCCTTTGATAATCATATAAGAGAAAGGGGTGCTGGCGAAAAATTGTCTTTTGCCATTTTCTCGGCCGATTACGATTTATTTTTTGAAATACTTGGAACAATTGAGAATAAACCTAGAACAACCTGGAACAACCGTCAGAATTCTGATTTTTAAAAAAATGGGGCTAACTTGACACATCCAAAAGTGAAACTAAAACGACAGACACAGAGTAAGTAATTAAGAATTTTTTGGATTACAGAATACTCGCACACGTAAGTGTACCAGCACTTCGTACCTGTATAAGAAATTATTTTGAAGCGTGCGCTTTCCTGAGAAGACCCAAACTAGGTCGCTCTTTATTTTTAAGTATTTCTTAGGAAATAAGTCCTAAACAGTGCTTTCTACCAAAATCTTAACAGTACAACAGTTTCAGCGCCTACTAAGTTATTCCTAAGTGATCCTAAAGATATTAATATTAGACAACAATCATAAATAAATGGTTATAAATTGTTTAAGAAAGCCATAATAATATAATTACAGAAATATAGTTTTGTAGATATTTCATTTTTCTAATACATTAAGAGGGATCTCTACTCCCAGCCGCTGAGGCCACTGTAAACAGTTTGATTTCCCCATAAAATTAACAGTATATATTAATCAATTTTTAATTTTTTTATACCAAATGAAAGAGAATTTGAATATCTATGTATGTACGCCTAGTAATATTTTTTCTAAAAATATTTTAGAAATTGTCATAATTAGCAGCAGAAGTAGGTCAATATTAGACATTTTGTCGAATTTATTTTGAAATAAATAAAAAGAAATTCAAAATTTTACTACTAAGCGTACGTAAATTTGAGTTTTCTCTACAAATTGGTGTAATTATTTATAGCATTGGTTAAAATTTGATCTTAATTTTAAGGGCAAATCGTAACCACTGCAGTGATAATGTTCATGATTTTTGTACATTGTCAAATGGACTGACCCGTCCAGTAGAGATCCCTCTTAATAGTAAATAGATACTTTTAGTGATTATAATATTAAATTATAATGATTAATTCTGCATGTTGTCATTGTATTCTTTTTTTATGTTTCCATATTTAATAAATAACTTATTCCAGCAGCATCTCCATAAGATTGTTTTATAGTTGAGAAATTAATAAATATATTTACTCCTGCGTATTTGTTTAAGCAGGTTTGGTTGTTATGTTACTTACTTTCCAGCTTTAGAATAATAATAAAATTTCTATCATATCCGTTAATGTACGTTACACATTCAAGTATTTTATATTATTACATTGATGAATAAAATTTCTAACTATATGATAATTTCACTAGAAAATCTTTTCAAACTTCTGCAAAATTCTCAACAACTGGAGTTAAGTTGTACAACTCTTTAAATTCAAATTCAAATATTCAGATACTTTAATTGAAAGACAATCCATTATTACAATATCAAGCATAGATGATTTAACAGAATTTTCCGAAATGTAAAGTATTTATAAACAAATAATAGGTTGAATCCAGAAGAAGATGTCTCAAAATCAACAATATATTTAATTCTTGTAATTGAAGGGCATTCGTACAAATCTGATGTTTACACTGGATTGGTTTTCTTTATAAACATTACCGTTTGTTCTTCATATGTGCATAATAGGAATGTTCAATCAAGTTATAATGATGACAAAATAATAATTTATACTAAGCACTACTTTTACTTTTTAATGTGAACACAGAAGATGTAAAACGATCGAATTGTAAAAATTGCGAAATACGGATCGGTTTTGTATTTAGAATTAGAATTAGAATTAGAATTTTCTATTAGATTAGTTAAGGTAAACTTTTTACCCAGTTTCGTGTTGGTGTCATGCATACTTCTGTAGAATTCCGGTAGCTTCCGAACGAATGGGTAAAGATAACAGCTTAAGCCATATTAAAAGTGATGATATAATAATAACTCACTGCTGTCAAAGGTACATATAATTTGCACAGAGGTGCTGGGAGATACTAAACCATAAATTCTGGTCTGGAGTATATGTTTTTCTATGATTTTCCGAACTTATTGGCGAATGGGCAGAAGCTCGAATTTAAGTCGCACCATAAGCACGCAAAGATGATATAGGGTTACAAATACCTACATAATTAGTTTTCAAATTATGGGAAAATTTGTGATATTATTATTATTATTAACATTTTTTTAAACTGCTACCGGCGTTGATCTTCCAGCAAATTGCGCAACCTCTTTTGTTTCCAGTATCTATTTCAGTTGCCTTTGAAACGCCCTGTATACAGGCGTCGTTCCTTACAAATGTATTAAACTTATTAATTGAAAATTCAGTCAAACTATGCCACCAAAGTCAATACTCTCATGGGGTAACCTATTAGAAAATAAAAACAAATAATACTAACAGAGATACTGCAATATCGATGGTGAATATTGGTAACGTCTATTTGCTTCTAGTCAATTACTCATTATCTAATTAACTATCTCTGTTGCAACTAATCTAGACGCCAACCCTAAATTGAACCCCAAATAGCTACTTGAACGGGAGCTTCAAGTATGCATAAAATTGCAGAAGAACTCGTCATGAAAGGATTATCAAACAAACAGTAAATAACTTTATTGGTAAACCACCCTGTATAATAGGCAGTGCCTGGTTACGAAGAGAAACAAGAAAAAGAAATGTAAGATAAAAATTACAAATTAAAAAAGGTAAAGTTATATAATTTAGTTAAATTAAGTATGTATTAAGGAATAAAATAAATAAGGTGAGAATTTACGTGGCTAAATTAATATGAACTAATTAAATTAACTGGGAATATGTAATATTAAAAGAGAATGAAACACGCCAGTAAATATATACTGTATGTATTTAAGTAAATGGTATAAGTAAAATTATGTAACACCCCAGTTATTAAATACTGGGCCTAATCGACTATATATTCAAAATTTATAAATATCAAAAACACATAAACTGATTAGCGCAAAGTAATCTCTATGTCGCACATCGATAATACAAAACTTAGCTTAATTACAGGTTAATTAGAGATGCAGTGAAAAACTGCTCTCAAATTCACCAAATCGTTACAATAAATCAAATATAATACTGTAAATACAGCCTGGGTAGGGTACTAATTAAATGCTTGTACAAAAATATAAATTAAAGCACTGAATTTTCATCAAAACCATTACTAAATTAATTACAAAAAGTTAAATCCGTGTATTAAATGTAAACATTTAATTCAAACGTGATAATGAGAATATATAATTAATCAACAACAAATTATTCAAACATAAGAATAAAACGGCCTCTCTAAACACCTACAAAATTAACAAATGTATATGACTTTAGCAAATTACTACGTTATTGTCGTTTAATTGATGGTTTACTAGTCCTAAAATTTTCGACTGCAGAAAATAAAAGGGAAAGGTACACTGACTACCCTAATGCTCACCACACAAAATTAGCGGTTACACATAAAACTTCAGCAGAAATTCCAAACAGCTATCAAAATACCTGTTGACGATTCTTAATTCTTCAAATATAGCTTTTCGGCCACAAGCTTTAGTACGTTTCTTACATCTAACGGGTCATCGAAATTGATGGTCATGGCCGCTTTTGTGATTTTGTGATAAGTTTTAGAGTGTACCATCAAATATGAAACACAACAAAGATGAGCTTTGAAAAGATTTTTTTGGTTACTGAATATATGAAATATTCTGTGGTTTTACATAAGTTCGATGTATCTGACTTGCTGATGTGATATATATACCTACAACTTATTAATCAGACAAAACCTAATCACACATATTTAAAAGGTTATTAAAATAATTATAGGAACTTATTCAGTTCTTTTAATTTAATTCATTTTAGGAAAATTGTAGTTTCATATGCTTTTTCTAAGCCGATTTCCCTTAAGAATTAAGCATCATACTACAATGCATAATAAGACGTTATAACAATTCTTGTAAATTTTGTAAATGATGTTATTAATTAAAATTGAATCAAGGGTATATGAATGTATAGCTGAACTACAAAATATGGATTATTTTGGATATTTTCTTGAGAGTAACATATAAGCATCAGTAACAGCTGAATAGTTCTACACGGAAACAGTATTAGACGAAAAGTACAATAATTTCAGATCATTGCATCTGAATAGCAAGTCATTGTTAAGTTGCAATCATATTCCTTCTGTATTTTACGTTATTGTGGAACATATGAGTATATATATGATGCAGTTACTGTGTTGGCAAATCAAAGGTTATATTATGATGTGTATTGTGTAATATAGCAAGACACTGTGAAAATTTCTATATTAGTTGTGTTATAATTAATTGCAAAAAATAAGTTTTAGTAAGTAAAGGCTAATTCCCCCCAATTATTGTACCTACATTCACATCTGACCTTTTTATGTTTGAAGGTTTATTTAAATCTACTTTGTAGTCTTTGTATGAAAAATATCGTTCACTACATATTTTAAATAATTAAATAACATCGAGGTTACATAATTTGCAACACCACTCTTTGCAGAAATATGTTCCTAATGAAACACTTATAAAACAAACAAAATAGTTAAGAGCTTGTTTATTTACAATATCCAACTAAAGTATAATCATTTGAATTAATATTCACCTTATTGTAGAAAAGAATTACTCAAATGTGGATTAATAAGTATATTGCACATAGGAACATTTGAAGCATAGCTAGAGGCGGTCATATTAATTTCAATTTGACACCATCTTATGCAAGTCCTATGAACCAATGATAAATTATGACAATGTAATAAATTTACGGTTACCTCAATTATAAACAGGGCTTATGTAAGTGTGTATTACAAACTCGATTTTAATATACTGTATGCATGACATTTTAATGTCGCCTTACTTATGTTGGATGTAATAAATTCAACTTTATTACGTCGTATAAATATAAATATAAAATAATTTCTAATTTTTTACTTCCATCTTTCTATTCTCAGTTTTACGTTATGGTTGGGTAAGATTTATAATGCATTCTATATACCTGTTCCTCGTTTTAAGCAGTTCCGCTTTTTAGTGCTGTACATCGTGAGCTGATTCATTTGCACTATTCTATAACAACATTAATCATTTTATGTTAGTTATTAAAGGCATTCCGTAAATATATATCAACGAGACTTAACGGCCGTTGCATTTCATTTGTCACTGTCACATTTTGAAGAAATAATTTCGTCACTTCCTAGAATACAAAAGATTTCGCTCATGTGACATATGTAAATTATCGTTTGTGCTTAAAAACCTGATGATGATGGTTACTTAAATTTTTATAATTTGATATTTATCCCAGCCAGCGATTAATGTTAATCTCAAGTAAATGTTTGTACATTACAAAATCTTTCATTAGGATCTCTCGTACAATATTTTTGTTGAAAAGTTTGAGCAACAATACTTAGTATACAGCTTTCAGCATAAATTTTAATTTGTGGGTGAGACAAAAGAAAGGGCCTTCGATCCGAAATTAGAAGAAATTCCGCTGCTATATGATATGTTTATGTGTATTCGGGTTAGATTTTCTAAACAACATTTTTTCATTTCTAATATACGAATTTTCGTGTCACCATCACTTTCCTCTCGAAAAAATAATCAGTTAGTAACCGTTTAGGAAACAGAGCCTTTGCCCTTGTAGAAGCCAAAATATTATCGCATCAAAACGTGAATCCAAAAAAAACTTAGAAGGGACCATTCAACAATTTAAATTTCATTTTCAAAAAACTACCAAATTAGGCCGATCGACCTACAAACCTTTTGTTACTCTTACTTCAGAAAACTAGAGTATAATATTAAAACTACATTCAAACTCCATTCCAAACCTTCATTCTGCCAAAGTCAAACAACATTTTGAATGATCCGGGTTTCATGTTAATTCAACAGTGTGTACGCTTACCGAAGAAATGTTGAGCGCGTGGTTGAGTCTGCTCTTGTTAAGAACAGATTTTGTTCAATTCCACAAAAATTATATTGAAGCATTTCCGTTATTACATAAGCAAATGCACGAATGTATCAAAATCCAGAAACAGTCCAATAAGTTTAATCTAGTGCATGCCAAGAAATTCAACAAACCAATCCTAACATAAATCAGTTCCCGGGCCACAAATGCCAGACTTTCTAGCAACCTTTTCCACTTCAAGCGGGGTAGCTGAGATTGGCTACCAGATCCGTTTCAGCGGGGGTTAATCAGGCAGTCCTTCTGGGGCACGACTCTTTTTATGATTTATGTCGCTGGCCTGACTGCTGAACCTGCCACATCTTTGACTCTGATGACACCACAGTTTTATTCTACTGCAAGAATTACACCTGCAATCTGCCCTGATTGGTCTGCTTAAGTAGTTCGATAGATGATTTATTAGGATAAATGTAAGTACACCGAAACAAATGTCCTGAAGGACTCCAAACTCTTTTTCAAATTCCACATAGATAAAGTCAAACAAAGATAACACACGCTGATGGTCATTTCTTCCTCAACTGGTTTGTCGTTCCCCGATTGATCTTTCTATTAAGCTAATTATCTAAAAACACTTTCTACGGCCGTTGCTGTATATGAAATCCTCATGAACACCTTAGAAATCCTTGCAGAATCTTATCATAAGACTTATTCATTTGGCCTCATGGTTGATGAGCAATGAACAGATCAGAACGTGCTTAAATATTTTGGTTTTGAGTAACCACTTTTTAACTTTGTCTTTTAAGGCGGACAAGGAGGTACTCTTGACTCTTTCTGTTTTGTGCAACCACTTTTTAACTTTGGGTTATCATAAGACTTATTCATTTGGCCTCATGGTTGATGAGCAATAAACAGATCAGAATGTGCTTAAATATTTTGGTTTTGAGTAACCACTTTTTAACTTTGTCTTTTAAGGCGGACAAGGAGGTACTCTTGACTCTTTCTGTTTTGCGCAACCACTTTTTAATTTAGGGTTTTGGGACATGGACAAGAATCCAACAACCCTTTAGTGGAACAGCTGGTTAGAGCGGGGAATATTTAGCTGCAAGACAGACCATCTCCAATCATTCGTGGCCTACGATCAAGTGTCGTAGTGCTAGAATCCTGACGTCACCAGCCTCAATAGGCATACATAAGATGAATAGAATCAAGACCAGAGAGCAATAGCACGACATCGATATATAACGAGAAGCCTCACGCGTTCCATGTTAGCCTCAAAGTAAAAAAACAAAATAAACAAAATGCTAGTTTATTTCTGGTAATCGAAGAAATAGTACCAGTTGTGATGATTTACCTTAAGATAGTGGACGAAACGTTGATAGTAAAAAACAGACGACGCAACGTGCATCGACCCAGAGGCTTAGAAACGATACTTAACAATAACTGTTAAAGCCTACGATTTCGATTTACGTTAATGAAATGTTTTTTCAAACTCATTATATCATTATTTTCGTACGTTACTTATACAAGTAAATAAGTTTTTCAAGTTATCACTAAGGATCGGCAGTCAGGGGTACATTAATTAAAATTACGTTCTATAATTTGCAGTATTTTAAAAACTATAATATTCGAGACTTTATGTTGAGAGCTTTAGTGATTAAAATCTTGAATAGCCCTGACTAATTATCATCTAAGCCTAAGCAATGAAGAATGCCAATTTAAAATTAAACTGGATTATTTAATGATGAGCTACTGGAATTGAACTCAAAATAATGAGAACAGCCCTTGGTAATAATTAAATGTACAAAACGTTCGTCCGAGATTGTTTATATAGTCTCATTGTATATCTACGTATTTGCGTCAGTTGTTGTACGAGTATGTGCGAATTTAATGGGCTTTCGCAAAACAGTCGTTATTTTAAAATACAAATACATACGAACGTATAAAAATACAAACGAAATCATTTATAATGCCCGAAAAATACTCGTAAAAACATTTAATTGTTGGAAAGCATGCAACGATATTTGAATATTTTCTATATTTAGTAAAAAGAATACCAACTCTATTAAATAACTGTTATAAGTATTGATGATTGCCATTGATAAAACATACATTTCGAACTTTCGAATACGAACTATTCTTTGCATGTTATTGTTATGTTAAGCAAAAGAAAACATTCGAAAAGGAAAAGATTACGTAAAATAGTTAATATTCCAAAGCTTGAACGAATTTACCTTGAAATAAAATTCTATAAATAACTTAACGATTAATTGAACTTATTTTTATTGTACTACTAATCTGCTCTAAACTGCTTACAGAATGAGGACTTAGTTTACATTGAATAATGTCTTCTTTATGAATATAAGAACATATTATTGAAGCTTAGCCAGTATATCATTATTTCTTGATCTCTAACGTATCATCCCATCAATAAAACCGTTACGCAATATCGGAAAAAATATTATTACATTTTAACGAATATAATAAATTATATGTAAAGCTCTCTGCCTTTATATTTTATTATATAAAGGCAAAAAAGTTAATGTTAGATGAAAAAGAAGAACCAACATGGAAATGCAAAAATTGTTCAACCAACCAGATATCATAGAGATAGCTAAGGGATATAGATGAAGATGGTTGGGACACATAGAACGCCTAGAAAACGACAGAGCACCTAAAAGACTAATGGAAGGAGGCATAGGAGGAAACAGGAAGCGAGGTAGACCCAAAATAAGATGGATGGACGAGGTACTGAAGGATGTAAAGTATTTGAAGACAAACAACTGGAGAGAGAAAGCAAAAGATAGAAATGTGGATAAGATAACATACCACGCCAAATGCCTACTAGGCCTGCAGAGCTAACAATACAAACGAACATAAATATAAAAAAATATATTAAAATCTTTTGCCGAATATACAAATGTATTCTTCACAGTAGCGGCAAATGATAAGCAAATAATAACAAAATGACAATTGGCTCTCATCTAAAAAAAATTACAATGACAAATATAGAATGAAAAAAAACAAATATGTATTAATGAAAATGTAAACAAATAGACATAGGACTACCGGTACTACTTATGTAATCCCACCAAAAGGTTTAGGACTACCATAAACATGCATTCAATGCAAATACATAAATAATAACGACCCAACGATGTAATTAAAAATTACGAGTAGAGCTGTTGATAGTATGCATGTGAGTCAATTAGAAAGCCAAGATGAATCTTTGACGAAATAACCAATCTCGTCAAACAATAATATTATTCACTAGTGGTCGCCCAGTGGTTGAAATTCGACTTTTTTATTTTCTTAATTTATTGTATTTATAACACTTATACATAAAATTTACCTTTCTGCACTCCTTCTCCATATGAACTTTAGCTATGCCAAGTCTCATACTTCTCCGTTCGCGCAATTTGCTTAAAAAGGGGTGCAAATTTTTTTCTTTAATTTTTAATAAAATAATTGTGTCTAAGATATAATATAGAAATGTGTAAGTAGAGTAAAATATGCAAGTGTTAATAAAAATACAACACTTGCATATTTTGATTTATGAATATTTTATACAAATTTAGTTTAAATCCTTTTAATAAACCTGTCCAGAATGAATAATCCCGAGATATTCGCCGAAAATTGTTTTTCTATAAGAGTGAAAAGTGCCCATGTTAAAAAGGGCCATCCAAATAATGTTTACAATTACCGTTATTTCGTATATACGAAGTGTTGATATTATGGTTGCCAGATGGCCGGGAAATCCGGGATTGTCCAGGAATTTTGCGTCTTGTCCCGTGTCCAGTAATTAAACCTTATTGTCCCGGATTCCGAAAACCTATTAGTTTTATTTTTATTTCTCCTTCGTTAGTTCCTAAATTAGCGCGCTAGCTTTACCTTGAGTGCATGGGACCGAGCCATAGAGCACTATGGGCCGAGCGCAATGGAGTGTGTATGTTTGGTCCCCGATCTGACATCTCTGCACTGAGCGCATTATTGTAAAATCATTCTATTCCCATTGCTCGACCTATAAACATCGCTGGTCAACTGCGCTAATAAACACGTGCGAACTGTGAGGTGCAATAAGTAGTTAATTGCAATTTTCATGGATTCATTGTCGACTCCATCAACAAGTAAGAGAAAGAATGACTTTACTGCAATCTGTAAAGCATGTAACTCGGAAAATGCCATTCAATATGAAGGCCGTCGCGCGCTGACAGTAATTTATTTTTATACATTCTAGTTCCTTTTAATTTTGTTATATGCTTGTTACAGGTTCACGCCAATAGTATAAAGCATAAAAAATGGATTTGGCTAAAAAAACTTCTCAAAGCATGAATAATTTTTTAATTAAAAACACACATCAGAAGAAAGATCTATAATAATTTCCGAATTAGCATTTATCATAATGTGAAACATGGATTAAGTTACAATAGCTTGGACTGCTTGGCAAAAAATATCAGCAAGTTAATTCCAGATAGTCAAATAACAGCAAAAATGACATGTGGACGTACAAAAGCATCGGCAACCAATCGAAATGTTTTAGGACCCTATTCTCAAGAAAAAGTGATCTCTGATTTAAAATCTTGTTTTTATTTTTCAATAGCCTCAGATGCATCAAATGTTGGCAATTTGAAAACATTTCCATATGCTGTTCAATATTTTAACTGTAATAAAGGTATATGCAGGAAATTATTAGACTTTTACGAGGAAGCTGAAGAAATATCGCTAGATATATATAATGCCTCAAAAAAGTTACTGTTGATGCCAATCTGAGCATGGATCAAACAAGTGCATATAGAGCAGACAATGCTTTTGTCAATTATGGTGCCCATAATTCTGTATATCAGAAATTAAAAGAAGAAAATAAACATATATTTAAAGCGTGAAATATGCATTAAAAGGCATCGATGTTGATATAGAAAGCATAGTCATAAAAATTTATAATGAGTTCAGTTCATCAGCATTAAAAACACTAAAATTGAAAGAATGTTGTGAGTTTGCTCAAATACAGTATAAGGAGCTGCTAAGACATGTACCTACAAGATGGTTGTAACTTTTGCCAGCTATAGATCGCCTTATTCAGAGTTGGCCTGCTGTGAAACATTATTTCTGAAAAAAAGGTTCAGACAACTGCCACAAGGTGTTATGGGACTTTATGTCAGAAGGTTGCTATATCAGAGACATAAATAATGAGGAAGAATGTAAAAATGAAGGCAAGAATGACTGTTACCTCGTCTTCTTAAGTAATGTGATGCCTGAATTTACAAAAGTGATTTTGCTACTAGAAAGTGAGAGCTTCACTATTTTGGAAATGGATCATGCCGTGCGAAGTCTTCACGATCAATTAAAAAGTAGGATGGCTGATAATTTTTTTGGGAGTAAAGTCAGGGCCATGTTTAGAAAAATTGATGGAGAAGAAAGAAATCAATTCACATCACAGACACAGACTTTTCTTCAAAGAGCCATTAAATATTTAGAAGAGAGATATGATTTCGGTCCCAATGGAATCTATAAAAAGTTTGAGCTTTTATCGCTCAAATCGGAGGAATTAGAGTTGACTTGGGAAGTGCTTTCCGAATTTCCCCAGATATTGAATATAGAAGACTCTGTTAATATTGACTCCCTTTATACAGAGTTTGCATGTCTGAAAACTATGTATAAGGCGCTTCCGAAAGACTTGCCAAGCGACGAAATATGGACCTATTTCTTCAGAAATAACACATCCACAAACTTTACAAATCTAAAGAAAGTAGTTTGTTTTGTTCTTTCAATTCCAACAAGCAATGCTTTTTGCGAAAGAGTATTTAGCCAACTGAATAGTTTATGGACTAAAGAGCGAAACCGAATGTCCATGGATTAAATCAAATCCGAACTGCAGACTCGTATCAATGTTGACGAGTCGTGTTCAGAGATTTTATCACTTTTGCAAAGCTCTGATGGAGAAAAACTAATAAAACTCGCAAAATCCAGTGATAAATATTTAAAAAAAAGATCTATTCGCAATTTTATTTTTATAAGAGTTTTTTATTTTTGTTAAGACTTATTGTATACGTTACCAAAACATAATTAATAAATGTATGTTTTATATCCTTCGAAAATAAGAAATACACATTTTTGTATGAGTGCAAAACGCATAGCGGTAATGGGCGGCAAAGAACTACCATGACCCCATACCGTTGTCCTAGAATTGTCCCGCATTTTATAAGTTTCCATCTGGCAACCCTAGTTGATGTACTTGTCAGGCTGAAGAGAGCAACCAAGCTCGAAACGAGTTATTGTTTGGTCTGGTGTGTCTAATCTTCCAAACTGCACAAAAATAGTCATTAGTAGAATATTCTAATGCATGGCCAGAAGTACGGAAAAAATCAGAAATGCAAAATTCGCTAAAACATCTGATATCAATATATTATTTCTCAGTTTTCACTTATCATTTAGTTATTTAAACCTGATGCAGTACAGTTGCAAATAATTGGTATTGTTTAGATCGTATTGACACGAATTGAAAAAACTCGAAATCTATTTTTGTACGTCGATAAAACACGAATTATTCGCCTATGCCTGTTATATACGGCTATGTCATGGCTTATTGAAATGTAGAATTACAAAAGGGGAAGCTTGCATATCCGTCAAAACAAAGCTATAAATTGGATTCTTCATTTCGATATTGTGTTGTTGATCTAAAAGTTCGCATACGAGCGCTGGATTTCTTGAAGTGACATTTATGAGTTAAAGAATTCGAAAGTTAATATTCTACTTCAAGCTAGAAACTTTGACTGTAAACAATCAAAAAAGCAACTCATGAGGTTACTAGAGATTCTAAAAAAGCAGGAAGTACGAAAATTATTTATACCGGAGCGTGCACAAAATGCGTTCACAAAGACTTATGATAGCATTGATAACGTTTATACTAGAGACACTAGTTTTTGTTTTCAATATTAGATTAACTAAGTGTGGTTGCTAGAGAGCGCGCCTGCATGTTATATTTCGTATTTCGAAGTAGTAAAACGATGTTATGGTGAAACTAATTAAAACAAGAATGTTTCGAGAGGTCAATTTTTGTTATTTATTGTCGATATTGTTGACCTAAATAAAATACAAATAAAACAACAAAACATAATCAGACATGACTCTAATACCACCTGCTATTGTGTTTATCGTTGTTACAATGCGCTATCAGGTCTAATTTTTGAAATTGGCACGGCCCACGGAAGATTATAAACACGTGGAGTTCTTTCGTTATGGAAAAGTAAACGATACTGTCAAATATTACATTCCTTATAACGTAACGCTAATGGCGTCAATTCAGACATGCTTAACATATGCATCAAGATAGTAATAGGTCGACCAAACCCATCTGTATCTCGCTATCGCTGTGCGATATAAGGCCATCACATAACGAGATTTTTCTGATTCTGATAACCTCAAAATATCGAACCTTAAGTGGCGCCATCTATCCAAAGCATAATAAACTGCCTGGTAATCGCAGAGCATTTTTAAAATCACGTACTAAAAATATGCAATATGAATGGATTATATCAAGCCTACTGTTTGTGACATTTAACTGATTTAACATTTATTTTGTCTATTCCATGTTCTTTTCTACTTAAATTATTCTAATGTTTACACCATGTGTGCTACATATTTACTATATTTTGGAAGTTACGTCGAGAACCAATAGAAAACTCAATATCTAGTTTACCGGCTGTTCTGGGTCATTTCGTTCTTACCAAAACAGTCTACGCTAAAAGGTAAGTAATTCGCAAGGTAGGTACGTCGGAAAATGAGAATTGATTATTCGAAATGCAGTATAAAGAAAAGTCTTGGTAAATAGCTATAATTTTTTGCATTTTTAAGTTAAATTTATATCTTAATATTTGTAGATGAATCAAATTCTAAAGGAAAAATTGCTTATAAAGGATACAAGTGGGTTTATTACTGACAATTAATGAGTGTCAGTGTTAATTTTAATTTTCTATTGTCCTAGTTATTTTTATGCTTTAATCTATATTTCTTTAGTTTTATTTGATTTTGGTCGATGGTAACCATCTTTACAATGGTCCAAAATGGAGAATATAATGTTGTCCATAATAACCATCATTTGGAAGACCGCACTAGATTCACAAGATCCTCACGGTCATATGACAGGTATAACTTTTCAAGTTTGAATTCATATTGTGTTTTTTTTAGGAATATTGGTCCAGTTGTTAAGATTTGTCAACTTAATATCGAAGGTATATCCAAAGACAAATGTAACTACTTAGCGAGATTGGCGAACGAAATGGAATTTGATGTTATTGTACTTCAGGAAATTCATGTAGCATCAGTGGATCAACTGGTTTCAAGAGGAGAAATTTCTGGTTTTACTTTGGTTGACTACATTCTTAGTCCTGTCTATGGATCGGCAACTTATGTAAAATCAGACATATCAAATAACCAGACAATTGAAAGAAATACTATAAGTGACACATATTATTACTATTAAAGTAGCCGACATATTTATAATAAATATTTATAAACCACCAAAAATTCGATGGCCAACAAATCTTAAAGTTAATTACCAACATCCTGCTGTTTTTGTTGGAGATTTCAATTGTCATCATGAAATGTGAGGATATGCTGATAGCTCCTTAATGACTTGCTGTGAGGCGAATAACTTACATCTGGTTTTTGATGCAAAAGATAAGAAGAGTTTTCATTCGGCTAGATGGAAAAAAGACTATAATCCCGATCTTTGTTTTGTTACATCTGATCATAAAAATAATTTATTGCCTACAATACGGTCAGTTTTAAACGATTTTCCGTAAAGTCAACATCGTCCAGTTTTAATTAATGTTGGAATACAAATTCCGCTAGTTAAATCTACGGAAAAACCTCGATGGAATTTAAAAAATGCTGACTGGAATGAATTCGATGGATACCACCTTTACCTAAAAATGATATTAGGTTTATGGGTGTCATTAAAGGGGCAGCGAAGAGATCTATTCCAAGAGATTTTCGTAAGGAATACATTCCATGCTGGTCTGAAAGAACAAATTAATTATATAGAAATTTCAATGAAAATCCTAGTCCAGAAATTGCTGATGAATTATTAACTTTATTAAATCGAGAAAGAAAGACTAAATGGTCGCGTCATATGGAAGACATGAATTTCACACATTCTAGTCGTAGCAGTTGGAATATATTAAGAAAACTAGGAGCGGCAACCCAAACTAGTATTTTAGAATCAAAAATCAGCGCTAGTACCATAGCTCGAAGATTAGTGGACGTCTAAAATATGATAAAGTTAAATAAAGTAGAAATCAAAAATATGAAGAAATTATTGCGTAAGAAAAGAAAATCTATTGATACAAAAAATGATGATCTTACAAAACCCTTTTCTATGGAGGAATTGGATATAGTGATAAAGTTATTAAAGATTCGTAAGGCTGCTGGTTTTGATGGAATTTATCCTGAATTTATTAAACAGCTAGGTCCTTTAGAACGTAATTGCTTTCTATGTTTCTATAATAATATTTTAAATAATGGTATTGTTCCTACTGAATTTAAAAAGGCAAAAGTTGTAGCTGTTTTGAAGAGAGGAAAGCCAGGAGATGTTGCTTCCAGTTATAGACCAATTTTTCACAGAATTTCTCCAATTATGGAAAATATCTTTCCCATAGAGCAAGTTGGTTTTAGACCAAATCGTAATTGTTGTGATCAAGTTTTAGCTTTAACAAATTATATAGAGAATGGTTTTCAAAAGAATTTGAAAACAGGACTTAGTTTCATTGATTTAAAATATTATATAATGGTTTACCTCAAGGATCGGTATTATCCCCTCTCCTCTTTAATCTATATACAAGTGATTTACCAGACACGACTTCTAGAAAATTGATTTACGCTGATGACATGGCAGTTGCTTATCAACACAATAATTTCAATCAAATTGAAGTTAATTTAAACGAAGATCTAATGATTCTGAGTGATTATTTTAGAAACTGGAGGTCATGTCCTAACCCATCTAAGTCAGAAGTTTCTTGTTTCCATCTTAAGAATAACGAAAAACATAAAAAACTTGTAGTAACTTTTAATGGTACTGTTCTAAGACATAATTTTAATCCAACATACCTAGGAGTTACTCTGGATACATCGTTAACATATAAACAACATATTGATAAATTACGTATGAAGATTAAAACAAGAAATAATATCTTACAGAAGTTGGCTGGTTCAAATTGGGGAGCTCATGCAGACATTTTACGTACGTCCGCTCTTGCATTGATGTACTCTGCTGCTGAATATTGTAGTGCGGTTTGGATGGATAGCGTACATGTTGGTAAAGTAGATATTCAGTTAAATTGTACACTTCAAATTATTACGGGCACAGTAAGGTCTACTCCACTTCCTTGGCTCAACGTCCTGGCTAACATTTATCCTCATCATTTAAGAAGAAAATTGGCGTTAAAACGGTGTTGGGATAAATATCAAAATTTTCCTAATTTATCTTTAATTACTCAAGATCTTCAGAACTTACCATTTTATAGATTGAAATCACGTAGTCCAATTTGGAAGGAAGATTTCCTAAATCAACCATTTTCGATTAATGACCTCTGGAAATCTATTTGGTTAGAATGTGAAGTGTTTAATAAACAATTAATAGATGATCCTTTGATTGAAGTTTCTGGCTTTACACAACCAAGAAAAATTTGGTGTAAGTTGAATCGTCTTAGGACGGGTCATGGTAGGTGCAATAATATGTTATTCAAGTGGAATGTGATTGCGAGTCCAGCGTGTGATTGCGGAGCTGAGAGTGAAACAGTTAAACATATTGTTAGAGAATGTCCTCTAGCTAAGTTTGAATTTGGATACACAGATCTACATAATTTAACTCCAGAGGCTGTTGCTTGGATCTTAACAACTAAAGACCTTTAGTTTTGTGGCACTGTGATGCAGGTTTTTTAGTCTGCAGGTTTTTTTCTACATCCTAGACCAAATGGTGCAGTGTTTTTTTAAAGGGTCCCTGTAGTTATGGCACTTTTAAATTTATTTCTACTTTTGTTATATAATTTATACCGGGCTCTTTTTTTATCATTACACATAGCATTTTCCCTATGTGTAATGATAAAAAAAATGTCAATGCATTAGCGATATAGTCACTGTATAGTAGACAACCAGTTATACACTCGTATTTTGACAAGCAGAAACAGTGAGCTGTCATAAGATTTTTATCAGTCAATTTTCGTTAAACTTTTTATTAAAATTTTAAAATAAAAATTGAGTTTGTAGCAGAAACACTGTACGATACACGTGTTAAAGTGTTATTTTATTTTGCTTATTTTAAATTGCCCCAGTTCCTAATCACCCTCGTGTCGTAAATCTTACTCGCAAAATAAAATAGCACTTTTAACAATTATATCGTAAATAACTAATTTTGTACAATTTTTCTTACAATTTTAAAATTCGAAATATATCACGTCGTCAACATCATAATTGCTACATTAAGGGTTTCCCGCCATTTCCCACTGGCCGCGTAACGTTGATACAAATAAAATAATATTCTGGAGATCCGTTTCTCTTACTTCTAGCATAAATTATTTGTACGGAAAAATTAAACTTTGCAGCGTACATAAAACCTTTTACATTTATTACGAAACTGTTAAAATTTAGCGCGACAGTATTTGATTCGGCAATAATACTTGTACTGATAACACTGGGCGATACAGAGCAAAATCAAGCTTAGAAGAATTAGGTTATGTTTTTAATATAGAAAATGCAGAATATCACTTGGAACAAAATAATTAGTTTATTATAACAATTAAACGAACTTAAATTAAATGTGAAGTGTACCTAATATCATAACAAGTTCTCGAAATGTCCACCTTGTCTTTCAAGGCAATAAGCAAGGCGATCTTGAAAGCAACGAAGTGTATTTCTAATAAATTCTGGCCTTATTCCATTACATGCAGTACGTATACGCTCTTTTAGTTCATTCAAGTTGCTTATTCGTACATTGTTGTAAATTTTACTTTTTAGGTAACCCCAAAGAAAATAGTCATTTGGAGATAAATCAGCTGATCTTGGAGGCCATAGTATCGGACCAAATCTACCAATCCACCGTCTTTGAAATAAGTTATTTAAAAAATTCCTGAGAGCCTTAGTAGAATGTGTCGGGGCCCCATCCATTTGGAACCAGGGTTCATCAAAATTCATCATCTCAATTGATGGAATGATATGGTCTCTCAACAAATTCAAATATTTCACTGCAGTGAGGTTACCGTCAATAAAAAATGGGCCAATAAGTCTATCGCTTATTATTCCAATCCAGACATTAACTTTTTGAGGGTACTGTGTTCGGGTCAGGTTTTGAGCGTGAGGATTTGTACGGGACCAGTACCTAATGGATTAATGGATAGGAAATTTAATAATTTTTCATGGATAAATGTAGGGTACAAACCGAAAGTTCTGAGAGTTGACTTCACCGTTTACGGTAAATGTAGCCTCATCAGTAAAAATTATTTTATTTAAAATTTCTTGGTTTTCATTTAACATGTTAAACATTATTTCACAAAACTCACATTCTTTCAGAGTTTTGTATACCGAACTGTACGATACTCCAAAATGTTTAGCTACATCTAAAAGCGATCCTACAGACCGTTCCTCTACGTAACACAGGATATTTAATTTCATGTCTTCTGTTCGAACATGATTGGTTCTATTTCTTTTTTTGTGAGAATTTAGAACACAACCATCTTCTTGAAATTTTTTAAAAAAGTTCAGAATTGTTTTTGCACAAGGTATAGGCCTGTCTGGATAATTGACGGAAAACATGTCTCTAACTTGCCTTAAACTATTATTTTTCTGGTACCACATTACGATTGCCACCTTTTCATTTCTGCTGTATTTATCCATGATTTATAAATAAATTATCTATTTTTTAATAAAATGTATTTAATTTATGACTTATGTTTGAATAAAAATTCAGAAATATTGGACATAAAAAATGCTTTTCCCGTCATGGCAACCTGATTTAAAAATTAAGGTATGCTATACGTAAATTCTTCATTGGTGTATAACTGGTTGTCTACTATATAGTGACTATATCATTAATGCATTGAGAATTTTTTTTTTATCATTACACATAGGGAAAATGCTATGTGTAATGATAAAAAAAGAGCGAGGTATATGTTGCTTGTTTTGTACCTCTCATGTAGTTTCATACGAATATATATATATATATTATGAATATTTCAACATTGTTAATTTTTGTTCTGTAATTAGACTTGCACCTGTTGGATAAATAAAGATGCTATACTGATTTGGAAAATGTTCTACTAATAATGCACCTTGTTATCATCGTAAGGTTGGGAGGTGCCAACAAGAAACTGATCAGTGTTATAAAGAAAATTTAGGTCTGTCTTGAAATATGTGCGTAGAAATACAAATATATTTGGTACAGGTAGCACCAAAGAGTGCATCACTGTAACTAACTCAATTAGCAAATTGTAATAGTGCCAAAATGGAAAAAAATTACATCAAATATCTACCGAAATACACAGACAAAATAGTTTAGTGAATATTATTATTTTTAACCAGTGTTATTTGGAAATATTCTATATTTCATTTAATAAGTGTTCATGCATGTATATCAGTTTATTGTAATACTTGAGTATACTGTTCAACAAAGTTATTTCATCTTAGCAAGACCATTTAGTTGCGATTCTATAGAAGAAATGTTTCCACGTGTTAAGTTTAAAGGATGTGCAAATGATATTATCGATGTCAAAGTGACTGAATATTTTATGAGGCAAATATTGCAATGTGGAATAGTAAAGTTTTAAAATCTTCCAATACAGCAATATTTTTTAAAACCTGAGGAGTTGTATACAAAATCCAAACAAACACTTTACAACGTAATTGAACCCTAATTAGTGTTTCTTTTTGAATTGTTATGTAAAATTAGAAATATAACTATAAAATTGATATTTTTGACGCTACCCAACAATTTCATTTAAAGTTAATGTTTAATGTGTTATTTAAATAAAAATTTAGAAATTATTTCTTTTGGGTACTATCATCAAATTTATCAATGTAAATCGAAAGTATGTGACGGCCTTATATCGCGCAGCGATAGCGAGATACAGTTGGCCTTGGCTCGACAGTAGTTTGTCGCCATCTAATAAAAAAAAACTGTTAAAATTAACATAGAGTACTTCTTATTTTAAAATGTCCTAATGACGAATTACGTATTAATAACAATGGAGGTACAATCCCCTAAATATTTACGCCTATTTGTATAATGTGTAATCTAAGAATACGACTCTAGAGATTTAATAATAATCATAATAAACGCATTGATTTTGCTCCTGTAAATATTATATTAAAAGTACAGAAATGTATGGCTTTTTCGAAACAAAATCTTATTTTATGTATGAATGCCTAGTAAATTGAATTTATGTTACTTCAAAGTGTTTTAAATTTAATTCCCCACGATTGTTGTATAGCCAAGCATTTTTTGTTAATTTTCAAACTACTTGTTGATTATATATTTTATAAGCTCCTATACTTTTACGAATGCCATAAGTTGTCGGCTCCACAAACTCGTATTTGTAAAGTGTGCAACGTTTTGTTACTTTGCGTTTAGGTCGTTAGACAAAAAGAATGGTGGAATTACAGCTAAATCTACTACGGGGAGCGAGAAATGTACCGATCCCAGTGCAAAAAGTGTACTAGTGACCAAACGGATCAAAGCAAATCATTACATTTACCACCCAAACAGCGTCAACGATGGTACAGTTAAGACGACGAATAGCAGTTTTAAATATGTACAAAATGTTAACGCTGCCAACTCGAAAAATGGGAACAACATATGGTGTGCAGTTTCTTTTTTTTTAAAATGAACCTCTTCGAGATCTAAAAACAGCTGACTACTATATGATGAAATTAAATGTTATTATTTTTGAAGAATAGTTTGAACAAGTATTCCATAAAATTCCACATAATGCTGGAAGAGTCATGCTTCATATCAATCACGCAGAGTGGAAAGATTTATTCACGTAGTGTGAATTTAAAATTAGTATATATTTTATTTTAAATTTTACAATCAGATCTGATATAAATATAATAAGTATAATACTTTTGTAATCAAAAGACATTTCATAAAATACTTATACGCTTACCAGAATAGGTTATGTCAAACATCGCATTCAATCCTAATTTTGCGTATATTTTATATAGTAATTTAAATTCTTTACACTTCTTAGAAAACATAATAAAACTTAAAATTCATGATTAATATCTAAAATCTCAATTGTTTAGACGTCATGTAAAATTCTTTACTACATTTTAAACTAAGTGATTGTAAATTACTCCACAAATTGAATTTCCCGCCAAAAAGTGTGAATAAAATTTTAATCAAAATGGATTTATATATGAAGAAGATTAATGAATTTGGCGCCGATAGAATACGATATTTCATTGGCTCTCCTCCTTCGCCTGAGCTCTCTCAGCAATAAACACATTATTATACAGGGTGTTATAAATTAAGTCGGCACTATTGCCAACTTTGTTATTAATGAAGCTACAGTAACGGTTAAATTAGCAAAGTAGTAATATTTTTATCGTGAACAATCATGGCAGAACTGAAAAGACAGTTAAACTTCTAATTGTCGTGCTATTTACAAAAGTTACTTTTTTTTAAATGGAACACCCAGTATATTTTTGCACATATTGAAAGAAGACATTATTCTAAAAAATAAGGCTTCATACATTATTGACAAAAAATGAAAGTTGCGGCAGTTTTCCACTATTTTGTACAGCAATTCATATCAATAAAATCAAGATGGCTATGATGAAAAAAACAGCAAATATTAAACAAGCATTGTGTATTATGTATATTTATTATAATAGATGTTCGAATACATCGCTGTTTTGTCCAATACAATACATCCAATACAAAAAACAACAAATATTAAACAAGCATTGTGCATATGTTTATTATAATAGATGTTTGAAGACATCACCGTTTTGTTCAATACACTTCCGAATTCGTTTATGTACATTGTGAGTTACTTTTAAAATCAATCTTGCATCTATGTTATTAGCAATAGTAATTATTTTATTTTGCGGCTCATATGAAAACGTTGTAGAGCTGAAAAATAATATAATATTGCTAATAACATAGATGCAAGATCGATTTTAAAAGTAACTGGAAATGTACATAAACGAATTCGGAAGTGTGTGAGACAAAACGGTGATGTCTTCGAACATCTACTATAATAAATATACATAATACATAATGCTTGCTTAATATTTGCTGTTTTTACTTTCTCATACGTAGTATAAGGAAGTATTGTGATGATGAAAATTTTCGACCTCGAGATTTTTGCAGATGTCCACGTTTTGAGGTCCCCTGATACCAAAAAAGTGGTTTTTAAAAAATCTCTCTCTCTCTCTCTTTCGGACCGGAAGTAACACTTTCATACGTATAAGAAAGTCGTGTGGTGGCCACACCTCATTTTTTTACTTTCTTATGCATAGTATAAGGAAGTATTGTGATGATGAAAATTTTCGACCTCGAGATTTTTGCAGATGTCCACGTTTTGAGGTCCCATGATACCAAAAAATTGGTTTTTAAATAATCTCTCTCTCTCTCTCTCCCTCTCTCTCTCTCTCTCTCTCTCTCCCTCTCTCTCTCTCTCTCTGTGTGTGTGTGTGTGTGTGACCACGATAGCGGTCAAACCGCTGTAGATATCAATTCCAAATTTTGTATTTACGAATATAATATCCCTCTTGAGAACTGATTAGATTTTGAGTAAAATCGGTGAAAAACTCGAATTTTGCAAATATTTCGTCAATTACTAAGTTTAAACAAATTTATAAAGAATTGAAATGTACTCAAAATTAAATTTGAGAAAAATTGTTTTAATAAAGTTTTTCGAAATTCCTACCGGAAGTAGGTCTTTTACTCTTATCGAAAATCAGTTTTTTGCGAATATCTCGCAAGTCATGCTTTCTAGGCAGGTACATTACGAGTATAAAAGTATTTAGAACATACTTTTAAATATCTTTTGTATAAAAAAAATTTCAAAATTCAGACCGGAAGTACCACTTTTACTCTTATCGAATAGCGATTTTTTGCAAATATGTAGTAAATTATGCATTCTATATATATTTATGAAGAGTACAAAAGTATTTAGAGTTGGATTTGGAATATTTTTTGTATAAATGAAATTTCAAAATTCGGACCGGAAGGAACACTTTCATACGTATAAGAAAGTCGTGTGGTGGCCACACCTCATTTTTTATCATAGCCATCTTGATTTTATTGATATGAATTGCTGTACAAAATTGTGGATAACTGCCGCAACTTTCATTTTTGACCAATAATGTATGAAAGCTTGCATTTTTAAAATAATTCCTTCTTTCAAAATATACAAAAATATACTGGGTGTTCCATTTAAAAAAAAAGGAACTCTTGTAAATAGGGCGAAAATTAGGAGTTCAACTGTCTTTTCGGTTCTGCCATCATTGTTCACGAAAAAATACACAATGCTTGTTTAATATTTGCTGTTTTTTTATCATAGCCATCTTGATTTTATTGATATGAATTGCTGTACAAAATAGGGGATAACTGCCGCAACTTTCATTTTTGGCCAATAATGTATGAAGGCTTTCTTTTTTAAAATAATTCCTTCTTTCGATATATGCAAAAATATACTGGGCGATACATTTTAAAAAAAAGTCACTTTTGTAAATAGCGCGAAAATTAGAAGTTCAACTGTCTTTTCGGTTCTGCCATCATTATTCATGATAGAAATACCATTACTTTGCTAATTTAACCGATACTGTAGCTTCATTAGTAACAAAGTTAGCAATAGTGCCGACTTAATTTATAACACCTTGTACACCTAATTGACGCATAAATAACTATTATTATACACTATACATAGCATTGATGTTGTTATAAACACAAGTGTAAATAATAATTCACAAAATATAAATCAATTATGCTATGTATTTTATTTTATCGTTTGCTATATTGTATTATCGACTGCTATTTGTTTCTAATATAATTTTCATGAGGCTTAGATGTTATTAGTTGAAAGAGTCATAACTAATTAGAATAAACAATGCTATTAAGAAGCAGGTACAAGTGGCATGTTTTCGTAAATTTATTACTTAATTATAAGAAAATCAACTTAAAATTCTTTGAACTTCTTTCTTTAAATTTTATCTTTTTCTTCGAAAAGATATATTGTGAAAACAATTTAATTATATCTTATATGTTTAATTTATAATGTTCGTATTTTTATAATTTTGTTTTTGTTTTCCCCAAGTTATATTTAAATAACCTATCTTAATCTTCTACGGTTATTATACGAGTACGTTTTTCCGTGAGCTAAGATTATATGAATTCTGTGAAATCGATAAAGAAAAACTTACAACCGAACTTTACGAACTGTTTTCCGTTCGGCGCTTATTTGGCACACACCGCAAATTCTTATGGCATCAGTAAACGCCTGTCACTAACAACAAGCACACCACTGTTTTCACAATGACGACATTCTGACAGTTTTCAAAAATCAGATGATCCGAATGCCGCACTACCCGCCCCGCACTATATACGTTTTAGTACCGAACACTGCCGTCACCGGTTGGGGTTGCGGCGTTACCGACTTTCACGTTAGATGTCACTTTTATCGCGATCAGGACAATAATCTATATTCACTGACCTATCCAAATAGATATCCAAATAGATATGGTTATTGGTGTAATAAACGTGTTTACACCCTCTATGTACTACATGCTATAGTCAGCAGCATATGCATTTCCATGGAAAGACGTTTTAATGTCACCTTCGATTATTGATTATAATAAATGTTCGTTTACATGTAAAAAATGAAACATAAATATGCATTAAATTTTAAATTAAGTGGAGTAGGGCGATAAATTAATACTAAGTATGTTTTTGTTAGGTAATATGTGTTGTCTTGTTACAGCTTATTATTATGCTAATGAGGAAACAATAATTTTGGGCAAGATACAAAAAGTACATGGAACAAGTTAATATAAATGCATAAATAAGAATAAAAATACACAAATATACAAAATATGTAGAAAGAAATAATAGTCACTTATAATTACACGAAAGTTTTCTTTTTTCCGGATAAATGTTCACTTTTTAACGAAAATTTTTGTTGCTAGGTAACTGTACGAAACAAATTGCCTGATAAAACGACGAGTCCGAAGGACGAGTCGTCTTATCGAGGAGGCAATTTGTTGAGTTCAGTTACCATTTAGCAACTAAATTCGAGTTTAAAAATTGAAAAAATTTTCGGAAATAAAAAGACAGCTCGAGTGTAATACGGTAAGATAATTTACTAAACTCGTAAACAATTACTGAAAAATATATTACATTAAAAGAAACTACATATGGCATATACTATAGCCAATATATTTCAAATTCATTTATAATTTATTGCCTCACTCATAACATTCATGAAATTCTTAGAAAAAATCATTTTTATTTTCCTGTTTTTCAGACTTTCATTTTATTCTTTAGGGCTCTATTTTAATATCAACAGCGAGATTCACTGTTTTATTCAAATCTCGGTTTTCTGGAATTTTTGAACTTGTTACTATTATTTTTGGGAGTGATTTGCATTTATTTTAGATGTTGAAGCTTTTTAATTGTAATAACAACGTTTAACAGAAAACTAAAATAAGACTAAAACAATTTGTTGGTATAACAATCCCTGTTTTCTTATAAAATGCAAACATATTTTTATTATCTTAATAAATAAATCTCTATAGAATGCAGCTCTACTTTTGCAGTTATAATACATTTATATAGAATGTATAAAAAAACTGCTATTCGATAAGAGTTAAGTCTTACTTCCAGTCCGAATTTTGAAATTTCTTTTATACAAAAATTGTTCCAATTCGGGCTCTAAATAATTTTTGTATTCTAGATAAATCTGTATAGAAAGAGTAATTTGTAAGATATTTGCTAAAAACTGTTTTCGTTAAGACCTACTTCCGGCACAAATTTCGAGAAAGTCTCTCTAAAATTCACATTTTAGTACTTTTGTATTCTCTAGAAATTTGCCTAAACTTAGTAGTTGACAACATATTGATAAATTTTGATTTTTTTACTGAAGCAGATTACTACTTCCGGTCTACCGATTTTACTCAAAATCTAATCAGATTTCAAGAGGACGATTATACTCGTGAATATAAGTAGCGTCGTGTGGGCGCTATCGTGGTTAGAGAGAGAGAGAGACACACACAGAGAGAGAGAGAGAGAGAGAAGGAGAGAGGGGGGGAGGGGGAGGGGGGAGCGAGAGAGAGAGAGATCGCGGTATCAGCGGACTTTAAAGGGTAGATATCTGCAAAAATCTTGAGTTTGGAAATATTCATCATCACAGTACACAGTAAGAAAGTAAAAAATGAGGTGTGGCCACCACACAACTTTCTTATACGTATGAGTGTTTCAAATTAACAACTTTAGGATATTTTTATACAAACATTATTCAAAATTCTGTTCTTCTATTCTCTTAATATATCTCTATAGAATCCATACTCTGCAAGACATTCGAAAAATAGTGCTATTCGATAAGAGTAAAAGTGTTATTTCCGGTTGGATTTTTGAATTTTTTTATACAAAAGGTATTGAAACTTAAATATATTTGTATTCATAATGTATCGGCCTAGAAAGCATGGCTTGTGAGATATTCGCAAAAAACTGATTTTCGAATAGAGTACAAGACCTACTTCCCAACCCAACCCAACCCAACCCAATTTTGCAAGTTTATTTCTAAACTATCAACGCTAGAGCATTACCACTGCATGTACTTTTCACACCACATCACTTGAGGGTAGAATTTCGCAAACAGTTTCACAATTGCATGCTTACTTTCCGAGATAAAATAGAAAAATTTCCTGAAAATTTTGCAAGTTTATTTCAAAACTATTAACCCTAGAGCGTTGCCACTGCATGTACTTTTCACACCACATCACTTGAGGGTAGAATTTCGCAAACAGTTTCACAATTGCATGCTTACTTTCCGAGATAAAATAGAAAAATTTCCTGAAAATTTTGCAAGTTTATTTCAAAACTATTAACCCTAGAGCGTTGCCACTGCATGTACTTTTCACACCACATCACTTGAGGGTAGAATTACGCAAACAGTTTCACAATTGCATGCTTACTTTCCGAGATAAAATAGAAAAATTTCCTGAAAATTTTGCAAGTTTATTTCGAAACTATTAACGCTAGAGCGTTACCACTGCATGTATTTTTCCCACCACATCACTTGAGGGTAGAATTACGCAAACAGTTTCACAATTGCATGCTTGCTTCTCAAATTTAATTTTGAGCACATATGAATTCTTTATATCTTTGCTTAAACTTTCTAGTTGACGTAATATTGGCAAAATTCGTACTTTCTGTTCACTCAAACCGTTCCGAAGGTTTCTGGCTTCGGCTGACTTCTACCAGGAATCGCTATGCATAAAGTCTGGATGCTAGCAATGAGTTTCTTTCAGATTCACCCAAAACGTCAATCATCCCTATTAACTCTTCATAAGAATAATTCATTTGGATGATAACTAATAACGATGCTTTTACAATTTTGACATAAATGTTTACCGACTTTCTTTAACAGTTGACTCAGGCAGTCGGCCGCATCCCAGCCTTTATTGGACGAATATTTGGGTGCATAGAACAGCGCTCGTAGTTCTTTATTTGACCGCTGATTGCTCCTATAGTGATTATCCCAGAAATTACAAAAGAGAGGTGTATGACATTCTTAAGAAAAACGAAAGAGAATAAAAATGGGAACAAAAGGCTACAATAAAATACAGAGCGTTCCATTAAAAAAAATATGTTTTTGGTATGTGAAAAGTTCAAGAAATAGGCTTTGAAAAAACAAAGTTTTTTGAGGTATTGTCGAGTAAAACTTATACCAAATGATGCAGAATTTTCTTGGGTACAAGCATCACCAAAGTTAATGTTTTTACTTTTAAAAACAAGGAAAAAATGTTTTTTTCTGAACACGTGTTTTCGCCAAAAATGTCCAAAAAAAAATTAATAACTCAAAAACTATTAACTCAATTTTGAAAAAGAAAAAGCCGTTAAATAGACAATTTAATACGGTACTGTAAATCCAAAAATATATAAAGTCAGTTATTAAAAAAAACTCGTTCGATGCATTTCCGGTGAAACCGGAAATGCGTCAGAGCTTAACGTAATTTTAGAATATGCACCCCAAGCAACCATGAATTTTCCACTAATATTTTTTTCTTTTATTTAAAACACAAAAAAGCAATCGAAGAAGCGGCTACTAATGACGCAGCCTGTATACAAACAGACATTTTTTAAAAATCACGCTTTCGGTATCAGAAAAACACTTCAAAACGTGGACATCTGCAAAAATCTCGAAGCCGAAAATTTTCATCACAATTACTACGTATAAGAAAGTAAAATGCAAACATTGTTTTAATTAATAACCGCAGGACAGGGTGTTAAACTCAATATACTTTTTTATTTGAAATAATTTAAAAATATGGTATGTATTGAAAGAATAAAACTGATATTTTTCAAAAGTATTTATGTAGATTATCTGTTGTACTTAGCAAATAAAAATAAATTGGGTAAATCCCTCTCACCTTGTTACTTAAATTATTTCGGTAAGCTAAACTAGTTCGTTTTATATATACATACATATTTTAAGAAATAATATGTAAGTCCAGGAAAGGAATTTAAATAAAAAATTATACAAGGAACAGCATTCAAACAAATATAAATATTCTGGCCAGATATTATTTTGTATATTTAGTGTGCGGCGACCAAACATCCATACAATTAGAATGTAACTATCGCCAGATACGCGCAGCATTTTTAAATGCTGACCGGTCATTTCAAAAGAATGCAATTGTACAATGAAATTATTTACACGTGCTCGGCGAAAATGTTTGAAATTATAAATGCCTGTCTATCAGAACCCTTCCGTGATGGAGAAAAACCGATAGTATGTTTGAATTCAGGAGGAAAAATACTATCAGAATCCAATATTTTTCTTTCCGAGACAAAGGAAAGTTTATTTTTCTCTCAGTGTTATTGTTGTGTGAATTAATTTTCGTTAAGTGTTTTATTACTGTGCATTATTTGAATTTCTTGAGTATGATTGCTGTAGTTATAATTCCCTTTTCCCGTTTTTATGCTTTTACGCAAAAACACGTGGCACATGTAGTTATTCACACCTTCGGCACCAAACGGCTGCTGTAGAGTCAGCCTTTTTCATTTTTGAATTTTGATCTTAAGCGAGTTGTTCAAAATCAGAAAAACAGTAAAGGAGATTACATTTGATTAGCTATGATGAAATTTATATAGAATTCATGATGTGCAATTCTTAACAATTGAATATAATTTGATATGTTATTTGTGCTATTTCCATCGTTTGGATTTTGAATAATCGACGTTTTGGCAGACATTACGTCTCGCGTCTTCAGGGTGGTCCTATAAAGGACTGTTTCTTGTCAAAAACTAAAAGTAAATCGTGCTTTTAGGATGAAATTCGTTTCAAACACTTATGACGGCTCTGAATGCTAAACAGTCCTCTCTAAAGCTGTCCTGAAGACGGCAGATGTAATGTCCGCCGAAACGTCCGGTTGTTCAAAGTCCAAACGATGGAAATAGCACAAATAACATATTAATCTTTTTTATAGAATGTCGTACCTAACCTAAACTAGAAGTTTGAAGAAAGTGAACAATTTATTGAATAATAGAAACACGGGGAATTTAAAAATAAAATAAAATAGGCATATACCACAACATTCAACACAATATTAAGATATGTTTAAAATTATGTGAATTCTTTGGCTTATGTTTAAAATTATGTTTATTTTAAGTAAATATTTGTAAAATTTAAATGAGAAATGGACTAATTGTGTATATTCTATAACGTTTGAAGTCGATTTTTTATTTCTTCATATTTACACATTTATAAATAACCTTGCATTTTCCATAATCGTTTTTTTTAAAAATAAGAACCGAAAGAACTACATACAATCTACACCATGTTTTACATTATATGCTAAAACTTTCTTATTCCTAAACTTGTGTATGTAAACCTATAAATAGTTTCATTCAAGTTTGTCCAAACTATTTATGTCAAAGAGTGCGCTCGTTTTGTTTTTCTTTTCAATTGATCTTTTTAATAGCCGTCTAAATGACTTTGTTTACATTCGTCGAAACTATGTTTCGGGACGATTTAAATTGTTGTAAATATTTATTAACGTTTATTCTGGCGAACATTTTTTTAATGATAAACATATGCAATTCATGACAACCAGCGGCACTCGCTGCCAGAAAGCAAAGTTATATTTGTATTTTTCACAATACCCGTCGGTTATACGCAAATTGGCTCATGGTTTCTGTTTACAAATAACGATTTCCTTGTTAATAAACTTCATTGTTTCTTTGACAATTGATTGATCGTTATTTTATTTTTAACTGGTATACTAAAATATGTCTTCCGAATTAACGACAGCGTCTGGTTTTGTACATGATTGTTCTTTATTCACGAATGTCCGTATTTATTTATAATAAAAACAACTAAAATACCGTAACATATACTTTTTTGAACGACTTAATTTTTATTTACTTCTTAAATTAGACATTAGTCAATAATGTTTGTAAAAACATAAGTTTCGCATACGTAAAAGAGAATAAGCCACGAAAGTATTTAGATTTCACTGTGTAAATAAAGTTAAATGCTAATCGCGAACATTTCCTCATTTTATAACATTGGCGCCCAGCGTGGGGCACCGAAATTGTCGTTTTATTATTAACAAATGTAAATAGACAATATACAGTATAAAATTCAGAAAAGCATTATAGTATTTGTCTATTGTCCTTCCTTTTTTCTAAATAGAATAGAATAGAATAGAATTTATTTCATCAAAGTGTACATATACATTATGTGATAAGTAAAATTCATGAAAGAAAAGAAAAATAAAATAAAAATATATGTATTTTACTATTTTATTACTATAATTTATTTAGCATATGTTTTTTAATATAATCTCAATATGGGGCGGTTCGATTTCAGTTAATAGGCATCCTCTGAGTGATAGTATAGATCCATCTTATGCATTATTTAGCCCTGCTATAATTATTTCCAAAGATTCAAGTTAATTAAAAAATTAAACTTCAAACTTTTAACTCCAAATATTATGGGTTATTTATTTTCAAAATGAATGTCAAATACAGAGGCAATTTGGGAATACAAAAATCACTATGTTCATATTTTTACATAGAAAACGTTCTTCTCTTGAAGTTTCGAGACTTTAATTGTTACATATTGGTATCGTTATTGAAATACAATTTTAATTCTTAATACGTTAAAGTATTATTACTTATTGCTGCATGTTAAATTTGATAATTATATTAATTACTATAGTCAAATTTACTTAACTTACTTAAGGTCAATAAGTAATACAATTCAACGCCTTAAGCATATCTACTTTACATAAATACATAATTAAATTATTTAATGTGATATTTTAAAACAACATGGCTTCAAGAGCCTTATAACGGTCAACATTTTAATAAACTAAACTTAATTTTTTTAATCTTATTGGGAAGGAGATATTCCTGTTTCCTAGCATTTTTACGAGTGTATAAGTATGTCTTAAATTATTTGTCAATATGTAGTATTTCTTTCTTATAAGGTTATGTTTTATCGGTTAAGTATCTATACCTATATGTATATTTTTATTTTACCTTGCAGCTTTGTTTGGAAAATTAGCTCTCAATCCTACTGAATATTTACAGATGTGACTTCTGAATATTGTTTATCCTTCAATTGGCACAAGAAGACAAATTTTTCATTCAAATTTTAGGTAGTACGTTGAGTTCGCTGAAGATTTCACAACTGGAAATGCATGTATTATTCCCACGATGAGGATAACTTTATTTTCACTTCCAAACTATGGCACTAATACTTCTGGTTTACTATTTACTAAGGTACATATATCTGTTTATTTATTCATGATAAAATACAGGTTTCATCCTGTACCAAAATTCTGCTTCCTCCTATCTTTTTTGGCATCTTTCTACCTTCCCATGTTTTTTTATTTATCGAAGGCATACTAGAATATCTCGCCATTAGAAAATATCATGAAAATAATCCTATTTTAATTACATTTATATAAATTCTACTCACATATAATACAAACACAAGAGTATTATATTCCCAAAGCCTTATAATTCCTGGTATCTAACTTAATTAAGTAACAGCATTTAAATCACTGTAATATCCGTAAATTAAACGATTTTATTAATGTATTTTAATTTTGAAATGAATCATATGCTATGATTATGAATTAATGTTATTGACCCATCTAAATTTGTATTAAAACACAATTTTGTCCCATTATAACTTATGATATTATACTTCTTGGTTCTGCGACGCGTAAAATACTTTTATTCAAAATAAAATATTATTTTAATTATATCTAGGGATATTATATTTACAACTCCTTATGCCATTGACTGACCTTATACATATTTCTTTATAAATAACGCCCCAAACCGCTTTAATTTCTTTTACAGTAACTATTATATGATATTATAGGCCTATCCCTATCAATATGACACCTATACGTATAGCTGTTAAACTTCCTACCAGCAGCCTCAACTCCTTATACATAGATGTTAAGATGAGCAGATCATTTACATATACTTCATTATGCATAATTTCTGTTACAAGCTATCTAACATTAGAAGACTCTCATACATACCTAAAGATGAGTATCTTATTTTTGACGTAAACATATAAAACTATTTTATTTGTTTTTATTTTAGAAATTCAGTACACTAATACAATGATAAATATAGAAATCCAGGACATATAAAAAGATAGACAACAAGATTTTATATGGACATACCCAGCAAGATAATGTACTTATCCAATTAAGTTACGTATTTATGTGAAATACAAACATAACCTGTATACTAAAGAGGAAGTATTTTTTTTATTATGTGTGCAAACTTAATTTAAAAACCTTCTCTTTTAATTTTTAGACAACAACAATGTAACTTGAATTAAATGTTTTACATTCACTACAATATATTCCAGATCTCTCGTTGACTCCTGAAACAGAAGTATTCGTTCATAAAGTCAATCTAAATGAAAACATAGTCAACTTAAAACATCATGCGCAAACGACAAAAAAGCTTAGTTTCCTTTATAATTACAAAACGATCCTTATACGTTTATAAGTATAACGAAAACTTCCTTGCGCAAACTCTCTATTGACTTACGCTCTATGTATGTACAAACTAAAAGTACCTTATTTCGTAATAAATCATACTTATTAATGTTTAGATGAGGTAAACGACTTTACTTAGATGTCTAACAATATAAATAGCTATTATAAACAGTTGTATTTTTACATACAGCGGTTTTTAGTTCTAAATTTATCTTTAGAAAATTCATATGTGTATTATTTCCAGCAGTTTCACTTTTGAATAATTAGATGCTTAAACCTCTCATTATTAGCAGTAATTTATATTTCAACTCGTGATTATTCAAAAAATTTTCCAATTAACATTTCAGCGCGGATAGATTTTTATATTTAGCCCATGAAATAATAATATTTGTGGAATAATTACAACCATTTGATACTATTTTAAAATTAACTTGAATTATTGATACAAAATGTTATCAGAACAAACCAAAACATATTGGTAAAACTACGGCGGTTTCTATTTGCCTATATAACATTTCTCTATTGTTAAAATGATTGTTTTAATAAACTATATTGCCTAATTTTCGCTCTTTTTATAATGTTTATCTTCGTTTTACTTTCTTATACGTAGTATAAGGAAGTATTGTGATGATGAAAATTTTCGACCTCGAGATTTTTGCAGATGTCCACGTTTTGAAGTCCACTGATTCCGAAAAAGTGGTTTTTAAAAAATGTCTGTGTGTGTGACCACGATAGAGGTCAAACCGAATATAATCTCCCTCTTGAGAACTGATTAGATTTTCAGTAAAATCGGCAGACCGGAAGTAGTAGTCTACTTCAGTGAAAGAATTGAATTTTGCCAATATTTCGTCAACTATTAAGTTTAAACAAATTTATGAAGAATTCATATATACTCGAAATTAAATTTGAGAAGAATTTTATTAAAAAAGTTTTTCGAAATTCCTACCGGAAGTAGGAACTTTCGAACACTTTTACTCTTATCGAAAATCAGTTTTTTGCGAATATTTCGCAAGCCATGCTTTTTAGACAGGTCCGTTACGTTCAATACCTTTTGTATAAAAAAAATTTCAAAATTCGGACCGGAAGTAACACTTTTACTCTTACTGCATAGCGATTTTTTGTAAATATGTCGTAAATTATGCATTCTATATATATTTATCAAAAGTATAAAAGTATTTAGAACTTAATTTTCAATATCTTTTGTATAAAAAAAATTTCAAAATTCGGAGCAGAAGTAACACTTTTACTCTTATCGAATAGCGATTTTTGCAAATATCTCGTAAATTATGCATTCTATATATATTTATCAAGATTACAAATGTACTTACAGCTACATTTGGAATAATTTTTGTATAAAAGGAATTTCAAAATTCTTTAAGGAAGGAAGTAACACTTTTACTCTTAGCGAGTAGCACTTTCTTTCGAATATCTCGCTAAGTATGCATCCTATAGAGATTTGTTAAGAGGATAGAAGTAGTACAGTAGGATTTTGTTTATTTTTTCAGAAGATGAAACACTATAGTGTTTTTTATGTTTTTAATATATTCTTTACATCATATTTTAATGTTAAATCAACAACAAAATAATTTTAACTAATTTGTTATTAATGTGCTTGTTTGCAATAATATTTTAATGTAACTACACTAGTTTAAAAAAAATACATTGTCCGAGATTTTATTAAATGTCTGATGAAGACCAAAAAAAACTTGTGTCGAAACGTAAAATAAACATGCGAATAAAACGTGGCCAATTGCAAAAATCTCGATGACGAAAATTGTCTTTATCACAATACTATGGAGCATTGCGATAATGACTACGTGTAAGAAAGTAATTATCTCATGTATTCACTTACAACACCTGAACATTTCTTTGAAGCAAAGCAGTTCTTTTCTTCTTCTATTTTAATATATTGGCAAAATAGCAGTTATCAATTGCTGTATATGATATTTTTTACAGAGCAATTTCTTACATGAGGATCCTATGCACTTGGTAATATGTGTTTTAATATCGCCTTGCATTGCCGCGTTTCGTCTTTTCCTAACTTCTAAGTCGATAATTACCCTCGATTTAATGTACTAAAGTGTCCAGCACTGCATTTTCTCCTCCGTTAATTACTTCTGTATAATGGTCCTCCTATCCAGGTATTATCTTCCGATCCACAGTCAAAACATTGCATTTTTGCCCGCATCCAATTTATACCACAGTTCTTATTTCTTCTTTCTTTAAGGTCTTATATTGAAATTTGCAGTTACTTTGCTCTTTTTTAACATCTTAATCATAAAGTGCTCCATGAACTCTCACTTTCTTGATATTCTAGTCCACTATTACTTGTTGAGATAAACTTTCAGTACTCGAGACCTTCTGAGTCATTCACTCTTTTGTATTTTATATTCTACTATGCTGGGATCTTCTTATTTATTCAGTTGATCATTCCTCATACCTATACGCCAATTTAGGCAATGCTTGCTTCTCAGTTTCCCAAAAGCTATCCAAACTTACATAATTTTTTCCACTAAGCTCTCCTTTCTATCATTATCACTATGTCTAAATATACATAGAAGTACGCTAACTTATGTTTCAAAAACCTCGACGCTGTACGAGAAGCTAAGAGTAGACTGCAAACCAATGAAATGGTATTCCTTAAGTGACACAAGCGCATGAAAAAGGAAGGGTCAAGCTTAATAGCAGTTAAGTAGGAGGATGGTTTAAAGTGGAAACGCTAGAAAATAAAATTTAAAAGAATCAGCTATGATAGTTGAATCATTCAACAAGAATAAAGAAAAGAAGAGGAGTAAAAAAAATATGACAGAAGAAGAATCATAACTGGAAGCAATCTATAGCACTAACGAGAGAAAGTAAGCGATGGGGTTCTTCACCTTTATATAGTAAGGCAGAGATATTTCTTAATATTATTCCTGTTAGCAAGTAAATAATAAGTGATCTCTGAAAAGAATAATAAATAAGTATAGAGATGGTCTTAAGATATTGTACGAAGAGTATGGGAATCTTTTGTTCGACAAATTGCACGTATTCAGAAAGTTTTTATCTTCAAGATTTTCTGCCAGATGCAAATTCTAAAACTGCAATTGACGTACCCCTGTGAAATTTGTGGTACATCTTTGGACTAGCATCTTTCTAAGTACTGGAATACTGTAATCCGAATAGCTGAACTCTAGTTCGATGCATAAATTACCAAACGTTTTCAGTCGTCTTATAAATAAGGTGAAAATACGTATTTACATACTGCTAAACACGTCTAACAAAATAAAGCAAGATTAGGATGACCAATCAATATTAATTCCATACTTGCTATTCTTATCATGTTAGTGTCTGAGACTTTGATCATTGTATTAGGTTTTAAGACAACAGAGGTATTATATCAACAAGGAGCTCAAGCGGAAAAAATATCTAAATTCTTCGAATCGAACCGACCTGGTTTACATAAAGCGGGTACGAAAAGGTAGACTCTTACCGAAATAGAAAAAAGTATACCGCATGTGTCAGTTTTCATTAGGTATAGGGATTCAATGTTTACGTGCGATTTATACGTATACAAGTAACACGTGGCAACGTGGCACCCCTACTGTCCGTCACCAATCCCGGCAAAAATCGACATCACAGCGATTTTCTCCGATCTTCCCACTTCTCCCCACCAGATTTTACATTCAATGTTTAGCTGCGAACACGTTGCAATCTAGTCTGCAATAAAAGCCGTCTTATTACTGGAACGGGAAACATCAAATGGCCGCGGCGATCTCCTGATCTAGTAGTTTATTATTATTTTCAGAATCCTTTTTTGTTTACCTTATTAGGGTTATTTTTTAATTTTATTAGAATTACGCTTTTGTTTGTATCATGCTGCGTGAACGCAGTTAATAATTCTCTACATTTACTGAAAGGAAAAAGAAAAACAAATCCTTGCAACTCGTAAATATTATTTATGAACGCATTACAAACACCCAAGTCAGTGGTCCAATAGTTACTGCTAAGCTAACTTGTATTTTCGAGCTTGTATCGATCGCGCTGGCTTTGGAGAGGAAAGTAGGGGTGCCACGTTGTCACGTATTGCATGAATTGATCGCCTATGGCTAATGAAAATTGACACATGCAGTATATTTTAAATTAATAATAAATTATGTTGACCTACCATAGCCAATTCTACAATATGATTTATTAAAAAAAAAGAAATGGTGATCTTTTTCTTTCGTGAAAACTGCATTTATAAAATTGGCAAGTGAAACAATGTGGAAGGTCGTTTTGTATACAGAAATTTCAAGAAATATCGATTTCAACATTTATCGAGGACTTCACAATAGGAAACAGCTTGGCAATTAGAAAATTCAATTCATCGCATCTCTCATCCACTGCTCGAGTAGCTATTGTTCAATATGGTTTCTAGTTCATAGATATATACCGGGTGTCCACACGAAAACTTTATATTGAATTATTTCTGGTGTTTTTGAAGACAAAAACTTGAAATTTTGGGTGGTTGTTCAGGATATAGGGGGACAATGAATAGTGTATTTCATACCGCCCCATCGGGTCACCCGCCGCCGCCGGCCACCCCCACTCCAATATTTTAAATGACACCCTGTATTTTTTTTGGTGGTTTTGAAAGAACACAATTTTCTTGATATTCCTATGTGAAAAAACTAGTAACACACATTATGACATTTATGAGATATTTAAATTTAAAAGTTTCAGATATCAGAAATTATTAACTCCGAAAAATCATAAGTTAGTCATGGAAATAGTTTGCTTTAAATTAGAATTGTCAAAATTGTTACTTTTGTGTTTCATTAATATTAATACTTGTAAAATTGTTCTTAAAGTTTCGGCTTTTTCGCTGAAATGGTTTATACTCTTGAAGAGAGAACTGAAATAGTGATTTTGTATGGGATTGCAAACAAAAATTATTCCCAAGCGGCGACGTTATTCAATGAAAACCATCCAAACAGAAACGTATCTGTTGCTTATGTCAGAACGCTAAAAGAAAAATTTTTGCAAACTGGATCTGTAAATAATAAAAAACGGAATACGAATAATTGTGGTGTACTAAATGAAGCTATGCAACTAGCAGTTCTTGGGAATATTAATTTAGACCCAGAGCTTTCGTTGAGAAAATTATCCGAAGTTTCGGGAGTGCCAAAATCAACCTGCCATAAGATATTAAAATTAAACAAAATGCACCCTTATAAAATTCAACTTCACCAAGAGTTGGGTGACGATGATTTCGACAGAAGAGTCGAATTTTGTGAAATAATGACAGATATGATTCGGCAAAATGAAAATGTTTTGCGAAGTATTTGCTTTAGTGATGAAAGTTGCTTTTACTTAAATGGTCTTGTGAATAGACACAACTGTCGATATTGGAGCGACGTAAAACCCCATTTTTTCCGAGAAGGCAACACACAATATCCCCAAAAAATTAATGTATGGGCTGGAATTCTTAATAACCAAGTAATTGGCCCGATATTCTTCCAGGAAAATTTAAATGGACCTAAGTACTTACAATTTTTGGAAGAGCTAATACATCCTCTTATCATACAGTGTCTAGAAGAAAACTTGAATGAAATAGAGGAGGAGCAATTATATTTTCAACAAGATGGAGCTGGGCCACATTACTGTTTAGACGTTAGGAATTATTTGGATAATATTTTCCCAGGACATTGGATTGGACGTAGGGGCTCTATTGAATGGCCAGCTCGCTCCCCCGATTTAACTCCCCTAGATTTCTTTTTGTGGGGACATTTGAAGTCTGTTGTTTATAAGACACCGCCACAATCAATAGCTGATTTACGTAATAGAATAACAGAGAAATGTCGAAATTTAACGCCACAAGTGTTCGAAAATGTTAGAAATGCTTTTGAAAATAGACTTTATTTATGTTTAAATGTAAACGGTGAACAATTTGAGCATTTAATTTAACTAAAATGTTGTGAATAAATCTTGTTTTAAGTATTTCCATGACTAATTTATGATTTTTCGGAGTTAATAATTTCTGATATCTGAAACTTTTAAATTTAAATATCTCATAAATGTCATAATGTGTGTTACTAGTTTTTTCACATAGGAATATCAAGAAAATTGTGTTCTTTCAAAACCACCAAAAAAAAAATACAGGGTGTCATTTAAAATATTGGAGTGGGGGTGGCCGGCGGCGGCGGGTGACCCGATGGGGCGGTATGAAATACACTATTCATTGTCCCCCTATATCCTGAACAACCACCCAAAATTTCAAGTTTTTGTCTTCAAAAACACCAGAAATAATTCAATATAAAGTTTTCGTGTGGACACCCGGTATATTCACAGCTTTACATTTATGTATTCGTTAGCCAAGTTTGCGAAAGTTAATGTATTACATGCAAATTGCATTTGCTTTTTACGTGCAGATACGAACTAAGTAACTCAACAAGAGTTTAATAAAAGCCAAAGAAGTTTACTTTTTGTACACAATTTCCTCGTCAATTATTATATGAAATGAACTGTTTATATATCACACATATACAGAGAAAGCCTATGATGACATTCTTTTAAAAAATAATGAAATGAAGTTATGGAAATCTGTTGGTGAAACATGTCGAAATATAAGCAAGTAATAACAAATAAAACACTTGGTATTGTTTCACAAATATATATAATTAAATACTCGATGTACATTTCGCCTTGCGGTATCGTCAGGAGTTCTAGAGAAACTAAAGTAAAATTTAATATACTGTAACTACCTACTTCAAACAAAAATGTAAATAGAGAAAAATATACAAAAATAGAAAATTATGAAAAGGTCATGACTTATCTGGAAAGGCCGTTTTTACAATGCTAGGGTTTATTAGCGGTGAATTTATGAGTTCGGTTTGTTCATTAAGAACATTGCCTGGTTGTAAACGTAAACTTTCTTTCATAAAATAACCTTCTAAAAAATTATTTTTTTTGCTTTTATTTAAACTATACAGTACTTCTAAATTGTCTATTGAAAAATGATGTCCCGAAATGTACATCGAGTATTTAATTATATATATTTGCGAAACAATACCAAGTGTTTTATTTGTTATTACTTGCTTACATTCTTTTAAGGCAATACGCCCGGCCTCGAAATCGTTTTTTCAATTTTCTAATCTTATTTTTTATGAAAACCGTACCAAATTTACACGAAAGTTTCGGAAAAAATAGCTTTTAATGGAAACAGTTACTTTTATGAAACTGTCCAAAGGGCTCTAAATGAAAATGAAAATTTTAAAATTACCAAAAAACAAGCCTTTATGAAAAATACTCAACAACAATAGGTGATTTTTTTTTAGAAACAAAATCACAAAATGGAAAACAAAATTTTGATACGACTGCAACTCTTTGCAGTTGTATCCTATATCAATGAACAAAAAAAATGGTCGTTTGAATGTCTCGCTATATTGCACAACTTTTGTCTTTAAACGACAGAGGCGCTTTTGGCTCCGGGCTACCCAAGTTATAGGTATATGCTGTTACATGTAAACGTTTTTCCCGTTTTACTCCCTTACTTGGTAAGACGAAACAATGCACTATTTTTTTCAGAGACGTATAAATACATGCAAGATACATATGAAGCCTTTTTTCAAAAAAGTCTTAAAGGGTGTCATAAATAAACTAAAATGTAGAAACAGTTTTTCCTATTTTTTGTCTTTGTTTCCTGACATAGAAAATTATTTTTTAATTATTTAATAGAACGCTTGAGAGTCTCGCTTTTTATGAAGCCAGACTTTTTTAAAAACGATGTTTCCCCAAATATTTCATTAAAAAGAAATTAAAATCAGGCAGCCCATGTTACATATTGCTGAGAGTTACTATTATTCTTGAAAAGTTCGTTCCCTTTCTTTTTCCTTCTAACCAATAGTTTTGTCTACAAGCCGGCTACAAATGTGTAATGATCCTGTAATGATTGAATTTTTATTCTCTTGGAAATTCTATTCCGTGCCTTAATGACGCTTTTTCAAGTGTATTTATAAAAATGGAGTCATTCAATATTTCAAAGATACTCGAACCTCCACTTTCCTGACGCCAGACAGGCTCCTGCATGGACAATCATGCCGAAAACCACACTGGATCGCCTGGAGAGGGTGTTGAACCACTGCCTGAGGATCACCACAGGAGAACCGAAGAGCACGTTGATGTCACACATCAGGAAGATCGCCAAAATAAACTCTTTGGCAGAGTTTATCGAAGAAGCAAACAGGAACTTCTTCCGACGGGCAAACTTCATATAAAACTCCTCTCTGAGGACACTATGAAGGAAAAACCCCGAGGAAAACACAAGACTGTGACGGAGGCACTCAGCCTCCTGTAGAAGCCGCAGAAAACTGGACGGAAATCATGTAAGAAACACCTTCAAAATGTTAATATTCATGCTCTAACCTAATGTATTATTTTTATGTAATAAATAGGACTCTGGTGCGAGAGACCGGAGTCCTATTTGACCGAATTCATAGAATGAAAACAACACGCGATTGCCGCTAAAAACACATGAATTTCAAACATTCATATCTCGGGAACTAGCGGTGCGATTTCTTTCAGATTTGAACAGGGAGTCCCTAGAAGACTCTGAATTCAGACACATACACACAGTCAACACCCCTAGTAAGACGCGTCGCGACGCGTGACACTAGTAGATCGGATCCCATGAGGACAGCAAAGGTTGTTTTTGATTAGTGAGACAGGAAAGTTAGACCTTTTTCCAAATGTAGAAATTTTCCTTCTACCTACCGCTAACAATTTTCTTATTTTTTAAATTCACATAAAGATTCTCCAAATCCTCTGTTAAAGGTGTTTTTCTGTTCTTCCACAAACTGTCCGGTACATCCGAAAAAATAATTTTTTGGTTGGACTTTCTTGCCTAGTTTTTTCTCGCATGTTAATCTAAATAGCTTTTTTTTTAACATTTTTTGTCTGGAAGGCTGAACAGAAGCTTAAGGCAATATACGGAAATATATGGTGGAAAATAACAGGCGCGTTCATAAAAACATTGTATTGAGAGTGCGAATATTTCTTACAGCAACTTATTTACCTGTTTTATAGGTGTGATGGGCAAGATAGGGGAATACCAGTCTAGTCGCATTGAAAAGTACTCATGTTCTCCTATCTTGCCCATCCCTACTGCATAGTTAGAAATATATATACAGGATGGGGAAGAAGTATGGAAACAGCTAAAAATTCCATACTTCTTCCCCATCCTGTATATATATTTCTAACTATGCAGTAGGGATGGGCAAGATAGGAGAACATGAGTACTTTTGATGTTTTTTTTAAATAGCAGGGGGGTCAAATGTAACATATTTGAAAAGGGTGTTCTTTTCTCTATTTACTGATGTAACATATCCCTGCCTTAATTTGCTAAAAACAGAAATAATTTTGTTTATACTAATTCAATTTTGAAAAAAGTAAAACTAAATTAGCTTTGAAAATGCTGCCATCGACCTTCCGTCATTTGCATATTATATAATAATTAAGCTTATGTGAAATAATTCATTTAAAGATGGTGCATTTAAGTGAATGGGCGCGTATAGAAATCCTAATGATGGTTGAATATGGCGATGGAAGGCGAAGTTGTGCTGAGGTCGTAACTCTTTTTAGTGAAATACATCCGAATCGGCAGATGTTCTCCAGGACAACAGTTTCAAAAGCTTTAAGAAGATTCAATAAAACTGGAAGCACCAAAAATCGTGTAAATCCCGGACGACCGAAAGCTGTTACAAACGAAAAGAATTCTTTGAATGTCATATTAGATGTGGAAAAACATCCAAAAGCTTCTCTACACGAGTTGGCTCTAAATCATAATATGAGTAGAAGATTTATACACAAGACAATAAAACGCAAAAATATCATTACTAAACAAACCACCTGTTACAAGAACTGAGTGGAGATGATTTTGACCGCAGAATCGAATTTTGCAAAACAATAATGAATAAAATAAATCAAGATCGTAAAGTTCATCAACCGTGTTCTCTTCTCTGATGAATCAACTTTTTGTTTAAATGGGAATGTTATTTAAACAGACCATTAAATTTTGCAGATTTGCAAAAACGTATAGAAAATGAGATTTCCACGATTTCTCCTCATACTTTGATTGCCTCATTGTAGAAATACGTTCAACGCATTCATTACTGTAAAGAAGTTAAAGGAGAGCATTTTGAGCATATTTTGTAATATAAAATATTTCTACAATTTAAAAATTTTTTTCATTGTTCTTAAAATGTAGTTCAGTTTTAATAAAATGCATTGTTTTTATTATTTTTTGTAGAAGTGATGTTGTCAAACAGTTGGACACATTAAAAATATCATTTCAAAAGCTAGCTTAATTTTACTTTTCTTCAAAATTGAATTCGTAAAAAAATATCTTTGTTTTTATGCAAATTAAGGCGGGCATGTTGATAGAAATAACAATCCATTCAAAAATGTTACATTTGACCCCTGTGCTATTTAAAAAAGTTTTGCCATGTATCTCGAAAACAAATAACGGTGTAAAACTGAAGAAAATCCAAAATGAGTGAGTCTATCTCCTTCTAACAGTGTGCCAAATATCAGCGAGTTACAATAAACCGTTTTCAAAATATTTAGCTGTATCCATACTTCTTCCCCACCTGTATATCCCACCCACTTCCGCTCAAGAATAATTTTCCACTATAGTATTATACCGAGTAGTTTACGTAGGCATATATAAGTTTGGTACTCAGCCATGATCGATAATATTTAATCAGTCTTCCCCTATACAGTCTCCCGAAAGTCGATGACAGCTTATTTTAAATAAATACCTACATACATCGTTTCTTACACTGTTAGATTGGGCTCAAGTAGACAACTTAGGTTACGGCCGAAAACAAAACAAAGCAGACAAGAGATCCCATACTTTGTAAATCTGGTTTTATTTACTTAACATTAGTGTCAAGTCATTATTCTGTGGAATATAAAATAATTATCAAAACATCTTCTATCTGATTAATACGAATCAAAATACTAATTAAAAACACCATGAAGAAATATATGCATTAGTATCTGGTTGTAGAGCTGTTTTTGTTTAAAACTTATTGCATTCTATTTGGAACAGAGTTATAAATGTTGGTGCAATTATTTTGATCTACATTCTCCCATGCTGTGTGAACTATTTCTAGCAATTCTTGTACATTCTCAATAATATTTGAATCAGGACTTCTTGGCGGAAAATTCAACGCATTGATATTATTTTCTCTGAACCATGTTTTATATGTTCGATGTATTGGTGGGACAGTTATCCTGTTGAATTATGAAATTACGATTTGGAAAAAATAGCTCCTCTGAAAGCAACATCGTATTACTTAGAATGTTGATATAAGACTCTGAATTTAAATTTTCTCCTATTTCCCATAACACACCAGTCCCATGAATTGAAATCCGACCCCAAAAGTTTACTTTGGAATTTTCTGGATACACGTTATTAATGTTTTCGTCAGATCGGGGATGGGTATACATGAATTGGTGAATTTTTCTTGCATTGAAATAATTTTTCATGTGTAAAAATTACAATTTCCCAAAAGTGTCACATTTGTGAGATGGCGGTCTTGCTCAGCTCCTTTTGCGGCCAGAACCTGAAATTCTACAAATTCTATGGTGATATCGCCAGTTCTTAATAATTTTAAAAGTTTCCGAAATTTCACGTATTTTGAAACCTTAACTCAAATCTGCAATAACATTGACGTTAATATCTTCATTTATGGAAGGTATCTTTATAATAGTTTAATATCAATCAAGGTTATCAATTTTGATATACCGGTTGTGTCAAATACCATTAGCCATAGGTAATCAGTTTATACGTATGTATGTAATACGTCGCAGCGCGGTGTCTATACATCGTACATACATGCATACGTATACACAGATCCCCTATGGCTAATGTTTCTTGACACATGCGGTATAACCAAATATTGACAAGTAACTTTAAAACCGCTATTACTCTTATACTACGAGGAAAGAATAGAACAGGAGAGAGTCTCCTTAATAATCATATTTGTCCAAAGTGGTAACTCAATATGGCTGCCGTAATGCATAGGCGTGCATAAATATTTTGTGTAGGGTATATGTACACATCGTATGTTCTCGAAAATCATTTAAAATAGGTTCTTAGTCCAATAATAATTAAAGTAATATCGTGAGTGCATTATTTTTTCGATCCTTTTATTCTTTTTAATATAGTAACATTTATTCTAACTGTATTAAGGAAAACATAAAAAAAAAACCTGCCTAGAATATGTATGTTACGCCACTGAACACATACTCAAACATACCGGCTATATGACAAGTTATTCAAAATACTCATTTTATAAATTATAATTGGTCAATATTGCCATAACTGACCTACCTTAAAGTAGTAACTTCCGTCTAAATAATACCCATTCCTCCACCAGTTTATTATCTCTCCTGTTTTAGTCTTTTCTCGTAGCTCTAATCATTTTGAGAAACTCTATAACAGAAACCTGTGTTTTTGTTTACTTTTTTTTAGCTTTCGATTGTACTTTCGACTCTTTATTTTATCAGTTTTTGATATATAGTTGAGTCGCTCAGGGGTGCACTTCATTTACCACACCTTGTCAGTGTTTTAGTTAAGGGAGGGTTTCTTAGAGGGCAGCACAGGAGCGAAAACATAACTGTCAATATAGTTGGCTGCGTTGGTGAATTTTGTTAGAGTTGTTGTCATGTGATTTTTCTCCCCCATTTGCAATATTGTGAGTACCTGCATTGTTAAATACGTTAGTTCTTCTCCACAAGTGCATTGCGGAACATCAAACCGATGATACTACTTTAGAAAATATGGATGTACAAGAGTTACCGCCCACCTCACAAGCAAGTCCAAGTGAAAGACCAGAAATTCAGTATGTTTCATGTATTTGTAAGTGACATTTATAGTATTAAAAAATGTAACAGTTTCTTAATCATATTAAATATATTGTAGTTATAAGGTATAATGTTATTTTTTGTATATGATTTACTAAATACAGGCTGTCATTTTGAAAACGTACCACCCTCTATATTTCGCCCCCTATAGAAATTCCAAAAATATGCAAAAACACGTCAAACTTATTTTTAAGGGGGACATTTTGTAGGCTGGTTTTCAATTAAATTACATCAACCCTCTAGCGGGGGTTGACATAACTACTAAAAATTTAAATGGAAATGGGGGTTGAGTGATACCTCATTTTAAAGGTCGTTTAACCCGCTTTTCAAAAATGCTAATTTCTTGTCCTTTATTTTTAATAAACCGCCTCGAGATTTGCAAGATTTAAAGAGAAGAATAACAGCTACATGTAGAGAACTTCAGGCAGAAGTGTTTCGAAATGTTAGAGAGGAGTTTGAGAGTAGACTTTATCACTGTTTAGAAAATAATGGACAACATTTCGAAAATTTTATAAAATAAGTTACTTTTTATTAGTTTTTTAATGTTTTATTGCAAAACACTTGATACTTGTATGTTCATGGTTTGACTTGATTTCTTCAAAAGTATTAAAAATAAAGGACAAGAAATAAGCATTTTTGAAAAGCGGGTTAAACGACCTTTAAAATGAGGTATCACTCAACCCCCATTTCCATTTAAATTTTTAGAGGTTATGTCCACCCCCGCTAGAGGGTTGATGTAATTTAATTGAAAACCAGCCTACAAAATGTCCCCCTTAAAAATAAGTTTGACGTGTTTTTGCATATTTTTGGAATTTCTATAGGGGCCGAAATATAGAGGGTGGTACGTTTTCAAAATGACACCCTGTATATAATACTTATAGATAAAAATACATTTGTTTTAATCTGTTTCATGAGTAGCACTTAGATATGTACAGAAAATATTTTACGATATTTCACTATTATTACGTATACTAATGAATTTCATACTTTAATAATTTGCAATCAAGAAATTTCAATTCATATCATTCTCTACAGATTCCTACGATGAATTCTACCAAAAGTACCCGGAAGGGAATTACAGATGGTACTAATATTTGGTTCACTTTTTAGTGAGAGAGTAGGCCATCTTTACACTCTCTTTTATCTATGGCCGCCACTGTATTCGCATTAGATTTTAATCCCCTGCAAATACCTGATGTCTAGATGATATATTCGATAAAGTTTAACCTTTTAACATGAGAGTTTCTTATTTAGAGTGAATGTTTGGTGATACCTATCTAATCTTATTCAATGTAATAAATACAACGCATCTGGAAGTAACGCGATCTGTGTCTGGAATATACAAAACAGGTCAATTTAAATTTTCGTCAGTTCAAAATGAAATGCAAACCTTAAGAATAATGAGTAGTTCATTCAGTTCATTCCAGGTGAATAGGTCTTTCCAACTATTCCGTCGCTATTTACACATAATTCTTGGATATAAATCAGTTGACCTGGTTTAAGAATTAAGTTAACCATATACTGAATAACAACTTTAAGGGACTTGCCATTGCGAGCAACGGCGCTTTTTGCGCAAATATTCTTCCATCGTTGCTTTTAACATTTTTACCAAATTGAATAACATGCAAATAAAAAGTTACTTACCGTAGCCGATTTGTATACATCTCTGGCTATGTGATCTCTGTCTGCAGAACTTCTACGACGTGAAGCTCTTTCTAAAGAGCCGTGTTTTGAAATCCCGTCTATATTTGTGGAGTCTCGAATTCGTGGTGGGGAAGGCGGTGGTGGCATGTCATCTTCGACGTACCTTGATTTCTGAAAAAAAAAAATAAAATAAAGAATATATAGCTTTTTAAAAGTTCCTTTTTCTTCAAATTTGTTTGTTTATACACTTTCTATATATGGCACCTAATGTTATGGCCATTACCTAAATTAGAGCTTTGTTCACAAACTTTAAAAAAAAAATTTTGAAAATTTAAAAGTTTATTATTAATTTCAATTTTTACCGCAATTTAATTTAATACCTGAAAGCGATAAGAGATAAGTCTGAACCGCTTATAATATATAAACGTTATCTATGGTGTCATTCTACAATCACATTAAATAAATAGTTTTCAATTTTGAAATATTTCGGTTAATTTAGTTTATAATATATTACCGGATGCCCAATATATAACATATTATGAACAACTTTTCACTCTATATTTCAAATTGGAACACTAAATTTATGTCAGTCAACTCTGGTAGGATGAATACGTTTTAGAATTACAGTATTTAATTCATATATCTCACTTGCCAAACTGACATTTAAAATTAATCACCCCTCAACAGTTCTGTCATATCCAACTTTCAACAGTATTTGATTAACTTGTCGTTTATGCAAGTAATATTAAATATTATGTAAATAAAATGCAAAATAAGCCTTTCTCAAATAAGAAAATGTATAATTTAAACGTTTATACAGAGATCCATTATTTTTAAATTTATGTCCTAATACTTCCAAGTAATTCTGCCGCAGAATCTGTATACCAAATGTCTGGCTGTTTAAAAATAGGAGTAAATGTATATTCGATACTTTCTGGAAAATGAAGTAACACATTCTCAAATAAATCACAGTTGAAAACATGTGGCGATAATAGGTCAGCAACTTGTACTTGTGAAATAATCTATTTAAAACATAACTAGAAATTATGTTGCCTAATTGCTTCTTTTGCATACGTGAACTTACAAGTAGGGAAAAGTCACAATGTAAGGAGACGCATTATTTTTACCATAGTAAATGATATATTCATACGTTTTGAGTACTATTACGCATGAAACTTGGACTAACATCACTCATACTGAACATAAAATAAAGACGTGGTGGGATAGGAAAATAGGAATCGATAAAGCAAATATTAATCTAGTAATATTTTGTATTAATGATAGCGGTAGTAGCGACTGTGAAAGTGATTATTAATGTTAATGAATGACACATTGTGGTCATCTTTATTATCATAGTTTTAAGTCTCCCTAGAAAATTTCGAATACGAAATTGTACAAGAACTAGTAATTTGTGATGGTAACCAGATAGCGATGCGAGTCTATCGTTAAGTTGAACCTGAACCGATTGCAAGATTATTTGCAAATAAATTGCAAAGAGTAAGATTATGTAGTACAAGAAGCGGAGCAAAGAACTCTTATTTCACATAATCACATGATCTTGCTATTAATAGTGTTTGAGATTTTACTGTTACATAAATATTTTGAAGTTTCGATTTTATAACCTACGAATATCTGACTTATAAAAGAATACAAGCTAAATATTGTCAGAACGTGTTTTCCAATTTACTGCTGATTAATTAACAAAATGTTTTCTTCAACTTTACTGTAAACTAGTGGGCACAATTTCGTCTGCAACAATAGGTTAAATATATTGATCTAAACCAAATTATATAAGAGAAGGTAAGTTTTATTGAACACAAAGGTTTTTTGTAGCATATAAAAGATTGGATATGGATTAAATTCAGTGTCTACATCAAAAATCAAATACAGATTTTGAAATTTGTTTACGTATTTGTTAATAATCCTTACTAGTTTTGCTGTCAGGTTTCGGCAGAAGATTACGATAGCTAAAATAACATGTACTTACATTTATCAGTTGACGAAATATCATAAACACACCATCCTAACTATAGTCACAAGTATTATACAAAGAGATCATTTTGAACTGTCCTGGGTTGCCAACAAAAAAAGTCCAAGTATTTTCAAAAACTAGGAAATATTTACTTCCGTGAATTGCCCATACTAAATTTACATGTCAAATGTCAAAACCGTAATGTATTGAAGTGTCTTGTACTTTCGTATTTTCATTGTTTTATTGTCGCTTTTCTGTCTATTTCAAGACAATATACGAGGTAGGCGCCAAAAATTCTCGGCCTGACAGGCTTATACAGGTTCAAACGTGTTCAAACTCCGTCACGTCATGCATGCAAATACGCGAGGTGTACACTATAAATATGACGGTTCGAAACCTAGTAGTTTTTAGTAACCAGCCAACCAACGTGACTAAAGCACGAAAATGTCTGAAGTAACGAAAATTGAGTACCGCGCGATGATTAAATTCTTAAAAAAAGAAGAGCATACACCTAATCACATTAAACAATGTTTAGACTGCATTTACGGTGATTCATCTCCTTCGTATTCAACTGTAAAAAAGTGGGCAAAATGTTTCCGTTTGGGACTAGAATCCCTGGAAGATGTTGATCGGTCAGGTCGACCAATTGAAGTGATAACGCCTCAACAAATTTCAATTACTGAACATTTCGTGCTAGAAGATCGCCGTTTGAAAGTGAAGGAAGTAGCAGTGTTAACAAACATTTCCGAAACAAGTGTTCGCCGAATTCTCCATGACCATTTGGGTATGAATAAGATTAGTGCTAGATGGGTACTGCGACTTCTTTCTGCTCTCCAACGTGAACTTCGAGTCGAATGTGCACAGTCGTTTTTAAACATGTGTGGAGATGACCCAACACCGATTTTGGAGTCTATTGTCACAGGGGATGAAACAATGATTCTATTTTATGATCCTCTATCGAAAAGGGAGTCCATGGAATGGCGGCGACCTGATGAACCTCATCCCAGAAATGCGAAAGTCGTTCAATCAACGAAAAAGGTGATGGCCACAATATTCTTGGACTGTGAGAGCATTTAGCTAATTGACTTTAAAGAGCACAACACAAGGGTGAACGGCACATATTATGCGTCTTTATTGCATAAGTTAAGGGACAGTATTCGTGCAAAACGTTGTAGAAAATTGACAAAAGGTGTGCAATTATTGCACGACAATGCTCCCGTCCATGCTGCCGCCATTTCAAAAGTTGCCATCCGCGAATGCGGCTTTCAAGAATTGGAACATCCACCGTATAGTCCGGATATGGCTCCTTGTAATTTTTGTTTGCTTTCTAATTAAAAAAAAATACCTTAGGGGAGGTAGTTTTAAGGATGGCAGTAAGTTAGAAGCAGCTGTTATAGAACATTTTGACGGAAAAATTTCAGATTATTTTTACAAGGGTATCGAATTATTAATTAATCGTTGCAATAAATGTATAGAAGTTAGGGGAGATTACAATGAAAAATAAAAATTCTTATATTGCTCCAAGTTTCTTTTTTGTATGTCAGGCCGAGAATTTGTGGCGCCTACCTCGTACCTAGTATACTATGCCTTTTACGATACAACAGGATACGTTTATCGTAATGTCACACTTTCGCAGCGGAGCATTGCAAGAGGATGGATTATGAAAATATTCATTGTTTTCAGCAATTTGTAACGGAAAATGGAAATAAACTTGAACATATTCATTTGTCTACGCAATAGATTGATTGAAAGGTTTAAGGAAACGGGGAGTGTTTGTTAATGTAAACCTGAGCTTTAACTGAAGTTGTTGTCGCGGACATTAGACAGCGAATGGAAGTTAGTCCCACAAAATCTGTACGAAAGCTGTCTGCTCAAACTTGTAAAGAGATATAATTAACTTAAACGTAATTCCTCTTGACTATACATCCTTTCGAATTCCTTTTGAAAACTCTTAGATTCCATTCCTCTTGAAAATTATTATTGCAGCCTTTCTTCTGACAGCCGCTTTTATTAAATGAAATAATAGCAGTTTCCCACGCTCCACTATCTCTTGGCGCGAACTTATGGTTTGAATATACTATCCGTGTATCCCCACTACACTGTGTTAAAATTTTAAAAGCGTTTTCTGCCTTTGAAGATTTTGTAGTCAGCTGAAGAACTCTTGGAGAACTGTCGGAGAACTGACGAAAAACTCATGAAGAACTGATCAGGAACTCATGAAGAACTGCCGATTTTGGCTGTGTTGTCCCTTTTTATAAGTAAGGAAAATTGAATAACGCTAATTTTTGTTTATATTGAAATTGTTTTTCGTATTCTTGTTTCTATTTTCTTAATTGCTGCCTCTGTGGCGGATTTCTTAACCATTTTTCCAATCTTTGCTCCCATTGGTCGATCACTACCATTTTGAAATTTTAACTTTGTTTACATCTTTCTGCACTTGCATTGTTTAACTAATATCGGTTGATTTTATTTATTTGGTAAGTACTTTTTAATCTGTGTTGTCTTATACTTTGTTTAATATCGTATTTTTGTTTTAGCTTGAAGTTTCTTGGAGTATATTCGTGTAGAGGAGAAAATAAACAAATCATATCTCTCTATGTACATTCAATATTGTTTTATTCAGAAGATATCAGTGAAATGTGCATATTGACACATAACGTTTTATTCTTAATAGTGATAGTGACTACAATATTGATATTCTGTGTGATTAATCCCTATTTTTTAATTATTATCGCTGCTAAAGGATGTGCTGTTGAACTTGACCTACATTTCTGCTAATTGCTAATAATACTGTTTTAAAGTCATTATGTTTTTAAACTGAGGTCAGTATTTGAACATTGTTTTATACAATATTTAATTCTTGTGTTCTAATTTATTAGAAAATTTTTAAATGTTCTTAATCCTTGAATCTGTTAATGATTTACCATAAATAGGGTATATGCAACCCACGTCTCATGAATGTCTATAGCGTTGCATATTCGCATCAATATCAGGGGTCAACCATTTTTGGTGGAATATAAAATTAATAATTAGTGTACTATTTATATTTATGATTATTTACAAATAAATTTTTCTTAAAATACATTTGTCTTATTTATTTATCTTTATATATCTAACTATTGTTTAAATATCTATTTAAGTCTAATTTTCTTTATTTTTGTTCTTTTTCCTTATTTTCTTTTTTAAAATTTAAAATAACACAGCAATATGTATATGTATGCCAACCCGGTACCTACTGTCGGTCCTAATACCGCCGACGTATACATCGTATATACGTATACATTGATTTCCTATGGCTAATGATATTTGACACAACCGGTATAGATTCTTCAGAGATAAATTCACAGTTAAGGCAACAGAATGGTAAATGTAGTAATCGCAACACATGAATGTAAATAAATTTGTCTAGAAAACAAACAATGTCATAGATGTCAAAATATTTGACAATTGATAGCAAAAAGCGCATTTATTACGGTGTTATTTCGCCTTGCTCTCAACCAATAAGAAATAACTGTCCCTTGGGTCTGTTCAGAATTTCGTCTCTCTCTTTTCGGAATAAGGTATAGTTTATATTGGTTTTTTTTGTTAAATTAATGCCCTTTGTATGTAGCGATATGTTGGATAATAACTGATTTATTGTTATTAATATGAGAATTATTATTCTTAGGCTATATTTTGAAGTTATAAACAGGTAAGCCTTTACGTCCAAAGCTATTAGCAATTCTTTCTTTTTTTAATTGATTAAATACTATCGGCAGAGAAAGCATTAAAGACATGGATTGATAGTTTAAATGAAATCAAGACTCTCTCATCTAAAACTGTTATCGCTGAGTAATTGCTATTCTAGATTAGATGTTCAACTACTACTGTAGTACAGTTCAACATCTCTGATAAAGCTGCAGTGTTAGCGAAATATGTCATATGTTTTTAAATAAATTAAAAATTGAAAAAAATTAGTAAATTGTGTTTTAGATAATTAAATTAAGTTATGATAATACATTTCGTATTAACACATGTAATTATCAATAATCACGATTTGTCTCGTTATATTATATGTCAGATAATTATTAATATTATCAAATTACAACAGGAAAAAGATTGCGCCTTTCTAAAACCTCAATCACTCATCATTTATTTACCGAACATATTAAAATAATATTTAAAAAAATTGTCGAACATTGTCATGACAACAGAAGTATAAGATATACTAATAGCCGAGTCGCCAATGGTTACCAAGCACCGTCAAAATCGACGAAAATTGGTTACGCGGGGGGGAAGAACTCCTCTCTGGATACGCGAAATTGAAAGCTGCCCTTTGGCACGGGTATACGGGCGCCATTGAATTTCCGGTCGACGGAGAGATTTTCTTCCCAAGTGGAGCGGTTGTAAAGATACGGTCTTTTAAAGAGGAGCGTGCATTCGATGTTTTAACAGAAAAATGGTTTACGTCATGACCGATTCCCACGACAACCGATAAAAATCGTAAAAATATCAGGTATGACAGGCACGCGCGAAAGAATTGTAAAAGTTTCACTTTGACGAAGAAATTTCAGGCCGTCGAGGTTTAGAGTCCGGAAAGAGGGTTGGAAACCAAAAGAGTCGACTTTTCCGCGACGATTGAGTGCACTGTCCCCGTGCCAAGTCTGTTGCTGTCGAAGGTGCGACTCATTTAAGGCTTTTATGCAGGGGAATGCGGTAAAAAAAATCGCGCGATGACGAGTTTGCGTGTCATTAATGACTATATATTCACGTTCATCGGTCGGTTGTCAAGTTTAAGTGTCAGAAGGCCGACAAATGAAGAGATTACGAAGGAAAAGTGCTTTTTAATTGAAATGTGATACCTTTCAGATACGTATTAGTATTATTATTATCAATTGTTACTATTTATTTTCTATATGAATATATGAACAATGCCGACGGATATGATAAAATAAACTTAAAGTGTATTATCGCACGTAAGTACAGTAACAAATATAACGATCTTTCTATATTTTAGTAAGATATATTAAATAAAATGACACTCTATTCATTATATATGTCATCGAAATGTCGCCACGATGACATCTTGCGAGAGAAGTACGGGCTTTTTTTGCTTAAAACTGGACGCAAAAAAGGCAGGCCAATTTCATACAACGAAGAACTTGAAGCAAGACTAAATAAAGAAGAACCATCTGAGTTTTGCCTTTTGGGCCTGCCAAATTACGTTAGATGCACACGAATTATACGAAACCTAAATGTCAACAGAATGTTGGAAATATATCAGTGTTCAAGATGTAATTATATAAATTTAAGCCATTTTACGAATGGGATCATTTAATAACATTTCTCTTCGAAATAAAATAAATACATCAAATAAAATTCCCATAAGCATTTATGTAATTTCGTTTACCAATTTTCAGTTATAAAAGCAAGCATTTAAAGTATGCGACTGCGGGTTGGCACCAACTAATCAGAAGTACATTTCGGTTAAATGCTATTAGGAGCCAGCAAGATTTTCAATTGGGTTTTACAAAGTATACTATTAAAGCGTAATATGAAAATTAATTAATACTCTCAATGACCTGTAAGTTTAAAACATGTTTTGTTAAAGTTCATCATGTTATGTTGTTAATTTCATTTGACAATTGGAAAGACAATTTGGTTAAGCACTGTCAGTCTTACATTTCGTTCTCACAACTTTATGTGTGAACGAACTATTGTCGCGATGACAGGTGGAACCACAATTTGGTTAAACATCCTGACGTCGACAGTCTGACTTTTCATTGTCGTATAAGTGTCACGATGACAGTCTGTCAAAAAATTTGAAGTATACACTATTTTTAACGTAAACTTGACACAAAGCGAGGCATAGTTTTACCAATTTTATAGAACGAATGACTTGAAACAACATTTAATTACCGAACAGTCTTGATTTTTTTTTTGGTCTGTCTACGTTCATCTCGGGCTACATGCACACAATTTATACAAAACCTGAGTGTCAACAAATTTTTTCTAAATATCAGCGTTCAGTAAATTGTATAGAAATGTTGTTCTCTTTGTGGGCAAAGTCTTAATAAATAAATTCATTTGCCACTAATTATAAATGTCACAATAATATTTAATTTATTTCTAAGTGACATCTTGTTTAATATGCGTCTTCATTCATAAACAAGAACAAACTGAACTGCGGTTGTAATTACTCTACATTGTCGGTCATTCACGTAGTTTCCAATATCGTAGTTATAAAGCTTAAAGCAAAGGGGGCGTCCTAATGCAATGATTAATAACATTTAACGTCCACTGAAAGAAATATTATAACCGTTAATATTTACATTTTATTGCATTATTAATTATTATTATTATTACTATTGTATCGGTCATTTATCGTATTTTTAATGGCTTGGACACATCTCTGTCATCTTTCTACATACAAATATACATACTGCGTCTTTAATTTACATTTAGAGTAGCTTATGATATCAATATTAATTTGGGAACACAGTAATGTTTTTCATTTTGACTACTGTCACAATTAAGTCAATTTATTGAAAAGTTCCACAGTGTTCTCAAATTAATATTGAAATCGTAGGTTATTCTAAAAAAAATTAATTGAAGGCACGGTATGTCTACAATGACATTCAATTTGACAATTCATTCTCGCAATAGATCAAACTGTCGCCACGATGACAGTTTGCAAGAAAATTTAACGTTTGGGCAACTTTTATCATAAAACTTGAGACAAATAGAGTTAGAGTACAACCAAATTTAAAAAACAAAGAAATTTATACAATGATACAACATATCTTGATCATACAACCATCTTAGGTGTACCTTTTCGGCCTACTGACATTCAACTTAGGCTAGGTGCACACGTCGGTCAGTATTATTTTTGGTTATTGTTTTTAGTTCAATTACCAGCGTCACTACTAAATATTTAAATTATAATAGGATCGTCTCAGCAACCGACACAGCCAGAGCACGATCTACAGGCGACGACTCAATGCCACTGCAAACTCACTTTGACAGGAACAATTTCAGAACAGACAAATGAAACTAATTTATTAATATGGAAGCCAGTTATAAATTCACTATTATAAATAAAATTAATAACTCATACTATTCTATACCAACATTTTATTTAAAACTTGATTCTTCTGTGTAATGGGCATGCATTGTTCACAAATTTGTATTATAACAAAGCTCAAAAGGTATGTCAAAAGATGTATGATTATTATTAAATATTACAGCCCAGAAATAACGTTTGTGGGCCATGATAATTGACAGGTTAAATTATGCAAAACTAAAATAAATCTGATATTAGTTTTTTAATAATGATTTAGTCCTTTCATTGTGTAAAACTAAGAACACTATGAATCTTTTAGTGTCAAGTATTGGTATTACGCTAAATAGCATCTAAATTTCAAACTTCAACAACGAAAAGTGAGACTGACGTTAAGATGCTTTAAATTGCCGTTCCACCTGTCATCGTGACAGTAGTACGTGGAGAAAAATATACGTCTATACAAGGTGTGCCAATAGCTTAGAAAACCAAAAATGATTTTTTTGGCGTTTTACAGGGAACGGTAATACAAATATAAGCGGACGCGCAAGGCGATTCAAGCTCGAAGAGATTGATGGACAGCTAGTTCAACTCCTAACGACGATTGACAATGTAATGAATAGGTAATTCAAATAAAATACAATTTCTCATAACTTTTATAGGTACACAGAATTACCTAATTATATATAATTTTTCTGTCCGTGTTTTAAATGTATTTGATTTCAACATTAAAATTAGGAATAGTAAGGTAAGTTGTGCGGAAAAATTGATTTAAAATTGTTCCCTTCTATGTTGTAGTTTTATTTAAAATTAAGAAGTTAGCTTGAGAAGGAAAGCCTTTATTTATTTAAATACTTCTATAAAGTGTTGTATATATGTACAGACATGATTTGGTACTTTCACACGTTTTATATAATCGTTTTTTCTAACAACTCTCATATTAAAGTCTGCATTACTTACTGAGCAAGTTTATATTGGATTATATTTAGGAGCTTTGCCGAAATATAAACTTGTTGCATATTGTCGTAATTCTCAGTTCAAAATAAGTATCTAAATCTACTCTCTTGTATATATACTTAGAGACGGAAATTAAGCTTGGCATTTCGTGTTTATTTTAACACAATAGAAATGCATCTATTTGCAAAATACCTGCATATTTTCCACCCAACAACAGGAACAATTGGAACCATGCCGTCCTCCGTTTGATGTTGTCGCACGATTAACGTTTTGTGTGTTGTTTACTTTTTGCCGGCGACGTCTACGAACTTTACTGGGCACACCGTACATATAATTCGAAAATCGTCGTCTGGAATGTCTCACTATGGATACCCAATCGATCATGATTACTAATTGTGTTACCTTTTCTTAATAAACGAGAATTATAATTGTTTCTATATTGATTTCGTTGTATATAAGTTACCCGAATTAAAATATTTACGTTATTATTACGAAATCGACGATTTCTTTATAAATAGCAGGGAAAAACTACACCGGTTTTAAATTAAATTAAGAGTCGTCGAAACGGCGTTTTATTGGTTAGGAGTAGTATGTAAGAACAGACGCTGCTTTGCAGCGTCGCGATGCTAACTGAAAAGCTATACGATCGAGTCGGGCAGGTAAATTTTCCCACCGTCGTAATCAAATTTAGACGGTGGGACACGACGTCGAGATGCTCCCTTTACCATGTACCAATATATGTTTGCCCTGAATCATCCGCGTACACCATACCACGCACGAATGCACTTAACCGCTTTCACATCACTGAAAATCCATTATTGGTTGTCAAAAGAGTCCATCTAGTGTAGGTGATGGGTCGCATGTGGTGAATTGTATGTCAGAAAGTTTGCATATGAAGGATAAATATACTTTCTCGCCATTATCACAGGATGCTACACGGACGTACATCAATTTCCTTTATACTTTGATAAAACGAAAATAAAAGAATTCAATCGTAGAGAATTGACAGGGATATGAGACGGAAATAAACTAGTCCCTATATTTGTAATCGATAGACGGTGGCTCACGTCATTACTTCCTTATTTCTAAATTCATAGTATTTCTAGAATGCAAAATTAATTCCTGTCAGTATATGATTCTTGTCGCCTTTAAACGATGTTTGTACATAAAGTTCTATGCATGCAATGTTTTTGAACCACATCACTACAATGAAGCATTAGGTTTAGCAATGAATGCGCACATCTGCCGACAGTGTTATATTCTTTTAGCCGTAGAACATAAGCTGTTCGAATGAAAGCTTACTTAATAGTTTTTGGCTGATAAATATATAAAATTTATGGTAGGCGCATTTCACAGGCAATAAATGAGTGATGGATACTTTAGCGTTATAGTTAAATTTAAAAAAAAAAGGAAATCTAGGTTAAACGTTCGGATTTGATGCTTACAAGTTAATATTGTTCGAATTATACAGAGTGAGTCATTAGTAGCCGTTTGTTTGATTGCTCTTTTGTGTTTTAAATAATAGAAAAAAAAATTAGTGGCAGATTTATGGTTGCCTGGGGTGCATATTTTAAATATACTTTAAGCTCTGACGCACTTCCGGTTTCACCAGAAATGCATGAATCCTATTTTTTTAATGTCTCACCCTAGATATTTTTGGATTTTCTAGTACTGTGTTAGATTGCTTAACCAACTGTTTTTTTTTCAAAATTTAACCAATAGTTTTTGAGTTATTATTTTTTTTTTGGAAACTTTTGACCAAAACGTGTTCAGAAAAAAAATATATTCGCATTGTTTTTAAAAGTAAAAATATTAATTTTTGTGGTACGTGTAGCCAAGAAAATTCTGCATCATTTGGTATATACAGGGTGAGTTTTTTTGAATGTTTAGGATTGGGATCTCAGAAACTACTGGAGATAGAAAAACGCTTAAATGGGGAAAGATGCGCAGTTTTACGAGTTTGATTTAAAACTGCTTTTGTTTCTCCGATAACTTTCATGGCTTATTTGATATTCAAAGAAAACTCAATTTTACGATTTTCTTTAAACATGCTTAGCATCGTTAATAGTAATTTTAGAGAAAAAGTGTTCAGACAAAAGTTTTAGATAATTTTACGCCAAATAAAACTATGTAGCTAATATTTTTTTTTCGTTCACCATTATCGAGTTATGACACAAACTTGTGTTTTTTTAAATGGAAACCATAGTCGGTTTTGACATCATTAAAAAGCTTATTTTTTGCTGATTACAATGATATAAGGTTTGATAGGGTTATTTTAAAAAATAAAGAGGATATAGACATTTTTATGGTTTTTATGGAAAACAATTGAATTTCGAACTGATAGAATACAAACCAAACGAAAACTTATTTTGAAATCTTATGTAGTAATAAAATGAAAACTATAAGAACTTTTATTAAGGGCACACAACATTATTAATGTTCAAAGATACCTCCATTATTATTAATACACAAATTGCATCTCTTCACAACAGAATTTGTAGCATTGCGTACTTTACTCCTATCGATGTTATTAAAAGCAACTAAGACACCTTCTCTTAAATCGTCGATTGTTTCATATGTTCTTTTGTATACTGTGTCATTTAGTACACCCCACTAGAAAAAATCCAAAACTGATAATCAGGGGATCTAGCCGGCCATTCAATGGGTGCATTTCGTCCTATCCATTGATTAGGGAAGTTCAAATTTAAATAATTTCTAACATTCAGTTGATTGTGCGGAGGCGCTCCGTCATGTTGAAACCATTGCAGCATTGCTCGGGTTCTTAAATTTAAATTATCTAACACTTCCTCGAAATCTTGTTGTAACAAATTAAGATAACGATTGCCAGTTAGTGATCCATCAAAAATAAAAGGAGGAAGAACAGTTGATCCTATAACACCACACTAAAAATTAAACCCAAATTTAATTTGTGGTCTCCTATGTTCAACGTGAGGATTTGTTTGAGACCATATGTGCTCATTGTGCCTTTTAAACATTCCACAATTTGTGAAACGAGATTCATCAGTCCATAATATTTTCATTGAAAAGTGTGGATCGTTTTGACACTGATCTTTAAACCATCTACAAAAAGCTATTCGTCTGATGTTATCACTTTCATGTAAAGTTTGTGATAGTGATAATTTGTAGGGACGAAATGTATACTTCTTGAACACTCTGACAATAGTGCGTTGAGAGGAGCCCATTTCTGTTGAAATTTGTCGGGTCGATGTAGATGGATTCTGAGCGACACATGCTAATATGTTTATTTCTCTATCTTCATCCATCCCTTTTTTTGATTTTGGTTTAGCGAACGAACCATAATCTGCTAAATTATTCCATAATCTCTTAAAAGTAGATAGCGACGGCTGACGTCGATCAAATAATTTTCAAAATAAACTTCAGCAGCTCTAGCAGAATTTTTCTGGCACTGAATGTAACATTCAACCATATCACGTTCTTGTACGTTAGAAAATTCCATAGCCAATGCAAACTTATGATTAACGGCCGTTTGCACCGATTATAGTTAAGTTACAATTAAATTAATTAATAGTTAATTGTCAATGTTTGACAATTAACCTGACTTAAAAGTAAAATTAACAGCTCTCACTTCTGTGACTCAACGTGAAAGCAATGTTAGTATATTTATTTCGACTGCTCCAACGAACACTATTGTAACTCAGATTTTTTGTTTTTTGAATTACAAAACACCAAAAATTTTTTTTTTAAAAAGTTTATATCTTATAAAGTGAACAATAATAGAAATGTCTATATCCTCTTTATTTTTTAAAATAACCATATCAAACCTTATATCATTGTATTCAGCAAAAAATAAGCTTTTTAATGATGTCAAAACCAACTATGGTTTCCATTTAAAAAAACACAAGTTTGTGTCATAACTCGATAATGGTGAACGAAAAAAAAATATTAGCTACATAGTTTTATTTGACGTAAAATTATCTAAAACTTTTGTCTGAACACTTTTTCTCTAAAAATACTATTAACGATGCTAAGCATGATTGAAGAAAATCGTAAAATTGAGTTTTCTTTGAATATCTAATAAGCCATGAAAGTTATCGGAGAAACAAAAGCAGTTTTAAATCAAACTCGTAAAACTGCGCATCTTTCCCCATTTAAGCGTTTTTCTATCTCCAGTAGTTTCTGAGATCCCAATGCTAAACATTCAAAAAAACTCACCCTGTATATATAGTTGCACTCACCCAAAATGTGAATCATATCTACTTTTCATGTGAATAATTCATTTTGATAATTGATAGCGATGCTTTTATAAATTTGACATAAATGTTTATCGGCCTTCTTTAACAGTTGACTCAGGCAGTCGGGCCGCATTTCAGCCTTTATTGAATGAACGAATATTTGCGTGCATAGAACAACAGTGCTTGTATAGTTTTTTATTTGACCCGCTGATTGATGCTATAGTGATTATCTCATTACAAAAGACATTGTTAAAAAAATGAAGGGGAATCAAAATAGGAACAAAATGCCACAATAAAATACCGGGTGTTCCATTAAAAAAAATAAGTTTTTCGTATGCGAAAATTTCGGGAATTCGAGTCTGAAAAACAAAGTTTTTTGACGTATTGTCGAGTACAACTTATGTGAAATGCACGTACCACAAAGCTAATTCTCTTTACTAAACAATGCAAAAATATTTTTTTTCTGAATAAGTGTTTTGGTTAAAAATTTCCAAAATAAAAATTAATAACTCTATTGGCTCAATTATCAAAAGAAAAAACAGTTGAATAGGCAATTTGGAACAGTACTAGAAAATCCGAACATATGGTCAGTTACTTAAAAAAAATAGGTTCCATGCAGTTCCGGTGAAACCGGAAGTGCGTCAGAGTTTAAAGTATTTTTAGAATATGGGCTCCAAGCAACAATGAATCTTCCACTAATTATTTTTTCTCATATTTAAAACACAAAAGAGCAATAGAAGAAGTGGCTATTAATAACTCACTCCGTACAGTAATCATAGTAGACCTTTTAACGAATTCAACCTCTTTCATGACATAAACTATAGTTTCAAATATATATTTATTGTTACCTCTAATATACCGGGTCGTCCAAAAGTCTGGATTCACGTGGATTTTGAGTAAACTATTCACTTTTTTGGAAAACTGAATTCTGTATCTTGAATGGGAATAAAATTGCAACTCAATAGTATTTTTTATTTCAAAAAAATTGTTTATAATTTTGAGATAAAGTTAATAACAATGTTTTTTTAAATGGAAACCTACCGTGATTTTTATTTCAGAGAGAGTACTTTCGATAAGAATTGCATTGGCATAGAAATTTTGGCTATAAACCTTACGATTATTGTTTAAATTAATATTAAATTTTCGATCCGAACACTCGTCCGCGCTTGTTCGGAAAATACACGAACGTGTCTTCTCTTACCACGTTTCCAACTGTAGGCATGGGTCCACCCCCTAATAAAGCATTCTATTGAAGGCGTTACGTTTATCTTGAATGAAAGCATTTTTTTTTTATAAAATGGAGATCTACCGCGATTACGATATTTAAACGTTATGAGAAAGTACAACGTAGTTTAATAAAAAATAATTTTATGGTCTTTTTCCGTTTTTAGACACTTGGAAGGTCCAAATCTTATCTCATTCTGTTTTTGGTATTACTAGTGTACGTTTACGGAGCGAATTTGAATTTTTATTTTCTGTTTTCTTGAACGTTTTGTTTGTTGTTAATTGTGTTGTTTTGGTATTGACTTTATCTATTATTTTTGTGATCTGTGATTTTGAACAATTTGCGTAAATATGGAACTGGTAGAGAGAGAACGGATAGAAATTCTAATTATGGTGGGATACGGCGACAAAAAGCGGTAGATCTCCATTTTATAAAAAAAAAATGCTTTCATTCAAGATAAACGTAACGCCTTCAATAGAATGCTTTATTAGGGGGTGGACCCATGCCTACAGTTGGAAACGTGGTAAGAGAAGACACGTTCGTGTATTTTCCGAACAAGCGCGAACGAGTGTTCGGATCGAAAATTTAATATTAATTTAAACAATAATCGTAAGGTTTATAGCCAAAATTTCTATGCCAATGCAATTCTTATCGAAAGTACTCTCTCTGAAATAAAAATCACGGTAGGTTTCCATTTAAAAAAACATTGTTATTAACTTTATCTCAAAATTATAAACAATTTTTTTGAAATAAAAAATACTATTGAGTTGCAATTTTATTCCCATTCAAGATACAGAATTCAGTTTTCCAAAAAAGTGAATAGTTTACTCAAAATCCACGTGAATCCAGACTTTTGGACGACCCTGTATTGTTTATTTATACGATGACAAAAAAATAAGCAAGGTATTTATAACATATTAGTTGACTCGGCAAACGTGTTTCTGTCCTTTCCGGTAGATGGCGCCATGATATTAATAACTCGTGGCTAACTGGATTTCGCTATAGCTGTGCTATACTTAGACCATAGACATGCCTTAACTATCAAGCAGTGAAGCAAACATAATTCTACGCGGGTGACGTCACGGGTGGGCACGATGCAACTACTATACCTAGACTTTGTACTACAAAAGTAAAGATAATCCTTCATTTTAATTTATTAAAAACCCCAATCTTCGTATTTGAAGAATATTTGTTTAAAAACATTATAATCTTGATATTTCAAGAATATTTGAAAAACAAAATCTGAATATATAACCCAGAAATTTCGTTTATTATACCCTACCTTAAATAACTATAAATTTTTGTAAAGACCAGTCAATTCCATTTACTTTTGGTTATTCAAAAATAAAACGCAAAGCAATTTGTGGTATTCATTTATAATTAAGAAAAAATGAGGTGTGGGCACCACATGACTTTCTTATACATATATGAATTTCAAATTATATAGTCGTTCTAAATCAAACTTTAAATACATTTATCCTCTTAAAAAAATACGTCTGTGAGTAAATGTGTCCGAATTTTGAAAACTCTTTTATACAAAAATTATTTAAAATCCTATTCCAAGTACTTCTAGTCTCTTAAACTCACAGAATGCATACTTTGTGAGATATTTGCAAGAAAATGCTACTCGCTACGAGTAAAGGTATTACTTCCGGTCAGAATTTTGAAATTTTGTTTATACAAAAGATATTCCAAATCCAGCTCTAAATACTTTTATACTCTTGATAAATATATCTAGAATGCATAATTTACGACATATTTGCAAAAAATCGCTATGCCATAAAAGCGTTACTTCCGGTCCGAATTTTGAAAATTTTTTTATACAAAAAGTATTGGAGATTAAGTTCTAAATACTTTTATACTCGTAACGTACCTGTCTAAAAAGCATGGTTTGCGAAATATTTGCAAAAAACTTTTTTAAACTTAGTAGTTGACGAAATATTAGCAAAATTCAATTTTTTCACTGAAGTAAGCAACTATTTCCGGTCTACCGATTTTACTGAAAAACTAATCAGATCTCAAGAGGGAGATTTTATACACGCAAATACAAAATTTGGAATTGATATCTACAGCGGATTGACCGCTATCGTGGTCACACACAAATAGAGAGACAGATACACACAGACATTTTTTAAAGCCCACTTTTTTGGAATCAGGGACGTCAGAACGTGGACATCTGCAAAGATCTGGAGGTTGAAAATTTTCGTCACCACAATACTTCCTTATGTATAAGAAAGTATAAAGAAATGATTTATTTAATACTCATAAAAATGATTTTGTGTTTTCAATTATTGTCCAGAAAACAAAATTATTTTTATTTAATTTATTTCTCAATTTATTAGTATATCTGTTCATGCATTCACCTTGATGATATAGCCTAATTTTACAATAATTAAAACTAATAATTTTAATTAAATTTACAATATGATTATCGTCGACATTGTGGTCATATATGTGTTTTTTGTAATTGTTGAAAATTGTGCCATGAACACTGCTCTGAACTTTTATACATAATTTAGCCATTAAATTTTTGGATTGTACCATAATTAAAATTAGAACGTTTTAAGCAATATTAACACTGTATCTATAACGTTAAAACGGACGTTAGACATACAACAACAGCAGAAACAAACCCACCCGTGACGTCACATGCCTGCATTATGTTTGCTTCAGTTCGTATTCAAGGCGGGATGGAAAACAGCGTATCTCTACGTATAAATGGTGCTATATTAAGGCCACCACATAACTTTACATTATAAATGCTGCTAACCTCAAAGTATCGGCCTTTAAGTAACGCCATCTAGTAATTGAACAATAAACCCTAAAAAATGATTTCTCAATGTTTATTGTAATAAACTTTAAAATAAAACTTTAATCATTAACTTTACAATAACTAGTATATATAATTTTAAAATAATGAAATAGAACTAAGTAAAATTAAAAGTCATGCTAAAAATTATGTTGTTGGGTAGTTTCAATAATAACAATTTTACTTACATTCTAATTTATTCTAAAAGTTCAGAAGCTAAAACTAAATGAGGTTCAATTATTTTGTAAAATGTTTGTTTGGATTTTGCATGACTTTTTGAATATTGAAGAATGTTGTAGTACTGATGTAATCGACGCTTTCAACTGTACTGGAAGATTTTGAAGCTTTTACTATTCAACATCGCAATATTTGTTTTATAAAATATTCATCCGCTCTGGCATCGGTAGCATCATTTAATCCTAACATATGGAAACATTTTTTCTCCAGAATCGAAAGTAAATGATCTTGTTAAGACATAATAAAACCTCAAATCGTATAGTATACACAGATATTAGAATAAACTAACATCTACACTTATAAAAAAAGATATAAAATGATTCCAAATAATACTGGTTAAAAACGCATTTTTTCTTTGTATTTAGGTATTTATTTGATGAATTTTTTCTACTGTTATACGATTTTCTAATTGTGATACTTACTTCCTTGGTGCTGTGTATATCAAATCTATTGTATTTCTATGCACATATTTCAAGACAGACTAAATTTGCTTCAACACTAAAAATTTGGGTCGACGAAGGCATTCAATGTCAACGACAAGCTTTTAATGAGGGTCTTTCAACCGGTTTAAAAAATCCAGGTGGAAAAAAAAGACCATTGATATTATTACATGTTGGGTGTGAGGATGGTTGCCTTGCAAATCACCTACTCTTATTTGCATCAAATAAAACAGCCCTGAAGAGATAAATGCAGACCTTTTAGGAAAAAAATTAGAGGCAGATTCATGCTTGCCTGGGGTGTATATTTTAAATGTACATTAAACTCTGACGCACTTCCGGTTTCACCAGAAATGCATGAATCCTATTTTTCTAATGTCTCACTCTACCTATTTTTGGATTTTCAAGTACTGTTTTAGATTGCCTACATGATGGTTGCCTTGCAAATCACCTACTCTTATTTGCATCAAATAAAACAGCCCTGAAGAGATAAATGCAGACCTTTTCGAGAATTGGTTTAAAATAATTTTAACTCATTTGGAATAGAATTCAGTTGATGATTGTTTTTTACTGTGGGTCAATTAAAGATAGTATTTTATATTTCTGTAGTTTTGCTAAAATATTATTAATTAAATCTATTGAAAAGCCGTTATTTTGTGCTATAATGTATATTCTGTTTAATTCTAAATCAAAGTTTTCTTTACTCAAAGGGACTGTAGTGTGTGAACACTACAATTGTGTTTTATTATATATATATAATGGAGTTTCAACATGTATCTCCTTCGTCGATTATTAATATAATAGTCGTATTATTTAAAAAAGAGCTTGGTTTCCTTAGCTATTTCTAGCTGGTGTATAGGACGCCCGTAGTTAAAGGTTGATTTATATTCAACATAACCTGCATTTGATTGCAACATTTATTATAAAACTATAACAAACCAGCTTTTATTATTGTGGTTATTATAATAACCGGTTTTAGAGGATTTTTCTTGATTATAGGTAAGTAAACAATAAAATATCTATTATGGATGTGAAAATAGGTATTTTCCAGCTGATACCTTGTAACGTCACAAATGTTCACGTTATTTGATCGTTATTAGTCTATTTCTTCGTGATACAGAGTATAGTTATCTATATATATATATAGACAATCAGATTTTCTTTTTAAAGAATAACGGTTGAAAATCAATAGCTTACTCTCATGTCCACTCCATCCGGGACAAATGTATATACTTCTTTTAATAAAAATGTGAAATATCTCAAAAATTATTGAGTCTTGTCTAAAGTAAAGATTAAAGATACTTTACGATTCCTGTCTTTATATACCTCCAAAGAAGTAAATCTAGTTTTACCGATAACCCTATATAAGTATGAATGTGAAAGAAAAATTTTCTTCTTTCGTGGCCATTAATCTGACAAATTAGTAGAGAGAATCCCAAATAGAATAACTTGACTTAAAGTTATTACTTGTTGGAAGAAATTCAGTTGGATGAAGGTAATGGCATGGATTGAAATTGAGCTTGCAAGTCCTGACGCTCTGAATGATTACTACGGAACGTGATTCATCTTTTACTACTGAACTGTGCTTTATTTTTAAAACAAATATGATAAACCTAAACGTAATTAAATACTAAGCAACTGTTATATAGTTCGCTTTTGGCTCAGACTGTATAAAAATGAAAAACAATCTGTCATGGCTATTAATATTGAAAAATGACGTTCGTAGTAAATATAATCATCAATTCTCACTTAACTAACAACGTTGATCGCATGGTGGTCGATCTATTTCTCAATTTATCACGAGTGATTAAATTTGTTATACCAGCTAGCTATTTGATATTTTTTTTCCGAATAGTTTATCGTTTAATATTGTAGAGTAATTAATGTCGATTTACTTATTTATTTGATCGGGTCTACGATAAAACAAAAAATTTCTCTAAGCGACGTCGAAAAAACAGCACACTCATAAAACGAACTATCGTGTTATGCATAAAGCGCGTTGGTCAAATAAATACTCAAAGAAAATAATACTACCGTCCATATTCCCGCCTTCACAATTATAAAAGCTGCGTGAGGTAGTATTTTATTTAACACTAGTTATTTTTGTCAATTTTGTCGAGCTTGTATCGCCCTTTTCGCGTCCGCGTACAGTTCTATTATATAGTACTAAGTAGTAATATTAATTGAATTATCCGATACTTGCTGGAAATCCATAATGTATATAGGGTTAAAGTGAAACACAATTGTACACAATTTTTTTGCAGTATAATCATCTAATAATTATAATCTGTGTCAAGATATAGTGCGATTGCAACCTCCCACAGGTTGCTTGATAACGGCAGGTGGTATGCAATGAAAGTAATCGATATGAGAAACACGCTAATGGACCGTATTGTCAATATTTGTTTGGAAATAATAAAAGTGTACGTGTATTATAATATTAATGTACATTTATACGAAATGCTACCTAGACTATGTAATATACAAGAATAAATTTTGGGCGCTAATTTATTATTTTATTGAATTGAATATTAAAATTATAAATTAATATTAATTCCTTTATCTTCTTAATACCCTTAAGCCGACTCAGATAGTTTCCAGGTACTTCGCGTTTGCCATAGCCGGATTAGGGAGGGGTTAGCACAATAGATCCTTAATGGTTTTATTTATGACGTCGCACTATATCTTGAAACAGACTATAATATATCAACTACTATTCACACATTTAACTTGACATGTTTCGCTAACTATTTCTTGAGGTTCGAAAATAGAAAAAAAGTCCGAAGGGACCAAATCTGGCGACTACGTGTAGTTTTACCTTTGCAATTGCCGACTTGTGGGATGGTGTACTGCCTTGGTGGAACAAGACTATTTCCTTTGTCAAATAAGGCCTTTTGACTTTGCTTTCTTCGTTTAGTTTGTCTAATCACGAAGCATAATACAGGCCTACGATTGTCCTCCCGTGTTGCAAGTACTCGATAAAAATTATTCCTTGGGAATCCCAAAGGACGGTGGCCATCACCTTTCGAGCTGACGGCATCGTATTGGCCTTCTTTGGAGTTGGTTCACAGCATACTGTCCACTGCTTCGATTGTGTTTTGGTTTCCGGAGTGAGGTAGTGTATACACGTTTCATCTACGGTTACAAAACGTCTAAAAAAATCTACAGGATTACGCTTGAACAATGGTCACACGGGCATGCTTTTGATCGACTGACAGCAAATGCAGCACCCATCTTGCACTGAGCTTTCTCGTGTTCAAATATTGTTGTAAAATGTAATGTGTGCGATCAGATGATATGCTTACATCCTCTGCTATCTCTCTCAACTTTAATCGCCGATCATTCAGCACGATTTCATGAATTTTTCTAATGGTTTCTTCATAGGTGGATGTTTTTAATCTCCTAGAACGCAGTGCATCTTCTATGCTTATTCGACCACGTTTGAATTTGCCAATCCAGTTAGCAACGGTGGCGTACGACGGCGAAGGCTCATCATAAACATCGTCTAATTCCGTTTTTATATCTTTAGCATAGAAACCTTTCCAAAAAAAAATGTTTAATGACTGCAGGGAATTTCGTTTTATTCATGATTAAGAAAATGCGCACACTGTTTACTTTGCTTGGCTATACCGGCTTTACTATATGCATAATCTGTATAAAAATGGACAATATTTATATATTAGATGGGATACTTAAAATACATGACCAGTACACGCGCACAACGCCATCTTCTGGTTCGTTCTAGAACAATCCGATCTTCCTTCGTATATTAACCATCTCCTTATATTCTACAAGTCAAAGATGGACATAATTATTTCGCCATTTTTTATATATCTTGTATTTGAGTGAAGTCAGTGTATAAAATGTTGTTCCCCTTCATGTAAGTAACAACTTACGCAGTGGAAATAATATTACAATCTTTAGAAACAATTATTTAAGAACGGCGGTACACATGCTTAAATATTAATGTAATTTGTTTAATTATTATTCCTTTCTAGCAATTATAAGTGTATTACGAGTTACGTATTGCTATGGGTATACCCACATAATAGTAATAACCATACATATATTACAAGTAATTTTTACTTGCAACTACACTTTATAATTACTTCGAAAGAGGAATAAAAGTAATAATACAACCTTTTGAAATCAAGAGCTTTTTAATAGCTTGGCATTCTAACCCGAAGTATAACACTACCCACATGATTTTTATAACAGTCTAAAATTTTAGTATTTTGCATTGTTTTAAACATGAAAACTGTATCCTAACATAGGCAATCACGTCATATTTTCAAAATAAAACATTTATCTGTGTTCACTAGGATTAACTTAAAATTTAAAATTAAAAATATACTGTAACAAGCTCGAGCATGTTGGCGGCTATACCGTGAAGGTCAACGGCAACTACAAAGGATACGACGCTATGCATGCTAGAGATAAGTAGAGAATTCTAATATATTAGTAATCGCGGAATATACTAAAATGAAAACTTTTTGAATTGATAGGTGTATATATGAAGGTTGCTGCCGGCGTAGTGATTCACTTATTGTTTAGTTGTTGACATGGTCTGGCAAGAGACAAACGAAATGTCACTGAATTGTCACATAGTTAAGAAAGTTTGAAGCAGTGTTCCACAAATGTGTCGCGTGTGATTTTCAAGAATGGAAAACCGAGCAAGAGGCTGCAAAAATTCTCCGGGCAGTTTTTGTTATATTTGAGGATTATATGTTACAAAATCAAAATATATTTTGGCTTCAGAATTAAAAATCAAGACAAAACATGGGTACCACATGCTGTATTTCGTGTTATATCAAATTAATTCAGTGGAACAAAAACAAGAATCCTTTGAAGTCCTATCAGAATGACCAATGATTTGGCGTGACCAGCAGATCACGTTACGGACTGTTACATCCGTCTTGTAAAAATTGAAGAGTTTTTAAAAAGAAATAAACACAAAGTAATGTATCAAAACATTCCATCTGTAAGCAAACCATTGAAAAGAGCTGATTGTGAGCTTCCAGCTCCAATGCATTCAAATTCAAAAACTCCCGAAACAATATCAAGGAAGGTGGCATCCCTTCATGAGGGAAGATTTTTACTGGTTTCTCCTTAGAGAATGCATAATTAAAGAAAGAAATAACCCTACTTATACAAAACTCTGATACAGGGTGCGGCAAAAAGATCTGACGGCTTTAAAATTAAAACAACATAAAAACGAAAAGTGATGAAAAGTGTTTTGTTGCTTATTACAGAAGGGTGTACATGTAAATTAATGAAAATTACATCAGAACAACCGATTTCGTCCGTTTAAGATCTGAAGATAACCTCATTTAAATGATGTCTTTCTTCGTACAAGCATTCTTCCAGTTTTGCACTGAAGTTGTCGAACACCTTGTCTAATAATGCAGGAGACAGGTTAGCGATTTCTCGGCGTATGGCCTCTTTCAGTTCGAACAGTGTGTGGGGTCTGTTTGTGTAAACTCTTGCTTTAAGGAATCCCCACAAGAAAAAATCACAAATGCTAAGGTCTAGGGAGCGAGCTGGCCATGCAATGTCCCCTAAACGCGATATGAGTCGGCCTCGAAACTTGCTTCTCAAAAAGGCCATTACCTCATTGGCTGGGCAGTTGTCCCATCCAGCTGGAACCACAGTCTCCTGCGCACTAAACGATTTCTCTGAAATTCAGGGATCAGGAAGTTTCTCAACATTAACAGATAACGGTGGAAATTGACCGTAACGGTTTGACCATTCTCTTCAAAGAAGTATGGCCCAGTGACACAACTTTTCGTTACACCACACCACACAGTAACTTTATCACTATGCAGAGGACATTTATGCACTTCTTGAGGATTTGTAGTCGACCAATAACGAAAGTTCTGTTTGTTGACGTACCCGTCAAGATGAAAATGTGCCTCGTCGCTCATCAACAAAATGTTTTCATCAATCCTCAAGTCAATCATTTGCTCTGCAAATATTATTCGGTTTGCATAGTCGTTAGGGTTTACTATCTGGACAATCACCATTTTATATGGGTGGAAATGCAGATCGAAACGTAATATTCGTCGTACCGAGCGGCCAGACATGTGTAAAGTGGCAGCTTGTTTACGGGCTGGCCGCCGGGGACTGGTCTCCATAGCTTGTCTTACTTTATCGATATTCTCTGACGTTCGGGCTGACCTTGGACGGCCTGTCGACTTCCGTTTTAACGTTGAACCGGTAGTTCTGAAGTTACTCACCCATAGCAGAATTGTATTCTGAGTTGATACTCTTCCTCTTGGACCCACATTAAAACACCTACGGAACCGCCGCTGAACAGCGTCTCCACAACAACGCACGGTGCTCAGCCGACCATTGCTCCATGACTACTAATTATGCCCACGCGTGGCCTGTGTGATGTGCCTATCGCTACCACTCCCCACCACCTACTCAGATCTTAGACGGACGAAATCGGTTGTTGTGACGTAATTTTCATTAATTTACATGTACACCCTTCTGTAAAAGCAATAAAACAATTTTTATCACTTTTCATTTTTATGTTGTTTTTACTTTAAAACCGTCAGATCTTTTTGCCGCACCCTGTATATCAGCAATTTTCCTTTGTGTGAATTTAAATGCTTTTGTATCCTTGATACTAATTGACCATCCAAGTATTTGTAATGTCAAGATTTTTGTACTTATATATTCCTTTTTGGAACTTCTTTATAACAAATTTTCTAAATATAATATTATTGTTTACTAGCGGAGTATGATTATAATTCTAAAACTAGACGTGGAAAGATTTAGTTTCTGGTTATGCCGCGCAGTTAAAGACTGTAAGAACTGTTAGTAAAAAAAAATTAAAATTGTGGCAAGTGAATGGAGAAATGCATCAGAAATTTGTGCACACAAACTTTAAATATTGTTCTTCGAAAAGTGGTCAATTTCAAAAAGCGCGTGACCTGTGATGAAGAGTTCACTTATATTTGAAAAAAAAAACTTAAATGGATTTCTAAATTATCCGCATTAAAGAAGCCAAATCTATAGGATACCATTCCAAGAAACTTCATGTGTTTAGTATGGATCAAATATTGAAATTTGGGAACGAGTCACCTAATAACACATAGGTGAGGACGAAAATAATTCGTTCTAGCACTGTTTTAGTAATAAATGACAACTGTAGCAACATTTAGTATTGTATAAAAGTTTCAGAATATACAAATCTGTTTATAATAGAGAAATAATTTTTCGTTTGCATGTTGTAGGTCCTGAAAATGTCTAGTTTGAATTGTTAGTATACATTTCCGCCGGTAATAGATTTTGCATCGCATCTCCAGTAACAAGAAGACATAAATATCATGCTTGGGGTTGACTTATATTCCCTGCGTGTTTCGAAATATAAACAATACAATTTTCTATAAAAGTACCACGTAACACGCGATATTTTGATATGAGTCATAAATCACGAACAACAGTAATTGGCTGCATGATTCATACGTTATTACGTTGTAATATCTATTTTTCGAAAACTAGACTCTGGGTCGTATAAACAGTTGAAAATTTACAGTACACACATTAAAGGAATCGTTTGCATTTGTTAAATATTTCGTAAATCAAGAGAGCAATTAGAGAGCACAGTAGCCGTTGAGTGTATTTCTGGTCTTTGTTGATATTAGACCTTTATCATCGATTTACGGATTCGTCATTTTAGAACTAATTTATAGGACGACTCAAACAAGCAATTAATATACGACCTAAAACATAACGATATGCAAAAATGCAGCTTTTAAGCTTTAAATCTACCGGGTGAACGTATATTGGTGCTATTGGAATCATAAATAACTATGATCACTATGCTTTAATTGCATTAACTTCAACTGCACATACCTGTCAAACGTAAATTGTCAAATTTAATATGATATATAAACCTCTTATTGGTATCGCTTCCCTTGTTAACTCTTTCGTACAAAGCGATCAATTAATTGGGGATTAACTACTGCAAAATGAAGGGCTTTTATTTTTATCTTCCTTAAAATATATTGTAAAGTGTTGATTTGGATTTTGAAGATAACTTCGTGGATTTTGAAGCTGTCGTGGTAATGACTAACGTATTCGACGCTTTTGAAACTTTTAATATACCACACAGCCATATTTGCTTCATAAAATATTCAGCTACTCTAATATCACTAGCACTACATTTTCTTTAAGCCTAACATGTAAAAATATTTCTTTTACAGTACGGGAACTAAATGATCTTGTTAAGACACAATGAAACCATAACTCAAGTATTACCATAACCTGATATATGTACATTCATACATACAGGGTGTAGATAAAGTCTGGAACAAAATTAATATTTCTGTTATCTTCGGTTTGATGGAAAAACCCTGAAACAGGTCGATTTTGTTTTTATCCCGTATACTTTATAACATCGTGAATTTAATTCTGTCGTCATCTGGTTGCGCGCGGGTGTGACGTCATTATTTTTTTCAAATGGTAACCCGCCACATTTATTACCCCTTGTCGTTAGGTATTCCATTGTACATGCAACGGTATAAAAATTTTGGTACCTTACATAACAATTTTTGGGAGAAAAATGCTTTCGAATTTCAAAAAATTAAAATTTTATTTCTAATGAAAAACTAATCAAAAATTATTTTAAAAAATCAGATAAATTATAATCCGAGGTTTATCTTGGATTGTCGTCAAACAAGACACCAAAAAAATGTCAACGGAAGTGTTCAAATTGTCCGCCATTGACCATTTGACACTGGCCGAGACGGACGTACACGCTTTCTACGACACGTCATATTGACAGTTCATTACTTGGTGTTTGAACTTATCCATTCACAATAGTTGCTCCATTGGTAGTGTTGAACGTGCATTGCGAAAATGGCGAATTTGAGCGAAAAAGAGCGAATTCAAATTCTCATTATTGTTGGTTGTGGTGATAAAATACGTAGCCATGAAGAAGCCTGTCAGTTTTTCAATGCAGAAAATCCAAACCGCGCACCGATTTTGCGGTCAACGGTGAACAAAATTGTCGCAAAATTTGCTGAAACTGGTAGTGTAAAAGACAGGGCTCGCCACGGTCGACCAAGAATTGAGGAAGATAGAAGGGTCAATATTCTCTTGGAACTTCAGGACAACCCCCACACTTCAACAAGGAACATTGCCAGGGATCATACAGTCGATTTTACCACAGTAGCCAAATTGCTGAAGAAGGAAAAACTTCATCCGTACAAAATCAATCGGGTTCAGGAACTGAATGAAGATGACTTCGACCGCCGACTCGAGTTCTGTGAACAAATCATGCTACGGTGCGATGAGAATCCCGGATTTATCGACAATGTGGTTTTTAGTGACGAAGCAACTTTTACCTTGAACGGTGAAGTGAATTCGCCACAATTGTAGGTACTGCTCGGGCGAAAATCCTCGATGGGTTCGAGAGGAGGCACACCCAACACCGGCAAAAAGTTGGGCGGGAATAGTGGGAGATCGCATTGTGGGGCCTTTCTTTCTGGACAGAAATTTAAACGCTGAAACATACTTACATTTCCTAAGATTTACGCTAGTGCCAACATTGGTAGAATTATTTCCGGATGAAAACACCCCCGACAAGCCTCACCCCAGAATCTGGTTTCAACAAGATGGAGCACCTCCACATTTTGGCTGGCGTGTTCGGAGTTACCTCGACGAAATTTTCCACGGGAGATGGATCGGACGAAGGGGAACAATTGAATGGCCTGCCCGTTCGCCAGATCTCACACCACTTGATTTTTTTCTATGGGGTCATGTGAAATCAAAGGTGTACACCAATAAGCCACATAACTTAGATGATCTGAAACATCGTATCCGGGAGGAAATGCGAAATATTGGTGCAGAGACAATACGACGTGTCGTAGAAAGCGTGTACGTCCGTCTCGGCCAGTGTCAAATGGCCAATGGCGGACAATTTGAACACTTCCGTTGTCATTTTTTTGGTGTCTTGTTTGACGACAATCCAAGATAAACCTCGGATTATAATTTATCTGATTTTTTAAAATAATTTTTGATTAGTTTTTCATTAGAAATAAAATTTTAATTTTTTTAAATTCGAAAGCATTTTTCTCCCAAAAATTGTTATGTAAGGTACCAAACTTTTTATACCGTTGCATGCACAATGGAATACCTAACGACAAAGGGTAATAAATGTGGCGGGTTACCATTTGAAAAAACTAATGACGTCACGCCCGCGCGCAACCAGATGACGACAGAATTAAATTCACGATGTTATAAAGTGCACGGGATAAAAACAAAATCGACCTGTTTCACGGTTTTTCCATCAAACCGAAGATAACAGAAATATTAATTTTGTTCCAGACTTTATCTACACCCTGTATAGAGATTTATTAAAAGAAGTATGAAATCTTTCCAAATACCACCGCTTAAAAATATAATTTTCTAAACTCATTCTTGATTTGTATTTCTTTAAATATTTGATGTACGTTTCTCCAATTTGGCACTATTACAGTTTGCTAATTTTGTCACTTACAGTGACACACACTTTGGTGCTGCCTATACCAAATCTATTATTTTATTTCTCTGAACACATTTCAGGATAGACCAAAATTTGCTTCAACACTAATCATCATATCTTGTTGGCAGTTTGCAACATTACGACGATAACAAGATGCATTATTTGTAATTTTAGCATTTTAATAATTGCTGATCTTTATTTATTCATTGACATTGTTGAAATAATCATAATAAACCAAATTCTTTTCTGATATCCTATTTCAAATTATAATAAATCAGCCCTCAAATACTTTAAAGACTTATTGTTAATATTAGTGGCCAAATAACGTCTACCAAGGTTGCTTCACTTCAGCCTGTCAATTTTTCATTGAGAATTTAAAAAATGGTCTCTTTGCAAATCTACAAAAATTAAAATATTTCTAATTACATCTTAAAAATGCAAAAAATTATGGTTATTTACCACGAACGTTTCTTATACTACATTTTGGATAATCAATTCTCATTTTCCAAAGTACTTTGAGAATTACTTGCTTTTCAGCACAGACTACAACAGCCCCGTTTTGCCTGGGGAAAAACTAGATGTAGTTTCTATTGGTACACTCGTAATTTCCAGATATATTATAGTAAATATGTAGCACACAGTAAATAAAACGGCTGAATGTTTGTAGAATTACAAGAATTTAAGTAGAAAAACATAGAGAAAAGATATGTCAAATCAGTCAAATGTCAATAACAGTAATAAGTGTTAACTCGACACGATATACTCCAATCATGTTGCTCCGCGATTACCAAGGAGTTTATAATGCATCGTATCCTTTTGGGCTAAGGTCAGGTGGATACTGTTTCAAACCGTGCAAGTGTTCCTAACATAGCCTAACGACTACCGAAATAGCTGGTAGCAACGGCTTTACATGTTCTCCAATGCATGGTATGAATTCAAAAAATTTGTAGAAGGTGTAAGCGGCAAGCAAGTGTACCGTTACACCAAAACTGCTACCCAAAATTAATAACCTGTAATTTTAAAATTATATTATGTTAAAGTTAATATAAATGAAAAATTAAAGTTGATTAGTTTTAGCAGAAATTTTCAAAAATCATTGCTAAGAAACCCATTAAGCTATGCCAATGAGATTGCAATTATTGTCAAATTTGACAACTAAGTTGAATTCAAGCTGGTGCAGAGATTACGTAAAATTTGATGAAACTGATTTACTGATAGGCCATTTGCAGATCAGTAAATCAATTACAGACACTCAATACACAAAATATTTTTTTCATTTATTTTTCTTGATCTCCCACTATATCATTTTAGGTGGGACAATTTAGTTTGTATTGTCGTAACGTAACTATAAATAACAATTTTTTGTTTTTCTTGCATGAATGAGACAGTCTTGACTAACTTCTAGATAAGCCTCAAACAAAGGATGACAGTTCTGCTAATTATTACGTATTTTACATATTTAGATGTAAATAAATTAGAATTCATTTAGAAAATATTGATGGTATATTCATATCCTAGTGTTCTATAGAGTCGAATAGTAAATATTAAACAGAAAATCCTACACGTATGTAATTGATATTATGTTTTCTACTGGATCTACAAAAATATAAATAATATACTTTCCAATAATATTAATCATAATTAATATCAATTAATAATTATTATAAAGAGTAGTTAATAGATTAAAAAAAAAAAATGAAATTATAATCTTAAATTTAATTTCTATCACAACGACATCTTGCGAGGAAGTGCCAAAATATCGTACGGGTGAAATCTTTTCTACGTTCTAACGTACACTACTTTCACATAGATTACCTTCGCAGCTAGTGCTGCCCTCTTCAGGCAAATTCTTAAAACATTATCGATTATTTAGCGGTCATCTCCTTCTGAACAATATATTATTAACTTAAAAACCAAATTTTTAAAAGATATTATTTTATTACTTTCTCATCAGATCATTTAAAAATAAATCATATACTAACTTGTATGTACGTCTGGTGGATACTTTCTCTACTTGTCGTCCTTTCTTGTAAATTGTGAAGATTGTGGCTGACTTGGATAGGATCTCTTACTGCATTACATCCCTGAAAAATATACAGGATTTCAAACACATAGTCTCTAACACAATAATTTTCGATTTAATTTTCAGTGTGAACAATTATCACATACTTTAGTGATTTCATAAGGGTTTGTTTATGAATAATGTTGCAGTTACTCAACCTAAAGTTAATTTTTGCCTGTGCTTTCTAGATGTCATTGCGATGCATGAAAACAATGTCGCCAAGTAAGCACACACATAAATTAATTTTCAGTTGAATGCATATGTGTACAAAAACAAATATGCATTGCTCAAACGGTATTACGAAGTCAGTGCGGAATTGTAACGCAAATGCAAACATATTTATTTGAAAATTTGACTGAGACTTTGTTAGTATCTATTTAAGATGTTTCTTCAGGATGTTGCATATAATAAGATGAATGTCATTTAGTTATTAAAGGACTTCTTAGCCGCTTTAAACTTACGATATTATCAGTATTTAGCCTAACGAATGTCTCAAAATATTGATCCTTATGTGGCGCCATCTATCCAAAGAACAATAAAATGCTTGGTAATCGCTGGGCATTTTGTAAAATCACGTGATAAAATTTTAAGTCTGCAATAGCCGACCGATTCCATTAGATTTTCGTCTTCGCTAGAACCGGTAGAGATAGCGTGGGGATAGACGACGTGATTAGCTTGGAAAAACTTCGTGTAAAATGTGCGTGACGATATTTACTTTTAATGTTTTTTATCTTTAAAAATAATTACATAAATTTGATTTTATCTTTATATCGTACATCAAATGTGCAGCTGGCGCGTAGAGGTCGTTTTTTTTCGTTTGTGTACCAGCCTTAGTTAGTAGACATTAATCAAATTCATGCATTTGTGTGGTTATTTCAAAAAAACACATAACTTTCTTAAGAAAATAAATTAGTACAAAAACTAACCTTGACATTATAAATTTATGCCTTTTGCATCACTAACCCAAATTTGAGATTCTAAAATTACAAAATGAGTTTAAAAAACGCGAAACGGCGATGCCTTAATTTTCGATAGGTAAACGCCCCTCTTAAATATTTATTATTACATAAATATTTGTCAATATACGGCAATTTATTCGACTACAGTACATACGTCCATGGTTACGGGTGAAATTAGAAGAAAAGATAGATGGTTTATGATACAGTTGCTGTAAAATGCAAGGATAAGTTTAATTCTTATTTTGTACTTAAGGCTGACGATATCTATTGTTTTTATTGGAAAATCGTATAAATTACAATATCTACACCTAATCATTAATTTTGTTTGCAAAAACGAAATACTCAAGTATAACAGTTTTAAGTATCCCCTAAAAATTCCCATAAAAAATTAAACCCCCTAAATTTCCCCTCGCTTCAAAAAGCCATAAATCTAGGGGGATAACCCCCAAGTTGGCAACGCTGCTCTCGGGTCCCCATTTTACTAGTGTCACGCTTCTCGATGCGATGGTTTCTGGGTATGTTTGGGTAGATTCAGAGTCGTCTAGGGACTCCCTGGATATGTAGTGTGCCTGTGATCAGAATGAAACGCTATTGATGAATGCGCATTTTAAGGGCGATCGTGCGTGTCTCACATGTTTGGTCATAAAAATCCGGGTTATCAAATCGAATTTTTGGGTTTTGAAGGTTGATTAAGGTGTTTCATGAACGAATCACGACGTTTTTTTGGCGAGTTTTCGGTGCCAGAGAAGGCTGAATGCATCAGTGACGGTCCTGTGCCTTCCTTAGAATTTCTCCTTCATAGTTTTCTCTAGTGCAGAGTTTTTTACGAAATTTGGCCTGTGGAAAAACTTTCTGATACTGTCTTTCATAAAATCTTCCAGTGAGTGTATCTTTGCGGCTTTCTTGACGGTATGACTAGCGTATGCTATAATCGGACAAATATTGATGCGTTGAAGACAAATTAACTGTAGATGGTACAACTTGCAAGGAAAATTTTCCTACCGCCGCCTAATGTCCAACGACTCAAACTGCTACTTGCGGCCTCTCCCTATTTGTAGAAATCCAACAAAGTGGACTTCCCGAAGCAGGCTTTCACAAAAAGTTTTTATTTTTTGCACGCTTACTTTTCATGATCTGTCGTCTTGAGAATACGATATTCATACAAAAATTTGTAATTAAAATTACGTAATTATGAAGAAATATTTTAATTTTTAAGCCCGGTTATATATTATATTAAGAGGTTATTTATCTGACATTCAAAATTATATATATTATTATATCAATCAATAGTTTGAGTTATTATTATTCAATTTAAGTTTTTCGTTGAAATTCTCGTAAAGTGAACAAGGTCAATTTAAAAGTTTCGTTTTTCTGTTTGTTTTCACGTAAACATGCAATGGTATTACTCAATGGACGAGTTGCATAATGCAGCATTTCAAAGTATTTACAATGTAGGTAGGTACACACGTATTGAGTTTGCATCAATATTGTAATGTAACAAGAATAACGTGAGTTTATTTAAATAAGCAACATGCAAGTAGTACCTATGCATCAACATGTTTTAATTATCGTTAAAGTAATGATTCTTAATGATTGTTTCACTGAGAATTTTGAGAAATTGTAATATTTATAATAATTATAATAATAATATTTATTTCCTAGCTGAGTTTGCACTTCGCCTACTACAATTCAATATTTTAGAATTATTTCATTTTCTTGATGTAACACAATGTCCAAGAAACGTCGAATTCTAATCCATTACATGTAGGTACAGACCTCCGAGAACCTTAATGTACAACAGTCATAGACTGTAAGCAACGTCCAATGGAAGTACATTCAAGTACTGGACGTTTGTTAAGTACGTAATAGTTGCACCAATCAAATGCCAAGATTAAAACGGTATGTTGATGGGTAATATAGAATAACGCGTGTATCATGGTGGTGTGAGTGTGAAACTTATCTTTAAGCCAACTAATTTTGATATTATTCAATGTATTTCACTTTTAAGTATGCATCTGCAACATATGCGGTAATGTAAACATATACGAGGGTAGTCTGAAAAGTTTCCGACCTAACAAAGATATAAGACATTTTTCCTACAAAACTATTTTTATTTCTCTACATAGTCTCCTTGTAAGTCTATACACTTCACCCAGCGATGTTCCCATCTCTCTAGCCCGTCCAAATAGTACTTGCCGTCTTTCTCTGCAAAATAGTTGTTTACAAAGGTGATGGCCTCCTTATTTGATGAAAATCTCTGTCCTCCGAGTGCAACTTTTAATTTGGGGAACAAAAAGAAGTCGCTGGATGCTAAATCTGGTGAGTATGGTGGGTGATCAAGCAGTTCAAACCGTAATTCGTGGATTTTTGCTATGGCAACCGTTGAGGTGTGAGACGGCGCGTTGTCTTGATGGAACAAGATTTCTTTTCTGCAAATGTGGCCCCTTTTTCGCAATTTCTGCCTTCAGTTTGTCAAGTAATGATGCGTAGTATTCTCCTGTAATGGTTTTCCCTTTTTGCAGATAATCACTAAAAATAACTCCATGACTGTCCCAAGAAACAGTCGCCATCACTTTCCCAGCCGAAGGAACAGTCTTTGCCTTTTTTGGCGCCGATTCCCCCTTGGCAGTCCACTGTTTTGACTGTATTTTTGATTCGGGGGTGTAGTGGTGTATCCAAGTTTCATCAACAGTAATTAGCCGGCGCCAAAACTCTGATTTATTGCGCCTAAATTGCGCCAAAAGAGCGATCGAAATGTTCATTCGAACACGTTTTTGATCCAACGTGAGCAACCGCGGCACCCAACGCGCAGACAGCTTTCTCATGTCTAAATCTTTATTTAATATGTGACAAACACATTCTTTGGATATTTTAATGGCTTCTTATATCTCTCTAACTTTAATTCGGCGGTTCTCTAGCACCATTTGGTGAACTTTAGCAATGTTCTCGTCAGTGGTTGCAGTTTTCGGACGTCCCGAACGTTCATCGTCAGCCAAGCTGGTACGGCCACGTTTAAATTCAGCTGCCCAAAATTTCACGGTGGCAAATGATGGTGCAGAGTCCCCGTACACAGCGTCCAACTCTTCCTTGATTTGTGTAGGCGTATTGCTTTTCAAAAATAAATATTTAATCACAGCTCGATACTCAAGTTTTTCCATTTCCATAAAAACACTCACAGCAACTTACTCAAACGATTGTTAAACAATAACTGAGCGTCCGAGGTGGCTGAAGTTTTGGTGCGTACATGTCAAAACATGCATAAACACGCTCCATTACTTTTGTCAACGAATGCTGCCATCTTCATGTTGAGGTCGGAAACTTTTCAGACTACCCTCGTACATACCTATTTCTGACAGAATTTTTAATAATCTGTTCGCACATACAGAATTTAGACATGTATTCTCTATATATTATATAGATTAGAACTGCATATCTGGGCCATGTCTCTGATGCTGCGGCCTCCATCTCTTCTGATCCCCGTAAGTTCTGGACATTTATTCACAGTAAAAATCGCAAATCTCGTATACCTGCATCAATGAATTATAACAATACTACCTACAACAACCCAGAGGACATTGTCAATGGTTTTGCTTCTTACTTTAGCTCAGTTTATTCGAGCGTCAGTACTTCTAATATTTTGGATGTTGACTTTTGCAATTGTCCAGATATCAGCATTCGTGGTTTCACTGATGTTGAGGTGGGTGTAGCTTTGAGGAAATTGAGGAATAAGATGACGGCGGGTCCGGATGGTATTCAAAGTTTCTTGGTGCGCGATTGCAGCTCAGTGTTGGTTTTTCCTCTGACCGTCATCTTTAACTTGGCATTATCAACTGCCACATTCCCTGATTTGTGGAAGGGTACGAAGGTTTGTCCTGTATTTAAGAGTGGCTCCCCCTGTAATATAAATAATTACCGGCCTATCTGTATCCTAAACAACTTTGCCAAGGTTTTTGAGTTGGTATTGCATAGCCGAATTTATCCGCTCATTAAGAACTTCATTGCCGCAGAACAGCATGGATTTGTGGAGAGGAGGTCAACTGTCACAAATCTTGTGAGCTTCACTCAATATGCTTTTGATACACTTGATACATGCGGCCAGGTCGATGCAATATATACCGACTTCTCAAAGGCATTTGACCGCATTGATCACAGGTTGCTTCTGCAGAAGCTACACATCTTCGGTTTTAGCACTCCACTGGTGATATTCTTTTCTTCATACCTGCAAAACAGAATGCAGTACGTTACCTTCAATGGATACAAGTCATATTTGTTCACTGCATCATCTGGAGTACCGCAAGGGTCAAATATGGGTCCACTACTGTTTTTAATATTCATCAATGACCTCATTAATGAGATTCATTGTGACAAGTGTGTCTTTGCTGATGATTTGAAACTGTTTGGATCTATCACATCAGTTGCCGACTGTCTACACTTACAAGACCAACTAGACAAAATTTGTGTATGGTGCGTTTCAAACAACCTCGACTTAAACACTGACAAATGTTGTGTCGTAACATTTACCAGAAAGATGGATCCCATTTCCTTTGACTATGCAATAAATGGTACCACACTATCACGTACTTCAACAATCAAAGACTTAGGTGTTTACTTTGATAGCTCTCGGACTTTTACCGCACATAGGAATCACACTGTCTCTTCTGCCATGAGGATGTTGGGATTTGTTATTAGAAATTCAGCGCATTTTCATATAGATATTATTAAACTGCTTTACGTTACCTTCGTGCGGTCCAGATTGGAGTATGGCTCTATTGTATGGACACCTTTTTACTCTTCGCACAGATTACTTGTGGAGAATGTGCAGAGGAAGTTTTTGAAGTATTTGTACTTCAAACTGGATGGTACTTACCCTTGCAGAGGGTATGACTATCGACTATTGCTGCAAAAATTCAACATGGATTCACTTGAACTTCGGCGTCAGTTAAATCTTATGAAATTTGTATATAACCTTGTTCACTTCAAGGTAGATTCGCCAAATTTATTGTCTAAACTTCGATTTCATATTCCTCGGTTATCAGCGAGGCAGAGTATTACTTTTGATATACCATATGCTAGATTGAATTCATCAATGAATTCTCCAATTGTTGCAATGTCGCGCGGGTTCAACCGGCTTTCGTCACAGTGCGACATTAATTTCACCCCCCTTACTGAAATATTGAGAGTGGCTGCGGACCTGCTGGCTTGATATGATTTTTATTTCTTATGGTATTCTATTACATGTTCGCGCTTTTGTTATACTTTCAACTGTTTATTCAATTGTTTATATTATATTATATTATTAAGTTGTGTGTACATCATTATAATTAGTATTACATATTATATGTAATCAATCATGTATATTGTCCTTTACTTGGATGACTCTGTTGGACAAAAAAATGTATTATTATTATTATTATTATTATATACTAGGGTTGTTCAAACCCCCAGTTCTGAATAGTTCCGGAATCGTTCTAGAATTAGTAGTTCTGATAATAATGCGCATGTCCGGCCAAATCTTGGCTCTGAAATGGTTAGAAATCGTGAAGGTTCGAATAATTTTAAAATTGGAATTTTAGGGGAACTTGCAGTACCAACATTAGTAATAGAATACTAAAAAACACCAAACTAATGTAAACGAATATCAATCGTAATGACAAAGTAATGAACATCTAAATGTTACTGTATCTCCATTTAACCACCAAAATTTCGACAGGATTTTAAAAGTTGTTTAGAAAATTTTTTTTTTCTAAATTTTGTAATGGATATTTCTGATAAGCCGGGTAAATAAAATAAGAATTTTTAATACAAGCTGTTATTAATAATTGGCACGTAGTTCAAATGTACACACACACATTAAATAAATATGTATTACGTAACTATAAAATCAACAATTGTCAATTTAAAATCACTCCATCAAATGCTGATATATGTATTTATTGTATTTGATAATAATGAACGTTCTAAAGTAAATTGTGTTAGGCACCTCTAAATAATTATCTATTATAATAGCACAGTATGAAGTTAATTATTTGCAACATTTTGGGGCAGTAATTTTATAAGAATTATGTCAGGTTTGGAAAATATCTATGCCTCAAATTAAACATAAGAGGATTATAAACAGCAATTTGCTTTAAAACAGCTACAAAATCAAGGTAAAATTCTCTGTATGTGAGTTTACTATATGTATAAAGCTTAACTTCAACGCTGACGCCGTCTAAGTAATTAGGAATGTTAAATACGTAGTTTGGGCACCTAACTTTCTATACGTTTTTGACTTTTAGTAAAAGTTTCTAAATTCGAAATGCTTGTCCGTTAATGTAAGCACTTTCATCAAATTATTTCGAGAATTAAAGCAGTCTGATGATTTGTATTTCACCAAATATAAAAACTCGATGCAACCAGGATGCGTATTTTTTAATAACGTTTTTTGAGACTCATTAGTTGACGATAGTGTGCGTACATCCTCACTATAGTCTATTTTTAAAGTAGCGAGACGAATTTCTGAACATACCCCTGTCCCAAAATACATGCACGAAAATCTTGAAAACAAACTTACGAGTATATCTGATAACTATTACTGTCGAGCTCTGAATAGAACTGGTAAAGTATATAATGAAATAACGGAGAAATAATAGAAACAACAACAAGGTTTAACCATAAACAATGCCAGTTGACAGAATGTGAGCAAGATTGATACGGTGTCATTTGGGCTTGCTTTCAACCAATGAGATTTCACTGTCAAAGTGGTCTGTTCAGAAATTCATCTCGCTATTTTAAAAATAGACTATAGTAATAGCATATTACATACCGAGGTGGAAAGTGTTTCATTACTGTGAACAGGTTAACTTTATCTCGAGACAGGAATGAAACTTTTCACCGAAGTTTGTATACTATTTCAGTTAAAAGCACATGATTAATAATTATTTATGATAATTTAATGCATGTGTAAAAAAAACAGCTACGCTGACAGATATTAGCGGCAGGTAAAGTACTTTATTGTACAGTACGATAAAGTGTTTCTTTACTTCCGTAAAACGCTATGGTAACGCATCACTTTACTGGCGGTTGGCGATAAATAAATTTTATCGCCAACCGTCAGTAAAGTGATGCGTTACCATAGCGTTTTACGGAGGTAAAGAAACACTTTATCGTACTGTACAATAAAGTACTTTACCTGCCGCTAATATCTGTCAGCGTAGCCATGACTGATGACTTTAAAAATAAATCGTTTGTCACTGTCATAAACTGTCATAAGTTATTATATCTTTATTTCTTAAATTAACAATTTTCACGGTTGGCGATAAAATTTTGTATGCACCACGTCAGTAAAGTACCTTTACCGAACTCGTCTGTTACTCGCCGCGCTCGCTTCACTCGCTTGGCTCGTAAATCAGACTCGTTCGGTAAAGTATCACTTTACTGACTTGTTACATAAATAACTATATTCTACCAAATAGTGACGTTTTAATTAGAGATTTGGCATTTGACATATGAATTGTCCATAAAAATATTGGCAGACTTTAAATTAGGTCAACGCAGCGAACGACAAAAGCGTCTTAATAGAAAATTATCTCAGGTCAGAGTTGTAATAGACAATGCGCTTGGAATCTTGAATAGTCGCTTTCGCAGACTTTAAATTTTGGAAACAAGATTGGATCTTATTCTATATGAAAACAACCTGCTTCAACCATAGGACAGCTAGCTTTGCCAACCCGCTTTATGGTTTCTTACTTGTCTTCAGGTATTTCAGCGCCAGGTACACGTATTGTAAATTACCACGTGCCATAATTAGAAATACTGCGTTATTGTGTTGGGAGCTGTCACTACCATTACTACCTCAGAGTTTAAATAGGGATCTTGTTTGAATATTTTAAAATAAATCTAGTAGTAGCTCAGAGATTTTTCAAAGAACGCAAGCAAATCTAGATGCGTTTCCTCTCACTACAATAAAAGTATGGGTTCGAGCACCATGACATTAAAAGGATTATGCTGCGAGCACATCCACAAATTATAGGTAAAGTTGTTTGATAAAAAAATTGTTTGAAGACGTCATAGCGCAAATTGTATTCCTAAGTAAGTAAATAAAACATCTGTAAATGCATTTAGACTTAACAACCAAAATAAATTGATCAAATACCGAAATTTATGCCTTCAATTATTATGTCAATTTCAGGTCAATAATGTACGAATTTAGTATTGCTCCCGCACAAATATGTTTGCCAAATATTTCGAATTTCAAACACAAATGCATTTTATTTGATTGGTGTGCATCTCCTTCAAACATCCTCATATAATTTAGTCGACGCTGAAGTACTACAAACGTTTTGTTTGACAAACAAATTGTTTTGTATAATTGGTGTGCACGCAGCGCCTTAGATGAAATTAGACGCATAAATAGCGATGACAAATAGCAGTAAATGGAATAATTATTTTATTTTACCTTTACGTAGTAGTGGTCGATGATAATTCCAATTTAAAAGTCCCTAGATATGAAAAGGTAGTTCATTATAAATCTATCTGTCTGTTGTTGATTTAAAACGAAATTCAAAAATATTGATTTTGGTTTGCATTAAAATGAGCGATGGAAAGAGGGCGTCGACCAGTATTTATAGACAATTCGTCGAAAGTACAGTTGTGTTCAAATAAATCTGGGACAATTTTAATTTCCGACTATAAATGTGGATTATACAGGGTGCCCCACCGAAAACGAAACAGATTGAATATCTCGAAGGAGAAAACTTTTTTGAAAAAACGCAAAAACAGGTCGGTTTTTGATCCAAGGGGGACACCCTTCCATCATATCCCCAACTGTATAGCTACTATATTTAGGACAGCTGACTCGTCGGCCATTTTGGAGATAAATGTCAGTTCATATCACGATACACTTATACCAGTATGCTCACTTTAGCTGTCAATGACGTCATTGCGGACAGATTGACAGTTCTCATACAGGCTACATTTTGACGCAGTTATCTTCAAAATGGCGGACGAGTCAGCTATGCTTTATATAGTAGTTGTACTCAACTGTGATACGTCATTCCCCTCCCCTCCATCACTCTAATAACCATTACAATTTAAATAGGGAAAGTAGTATATACGATACATCCTTGAAAAGATAATTGTACGGAGAATTCAGCAAAGTGATTGTTGGTTGCGCTATTTTTGATTTTAGCGCCATCTAGCGGAAAAAAAACGGTTACGTATTCCACAATGTGACACATCATTTCAAAGCTAATTTTATTAGCCAACTAAATACGTAATATTTTTGACATTTATTTGTCATCATTCTCAAGTACAGACTGTCAGCGTCTTTTGTAAGCTAATAACTTCGTAGTTTCTAATATTAGAGCTCTGCAAGTTTTTTCAATTATTTAAATTTCTTTCAATTGTGCATTAAATTGCTAATAAAATTAGCTTTGAAATGATGTGTCACATTGTGAAATACGTAACCGCTTTTTCCCGCTAGAGGGCGCTAAAATCAAAAATAGCGCAAGCAACAATCACATTGCTGAATTCTCCGTACAATTACCTTTTCAATGATGTATCGTATTTAGTACTTTGCCTACTTAAATTGTAATGGTTAGAGTGATGTAGGGGAGGGGAATTACGTATCACAGTTGAAGATATGATGGAAGGGTGTCCCCCTTGGATCAAAAATCGACCTGTTTTTGCGTTTTTTCAAAAAGTTTTCTCCTTCGAGATATTCAATCTGTTTCGTTTTCGGTGGGGCACCCTGTATATTGAACAGTATTTCCGTGGTTTTCATGCTATCATCAAAAATGACTGAGTGTATTAGCTTGTCAAAGTGCAACAGTCTGTTTAAGTCTACGAGAAAAGAATAAACCAGGAGAGAGTCTTGTTAAAAATAATATTTGTCCAAAGTGGTAACTCAATATGGCCGCCTCAATGTATAGGCGTGCATAAATATTTTGTGTAGGGAATATGTACACTTCGTATGTTCTCGATAATCATTCAAAATAGGTTCTTGGTCCAATAATAATTAAAGAAATATCATAAGTGCATTATTTTTCCAATACTTCTTTTCTTTTTAATATAGTGACATTTATTCTAACTGTATTAAAGAAAACATGCATAGGATATATATGTTACGCCACTGAACACTTAATCAGACATGTCAGGTATATGACAAGTTATTCAAAATATATACTTTTTTAATTATTATTGTCTATGTTGAATGCCACTTTGAAAATAACTTTACCGATGAAGAGAAAAAGTGAGATTCTTCTTTTTTGTCGTTTTAGAACGGCCACAAGCCACACACAATTCACCATTATAAAAGCATTAAAGAAGTCAATTTGACCAATAACTGACCTGCCTTAAAGTGGTAACTTCCGTCTAAATAATATCACTTTATTATCTCTCCTGTTCTATTCTTTCCTCGTAGGTTTAAGTATTACATTTTCCAAAGACATTTTTATAGTAAAATTCCAAGAAAACCGACAGACATTGAAAAGTCGAGGATTATTTCAAAAATAGAAGACGGTTGGTCGATAAGAATAACTTGACGATATTTTAACGAATACGAATGAATAAAAATATAGTAGAAACGAAATGACTTTAATAAGAAAAACTGCTACAGGGATGTTCAATAGAAAGGCAACTGTCGAAGAACATATGGAACTTTTAGATTATGTAAGAGGTTGTCCATTTCAACCTGCAAGAAATGCTGTACTAAACACAAATTTTCCCGCCTCCAGAGTTACTGTATGTAGAAGAATATTAAAATCTGATTTAAAGTGTCGCGTTGCTGAAAGGAAGCCGTAATTAATTAATAAGCAGAAACAATCACGACTGTTATTTGTTTTGAGTCATATTAATAATGATTTGAATTATTGGAACTGGGTTATTTTTAGTGATGAGAAGACTTTTCAGTCGACTTACAATGGTCTATAGGCCACAGGAAACTCGTTTCGTCTTAGACGAACTTCTGGAATATGCGGAGTTAATGTTTGGGTTTGAATCAGTTTAGGAATTTAGGAATATTTTGGCGGATTGAAAACAGATTTAATGCGATTGTCTACAGAGAAATTCTAGAATATACCATCCAACTGTCCATCATATATTCGCCAATCACGGCTTTATATTTCAGCAAAATAATTGTCCGGTTCATTGTGCTAGAATTATAAGTACCTGGCTTAGAACCAATAACATCGATGCTTTTCAGTGGCTCTCCAACAGTCCGGACTCAAATCCGATCGAGAATATTTGAGGGCTTTTTGTTAAGATTATCAATAAATGAAATGCTCAACCAGAAAGTGGCGAAGTATTGTTGCAATGGATCGAAGAAGCATGGGCGGAACTGACAAATAAAGAAGATTTAGGCCGTTCGTTAATTAATTACACACCAAGAAGGCTGGAAAAAGTAACCGAAAAAAATGGTGGCTAAACAAAATATTAAATTCCTTTTTTCTTAAGTTATTTCTTTATTGAAGTGTAAACTTCTTTGGGCGCGTTGCGTTGATTGTGGGCACTAAACATGACTGAGCCGTCACGCTCGGCTATGTAACGCTCGTTCGGGTAAAGTCGGCTCGAGTCGACCAAGGGAACGAGAGAAATATATCATATAGAGGTATTTAATTTCAATTAAATTGAATTTAAATGAATAAATTAATTCATGTCCCCGAGCAGATTCGATCCCGAGCCGCACGGGTGAGAAGCCGGCACGTTAGCATCAAACCAGCGCGGGACTCGTAAGCGAGTATATATATATATACACGCGATTATATATCGCGAACGCTGCCATAGCAACGGGCCGCGAAATTGTATTTCGTGGACTGTGTTGCGTTCGCTAATTGTTAACTTCGCGGACAGTTAACCAAAAAATTTGTTGTGTGTCTATGAGACATTATCTCTATAATAATATAATATAATATTTCGCGCTCAGGTAAGTTTTAGCATGTTTATTAAGATGATATGGATAACTCGGAAACTGATCAGTATATTCCGGGTGTTAAATAACATCCACACGCATTTACTATAATTTGTATACCAATGTAAAACAGAAACGTTGAGAATAGAGCATTACTTTAATTGCTCATTATATACGAATTTATAAGCATTTAATTATTTTCTGTTACACAGGATGGATGAAGAAAATCAAATCGATGACAAATTAAAACGAAAAAGGGAATTGTCTAATGCGCGCGTGAAGAAATATCGTCAAAAGAAGCACACTAAATCTCAGCAACTGAATTCGTCGATGCAGGATGACCCTAATGTAATATAGAACAAAAAAAAATTTGGATTTCGTATTATTAACCTCGCCTTGATGAAGTTTTCACTTCTGCCGTGTGGTTTTAAGCACACCAATTTTCTAGTTGTTAATTATTTCTTTTTAAATCAGATCTATTGTATGCTTTCTTTAATTATTTGTTACTTCTATTAAATGAAAATAAATGTTTCCTTTTGTTAACTATCACCAACACTTAACAATGAAATTAAAAATTAACATGCTGAAAGTCACATAATATACAACAACAAAAACGTTGTCCCAGATTTATATGAACAAGTGGAATTGACAATTACGTTACAAGAGTTATCCCAGATTTATTTGAACAGAACTGTATGTATGGGGAGCAAGTTGAAATAACATTTGTTCGTTTTTCTGTACGCATCACGGGCTATGTTTATACCTGAAGAATTAATGCACAAATAAAACACATAATTACAGAACACTTATTTAAGTCATTCTGTGCTATTGTTGAGTCAAATGAATATAAATATTTTCTGTAAGTTGTCGTTAAATGTTTTAAATTTCAATGGAATTCACTTGTGGATTATGCAAATCTGTCTGGTTTATTCTGTTTATGTGAGCGGATGTACCGTGCATACGTGCTATTCGCTCGTTAAACTAGATATAATTTAAAGTTTTTAATCTAGATTGTGGTTTAGAACGATGCTGTATGCACTATTAGGTTCAACTGACAGGTATACCACAACGTTTAATGTTATGACTAGATTCAGCAACGGAACGATGATAAAGAGTTATTTGTTCCTGCAATCAGTTACCAGATTAAGGCTGTAAAGACAGTAACGGCACGACGTAATGCTACAACATAAAGTTATTACATTGTCTCAGCATGAATCTTGTATTAAATCCAATGTCAAGGTTAGATATCGGATGTAATCATTTAGGCAGGTATTTGTTAATTATTTAAGGAGTTATATGTAGAGATCCATCTCGCTAATTAAGATACTTTATAAATATTTACATACTGGTATATAATGCAAAATTATTGGTGTGGTAGTAAAACATGTTAAGAGATTTTATTTGCAGACTAAATATACTGTAGGATCCTTTTTGTTTCCCCAAATGTCTATTTCTGTGCTTTTATAATGTATTATCGCGGCATTTGAAAATTGGACACTTGATCTGAAGATGGCTTTTAACATCATTGCTTCTGTCTACAGATCTGTCAGCGTCATACTATGCTCTCATCTGCACAACTCGATTATACAAAAAAACCGAGTTATAATGCTTAATTATAGTGAAAGCAAATAAGTAATCGTCCGGATTTCAAATGCCGCGATAGTACATAGACTGCTTTATTTGAAATTGTTGCAAAAGAAACCGATAAGAGAGATAATTCGTATCTGACTATTTTGATTCTTTATTATTCCTCGAAAATATGGGAGCTGTAAAATGCCCCGATTGAAAAATTCCCAGTCCGGCAAATTCCCCGACTAAAAATTCCCAAAATGAAAATTTCTTCCTTTCGTGTATTTTCATGGCTTAAAAAAAATTATAAATTATTTAAACATCCAAAACTTCACCACTGTTATGGAATCAGGGGAACAACACAGCTTCTCTCTTACCACCACAGACTACCATAAGTATTCTGCAGGAAAATGCAAATAGTAAAAATATATTACAAAAAAATACACAAAAATATTTTCAAGAAAAGACTCAGCACCATGTTAACTAATTGTGCTTTTCAAGGCTTGCATGATTTTTTATGTGCATATTTCAGTTTGTAAAATACGTGTTTACCTTTTTGACGTATTCAAATCCTTATATGAAAAAAAAGAATAAAGATATTGTAACGTTTTCGGGTTCGCAATAAACAACTCGTGCAATTTATTTATTTAAAACAGTCTGTGTATTCATACACTTAAAATTAATTACAATATAAAAATGTAAAACTAATGTATCACACTTAAACTACTACGATTTAAATTAACACAGGTATTTATTTACCAGTACTATTTATATGTATGTAATATTTATATCTGTATTGCACTATAATAAAAACTGCACCGTATTTATATCACTTCTATTTATATAACACTCTAATATTTATGTCATTTCTTCGGCTACAACTTAAGGAATTTATATTTTTCTTATATTTATCTTACTGTTCCGCACGAGACTACTTAAGGACTTTCTTATTCCGGAATTAATCCTCCATCGGTGACCCAGCCGCCTGATATACACATACGAAACATCTGGACGCAATCGCGTAAACTCCATCTTCCTCTCGATGGTTGTAGAACATTCGATAGACATTCTGTCTCTTTGCAGTACATATTTATTGCTTTACGATGTTTACCAGTCGCGTCGAGATGATTTACAACCTCTTTTTATTGTCGCTCGGAAGTGTGCCTTTCTTTTGTTGTCGCCCGGATGTCTACTGGTTTCGTTACAATATATAGCAATAAAGCCAGGGCAAAAACTCGAACTTATACACGAAAAAATCTTGTAACCTGTAAGAAGCACAGTTAATTAAAATTGTGTTCAGCCTTTTCTTAAAAATATTCCTTGGTAACTTTTTTAAATCATATTGTAAGTGATTATATATTTTTACTATGTTACAATTATTTTGGCTGTATTTTATCTCTTAATTGAGTGTTTTGTGTTTTATGTGACAAATTAATTATAATTATTTTCCACTTTTCTATTGTCATTTGAATCTGCGTTTATGTCATGTGTGTAAAATATCAGTTTAGGTCTCATGGTTATTAGTTCGAATGTTGTTGATAGCGCTTGAGATCGCTAGATGACAAGTGGATTCTTGCTCTCTTTGATCTTCGACTGCCTTAGTGGAAGCATTTTAAAAAATCACAAGAGCAGATGCATTTTCTTAGTCACTACTTGAGAAATTAGTGGAATGCTGAAGTATATCGTGTGTAATCGCTAACAAAAGGCGGATGTTATGATATTTCTCATTGTGAATTTGGCGTTATGGTTATATTCTTGCCGAGGATATTGTTTGTCGTGGCTTAAGAATTGTTTAACTGCTGTAAGTATAATTTCCACGTGTCTGATCGATCTTAATTGTGCTGTTTCTATATTCAATTATAGCTGTTAGTGCATGGCATAGATCTCATTTGAGCACTTTTGTTGGGTTAAGTCTAAGAACCACGTGCCTGATGTAATTTCGCGGTTCCAAGGGAATTAGTTGCTGTATCCTGCGGTGAAGGCATAATTTGAGGTGCAGATAGATGTAATGCTGTAGCCTTCCTACGCTAATTTTCCCGAAGATGTCGTTAGCCGAGGATATGTGAGGCAGTTTTCCTTGTACCGAGTGTGATCTGTAGAAGGTATCGTGTATGGTAGCTGTGGATGTGGTTTTCCTTAAGGTACTGTGACTGTGTAATTTTCCTGATATTACCCATAACGCGGGAATTATTGGCCAAACAGTTTTGGTAAAATTTATGTCAATTTCGAGTACTTCGTACAGTAGATTTCAACTTTCTCGGCCTAACTAATCAAATAAGTCAACATAATTTTTTAAATTAACTTCTTGTGGCATGTGAGCCTTTATATTTTGAATTTATTCAATTAACTTAGTTTTATTAATAACAGTGACTCCAGTTGGGGGTTACTTTGTCAATTTTGGAGACGTTACGTAGCCTTTTTTTTTTGGATTTAGAATTTTGAACAAATTTTGGATGTGTATTGACGTTGCAGCCTCGCATCTGTATTGTGTAAATTTGTAGCTTGTTATTTAGTGCAATTAGTCAACCATTTAAATTTATAATTGTACAGTCTTGTAAGAAATTATTGAATTTAATTTTAATCACGTTTTCTTATGTAAAGCATAGTTAACTAGCGCTAATATTTATAGTATTAGATACCATATAACTTAGAGTCTGCACTCTACTGTCGAATAGATTGTCGGTTGCCTCTGGTATACAGAGTGTTTCATTTTGGAGTGTTGATGTGTTGCAATTTACGATCAAACTGTTCGACTTTGGAGGGACTTTCGGCAAGTTGCCTTATAATTGTATGCTTTTGTAAGAATATTGTCAGGTAATTATTTTAATTTAAGGTTGTTTCATGTGTTTACCATTTTGAATTTCTTAAATTTTGTAATTGTACGTCATTGGTAATTTGAGTTGTGGATCACCTTGGGTGACCATTTAAGATTTTATTCATTCCTTCAGAAGTTTATTACTGGCAACTGAGTTGGGCTTTTGTGATTCATATTTCATTGCTTTGTTTCTTTTGAATATATTGTCGAAAACCAGAAGATTAGTTAGCAATAGCCGGTTTTGTTCTCAATATTGGAGACGAACTGTTGGTTCTATATTTTAGAGTTTTCAATAAACCTGTTGTTAAGTTTGAAAGAGTGTGTGTTGGTCTTATTTTCTTTCCACCTGGGGAGTTTTACATTGGATCTGGTCCGGGGTCTGAATATCTGTTGGGCTCAGCATATTTTAACGGATAGGCGCCCTGACAACTTAACCTTCGACGAGTACTGTGTTCGAACTCGCCCTAATTCTGACTGTTGCTGGAGGCGGTGCTGACTCCCATATTTAACATCGACCTCTGGGAAGTAAGAGGTAAGGCTTGAGTGTTTTATAAGTTGGTGATTGTTTAATGGATAAGCGTCTTCCTAAATTCAAATAGAAGGTTAATTACCGTGGTGGTGTCTGACTTACTACCTTCTTGGAATTTGGGTACCGAATCTGTTTAGGGCCCTGGCCATCTGATAATTTAAATACAAGAAGGTAGCAACTAATTCTGTAGTTGCATTCTTCTGCACAACACTTTTGGAACTCCGCGGTGGTAGAAGCGAAACCTGTGCTGTTCCCCTGGTTTCATCAAAGTGATAAAATTCTTGCTTTTTAAATAACCTCATTTTTAATATAAATTTATATAACTTGAACTAAATAACCGACTAAATCTGTTATTTGCAAAAAAAAGTGCTACTCGATAAGAGTAGAAGTGTTACTTCCGTTTCGAATTTTGAAACATCCTTTATACAAAAATTATTCCAAATCTAGCAGCAAATGCATATAGCATGCATATTTTACGAGATATTTGCAAAAAATCACTATTTGATAAGAGTAAAAGTGTTAATTCCGGCCCGAATTTTGAAAATTTGTTTATACAAAAAGTAATGAAAATCAAACTTTAAATATTTTTATACTAATAATGTATCTGTCTAAGAAGCATGACTTGCGAGATGTTCGCAAAAAACTGATTTTCGATAAGAGCAAAAAACCTTCTTAGTACTCGTACATTTGAATTCTTTATAAATTTGTTTAATCTTGTTGTTGAAATATATATTGGTAAAATTAGATTTTTTCACTGAAGTAAACCAGTACTTCCGGTCAGATCTCAAGAAATTATACTCGTAAATGTAAAATTTTGAATTGGTTGCTTTAGCCGTTTTAAAAACCACTTTTTCGGTATCAGGGGACTTCAACGTGGACATCTGCAAAAATCTCCATGTCGAAAATGTTCGTCATCTATTACTTCGTTATACTACGTGTTATTGCGAACTAGTGCGATGATAATTTATTATGTCAAAGGCGTATTGTTCAATGAGTTCGCCACCCACGGGTTGTAAAGCCGTATAGGCTGTATTTGTTAGTTGATCGGCGACAGTTAGTTGGACAAGAAGAGTCCGCATGATATTTTAACGGAGGTTTCTAAGAAGTAAAACAAAGTATACAATTTCTTGCCAGACAATTTAATATACACTATAGAAAACGAATATTGATTTATGGCCACAAAGGGATGCGTACACTAAAATTCATAACATGAAATTGCAGTTGCACTATCCCTAAATATTTCTAAATGCCTACAATATTTATTAGGGGTCAAGTGGGCCCTTAGTTTCGGTGGAGTACCATAAAGTAATAAAATAAGATACAATAAAGAAAAAGTTGAGTGTATATCGGGAATAATTTACAATGTCTAACAAACAGCAGATGTGGTACATGCAATTCAAGAAAAGGGTCTGGTTCGAAGATTAACGTAAATATTCTATACAGAGTGTATAATAACAAAAATGTGATTTAAAAGTTTGCTCGGGAGTAAACACTACGTATAAAAAGTAAAAACGCATTATTACTATCCCATTCTCGTTTTTAATCGACGGACAGTATACATTCTTTCTGCCTAATGTAATGTTATGTTGGTTATTACTTAGATTAAACATTAGCAATGTTAGCACATAGGTGTGATTTTACAGGTACTTAGTGGTATCTATGTTCCATATGTTCAGGTAATAATTCTTATATTTTGGTCACAGTTATTATATGTGATTTTTTTAGGATGATATTAGCTATTTCTGTGGTATATAACTTCATTTCTTTGTTAGATACATACACATTGGTAATACCAACACATTTTCTATATTAAGTTTAGTCAAAGCCATTAGTGGTGACATAATAAAAAGAACTAACAACAGTAATATATATTCATGTTTATTAATGCTTATTTAAGATGTCAATTTAAACACATACTCAATATATAAACGTAGATCTCTATATGGATGAAACTTTACGTACATACATAATATGTTCCATATTTAAACTGTAATAAGAAAAGCCTACCCCAAAGAAAATGATATGTCAAATATGTTGGTTCAATCGCTCTGGAAACAAGAACAGATTATTATTGATTTTCAGTGGAGAAAGATGTCAAGAGATAAATTGAGAAACGTAAAGTAAGGAAAATAAATGAAAGTGTTAAAACTAAACATTAATAGCAGTCACAGGTTGAAGAGTAACAATGAATTAACAGTTGTACAAAAGATAATCACAACAGTTATCGAAAAATGTTAGAAGAATAAGTATTTGGAATACACAACACTTTAAATTAGATTGTATCTAATTTAAAGTGTTGTGTATTAGTAATAGTCCTCTGCTTACTGTAGTAAGCAGAGGACTATTGAAGAAACAGTTTTAAGAAGGGAAGGCACATCAACAGTTGAAGGAGGATAAAAGGATAATAATTTCGCATACAAAACACACCAAAATTCACACATTAAGCTTAGTTAGTTGAATTATATAATAAAAATTGGGGGAAATTTAATTTTTTTTAAATTTATGATACATATTTAAGGGAATGCTTTTAAAAATCGATTAAATAAGTCTATTTAATAAAATGTACTAATATTTACTGTATATTGAGATTAATTGGAGTTTATTTCATGTAATTCCTCACATGCTTGTGATAACATTTAAGGTCATTTACAGTTACGAGTTTGTGGTTATACAACTGATAATCAAACTGTAAATGACCTTAAATGTTACATATTAGTAATACCAATACATTTTCAATATGCATATATAGAAAATGTATTGGTATTATCAATATGTATGTATCTAACAAAGAAACGAAATTAGATACAACAGCAATAGCTAATATCATCCTAAAAAAGTCACATATAATAACTGTGACCAAAATATAAGAAATACTACCTGGACATATGGAACATAGATACCACTAGGTACCTGTAAAATCACACCTATGTGCTAACATGGCTAATGTTTAATCTAAATAATAACGAACATAACATTACACTAAGCAGTTTCCGCATTTTCATATATAATTTTGTGTTGACAGCGAAATAAATTAAGAAACTATTAACACGTTACTATTACGGCAACTGAAAAGTAATTTATAATATTTCAAAATGCACAGGGGAACATGCAACGATGTCATTTTTAATAACTTGCTAATGTTAATATGACAGAATATACTTCTCTCGGTGACATACTTCCTCCTGTACAATCGGGTTTCCGTTCAGGCTATAGCTGTGAGACTGCACTCTTGAAAAATACGGATGATATTCTTGAGGCAACGGATAATAGCTTACTGACATGCTTGGTTCTGTTGCACTACAGTAAGGCCTTTGACACTGTTGCTCACCCCATATTGCTGAGTGTCCTGCAGCATGTAGGTTTTGGTGGTTTGGCACTGTCACTGTTTGAGAGTTATTTACGTGATCGTACACAATATGTGGACATCAACGGCTGCTTGTCTGACCCTCTAAGTGTCAATCGGGGTGTGCCTCAGGGCTCTGTCGTTGGGCCTGTTTTGTATTCGATTTATGCCTCTCAGTTTTACAAGGGTTTGACTTCTTGTAGTTTCCATGCATATGCCGACGACACACAAATTTATTATTCCTTTCACCCTAGTCGGTGGAATGAAGCTGCTGCTAATATGAACCGAGATCTCGATTATTTGCACAATGTTTCGCTCGCGCATTGCCTTACCATTAATCCTAACAAATCAAAGGCGATTTTATTTGGCTCCAGGAAAGTTTGTGACAATATCTCACAGATTTTTAGCCTGAAAATTAATGGTGTTCCTTTGCCGTTGGTGCAAAATGCTAAGAGTCTAGGTCTAACTTTGGATAATACGCATAGGTACCGTAAACACATTTCAATTTATATTCGTAACGCGTATATGAATTTAAAAAAATTGTATCCTTACAGGCATATTTTTAATGCTACTGTGAAGAAGAACCTTTGCGATGTTTTTGTTTTGTCCCATTTCTCGTACTGTGTTCCTGTATATCATCCTGCATTGGATACAATAACGAGGAATCGTATACAGAAGGTGCAAAATTCCTGCTTAAGATATATTTATTGTATACGAAAATATGATTCTATTTCACATACGCTGGCCAGTACTGGTTGGTTGAGTATGGAGGACAGGCGGGAGCTGAGATGTTTGGTTATGTACCATAAAATACTTTCTTTGATGTCGCCGCCTTACCTATATACCTAATAAGATACAGTTTAGGACCGACATACACAACCTCACCACCAGATTTCGAGGTAAAATATCTCCGCCACGGCACAGAACTGCTCTATACCGGAGGTCATTCATGTTCAATATCTACAGCAAGTATAATTGTCTGCCTTATGAGATTGCTTCTACCGTCACGTCTTTTCGCGGAAAAGTTAAGAGATATTTAGAATCACGTGGGACATGAATGTGCGCCAGTGGTTAGGGGGTTATATTAATGTTGTGTGGTATTGTGTTTGTGTGGAGCCGTTCTAGACTGCACAGTGGAGCTCCTTTTCTTTTTTTTTTTTAATTATATTGTAAGGGGTATTACTGCAAGGTATTACACTTGAATTTGTGGTATTGCTGAAGATATACGAATTGGAATTCAATGTCAGATATTTTTATGTATTTGTCTCGATTTTTGTAGTTTTTAAGCACTTGTTTCATAGTTGTATAGTACTGATCAAGGTTAAGTTGAAAAACAGCTTAATGCTGAACTTCGCCTTGAGATTGATGCCTAACATATTGCCGTGGTATCTTGCATATTAATAAGATAATAGTAATAGTATTAAGACTTAATTTAAGTGTATAAAATATAAAAGAAACAATAGTAACAAGTTTATGGTATTTAAAAATTTTTAACATGAGTATATTGGGTTGCATACACTTTTATGTAGACATAAAAATTGGATTTATATTTACAATTTAAATAAGTACTAAAATAAAAGACGAGATAGAATTTAAGATGTATATATATTTCTTTTATAGAAAAGAGAAACAAGATGTATGGTTTGTGTATAAACAGAATTCGATATACACGAGAGAGAAATAATTGAATAATTATGTAAACTTGAGAACGTGCATAAGGTAATAAAATTTATTAAATAAATCATACAAAAAGAATAAATATTTACCTTAACTTATGACTAGATAAGTAAATAAAAAAGGATATAAATATAGTGTTTTTTTTTTATAAACGACAGCTGGTAATAATAGAATACATTCAGGAATTTGTATATGTAATATCATGTTTCATAAACAGTAGAGGGGTTTTGTACGGTTTTCGATAACCTACAAAATAAAAAGAAAAGATAATGTGAACTTGGTTTGTAGTTTATTACAAATAGATATATCACCGTTGGAGGAGTCTTGGATAGAAGGAGGAGACGAAAAGGCAAACCACATGGACCATGGTAGTACGAGTAATCTTATTAAAGAATACCTTTTGTTTGCAATGTTTTTCCAAGATTGCCGAGAGCTGGACATGAAACAAGAATAAGATTTGTGTTAGCTAATGGAAAGAATAAATTCATAGACAAATATAAAGAAGAGTTATATTAATACAAGTATACCTACGTTGGAGAAACGCTGAACAATTTATAGGAAGTTTTTAAGTTGTAAACAGACAATTCTTGGGGTGTTGACCTTTTGCGGTGAGGAACTGTCAAAAAGACAACAAGTGCGCGTGTGTGGGTGTTCAAATCACTACGGCAACTTGAAAGCCAGGAGCACTGAAGATGCAGGGTGACAACTTAAAAGGTAGTTTCTGAAGATGGCGTTGAGAACGGTCACGTGTCTTTCCCGGGAATATAAATTGAAAACAAGAATCGACAAGATTCATTCATTGACATAGATTCATTGACATTCATTCATTGACATTAATTCATTATATTAATTAATTGATACACAGTTTAGCTGGTTATATAAATCGTAGGGTTAGATACACCACGATTCATATTGATTTCTTTTGTATTAGCGTGTAAATTTTATTTTCATTCAAGTTTCATTCATTTTTATTTTCTTTGTTTAATTGTTTTTGTGTAATTTTGTAAAAATAATGGAGATGCACATGACCGAATTTGAAAAGTTTTTCAATGATTCAAAGTAAGTTAGAGGCAAAGACTTATCAATGTGGCTATACGAATATTGAAATATATCGTGCGGACGTATATTCAGTATAACGTTATGCAACAGGCATAATAAATATTTTCCTGAGATAGTAATAAGCATTCTTTAGTTTCAAGTTTAAAAGAGATGAAATAATTAATGGTGTTGAGTGTTAAGAGGATATAGCGTGCAAATGTATATTTTCTGGCACAGTATTTGGCATCATTAATAGTTACAATAAAATTTTGATTATGAATTAATGATTTAAGATTAGATTTGAAATAAGGAAAGTGCTTCTGGGTAGCGGACTCTGAAATGCTAGCTATAACGCGTGCGAATGGTTATAGATAGTAATCAGATTCAAGCTTTTCTCCAAACATTGACCATAGAATAAACAATATACAAAAGTTAATTGGATTTATTTGTTGATAAACAGGAAAATATTTTTAGAGTTCTATTTAATTAAGTATAAGAAAATATATTCGTATCATAAAGAAACGTTACAACCTAGAACAAGGTACAAACGTTTTCTTATAATTATGTTTCTTTTAAAATAAATATAGTGAATACAGTATAGCGATGCTATATTTATTTTTATGTAATAAATATTAAATAAATTCGACAATTATGTGTTATATGATTTCTGGTTTTTCATTTTAAATAAGCTATAACCTTATCCCAATCTTAAATAAAACAAGAGATTAGACGAGAGGGAAGAAATTCAGATACACTGAAGAATTCACGAATACTTATAAAGTACGTGCTGTTAAGATAAATAAAATACACATCAGGATAATAAAAATTATCATCATCTTAATTATTTATGTTGCTGAAACAGCACACAACATAATTTATTTGGTAAGGTCTAATGTATGGCAATACTACAATTATCATATTCAAATAGTTATGTTGCCACAGCAATATGTATGTATTTCTTTCATTTGTTTATCTTGTATTAGTCTTTGTATCACGGTATGTTAATGTATCAATAAAGGCATTTATTATTATTATTATTATTATTATTATTATTATTATTATTATTAATATCACTTTAAATTTAGATAGTTTTTTAAATAAATTTTTAAATATATTTTTAAATATTTTTTTTAATAAAATTTTATTGGCATGTATTCACGTCATGAATAACGTACGATGATTACTACAAAAATTAACCTATATGTGTATACTTCCACGAATGCAGTTATTGCGAGGGAAATGTATATACATCGATGTTTATGTACATACAAATAAAATAGAGAAGGTAGAGGTCAGTATCATGTACTAGTTAATTTATGGAATAAGCGAGACTCAATTCACCAACACTGGCAAACAATAAAACGATTATAATTCATGTACAGAGTGCTCCGCCGCGGGAATTGTTGTTTTATAGTTTTGCCCATGAGTTGCGCATTGGTAAATATTTTATCTTCATGTGAATTTCAGTCGCTGTGAATTATCAATACAAGTACATTGGTATTGCCGCCGCTAACACAAAGACAAGAGTTAATTGCTGATGAATGATAAATGAGAGAAGTGTGTGATATAGTTTACCGCATTTAATTATGATTATACAATTATTCTTTGAATACCCTGGCGCATTTGAAATTATTCTGAACTTCCATTACGATTTTGTTATTATAGATACTCGTAGTTTTGTTAAATAATAGAGAAAATAAAATCTAAATTGCGTCGAAATGAATATGCATTTCAAGCAACAAATTGTTAATACTTGAAACGTGATATACATAGGCACGGTGCATATACCGTAGTTGACAAGTCTTAATTTCTGTTTATACTTCTATCCCATGCAGAAGATGACCTTCTAATATGCAGCGATGCCTGCTTGCCAACAGTGTCGACTTTGTCGACTGCGGTATATAAGATAATCCAGAAAATAAGCAGTAGTATAATCGTAATTTCATTTTTCGAAAATCTCGCAAATGATTAAAATATCTAAATTATCTGAAAAGGTCGATCATTAACGTCATACAGAGATATGGTTAGTAGTTTACCGGAAATAATAAGTATAACAGCCCCTAGTAGGGTCTAACGACTACCGAAATAGTTTGACCCGATGGTTATACATGCCCTCCGAAGCACGATAGCAGCTCACAGATATTTTCCGATGGTGCTGTCGGGAAACAAACACCTGTTATGTACTATATCTTCAAAACAAATGCAGCTTGTAATATTGCATTTGATGCAGTATTCTTTCAAAAATAATTTTAGGCATTTTAAAAATGTAAATATATCAATATTGTTAGATTCTAAATTTTAATTTGTTATTGTTAGGGCGTAATTTCTTATTCTATATTTTTTTTGAGGGTCCGTGGTATGTTTACTTGAAATTAGAATTTTAATTTGAGTTTAGTATTTCGCATTCTGTGGTTGAATTAATATTTATTTACCTTTTTGAGAATTGTCGCGTCAGCTTCCGATGGTACCCTTTAGTTGATCTTCCTTCTTATAGACATACAGTAGATTTCTGTGTTATTTTTGTACATTCCTTAATCTTAAATTAACCGACATTTTCAGTTATCGATATCTTCCTAACCATTAAAGACAGAACAAAACAAAGAAGGGCACCTGGTAGTAACTTTTATGTATAATTTAATAATCTTAATTAAAAAATCTAGGCCAATTCAACTTTTTTTGTTAAATGTCAGTCCGAATTGGCAATTACTTCATTAAAATGTTTGATTTTGTTTTCGAATTTTCTGATTTCATAGATATGAGGTTTGCTATGTTTTTTTTTTTAATTTAATTTAAGTCTCTGTTAATCATTTTTAAGTTTTTTAAAATATCTTCAAAAGTTGTCAATAAATGTCAAATCTAAAAGTACTATCAAATACTTCCTAAATGTCTTAACAACTTTGTTAATTTGACCGATTCTATGTCTTCTACATTAAGAAAGTTACCCATATAGGGAGACAAAAAAGGGGCACCTGTATATACAAATAGAATCTTACACGTTGGTACTTAAATACTTTTATTTAGTATGAGATCAAACTGTTTGAGGGTTTTGTTGAACATCATAGCTGGTATCTTGTACCAATTTTTGTGCACGAAAGCTTTCGTACTTTTTCTTAGCGACTCTGTGTTCATTGACTAAACTGTCAGATAATTGAACACCAAAATTAATCCTACTCTTTAAAAAAGATGCAGTTCAATGAATGTCCCCACAAAAACTCTCGAATTTAGCAAATAGTATTTCATGGCAAACACTGCCAACGCTCAAGGTAAACCCATGAAACTTGCTGCAGTTATTTCTCGATTATTCCAATCATGAAATATTTCCCGTAAAAAGTGAAAGAACCACGCAGGTGTGCTGCATTTTTAATGCATACTTTGATATTTATTACATTCTAAATAGGAACTCAGAAAATTGTTAAAATGCAATAATTTGCTCATAAACGAGGATGACTTTAACGAAGCAGAGATTTAAAGTAAAACACTTAAATTATACATTTTTTTTTCAAAATATTTCTCTCTAGCATTAATATACTTGAACCAGTTTTATAATAATCAGCACCAAGGTCGTCTCTTCGTCTGGAATCTTAATTCTTATAGTTTTTCTCGAACAATGTGACTAGTGTGTAGCAGTGGCGACCCATTATCACTATAAAATAGCATCATCTTTCAATCCATTTCTGGGATTCTTTTCTGTCTTGTCAATTTTTAATTTATGTACTGTCGCCATGTTTGTTGTTTTTGATTGAAATGCGACACATCTTGACCTTTGAAGGAGCATCGTTAACCAATGTTCACTGCTTATCCATTAAAATCCCAGTTATGTTCATCTTCTTAATACAAGTAATGAAGTGCACCAAGAATAGCGCGTTTAACCATTTTGGAACTTTCTCCAAGTGTTCTTGAATCAGTTGTATTTGTCATACGTCAGACTATATTGCAAAGTTAAATATCCTTTTGTAAATGCATCACAAACATATTGCCGTGGTCTCTTGCATATTAAAAATAATAGTAATAGCATTAAGAATAAATTTAAGTATATAAAATATAAAAGAGACAATAAGAATAAGTTTTATTGTATTCAAAGATTTTAAAATAAGAGTACACTAAGTTGCATATATTTAAGTATAGAAAACATAGTCATAAAAATGAACTTATATTTACAATTTAGATATTAAACAGGTACAAAATAAAAGACGAGATAAATTTAAGCTATATATATATTACTTTTATAGAAGAGTGAAAAGATTTAGCCATTTAAACGCAGTAAAATAAATAAAGAGGATCAAATCCGATATGCACGAGAGAAAAATGTAATTGAATAAATTATGTAAACTTGAGAACGTGCATAAGGTAATAAAACTTTATAAAAGAAATTAAAATAAGTCATGCTAAAAGAATAAAATTTACCTTAACTTATGACTATATAAGTAAATAAATAAAAAGGATATAAATCAAAATATTTCGAGACCATACAATCAACAGTCGTGTTTTTATAAATGACAGCTGACAAATAATAAGGTATATTCATGAATTCATGTATGTAGTAATATATTTCATAGACTGTAGACAGGTTTGTACGGTTTGATGACCTACAAAAAGAAAATATAATGTAAACTTGGTTTGTAGTTTATTACAGATAAATATATCACCGTTGGAAAAGTCCTGGATCGAGGAAAGCAACGAAAAGGCAAACCAGATGGATCGTGGTAGTACGAGTAATCTTATAAAAAGAATACCTGTTATCTACAATATATTCCCAATTTTACCGACAGCTGGAAATAAAACAAAAATAAGAATTGTGGCAAATAATAAAGAAGGTAACAAATTCATAAACAAATATAAGGAAGAATTATATTAATACAAGTATACCTACATTGGAAAAATGCTGGACAATTTGAGTGAAAGACTTTTAAAATAAGCACACAATTCTCAAGGTGTTGACATTCTAAAGTGAAGGAACTGTCAAAAGACAATAAGTGCGTGTGTGTGTGTGTTCATATCACGATGGCAACTTGGAAAGCAGAGATCTCACTGAAGACGCAGGGTGACAACTTAAATGGTAGTACCGAGGATGGCGTTGAGAGCGGTCACTTCTCTTCCAGGGGATATAAATTGGAAGACAAGAATGAACAAGTCGGATTAGTTAGTTATCTGGAAAGAGATTAAAAGCGACGTAAAATCGGAGGGTCAGATACACCACGATTATTTTCATTCATATTTATTTCTTGTATTAGCGTAATAATTTTATTTGTATTTAAGTTTCATTCATTTTTCTTTGGTTAATAATTTTTGTATTTTAAAATAATGGAGATGCAAATGGCAGAATTTGAAAAGTTTTTCAATGATTCAAAGTAAGTTTTCGATACAAAGATTTATCAATGTTGCTATGCGTGTATTGAAATATAATGTGCAAATGTATATTCAATATAACATTGTGCAACAGGGATAATAAATATTTTCCTGTAATAATATGCATTCATTAGTTTCAACAACACAGAAATAGAATTATTAATGGTGTTGGCTGTTAAGAGGATATAACATGCAAATGTATATTTTCTGGCACTTTATTAGACATCATTAATTCTTGCAATAAATTTTTGATTATAAATTAATGATTTCAAATAGATTTTTAAGAAGGAATGTGTTTCTAGGTAGCGGACTTTGAGATGTTGGATACAATATGTGTGAATGGTTGTAGACAGTAATCAGATTCAAGCTTTTTCTCCGAACATTGACAATTATACCAATGCGAAGTTCTAAGTTTGTCAGAGCATTACGTGCGAATATAATGTCTCTGATGGAATAGAATTAGCATAAAAATATCAATAGTATACTAACGTTAATTGAATTTTATTTTTTTTGAAACAGGACAATATTTTTAGATTTCTTTTTTTTGATTAAGCATAAGAAAAATATATTCGTTCTATAAAACATTACAACCCAGAATAAGGTACAAATGTTTTCTCTTAATTATGTTTCTTTTTAATTAAATGGTGAATATAGTATAGCGATGCTATCTATTGTGAAATAATGTTAAATAAATTATACAATTATGTTTTATATGGTTTCTGGTTTTTATTTTAAATAAGCTATAACCTTATCCCAATTAAAGGAAAAACAAGAGATTTGACGAGAGAAGAGAAATTTAGATACACTGATAGAATTCACGTATACTTATAAAGTACGTGCTGTTAAGATAAATAAAATATATATTAAGGATAATAAAAATTATCATCATCTTTATTAGTTATGTTGCATGTATATGTATACTTTATTTTGTAATTTAACCATTACAGAAATTGTCACAGTGCTCTTTTACAAGTCACAAAGACTATAGTTAATATAATAGATAAAATTAATTAATATAATAGATAAAATATATGTGAGTAGGTATATAAAAATGTGTAAGACACTACTACTTATATTAGACAAACAACACCTATATACATATATGGATTAGACTAGTCTATTTAAAATTCCCCTATGGAATAACACTCTCGCTCTAGCAGAAACTCTTTTACTTCTTTTTTAAATCTTCTGGGTGGTAATTTTCTTATGTCGCTCGGGATACGGTTATATAATTTAGCTCCCCAATAATCCATTGATTTTTGCGTGCATTTTAATCTGTGGTATGCTATTCGAATATCATCCCTGCTGCGTGTTTGATGTTCGTGGAGATGGCCATTATTTGGGAAAATATCTTTCTTGCTGTGCACGTATGTAACGACGGACAAGATGTAAACTGACGGCAGTGTAAGAATTTTTGCTGATGTAAAATGTGTCCTGCAACTTTGATTAATTTGTAGGTCAAGAAGGAACCTGATAGCGCGTTTTTGCAGGACAAATATTCTACTTGCCTCCGTCGCTATTCCCCAGAAGAGCACTCCATAACTCATAAGAGAGTGAAAGTAGGAGAAATATGCAGTTTTGGCAGCTTCGTAGGTTGCCACGTGTTTTACCCTCTTTGTAGCATATAGTGCTGATGATAACTTGGTTGCTAAGATATCAATATGCTGTTGCCATTTCATATTAGTATCCATAGTGATCCCCAAGAATTTGGCTTCAGATGGTATACAAGTTTGTGAATGTCAAAATTTGTGTCTTATTGAGGTTGACTTTTAGCTTGTTTGCTGCGAACCAGTTATTGGCTTCTCTTGTAACATTTTCTGATGTCTGCTTAAGAGTCTTGCAACTATTCGCTTTTGTAAGTAGAGATGTATCATCTGCATATAGGCAAATTTCAGCTCTGTCAACGTTTGATGGTAGGTCGTTAATGTATAATATAAACAATAGTGGGCCAAGAATTGAACCCTGGGGAACTCCACATGTTGTTTTCCTAAATTTTGATTGTGATTAGTTCCATTCAGTTAACTGGATTCTGTCACTGAGGTAGGACTTTAATAAGTTGAACGGTTCGCCTTTTATTCCGTAGTAGTTTAGTTTACTCAGTAGGATGTCATGATTCACTGAGTCGAAGGCTTTTGTTAAGTCTAGTATATTCATTTCCGCCCACATACCAGAATCAAAAGCTTGGTGTATGTGCTTGACCATATGTGCGATTCCACTACACGTTGAGCGTTCTTTTCTGTAGCCATGTTGTTCAGGTGACAGATATTTATTACTTTCTAAATAATTAATTAACCTTGTGAAAATAGCCCGCTCAAAATACTTTCGAGATCGTCGGTAAGATGCTGATGGGGCGATAATTTTCACATTTATTTATGTCGTCTTTTTTAAATATCGGTAAAACTTTTCCTACTTTAAGTATCCTTGGGAAAACTCCTTCCTCCAAGCATTTGTTAAAGATATCTGCCAAGGGTGTGCTTAATTTCCGACTTAATTGTCTCAACAAGTTAGTTGAGATTTCGTATATATCTGTTGTGTGTTTGTCCTTAAGTTGACTTATAATTTTCTGAACTTCCATATCACCTTCCATCAAATCATAATCCTACTTATTCATTAATATATACTGAGAACAAAAATGATAGTAAGATAACTTTCTTTAAAATTTCTTATAATTTTCATAAAACATTTGTCACTTAATATTGTCAGTGAAGTTAAGAAATATCGAAAAGCTCTGCACAAATCTGGATACTGCATATAATTATTTAAAACTGTCAGACTGGGTACTTAAAACTTTGTAGAATTAAGACGAATTAGTACTGCGAAAATTTGTAAAAACTTCCATGTTTTATATTTCGTATTATTCCATTACTGCCACCCTGTAGAATTGAAGATGACCCAACAAAGTTTTTAAAAAATTGTATGACGATATATTTGCAAGCGATTCCACACGGGCAGGATTTTTATTTTGTTTTAAGTCGCTATACAAAATTTTAATCTCATAATCCTTTCTTTTCTCCTGGGTAATTTCGTTCTCGACTTCCTGTGGGAGTAAAAATATAAGATAGGATCGCTTCGGAAAACAAAGTAGGTACAGGACGAGCTGCGCCGAGGTAGTGCCTTTTGTTAAAGAAACATAAATTAAGTTTAGAATGTGTGCATACAGAACTGTCCAAATTGAATTGTAAGAAAAGGTATTTCAGGTATTATATACGAATATAATAAAACGTGCAGATATAACTTTAAATAATGTTATTCACCAGTCCATTGAAACTCATGTTTCCTAATATTTTATATGTTTGAGATATATCGCTCTGAGTACCAATCAAATTCTTATTAACGTCAAAGAAAATGATTTTGAAAGAACAATTTAGTTTTTTATTGATTTATCAACAATTGGATGTATAAATTATTGTGTAAATGTTTGTGATTATTCTGTTATTATATTTCTTTAAGGGTTTATTGTGTATCTCGTGGTATATTTACTGTAGAAAAATTATGATTTCACAATCTGAACTACGCCAGAATAATTTAAATCAGATATATCGAATAGTTTTTAACAAAAACATTTTAATAATTAATTAAATTCTTGCTAGATGTGTATTTCAAAGATCTGCGTTGGGCCCCTTCATATCTATAACACAACAACTTCACTACTGAGTAAAAATGACGATAGTTAGACATTGATGATATTGCAACTTAGCTCAACCTGTAATCGAATTTTTAATGAGCATAATGTATGTCAGTGTCAATTTTTGGGTTTGAAGGTGTTCCTTAAAACTTAGTCTGTTGCAACTTCCTTATTGCTAAGAGGCACAAATATCGTCTTGTAATATTGAGTATCTAGTATTACCTTTGCAAGCTACTGTAGTCTTTTCTGTTCGACTTGAAAAGTCGCACAAATTAATACAATTGCTAAATAAAAATTGCGAGAGTTCCGTTTCCTAACATTAAATAGATAACATCAGTAATCTGGTGATTATTTGATATATACTCAACATTAAACACGTAAAGTACAGAAATAAATTGTAATCGAGACAAGTGTAATAAATGTACACGCGTCTCGAAAATCTTTGACATCCTATGTCAAAAATATAATTTTGCGTTTCTACATTACCGGTTCTTTTGTAGGTCCAAAGAGAATATCATCGTCACGTAATAATTCTGCAAATTCCTTCACAGTGAATTACATCAAAAAAATCAATTTGCGGAATAGAAAATAAATGCATTAAAGAGAAGACAGAGAAATTAGAATTTGAACATACAAGAAGTACCAACTTAAAGTGGAATGGTCACATACCACAACCACACGGCGTGTTCCTATTGACTAGAAACAAAGCCATTGCTCATATCGCTAAAACGGCATTTCCTAAATCCATTCCATTATGTAAATTCAAACAGCAAGTCTTCTACTGTGATATTTAGTTTAAATTGTGAAACAATTGTTGTTCACCAAATGGGACAACGAAGAATGTTCGAAATCTGATACTTATAAAATTTATCAAAATAAATCCATCATGTTGATATGAAATTCGAAATTTGTAAAAAATGAGGAAAACATAATTTTAAGGCGACATCTGCACGGGGTGGGTCTTCCCGGTACTCATGATGTAATAGTATCTGTTGACTTAAAAAAGGTACATCTCAAACTATTTCTTTATTTACAACTTGGCATTAATGATGTAGTTAATAGCTTAGGTATAAGTATAAATAAGCCATCCCTGTAAATTTGAAATCAGTGTTGTTCTGTGTGCGGTGTATAGACAACGCGGTTTTTAATCAGTGCTACTGAAGGTGACAACATATTTGTCGAAATATTTTTTTGTGCTTGAGTGTTGGAAAGGTGTTTTAGTGTTTTTGTTTAATATGAAGCCACAGACACCTAGTTCCTTTATGGATTTAGTCTCAAATTTTTAAAGAATGCATTTTGTAAAACTAACATTCTTGTTCATAATATTATGTATTATAATAATTAATAAATCAAGTTTTTCATATAAAATTTAAGGGAATTTCCGAATATGCAATATGTAGGCAATAATATTACGCAGTATAGTTATTTACGAACCAAGTGCGGGAAGACTATTTTCCCGCATGAGCGCACATTGTAAGCACGAGCGACCGCAGGAAGCGAGTGCTTTTAATTGCGCGAATGCGTGGAAGTTGTCTTCACGCAAGTGGTTTGTACAATATTTTTTTGTACGAACATTAAATTAAAAAAATATTATTGATTAATGTCATTGGTATCACACCTAACCTAAGATAGATTACCTAATTAATTTAAGCATTTCATGTAGGTATGTAACTATTACTCACCTTTCCCTAAAATTAAGTTATTATATTCTTACACATGGCAAAGATGAAGTATTTATTCTTATATTTATAAATTTATAGTACATTTATTGCGTTTTTTGGTTTAAATACAAACAATTCCGAACTGCCAATATGAATGTCGATGTGGTTCAAATAGATGGCGTTTGAATATAGCTTAAGATGTCGCTTAAAATATCGTCAAATAGATGGCACCACAATGTTTTTGGAAGAATTTTTAATTATTACTCCTATTTCCCCAACTTTTAGTGAAGAATAGTGGAGGGAAGTAGTATTTTATAGACTAAATTTTATTACTACCAAGTTAGATTTTTTTCTAAATGTCCCAAAGTGCCAGTGTTTTTTTTCAATTTTTACAGTCGCCTCAACCGGGAAAACGTATTTCCCAGTCGAGCTACACATGCGCCAAATGTCACTTTACAGGCGGTGAGTACAAAAAATGTATTTATCGATTTAAAATCATTGTTTCCGTCATTGTTTCAATTTGCGTGCGAGGTCTACTGTATATATTTCCTGTTTGCCTTAAAACAACCGAGAATTATAGCTTCCACAACTTCGGATCGGATTTATCGCACCAACTAAACGCCTCCAGTTAAATTGGTAGGAGTTCATTGATGGCAATAAAACGTAAACCCCGATTGAGTCGTTAAATTTCCAAATGTAAAAACTACCTTGCAACTTTATAAAATACCAGACGAGTGCCACTTCACGGAACCATCGAAGTTTATTACTGAAGGATAATATTGCATATTCGCTTGTTATTTGCCCACATACAGACATGTACGCCCAACCCCATTTTGTTTTTTTTTGTCATCTAGTAATTTACCGATCTTGGATGGTAGGTAAAAATGGAGCTACGTCTGTACAAGTCAGACGATTTTTGAAACGGTCCCTAATGGCGCAGTGATGTTCTTCACGACCACTTATACGAGAACGTATATGGGAGGGAGATAGTGCCGAAGTGAGGTTTTATCGGTTACGGTTTATCAAGTTCGATGTTATAAAACAACGCCTTTAATTTTGACAGTGGCTATCATAAAATATCAGCGCGGTCGTTCAAAATAAATAAAAAGAGAAATGCCGCACCGCCCTTTCATTTAAAGTTGGTTTAATAAAAGGAATAAGCTTAACATTTGTCAAATTATGCATTCCTGATTTATTAAGAATATAAATGTACTTAGAACTCACCTAATTTTTTTCTTATATGTAGTAACGAATAAGGAAAAAATTCAAAGTACATTTATATTCTTAATAAATCAAGAATGCGTAATTTGCCAAATGTTCAGCTTAATACTTAAAAAAGTAATATGATGACGGAAATGTATGAACTCGAGATTTTTGCATGATCTGTTTAATTATACATCAACCCCAGGGTTGTACTATAGTAGTGTCTTACGCTGATGACACAAATATTATTGTTACGGGTTCCACTTTGGCACAACTTGTGCAAGGAACCGAGAACATTATGAACAAGATATGTTACTGGGCTGACGCTAATAAAAAAATGAGGTGTGGCAACCACACGACTTTCTTATACGTATGAAAGTGCTACTTCCGGTCCGAATTTTGAAATTTCATTTATGCAAAAAATATTGCAAATCCAATTCTAAATACGTTTGTACTCTTAGTAAATATATGTAGAATGCATAATTTACGACATATTTGCAAGAAATCGTTATTAGGTAAGAGTAAAAGTGATACTTCCGGTCCGAATTTTGAAATTTTTTAATACAAAAGATATTGGAAATTAAGTTCTAAATTCTTTTATATTCGTAGCGTACTTGTCTAAAAAGCATGACTTGCAAAATATTGGCAAAAAACTGATTTTCGATAAGAGTAGAAGACCTACTTCCGGTAGTAATTTCGAAAAATTTTTAAATAAAATGTTTCTCAATTTTAATTTTAAGCACATATTAATTCTTTATAAATTTGTTTAAACTTAGTAGTTGACGAAATATTTGCAAAATTCGATTTTTTCACTGAAGTAAAGTACTACTTCCGGTCCACCGATTTTACTGAAAAACTAATCAGATCTCAAGAGGCAGATTATACACGTAAATACAAAATTTGGAATTGATATCTAAAGCGGTTTGACCGCTGTCGTGGTCACACACACACAGGCACACACACCGACAGACACACAGACATTTTTTAAAAACCACTTTTTTGGTATCAGGGGACTTCAAAACGTGGACATCTGCAAAAATCTCGAGGTCGAAAATTTTCGTCATCACAATACTTCCTTATACTACGTATAAGAAAGTAAAAAGTCATCCGCATGACACCAGAAACAAAGGTCAACTCTTGCCACCTGCGCACCGCTATGCTCTTTTCCGGAAACATCTGGACTATTTGGGGTGTCAACTGTTTAATCGTTTGCCTCCGAACATTAAAAATCTAAATACTTTGTTTGGCTTTAAGAAATCATTGAAGCAGTTCCTTTTGACAGGGTGCTTCTATACTATCCATGAATATTTTAAATGTAATTGTTCTTGTTGCGTTTTATTTTGACAGTTGTGTTCCAGATTTTGCATTTTTATTTTTATTTTATATTATATAATTTAATTTGACTATAATATAAACGAGTTCTACAAGGGACACTATTTATGTATTGAGAATTGGCAACACTGGTATTGCAAGGTAAAATTTGAAATTGTCATCGTAAAGTTTGACATTTTTGACGTTATAGGTAGTCAGAAAGTTTTGACGTGCGAGCAATATTTGTGTTTTTTTGCAGTGTTTAAAATTTTATCTCAGCCAAAATATGGAATTAACTCGCGAAAATTTTCGAGCTATGATTTATTATGACTTTCGACGTGGTCTAACTCAAGAACAATGCATCAATCAACTGAATTCAACTTTTGGTGATGAAGCGCCATCCACACCCACTGTATATCGCTGGTACATTGAATTCAAACGTGGACGTAGTTCGCTCACGGACGAAGTTAAAGAAGGTCGTCCAAAATCGGTCGTTGTGCCGGAAAATATCGATGCTGTGCGAAAACTAATTGAAGTAGATCGTCATGTGACATATCAAGAAATCGAGAGATATTTAATCATTAGTATGATCAGCATACATAAGATTTTGCACGAACATTTGTGTGTTCGGAAGCTGTGTGCGCGTTGGATTCCGCATTTGTTGAAAGATGCTCAAAAAAATGCTCGTGTCGATTGGTGCCGTAAAATGATTTCAAAATACAACTGTGGTGCATCCAAAGCGGTATACAACATCGTCACAGGTGACGAGTCGTGGATTTATTCTTATGAGCCAGAAAGAAAAGGCCAGTCGGCAGTTTGAGTGTTTCAATGTGAAGCAAAGCCAACAAAAGTTGTTCGTTCTCGCAGCGTTAGGACGCAAATGGTGGCGTTTTTCTTCCCGAAAACTGGTCTTGTGGCAACTGTGGCTCTCGAAAATCAAAAGACCGTTAATTCAGCGTGGTATACGACCATTTGTTTGCCTGAAGTTTTCGGTAAATTGAGAGAAACCAACCCAAAACGACGAATCATTTTGCATCATGACAAGGCGAGCTCACACACATCACATGCAACAAACGAGTATTTGGACACACAAAAGATCGAATTGATGGGTCATCCGCCTTACAGCCCCGACTTGGCACCCCAATGACTTCTTCTTGTTTTCAGTAATTAAAGATAAACTGCGTAGACAACGATTTTCATCGCCCGAAGAAGCGGTTGAGGCCTTCGAAACGCATGTTTTAGAGCTACCATCTTCTGACTGGAAGCAATAAAGGTATTCTTCATCAAATTCATTTGTTTATTCTTTCTATTCTCGATACATAAATAGTGTCCGTCGTATAGTACTAAAATTGACATGCTCAAATAGTTTTGGAGGGGTAGCCACAGTGGCTCACAAATTTTAACATGTTTTTTTTTGTATTTTGCTGTATTATGTACTATAACGTTTTCGGGTTCGCAATAAACAACTCGTGCAATTTATTTACTTAATACAGTCAGTATATTCACACACGTAAAATTAATTACAATATAAAAATATAAAACTAATGTATCGCACTTAAAATTATTACAAATAGATTAACACATGTATTTATTTCTATTACTAATATTTATGTCCGTATATTTATGTAACACTACCGTATTTATATCACTTCTATTTATATAACACCGCACCACTGTATTTATTTCGTACTACTTATATTTATGTTTACTCTTCGACTACCACTCAAGAAACTAGTTATTTATGTTTATTTATTTATCTTAACTGTTCCACACGAGACTATTGAATCTCTTATTCCGGAATGACTCATCCATCGGTTCAACTGCTTTTATATACGCATACTAAACATCTGGAACACACCAGAAAAACGCTAGTGTCCTACTTGATAGGCCTGGAATCATTCGAGAGACAGTCGAGACTCTTCGTCGCCCACACATTATATACATGTGGATGATTTATTGCTTTACAATTTGTTTACCAGACGCGCCGAATATTTGTATTTCTTTTTTTTGTAGACTGATTTCGTTACATACTATTGTATATTACTGTATTGTATTATTATTGTTACTGATAATGTCGGCATTTATTTGAAATTTACGACAAATAAACTAAACTAAAGTAAACTAAACTAAACAAGTTTCAATTTTTCATCTACTTTTACAGAGTGATTAACTTCGATCACGATTTCGTTCATTTTGAACCCTGTGCGGCGGATTGTTGAAATAAATTTAAAAGGACCTGTCAACGTCTCAGAGGGGAGTGAAGATGAAGAAGACCGTGACAGCGAGCAGAGAGTATCTCACTGAGACGCCGCGGCTGCATTTGATGTAGTGCAGGGCTACGTAAAGCAACAATCCATCGCGACCCCAGCGGGCATAATTTTTCTGACGCGTTGGCGTAATTTGGATTCACAGAAGAGATATTCTTCTCTTCGATTAAAAAAATTAACAGATTTTTTCAAACCAAAGTAATTCGGTAATAATTAGTTCAGTACATTGTTTAACTTTAAATTTTCAGAAATATAGTTTATATTACTGAGTATCACAATGGTTTTATTGGGACCTTAGTTCTTTTTGAGTTTTGATTTCGGATTAAATAAACTGGGTTCGAATTATCGGGACTGCACTGTATACTTTTAGAATCAGAGAAAAAACTGCCATAAAATAAGGAATTTTATGCATAAAATCCTTTCTTCATCGGCGTAGGTACAAGGGTGACGAGTTTTTAAAATTTATTATATTTACCTTATATTTCGCAATATAATATGTATGTTTCAATAACATACGCGTACATTTTTAGTTATCATTTATTTAGATCTAGAACGTTGTTTATGTTATTTTTCCTGAGATAAAAATTAATTGCCAGTGATTCCGAAATTTATTGCAAAGTCTGTAAAATATCGTCACTTAGCTTTGCTACAACATACACAGAAATAGTTTTCATGCAGAGAATTTCGATAGTTTACAAAATTTCGTTACATGTTTAAATGACGATGCTCGAAGTATTTCTGAGTGCAAGGAACTAACACAAATCCCAAATTTAAAAAATCAGTTGTTATTCCTTCAGGAACACTTTGGAAATTTGCCAAAACTAATGACATATTTTGAAAATTGAATCTCAAATTAAAAAATGAGGTGTGGCCACCACACGACTTTCTTATACGTAAGAGCGTTTCAAACTATACTATATTTTTTTTACACAAAAATTAATCAAAATCCTATTCTAACTACTTCTGTTCTCTTAATAAATTGCTATAGAATACATACTTAGCAAGATATTCGAAAAAAGGACTACTCCCTAAGAGTAAAAGTGTTACTTCCGGTCCGAATTTTGAAATTTCATATATTCAAAAAATATTGCAAATCTAGCACTAAATAGTTGTGCTGTATTCTTGATAAATACATATAGAATGCATAATTTACGACATATTCGCAAAAAATCGCTATTCGATAAGAGTAAAAGTGGTAATTCCGGTCTGAATTTTGAAATTGTTTTTATGCAAAAGATATTGAAAATTACGTTTTAAATACTTTTATACCCGTAAGGTACCTGTCTAAAAAGCATGACATGCCAAATATTCGCAAAAAACTGATTTTCGATAGGAGTAAAACACCTACTTCCGGTAGCAGCTTCGAAAAACTTTTTAAATAAAATTGTTCTCAATTTTAATTTCAAGTACATATGAATTCTTTATAAATTTGTTTAAATTTAGTAGTTGACGAAATATTGGCAAAATTTAATTTTTTCACTGAAGTAAACTGCTACTTCCGGTGTACCGATTTTACTGAAAAACTACTCAGATCTCAAGAGGGAGATTAGACACGTAAATACAAAATTTGGAATTGATATCTACAGCGGTTATCGTGGTCACATAAAGACACACAGACATTTTTTAAAAACATCTTTTTCGGTATCAGGGGACTTCAAAACGTGGACATCTGCAAAAATCTCGAAGTCGAAAATTTCACATTACTTCCTTATACTACGTATAAGAAAGTAAAAATGGATTAACCACATTAGATGTGGCTATTAATAATTCCAAGTGACTTAGACGCAGTTTTTAATAGAAATCCAGGTTTAATAACATTGCGGCAATTGTGTATGCTAAATACGCTGAAATAAAAGAATATTTCCATTACGTAAATATAACCAGTTGCGATGTAGAAAAGACGTTTTCTATCTACAAGGATGTACTTAATTCAAAGACAAGTCTTACAGAAGAGAAAATGAACAAATAGTAGGGTATTTTGTATTTTATAATCACCAGCCACTTGTTATTCAATTATATAAATAAAATTAAAACCTCTTTAAAAATACAACATTTCAATAGCGCGCCCATGGGCGATGAGTCATGACTCGCTCGATTCCGCTCCCTATTCATTATTTCCATATTAATACAAAAGTAGCACCCCGGTTTGATTTCAGTATAAACATAAAGATTTGATTTATCAAATCTTTTTTGACAAAACAATGATTTATGTTCATCGCATGATCTGAATATCGAAGAAGATATAAAAATATAAAATTTGCAGATACGAAAATAATTAAAGAGAAATTGATTTTTAATCAAAGCAATTCTTATCAAAATTTATAATTTAAACTGATTGTTATCAGTCTCGTTGTTTAAGCATAAAGAATAATTTAGTGGGTTTTTATTTCGTTCGATAATCTGCAACGTTCATATATTACCAACGACAAGATGAATGCCAATATAACGGTTCAAAGCCAGATAAGAGCAAATTCGTTAGTTAATCGAGAAAATCAGAGCTGCTAGCGATTGTCAAACATGGACCACCTATTTACTGACTGAGCACTGACTAATGGTGTTTTCCAACATTGATTAATGGCTGCAGCCTTGAAGAGCAATTACCCACATTTCCACAGGAGGTTTATTCATTGCCTCGAGTGCAAACAAGTTGATATATTTTACCGATGCGTTCTAATTAAAGGAAAAATGTCACTGAAGAAGATATATAGGATCGTATTAATTCAGTACCTATATCAGATGCGGGTATGTGTTACAGTATGTTACAGACAGATAATGGAAATTAAACGAAAACAAATCACGATGTTCGTTTTACATCAATGTAGCATAAAAGAAGAACTCCTAAATATCTGTGTATTTATCCAACGCGTCATACATAATTATTATATTTAATGTTGGCCTGTCTATATACATCTGTATAAAGATCATAAATCATTTTGTTGTGTTATTTATGTAACTGAAACTTTGTCTGATATACGTATATTATTATTCGTGCAGATGCATAAATCATTTAAGTTTAGTTTGTTTTACATCGTTAAATGAAAGTTATGCACCACCATACATTTTCATCATTTATACATCGCTTTTACTTTCTTATACCTAGTATAGGGAAGTATTGCGATGCCGAAAATTTTCGACCTCGAGATTTTTGCAGATATCCACGTTTTGAAGTACCCTGATACCAAAAAAGAGGTTTTAAAAAAAATTCTCTCTCTCTGTGTGTGTGTGTCTCTGTCCCTCTCTCTGTGTGGGTGTGTGTGTGACCACGTTAGCGGTCAAACCACTGTAGATATCAATTTCAAATTTTGTATTTACGAGTATAATCTTCTTGAGATCTGATTAGATTTTCAGTAAAATCGGCAGACCGGAGAAGTTAACTTCAGTGAAAAAATCGAATTTTGCCAATACTTCGTCAACTACTAAGTTTAAACAAATTTATAAAGAATCCATATGTACTCAAAATTAAATCTGAGAAATATTTTAATATGAAAACTTTTTGAAATTCCTACCGGAAGTGGGTCTTTTCCTCTTATCGAAGATCAGTTTTTTGCAAATATTTCGCAAATCATGCTTTTTAGACGGGTACATTACGTATATTAAAGTATTTAGAACTTAATTTTCAATATCTTTTGTATAAAAAAAATGTTAAAATTCGGACGTTAAGTAACACTTTTACTCTTATCGAATAGCGATTTTTGCAAATATCTCGTAAATTATGCATTCTATATGTATTTATCAAAAGCACAAATATATTTAGAGCTACATTTGAAATATTTTTTCTATAAAAGAAATTTCAAAATTCGGACCGGAAGTAACACTTTCTTTCGAATATTTATTAAGAGAATAGTAGTACAGTAGGGTTTTGTTTATTTTTTCAGAAGATAAAAGTATTTAAATCTTAATTTAGGACAACTTTTGTAAAATTTGACACACACACACGCATAAGAAAGTGCTGTGGTGGCCACACCTAATTTTTTTATGTTAAGTAAATGTGATAATAAGTTTGAGCTTCAGATTGGTTCGATAATTTGAAAATATTATTCTAAGCACCTGCTACAACACCAACTTAATTCTTATTAGAAGTAGTTCATGATTTAGATATAAACATGGTGACAATTTTAAAGAATAGGTAAGTATAAAATTATTTACTGTTTTATGGAACAACGCCTGTTCGACATACTCGTGTAAAGCATTTCACAGCTGACGAATCATCAGCCTGAATTTTTAGACATTGTTGGAGTTTTTAAAATCACAAGGAAACCAGTTACTGGTAATTTCTTCTTGATGTTCTATAGAAAGTAGTAAGCAAAGCACAGGTTTTCTTTTTATATTCTCTTTTTGTCAAAATTCATTATTTACTTTGATATACAGGTCCAATGTAATTTTGATATTTATATACTTTTGTTTTATTTTTAGGTTTATTTATTTCAGATAATTCAATATTAATTATCATTAGGGAGCGGACACGAAAGGTTGATGACTCATCGCCCATGGCCCCACTATTGAAATGTTGTATTTTTAAAGAGGTTTTAATTTTATTTATACAGGGTTAGTTTAAAATTGCGTCATTAAAAGAAGGGGGTGAAAGAAAAATATGAGTAATGTCCGTACAAAAAAAATCGCGGTCCAATGTGCACGCAGTGACAAGAAATTGATTTTTCTTTCCTCGAGTCCGAGCCTGTTGCAGTTAATATACAAACATTATAATTTTCAGATATTCAAAATAATATACTTCTATTTAACGAAAAAAAAATCATGGTAACTGAGGTTATCGACCTTTTCCACATAAAGGCGTGCTCTTTATACAAAAAAAAACATCGCCAAAAATCTTTTCAATTGCCATTTATTCTCAAAGGTTGCAACTATTTGCATTTAATCCTTTTTTTGGAAGAACTAGATGGTGGTATTTACCTAAATGTTTCAAAGTTATGGACTGACTTTAACTACATTTTGGCCCTAAAAATTTAGAAATTTTTGATGAGTTACAAATAAATTTCTTTTTTAATTTTCAGTTAGACATATATATGTATTATTCAGATTCGTATAGCCTGGTACCTATTTAGCGGTAACCCTCTATATTTGGATAACGAGTAACGTGATCTATAAAATACAAAATACCATATTATTTGTTCATTTTGTAGTTCAAGTCGAGTAAAGGAGTATTGATATTTACTGGTAATAATTTCTCAAGGTTCTCTTATGTACGACTTGTTCTCTTTGAATAAAAAAAGTACATCCTTGTAGATACAAAACGTTCTTTCTACATCGCAACTGGTTATAGGTGCGTACTGGAAATATTCTTTTATTTCAGCGTACTTAGCAGTTAGATTTTGTGTCATCACCTGGAATAGTTTTGAAATTATTAATAGCCATATCTAATGTGGTTAATTCATCTTTTAATTTGAGATTTCGATTTTCACAATATGTGATTAGTTTAGGCAAATTTCCAAAGTGTTCCTAAAGGAATAACAACTGATTTTTTAAATTTGGGATTTGTGTTAGTTCCTTGCACTCAGAAATACTTCGAAGAAGTTTTCAGAAAAGCACCACTGAGAGTAGCTCTTTGCAAGGAAAAACGTCCATCTTTCTCAGTGCCTCCCTTGCTAGTAATAACTAGATGGGAAACATGGTTGGAAGCTACTAGTGTTTATGCAGAGAATTTCGATAGTTTACAAAATTTCGTTACATGTTTAAATGACGATGCTCGAAGTATTTCAGTTGTTATTCCTTCAGGAACACTTTGGAAATTTGCCTAAACTAATCACATATTTTGAAAATCGAAATCGCAAATTAAAAGATGAATTAACCACATTAGATGTGGCTATTCATAGTTTCAAAAGTATTTCAAGTGACTTCGGATGTGGCCTTCGGCAAAAGTTAGACTCAGTCTTTAATATAAATCCAGATTTAATAACATTGCGGCAATTGTGTATGCTAAGTACGCTGAAATAAAAAAAAATATTTCCAGTAGGCACCTATAACCAGTTGCGATGTAGAAAGGACGTCTTCTATCTACGAGGATGTCCTTAATTCAAAGAGAACAAGTCTTACAGAAGAGAATATGAACAAATAATAAGGTATTTTGTATTTTATAGATCACCAGCCACTTGTTATCCAATTATATAAATAAAATTAAAACCTCTCTTAAAAATACAACATTTCAATAGTGCGCCCATGGGCGATGAGTCATCAACCGTTCGTGTCCGCGCCCTAATTATGATATGGCTTTGGGTTTTTCATGTTGAATAACGGTTTTCTAAATAAGCTATCCTATAGGCTACATACAAAATATAAGACATTAACTTCCTATGAACGTGATCCATGTTCGTGAATCCTAAATTAATGCAAAATTAGTTGTAATAAGTGTTTAAACTCTACATTCAGGCAGAGCTTTTATCATATAAAAAGAAATTGTGGGTATCCATTTTTTTAATACATAAAATGGTTTGGTGAAAGAAAATACATCTGGCTGTACAAGTAAATACGTTTCAGATAATTGTGTGTGTTCATTTATGATTTATGACATGATGATATTGATGCCCCGCCCCTACTTCATTAGTTTTTTTGTTCTTCCTCAATATACTTCTCGCTTTCAGAATGTAGTTTATTTTTCTACACCGAGAACGACTGTTTTATTAAGATCCCGCTGTATGGAATTTGTAACTATATTAATGATATTGGCGAGAATGTAGATATAGTATTATTATTATTATTATTAAATTTGACGCCTTCTTACTAACTCTTAGTTTTCGCAGTGATTTGTATTTACTTATTTGCTTCACATGTTGAAGCAATGTTTTACAGAAAACTAAAAAATGAGGTGTGGCCACCACACGACTTTCTTATACGTATGAGTGTTTCAAACTGTACAATTTTAAGAATTTTTTTACACAAAAATTATTCAAAACCCTATTCTAAGTACGTCTGTTTTCTAAATAAATCACTAGAGAATGCATACCTTGCAAGATATTCGAAAACAAGTGCTACTCCCTAAGAGTAAAAGTGTTACTTCCGGTCCGAATTTTGAAATTTCATTTCTACAAAAAATATTGCAAATCTAGCACTAAATACTTTTATATTCTTGATAAATATATATAGAATGTGTAATTTACGACATATTGACAAAAGATCGCTATTCGATAAGAGTAAAAGTGATACTTCCGGTCTGAATTTAGAAATTTTTTTTATACAAAAGATATTGAAAATTATGTTTTAAATACTTTTATACTCGTAACGTAACGAGAGAGAGATAGAGAGAGCAAAAATCGCGACGTCAAAAATTTTCGTCATCACAATGCTTCCTTATACTACGTATAAGAAAGTAAACTGACTTTGGATTATGCCTACTTACCTGGTTTGTATTAGTAGAAAGTAACATAATATTCAGCTTTCTAAATGATAAAAGTACTAATATACATATTCTGAAACTGCTGCGTTTTTATGTTTTTATTTTATTTATACTTTGTATATGTACTCCAGGATAGTTTTTAGCATTTCTTTTTTGTAAATTTGAGTAAACAAATATATATATTTTAACGCATGGTCGGGGGTAATAAGCAAAGACTATGTCCATGCGAATTATTCATTTAAGATATACCAAAAGAAAAGAATTATAGAAAGTGCACATGCTTCCAAAATCAATATTATTTTGTAAGGAACATATATTAAAAAAATAATGTTTTAATTATTAGTTAAAAATAGATCATGTATTTTTATTTAATTATTTCCTTGCTCAACATCCCACCAATTTATTGTCTGTTGAAACATCAATATTTCTATATACATTGTAAATAGTTGTAAAAAGGCAACCCTTAAAAAGTTGAAGAAAAATATAGAACACGTTCTCAGGTCACAAATTATTGGCCAGCTCAACTTGACAAGTGTAATACAAGGCGACTTCCTGATTAAGGAAGTGCAGGGTCTTCATATGCCTTCTTGCTTCCCAAAGTAGAAAGATATTGAAATAAAAATGCTGTTCTTTGGAATATTTCTTTAGGTTGAAACCTTTTCAAACGCAGCCTTATGAAACAGATTTCGACTCTTACCTGCGACAAAACTTTTATAATTTAGTTTCCCTAATTAACACTATCATTGCTGATTGAGAATATAATATTCAATAATTAGCAACATTAGCTTATTAGATAATGTATTTTTTTACAATTTATTAGAAAAACAAGCACAGTTATAATACAAAATTGTTTTTGTCATATTTGAGTTGTTTATAAAATATTGTTCATATTATTACAATTAAAACGCTCCAACATCTTAAACAAATACACATCATTTCGAGGAATAGTAAGTAGCAAGTCGTAAAATACCAGAACAAAAATTAATATATACTGCTATCTTCCAAATATTAAAACAATTACAAAATAAAGCTACCTTAATAACACATTCCTTCAAGTCGTTGAAAAACAGTTAAGGGTAAGGGAACAGTAAACAGAGATTTTTGTAATAAATTCTTTTATAAACCAGTTTAATATATATTCATATTTATGTATTACAAAATTAAATACTGTCTTTCTTTATTTCGTGTTCAAACTTACTACACATGATCGTGGAAGACAGTATGCAATGTTGATGGTCTTAGGACCCGACAAAACATTTTTTATACATTGTCGCCTTTTAAAATAATAATATATGCATGTAATAATATTACATGCATTTACCATTCCTTCAATGTTGAAATTACATATCTTGCAGTTGATGTTCGCAGGTTGATCTACATACATATTCATATATATGTCGTACGTATCGAACATACATACATATCGATGGATTTTTGACAAAACATCGTAAGCGACAAATTTGCCGAAAATGGAACTTGGCTACCAAACTGTTGCTTACGATGTTTTACATGTGATTCCGCATAAGATTTACACCTATCTTTGTTCTAAAAGTGGTCGAAATCGTTATCGTAAGCGCCGATTGTAACCCCATCAAAAGCCCAGTTACTGTTATTTTATCGTAAACGCCGTTCTGTTACTTACAAATAATCGTAAACGCCAAAAAATTTTGCCGGTTACGATACTGTTTCTGTCGTTTACGATAATATTTTGTTCCCATTATGACTGAATAGCAACTCAAAAACAAAGAGTGCAGTGCAGTCGTGAACTTGTCTGCGAGGGAAAATGATTATTAGTTAACCTAAAAAGTGCATGGTGTCACGCTGCGAATTGTTTAGGCAATTTCTTGACTTTTAAACAAATCGGGTGATTATTTTCATTTATAATTGTTGTGATTCGTTGCAAATAATCAAGCTTCTGGTAAGTTATGCACTTCAGTTTTTACTTTTGTTCTATTATTGTTGTTTCATCTTTACAGATGGATGTTTCAAGGGGACAACGTATAGCTTTAATGGCAATTAATAAGCAAAATGAAAGTTTACCGGAGAGTAATAAGATAGATAATATTTTGGTTTTACAGACAGTAAGTAATTCGGTAAACTGTTCCGAAATACTTACAAATACACAAGATGAATATAGTTTTCAAAATACGTCTACTATTTCAAAAACGGAAAAGCAATGTGGAGTACCACAAAGTTCATTAGACGCTTCATTGTTTGATATTAATAATATTCCAGTAATAATTGTTGAAGAAAATAAAGAACATGATCTAGGAGCAGTAATTCTTACTGAAACACTAGATCAATCATATTTGGATAACAGTGATATAAGGGAAGTAACCTCGGAAGAAAATCTAAATGCGACTAAAAGTACCATTGTTGAAAATGATATAATACATAACAAACTCGTTAATTATTCATCTAGTTCAGAATCTGAAAATCATAATGACAGAGAAAACAGTCTTCTTAAAAAGAAGAAATTGAAAAGATTTGATTCCGATTATTCGTTTTACGAGGAAAAAGATTCTGACTTTTTTTATTCGAGTTCAGACTCAGAGCAAATGATCGAAAATAGTACAAATACAGTAGGAGAGTCTGGTTTGAAAAAAACTAAAAAAGTGTCAATGAAGAAAATTAAGAAAAGTGAAAAAACATTGGGTATTTTAAAAACAGTTCAAGAAAATCCATGCAAAAACAAGCGTTGTCAAAATGCTTGTGCAAAAAAATTCACAGAGCAAGAGCGACACGATATTTTTGATTACTATTGGGGACTAGGCACTCATCAGAGACAGAGAGATTGGCTTTTGTCGTGTATTAAAGAAATAGACGTAAAACGAAGACGAATAAATACGGAAAACAGCAGAAGGAACCGAACTTTTAAATACTTTATTACATGGAATGGTAAAGAAAATGAAGTTTGTCAGCAATTTATTCTAAAAACACTTTGCATCTCACAAATGACTTTGAGGTATACAAAGAATAATGCAGGAGACAACATTTTTGCTAAATTAGATCAAAGAGGCAAACATGATCCTCCACACAAAACAAGCATTGAAGATAAAAACCGTGTTCATCAGTTTATCAAAAAACTACCTGCTGTTCCATCCCACTACTGCAGAGCGAGCACGACAAAAAAATACTTACCGAGTGAATTACGAAATGTATCGTTCTTATATAGAATTTTTGTGAGAGATCAATTAGAGTTCCATAAAATAAAGACCAAGGTATCCCTGAAAGTTTTCCGGCACATTTTTAATAACGATTTCAATATTGGCTTTCACCTTCCAAAAAAGGACAAATGTACTATTTGTGAATCTAGAAAGGATGAAGAAATAAAGTTCACTCAAATAGAAGAAATTACATATCAAAACCATATGAGAGACAAAGAAGAATGCAAACAGCTATTCCTCTCCGATCAAAATATTGCAAAAGAAGATAACAGTTTTGTATGCGCGAGTTTTGATCTCCAAAAGGTGCTCAACACTCCTCATGGAGACAACATGATCCTCTATTATTCCCGCAAATACGCTTTCTATAATGAAACAGTTTACGAAAGTGGGACAAGAAATGTATATTGCTACCTGTGGGGTGAGACAGACGGCAATCGTGGCACAAATGAGATCTCTACCATTATTTATAAGTATTTAGAGGAAGTGGATGACCGTGTAAATGTAAAAACTGTATCACTGTATTGTGACAGCTGCGCTGGACAGAACAAAAACAGAGCAATGCTGGCAATGCTACACACATTTTTGAAGAAATCTAAAAATATTCACAATATTAAAATAACGTTTCTTCTTTCTGGTCACACATATATGCCCGTGGACGCAGTCCACGCTACAATTGAAAGATTTATTCGAAAAAGAGTGGTTTGGGCGCCATCGGAGTGGTCAACAATAATACGCAATGCTAGGATAAATCCTAAACCTTTTCACGTTGTAAATATGAAATATTCAGACTTCCTGTCTTGGAAAACGATGACACAAAGTGTGTTACCTAGCACTGTTAATAAAACTAAAGAGGGAAGAACTTTTCAAATAAGTAAACTGAGAACTGCCTTTTTAAAAAAAGGCGAGGACATGATAAAGATTAGATATTCCTATTCTAACTCAGCCGAGGAACTGATGTTGCCCGTGTTTTGTGGATTGGCAAAAGGTTTGTAAACTAAATTTTAATTTTTAATGCTTTATAAAGAAATTTACCTAACTGTAACTGCTTTGGTTGCAGGTAGGAGATCGAAAACTGTTGTAACAAGAGAGCCAGAAATTCTATATCCAAGCCCTTTGGAAATTTCCTCTTTGAAATTTGCAGATCTTATGGAACTATGCAATAAACATGTCATACCACAACAATTTGTTAATGAATATAGAAAGTTTGAAGGGAATAGTAACGTTCAGGATACATTAGCTGAAACAGATGCGGAAGACCAACAGAGTGATAGAGAACTTTCTTAATTATTTTATTGTGGTTCAATTAATGACAATTCTGAGTAAAAATTTTGTTTCGAATAAAGTCGGTTAAGCTTTGTTTTTGTTGCAATACCAGACCTGTTACTCACAAAATATCGTATGTATATCTTAAGCGACAGATCCAGAAAAAATAAAATTTCAACTGGTTTTGACAAACTATCGTATGCAACAATATTCAATGAAAATATAAAATTTTACTCAATTTTATTTTCATTAACGATTTTTTGACAAATAAATTTGCGTCCTACAAATTTTCACTGTTCTCGAGTTGAAAATAAAATTGCTGTAAGAAAAAAACGCATCCTGTAAAATTTGACTTTTGTTGCTTACGATGTTTTGTCAAAAATCCATCGATATGCATTAACTCGCGTTTGCTTTTCACAAATATGCAACTCAACTTCCAAATTTATGAAACGTAATAAATATACTATGCAAATTCAATCTGTGTAGATGTTCTAGATACGACGGCGTGCATTCAATCTTTGCTGCTTAAGCATAGGTACACATTCTAAAATTTTATTCGACCAGTTTGCTCGTGATGTGTGAAAATTCTTGTTATGCAAAAAGACTGCATGGTATGTAGTACGTGCACTGAAACTATTTTCTGAATTCAAATTCGAATATATAATATAGAGAACGTATCTTGATACAGACACGTCGCTATGAATTTAATATATGGTTGCACTTGCAACAACTAGTTATAAGTTGCGTGTAGTTACTGTTTTTGAGAATTTTATTATTTTCCGCCTGTCATTTTGAAGAGAAAAGCACGTATATGTGTTCTTTCAAAAGCGATTTTTGTAGATTGTTAGTTTCATTTTTGCTTTAAATGTATCTTTGCGGATTTGTTTCTGTAATAACCTTTCTTTCCTACGTTATAAAGAAAAGTTTCAATTAAGAAGTTATTCTAAAATAATGTGATAGTACGAATTTTGCATATTAGTAAATTCATAATAAAATTTTGATGAATCAAAAGAAATTTACGAAAAGTAACATAATCAATTTCTTACACCATAAAATTTAGCTGAACGAACGTTATAAAATATCTTTTCAACTTAAAGACAACTACCTATGGTACCAAAAAGAGGAAAGTTGTTTATTTGAAATCGTTTTTGAAAAATTTGAATATCTGTTCATATGAAAGACTACTTGTTGGGAAATGCTGATGTCATCTCTTTTTTTTTTTTGGTTATCTGCTTGCATTGTCCTTATAACCACAAAAATTCTGTGTAAATTGATAATCTTCCGTATAAAACTTGGCAACTTTTTATTAAAAATATGAACATTTTTGAAATATCTGACACTTCCCAAGCTTGATCTGGAGGTTTATCGATTTACGCAGAATGTTCTGTGCTTATCAAAACAATGCAAGTAACTTGGTATAGCTTTTATATTTCAGTTATTTTTTAAGATAATATAACACATATCTGTAAGAGGTTGGCCTGCTGTTTTTTACATGTATGTTTTTAGTGGAATTGTCCTGTACTATATAACATTCTTCGTGATTTATACCAGAAAAAACTTGTAAGATTTCCTCGTTTACCTAAATGTCAAAATGTCTGGGTTTACTAAAGACAAAACCACAAACAGTAAAGCTGTTCTGTATGCTTGTGGTTTCCGTAACTCACCAACTGTCAGCAAGAAATTGCTTGCTATTTCTAGCTGTTTTGGAACTTGTTAATTGCTCTAAAATTGTCCTTTGCTTAATATGCAACTTTCATGATAACTCCAAAATATATCGGAGGTCATCCATGCATTTTATTGGCACATTCTTCTTGCTTAACTGCTGAAAGCGAGGATTAGTTGTTTTTCTTTTTCCTTAGTCGTACTGGAAGGTGGCGTATTTCTATAATGCGGCCAAGCTCCCACTAGAATGTGGATATGCTCGTAATCGAAATGATAGAAAATAACACACTGAGCTATGACATTAAGATAGAATTAAAAAATCTAGGTTCACATAGACCAGATTTATTGATTAAAGTAGAAGATCACAATTCGAAAACTAATAAAACTGTGACGAGAAAATTCAATAGAAGCTCTTACACTTTATCAGACTGATTGTGTGGGTGTAATGTGCAAAATGCTTTGCAGTGCGAATCCGGGGATTTTTCGTGGGTTTATTGGCAGGAATTGACAGCACCCTCAAGGACCATATCAACAAGTCTAATAATAAAGTATTTATGGGTTTGTCAAAAACCATTTAAAATAAATTGCTGGACAGTATCTACGAAGTTTTTCACACTGATTTTAGACAAAGTTAACAAAGCCCACAATATCGCTATACAAGCAGACGAGACGACAGATTCGGTTACATTGTCCCAGTTAGCTTTTATAGTTCGATACGAGTTGAACGGAAATATACAAGAACGATTTCTGTCTTTTCTGCAACCAGAGAATCGTAGTGCTGATTAACAAACGTTTATTGGAAGAACTTAGGAAAATTAAATTGTACCAAACGCCTGCAAAATTAATAATATCACAAAGCTACGATGGCGCCTCAGTTATGAGTGGTAAGAACAGGGGTGTTTCGACAAAAATTAAAGATATTTACAAAAATGCAAATTGTATTCACAGTTACGCCCCGCATAACAAATAAGTGAAAGTTTTCTTTTGCAATCCAGATGGTTTTTCTTCTTTTTTTACAAGAACCCCAAAGCGTACTGCTATACTGGATGAGGTTGTGAAAAATCGACTTTCGCGGGCTGCACCAACCAGTTGGAACTTTAAATCAGGATGTGTTGTGAGTGGCTTTAGATATAAAAAAGAACTTATCACATGTCTGACTCGGATCATAGATGATGAATCTAGTGACCAGTCGACAATAAGGAAAGCTGTGGGCTTGAAAAACATTTTAAATGATTATGATTTCAATTGCTGGTTATATTTTTTTAATAAAATCATGCCGCATTGCAAAATTCTCTACAACCAATTACAACATCGTCAAATTGACAGTATTAAAATACAGTCTTGTGTATCATCATTTAAATCGTCAATTCAGCATGTGAGGAACTCAACTGATTACGATTATTACAATGAAAATAGTTATAACGATGAAAAAGAAGAGGAACATTCCCGACAACGGAACAGAAGACCCCGTTATGAAGACAAACACAAAATGGTTGCTACAGAAATGTGCGACATTTTTATTAACAATATTGATGACCGTTTTTTATTTAGTGATCACCTACCTATAGCTCTTTTTTTCCAACCACCCTTATTCTCAACATATCAAAATTCTTTCCCCGAAACTGAATTCCAGAGAGTCGTGAGGACTTTTAATTTGGAATCAATTGCTTATAAGCATGAATTGGTAGTTTTATATAATAGACAAGATTTTGGAACTGCTTCATCTGCTCTTACATTACTGCAATGTTTCTATGAAAATAATTTAACAACTACATTTGCCGAATCTGTGAAGCTATTGAAAATAATTTGCACCATACCGATGACAACAGCTGAAAGTGAACGGTGTTTTCCTACTTTGAAGAGATAAAAGTATTTTCTAGAAATACTATGCAGGAAAGCAGACTATGTGCCTTAGCAATGTGTTCTATTGAAAACAATTCATCAACATCAACACCAGACTTCAATGAATTAGTTGTTAATCATTTTGCTGATCGTAAGGAACGAGGAATGGAATTTATTTTCAAACAAGTTAATTAAATAACATATTGAGTTTATTTTTTTGTCTGTACTTAAATTTTGATGTTGAACACTCAGGTGCCCTCCCGTCCCAAAAAATCACGGGCCGCCACTGGTTGGGAGGATGCTCAAACAGTTTCCACTTAAAACTGTTTAGTAGGTCTTTTGTGCATGTGGCGGTATACGGGCGGGCGTTATCATGGAGGAAAAAGATGCTACACTTAATACTCTACGTCGTTTGTTCTGAATAGCTCTTATAAGGTTCTTCAAAGTTTCACAGTAGACTTCAGAGTTTACTTTGCTCAGAATTGTCGAAACAAAGCAAATTTTCATAAGTGAATTGTCATTGGTGATGATTCGTGGATGTTTCAGTAAGATCCTGAGACGAAGCGTGTAATGGTACCCGTTTATATTTAATTTAAAATGAGTAAAATTCTCCAAAGTTGGGCGCCATAATGTATTGGTACAGCTTATATTTTAATTAAAATTGTAGAGTTTAAATCTAAATTAAAATTTAAATAACTTGTTTTGCCGGCTAAACTCAAATCAGATTATCTCAGGGCGATTCGGATTGATAAGAAATGATTAAGCAAACGGTGTTCCTAAACATTAATTATATTTAATAAAACAAAATACCATTGTAAAACTTTAAACAATTCGTATATTCAAAACCAATGAATTATATATATAAAACTATTTTTTTTTACATATAACAAAAGAAATAAAATATATTTAAAGACAATTTTAATACATTTTTACAAATAATTAATGGCCATAGATTTTTATGTATATTATTCGACGTAGTCTAACATAAACAACGGATCCCAGAATTTACTACGTCGGCTGGTTTTGTGTACTATTTATAAATACACAACAATATTAATACGGATTAAATTACATTCTCCTTCATAGAACGGAGATGATATATATTTATCAACTTTATTATGTTAATTTCAAATAAAATTTATTTCATAATCTTTAATTCTTCAATATCAAAAATATTTTTATTTACAATAACCTTTTAAAAATACCTTATAATAAATAAAGCTTCTTTCTTGGCTCTTCGGCGATTTCTATCCTCAGCAAACTTTTCTTTGCTTGGCGTTGTCATCAACGGAATTTCCTTAGTAGTCACGATTCTGACGTGACGAATCTCCTTGCTCTGCTTACTGGAGCACAATATATTTTTTTTTTATAAACTTTTAACACTGCACATTTACTCTTTAAGTGCTACTTTAATCACTATTTTTCAAATAACAATTCTTATGATTGTTATCGAATTTATTATAGGAGTTTTCGGTTCTCCTTTTTATAGAACATGTAATGTATATTACTTAATTTCCTGATAGTCGGGGTTTGACGACTTCTTTATGAAGCCAGCCAGTCAAATCCCTCCGACTATGGAGTTAACTTTCCGACTCAAATCAAGTCTAGCAGTTGACTCTCCCGTTTTTAGCGCGTGTTTCTATTTTATATAAAAGTGTCTGTGGTTCCCCTGTCTCTATATAGTTCGGTGATTTCCACTTAAGTTTCCCATACACACTCTTTTACGTAGGCGAATGTTTATCACAACTGTAGCGTTTCTTTCACTGTTGTAAACATTCGGCGCCACGGTTCTTAGAACTAAATACACACTAAGCTTATGACTAATATTTACTTAATAATACCATAACATATTCATTGATTTTAAATATAATTTCTCTTCCAAATATTAATAACAGAATATACTTAATTAAATTCTAAAAAATTAAAATTATAAAATTAATAACTGAAATGGTCTGTACCGTTACAAGCGCCAGAGAATATAGTTGGTTGTAAAACATCATCAAAACCCAAAAAGCTTCGTTTGAAAAAATCTAACATTAAAACCATGCTGATTACGTTTTTCGATAGATAGGCTGTATGATAGGAATTCTTACCGGAATCAGTTACTACTGAATACTACCCTGTACTCTTAAACGATTTCAGGACGTAGAAGATATTCAGACAAATATAATTGAAGACTTCAATTGCGCTCTTGTATTTTGTACCAATCCGGAAATTAAATTAACACTCCTCGTACGTTTAGGAAACTCGTATGGTGCCCACACCTAATTTTTTTTGGCAATGGTAATAACCAACTGCGAGATTTGAAACAATTGAATATGAAATTGAAGGATACTTCGCATTCACATTAGTATATTATTTCGAAAATAAACCATGTAGATAAAATAAAACTACAATACTTTTTCTGCAGGCCCACATTAATTACAGTGTGCTAAGCTTAATAAATTATAAAATGCGGCATGGGACTTGAAAAACAAAGAAATCTGACTCGAGTTCATTCCAGTGGCTTAGTACGTCTCGACGGACCACCTACATACGTAGTCGCATTGAAATTATTAAATAATAAATGTTTCCACAATGTAATTTGTGAGTTTCCTTCATAAAAGAGAGGAAGAGATGATAACTGTTCCAACGCTCTAAGCTAGAAGCTCGTTGCATATTTAAATGACTTCAGACGCTAGTACTAGATTAATACAATGCAGTCCAAATAATGAGAGTTTACGCTAGAAGGCATTCAAATTACCATCTAAATGAGAACGTTTTCTTATGGTTTATTAATATTATTGTATACTGTTATTGGTTAGTACCAGTTACTAATAAAACGTAAATATTTTTTTTCCATGTTTACTATTATATCTTAAAATATTGCACTGTAAGAGTAAAAGTGTTCCAAAATAATAATTATTTTTGATTTTATTTATAGCATTTGTACTGGGACATTAATTTTCCTTTCTTTCTTACCCTAGTTTATTTTGTAAATTAAGAGTAAGGCAGATTATGAGAAAAGATATTTCTAACCGGTTTTCTTCCTATGATAGCCACTTAGGAGCACCTTTCAAAATTATGTTGTATTATACAGTAGGGTGGAGCGAAAATGTAGCCCCAGTTTTATAAAGAAAACCGAAGAATTTAAAGATAAATCGAAAGTTTTGTTCGACATTGCTTCATGCAAATGTAAAAATTGCGAAAAGTGCATTTGCGAAAAGAACAAAAAAGTTCCTGTGACGGAAAGATTGTTTCTACTAGACCAAAGAACTGCAAGAAAAATGATGATAGGGAAATATTGATAACAATACGACAAAACAGCTCCAAGAACGGGAAAAAAGAAAACTGAAAGAAGAACAATCCCTACAAGAAGCCAAAAGTTCTAAAATGCAGAAATTTGACAAACCCGATAAAGACACATCCGTGGAGTTAGGTGATAGTTTGTTAGATGATCTAACTATGAATTCAGACTTGCCTTTATTTGAAGATATTACCACCCCCTCTACTTCATCTGGTATTTCCACGTATGGCCAAATGCGTAAAACTCTGCCAACATTAGCTCGTGAATGTGATCGATAGGGTCTTTCTGACCGTGGTGCTGCTGCTGTTTCTTCTGCGTTATTACAAGATTTAGGCATTGTTAATGAAAACGATACAGCGTCTATTATCGATCGCAGTAAAATTAGACGTGAGAGAAAGAAATGTCGGAGTAAATTCCAGTGTGATTCCGGGGAAAATGAGGTGCTAAGATCTATTTATTTCGATGGAAGGAAAGATCCATCCAGAAAAAATATTATAAAAGATGGAGTATATCATCCGGTAAGAACTATTGAAGAACATATTGTCATTCTTCGGGAACCAAATTCCGAATACTTAAGACATGTTACTCGTCCGTCTGGAAATGCTATTAATATTTCAAACGCCATTACCGATTACTGTTTACTGAAAAAATATGACACTCAAGAATTAATTGCTATAGGATGTGATGGGACAAATGTCAATACCGGTTATGAAAATGGTGTGATATGAAAGTTAGAGCTCCATTACAACAAATCTCTGCATTGGTTTGTGTGCTTGCTGCACACAAATGAACTTCCGCTAAGACATCTCTTCACTAGTCTAGACGGCGCAACACATGGTCCTAAATCATTTGGTGGTCCAATTGGTAAATCTTTAAAAGAATGCGCTCAGCCCGTTATAAAATTTAAACCAATTGAAGGACATGAAGGATCTCCACTGCCGGAAATTGATTTAAAGGAATTAAGCAATGATCAGAAATATCTGTATAAGATGGTTCTTGCTGTTACATCGGGTGAATGTAATAAAGATCTGGCCAATATTCGACATGGACCAATATCACACTCCCGCTGGCTCACAACTGCCAGTCGAATACTTCGTTTATATGTCTCCTCCAACGAACCCTCACAAAATCTGATCATTTTAGCTACATATGTAGTAAAAGTGTATGCACCGGTCTGGTTTAGTATTAAAGTTAAATCAGCTTGCTGGGAAGGTCCAAGACATTTGTGGAAACTCATCTTTTTAACTAGATATCTTCCAAAACATTTGAAGGATGCAGTTGATCCAGTTATCCAAAGAAACGCCTATTTCGCGCACCCGGAGAACTTATTATTGGCTATGATTAAAGATAAAAGACCAAATATTCGGAAACATGCCCTTTGTCGAATAATACGTACAAGAGAGCAACAGAGGCCTAATTCAATACGACAGTTTAAAGTTCACGTGTTAAATTTTGATGCCCAAGAATACTACGAGATGATAGATCATGAGTCTTTTAAAAATATTGAACCTCCCTTAACAAGATCACTTACAACAGCCGAAATTAAAAATTACATAACTAACGGCGAAGAAATGATAACTTTTCCCAAACTTGTGTGTCACACTCAAGCCGTCGAACGCTGCGTCCGTTTGGCGACAGAAGCTGCAGCAGCTGTAGGAGACTTAGAAAGAGATGGCTACATTCGATCGAGGCTGATGTCTAGATCTATCTATCTATCTAGAAATCGGAATACAAACTTATTATTTTAAATGTTAAATGATAAAAATGCGTTTTTTGAAATCTTTTGTTTCTCATTAATTTAGTTTATATATTTTATGTATGTACGCCACTGTCGTTGAATATGTCTATGTTTAGTTTAATAGTTCTAAATAAAAATTATAAGAGTTAGGCTAGAGCTTATCTTCCGTAAAAGAAATATAAACTTCATTTTAATTAAATGTGATTTTCCTTATTTTTACCAAATTTGGATCCCTTTGTGGCACCTCAAAAGACGACGACACTGTCCTAATTCTTTTCTGTGGTCCTTTTCATAGCTTTGAGTACTTCTTTTTGGCTCAAGTTAAACTATATGTGATATCGACAAGTAATTAAAACAATTAATACAATATATCAATTAACCTCATTTTATGAAACAATCAAGGTCGTTGTGGCACCTTTAAAAATCGGCAAAATTTAAAAAAAAATTAATCACAATCTACTGGTATACAGTAGCAACTTTTGCGCTCCCAAGCTCATTGATATCAAAAAAAATATTTTTTCGCCCCACCCTATTATACAGAGTGTTCCATCACTTGGCGCCTGACTAAAGTTATAGTTTTCTAAATAGAACACTATGTATATTATTACACTTTGTATTCCCCGTATAATTAGTCAAAAAGTGATAAGATAATATAAGAATAAATAATAAACGTAAAGATAGTTTCAAATAATGTTTATTGTTTCACTCACACCAATATTGTTTCGCCAAACTTTGGCTTCATCAGGTGATGACGGAATAATTACAGCGTTATATATACTTATTTTACATAAATGTCAGGGTTCAAAGAGGGGGTGTTTTAACAAATTTAGAAAGACAGTAGAGGGGAGTGATTTAAATCTGTTTGTTCGTTTAGTGCCTGACCTATTTTCTTATGTCTATTAATTTCTGAAGCTTCAAATAAATTAGGTTTTTTTTCTTTATCTTGTACATATAAAATTTGAAATTCTTTATTAAATTTACGGTTTAGTTCTATGCAATGGTTGGCAAATGTTGAATCCGTCTTTCTTTCCTTGTAGCTTTTTTCGTGTTCCTTAATTCTTTGTTCAAAGGTGCGTCCTGTTTGACCGATGTACACTTTGTTACATTCACATGTTAACATATAGGCTCCTGAGTTCGACTTTCTTTCTATTTTATCTTCCTAATGTATTTTTGTAGCGAGTTAGTTGTTTTAAATGATATTAATTCATTGTTGGATTTTTTAATTAGATTTCCGATCTTGACAGAAATTGGACCTAAATATGTGATTGAGTTATATTGGTATTTGTTATTGTTGGTAACTTTAGGATAAATTAGAGATAGAGTTTGCGATCTTTGTTTTTGTGTTACAAGTTTGTCTATTAAATTTATTGTGTATCCATTATTGATTGCTATATTGTATATTCTATTTAGCTCTATGTTAAAGTTCTGGCTATTCAAAGGTACATTTATTAGTCGATGTATCATAGAATGGTATGCTGCTAGTTTGTGAAAAATCGGATGAAAAGAACTTCTGTGTATCGTTGTGTCTGTGTGTGTTGGTTTATGGTATATAGCAAATTCATGTGTATCTGTTTTGTGGGATATTGTTAAATCTAAAAAGTTGATTGACTTATCTTGTTCTTTTTCTGTAGTGAATTTTATTTTTGGATGAATGTTGTTTATATGCTAGTATAAGCATAAAATTTAAGGTTTTCGACTTATTTTTCTGAAAAATTCAATGTTCTTATAAAATTATATTTCTCGAAAACGACATAATAGATGGAAACAATTTTTGGTAGTTTTGTTCATAATAAAAGGTACGAAGAGAAACACATTTTATTTTTCTGCTATTAAAAATCGAACTTGCAGAAAACTGGATTAAAGCTACATGACACATTTTGTCTAAAAGTGTATTTTTTCAAACGGAATAGCTTGTATATTAGTTCATTTTTGAATTCTTTACTAAATTTTGCACCAAAAACACGTAAGACGTTATTATGTATAAAATGATCATTACCGAGCTATCGTTTTTTTTGATATAATTCTGCCAACACAATGTTTTTTATTTTAGTACTGAAGAAATGCCAAAGAAATTATTTATTAGCCCAAAGAATGAACTGGCTGAAGGTGAACCAGATGTTTTTGGAAGAGTAATGGATACTTTCATTACTTGATGATAAATGATGAAAGTCAATTAAGAATTCTTATGGCAACACACAATTATCACAATAAACACCATCTTAATTTTACTACTTAACATTTTTCTCTTAAAACAACAGAAAATCCATATGATAGTAACCATAAAATAAGTCGTTTACTGGATATTAGCCAAACTATCGTTGTAGGGACCTTAAAATTATATAAACATCATCTCTAATGAATACATTTAAAGGTTACGCACCCCTCATTTTAAAGCCGAAAGAGTGTTCTGCAAATGGCAGTAACTAAAATGAATGTCAGGGTAATTCTTTTTCATAGTGTGTTATTTTTGATGAAGGTGGTTTCCATAGTAACGGAATAGTTAACATAAGAAACTTTCATTACTATTCAAATGATACCCTTACTCCACTAATAAATAGGTCATCAGCATAAGTGGAGCATAAATCTATTTTTGGTGATTGGATGATAGAACCGTATTTCTTTGAAGGTAGTATTAACGTAGAAGCTTATTAGTAAATTCTATCTAGCAATTTATCCGAATTATTGGAAGATGTTTTGGTAAATTTACAAAGAGATGTTGATATAATAAGACGGCGAATCCCTACATTCTATGCTACACACACAAAATATTTTGAATGAAAAAGGGCCAATCCGTGGTACGGAATGTTCCTGAAGGAATAACAACTGATTTTTTAAATTTGGGATTTGTGTTAGTTCCTTGCACTCAGAAATACTTCGAGCATCGTCATTTAAACTTGTAACGAAATTTTGTAAACTATCTAAATTCTCTGCATAAAAAGTATTTCTGTGTATGTTTTAGCAAAGCTAAGTGACGAACGTGCGATATTTTGGCATTCTGTAACGATATTTTACAGACTTTGTAATAAATTTCGGAATCACTGACAATTCATTTTCATATCAGAAAAAGTAACATAAACAACGTTCTAGATCGAAATAAATGATAACTAAAAATTTACGCGTATGTTATTGAAACTAAACGAAATCCAGTGCACACTTACGTCTAGATAATTGGGAGAATCAATTCAATAAACCGGTATTAAACAGACTATTACAAAAATTACGAAGTATGTAATTAACAGTCAAAACAATGAAAAAACGAAACTAACGTAAGTATAAATGAAAATTTTATTGCTCTGGCGAAATATAATGGTAAATATAATAAATTTTAAAAACTCCTCACGCTCCTATCTACGCCGATGAAAAAAGGATTTTATTCATAAATTCCTTATTTTATGGGCATTTTTTGCTGTCATTCTCGGACACTTCTCGGGCGTAAACAGATGTTGCAGTTCACCATATGAATTAGTGCTATTCAGTAAGGGTGTGTTGTTTACATTATTTCGTTGCTCCGTTGTAACTTCATCGTAGTTTAAACCGGTCATGTCCCCGCCCAAATCATCATTAACTAGCCTGATGGGTCTTCGGATATCATAAAATTAGTTTATTTTTATAGGGATCCATAAAAGATCAAATGTACAATATACTTGTAACCACAAAGAAAGTTATAAGGGAATATATTCGACAAATATTTAGAAATATACGTACTCAACGCCTTATTAATAACGATTTATCGTTTCGGAAGCATGTTCAAAAGTGTTTAAAAATGAATTTGTACACTTTTAATTTTTACCTATTTTAATATTCATACTTATTGTCATTTTATGATTGCTATTTCACTAATTAGTCATTCATTCACGTAACAGTTCTTGTTTCTAAACCTGCTAAAAACATGTTATTAATTTCTTTGGTTTTAAAATTTGTTTATTGTGCCATTTCAACATATTTTTTGAATTATATTGCTGTTATAGAATGTATTGTAAATAAGATATATTCATTTTTTGTCATTACCCCAATACATAAAAAAATCGTAAATTCATAATAAAATCATTCTCCTCAACTGAGAAGCAACTTATTAAATGTCATCCACTCAACTGTCTATTTCGCGGTAAATATCACTATACCGTATTCACATAAAAAAAGTAAGTTGGCAATATTATATCAAAAAACGACAATAGCTCAGTAATGGTCACTTCTAAAATAATAACGCCTGACATGTTTTCGGTGAGCAATTTAGTAAGCAATCGGAAAATGAAGCGATGTATAGGAGGCTGTTCCATTTGAAAAAGTTGACTTTTAGACAAAAATAAGTCGTGCATTTTTTAATTCAGTTTCTTGCGCATGCAATTAGTAACTGAAAAAAGGTAAACGTGCTTGCATTAGATCCTTTTATTATGAACAACACTAATAAAAATTGTGGACATTTGATGTGTCGTGTCAAACATTGATCTTTTCAGAAAAATAGTAATATGTCGAAAACTTTAGATTTTAAGCCTATACCATCTTATTACTTTTTGACTCCGTATAATTCGTAATAAATTTAAATGGTGCTCATAATGAGTGGCTATCTTAAGGGGATATTAAAGCGGTCGAGAAAGCAAAATATCGAATTTATCAGTTTTTTTTACTATTGTTCAAGATAGAAATGTGAAATTTTCTGTACAACTCCAATATAGATATGAGTACACGGAAAGGTTGTCAGATTATGTAATTTTTTGTCAAAACCATCTATTTTTTTTATTCCAAATTAGAGTAAAATGTACGTGTGTTTCTCGGTCAAAATCTGAAATAATTAAGTGAAATTGATCAAAACGGATGTAATTCCCGTGTAGACCAATGTTTTCTTGTGAGATATAGCTTTTTGAATTGCGGAAAAAAGTTTAATTTGAGTAATTAAATTAAGAAATTCCGGAATAGTGCGGTACTGAATTATTTGTATTTTAGCAGCGCCTTCAGCTGTATTTTTTCTCTGTATTCGGGTGACGGAAAACAACACATTCATATCAAATATATGAGAATGAGATGCCTTGCATTTGCTCCTCTTACGTGCCAACGCCTCCAAAAGCAATTATAGTCAATTCCCAAATACAAATCCACTTTAATATCCCCTTAAGAAGAAAACAGCTTCGAAATATCTTTTCTCGTAAAGTTGGAATCGGCCTTTTCCGCGGAGATGATTCACATTCAACAAAATTTTATGATCCTTTATGCATAACATATAAAAAAGAAATAAGAAAATTTCCAAGAGCAACGAAAGATGTTTTTTTAAAACATTCAAAGTATTCTAGGTACCTACTGAATATTCACTGATTTTGACTTAGATTTGTTTTATTCTAACCCCACGATATGTTAAGGTACAGGTGGCTCCCAAAGCAATTTTAAATTAATTACTAGCTATTAAATATTAATTAAATATCAATCGTAATATTGTTTCGTTTAGATATGTCTTGTGGTAATATCGTGCACAGTTCCCGCCTACGTATTCATAACCTCAATAAATCGCTTTTCGCGTACGGACAGATAATGGCGTTAGATAATTTAAGCTAAACGACCGAACAAACGTTGCTTGCTTGAGCGCGTTGGGCACATAAACTCACATGCGATCACCACGGCTAATTTATAGCCGATCTCGTGTTAAACAATCGAAAGTGTTGTGTAATGCTGTGTGGAAGTCCAGACTATTAATCGCGACCTTAAGCGCGGCTTTTTTTTTTCTGTCGTTGGACGTTAAGGTCATTTAACGTATTTTACTCCACATACATAACTTAACTGTTACCACTGACTGGTGAAATCTGACACGTTTTTCAGTTACTGGATTACTAATACATGCACATATTATGCGAGCATGATATATGTTATTTAATTTAACTGTATTTAATTGTAGTGTTTTCGTAAAAACCTGATGACATGTAGTATGTATAATGTATGTATTTTAAACTGGTTACACAGATATTAGTATATTAGTTGTTGCATGTAAATAATGTTTTTTTACTAGTTGAGGCAGTGATGTAAAGATCTTCATTCAGAAAGAAACGGTGTGAAAGATAGGGCTTAAAATGAAGGTTTCTGGTTGGTTGAGAGTTCAAACATAGTTTTAATTTATACTCGCAATATAATCACATTTGCTTTATTTAGTGTAGTTATTTTTAAAGCCGTGTCTGATATATTCACTTTATACACGGATTTACAACTTTCGTTATATCTTTATTTTTATATTCGGTAACGTTTTACAGCACGATGCAAAATTCAAAAGAACAACACGTAAGAACTGGACAAATGCAAAAGGCTTTTAATGCGTATATACGACACAAAGATAATCATGCCCAAAAGAGTAAAATGTTCAATATTATAAAGCAAATGTGGGTACCTATGTGCAGTTTGTAAAAGCTTACAGAATCTTTCATTTTACTCCATACGTAGTTAATGAAATAGTAAAAAAATGAAGTGTTGGCACCACACGACTTTCTTATACGTACGTGCGTTTCTAATGGTACAAATAATTGTTCTAAAGTAAGTTTTAAATACTGACTACTACAAATCTTAAAAAATAAACCTGTGAGTAATGTGTTACTTCAGTTTCGAATTTTCAGAATTTCTTTTACAAAAATTATTCAAAATTATATTAAATAATTCTGTTTTCTTAATAAATACATAGTTTGCGATATATTTTTCAAAAAACTGCTATTTCATAAGGGTAAAGCGTTACTTCCTGTCCGAATTTTGAAATTTTTTTAATACAAAAATTATTACAAATCCAGTTCTAAATGTTTTTGTACTCTTATGTAAATCGCTATTCGACAAGTTTTGTTTTTTTTTCTATATAAAAAGTTTTAAATACTCAAAATGTATTATAAAGGATGACTCACAAGATATTCGCAAAAAACTGATTTTCAATAAAAGAAAAAGACCTGCTTCCTACGTATAGGAAAGTAAAAATAATGCTTACAGTTTTCCTCCATAGCCTGTAATCGAAACGCCAATTGCCGAACTGCCCATAATAAATCATTTAAATTAGATGACTTAAAAAACGTGTAGTTAGAAGGTATATGCATGTGATTTATTCTGACACATAGGGCCGATTGTACAATCCGTGCTTAAGCCTGGCATTAGCTTAAACCGAAGATAAGTTTGAGCTTTTCACAAACTTGGATTGTACAATGGAGGTTTTAGTGTTGAGCGGGAGCTTAACTTGAACCGTCAAACTTGGCGGTTTAAGCTTGGGTTCAACTGGGTCTGACATACTTAACCTTACTTTCTTGATGTGCGTCTTTATGGTATGTGCGAATATTTTTGTGAAGATTTCTCGTTTTATTTTCAAATAAGTACTGTTCCATATAAGGAATAATTATGGAAAGATTTATGGATACAGATGATGAGGAGATGTTGGAACTGGTAGATGTTATAGAAAAACAGCGAGCCCAAAAAGAATTTCGTAGAGTTTATGTGAAGATTTCGTTTTTCAGAAATACTGTTAAATTTAGCCTCAATATGCGCGGATGGCTACTAACCATATGAAAACATTGCACTCTACAGTTTAGCTAAACTCGGGCTCGATACGCTTTGTACAACGGATCAAAAGTTAACCTCCAGTTCAGCTGAACCTCAGATCAGGTAAGCTTCAGCTGAACTTCTGTTTGTACAATCGGCCTATAATAAGATAAATAACATCTGTCATGTTATCACGGAATATTATCTAGTGTCAATATTGTCAGCAATCGTTCATACTCAGAATTTAATAGACTCTATTTTTAAATGTTTAATATTAATATTAATGTATTAGTGTGTTTATGTCAATAAAAAAGTTGTTAAAGTGAATTTCAGTGTTTTTTTTCTCTAAATAATAATCAGAAATAAATATTGACTTCAGTTAAATCACTCTAATATGTACACTCACGGGAATCATAAATGATTCAAGCAACGATGAGTTTCCTTTCTAATGCATCGATTAAAATTGGAAATCTTGTGCAAATAAACTGAAAAGGAAAAATCAAAATGACCGAGGTGCATTATATTTTGTTTTGTATAGAGTATTTCAAAATATAAAACACACTTTATTCAAAAACACGGCAATGAAGCTATCAATCTATTGTATGAAGCGAGGATTACCAGGAAAGCAAAGTTTCTCTTTCCATATAAAATATTTATTAAATGATATCAATTTTACCGATCTCTTTAAAATTTAGTCTAGTTTAAGGGAATACTGGTGATATACTTTCAATATAACTTTAAATATTTATATACAAATATACCTACAAGTCTAACCTTTATTTGTTTTTATAAACACTAACTAATCTCAAAATACGCAAAAAAAAACATATAAATATATACCATATTAAAAAAATGTCCCGTAGCCTTAGAAGAATTAAAAATTGGTTTAGTATTTCAAGTAACTAATTACTATTTGCAGAAACTTATACCGTCTATTTTTTTTTCTTTCGTACGTAAATTCTATGCGGTTTCTTTCTCAAGTCGCAAATTTTGCTTGACCTGCTAGCCTCGAAGGTATTTGAAATTTATCACAAACTATAATCCCTTATTTCTCTTACGAACAAAAACCAACGATGTATGTGGAACTATTGAAGTGAATTGTCCGTTTCATAAAGCCAGACCTCAACGATGGTTTAAAGAAAATTCTGAAAATGTGCTCCCTTGCCCTTCCCTATCTTCAGACCCTATTGAGAATTTGTGGTCTGCTGTTGTTTGTTGTTGGAATGATCACAATGTTGTAACTAATTAATGTAATATGAATTTATTAAGAAATCTTATGCTCAAATTTAGTTAATTCTATGTCGCGTCGATTACGTGCATATGTGCATGTATCGACAACACATGTTTCACATTTGCCACGACACAAATTTTGCATCGGAGTTGAATACTGTAGAATTCTAGCGCAGGGAAATTTTCTTATCCACTTTTCAACAGTATCTCACTACGAATGTGGGCGGGACACATGTAACTAATAAAAGTAAACAATAAATCAACCCGCTAAACACCGAGCTTACGATTTAACTAAAATACTTTCGGCGCAAGAACCCACACTACAACGTCGCCTACATTCACTGCGATAGATGCAACTACTTTTATATAACACATCGTAACTTAGAAATACTGATATTGAAGGCAAGAAAGAGGAAGCCAGCTGCGTCGCGTTGACAAATCCGAGTTGTCAAAATTAGTATAATATGTACAGTTGCGGCCAATAAATATCGGACAGCAATGTTTTTGATTGTAAACATTGTCATTATTAATCCCATGCAAAAGACATTAAATGTCAAGTAAGTGTCCAATATTTGTTGGCCGCAACTGTACTTTAGAGAATTACATACATAATGTACAGTTTGTTACATACTATTGTATTACTACTATTAATGTGCCCAATTTCAAATTACATTATTCAATTAGTTCCCAGTTCTGGAATGTACATCTGACTACCAATCCCTAATTATAGCACACGGAAAATCTTTTCAAGAAAACTAATCGAAATTAGTTACCTATGATTAGAAGTACCGTGATACCATAAAGCTTCTAGGACGAAGATGCATTGAAATATAAAACATATTGCAGTGATCTTGAGTTGGGTTGTAAATTATAAATAAATATAATCAAGATCACTTCAAGGTTTTATTTAAATTAATTTTTATTTTATTTATTTTTATCATAATGTGTATATAAATATTCACTATGTTAATAATTTGCCAAAATTTTATTTTTATTTAAGTAAAATAATAAAAGAATCTTAGTATAAATTTTATAAAAGTCATAATATGAAATTACGCATTAAATGTTACGTGAAGAAGAACGAGCAAGTGTTTCCCGCACGGAGAATACTGTGACCGGTAGAGAGGTCGACCGTATGGCCGGCGAAAAACAATATTATTCGCCAGATGCATTGGATGAGTCATGAATATGAAAACAAGTTTATATTTACATATTTGTTTACCTTTTCAAAGATCGTTAATACGCTGCTTTTCTGAGTGGTGCAGCACTGCAGCTATGTAAAGTACGTCGAGTGACCGATAAGAGCAGCACCATCGATATGCAGTTTTGGAAGTGGCATCGGTATCTGCCGAGAGTTACCGTACGTTTTTGTAAAGAAAATTATGCATAAAAGGGCTGGCGGACAGAATTTGGACGGACAGCTGGTGAAAACCGCTGCCTTAGAAACCTTGGAAGTAGGTGATAAACCACTCCCTCCTCTTTTAAAAAGATTGTTCTTGAATCTAAACTTACAATATTTTTGAGATTTTTCGATACTTATAAAAATTTTCAACAAGATTCAAACTTGTAATATTTTTCGTAATAGTCATGCAGCACGTTTTACATTGAGATTTGTAAATATTTTAAAATAATTATTTATGTACGGGATAATTTTATTTTCAAATTAGGACTTTGAATTTATTTAATTTCATTTTATTTTCTTTTTCTAGAGTGTTTTGTTTTGCATGTAGGGGTACTACGCCATACATTATGATAAAACATTCTAGTGATTGTAATGACTAAGTCGGATAGCATAATGACTTTATTTTAGTATAATTCTTTTCTTTACAACTTTATTTATCATACAAACGGATTTGAAATTAATAATTTTGTTTTATGTATATATAGAATACGTAAGTGGACAGCGTATGGTTTTTATCATGGATGAATTTGAACTTATGTACGAAGAGTTAAGGTGATTTGATAATATTTGTTATAAATGTGTGTATAGTGGTGTACCAAATTTTTTGTTTGTAGTGGTGTTTTGTATTGGAATTTCACAAGAAGGTAAAGTTTATTTTTAATGTATATATTTTTCTTGTATGTATATCAAGTATATTTTGTAGTACTTGTGTGTTCAATGTTAACGTGTTGGGTAATACATCAGGGATGTGTGAAATGAATTAAGTTGTTATTTAATTCATAGCATGGAGTCCTGGTGAATTCCAAAGACACGAATTAGTCTTGGTGGTACTGTGTTGGGAGCGAGAAAAGGCACCAGGCAGAACTAATCAGGGCTGAGTTAATTAATTGAATACGCAAAGACTTTATTTTATTTCATTTTATTTATTTAATTTAAAATTTATATATATACCTTAAGGAGTGAGCACATTGTGGTGTATGTTCGGGTTGTGTCCGACGAGTTAAAAAGACATACTCGTAGGGTGGAACTTTGGGGTACCCATCTGTGTGAATTTGCTATCTGATGGTACTGTGTTGGGAGCGAGAAAAGGCGCCGGACAGGACTAATTAGGGCAAAGCCATTTCCTTAATGTTTATATTTTTTTCGCAAATGGAAAATCGTGTAAAATTTTGGTTATTTATATTCCAGTACAATTCATCATGTGTAATAAAATTTTATTTTATTTAAAGATGTTGATTGTTTACATGTATCTATGGCAAATATAAATCATAATAATCACGTTCACATTTTTAAAACATAAGTTTTTCACGACGTTATACTTTCATTTACTTTATTCCTTATAATGTTTTGTTGATTATGATGTATAGATTTGGATGATGTTTGAGATATTGATTCTTTGTTTGTAAATATATATATATATATCTGTATAATTTGAAATTTTGAATTTGTTTATATTTATTTTAATAAAATTAGATGATAAGATTTATTTTGCATTTTATTTTCTTTACCTGACCTGGAGATAATTAAAGAGCATTCAAAATCGATTGGAGAATCTATTCATATTTTCTGCCCCTGAGAGAATTATTTATTTTAAACTGAGCTAGTTGTATGTAAAAAATTTGCTTAACCTACTATTCAGCAGAAAATTTGTTGTATCTTAGTCTAGCATAAGGCCTAGCACTAGGATGCGTGCTTGATTTTTACTTACATATTAATTGAATAATTTAAATTTATTATATATAAACCTCAATTTGTAAGAGTCACAGCAATATGTCTGAACTTAAGCCATATTCGAACACAACTTTAACTTTTGAAAATTATTTTGACAGTGTCATCGTGACATCAATAAATATGTCATTTGATTTAAAGATACAATAAATCAACAATCTCAGCTGGTATTCAAGATGTTATTAATAAAAAAAAGGCGAAATTAAAGCAAGTGTTGAAATTGTTATCCATTATTTGCAATTCCCAAGTTCATTTTCCTTCTCATGCAGTTAAAGGTATTTTGCAGCGTGGTGGGCTTTATTAGTGCAGATTCTTCAATAATTCTTTGCTGCAGAGCTTCCAATTAGCAACAGGAGTTTTAAATATTTTATTCTTTAAATGAGTAAACACGAAAAAGTCCATACTTGTCAAACAAGGTGATCGTGGTTGAAATTCAACTTCCGTATGTAATCTTATAATCAGATCGTCAAAAAACTCACGAAGAAAGCAATATTTTCTTGTGCTGCCGTTGCATCATTTTGCTGGAAGTAACCATATTGTAATTCATCTTCGTGCAACTGTTAAGTTCATTCAAAATATTGTTATACCTCATAGCATTAATGGTAAAATTAAAAAAATAGGTCCAACAATTCTGCAGCGGGAAACTACTAGTCAAACACCAAGTTTCAATTCAACAAAAATATGAGGATTTTCACTATTACGCATCTGAGTATTTTGGGAATTGACGTACCCCGAAAGATGAAACCACGCTTCATCAGAGAAAAATGTCAAATTTAGCAGGTCATTATCTTGCATTAAATTACATTCTATTTTGGCCACAAAACAATAATATATCAATGGAAAAAAATGACACATCAGGTTTCTTTGTGACATCAAAACATGTATTTTCATGAAAAGTACAAAAATCACCTACACTTAAACAAATTATTACTTAATGTACAATAATAGTTATAATTTTAGTGTTTGGCTTCTGGTAGGTCACTTTTCAGTCTCCAACAGTAATCTGCTAGCATTCCTGGACTCCATTTCCTTTGATAACGCTTCTCTATTAATGATATGTCCTGATGAAATCTCTCGCCTTGTTCGTCACTCACAGCACCCAAGTTTTCGGGAAAGAAATCCTGATGAGAATTCAGCATATGTATTTTCAAGGACATGTTACAACTCAAAGCTTTGTATGAGGTTATAAGTTCATTAATTAAATGTTTGTAATTTTCCGATCTATGGTTTCCTAGAAAATTGTGGACGACATTCACAAAACATTTCCAGGTCAATTTTTCCTCAAAGTTCTTATCCTTCATTAGTTCCCGTATTTGTGGACCAACTAATATTCCCTCTTTAATTTTATCCTCGCTGAGTTTAGGGAATTTCTCTTTCAGGTATGCAAATCCACTACCATCTTTATACATAGCTTTTACAAAAATTTTCATCAGGCCGAGTTTTATATATATATTTTGGCAGATATTCCTTTTTTTGTTTTTATTTCCTTCTTCTCAGAGTTTGTCGCCCACAGTTAGTCGAATAAGATAGTTATATAGTCGCCTAAATTAACTTATTCAAACAAAAACACTTAAATGAGGTCAGAAATGAACATATAGCTGTCACGAAGAAACTGAATGTTACTGTAACAAAATAATATTTTTTTTAATGACGGTACACTAACACAAACAAAACTCATCACAAAGTTCATGTGACAAAAACAGTGTTTACCAGTGTTATTTGCAAACCACTGGCAGTAAGCAAACGTCTAAGGTAATCTACCGGCAAAATAGCCTAATGTATTTGCATTTTATACGGATGAATGTATAAGTTTTCTTTACAATTTTCTGGCATAATCCATAAGAAAATCCAGTCTCTTGAGAAAGATGTTTCAAAGGTTTTGTGGTTTTATTATCCATACGTTGACGAACATCATTTATAACTTTTTCCGAACGAACAGCTGGTCTACCAGTATGTGATTTATGGCCCACAGAACCAATCTCACGAAAAACACCGACACAATTGGAAAGGCAATTATAAAATTTTTGGGAATTACAACTAACTCTGGGAAGTGTTTCCTAAAATCAACAAAACATGCAGTCTGAGTGTATATCCAAATTCCATCAATTCGCAGTCCAGTTCGAAAATGGGCATCAATAATGTAGGTTTTTTGCACAGTATTGTAAACCATGTTTAAATTTATTCAAACTAGATGTTCCAATTTGCTTTCAGCAGTTCTAACACATTAATTAATAGCAGTCAATGTTACTGTCACAATAATTTTCAAACCCGTTAAGTTATAATACCTGGATTAATTGCAAACATATATTTTCTATTTCAGTGCCATCTTCGTCCTAGAAAATTTTTGATATCACGGTAGTTTGTAATACATTTTCCCAAAACGGCCAGATACATGAAGATGATGATGCGGTCAATATTCTAGAAACCAAGTTTGAAGGTGATTCAAACATTTTTCAATGCGTAAGCATATCCAAGGAATTGGCCATAAACTAATTAAGCTAAAGACTCATAAAGAGTCTCACATACCATAGAAAAAAACAGAGACTTTATCTAGTCATTAAACATATCTACGATACTTTCATACAAGCGTCACTTAAATCGTAAATATTGCACTTTAAATTTTACTCTTCACTAAGTTTGATGACCCACTTTCTTTTGTTGGTAATCTCGTCCTAGAAAAGCCGATTATTGTACTTTGATAACTTTAGACAAGAAAAAATACCTAACATTCTCTGCGCTCCAAGGTATTAACCCATTTGTATCTGTAACGGTTTTCTTATTTTGTTACGGCATTTGCTGAAAGTTAAATTGCGACGTACCTAGCCCAACAGAAGTTTCAACTTATTCAATTTAATTTTATAAGCATCAGTACCAACTCCTTCTGTTGCTGTTGGTGTCTGTATTGTCCTAAGTGTTTCCACGGAATCTTTCCGTCAAAGTCTCGAAAACAATCTAAGTTTTGCAGTGCACGCGAAGATATCGAATGATCCGGCCAAGTGGCGAATGACTGGAAAAAAATATAAACTCGTTAAAGAAAGGGATGATGGGAGAAAACAGACGGAAAAATGAAGTGCGATGAGTCTGGTGGATGTAAGAAAGTTGGGAGAAAATTGGATAAGTTTATACGGAACGAAAGTCGAAAGTATTTCCCAGAGTTCCATTCTTGCAATAAACATATGATGGGGCATTTTTCAATACATCACAAAAAAGGACTTCCGAAGAAATTTAAATTCATGCATCTTTGGAATATTTTATTATATTGTACGTTGTCGTTGATGAAAATGACATACTGACATGTTAAAAAATATTAATGCATATACCAAGCTAGATGAAGATTATAAGGGTTAGGATTTTGCATTAAAATTTGTAACAGATCATATGGCACGTAATATATGCTTCAGGTTATTAAATTTATTCCTATAAACTCGATACATCACACTGGCTGCAGCAATAATACGAGGGTGGGTCAATATGTCCGTGACTTTTTAAATTTCCCGCCTCTTAACTGAAAGGGCAACACTGCTCCTGTCAACAGACATCTGTCAGTTGACTCCTGTCAAAATTTGAGCAAGCTGCGTCATTGAGTTTGTGTTTGAAAGCGATTGATAGCAGACTACCCCGTGATTTGAGGAGAAAATGGAAAAATGTGAATTTCGTGTGCTCATTAGGCATTATTTTTGTGGAAAAAAACCAACACTCAAACCAAGGCTAAGCTTGATAAATACTATGGGAACTCTGCACTATCAATTTCAATGGTAAAAAAGTGGTTTACTGAATTTCGTTGTGGCCGTACAAGCACGGAAGATGCCGAACGTTCTGGACGCTCTACACCCGAAACAATTAAAAAAAAATCACGATATGGTGTTGGCCGATCGGAGATTGAAAGTGCGAGAGATTGTGGACGCCATAGGCATATCACATGGCTCAGTGGTTTCAATTTTGAATGATCATTTGGTTATAAGAAAGTTTTGCGCAAGATGAGAACCACGTTTGCTCACAATCGACTGCAAACGCAATCGTGTGATAACTTCGCAGGAGTATTTGGCGTTGTTTAACCGCAATATGGACGAGTTTTTCGAAACCGTGGACGAAACATGGATCCACCACAACACATCAGAGACAAAACAGTGGGGTTCTCGGGGTGAATCGGCGCCAAAGAAGGCCAAAAGAGGCCAATGTGGGTTTGTCAGCCAATAAAGTCATGACGACCGTTTTTTGGGATGCACGCGGTATAATCCACATTGACTACCTTCAAAAGGGTAAAACAATTAATGGCGAATATTATGCCAACTTATTGAGTCGATTTAATGAGGATTTGAAAAAAAACGACCGCATTTGGCCTAGAAAAAAGTTCTTTTCCACCAGGACAATGCAAGGGTGCACACATGTGCAGTTTCCATGACAAAAATCCATGAATTAGGCTACGAATTGTTCCCTCATCCGCCCCCTATTCTCCGGATTTAGCTCCAAGTGACTATTTCTTGTTTCCAAAGCTGAAGAAATGGCACGGCGGAAAGAGGTTTGACTCCAACGATGAAATCATATCACAAGCAAATACCTATTTTGATGACCTCGACAAATCTTATCTTTTGGAAGAGATAAAAAAATTGGAGAAACGATGGACAAAGTGTATAGATCTCAAAGGAGACTATGTTGAAAAATAAAATAATTTTTTATCCAAAAACCTGTGTTTCATTCAAAAAGTCACGGACATATTGACCCTCCCTCGAACCCGATAATTCTTTAACTAAATGTTTGTAACTTAAAAAGAACTCATAGCACTTGCTTCTCTAAATTTTACCAAAATATTTTAAATTCTGATTGGCCATAATTACAATATTTTACTGATATCAACAGTAGCCCTTAATGCTCTAGAGATTCTTCTATGGTATTTTCATGGCACTTGGCAATAATCCGTTCGCTTTAGTGGATTTATATCATCCACCAATACCTACTTCTTTGAAATTGAATGTATTTCATATCAACAAATTGTTCGTTACAATTTTTGTAGAAGTATTATTTCTAAATTTAATGAAGATATTTTAAATGATGATTGGCCATAATTAGAATATTCTGCCGATATCAACAGTAGACTTAAAATGTTCTACAACTCCCTATATGGTATTCTCATAGCACTCGAGAATAATACGTTCGCTTTAGCGGATTTATATCATCCACCTACTTCTTTGCTATTCAATATATTTCACATATCAATAGCATTTCCTTTTAACGTAATTTTTTGTTATAATTTTCTTAGCGCTATTCAGACGCCTACAAAACGAACGATGGATGTGGATGCGCTCTGTTTGATTACCACAACAACATTTCGAGAAAGTACAAACTCGACACGGATGCATCGATGTTTACTGCTGAGGCTGTAGCAACACTAGAAGAACTGCGATATTGCGCAAATTTAAAAGTCAGGAAATTAGCAATCATGGCAGATTCCAAAAGTGTGATAGAATCCCTCATCAGCAAGAAATTTATTTTTAAATGAACCTTATTATTCTGGACATCATACGTATATATTTTGAAAGAGTCGATATCTCAAAATATTATAATAGTCAGTAAATAAAAGGCCATAGCGATATTGTACCCAATGAAATTGTAGATAAACTTGCAAAATATGAAATCCTATATAGAAGTAGTCTCACTAAAGGAGATAGAGCTAGAATCCAATATCATCAATTCTACCGCAAGGTTATCCAAAAATGCAAAAGGAAAAATTTCTTACCACAAAAACCATAAAAAATCTATTTACGTATATGTATATTAATATAAACCCATCCGGTGAAAATGATCTATAAATTATATTATATATATTTTAATATACCAATACTTTATTCTAACCCTGTATATCAGCTGTACATGATTAAAGTTTCCCAAAATTCAAATATATTATTTTCTAACTTTTCCCTTAACAATTCTTAACTTTCACCAAGTAAAGATTTATATGTAATTTGGTTTGATTATTTAGTAATCTGAGACTCTATTTTTGTAAAGAAATAATAAATAACAATGAATTAAATAATATCAACGTATACTTCCCTTATTCAAATTTCCCGCGGCTATAGCTCATAAAAGTCTTCATTTGATAACTAATCAATGTTCACAACAGCTTTTACAATATATCAATTTATACAATTTCTATTATTAATCTCAAGATCGTGTAGTTTGGTTCGCCTTTTTAAATGATTGTGTATAGATATGTATACATTACTATTATTATATTGTGCAGATATATAACCAAGAATAAAACAATGAATTTCAAACATAAATGGTAAGTTTTTGAATTGAAATATTTGTTATCGATTACAATCTTGATCACCTGTATATTAATGTTATACAATAAAATATTCCCAATAACTTTCAACTGATTATATAGTATTTTGATTATATCTGATAGGTTGTCATAAAATGAATGACTATTTACAACTAATTAATTTAACTTAAATTATCCATGACATTGTGGATGTTACAAATAATTAATCAAAACCCTTTTAAGTAAATTACAAATCTATAAATTAACCTGAATATAATTTTTTACTAATTATCAATGTATATTCCACAGCCGAGCAAGTTAAGGGAAAAATGTTGAACACAGATATGTTTTATCGAGACTATTGTTCATAGCTATTCTATATTTGTGGACTAAAATGATTTATATTCACAATATATGTTGATTTAGTGCTAAACAAGAATGCTTTTATAGATCAACCATAAGAGAACTGAAATTTGGACATGGACAAATTGGACAATATCCAGCTCATCTACATACACCTCGAGTATGAAAAACAAGTGTACAAGCATGAAAAAGAAGTGTACATGCATAAAAAAGTGTTATTGTCTTCAGCACAGTAAGAAGTGGATTTAACTGATGAATTGTGGTATAGTCCGATAACTTGGAAAAATATTTTCACCAAAAAAAGTATATTCCGCAGCCGAGCAAGTTAAGAGAAAAATGTTAAACATACATTTTGTCGAGACTAGTGTTCGTAGCTTTACTAGGATCCGAAAGGTGGCGCTGTAATGTACCCAGTTATTAACAAATTCAATATTTGTGGACTAAAATGACTCATATTCAGAATATATGTTGATTTAGTGCTAAACAAGAAAATCACAACATCTGGATCCGACAGATGGCGCTGTGGTCGACTCATAACGCCGCCTACCGGAAAGGGCAGAACCTCGTCTGGCGGGCCAGCTAGTTATACATAGAGGGCAATAATTTTGTCACTATAATTAACTCGATTTTTATATTTCGTTTCTCAAAATTTAGTTTAAGCAGTTGTAATTTACTCAGAAATATAGAAACACCTCCGTTCTTAATACTGCTCCTACGTCTAGAAAACTACCAATTCAATTTTCATTACAAGATTTTAATTTTAAAACTTCAATAATTGCACCACTATAGCACAATTTAGAATTTATTATTAAAAATTTAATTCAAAAACAGAGAGAGAAACAGAAATTCACGACTATTTTCTTTACGTTATGGTTTCGGAAATCGTAAAAGAGAAATTTTATACACTATCCGTTTTTTGAAGTATTTCTAATCTACAAAATTGTTAGATATATCGTCCTAGGTAAGTTTATACAAAAACGTATTTTAATTACGTAAATTAAGGACTTTTGACATCAACAAAATAATGTGAAATTAAATTAGTTTAGATAAAAGTATAATTAGAAATACTAGGAATTTCTTTAAACCGAATCAATCATTACATAATTACTTTAAAAGCGTTCACTATTCCAACAAACATGTACGTTCGTGATATTTAGAGTATGTATAGTAGATTTATTAATTAGGGATTTTTAGTATACCAGAATACAGTTGCGAAAATTTACTAGTATGCATATGGAAACCCGACCAAACCAAACCCCGTATCGTTTTTATGGTGACGATGTTACGTCAACTATTTTGTGGTATAATCTTGTGGTAAGAATTTTGTGGTACAATCTTGTTCCAACAATTTTTTGGTAAAGATAGCTTTTAGCATTTTAATATGTGTTTATACCATGGATAACTCCTTGTGGAAATAAAATATGGCTATCTGTTTGGATTCTTAAGATATTTATTCACAATTATTATTAAGTAGATTGCTTTTTAAATACATGTGAAACTGTGGATTCAGTTAAAAAGTAGTTTATTTTTTAACGGAAAATAGGTATTGAAAATTAGAAATAAGTTTACATTATATAAATAAATTAATTGACCTTGAAAAACTTCACAAAAATCAATACATATTACGAAATTTATTTCCCCAGTAATATCAAAAACGTTTCAAGTGAAATATTTGTTAACATACATTATCCACTCAAATGGTCCGCCCGTAGGTAGAATTACTTTGTTGTGACATGTTTATAATTAAGAAATTGCAATAAAATGATAAATATATGCATGATAATCATCTCGTTCGCATTTAATCATAATTGCAGCAATACACACATTTACACACACACATTCGTACAAAATAAAATTCTCGACCTTTCTAGACACTCTTTCTGTAGCGAATTAGTATTCACGAATCTTGAGACATATACGATAAAATGTTTGGGTGTGGTTCGTTAAATAGTATTACACGTATTTTAATAGGCGGTAAAAAAAAATCGATGATTGCCAAGCGAATTGACGGTCCTTTTCAATGCATTCTCATAGAAGAATTTAAACGAAACACATGTAGGCAAAAGTAATTATGATTCTTTTTTGACAGACCAATTTATATGATGCGTAATATATATTATATGTTAAATGTATGACTAGTGAGCTCAAGCAATTTGTTCTTGTCAATTAAAAATACTGGTTTAATGTGATACTTTCCTTAATATACTGAAATTAAATCATCATTAGCAATTTATCTTCGTACAAAGACAAACAATCAAAATTATTTATTTATTTACTTATATCAGTTGAAATTTATATGTAATACATATTGCAGTAGCTTTGGTTTCAAATTAAAATATAGTAATCTTGTACCAGCAGAAATTAACCAAAACAACGATAATACAAAGCAGCATAATATATAACAAATGCAGAGATTGCGTTGACAAGTTAAAAAAACTACTTCATTAAATTTATAAATTCAATTCCTATTAATAACATTCATATTATTCTAGCAGTGATCCTTCCTTTATTTGTCGACAACATTTCTTATTTAAAATTAAATAGGATAAGGTTAATAATAAAAAAAAACTAAATCTCATAAAATATTTGTATTCAACTCAATACTTGATAACAACATCAGTAAAGAAATTCTTTTGCCACATGTGGCCGTAAAAGAAATTGTCCTTTTTATTTTTCCAATTACAAAAAAAAAAAATGTATATTTTAATATATACGAAAAACACATTGCTTTTAATATATTATATAGATTTAAAATAAAAATATTATGCTATCTTCAAATTTTTAATATCGTATAGTTTCAAAGAAATAAATTTTTTCTTTTACGACGCTAAATTTTATTTCAATAAAGACATTCATTTGCACGAAATGCCTCTGGAGATCTAAAATCTCGCAAAGCAGAAAACACCTTGATAAGACTCTCACCAATCGTCATATGCAAATATTTACACCTTGTACATACCACAAATTGGTTATTTGTCCATCAAAAATGCTTATACCTTTACATATTTAAATATGCTTGAAATCTTTATTAAATTTTTATCTAATAACTTGTTAATAATGCACAGTTAACATTGGTAGCAAACATTCTCACGTTGTGCCATTAATGCCCTTTTTACATCATTAACAATACTCCCATGATTTGTTAAATTAATCTACTATAGCAAAGAAAATAATATTTTATTCAAAATATTGACGATGTTAAACGCTTTGCTAAAAAAATGAACATTTTCACGTAGCTTCTTTAGCATAAGCCACACATCACCAAATATCTATTATGAATTTATTTCAAGAAAAACTTACTTATAATATTCATACATTTCATCAAATTCCTCTTGATTTCTATCTACCATTTTGATAATAAAAAAAATAATGAAATCAAAGAAAATAACAATGAATTAATTATAATGTGATAAACTACTTATTGAAATCAAAAATAACTTAATACATTTAACAAAAAATGATTTTATGCAGTGTATCTGTACGCCTGCAATCAGTTCAGTATGAAACATAATTTTTACGTTCGAACAATTCAAAAGATCGGCAGCTTCTCCCTCTTTACCGTCGTTCGCGGCTTTTTATTATCTCGGTCAATGGAAAAAACACAACTATTCGTCTGCAGCGCCACAATTCACGCACTAATGTTTATGTTGGCATTGTCCTGCTCATATTTGTTTTCTTCACGTTTTTCCCCAGGTTGAACTATACCTATATTGTTTTTGACAGTTAGAAATTGCACAAAAATATACACACACAAATCGTTTATTGTTAATGTCCGTGCACATTCGCGATTCCTTGTCTTGAGTAGGTATATTCTTCTTCCATTAACGCCATCCCTCATTGTATTTGTAAATGAATTTGTTGCCTCTTTCATCATTGTTTAAATACTTCCTTTTCCCATTATTTAATACTATCTGTATTTTTCTTTTGCAGACATCTTCGTTAGAAATAACCGGAAAGACATTGCATACAGATGGAATCCTTCTTTTTATGATTACTTTGTCAGGAACTTGGACCTTGACAGCTCTATCCCTGTCTTCGAACCACCTTCTCTCATCTTCGTGTAGGTTGATTTGTACGCAGCTGTTAACAACATTAACACTATTCTTTTCTTTGTGGATTTATTCAGATTAAACCAATTTTATCCTATTATTTCTGGAACTATTCTGGATTAAACCAGATTTATCCTGCTATTTCTGAAGTTTTTCCTTTATTATATCGTGTCGAATAAAAAACACCTTTTTATATATCCTTTTTTAAAATTGCTATTAAATATAAGTATCAGGTATTTATTGTATTGTTAAGTGTGACCATAAAATGTCTAACAGATAACAATCTTTTATAAACTTATTTTATTTCTTACGTCTATCCATGATGCAAGATGTTTTCATGTCGTGGATGTCTAATTTCACCTTTTTCATACAATTTTACAGCATTCAAATGACTAACTCTTTTCACTGTTCCATCTTTCATCATCACACTCTCTCTGTTATTGATTTTTAACACATTATTAAGCTTGAAAAGTGGTTCACTTCTCAATATATTTAGTGCCACTCTCAATGCAAAAAGTTTGGTTCGGCCTTTGTATACTGAAAATACATCTTGTGCTCCTCGTTTCTATAAATATAGAATACATGAATTTATTTTCGTGTTTATTTTTGTACCTTTCATCTAAATTTTTATTTCAATTTCAAATACTATATACCCATCATCATAATGTTACGCCGTTGCGGTTATGCAACTCATAATTCATTTTTCAACAATTATGTTTACCACTAAAAATCATTGTCTTATTCTAATACTTAATTGTCTAACTATTTTATAATGCCTAACCAATAGGGATCACGGCAATATGTCATCAATATGATATTCGCAATCCCAATTATATTACAAAAAAAATATAAAATATAATAAAGAATACAACTCATTTAATCGAATTAGCATTAAAATAGAAAATTTTATTCTGTATCATTTTAAAAGTTTGAATAATGATATGCTTAAATTTAAACTCAAGTAAATTTTAAAATAAAAATGATACTATAACTTTTTAGTTTCTGGGTTGAAACCAAAAAAGCATCAACGACAACCATGGAAAAAAGTGCGATGTGGTATGCTTTATTATATGGTTAATTAGTTAGTATTAGTATTAGAAGTCATCTTAATATGTCCCTTTTTCTAACAGCTGGATTCATGAAGCAATAAACATCAATTTAGCCTCATGGTCTAAAACCTTTTCACCTAGTGTTAGTTTTGCCTCGTATCCTCAGAAGAAACAGAAATTGTACCTCAGGCAACCAATAGCTATTAATGGCTAGTGGCGTTCCAGATATGTGTTGGGAGATATTCAGTACGGGTTATTGTTAATATCATTTATAGTATACCTACATACAAAGGGACAACCGGGCAATTAAGTAATAATAAATTTAATTAATTAAAATAAAAATTAACATTGTTTTTAAATTCAATAATATTAATGAATAGTGTATACCTGAAACAACTGATATTTCTCTTCAACTATATCAATTATAATTGTAAAATTCTGTTTTATTTTATTAGAATATGAGACTCGCAAATTTATAATTATTTATTTCAAACGTATTCCCTGGCTTCGTAATCTATCAATCAGTTTTTCCGCACTTAAATTCCCAATCACAGATGTCACTACTTCCCACCAATAACAAAATGTACACACATTTATATCTTATTAATGGGGTGGTTAATTTATGATGTTTTGTACCAAGTGACGCAAGTTTTACCGCCACCGCCAAAATGCATCTTATCTGTAAAGAAAAAAGAATCAAATTTTGTGTAAAGTTAGAGTGAAATGTACAATACATGCTTAATAGAAAAACCGGCACCCCCACTACTACTCTAGCGAACCACACCATAGGAGCCAAGCCGATCTTCGGCCGCAACCCAAGTTTTACCGCCATCGGCAAAATAACCCTTATTTATAAAATAATTTTTTTTATACTTCGTAAGTGACTGTATAATAAGTCACTTCCAATATTGTCACTTTCCTCAATAAAATTAATGATGGATATATGGTATTTAAATTTTTGCAAAATCCTGATAACACTGCTTCTGCTGATGTAAGTTGTTGTCGCGAAAACTGTCAATGAAAAAGACTGTTAAATTCCTTTCTTCATCGGCGTAGGTAGAAGGGTGAGGAGTTTTTAAAATTAATTCTATTTACCTTATATTTTGTAAGATAAATAAAGTACGGGGAGTTTCGTTTTTGCATTGTTTTGACTGTTAATTACATACTTCGTGATTTTTGTAATAGTTCCTGTTTAATACCGTTTCGTTGAATCTACTTTTACCAATTATCTTGACGTAAGTGTGCACTGAACTTCGTTAAGTTTCAATAACATACGCATACATTTTTAGTTATCATTTATTGAGATCTAGAACATTGTTTATGTTACTTTTTCAGATATGATATGGGAGAACGTCGACAATGGCATCCTGAAACAATTGCGAATTGAATTAAGGGTCATACTGATTGTATGTCCTTCATTGTCAGTGATTCCGAAATTTATTGTTAGAGAATGCCAAAAAATCGCACGTACAACGTCACTTACTATCGCCAAAACATTCAAGAAATGGGACCTGTTGGAAGCTGACAATTTTAACGAAGAACTCTGTGAAACTTTAATGGCGGCTAGTATCCTATTAAATAAACTTGACAATCATACTTTAAAAACATTTATCCAAAAATTTACTGGTCGAAATGTTCCTGATGAATCCTCCTTACGCAAATATAGTATTTCTAAGTGTTTCACGAACGCAGTAGAATGCATTAGAAGACATCTTTCAAATCAGGACCCATGGATAGGTGCCGATGAAACTGTCGATATACGCTGTGTAGTAAATGTTGTAGCTGGTGTACTACATCCAACTCTTCCATATAACGCATATGTAATATAGCATCTAAAGATATAAATACAGTTGATTCGAAAACAGTTGCTAAAACCCATTGACGAGAATTTTCACAAAATGCTTTATTCGGATGACAGGTACAAGAAAAAAATACCTTTATTTGTTAGTGACAGTGTCGTATATATGTTAAAAAGGCAGACTAATAATGGGAACATATTCTTATATCGTGCAGAGAAGCTTGAGAAAGAGTAAATATTGATACTCGTTTACTCCACTTGAACTACAAAATGAACAAATAATTACATATTTTGTATTTTATAGATCACCACCCACTTGTTATCCAATTATATATATAAATTTAAAATCTCTTTAAAAATACAACATTTCGTGTCAGGTGTATAATGATAAGTAATGTACGATTTGTCTCAAAAATTTTTACATATGTAACCAAACCAATAATTAGTATTTAAAATTAGTTACAAAAATTTATAATCAAGTAATATTACAAATTGAATTGCTTTTAGGTTGTAATAAAACTTGTGCTATGAATCGCTCGCTGTACATGATAAAAATATCTATATCAATTTCTTCATTATATATGTATGTACTTACCCTTTTATTGTTAACAGTAAAATTCTTTCTCTATAAAAATAGATGTAATGATTTTTAAGTACAGAACATTCTTATGTTGATCCATTAAATTTACAACCCACTAAATCCATGAAATGACCTTAGGATGTAAGCATTAAATAAAACGTATTGTCAACATTGGATAATTAAGTTACAATTCCCTTTAACTTGCATTGGTTTTACCATAAAGAAGACACGGTCTTACATACTTAATAAACTACAATAATAGTTCAAAATCTATAACACCGTATTGACTACACAAAATAAACTTTATTGTATACTATTAATTTAATAGTTTATCCTGGAGCATAAAATTTATTATATTCATATAATGTGAAATATAACCTCATTGTTTCCCACATAAAAGCTCAGAGTTTGAACAGAAAACAATATCATGGTGAGGTTATCCGAACACATAATCTTCTCAGTTTATAAGTCATTACTTGGTTGTTTAAAGCTCATTCATTTGAGCTTTCTTGTTGTATTGCCTTCCCTTATCATCTCCAGCGTGCGTACAATTTACTTCCACATTGGGACTATAAAATTTTATGTGTTCGTGGGAAAAAATAAAGTCATTACTGTATGGAGATTCTTAATGATATCGTTTCACCATTTATAACATAAGATAAAGTTAATACATAAAGATTTTCAGTTTGCTAGTTGTAAATACTATCTTAACGTAAAACGAATAATTTTTTGAATATCTCCTAATAATTTAATGTATGTATACAGGGCAATCCAAATTAAGTGTTCACCATTGGTAACTTTGTTATTATTAAAGATACAAGATTGTTTAAATTAGAAAACTTGTAGTACTTTTAACGCTCTTTAAGATGGAAGAATAAAAAAAAACAAATGAGCAACGCGTTTTCGAGTTTTGCCGAAAAATATTTTTTTTTCAAATGGAAACCCCTGTATATTATATCATTTTCTGCTAGAACTTTAATTTTTAAACAAAAAATCTTATAAGAAATTTTTTACTGGGATTAAAAATACTTGAGTTATAATGAATACACAAAAACAGCTAAGTCAAGTGCATTTCTATGTATCTATGAAAACGACGATAAGTCTTTCTACCAAACGTCAAATATTAGTACAGTTTTATTAGTTTTTCACTCATAAGTTTCATTGTGCTCGTTATTAATTTGACAAAAAAATGATTTTTACCCATTCAGAAAAGTGTGATATGTTAGAATCTTATTTAGTGTGCAGAAAATCCTCTAGGAGGGCAAAAGAACACTACGCTGAATTATATCCACTCCGAACACAACCACATGAGCAATATTTTCTGAGACTTTACCGAAAATTTAGAGGCAATGAGAGTGTTTTTGCCAAAACAAGGACAAAAAGGACTTTTATAAAAAGCGAGGCCACGGAAATTGCAGTTATCGCATATTTTGAGGCCAACCGTGAGAATTCCATACTAGATATTGTCAATGAATCTGATTTGAGTCGCGGTACTGTGCATAGGATTCTGAAGAAACACAAATTCATTCCTTATAAGTTCAAACCAGTTCAGGTTTTTTGCCAGGGGATCCAGAGAGAAGAATGTTTTTTTGTCCCTGGTATCTTAACTTTTGTCGCCAAAATGTACACAACTTTCGTTATATTTTATGGACCGATGAATCGAATTTCTCAAATTCTGGAATGTACAATAAAAAAAAACATCATTACTGGTCAAAGGAAAATCTTCTTTTAGTAAATCCAAGACGTCCACAAGTCCGTTTCAGTTTTAATGTTTGGTGCGGTTTAATCGGTTCATGGATTGTTGGTCCTTTCTTTTATGAGGGCTCTCTAGCTGGTGAAAGGTACATAGAATTTTTGACTGAAATTTTGAATAATTTCTTACACGATCTGGATCTCATAAGTAGACAGAATCTGCATTTTCAGCAGGATGGCGCACCTGCGCACAACTACAGAGGTACTCATCAACTTCTAAATACTATTTTTAACACTTCATGGATAGGAACAAATGGTCCTATTCAGTGGCCTCCCCGATCGCCAGATTTAACGCCGCTTGATTTTTTTTATGGGGTTATTTAAAGAACCAGATTTATAAGCAAAGGTACGAAAACGTAAACGCCCTAAAGATTGCAGTTAGTGAAAAGATAAACCAAATAGATGGTAGGACCATACTGAAGGCAGTTCGAGAAGTTCGGAAGCGTGTACAAAAATTTATTGAACTACAAGGTGGTATTTTTGAACATCTTCTATGAAAAAATCAGTGATTTTTATTTTGTTTTAATGATAAGTTTATGTTTAAAATAAAGTTTATAAAACTAATTTAGCTGTTTTCGTTTATTCATTATAACTCAAGTATTTTTAATCCCAGTAAAAAATTTCTTAAAAGATTTTTTGTTTAAAAATTAAAGTTCTAGCAGAAAGTGATATAATATACAGGGGTTTCCATTTAAAAAAAAATATTTTTCGGCAAAACTCGAAAACGCGTTGCTCATTTGCTTCTTATTCTTCCATCTTAAAGAGCGTTAAAAGTACTACAAGTTTGCTAATTTAAACAATCTTGTATCTTTAATAATAACAAAGTTACCAATAGTGAACACTTAATTTGGATTGCCCTGAATAGGTATAAATGTAGTTTCGGAGGATTATGTTATAATAAAAAAAAAATATGTGTGGGCACCACATAACTTTCTTTACGTATAGACATTTCGATCTTTTTATGCAGGTGTTACAAATTATGCTTTCAATATTTTTATCCTCTATATACAGGGTGAGTCATTAGTAGCCGCTTCTTCGATTGCTCTTTTGTGTTTTAAATAAAAGAAAAAACAATTAGTGAAAGATCCATGGTTGCTTGTGGCGCATATTTTAAAAATACTTTAACCTCTGACGCACTTCCGGTTCCACCGGAAATGCAGGAAACTTATTTTTTTTTAATGACTGATCCTATATATTCTTGGATTTTCTAGTACTGCTTGAAATTGTCTGTTCAAATGTTTTTTCTTTTTCAAAATTGAGCCAATAGTTTTTGAGATTAATTTTTTTTGAAAATATTTGACCAAAACACGTGTTTAGAGAAAAACATTTTCACATTGTTTTTAACAGTAAAAACATTAACTTTGGTTGATGCTTGCAGCCAAGAAAATTCTGCATCATTTGGTATAAGTTGCACTCGACAATACCTCAAAACACTTGGTTTTTTCAAAGCCTACTTCCTGAAATTTTCACATACCGAACACTTATTTTTTTTTAAATGGAACACCCAGTATTTTATTGAGGCATCTTGTTCTTTTTTTTATTCCCTTTCATTTTTCTTAACAATGTCCTATACCTATCTTTTGTAATTTCTGAGATAATCACTATAGGAGCAATTAGCGGTCAATTAAAGGACTACTACTAGTTGTTCTATGCACCAAACTATTCGTTCAACCAATGGAAGACAGGGAAGGGGCCCGACTTCCTTAGTCACCTGCCAAACAAAGTAAATGTTAAATCTAACTATCCCAAAAGTAATAATTTTACAGAATGAAGAGCATCGAATTTCAATTTTTTAATTCCGGTAATGTCCAATATTTCATTTTTTACACTGTTGGTTAAAAACGCAATAAAATGAAGGTTATGTTTACTGACATATTTGAAGATGTCTTTTGTCTTTTGTCCTTTCAAAAATGTCAGCGATTCTGCAAATTTCTTTCATCTAACCTTGTGTATGAATATGCTAAGGATGAATTACATATGTCCTAATTATTCTGGTTTCTCAAATTTGACTTAATCTAACTGACGACTAATTTTCGTAGTACTAGTATACTAGTGTTCGACTACACTCGCAAGTACCATAAACGTCTTATCCTCACCAGTTATTGTTTCTTCCGCTCTTTTTTTCATATTCAGTACATTCAGTTCACTCAAACCGTTCCTTTAAACTTTCGAAGGTTTCTGGCTTCGGTTGACTTCTACCTGAGATCGCTGTGCATAAAGTCTGGATGCTAGCAAAGAGTTTCTTTCAGTTTCACTTAAAACGTCTTAGGCCTTACAATGCTATCGACTTTCTTGTGTTAAGTTGAAACTGGCTATGTCTACAGTTCAACAGACTACATCGTTCTCCTCTTCAAATTAAAATATTCTCCCTCTAGAGAGTTAAAGAAACAACAAAATGGCCTAGTATTTCTGCATGACATACGTTAGGTTTTTCCTGCATTTGTTTATTACAAGCGAGAGGGTTTAATTGTACATCGACCGTAATAAAAATAATCCAGCTGTAAAACTATGAAATAACTATTTGAACGCATGGCTATGGATAAATTATCAAGATAAACAGATTTAACGATGTTTTTACAATTACCCTCCAATAGTACCTACACAATTTACAATATAATTTGCAGTTTACTAAAGTAATAAACCATAGCGAAAATAATTATTATTAAGACTTGGTTCGGCCTGAACACTGTTCATATGATATCCATTGCATTTTTTCTAACGTTGGTATCATATCACTGAATGAATAATTTGATTTCACAAATTGTTTGTGATGTACCTAACAAGCAGTAAACAAAAACCAGGGTATTACAGAATTGTATCCACGAAACGCACTGTTGTCACATGATGCAGTAATGAAAGGTGCTGTAAGTAGCTATTTTGGGAATTTGACACTCCCACCCTTAGAGTTGTATTTTAGGTTAACTATTATTATTTAAAAATTTTTTCCAAATTCTAAAGAAATGTTGAAAAGAGGTACTGATTTATTTTGAGAGCAAGATGAGAGCGCAGCTGATAAATTGGAGCGAGATAGAGGCCTACTTAGAGCACCTTTTATTATTGCATCATGCTGTTACATTTTCAATTTTACGCAAAATAATAAAGATTTTTTGGTTCCGCTATTTATTTCATTAAAAATAAATAAATAATATATATCATGATATATATCTGCCAAACTTGTAATTAAACACAAAAATATCACTCGCTTGAAATAAATTAAATATCCATACCTCACAAAATTAGCTTTTGCATTAGCTTCAATAATCTTCTCTATTCCAATTGTTTTTTACAGCGAGACTTTTTATGAATCAATCATTTTTTTGCTATTTAATATCTTCCAAATTAACAATTTGAGAATTTGTACATCATAAATTATAGATCATCTTATTTACTCGTGTATTAATTTCTCTCACAGCTTTGGATATTCTACATTGAAAAAAGAAGATTTTTATCATCTTTGAAAACGGTTTAATAATACTTTAAGAATCTGCTTGTATTTAAAAAAAACAAATGTTTAATAACAGGTCTACAAAATGAAATTTTTTAGGAGATGTTTTATTTTTGATAAGTGGTTTCATATAATATTGATGCGCTGATTCCAATCTTTTTTATCCATTTTTGAGTATCACGTAGTACCTATATTTTTGCAAATCACGAAATAAAATAAATACAAACATTAAAATATAAATACATTTATTTAATTAACAGAATTATCAGTACTGCTTCAAATATAACGAACTACGTATTTTTAGTGCTTAACTCAATGGAATCTTCGTCTTTTTGTCAGAAAATTCCGTTTTGTGAAATTTCTACTATGAATTTTATGCGGATTATCACGTTGTAACGTCCAACAGTAGTCTGCTATAATCGATACATTCCATCGACCATGGTAACGCCTGTCCATCTCTTTAATATCCTGGAGGAAACGTTCGCCTTGTTCCTCACTAGAGGTTCAGGGCGACCTGAAATGTTTCCGGAATCGGCAAGAGATGGCGCACGAAGGTTGGAGTGGATTCATTGGTCAGCAAGGGCAACCCTTTTTTTATAGAAACTGTCAAAATTTCAGAGTCTACTGTCAATATATGTGTTTTGTGTAGCAAGTCAGGCGGTTTCGCAAAAATGGATAAAATTGAATTTGGTGCAGTGATAAAACACTTCTGGATGGCTGGGAAAACGGCCACGGAAATTCGAAATATTTTGCTAGAGGTCCATAGCGGATCTATTTCGTCATTTTCGACCATCAGCTTCTGGATGAGCGAGTTCAAACGTTGTCGCACAAGAACAAGTGATGAACCACGCAGTGGACGCCCAAAAACCGCTACCAACGATGAAACGGTCGACAAGATCCATGATGTCGTATTAGCCGATCGCCGATTGAGGCTGAAAGAGATAGCAGAGACAACAGGCATCTCAAAAGAACGCGTTGGCCATATCCTACATGAAATTTTGGGAATGAAAAAGCTTTCGGCGCGATGGGTACCGCGTTTGCTCACACCAGAGCAAAAACGAAATCGGGTGACCGTTTCGTAGGAGTGTCTGGCCAGGATTCAACGCAATCCAAGAGATTTCTTTATGCGTGGATGAGACTTTGATCCACCACTACATTCCGGAGACCAAGGAACAATCGAAGCAGTGGACTTTTCCGGGCGAATCAGCCCCCAAGAAAGCAAAGACCGTTCCATCGGCCGGAAAGGTCATGGCGACCATTTTTTACGAAAAAGTACTTTTGCACCACGACAATGCACCGGCTCATTCATCCCGCATCGTCTTGTCCAAATTGAATGAGTCGCGCTACGAATTAGTTTCTCATCCTCCATATTCACCGGCCCTAGCCCCTAGCGACTTTTTCCTATTCCCAAACCTGAAAAAACCGCTGGTAGGAAAGAGATTTGCCTCAAATGCGGAGGTTATCACCGCTACAGATGGCTATTTTGCAGACCTCAAAACATCCTACTTTTCCGACGGCTTGAAGAGACTGGAGCAGCGTTTGAAAAAGTGTATTGATCTTCGAGGAGACTACATCGAAAAATAAAAATAAAAAAACACACCAATCCCATGTTGTTCTTGTCGATTCCGGAAACATTTCAGGTCGCCCTCGAATAAAAAGTGCGAATGAAAAGTGTATATTCAAACTGAAGTTGCAGCCTAACACGCAAAAATTTTCCAACATTGTGCCGGCTATATTCTCATAGTCTGAACCCTTGTTACTTCCTAAAAACTTCTCAATAAGTCCTTTAAATGAACTCCAGGCTTCCTTTTCAATAAGCGTCACAGAATTCTACTTAACCTATAAAAAAGCCCTCTTATATTTTGGAATCGGACAACTTAGGAAATTGTTTTCAAATATATTTAAAACATTCTCCGTTTTTGTCGAGAGCTTCCACAAACTGTTTCATTAAGCCTAATTTAATGTGTAGAGGTGGCAATAAAATTCTTATGAAATATGAAATTTTACTCGGCTTATTTCGGTTTGTGAAATTTCAGATTTAAGAGGTCAAAATTATTTAAAAACAGTTGTTTGTTCAAAAACAACAATTTTGTTGTAGACCTGTCTAATTAATGTATTAACCGTCTGATATTATTCAAAATTAAATAAATTTCACAATTACAACTCTGTTAATAATATATTTAGTTATTTGAAATGAATCTAAATACGCTTGCGTATGTAATTCTTTATTCTGCCTTATATACATTTCGTGTAATAATAATGCCGATATGAAATAATGCCCTAATGTTCAACACTAATTAATCTCTTAATTTGTTAGTAGAAGTAGCGAAAATTATATATTTTCCTATCATTACCTACTTTTCTGCTTTTAATACACCCCTTAATGCTAAATTTCAATTAACGCGTTTATAACATTTTAATTGAACCTAAAGTTGTGAAATGTATATAATCCTTTAATTTACCCTTTCAACTGCCAATGTCAAGAACTAATTTAAACTGTTTAAATACGTCCGTGTAAAATAAATTAAACGAAAGGATGGAATAATAGAAAATTAAAATATATAGTATATAATTTTACCATTCTGTTACATACATACGCACAGACATAACGAATCTCACAATTTAAAAGACATTTGGAAAGGATTTATTATATAAATTAACGAATTTATACCGGGCAAATGTTACGTATTTTCTACGACGTGTGATAATTAACGACTACTTGTTGACCTCTGTATAATTTTGCTGAACATTTTGAATATGTTCGGAATTAATGCGGCAATTAGCAAAGAGTCAGAAGTGTGATTGTAGCGGATGTTGTTCTGAATATTAACTTTTCTAATTGCAGAAAAAAATGTGAATGTATACATTTTCATTTTACGTGATCGTTAAATTATATTGGAGAACATATGTAGATACATAAATAGAATGAAATTATTATGGTCGATGCTCGTTAGGACTTGTTCGGACAATTTACTGTCAGATTAAGCTTGTGAAATCCATAGATATGACTGTATGTTAACGACAGCATTCATATATTTATTTTTTGTAGGAACGAATCTGTAAACATATTGTTAAATTTAATAGGCCCTTAACATCAACAAAAATAACGTTACGTTAGATAATTTAACTAAGCTGAAGATTTTTTTTAACAATCTATATTGTAGAAAATTGTTCAACTAAGTATTATAAGTATCACCTCATATCGTTTGAAAAAGAAGATAAATTATACCCTAAATTTATAAAGTGTGGAATTTAAGTAACCCATAAAGGCATTAACTTCGTTAATATTCATTTTGTGAAAAATATCTCGAAGGGGTATAGCGATTTTAATTACGTGGAATATTTTCTTTGCATTTTCTGTTTTATATGTCATTTGTTTTTCATATTATGACGTCACCGACTTTTTCTTAAACGACAACCTATAATTTTTTTAATTAATTTCGATAGTACTCTTAATTCCCTATCCAACAGTATAAAACTTTTAATTCATTACAAATACATTTGAAACAAATTAAGCAAAACAGTCTTAAATTTGAAATATTAAAAATTCATTAAACAAATCTATTCACATAAATTTAATGGAAAGATTGACGGCACATTCGTTTCTATTATAAAACTAGTTGGATTTTTCAATCTCTACAAGCTTTAATTCGCTCCTTTTTTCTTCAGCCTGCAGCTTTATTACAATATCCTGTAAAATGAGAGCATTGTTATGATGCATTCTTATAATATGCGGTTTTCCAAACTTTTGACGCACCCTGTATATACGTCTAATTTAAACTTTTCCACAAACTGTCCTTCTGTCAGAAGTTAGTTGACGTTTATTCTTTCCTATAACCCTTAAAAAATCTACTGCGAGACGTAATTGTCAAATTGAATGTAATTGTTGGCATAAGTAAATATGGCAATTGTGTGCAATTCTTTTTGCATTAATTACCATTTTTATAATATAGAAAGCACGTTATTATTATTATTATTACACTTATATGTGTTAAACATTTTAATTTTATTGATAAATTATAGTAATATAGAGGATGGGAGACATTTTATTATGTGCCTGCCGCATAGGACAAATACATACAGAAAACAACAATACAACAGCAATAATTGGTAATTGCAATAGTACATATCTAATACGTGTCACATTTTATTAATTCAAAACCACAGTTGAACTCGGCATTTCTTCATTTCTTTACCATTACATATTCACATCGGGTCTGCTCATTAGCGTCTATGTAATTGTTTTACAGAAGCTAATAAACTTTATAAATTTAGCGCCTTCATTCATCAAAATACAAAAAAACAACGAAAACATCGTTCCCATTTTATGGCTTCGGTTACGTTCTTAGGACATCAGCCAAATTTACGCATCTTAGAGGCTAGAAGACGAAGCTCGGAAAAAAGATACTAGAAGGCAAGAGAAAGCAGAAACAATAGAAACAAAGGAAATTTGAAAAAATCATTGGGTCTGAAAAAGCAGGAAGTTAGAAACAATAATAGTGAAAAGGCAAAGAAACCTAAAAATCTAACTGGCAAAGAATCGCAAGAAATAACTCCATACATGTGAGGAAAGATGATAAAAGAAGCTCGAAAGAAAATGAAGACGATTTTCAGATAAAAAGGATTTAGGAGACGAAGAAAAGTTATGGATTTCTGTAATTAGCAATCACAATTATTACTTTTGTAGAAAAAACTAGATCTTGTTTAAATTCTTTCTCATAGTATCAATTTACTCCACTCCAGTAATGGGTGTTTGTAACCGACTTACGCATCTTAGATCTTATTCCTCTGACTAATCAGATGACGATGAGGATACAACACTTTCAAGATATCATATGATTTTTGGATTAATTTATTTATGTATATGTTTATCAAATTTCAGTTCCTCATCCATCCAGAGGCTAATGTAAGTAATGTAATGGGTAAAAAAGAAACAATATAACTGTAAAATTCTAAGGATTTGAGGATATTGGAGGGATAAATAATATATAATAAAGATCCAGACACACTTCGCTCTAATACACCAGATGCAAGTGGAAGACGTAGCGAAATGTTACCCTTAACTTTAACCATTCATATTCTTTTGTTTAAATAGTACTCAAAAAAACGAAACGTATCAGCACTCATACCAATTTTGATTTTGCAAAAGCTTTTGCGTAGTAAATAATATTAATCTATCATAGCATATATTTTAAAATGCAAAATGAATCTCCAAAAAAGCGGAAGACAATAAATTATGTATTCAGAAATTTTGATCTGTCCTTAATTCCTATCGAAATCTTGATTAACATCCAAATAATAGCGCGATAAATAAACAAAGAACAATATAAACTTAACAGAACAAAACTTTCGAACAACTTGATAAGAAAAACATCCCATTATGTTTTAAGGAGGACATGGTCGAAGCCGTTTAAATGTAATTTATTACCTTTTAAAAGCTCACATCTGCATTCGTATATACTGAATAAGGAAAACTGCTGCCATAACACAGCTGTTACGTTGTAAATGCACGAGATAAGGACTACATTCAAGAGCCGTTAAACAAAATAGTTTTCTGCCAATGTAATTTCCACAATTAGAGCTAATTCATAACGTTGCTCAATTGAATTAACTTCAATGGCGAGAAAATGTGCAAGCTTGTGACAAATTTAGACCTTCATCTCAATGCAATTAGAGATATTATATACGCTCATATTAATAAATAACGTAGCAATTAAATATGTTCCCACTTTCCACGAACTGCGGGTGTTATGTACCACTAATTAGCAAATTTCAGCATTACAAGCGTAGTAATGAGAGGTTTATTAATCAATTAGTAACCTACATAGCTATATAACACATTTTGTTTTATTCGGGGTTAATTTAAGATCCAAATAATTGCAATTAACGATGGATGCATCCATATTAGTACATCTTTTTGCTGAAAACTGATTTTGTAGAGGATTTTGTGACAGAAAATGGATATGTATGTAATTTGTATGTTTAGCATCATTGGATGTCTCTTTTTGGTATTCAAATGATATTGTTTTGGTATGCCTTACATGAATATATTAATAGATATTAATTAACATATATACTTACACGTGAAGTTTATCTGTTATAATATTATTTTAATTTGACAGATCAATATAAGTACAGTTAATGGTTTTCTTAATAGTTAAACTGAATTCTAAAATGAGATGTTTTCAAAGAAAATATTAGAAATTTGTATTATAAGAAATTAGGCTGTTGTATTAGGTAAAGATTAGACAAGACAAAGTAAGGTCCACTCATGTACACGAATAATGTCAATAATGACAACTAATTATAGAAATTCTGTAAAGAGAAATGCTTACTTTAAGAGTTATTTGTATACAAGGCCACTAAAACAGAGTTAACGTACGAAGAGAAACGATGGAAATAGCCCAAACAACAACTAAAATTATACTCCATCGTCAACAATTACACGTCATAAGAGAAACACTGTCGTTGATACAAAATTTAATACCTTTAGTGCTAAAATCAAAAGTGGAGGTGTTTGTTACATGCGTTGCCATAAGAATATAATAAAATACAAATAATTAATAGTTGTCAAAATAAGTTGTAAAATGTTTGAGTGAAAGTGATTTTTGCATATCTGAAGCTATGGAAATAAAAAGTGCTGCTAATTCCGCAGTTTCTAACTTATTACCGGAGAAATCGAAAAGGCAATACGAAATATGTTACAAAGAGTTTAAAATCTGGTGCAATAGTAAGAATGTTAAAAATGTCTGAAAACGTGTTTCTGGCATATTTCATGGAAAAATCGGTGCCGCTTCTCGCATCCTAAACGCCGATAATTGTTGTCGTTCCAGTCGTCCTCATTCTTATTGCACTTTCTATTTTGTATATCCATTTCTGTCGAGTTCTTCCTCGTTTAGTCCTTTGTGCTAGACTACTAGAATCGAATTCTATACCTTCCTTGGTATTCTTTCTTAACTCATTATTCGCAGGTAGCCGTAAGATCTCAGCTGTCTTTTATTTATAGCATATACAGGGTGAGTCATTAGTAGCCGCTTCTTCGATTGCTCTTTCGTGTTTTAAATAAAAGAAAAACAATTAGTGGATGATCCACGGTTGCTTGTGGCACATATTGTAAAAATACTTTAAGCTCTGTCGCACTTCCGGTTTCACCGGAAATGCACGGACCTTAATTTTTTTAAAAGACTCACCCTATATATTTTTGGATTTTCTTGTACTGCTTTAAATTGTCTGTTCAACTGTTTTTTTCAAAATTGAGCCAATAGTTTTTGAGTTATTAATTTTTTTTGAAAATATTTGACCAAAACACGTGTTCAGAAAAATATCATATTCACATTGTTTTTAAAAGTAAAAACTTTAACTCTGGTGGTGCTTGTAGCCAAGAAAATTCTGCTTCATTTGGTAAAGTTGCACTCGACAATACCTCAAAAAACTTTGTTTTTTCAAAGCCTACTTCCTGAAATTTTCACATACCAAATTTTTTTTTTTAAATAGAACACCCAGTATTTTATTGAGGCATTTTGTTCTTTTTTTTATTCTCTTTCATTTTTGTAAACAATGTCCTATACCTATCTTTTGTAATTTTTGAGATAATCACTATAGGAACAATTAGCGGTCAATTAAAGAACTACGGGCGCTGTTCTATGCACCCAAATATTCGTCCAATAAAGGCTGGAATGCGACTGACTGCCTGGGTCAACTGTTAAAGAAAGTCGGTATACATTTATGTCAAACTTATAAAAGCATCGCTATTAGTTATCATCCAAATGAATTATTCTTATGAAGAGTTAATAGATATGATTGACGTTTTGGGTGAATCTGACAGAAACTCTTTGCTGGCATCCAGACTTTATGCACAGCGATCCCTGGTAGAAGTCAACCGAAGCCAGAAACCTTTGAAAGTATAAAGGGACGGTTTGAGTGAACAGAAAGTATTGAATATAAAAGAAAGAGCGGAAAAAGCAATAACTGGTGAGGATAAGATGTGTATGGTACTTGTGAGTGTAGTCGACCACCCCTACACAAGTACTACGAAAATTAGTCGACAGTTAGATATAAGTCAAATTTGAGAATCCACAATAATTAGGAAATATGAAATTCAGCTGTAGCATATTCATACACAGGGTTAGATGAAAGAAATTTTCAGAATCGCTTACATATTTGTCAATTGGCAGCAGATAAATTATTCTGGCTTTCTCAATTTTTTGTTGTTTACCAACGAAGCCAACTTCTATTAAAGTGAAGACGTTCATCGTGTTAATTTCCGTTATTATAACACATAAAACCCTCCCACTTAATCACACCTGTAAACTTTCAACATCGTTGGTCATTAAAACTTTGGGGAGGAATAGTGGGTAATTACATAATTGGACCTTACTTCTTTGATGAAAATGTTAATGGAAGAGAGTATCTTCGCTATCTACGGACGGATTTTCAAAACTTTTTGAAGACATCTTCAAATATGTCAGTAAACATAACCTTTCTTTTATTTTGATGTTAACCAACAGAGTCAAAAATGAAATACTGCAACTGGACATTGCAGGAATTAAAAAATTGAAAAGCGATGCTCTCCATTCTGTAAAATTGTTACTTTTGGGATAGTTGGATTTAACATTTACTTTATTTGGCAGTTGACTAAGGAAGTCGGGCGCCATCTCTGCCTTCCATCGGTTGAACGAATAGATTGGTGCATAAAACAACAGCTCTCGTAGATCTTTAATTGACCCCTAATTGTTCCTATACCGATTATCTCCGAAATTACAAAAGATAGGTATAGGACATTGTTAACAAAAATGAAAGAGAATATAAAAAGGAACAAAATGCTTCAATAAAATACTGGGTGTTCCACTTAAAAAAAATAAGTTTCTGGTATGTGAAGATAACAGGAAGTAGGCTTTGAAAAAAACAAAGTTTTTTGAGATATTGTCGAGTGCAACTTTACCAAATGATGCAGAATTTTCTTGGCTACAAGCACCACCAATGTTAATGTTTTTACTTTTAAAAACAATGTTAAAATGTTTTTTTCTGAACTCGTGTTTTGATCAAATATTGTCAAAAAAAAAAATAATAACACAAAAACTATTGTCTCAATTTTGAAAAATAAAAAAACAGTTGAAAAGACAATTTAAAGCAGTACAAGAAAATCCAAAAATATATAGGGTGAGTCATTTAAAAAAATTAAGTGCCGTACATTTCCTGTGATACCGGAAGTGCGCCAGAGCTTAAAGTATTTTTACAATATGCGCCACAAACAGCCATTGATCTTCCACTAATTGTTTTTTCTTTTATCTAAAACACAAAAGAGCAATCGAAGAAGCGGCTACTAATGACTCACCCTGTATAACAAACAGTGTCTTTCACTTCTATTGTACCTCTGATGTCCTCATTTGCAAGCTAGCCAAACATTATGCTATAGCATCTTTTACAATATGTCATTTAGATAAAGTCTTCTATATTATATTTAAATCTGGCTTAGATACAATATCGAATGAGAATTTACTTAAAAATAAATTTCTGAAAAATGATTTTGTGACGCAAAGTCTATACGTTATTTACCTTACGAATAGTTGAACTTGAACGACATATAACTAAAACCTGACATTTTGATTATATGGAACGTAATGTAGAGAACGAGCTTATTCGAGAAAGGTTACATAAACTTACTACTACACAATAAGAGTTTAAATGTCAACATCAACTATTACTATTTCAATTTATAAAATGGTAGAAACTTTACATACAAATGTATATTTAAGGTTTGGAACGTAAATATTCAATATTAGGTATATTTAACTTTCACCAGAATCCGTAAACCAAAATTTAAAAATTTTTATGCAAATATATTTAAGTACCCGACATTTGTGTACGCATATATGTGATAAAGGATAAAGTAAAATATTGCTTTAAAAACGATTATCTTTTACCCCTTCAATAAACCTTCTAATGTTATTTATAATTACTCAGTACTACTGTCAGAAACTGCTTTCCGAACGTTTTTATAGAAGAAATGCGTTACATTCAATTGTAAGTGATACTAGATCCATGACGACTAGTTTTGTTTATGTTGCCGATTCTATTTTTATTTCTGTCAGTGACATTTGGTATAACCAAAAAAATTATACAGAATACAATAACTATAACTTAATATATTTAGTAATCGCAATGTTCTAAGACTTCAGTCTTTCTCAACTTTCGTCTTTCATAACGTAATATGCTGTCATAGACTTTTTTAATTTATTATATTGATTTAGTTTGCCGAAAAACCTTATCTGTTTCATAGCGTATCCATAATAAAATTTAAAATAACCAATAGTACAAATCAAAATGTTTACGAAAATAATTTATTAATGGTATACATTTGCATTTATTTAAAAAAAAAACATTAAGTAGAACAATGTCAAAATTTACAGCATTATTTCAGTGATAAAATTTCATCCTTATAAGTAGGGCCCGGACACGAACCGTTGATGACTCATCGCCCATGAGCGCACTATTGAAATGTATTTTCAGAGAGGTTTTAATTTTATTTAAATAATTGGATAACAAGTGGGTGGTGATCTATATAATACAAAATACTTATTATTTGGTCATTTTATAGTTCATGTCGAGTAAAGGAGTATTTACTAGCAATACTTTATCAAGGTTCTCTTCTGTAAGATTTGTTCTCTTTGAATGACGTACATCCTTGAAGATAGAAAACGTCCTTTCTACATCGCAACTGGTTATAGGTGCATATTGGAAATATTCTTTTATTTCAGCGTATTAGCAGTTAGATTTTGTGTCATTCTCCGTATTCACAATTTCCGCAATGTTATTAAATCTGGATTTCTGTTAAAAACTGCGTCTAACTTTTGCCACATCCGAAGTCACTTGAAAATTTTTGAAATTATTAATAGCCACATCTAATGTCGATCTTTTAATTTGAGATTTCGATTTTCAAAATATGTGATTAGTTTAGGCAAATTTCCAAAGCGTTCCTGAAGGAATAACAACTGATTTTTTAAATTTCGGCCTTAATTTCTATAAGTTTACATATAATGTCGTCTTTCAGTTATGTGAGATTAGGTTTTTAAAATTCACTCCTTATAATAAAGAAAAAGAAAAAGAAAAAGAAAAAACCAATTATAAATTTTATTTGTATAACGGTGAGTAAAGTGTTACTGTAGTAACACTTTACTCACAGATTTATTAAAAAGATAAAACTATTTATAACTTAATATGGGCCAACTTTTATGTAAAAGAATCGAAACGCACATACGTAAAAGAATAAATAACTCATTTTTTCTCCATCAATCAATTTTCACACACGTATTTCATAATTGTTAATCACTCACAAAATAGTTTTATATAGACTTATTCGTGTACTTTAATAGATGCATTGCTTACTAATTGTTGCAAACCTTATTCTAACTGAATTAAAAATATAACAATAATAATTCACATACAATTGAAAGGTACAAGAGTGAATTATTCATAATAATGCAAAGTACAATTTATGTCATCTGTATTTGCCGATTTTAATAAATAAGTAGCTTGTCAAACACATTAATACATAAAACTAGGTTCTGACCATGACAGTTACAATAACGGGAGAATTTTCAGGAAGTATATTAACATCCCGGCGACCGGCGGAAAAGAACAGAAAAAATACGCTCATTTCGCCGTGTCTGCGATGAACACGTTACCACAATCGTAAAGATTCCGCCGGTCGTCGGAACTCTGTTTATACGAACATTTAGCCACAGGGTTATTTATATGATTCACCTTGTACTACAAAGATATCTGGAAAACAATAATCAATATAATAATATAAATATAATATAAAGCATTGAAAGAACTTTCTGTTCTTTTTAATACAAACAATCGTTATTAAAATTCTATAGATTTACTAAATAATGAATATTTTAAAATATAATTACTTTACAAGATTGTTTGTTATTCTGAAATTGATTTAAAATCACATTCTTCTTTATGAAATATATACTTTTTTACATTTATATATTTTAGTCTCTTTAAATATATTTCTGGATACACTTTTATGGCTTTTGTTTATTAATCGATGTCTATTTCAATAAATAAAATTTTCCCATAAACATAAATGTATTTGAGAAGGGAATTTAAAAATGGTTTAATATACTATAAAGTTATCTTATAATATTTATTTATTTTATTTCAGGAATGTTTTTCACATATCTGTATATATATTATTATGACAGATAAATTATGAATGACAGATACTAATTCAACATAAACAAAAACTTATATGCACAATTTCATAATATAGATATTACAATAACCGACCTTACCAAATTGATTTATTCCAAGAAATTGTAACGGTTACTATAACTGATTCATACATTTCCGTAAGTAATTATACAGGTAGGTTCAGCCTTCAATGATTAATGACATGCATTTCTAAATGTCATAATTTCATAGTTCTATGATGGTATAACATTTATCAAGGTACTCGGTAAGTTCTCTATCAAACATACCCCTATGAAATAATTCCGAAATATTTCTCTTCCAAGGTAATCTTTTACATAAAATATGCTTCCCTTTTCTCGGAAATTAATTTTCATTGAATCTTCATTGTTCACTACTCATCTAGATGTACTTCCTAAACTTAAAATCTTTCCAGGTTTGAATTCTGTATATTAACTTCAAACTTCTTGTATCCAAGGATACTCTTTGTCGTTTTATATTTTAAATCAAATACCTAATACTAGTTTATTCTGAATTAGACATTTTTATATTGCTTTTTAGTTAGACGTTTCAAATATTCCTCAAATAATATTGTTCCTTAGTTTTACTACCTATCCTACCCGAATTACTCGTACCTATTGTTGTAGTTTTGGATATCCATTAATTATTTAGATTTTTCAAACCTATATTAATTAATTGCAGTATAAATATTTATTTTTTAAAATATACACCTATATATCACAAAGAATTAGGTTATGTCTAAATTTTTTAAATAGTTCTCTTTTACTTTAGTGGTTTTATAATTTATAAATTCAATTTTAATATCAAACCATTTTTTATCTTTATATTCATATACTGAAATATAAATATGGTATATTACGGTATTATTTAAAAAAAATATGAGTATTTACTTCATGCAGTACTCGCCAAGGTCACACAATTAATGTAACAGTAGTTCATGTCCATATGAAAAATCCTATCTAACCGCAAGTTAAAAACTAACACGTCATCGGTATTTGTAACAGCTTCTCTTTCAGTGCATACTCTCGTCCTTGTTATATGTTAATTCCCTGCGAATTTATATATTACCGAATCGATACTTAACACGTTACACGTTATTAGGCATACGCCCCTTACCCGGATACCGTAGGCGATATAACACCGCTTTGTATAAAAATAAATTATATCCTGGGGCGTCGACCACTACTTCTCCTACAAACTAATTTTATATTATGCCAGATCCAATAAAGTGGGTATCACGATATGATGACCATAGTTTTTATGTTTGAGTTATATACAGGTTATGCATACCTAGAATTTAATTTAGTGTGGTAGTAATGTATTAATTAATTAGGCAAAATAATGCTCGTAAATATAAAATTAATGAGTATATATATTTTCTCAATATAAATCACAGCAATTATATATATATATATATATATATATATATATATATATATATATGTATTGTCACTGGATTCCGGGTTTTCTTCCGCGTTTCCACTGCTTGGTCTTTGGAAAGACCGATGCTGGTTTCTTGACGACGTTTCGGCAAAATCACACTTGCCATCTTCAGGTCTGCGATAACTGTCTGCTTCTGCTTCTGCTTCTTGTTATTCGTAAACTATATATATATATATATATATATTGTAACAATACCTTTAATTAATAAAGGTACGATTACACTCAGATAAATTTAATAATATTTATTCTTACTATGTGTTTGAAACCTGTACTTATTCTCGTCTATATATAAAATTGAAATCTTTATGTACTTTTTAAATCTATTTTCAAATTCTCTCAGGTAATTTTTTATTTATGCCCTCACTAACTCAGTTCTTATATAAAATATTTAAACTAATTATTTCATATGTTGCTAACTTCCCTTGAATCATCATAACCCAAACAGTTGCCTATATGTAACTTTTTCAATATCTGCCTATATCATAGGATCTTTACGTTTTATATTTCTTAACTTTATAAATCACAGTTTACAAAACAGTTATTCTTTAGTGAATTATGATGTGTATTTCAACTTTATCTTCAAATAACAATACTTACTGTGAACTCAATCTCAAGGTATATATTAACATACTATTCAAATAATAATATAATCACTGACAGTTGTTTTTTCTATTTATAGGTTACGGTTCTAAGCGTCATATCTGTTTCATCAATTTAATTCAAAAACCTTCTTTATATACCAAATAAAAACAAATGTATCAAACTAATTTGTTTAATAAATCAGGCAAATTATAAATTATATGGTAGTTCTCAACACACACAACCAAATAAGACATTCATGGAAGTACCAAGCTTGTTTACGTAAACATTCTTTTGACAATTTATATGTGCATGAAAATACACCTTTCGTGGATCGAAAAATATACAAGTAAGTATATTAATTATATTATTTTAAAAATACTGTATAGTTTTTGTATGTAAATCAAATACCCACACAAATTAATCAGTTTTAGTTTGCCGATCAGTTTTTTTTTACTTCTAAAAATTATACAAATGATGATACAAATTAATGTTGTGCACAGAACTTACAAAATATCTTTTCTTGATTATCAACACAGTTATAATGTACGTATAAATAATAGATCTCTAAATTTTGATATACTTTTCAATTCGAAACTGATAAATTCAAATTATTTCAAAGAATTATACGACCTGTTATTACTACTGAACTGGTATTCTTATTTATACACCAAACGATTTTCTTTTTAGCTTGTCGAAGACATTTCCTGGAATCAATGAGGGAGATCCTTTCCTTTTCCTAATTGTCTGGAATGCTCGGAATGTGGACTGTAATGACTGCTATCCTGTAATACCTTCAACCTCTGCAATCAACTAGAATCTCGAACCGTCGAACGCTTTCGTGAAGACCTTTGAAACCTGCCTTTCCTCTACTGGACTGGAATACCTGTGTTAGCTGCTATGTTGAATATCTCGTATCTTTCAAGTCCTGGACTAAACTATTTGTATAACTTCTGGAATTTCACCAACTCTCCAATGCAATAAATCTCTCGCCAAATATGGAATAATATTTACCAATGCAGTAAGTTTATTTTTAAATTGTAATTATATATTTCTTCGCTTTCTTCTCAAGTATGAATATTCTTCAATTATTTCTTTATTCGTTACCGAAATTCTTTCTTCTAATTTATTTTTAATTATATTTGCATGATACAAAAAATGGTACTATTCTGGAAAATGTTGCAATCACCTAAAAAATATCTGCTTTCTTTTCTACTATCTCCTAACCACTTCTTTTACACTTTTGTATAATGATGAATCTCTTAATTATGTGTTTTTCGGAAGGAAAATTTCGTTTTCCGAAAACACATCTACCGCTTTTCTTAAATTCTTTTTGAATCCCTTTTATTTTTTCCCCATATCCCTGGCAATAATTCCTTAGTTTCTATCATATCCAATCATATTGTTCCACACATTATAGTAATCCAAAATATGTTTTATTTGTAATTGAATATTTATAATACCTTTTTGTAATTCCAAAAATTTATCAATTTAATTCTTTACTTTAATTTTCACAACCTTTTATACCCTTCGGCAAACCAAATACTCAATACTTTAACTATCTTATTTTAAATGTCAAAATCTGACACTTCTTACATTTGAATTTTAGCGCGTAACTATACATCATTTTCCAACCTTTATGATTCAAAATCCATACTAATATTCTCTATTTTTTCAAAAGTGTTAATTAAACAAGCTTTAACAAATAATATTACATATAAAAATACAACAAGTAACATTTACAATTCTACTTTCAGAAATGGGAAATATTACTACAACAAAGAAACCTGATAGGCAACCAACCACTCGATGCAAGGCGAACTTCAACATAACCCGATATGTAACCAACTTTACACGGTTCACAAAAACTATAGGGAAATACCCAATTAATATTCTCACAATTATTTTAAGTATAATTTAAATATTCTCACATCTATTTATTTAATTATAGTTTGGTCCATAAAATATTACCATCTTTTATTTTTTTAATACTCACTACAAGAACATATACAGTATATTTTATTAACATTAGTACTTCCATCATATCCTTACTCATCTAAGTTAGTGAACTACCACATATGCCCCTTTTTTAATAAATCTAAATTTCTATAGAATATATAAATTTATATTTATTCAACAATCTATACTAAAATGATGTACTTCAATTTGTACTACTTCTGTAGCATAACTATACATTCTCATATAAATCCATGTACATTTCTTAATATTTGGTATATAAGATAATTATTTACCTCACTGTATCTATTTTCATTTTTAACTCTCAATTATTTACAACAAACCATTTTAACTAATCTTATTCTCATAAATATACTAATTTATACCAACATATTCAAAATTTACATCTTTATCCATTTGTCTTCATCAATAATGTCATAAAATGTATCTTTTAACATTTCTATGCTTTCTATATAAGTAACTTTATTCCTTTTCTTATCCAATCTTATACCTTCTCTGTATTATCCTATTCATGATTTTAAACCCTCTAAAAATTCTTATCAATATTATAATCGAAACTACTTTTAACATTTACTGGTGATTACTTTTAAGTTGTATCTGTTACTTCTTCAGATATTTAATAGCCTCTACAAAATATGCTTTACATATGCTCACTTATTCTTTATTATTTTATTTTATATAACTGTTCCTAGCTGAACAAAAACCCTATACCTATAATAGACATTTTCGTCTACCTTTTCAAACTTTCACTTTTGGAAAGTACACAAATTATATTTTCGTTTTTTAAGGCGTACGTGACCTACATATTTCTTTTATACATTATTATTTTATATATTTATTATCATTTTGGGTTTTATTTACCCTTTCATACATAATCTCTATAAATTATTCCATATATTTTTATGTTTCCCTTTTATTATTTATTATACATAGCAAGCATTCATTATTATCTTTTCTATACATATTTTATTTTATAGGCTTCTTCTATTTGTATATCACATTTTTTTTTTATAACTCTTAATGACTTTAATATTTCTTGACCATTAAATGCTTTTATTACTCCGATAAATATCCTTTAAAAAATTTTTTTTTTTTTAATAAGGTTCCTTCTTACTCATCTTTCATATATCTACTTTATACATTTCTTCACATTTTTATACTCGTATGTTTCTTTACTTACTGTAAAGTTACTTATATACTCCTCTAACACTTATATTTACAAATTTTATAATGTAAGGAATGAGGAAAATAAATTAAATATTACTAATTTCTTCATACTAACTAATCTTTACAACTCTTCTTTGTCTAAATAATTCTATCCTGATTCAATTTATTTAGAGCAAGGAAATAAAATACATAAACCTTTGTTAGATCATTTTAGCTAAAATTTCTTACATGATTAACTCAATTATAAAAAAAAAATTAAATGCACATACTTATATCCCGTTTTTTTTTTATGACATACTTTTATAGAAACAAAATACATTAACCATGCCCCTAAATTTTGGTTCTATTAACTTTGATGTAGCTCTGGTGGGTGGTAGCGCTATTTACCAACGGTTGTCGCCCTATGAAATTCAACCGCCATGCCCCTAAATTTTGGGCTTTATTATATACAGTGTAGCTCTGGTGGGTGGTAGCGCTATTTACCAACGGTAACTGGCCCTTCAGTACCGCCATGCCCTTAAATTTTTTAATAATCTATTTTTAATCGCACCCTATTTTTCAATATTCCATATGTTTCTTCTTTATTCACATCTTCTTCATACCAAAATTCATTTTCTTCAGTTTTATAAAGCACCTTGTTCACAAATTTTCCTACCTGTTCATATACACTCATAACATCTGCATTTCTCGATGTAACTGTATCTGTACCTTTCTGATCTTCAATAACCCATTCCAATAATTCTTTGTACTTAATCTCCATAATCATTATAACCTGATGAACATTTCTTCGTACATATCTTTCTGAAGAATCTCCTATACTCATAACATAATCATTTCCATTTATAAATTCTTTATACTTCTTAAACATTCTAATCTTTTCATTTCCCAAAACATTTTTCACATAAGATGGAATTATATTATGTCCAACTTTAAAACTTCTTCCGGTATACTTTTCGTCTTTGATAACTATCCCTGTTATCTGCCTTGAGGTGAATAAGTATAGCTTTTTGTCATCTTTTTCTCCTACTAAAAGTGTATCTAAATACGATCTTAAAATTCTTCTACCGGAATCTAAGTATTTTGTTTTCTTTGTTATTGGAAAAATTTTATTCGTTTTCTTACTTTCAGCTGTGTTTTGTTCAACATCAATGCAGTTTAGAACACCCTTCTCAAAATTTCCTATTACTTCTTCTTTTTCCATTTCCACTATTCCCTTAACCTCTGCTGTATCTTGTTTGTCTTTCACGCAAACTTGTGTTACTAGTATCATTTCTTCTGGATTACTCACCAAAGATTCTTTAAATTCTTCAATATCCCTTTTATAATCTTCTCTAGTATCTTTATACATCTTGTCTATCTTTCCACCTAATTCTTCCTTAAATTCCATTAAATTCTTCTTTCTTTCTTCGTTCATGTTTTTATTATCTTCATTCATCTGTTTTAACATTTGTAAAATTGATCCAAAATCTACTACTGGTGTCGACATTTCTATTTTCGAAGTCTCTCCTTGAATTTCCACCTTATCACCTCTATCCTGTAACTCTCCAGTCAATTGACCTTCTACCTGCACCTGTGACATATCTTCTCCTCCCTCTAGTAAATTCACATTCTGTCCTACCTCCTCTTCACTATCACTAGAAGATTCCGTTCTATACAATCCAGAATTACTCTTGGATCTTGTATTCATTCTAAATTATTATAGTACACAATTTCTTATACCTTGATATACTTTAAACTGATTTTATTACCTTTGTAAAATGGATACTAATGTTACCGTTATTATTATAATTAATAAAATATTTGAAATATGTTGTTGCGAGTCTTATTTTAATCGCTCCACGTTGGGCACGCCATAAAATGTAACAATACCTTTAATTAATAAAGGTACGATTACACTCAGATAAATTTAATAATATTTATTCTTACTATGTGTTTGAAACCTGTACTTATTCTCGTCTATATATAAAATTGAAATCTTTATGTACTTTTTAAATCTATTTTCAAATTCTCTCAGGTAATTTTTTATTTATGCCCTCACTAACTCAGTTCTTATATAAAATATTTAAACTAATTATTTCATATGTTGCTAACTTCCCTTGAATCATCATAACCCAAACAGTTGCCTATATGTAACTTTTTCAATATCTGCCTATATCATAGGATCTTTACGTTTTATATTTCTTAACTTTATAAATCACAGTTTACAAAACAGTTATTCTTTAGTGAATTATGATGTGTATTTCAACTTTATCTTCAAATAACAATACTTACTGTGAACTCAATCTCAAGGTATATATTAACATACTATTCAAATAATAATATAATCACTGACAGTTGTTTTTTCTATTTATAGGTTACGGTTCTAAGCGTCATATCTGTTTCATCAATTTAATTCAAAAACCTTCTTTATATACCAAATAAAAACAAATGTATCAAACTAATTTGTTTAATAAATCAGGCAAATTATAAATTATATGGTAGTTCTCAACACACACAACCAAATAAGACATTCATGGAAGTACCAAGCTTGTTTACGTAAACATTCTTTTGACAATTTATATGTGCATGAAAATACACCTTTCGTGGATCGAAAAATATACAAGTAAGTATATTAATTATATTATTTTAAAAATACTGTATAGTTTTTGTATGTAAATCAAATACCCACACAAATTAATCAGTTTTAGTTTGCCGATCAGTTTTTTTTTACTTCTAAAAATTATACAAATGATGATACAAATTAATGTTGTGCACAGAACTTACAAAATATCTTTTCTTGATTATCAACACAGTTATAATGTACGTATAAATAATAGATCTCTAAATTTTGATATACTTTTCAATTCGAAACTGATAAATTCAAATTATTTCAAAGAATTATACGACCTGTTATTACTACTGAACTGGTATTCTTATTTATACACCAAACGATTTTCTTTTTAGCTTGTCGAAGACATTTCCTGGAATCAATGAGGGAGATCCTTTCCTTTTCCTAATTGTCTGGAATGCTCGGAATGTGGACTGTAATGACTGCTATCCTGTAATACCTTCAACCTCTGCAATCAACTAGAATCTCGAACCGTCGAACGCTTTCGTGAAGACCTTTGAAACCTGCCTTTCCTCTACTGGACTGGAATACCTGTGTTAGCTGCTATGTTGAATATCTCGTATCTTTCAAGTCCTGGACTAAACTATTTGTATAACTTCTGGAATTTCACCAACTCTCCAATGCAATAAATCTCTCGCCAAATATGGAATAATATTTACCAATGCAGTAAGTTTATTTTTAAATTGTAATTATATATTTCTTCGCTTTCTTCTCAAGTATGAATATTCTTCAATTATTTCTTTATTCGTTACCGAAATTCTTTCTTCTAATTTATTTTTAATTATATTTGCATGATACAAAAAATGGTACTATTCTGGAAAATGTTGCAATCACCTAAAAAATATCTGCTTTCTTTTCTACTATCTCCTAACCACTTCTTTTACACTTTTGTATAATGATGAATCTCTTAATTATGTGTTTTTCGGAAGGAAAATTTCGTTTTCCGAAAACACATCTACCGCTTTTCTTAAATTCTTTTTGAATCCCTTTTATTTTTTCCCCATATCCCTGGCAATAATTCCTTAGTTTCTATCATATCCAATCATATTGTTCCACACATTATAGTAATCCAAAATATGTTTTATTTGTAATTGAATATTTATAATACCTTTTTGTAATTCCAAAAATTTATCAATTTAATTCTTTACTTTAATTTTCACAACCTTTTATACCCTTCGGCAAACCAAATACTCAATACTTTAACTATCTTATTTTAAATGTCAAAATCTGACACTTCTTACATTTGAATTTTAGCGCGTAACTATACATCATTTTCCAACCTTTATGATTCAAAATCCATACTAATATTCTCTATTTTTTCAAAAGTGTTAATTAAACAAGCTTTAACAAATAATATTACATATAAAAATACAACAAGTAACATTTACAATTCTACTTTCAGAAATGGGAAATATTACTACAACAAAGAAACCTGATAGGCAACCAACCACTCGATGCAAGGCGAACTTCAACATAACCCGATATGTAACCAACTTTACACGGTTCACAAAAACTATAGGGAAATACCCAATTAATATTCTCACAATTATTTTAAGTATAATTTAAATATTCTCACATCTATTTATTTAATTATAGTTTGGTCCATAAAATATTACCATCTTTTATTTTTTTAATACTCACTACAAGAACATATACAGTATATTTTATTAACATTAGTACTTCCATCATATCCTTACTCATCTAAGTTAGTGAACTACCACAATATATATATATATATATATATAATAATATATATATATAATAATTCTGTTTGAAACAGTAATTTTTATTTTCTCAACATACGTTGGTCAGTTAGACGAAATACTTATTATTATCTATATATATATATATATATTTGAGAAAAACAAATATTTATAAATATCTACATTAAGGTAGTCAACCTTGGACAGGTATTCAAGTATTTTTAACTAGTTTCGTATGTTACCTGTTTGTTTCCAGATTTAAAATCTATAAATTCAGTCAATTCAAATAACAGTTTTCAACAAAATAGAGCAGCTTCAAATTTAGTTATATCCGTAGTTAGGTTTTCCATTTCTAAAGCCTAATATGAAAAAGAACTTACAGTCCAAATCAATTGATTTTCCACTGTATTCATAAGTAATTCCGATATCGTCAATAGAAAGTTCGGCTGTCAACATGAAATTTCTAATCTCCAAATGAACATTCTATTATTCAAAAGAAAGTCTGCTATGATCAAAAGAAAGGGCGGTCGCTGTCAGCTCGTTTCATTTTGCTGACACTAGTACATTTAAAAAGTATGGTTTACAATAAAATCAGTAACGAAAGGAGACGTTTAATGATAGAAGCGTTTAACAGAGGTAAAACTTTGAAAAATTTATGTACAACGTTTGATGTTAAAATACGATACGGTTCGAAAAATTGTTAAGACTCCACGATAGTGGATCTATGAATAGTTGAAAAATAGCAGATTTTTGATGCAAGGTATTTTTGTTGATTTTAAATTTAGAGAAAACCTTTCATCGTCAACTTATGAAGAGTTTAGTAATCTACCCCGCTGAATAATCAAACTTAGAAAAAAATTATCTGATTAAAGAAAATTAATTAATATGTCAAAATATTTAAAACAAGTTTTCTCAAATATCCTTTGCAGTAGATTTGTTTGCTTTAGTTCGTGTTCAAAAATGAATAAAAAGCCACCCCGCTCTGCACTTATTTTTCGTTCAACTATTCTTTACGTTGTTTTAAATGTATATAAAATAAATTAAAATTAGGCAACACATATTACAGTAAAGGCTATTCTGGTAAAAATCATTCCAACGGTTAGAAATGTGTATATATTTGATCATAAATGAATTTTTATTCGCTTAGGTATTGAGTTATTATTTCAAATATTTATTATATATTCCGTATGTGTAATAGGTACTCAGACATCCATGGCATATTAAATTATGTGCTATGCAACTAATATAACATTTCCGATTCACTAGCGAGGACACTAGATTTCAAGAATATAAGAAAACTTCATCATAGAATAAACAAGTCGAAGAATAGAAGAATATTTTTATTACAATGTAAGCATAATTATTTAGAACAAGTTTTTCTTTATTTAAATTTCAAACATATAATTTTCACGAATCAAAATCTAAATAATAAATTTACAAATCTAGTAAAAAGATTTAAACATTCATTACCAAAATCTTTTAATTACTGATACTTCTTGTAATATTAACCAATTAGAAAGATTAATTACCAAAGAAAAAAGTAATATCCCAAATTTCTATAATTGTAACTTAAAAAAAAGATTTTATGAACGTTTTTTATGTAAAAACGAACTGAATTTTGAAAAAATTAAGAGGAAACAATGTAAAAAGTAGAGAATTTAAAACATAAATCAAAAAAGGAATACAATTGTTCGAGTTCCAATAATTATAATTGGTTAGTTAATTTATTTAACACTACAATTGATTCAGATATTAAACAAGTATTAAATTTAGGTCCAAAATTCTCTATTTCATATAACAAGAATTCAGATATTCCAATTCCTAATATTATTGCTAATATTGAATCTAATATGGATCATTTGTATGATCATAGTAAAACCAGTATTAGAGCTAAAACTTGTAATATTATTACAAACTTTAAAAATTCAAATTCTGTAACAAAATCCAATACTTTAGTTAGTAAACAAAGTATTAATAAAACGATAACTTTTATCAAAGAAAACAAACAAATTACACTTTAATATTGTAATTTGTTTGCTGATAAAAGTAACACAACCGTTATAATGAACACTAATGATTATGAAAATAAAATGGAAACTATATTAAACGATAAAAGAACTTATACACAAATTAAAAACAATCCAACAACTATGTTCCAAAAATTACCAAAATTACGTAGAAAGGACATTCCCTTAATCTATCATGCATTCAATATCCTTTTTACAAATTATCAAAATATTTAGCTAACTGCATATCTAATATTACAGGTAAAAATAAATATTATATTAAAAATTCATTCAGTTTTAAAGAATTTATCGATAAAGTAGATTTAAACAAAGATCACATATTGATTTCTCTTGATGTTACATCAATGTACACAAATATTTCTATTGATTTAGCTAAAAAGATTATTAAGAAATATTGTTGTAAATTAAAGGAATTCACTTATTTAGATCTTAATTCTTTCTTAGAAGGTTTAGATATTTCATTAACTTCAACGTTCTTCCAATTTAAAGATAAGTACTATAAACAAATATATGAATGCTATGGGTGCTCCAATATCAAGTGTTATAGCACAATTACTAATGGAAGATCTTGAAAAAACAATTACATCAAAAATTAATTTTGAAATTCCATTTTATAAAAGATATGTTGATGACTGTATTCTTGCAATACCTGAAAACAAACTAGATCTAATAGATACATTCTTTAATAGTTATTATAAAAAGATTCAATCTACAAAGAAAATAGAAATTGATAATAAAATCAACTTTTTAGATATGACTTTAATAAGAAAAGACAATAACATTTTAACTAGATTGTATTCTAAACCCACATCTTCAGGTAGATTAATGAATTTTAAATCATGTCAACTATTATCTTTTAAAAAAACTGTTATCATAAATCTAACTGATAGATACATGATACATGTTAACAAGCCCAAATTTTAGAAAAGAAGTTTTAGAAAACATTATCATAACTTTAACAAATAATAATTATCCAATAAATTTAATTAAAAATATCAAATTTTACAACCAACAACAAAACAACAATCAAAATTTAAATAATAAACAAATGAAATATTTATCTATCCCATATGTACCAAAATTATCAGAACAATTAACTAAAATGTTTAGTAAATTTAATATTAAAGCACCACTTAAAAATTATAATAATTTAAAGTTTATCAATACTAATATTAAATCTAAAACTCCTTTTTTTAAAAAAAAAACCACACTGTTTATAGTATTCCTTGTAATAATTGTAACAAAATATACATACAAGGTCATAAATATTTCAAAAATTCAAGTGCTTTAAAAAACATTGTCAACAATTTAAACGTAATTTTAATTTTGATAACACTAAAATTCTAAATATTGAAATTCACAATAAATCTCGATCAATATTAGAACTCATTCAAATTAAGAAAAATTAATCAGTTTGTATGAATGACCGAAGTGAAATTAATGCACTTTCAAAAATTTATTTTTCATTACTTACATAAACAAATATTATCTCTTCTATATTTACAAAAATCAGTTCGTTTAATATTTATTTGATATACTTGCATTGTAAATTATTGTAATGACATTAATATTTATATTTTGATATATGTCAATTCTTTCGACATTTTAAAAGAAGTATTTTATTTATACAATTTTAGTTGTTATACCTATTTTTAGTAGTAATTTTATATTGTATTAGTTTTGGAGTATCATTTATAAATTATATTTATAATTTCAGTATCTTTTATAATTCTTATTTACCAAAAAATCATTATCTATGACTTTTATACTCAGTGCGTGTCGTTGGTCCTAAATTTCTGGATCTTTGTACAATTATTTTTTTATTTCATTAACACGTAAGTATTCCTATTCCTTTATAATTTTATCTGTCAAATGTATATTTCTATATATGTCTTTTCCTTACAGAATGATATTTAACCTCTGAAATCTACTTTCGATTTTAGTGTACAAATACAAAATTCCATCAACGAAGAAAAACAAGATTAAATTTATACGTGTATATTGAGTTGAAGTAAATATTGTATGCACAAATATAATTGATTCAAAATACTTCAGAACAGCGTGCTTAATAAAATTGTTTAACAACGTTCAAAATTCTATTTGCAAAGATAAGAAATATAACCAAATCTTGGTTTTATAAGGTGGGTGAAATATGAATTAATTAGTTTAATTTCATTGTTCTGAAATTGTTCCGGTCGATGGGAATTTATAGTGGCATTGAATAGGCGTCTTTACTTCGTACTTTGGCGATGTTGGCTGGGAAAACTATTCAATCACAACAGCTGTTTTTATACATAAATCCTTTAATCATTTGCTGTTGTAGATGAAAATGACAAGAACTGGTAACGTGGTCTGCATTTTTAAGGAAAATTGATATTGTAACGAAACCAGTAGACATCCGCGAGACGACAAGAGAGAGGTTGTAAATCATCTCGACGCAACTGGTAAACATCATAAACCAATAAATCATCCATTTTATATATGTACTGCATCGAGACAGAATGCCTGTGGAATGTTCTACAAACATCGAGAGGAAGATGGAATTCACGCGAATGCTTCCAGATGTTTCGTATGTGTATATAAGGCGGCTGGGTGAATAATTCCGGAATAAGAAGTTCCTTAAGTAGTCGACGCGCAGACCAAAGTAGAAATAAATATAAGAAATAAATAAATAGTTCTTTAAGTGGTAGCCGAAGAAAATACATAAATATTAGAGTGTTATATAAATAGAAGTGATTTAAATATACGGACATAAATATTAGTAATAGAAATAAATACAAGTGCTAATTTAAATCCTAATAGTTTAAGTGTGATACATTAGTTTTACATTTTATATTGTAATTAATTTTACGTGTATGAATATACAGACTGTTCTAAATAAATAAATTGCACGAGTTGTTTATTGCGAACACGAAAACGTTACAATATATTTTTAGAGCAGAAAACTTCTTGTAGATACAAATATGTCTAGATAATTCAGACCATCGGCATTTGCTGTTTCGGAGCTTTTGGTCCAGTGATTAACAAGAACAAATAGCTTAGTTACATACAATATATGTGTATAATGTCTCATATCGAAATGTGTATTAATATAAAATAACATCAAATGATGTTTATTTGAAAATAAATTAGTAACAAAACCTTTCTTTTTTTTCAATGACAATGTTTCGTTACAACAGAATTCGGTAAAATTTGATATACCTCCATTATCGTAAGTAACAATATAGTTAATAATTTTTAACTATCTTCTGATTAGTATTAAAAATTGCTAACTTTTTTGTAACATAGACGCTATTACTGTAATGTACCTGCAAAAATAAATTCCAACTATATATATCGAATGCCGATATCTCCTGCTCATTGGAACATTTAAGTAAGAATCCACTAATGAAAACAATTTTAATATCAAATAGAGATAAAATAGATTTATATTCCAGATAACAAGGGCATAGCCAGGTTTTCGGCCGGGGGGGGGGAGGCAAGATCATGACATATTAGGGGTCGAAGCAAATACAAATATGGTCGTACGGATTTATAAAAAATATGTTAGGTCCGCACGTGAATGTATGATTCACAATATTCGTTTTTATTTTTGTTTTTTTCAGGGGGGAGGCAAGTGCCCCTCCCTGCCCCCCTATGCTGCGCCCTTGGCAGAGAAGTCATTTTATACATAGGTATATTGGGTGGTCCATCTAGTGGTGTCTCTTTGAATCATAGGTTATTTTGATACTGACAGCTCTTTCCCACTTGAAATCTTGTCTGTCAGTCAGTATCATACATTCGCGGACCGAAATGAATCGCTTTATGTTTGAACAACGTTGAGAAATATTACAATCTTATTTTCAAAGTAAGAGCTGTGCTGCCCAAACAGTGCATTTATTGAAAAGACGTTTTGACCGAAATAAAGCACCCACCGCGTCTGCTGTACGGAAGTTTGTAGAAAAAGCTCTTGAGATTGGCTTACTAGTGGACGATACCCACGGTGCCCTTCGTCGTACGACGTGAATATGACTGCCGTGGCCGAGAGTGTGCATCTCAAATCAAGAACGTTGACTAGCCATCGATGTCAATAACTCAACATTTCACGTACCAGCCTGATGAAAATTCTGCCCAAAGACCGCGGATTATTCGCTTAGAAGGTCCAATTGACTCAGCAATTGAAGGCAAAAGACCATCCGCTTTGTTATCGCTTTTCAGTTTGGGACAATTAACAGCTCGAATTGGATGTCGAATTTGGCCGAAAAATCAAGTTTTCTGAGGAAGCGCATTTTCATCTCGGTAGTTATTTTAACAAACATATTGCCGAATCTGGGCATCGAAAAACTAGCATGGGATTGTCGAGAAGCCAATGCATCTGCAGAAGGTGCAGGTTGACGTGGATTTTGAAGTGGTGGCATCATTTGCTCAATTTCTTTTCGAAAATGCTGCTGGAAACACTATCTCAATTAACGGCGACCGTTACAGAGGCCAGATTATCGACTTTTTGTGGGCTGAAAGTGAACATGGTTTTGGACGATCACAGCTGAACAGTTCGGTAATTGTATTATCAGCCGTCTTGGCGATGTTAGACCTTTTTGTGTGATGCCCTTGAATATCGATATTATCTGAACAATCCAGAAACGATTCAGGCCCTGAAAGCGAATATCGTCCGAGCCATTCGCGAGATAGAGCTAGAAACCTTCAACAAGGCCTTAAATAATTGAGTTAACAGGATACGGTACTGTAAATTCGGCTAGCGCAGCCACACAAATGAACCCGTGTTTCATAGGTAATGGAGACGTTTGCTCTTTTTAATAAAGCCATAATATACCAAAAAAAATAGAATGTTTTTGATTCATTCTATTTTATTTTTAAAAGGAAACTTGTATTTGGAACAAATGATATTTACGTTCATATTTGAAAGACTTTACTAAATGGTGTATCAAACCGGGAAGAAATCAACCTACTAACTTGAGATTCAAATTAAAGCTGCTATATTATATTATATATTATAGTATGTGATCATTTTGAATTGTCCTGAGTTTACCATACTGATTTGAATATGAGAACACAGTGTAATTGGCAAGCCTTTCTTATTTATTTTTGTGGTTAGGTTTACTATTTAAAATTTTCCTGTAATAAATGTTAATGAAATAGGGTTAGTTTTAAGTTGAATTATATGAAAGAATTTTTTAGAAATACAATAATTTAACTTTATTTTTTAACATAAACAATAATAAATACGTTACAACTTTATTACTGTAAAACATAATCCTATAATTATGTCACCAAATCAATACATTTTATAAAAGTCTTCTCATGTTATGAACACATTGTGGAGTGTTTCCGGTGTAATATTTTGCAATTCTATTGTAACTGCCTCTTCAAGTTCATCGAAATTATACAGTCTATTCTGAAACATTTTATTTTTTACATGGCCAAAGAGAAAAAGTCTAGTAGAATTGGCTGGCCATCGATTTCGACTAATCAATCAGTTACCACAGTACCCTTGCAAATAATTAATAGTTTGTTGCGCAATATGTGTAGTTGTCCCATCTTTTTGGAAGTACCCCAGGTTAAATTCATCTTCGTGAAGGCTTTTAATGAAGGGTTCCAATATTTGTTCTCGGTGTTGACCAGGTACGATCATATTCAGAGTTGATATACCCCGACTAATGGATCCAAGCTCCATCCGAAAAGAAAGTGCAATTCAAGTTTTCTTATGTAATATTTCATTAAACCAGTTGCAATAACTCATTCTCTGCTCAAAGTGATTGCCCGTCAATGTTGTAGTACAGAAACATTATATGGGTGCGTATGTAAGTTTGTTTTCAGTGCCTTATGAGTACTTCCGTAGCAAATATCTTCAATTTAAATACATAATGCTGTATAACAAATTAAGTTTAAGTTAATTAGATCTCTTTACCAGTTTGAGCAGGCAGCTTTCGTATAGATTTTGTGGGACTAACTTCCATTCGCTGCCTAATGTCTGCGACATCTTGAGTTAATATACTTTTTCAGGTTTACATTTACAAATACTCCCCGTTTCCTTACACCCTTCAATCAACCTATTGCGATGACAAGTGAATGTGTTCAAGTTTATTTCCAGATTTCCATTTTCCTTTACAAATTGCTGAAAACACAATTCCAATGAATATTTCCATAATCCATCCTCCGACATTACGATAAACGTATCCTGTTGCATCGTAAAAGCATGGTATACGAGGTATATTGTCTTCAAATAGAGAGAAAAGCGACAATAAAAGTATGAAAATACTAAAGTACAAGACACATCAATACATTATGGTTTTGACATTTGACATGTAAATTTAGTATGGGCAATTCACGGAAGTAAATATTTCCTAGTTTTTGATAATACTGGGACTTTTTTGTTGCCAACCCAGCAGAGTTCAAAATGATCTCTTTGTATAAGAGACATCATTTTTCAATAGACAATTTAGAAGTACTGTATAGTTTAAATAAAAGTAAAAAAATGAATATTCTAGAAGGTTATTTTATAAAAGAAAGTTTACTTTTACAACCAGGCAATATTCTTAATGAACAAACCGAACTCATAAATTCACCGCTAATAAACCCTAGCATTGTAAAAACGGTCTTTCCAGATAAGTCATGACCTGTTCATAAGTTTCTATTTTTGTGTATTTTTTTCTATTTACATTTTTGTTTGAAGTATGTAGGTAGTTACATTATATTAAATTTTACTATAGTTTCTCGAGAACTCCTGACGATGCCGCAAGGCGGAATGTACATCCAGTATTTAATTATATATATTTGTGAAACAATACCAGGTGTTTTATTTGTCATTACTTGCTTATATTTCGACATGTTTCACCAAGGGATTTCCATTACTTCATTTAATTATTTGATCTCTTTGTATAACTAATATTTTATTTTGAATTTTGTTAAGAAAAAGATGAAGATTGCAGCACGAAGGAAATATCTCTTTATTTTGTATTTATATGAGTTTTATTTAAGTAATTCTTAATTTTATAGTTTTTGTTTTCATTTTGTTTTTATTAAGAATGCTTATTCTTGAGGAAATTATGAGCAAATAAACAATATATTATTTAAAAAAATACTAATTAATAGCAGTAAATAAATAGTAATTTGGAATTTTTTAAATCTGGCTTAGGTATGATTAATTTTCTTAAATTATTCGAAACAAGGAGTATTATTATAAGTCATGCACGCCTTTTAAATTCTCATTAACAGACAAAGGTCGTTCCGGATATGTTTCAATAATAAAGTTCAATATACTTTAACAGTTCATGCATCGTTTAACAACGTAGTCTGAAATTATAAAATGTACAAGGTACTAGTCGGTTACACGGTCCGTCGGAATGGAATTTCGCACAGTTTAACACTTGTATCTTTTCAATTGGTTCGATTATCTTGAAAATTGGAATCTCTCTGTCAGCATTATGAGAGAACGGAATTGTAGGGATTTCATTTTGTTTGATATTAGAATGGACAATGCGCGACAAATAGGTGAGGTACAAAATACACGGAGGGAACTCATTTTCTGCTGAGTGCGAAAGCATTTCTGTTGCGAACCAGACGGCAAAACGGAAATCAATAATTGGTGACAAAATGAGTTTCCCTTTAAAATGTGTATTTATTTCGCACTTAGATTTCTATTTTGAAATGTTAAAGTTTTCAACAACTCCGACAAGGAAATGAATACAATTAACGAAAAACTGGTTCGAGATCTTCTTAGCAAAATTGTGAGGATATAGAAACATAAATTGTTAGAATTATTTTTAATTCAACTAGTACGTTTGCAAATACACCACAAATATCTTTTCTTGTCTGAAAGCCTCAATTCTAAATCTTTTTAGTGAGATAGGATAGTCTAAATGTTTGGATTTAGAAAACCAATCATTCCAGTATACAATATAAGTATAGGTAGATCAGCAATAATGGCATTATGATAGAGCAAATGGCAGTTTATATATAATGTAAGCGATAATTGATCACACAGTGATTGTGTATAAAAGAAAGCTAAAACTTTAAAGAACTTTAATTCATTTTACAATTCACACCAAGCTTTTTTGGAATGAATTTTGTCAAATATTGATGTCTCGATATCGTAAAAATAATAACGTCCGCATGAATTTTTCGAAGTTGTGCTGAAAATCAATGAGGACGCTCTCCTTTGATTTTGATGGTTGGTCAAGGCAGTCTATTAATAATTAGATAGTATTTAAGAGCGGGATGATCACTGTGGAAGCGATGCTGTATGAGTTTATTATCTGATATCATATAGGAGAATGAGATAGTCATGAGACAAGTATATGATATATATTTTATATTTTAGAATGATGAGCGATCATTTCCTTACATGGCATCAAGGCATTATAATGTTCTATGGAAGCATTTGCAGGATAAAGGTGTGAGTTCCTTCAGATACTTATTGAAGGAAAGCTACTTAAATAACAGCGACCTTTTGTATAGTAAGTATAGTAAATTGTTCGAGAAATGTTCATGCAGAAATGTTGAACCATGTAATACGACTTATGCAATAAATGTTAACGGACAATTGTAACGTATTGTTTTGTGCTGATTATGAGTGGTTGAGTTGAAAAGCACATGATGGACTCCGCCTAAATAAAGACCATTACTATTATTACTATTATTATATATATTATCCATCTCACATGTCAATATTTTACTGTATGTACCTCTACTCCTTTATTCTTTTTAGTCTTTAGTATATTCTATTTATGCACACAGCCCCACGTTATGGTGCTAAAATTTAGTTTTTATCTTCTTCACTAGTATTTGTATTTAATCCCTCTTTAATAGCATACTATGCATATATGTTTTATAAATCACATTTTAGTCACAAGTTTTAATAAACACGAGCGAACCGTAGAGTTTCATAGTATACTTTGTCTACGACAGTAAATAATTAAAATAATACAGAATTACTTGTCTGTTGTCGCACCACATCGAATTATTTTGACCAATTGATGACACATAAACTTGATTGAGTTTTAATTGATTTCTGTAATTAAAAACCTAGTCCTAACTTCAACCCGTTGCTAAGCTCAACCCGTGACTAAGCGCACTAAATCACAGCTTGGCAGAGTGTATTTAAAAGATTACATGTTCATGAAAACATATACGATAAATGAAATTTTAAAGATGGGAGTAGAAAAAATTATTATAGTAAATTTTATTTTATATGAAAGTTAATACGAAACCTTCTAGTTTGTTGTTTTAAAATTATATACCAAAATGAATAATAACCCTTACACATTTCTTATAAGAGTATGTAGAATAGATACATTTAATTTTGATATAATTTTATATGTGCAACATTTAAAACAAACAATATTAATTTTCTAATACTGTAAATTTTAAAACAACATTTTCCCCTATATTGTTAAATAAAATTACTCTTTCAAATACCGGCTTTCTTTCAATTATAATCAAACAATTTTTTATTTACTTATTATTTTGTTTTTCAGTATTTTTTTCTTCATGAGAATGCTAAACCTTTAATAAAACTAAATTACGAATTATCTTTAAATTTAAATTACTTTTTTAAACCAAATTAAAATGTGGTCAAGTAAATAATGCTAATACTATATTTTATAGAAATATTCCATTCTCCATAATTTATTGAATTTTTATTTGATTCTCAATCTACTAGTAGAACAATGTTCGTTATCGGTAAAGAATATATAATTCTCTTTACTTTATAAATCCGTAAAGAGTGTATGTGTGTATCTACGGAATGTATCATTTCTTGATACATGAACTATAAAGTGATTATTAAACAGGTAAGGTGCTTTTCAAATATATACAAATGCTAATTAATTTAAAATAGGTACTTTTTTTATTTTACTTATTAAATATGAACATAACAAAATATATTTAAGCAAACTTAAATTCATCAAAATATGAATCAACAGATTAGAATTAGAAATATTTTCGTAAATACTGTTGCATCATAGCCTGTATTACATTTTTGACGTTAAATATTTCTCTTTAAAATATTAATCTTCAACTTTGGAGAGATTTAGAAATTTTAGTTTTTCCAATAATATATCTATGTATAGTACAAACATCCAAAATAATATGCATGTTACGTATAACAGCTTTAAATATGTCTTTCTTTCTTTAGTTATGATAATGATGTACTTTTATATTATATCCGGATAACCAGGATTTGATTCGTTTCTTGAGAATTGAATTCAACTTTTGGATAGGGGAAAGGTCTTCGTCTACAATTTATTAAGTTAAATTGTCTTCATTAATGTGGACATTTCTTCTTTTGCCAAGAAAATTGTGGGAAATAATTATGTTCGAGAGTTTCGCAAATTCCTAACTGGAACCTAATTATTTCCAACAATTGTCGTTTATTGACTGATTTAATTTGACAACGATAACCTTGCAGACATTTCTGATATATAATTTAACTTTTATACTAATTCGATATTTTTGCTTAACATCGTTACAATACCTAAGCTTATACTGCATTTCTCTTGTAATGTAAGACTGTCTTTGGGATTCACGTCTGCAATAGCCGACGGATTCCGATACAACTGAGTCTTCGCTTGGCCCGATGGAGATACAATAAAGTGGGATAGACGACGATGATTTCGAAAAACAAGTGGGTCAAATGTGTGTGTAAATCTTTACTATATTAAATACTGTATCTTTTAATATTACTACATAAAGTTGATATTTTTACCGTTCATAGAATGCATTACAAACCCACAAAGTTCGCTTTTACTTTCTTGTACGTAATATAAGGAAGTATTGTGATGATGAAAATTTTCGACCTCCAGATTTTTGCAGATGTCCACGTTTTGAGGTCCCCTGATACCGAAAATGTAGTTTTTAAAAAATATCTGTCTGTCTGTCTGTCTGTGACCACGATAGCGATCAAACCGCTGGAGATATCAATTTCAAATTTTGTATTTACGTGTATAATCTCCCTCTTGAGATCTGATTAGTTTTTCAGTAAAATCGGTAGACCGGAAGTAGCAGTTTACTTCGGTAAAAAAATCGAATTTAGCCAATATTTCGTCAACTACTAAGTTTAAACAAATTTTTTAAAGAATTCATATGTACTTAGAATTAATATTGAGAATAATTTTATTTATAAAGTTTTTCGAAATTCCTACCGGAAGTAGGTCTTTTACTCTTATCGAAAATCAGTTTTTTACGAATATTTCGCAAGTCATGCTTTTTAGACAAGTACGTTACGAGTATAAAAATATTTAAAACATAATTTTCACTATCTTTTGTATAAAAAAATTTTCAAAATTCAGACCGGAAGTACCACTTTTACTCTTATCGAATATCGATTTTTTGCAAATATGTCGTAAGTTATGCATTCTATATATATTTATCAAGAGTACAAAAGCATTTAGAACTGGATTTGCAATATTTTTTGTTTATATGAAATTTAAAAATTCGGACCGGAAGTAGCACGTTTACTCTTAGCGAGTAGCACTTTTTTGATATCTTGCAAAGTATGCATTCTATAGAGATTTATTAAGAGAATAGACGTACTTAGAATAAGATTTTCAATAATTTTTGTATAACAAAATTCTTAAAATTTTATAATTTGAAACGCTCATACGTGTAAGAAAGTCGTGTGGTGGCCACACCTCATTTTCTTCTTTTATCTACCAGCCGTAGAAGGCATTAATTCAATTCATGCATTTTTGTGATTATTTCTCAAACAAGTAACTTTTTCAAAAATAATAAATTAATAGAAAACTCAACTTGACATTATAAACTTATGCCTGCTGCATCGATGAACCAGTTGAACTAAGTTTCAGATCCTAAAATTAAAAAAACAAAAACAAAACGGGAATGACTTAGCGGGCCATGATTTTTCGTAAGTATAATAAATAGTAATAAGTTCATGGTCGAAACTTAATCATATTATAACAATTAATTTATAAATTTATAATTAAATCAGATCTGCTTTAATGTATATTATTGTCTTTAATGTAATTTTCATTTCTTAATACATTACAAAATCTGCGTCTCTTTATTATTATTAAATACGAGGATAATCTTTTAATACAGGGATTGTTTTTTTTTATTATGCACGAGCTAAATGAAAACATCTGTTTTCATACCTGCTAGCTATACCTTTTTAAATATCATGTGTGTTATTACATATGTTTTCTTCTCTTTTAATTTCTGATATATGCCTGTATTAAACATTGCTTTAATTAAATTTTATAAGTCTTTGGCCGTAATAATGTAATAAATTTCTATCCAACAATCATTTTAATGCAAAGAAAAAATGATTAATTATATTACGAAAGATGCTTATTTGTTAAGGTAATTAATCAATTTTCTTTGCTTTAGAATGATTAGAGAAATTCTTTAGTAAAGACAAAAAGCAGAAGTGGTCCAAGTATTGAGATGGTTTTAATTCCAAATTATTCGCCTTGATAAGATTATCAAAGTACATAATCTTCCTAACACTTGGACATGAAGTTATGCATTTAATGATATTAGCTTATTTGGTTTAAAATTTTTGAGAGAGAGTTGATGACTTTCCAAGTAAATAATGAGGTGTGGCCACCACACGAGTTTCTTATACGTTTCTGTCAGATTATACAAAATCATTATAAATTGTTCTAAATAGCTTTATCGTCTTAGAAAAATGAGCTTGTATGTAACTTCAAGTCCAAATATTAAGATTTTTTTTATATAAAAATTATTCAAAATCCTTTTTTTTTAAATTTATTTTGTAATTTTTGAATCTCCAATTTGGGTTAGTGATGCAAAAGGCATAAATTTATAATGTCAAGGCCAGTTTTTGTACTAATTTATTTTCTTAAAAAAATTATGCAGTATGTCCACGGATCGAGTTCCAAAGAGGAAAAACTTTTTTATTTTGCATTTTACAAAAAAATTTATTCTTGATAAAAGTTTTTGCATGTCTCGAAACGGCCAAATCAGTTTTAACCTTTTCAAAATTTCTTTTAGTTTAAGATAAAAATCGAAAAATTGGTCGTTTTATTTGAAAATTTTTTAAAGTCCCTGAAATTAAGTTGCGTTGTCATGGTAATTATCCATATTTAATTATCTAATTAACTGTCAGTTAGAAAAATCAACCATAATAGTTGAAAATGTTGTCAAAAGACCAACGAATTTACCTAATTCAATGCTATGGCAAAGGTAATAAAGCGATCCGTCTAGTTGTCGAAGAATTTAATCAAAAGTTTCCGGATATTTACATCTCAAATAGAGGTGCACGAGCATTGGTCAAAAAATTCCTATCCACTGGTTCCATACTGGATGTAAAGAAAAAAAATATAGCACGCGATGATGACGACGCCGCCACTCTTCTTGTAATGGATTCAGTACGGAACTATCCCAAACTTTCTTTGCGGCGCAGATCAGTCCATCTGGGAATTAGTAAATCGCTCATTCAAAAGATTTTGAAACAAAGGAAGTTCCATCCCTACAAGCCCATTTTTAATCATGCATTAGAACCCGGAGATCCTGCGAAACGTTTGTATTTTTGTGTGTGGATGGGCGCTCAAATTATGGATAATCAATACTTTTACCGAAATATTATTTTTTCTGATGAGGCCACGTTTTCTACTAATGGTACTGTTGCATCTCAACATGTGAGATATTGGAGCGATTACAATCCGAATTTTCGAATGCCTCACAATCGACAATATTCGGCAAAAGTTAATGTGTGGTGTGCAATTTCTTACCATGGTATCATTGGACCATATTTTTTTGATAATACTGTCAATCAGCATACGTACTTGGATATGCTGCAAAATTTTGTTGATGAACGTTTGGACGATCTACCGATTAATTACCTCGCAAGGTGTTATTTCCAACAAGATGGTTGTCCGGCTCATTATGCTAGGATTGTTGTTGAATGGTTAAATCAGCAATTTGGACAGAATTGGATAGGTCGAAATGGTCCCGTGATATGGCCACCAAGGAGCCCTGATTTAACAATGGCTGATTTTTATCTTTGGGGTCGTTTGAAGCAAATAGTTTATGCAAATAATCTTCCTCCGAACGTAGAAGATTTAAAGGAGAGGATTAGAGACGCTGTGACGTCTTTAACTCTCGAAGAAATTCGAAGAAGTTATAGAGAATTGCGCCGACGGCTAGAATTGTGCGTTGAAAAGGGCGGTGAATGGATTGAGTAAAATAGTTATTAGTTATATCATTTTTGTTTTTGAGTTTATGAAAAAATTTTCAAATAAAACGACCAATTTTTCGATTTTTATCTTAAACTAAAAGAAATTTTTATGTTTTACAAAAATGCATGAATTTGGTTAATGTCTAATAACTAAGGCTGGTACACAAAAGAAAAAAACAACCTCTACGCGCCAGCTGCACATTTGATGAACGATATAAAAAAAACAACTTTATGTAATTATTTTTGAAGATAAAAAACATTAAATAGTAAACATTGTCACACACATTTCACACGAGTGTTTTTGAATCTATTGCGTCGTCTATCCTCACTTTACGGTATCTCTACCGGTCCTAGCCAAGACGCAAATCTATCGGAATTGGTCGGCTTAAATCCAGTTTGAATTTAAAAAGAAATGTCATATAATATAATATAATAGTTATGGGCAAGCGAAAATTGGCTTATTATAAACCATCAACATCAACAGTTCCGTAAGTACTTATTCTTTATACATTATGTTTCCCATCTATAGCATTCCTTTATCTATGACAGAATCTGTAAAAAAAACCGAAGCGCTGTGTTCGAAACCGAATATCGTCTAGCTCCACCTACTCACACCCCCTTGCGTCTACCCATCCCGCGAGTAATATAAGTTGCATAAGTTTCTATTTGTTGGTGAACGCCCCTCTTAATAAATCTCTATAGAATGCATACTTTGCGAGATATTCAAAAGAAAGTCCTACTCGCTAAGAGTAAGAGTGTTACTTTTGGTCGGAATTTTTAAATTTAATTTATACAAGAAATATTCCAAATCCAGTTCTAAATACTTTTGTACTCTTGATAAATATATACAGAATGCATAATTTACGACATACTTGCAAAAAATCGCTATTCGATAAGAGTAAAACTGTCTTTCCGGTCCGAATTTGCAAACTTTTTCTTATACGAAACGTATTGCTGTTCAAGTTTTAAATACTTTTATACACGTAATGTACCTACCTAGAAAGCATGACTTGCGAAATATCGCAAAAAACTGATTTTCGAATAGAGTAAAAGAACTACTTCCGGTGGGAATTTTAAAAACCTTTTTAATAAAATCCTTCTTAACTCTAATTTTGAGTACATAGGTATGCGTTCTTTATAAATTTGTTTAAACTTAGTATTCGAAATATTGGCAAAATTCGATTTTTTCACTGAAGTAAATTAATACTTCAGTTTGCCGACTTTACTGATAATCTAATCAGATCTCAAGAGGGAGATTATACTCGTAAATACAAAATTTGGAATTGACAGCTATAGCGGTTTGACCGCTTTCGTGGTCACATGCACACACACAGAGAGAGAGGAAAACATTTTTTAAAAACCACTTTTTCGGTATAAGGAGACTTCTAAACATGAACATCTGCAAAAATCTCGAGGTCAAAAATATTCATCATCACAATACTGCCTTATACTATGTATAAGAAAGTAAAAGTTGTCAAGATTTACGTATACAACTGTTTCTATTCCTTGTACGTACATTTTCGCGTATATTTCTTTATTTTATAAAAATCAGAACATTCAATCTATTACATTATACTATAGAGGTATTTAATACTATGGAGAATTATTCTGAGACCATTTCAAAATGTATGTGCATTGTGTATGTCCATAAAAGAAAATTCTACACTAAGCATAATGTTACTACTATTTGTGTCAATTATGTCAATTAAAATTCAGAACTCGAAATACAGCGGCAACACTGTAATAACACCTCGTGTAAGTATATTTCATTTTTTATAGGTGAATTCACTTTAGGGGTTGAAATACATATTCGTCTTGAGCTAGTAATATATCTTGCTAATGTTCTAGCTTTCTTCTTTTATTTCTTCCTTACTTACGTGAGCTGAATTTATATAAATGTTTATTTTAATGGGAGAGAATGAAATATATTGCATAAGTTTCGCCATGGCTATGTAACAAAAATTCAAATGATATATTATGCTCCCACATAAATTTGGCTTGGAGTTTGTATGTAAATCGCAGGTCGTAATTTATATACGTAACTGATTGATAATCTTTGCACATTTAACATGGTAGCCCAAAGTATAATTAAGGGATAATGCAATGAAATATTGAATTTTAAAGCACTTGTAAAGCAATGTATTTTCATTTTACATTAAATATTTCTAGTTTGTTAAACTATGTTTTTATTTATAGTTACATATTGTGACAATCGATATATTCTGATCTCTTAAAATTATTATATTTTTATTAGATTCATTTGCCAGAAACCACTGTGACAGAAGAATCTTAGTTTGTTTTCATTTACATTCTCATTAATCTATACCTTTACTTGTAACTCCAATGTTGTTGTCATACATCATATTTTACTGTAAACTGGGGTGACATTGATTTCAGGAGACGACGTTGATATTTATTTGATTGCTGCCACTAGGACGAGCGAGAAAGTGTATGGCATTTTGTGCGCTGAACCCTTCCTAGAATGCATAAAATTGTCGCGTGTTGTATCACGTTCTACCGTGCCTTCAAAATCTTAAGCTGTTTTTTGAGTAATTAAGTAATAAGTAATCAATGTCGGTGCAGGGACTTGCTAAGCTTTTGAATACTGCAAATTCTGACAGTTGTCATAATTAAATTTAAATTACAGCCTCTTTCTTATCCTTTTAACTTAACTTACTTAACCTTACTTAACGTACCGTAACATTAACACAAAATTTATGAAGTCGTTCACATTGCCTTAATTTACGTTAAGTGCGCAGGCGTATGAGCAGCTGGAGTGCCAATCAGATAGGTTCTAAAACAGCTTTTTGTCATATAAATGGGGTAGCTATGCACCAGATTGTTTTAATTTTAAAAAATAAAGGAAATCTGTAAACGGATAAAAATTATACTGTATTAATAAATTTTAATTTTTTTATAATATAATGAAAACAGTGGACTTACCAAAGACATTTCTAGGCAAAAATCATTTTAAAGAGGTATTTGATGCATACTTTTCCTACATTTTATTGTAGTTTCTTATATTATTGGTGGAAACCAACTATATTTTTTTTCTTTTCATAATTGAAATAATTTTAAAACTTTAATCGGTTTTAAATGACTGCGTGCCTGGTGCTAGTTTTATGTATTTAATATTGCTCTAAGTGTATGTCTATTTTTGTATATAAAGTTTAAGTGTTTTAATTTTTTCTTTTTTCTTTTTTTTTGTTTTCTTTTCTTTTTTTTTCTTTCTATGTATGCATAAACGGTAGACCATCAGGTATATACATCTCCAATGTTATCCCACCTTATTCCTTGGCTACACCGTACTGATGACGACCAAGAAGTCAGAAACACGTGTCTACGGTTGCTCTGCAGCGGAATTACCCACTATTTTCCATGACTAATTTATTAATCCGCACTATTTTCATTTTTGATTAACTCTCCAGGGTTGGTTGTCACGCAGGTTGACAATGTCTTCCTCGTGGCGATGTTGGTTGCTGTCCTCGAAACCGAGGATCTTCCAACTGAAGATACAAATGGCGGTCTGTCACCTGATGGTCTACTGTTTATGCTTACATCGCCAAGGTTATCCCACCTTATTCCTTGGCTACACCGTACTGATGACGACCAGGAAGTCAGAAACACGTGTCTACGGTTGGTCTACAGCGGAATTACCCACTATTTTCCATGACTAATTTATTAATCCGTATAATATATACAGGGTGAGCCATCTAAGCGGGTAAGGCCGATTATGCCTTTATGAGTAAATATATTTCGAAGCGGTTTTTTTCATGTGATAGCTGTTCATTTGGAGCACATTTTAAAAATATTTTGTATTATACAAAGTGTTCCATAACTTGGTGGCTAACCATAGTTATAGTTTTTTTAAATGGAACACCCTATATATTATTCATTTTTGAATTCTCCGTATAATTCTTAGTAAAAAAGTTATAAGATAGTATAGGCCTAAAGTGTAAAGTTTTTGACTTATTCCCATTTTTCTGAAAAATTCAATGTTTGTATAAAATTATATTTCTCGAAAACGACGTATTAGATGGACAAAATTTTTTGCAGTATTGTTTATAATAAGAGGTCCTAATAGAAGCATGTTTTATTTTTTTACAGTTACTAACTGCATGTGCAGGAAACTGGATTAAAATTAGATCACACGTTTTTGTATAAAAGTCAATTTTTTAAATGGAACACCCTGTATAGCAGTTCATTTTTGAATTTTTTACTAAATTTCACATCAAAAACATGTAAAACGTTAATACTTTAAAAGTGACTATTACTGAGCTATTGTCTCTTTTTGATATAATTTTGTCAGTACTATACTATATTAATTAAAACCACAAAACTGACAAAATTATATCAAAAAGCGAGAATAGCTCAGTAATAGTCACTTTTAAAGTATGAACGTCTTACATGTTTTTGATGTGAAATTTAATAAGAAATTCAAAAATGAAATAATATACAGGGTGTTCCATTTGAAAAAATTGACTCTTGCAAGAACTCTCAAAAGCATATCAAAAAACGACAATAACTCTGTAATAGTCACTTTTAAAGTATTGACGTCTTACATGTTTCTGACACGAAATTTAATAAACAATTCAAAAATGAACTGATTTACAGGGTGTTCCATTTAAAAAAATTGACTTTTATTCTAAAACTTGTGATCTAATTTTAATCCAGTTTCCTGCACATGCAGTTAGTAACTGTAAAAAAATAAAACATGCTTCTATTAGGACCTCTTATTGTAAACAATACTGCAAAAAATTTTGTCCATCTAATGCGAGGTTTTCGAGAAATACGATTTTATATAATATACAAACATTGAATTTTTCAGAAAAATGGGAATAAGTCGAAAACTTTAGATTTTAGGCCTATACTATCTTATTACTTTTTGACAAAAAATACGGGAAATACAAAAATGCAATAATATATAGGATGTTCCATTTACAAAACTATAACTATGGTGAGCCACCAAGTTATTGGGCACTCTGTATAATACAAAATATTTTTAAAATGTGCTCCTAATGAACAGCTATCACAAGGAAAAAACCGCTTCAAAATATCTTTACTCATAAAGGCATAATCGGCCTTACCCGCTTAGATGATTCACCCTATATACAGGGTGTCCAGAAACTCTCCTGACAAACGAAGACCGGAGATTCCTCAGATAATTTTAAGACAATTTAACCCAATTCACCCTAGTCCGAAAATGCTTCCTAAGGTCATAGGCGTCCGTTTTGGGTAGGTAAACTGCTATTTTAACGCATAACTTTTTTGTCTTTAACTTTTAAGCATTTGTGACACTAGATTATTAAATTTTCAGGTATTCTAGTACTAAAAGGTACTCTTACTTTAAGTCGGTAGGATACACCGTTTTCTAGAAAAATCGATTTGAAAATTTTTCGTTTTTTCGTCATTAAAATTCAATTTATTATTTTCTTCCACTAGTTCGCTCTGAACTGCCAACAGAAATAAAACCTAAGTTTTTAATTGTCAAATTGTTGTCGAAGTTGAAATGACGAAAGATGAAATGACGAAAAAACGAAACATTTTCAAATCGATTTTTCTAGAAAACGGTGTATCTTACCGACTTAAAGTAAGAGTACCTTTTAGTACTAGAATACCTGAAAATTTAATAATCTAGTGTCACAAATGCTTAAAAGTTAAAGACAAAAAAGTTATGCGTTAAAATAACCGTTTACCTACCCAAAACGGACGCCTATGACCGGTACTAGAAATTCGCAATTGATGGAATCGATTCATCTCTGGAGGATAAATAAGCATACCAGTTTTTGTTTTTCTCAATAGAAGCGTTCGGGAGATATTAAAAAAAAATAATTACAAGGCGCCATCTTCAAAGAGCTCTAGCTCCCTTAGGAAGCATTTTCGGACTAGGGTGAATTGGATTAAATTGTCTTAAAATTATCTGGGGAATCTCCGGTCTTCGTTTGTTAGGAGAGTTTCTGGACACCCTGTATATATGTATTGAAAAATTAAATATCTTCTTGGTAGTAGTGGCATACAATGAAATAAAAGTAATAATAATATGACAACTGGTTGTCATTTAGAAAACATTCACAAATATAGAATGTAAATCAAATATGTATAAATGAAAATGTAATCAAATAAGCATAGGACAGTCGGTATTACTTATATAGTTATATCAAAAGGCTTTGGTCTACCACAAACTGTTCAGTTAATGCAATTATATAAATAATAACGACGCAACTATGTAATGAAAAATTACGAGTAGGGCTGTTGATATTAAAACAAATATAGAATGTAAAATCAGTCATGTATAAATGTAAATGAAAGCAAATAATCATAGGACAATCGGTATTACTTATGCAATCCTATCAAACCGCTTAGGTTTACCTAAACATGTACAATTTGATTGAAATACACAAACAATCAACGATGCCACTATGTATGTGTTAAGATGTGTTTGTAGCTACAGACATATATGTTTCTACCTAGTTTGGTTTCGTCAGTGCAGCATAACAAAGAAGGTGTATGTTGAAGCATTAATATGTGTTGAATAAAAAAAAAACTTATAATAAATATGCTTATTTGATTACATTTTCATTTATACATATTTGATTTACATTCTATATTTGTCAATGTTTTCTAAATGATCACCAGTTGTCATATTATTATTACTTTTATTTCACTACCAAGAAGATATTCAATTTTTCAATACATTTGTATATGTATTTGGCAAAGAATTGTAATATATTTTAGTTTAATTATTTTAGACGTATATCCTATTTTATTGTTTTTAAAAAGTCATTGAGGGAGTATCTTTATTATTATTTTCATTATTTGCTGTCGTAATAAGTATATTATGTAACTTGTTGTTAGTAAACACTCGCTCCGCTACGCTTTACTCGTGACTAAAATGAGGTTTACATAACTTGATAACTAATATACTATTAACTTATAAGTTAAAAACGTTTGTAAAAATACTAAAGTATTATTATATATACATCTAGTTCAATTCTTTATCTATAGTCAATCCAAAGGCAAAAATAGTTATTAATCATAGATTTTCAGTCTAAAGATACACATTATTTAATAGACAATACATGCACAGTATTCAGGAATAAACGTTACAATTGTATAGTCATGACGCCTAATTCATTATCTATGCATTTTTGTATGCTCTTGTTTTAATATAAATACATATTCATTAATTGATAAATTTGCATTTGCGTCGGATATATTACGTATGTACATATGGATTCCTTTATTTTTATTCTGTAGTAACTGACAAAGCATTTCAGCATTCCGTACTCTTCATTTTTACTATTTACATGAACAGTTATTAAACTCAATTTGGGTTTGCTGTTGTTCAACTATAAAATAAACTGGTGTGTATACACATGGCGGGAATATTTAATGACCCGATGCATTTATTAACAATATATTTACATACTTTTTTTGTAACCACATTATATGCGGGCCACCATCATGTAAATTATAATGTGGTTTTATTAGTGACATTGACATTTCCAGTGGTTAAGAAATTATGTTTAGGTGTTATTAATTTCCAAATGTACTTTTAAATACAGACCAGTAGTACATAAATAGAAACTTAACCAGTTTATTTATAGTCTGCATTTATTATGAAAACGTGCATATATAATTACGTACTCACAATATATATTTTTTTATTTTACTGCTCGTAATTATACTGTATTGGGTTTTTATTTATTAACGTAAAATGATCAGATCGCTTTTAAAATAATTGGCATTTTGGGATTGAATTATTTGAAAATAATTTAAAAAACCTCTGTTCAACACGTTTTCTTATTGTAAAGGTATGCATAAAAATACATAAAAATCAATCTATATAATGAAACAAATTTATCACATGAGTTAATATGTTTAAGTCTAAAATCTCGTGTTAACAGACAAAATAAGATATTTGTAAACTATTGCATATCTTTTTAGTGCATAAGACTACGAGATATTCTATTAATAAAAAATGGAATATTAACTAATCATCTTTAATTTTCAACTATTTTATTGAAGCGGACAGGTCTCGAATTTGCGATTTTAGGTTTGCTACACCAGTGATATATCTAGTAATAAACTATACATTAAATGCAATTGACTTTTTCAACGTTCAACACCTGCCGAAATCAGATCTTACTATACCTTATCCCAAAAAGAGAGAGCCGAAATTGTGAACAGACACCCAGTCCAAATTACAACCTGTAACTGGTGAAATCAATTTTAGGCGGTAAAATTAAATTCAAATATCTGTCTGAAATATGAAATCTGTACCAAATTATATTGTACCTATATAGATTCTTCAGAGATAAGTTAACAGTTAAGGCAACAGAATGGTAAATGTAGTAGTCACAACACATGAAAGTAAATAAATTTTTCAAGAAAAAAAAACAGTGTTAAAGATGAGAAAATATTTGACAATTGATAGCAAAAAGCGAATGTAGTTATTTTGCCTTGCTGTCAACCAATAAGAAATTATAACTCTCACTTGGGTCTGTTCAGAATTTAGTCTCTCTCTTTTTGGAATAAGGTATAGACAATTATCAGACAATTCAATGTGCAATTTATCCCCAAATACTTGGAGCTGACAGAAAATATTACATAGAAATTGTTCTGTAGTAATACAATAAAAGCTCTGAATTTATCTGTTAATTTATAAATATATTTTAAATAGTGACGAGAGAAAAGTGTCAATCTGACAAGCATTAGAAAAACATGGTCTGGTGATTTTCACTATTCAATTAATGACATCTGAAGTAATTACACTAATTCAGAGCCCGTACAGTTCGATCAGATTATTTTACGGATTACAACGTGAAATGTATTTTAAATTTCTCTATTGATGTAATGTAATAATTGCTATTTCATGTTATGTCTTTTTTTTCGTGAAGTCGATGTTGACAAGACGATAATTAAGCATTACTTACAGTTAGTTAATATTAGAACTGTAACACTGCGTATTATACGTAATATTGTCTTGCGATTCATATTCGTTTTCTTTTCCTGCACCTATGAAACACTTTAGCCGTAATTTTTGCAGTACCATGTTGAGAGGGCAGCAAGCGTATGGCCTGCGAAATTAAAAGTGAGGATGCAAAGAATATACACTTAAATTACTTGCCAAATTTCAACCCATTTGAAAACTGGTTTTATTATTATACAGTCTTGTCTACTATTGTTCACATTACGCACTGTTATTATGTCAAAAACATAACAATGCTAATTAATTTAGCATCTCCCTTAAAAATAAAGAAAGTAAACAAAGCTACTGCGCGGAATGATTGGATAACAAACGGTATCAGTATTTCATCACAAAAATTAAAATTAAAATTAAAACATTAACACTAACTGACAATGAGGAAATTAAGAATTATTACAAAAGAAAGAAAGTATACAGCTCGGTTATTAGAAAAGCAAAAGAAATATACAATAATAACTTAATATTAAATTGGCTTGGAAAATAATAAAAAAGATAATAATTAGAATTATACAGGCAAGGACATGAAAATGACACTAAATAATAAAATAATTTCAAACACTGAAGTATTAGGCGCTTTCCTTTTGCTATAGTTCTGAGCTGAGCTAAAGTGATGTGAGTGTTTCTGTTCACCTCAAGCGAGATTCGCTCAATGGAGATTTTGACAAGTGAGATTTTAAACTTGTGTTGCAATTGCCTTGCATGTCAAAATTTCAGATTATGTCTGTAAGTTATTTAATGCCTTGTTATAATTGTTTCAAAAAATTGACCAGGTAGTAAAATTACAAGAGTTACGTGATGCTACTGCTTCCTGCTAGTCGTCTGATTCTGATATCACATTTATCATTCATAATCCACCCATTTTTAGTTCGCTGAATTTCGTACATAGTTTTCCGTGTAAGTAATCAAATAACATAACCCTATTTTTGCCTACTATTAAATGCATTTGTTACCACCATCACCAAGTGGTATTTAAGTATCTGCAGTGAGGAAGGTTCTGACCAACCTCAGAATCGGTAAGGGGGAAGGTAAAAATCTCACTTCGGCTCAGTCAGCTGATATATGTATAATAAAATATAATCTCAGCTAAAGTGAGGTGATATTATCTGAGATTTAAGTCAAAAGGAAAGCAGCTAATATCTAATTGTTTTAATGATTACAAACATTGTCTGTGGCCTATCTCGAGGACAATCAAATGAATATAATGCGGAAATATCAGTGCACGATCTGACGCTGTTCTTCGGTCCCGTTCATGGGATTGAAGTAGAAAGAGCAATTATCCAATTAAAATCAAGTGTCTCAACATGTTATGATGAGATTTCCTCTTTAATGGTCAAAAATACATAAACGGTATTATTACCCCGTTTACTTTTGTTATAAATAATTCCTTGAGCTCTAGTGTATTTCCGAAGAACTTGAGGCTTGCCAAAATAATACCTACACCCAAGAAAGGCGATGAGAATCTTATACAAAACTATATCTATAGTCTATATTTCTATATCGTTGCTTTCTATATTTTCTAAATATATCGAGAGTATAGTTGCCGACAAGTTGTTATCATTTCTTACCAAATGTAATATTTTATATGATAATCAATATGGATTTAAAAAGGGGCGTTCCACAATGCATGTCATAATAGTTGGGCTACTAAACAATGTATATAGAAACATCGATGTAGGCAATAAATGTCTGTCTATTTTTTTGGATCTGAGTAAGGCTTTTGATTGTGTTAATCAAGAACGATTGCTGAAGAAGATATATCGATATGGTGTAAGGGGAACACCATTACAATGGTTTAGGAGTTATTTGGAGGACCGAATGCACTATGTGCAGGTCGGTTCGTGTCGATCGCGAGAACAGCCTTTAACTTCTGGGGTTCCTCAAGGATCCGTGCTCGGCCCACTATTGTATATAGTATATGTAAATGACGTGCCCTCCAAAACTGCCATTACTCTTTGTTGATGACACAACGATATTTGTAGCCCGCGATAGGAAAGATAACGTGGCCGCACCAGCGAACGAAGAACTGCGGAACATCGAGTTGTATTTTAATAAAAATGATTTGTATCTAAACTCATGTAAAACAACATTTACCAACTTTAACGCATCAAACAGATAAAACAATTATAGGTAGTTCAAGAAGACTAGTGAAGCTAGTATTACTCATAAGGGTAACGCAAAATCTTTAGGTTTAACAATTGATTCAGGATGTAACTGGGGTAGCCATATTGAAGGCCTATGCAAGAGGCTAGGATCAGTATGTTTTGAATTAAAACAATTGAGACAGGCAATAAATATAGATGTTTTAAAGAAGTACTACTATGCAAGTTTTCATTCTTTAATATCGTACGCCACATTAGCATGCGGTTCCTCACGTGAGAGTTAGAGGGTCTTCAGATTACAAAAAATGAGGTGTGGCCACCACACGACTTTCTTATACGTATGAGCGTTTCAAACTATACAATTTTAAGAATTTTTTATACAAAACTTATTCAAATCCTATTCTAAGTACTTTCATTCTCTTAATAAATCGCTATAGAATGCATACTTTGCAAGATATTCGAAGAAAAGTGCTACTCACTAAGTATAAAAGTGCTACTCCCGGTCCGAATTTTGAAATTTCATGTATACAAAAAATATTGCAAATCCAATTCTAAATACTGTTGTACTCTTAATAAATATATATAGAATGCATAATTTACGACATATTTGCAAAAAATCGTTATTCGGTAAGAGTAAAAGTGATACTTCCGGTACGGATTTTGAAATTTTATTTATACAAAAGATATTGGAAATTAAGTTCTAAATACTTTTATATTCGTAGCGTACCTGTCTAAAAAGCATGACTTGTAAAATATTGGCAAAAAACTGATTTTCGATAAGAGTAAAAGACCTACTTCCGGTAGTAATTTCGAAAAACTTTTTAAAAAATGGTTCTCAATTCTAATTTTAAGTACATATGAATTCTTTATAAATTTGTTTAAACTTAGTAGTTGACGAAATATTTGCAAAATTCGAATTTTTCACTGAAGTAAAGTACTACTTCCGGTCTACCGATTTTACTGAAAGACTAATCAGATCTCAAGAGGCAGATTATACACGTAAATACAAAATTTGGAATTGATATCTACAGCGGTTTGACCGCTATCGTGGTCACACACACACACAGACACACACACACAGAGAGAGAGAGACATTTTTTAAAAACCACTTTTTTGGTATCAGGGAGCTTCAAAACGTGGACATCTGCAAAAATCTCGAGGTCGAAAATTTTCATCATCACAATACTTCCTTATACTACGTATAAGAAAGTAAAAAGAGCAATAAGGAACATGGTGGGTGTAAGTGCGGGTACGTCATGTAGGAATTACTTCACTAGGTTAAATATTATGACGGTTACCTGTATTTTTATCTACAAAATATTAACTTACGCCAAGCAAAATCTACTCCAATTTGTAAAAGTTGGTGATCACCAATAATATACTACAGGACGGGGTTATGCTTTGGTGGTGCCCAGACATAGATTATCGATTTATATGAAAAGCCCACAATATTTGATGATAGCTGTATACCAGAGAACCTCTAAAAATTTAAAAACTCTACCGTTAGAAAAATTCAAAGTAGAGTCAAAAAAGTTAGTAACTGGTAGATGCTAGTTCTCTTTTAGTGTTTTCGAAAATGACAGGCATTTTGAAGATTTACATATCTTAGTTGTTTGTTTATTATTGTTGTTAAATTTTTTGATATTAGTCAGTTGCTTATACTTATGTTATATTTGAATTGTTTGACCTTTATATTTACATTCGTGTTGACTTGTTCTATGCCATTTTTATGGTCAAATGATATTGTAGTAAAAATAAGAAATTGGAAAAAACATCTAACATGTTGGGAAAGAGGTATTCCTAATAATGAGATTATTATTATTAAAAAACATTGGATCTATGCTTATACCAAAATTATTACTTCAAATTCCGGTAGCTATGTTCGATTTTTTCTTTATTATTAATACTTATTCAGGCTTAATGTTATTATTCATTCTACCATAATATAATAAATAAGTTTGCTCGCAATAAGGTTAAATTATATTATTTAATACTATTTATTTCAAACACACAATACCTTTTAGACAGAATGTACACTGATTACTAAATTAGATGATATTATTGATTATCTGACTACACCAATGAGTGTCAATGCGGTATATGGGGATGTGGCGATAGCCTGTCCCAGAGTAACAATTCCGGGAATGTAATTATTACATCTGCATTTCGGTAGAGAAATAGGATATTATCTACCCAACGCGCAAATTTGTAGAAGTGGAATTCGTTTCGACATTTATCGATTGAAACTGTACCAAAAGTCGGAAATGGTGCTACAAAGTGAAAATGTGGAGCAAACATTTCCTGGATCATAGGTAAATTGTTAAAAATACCTGCACTGGCATTTTTAAAACTATCGTTTGTAGACATATGCTTAGCTATGTAACAAATTAGAAGTCAAACAATGCAATGATTACATAATCATATAATTCCCATCGAAAATAAAAACATAATTTTTATATACCTGAATATACAAAGTGAGTCATTAGTAGCCGCGTCTTCGATTGCTCTTTTATGTTTTATATAATAGAGAAACAATTAGTGGAAGATTCATGGTTGCCTAGGGCGCATATTCTATAAATACTTAAGCTCTGACGACGCACTTTCGGTTTCAGCGGAAATGCACGGAACTTTGTTTTTCTTAAATGAACCGCATAATGAACTATGGTATCATAATAATTGATGTAAAATCGAATATATTTGGAAAAATGCTACAGAAAGAAAAAAATAATGTTGGATGCAAGAAATGCGATATATATATGAATACATAAATACAATAAGGTGTTATAACTCTGCAGGTTATAATCATTTGCGAGGGAATGCACAGTTACTAAAGCATGTGGCAGGTATGCAGATAAACACTGTACAATTGATTGTGTTAATGGTGTTAGTGAGGACGAGAAGTGTGCAAATTGTATGACGATGATAGTAAAATTAAAAATTGATTTGCATGTTACCATAGAGCATTTGACAGAAACTGTCCCTGTTACTAACGAATTCTAGAAACACAAAAGTCTAAAATTAAGTATATTTAGTGCAAAACTCATAATTATAATCCATTCTAGAAAAATAAGTAATTTTATATATAAATGTGTAAAAACATCAAAAACCGTCATAATAAGTTACCTATAGACATTAGAAATTGTATATATATAATTTAAAGTAGGTTAGTTAGATAGTAAACGTTGCACAATTGGTATTTGTATTGAATTTATTGTATGTATTAATAGACAAATGCTGACATTGTGTAATATAGGGTAATTCGAGGAGAGATGGCCATAGAGTAAAGATGGCCAGTGCTTGTATTTTAGCAATTCAGCGGCAGATGGCGACAATAGTGTCATTGGTGAAGCAAGAATTAGCATTTGCGTTATTGTTGACTATATTTTGATTACACTGTGGTTGTAAAGGTAAGTCTTGGTAGCATGGAATAGTTTTAAAAGTGAAATATTTTTGTACACAGAGTTCTGTGGTGAATAATTGCACCATAGAAAGTTTTGATTATATCACTTATCAATTTTTCTGTTATAATACTATCCGACAATTATTCTAACCTCATTTTACGCCTGCCATGTGAAGACTGTATACATGACGACTATGGGCATCTCTCCTCTATGAAAAGGAGAGATGACCAACAATTTTTAGGATAGTTGACCATGGCCATCTATCCTGAAATTATTATTTTAATTTCAGATGCCGAATATTTACAACAGGACAGCCTCACATAATCGTGGGTTGTGGACACAGGAAGCTACGAATGCTGTAAAAAATAGTGAAATGTCTGTAAAACGTGCATCCATTGAATACAATATTCCTAGAAAGACCTTAGAACGTCGTCTGAGAAAAAATGATTCACAAAAGGGTAGAATGGGGCCTGCCAGTTTATTTGGAGAAGCACATGAAAGAAGGATAGTAAGGCATATTATAAACATGCAAAAAAGAGGATTTCCTTTAACAAGGAATGATATTCGGCACATGACTTACAATTTTGCGGTACAATTGAACATACGAAATCCATTCAATAATGAGAATGAAAAAGCTGGATATCCATGGCTACAACTATTTTTGAAAAGACATCCTGAGATTCGAATTCGAAAGTCAGAGAATGTTTCTTTAGCACGCTCCGTATCTATGAATAGGGAAGAAGTAGGGGCATAATTTAATCTATTGGAAAGTATTTTGCAAGATAACAATCTTTTCCAGATACCTGGAATTGTGTTCAATATGGATGAGACTGGTGTGCAGCTGAACATTCGACCCCATCAAGTTTTAGCAGCTAAAGGTTCCAAGTGTGTTAGCACTGTCTCATCGTCAGAAAAAGGAGAAACAATAACCCAATGGTTATTGTACGCTACAATTAGCGTGCTGCAACGCAGAAGGGACATTTATCCCTCCAGCTTGCATAATGAAGGGAAAGAATAAGAAACCTGAATTAGAAGATGGTCTTCCACCTGGTTCAATTTTATACATGAATCCAAAATCAGCTTACATAAACACAGATCTATTTCTGAGATGGCTAAGAGAAGTGTTTGTGCCAAGGAAGCCGCCTGGAAAGGTGTTATTGTTACTTGACGGTCATACGTCTCATTCCACCAGCGTAGAAATGCTAGAATTTGCAGAAGATAATGACATAGCAATGTTGAGTCTACCTAGTCATACTACACATTATCTTCAAGCCCTTGACAAGTCGGTTTTCAAGTCATTCAAGGGGTACTTCTATGAAGTCTGCAGATGTTGGTCTTGGATACACCCAGAAAGACGCATTACGCGTTACCAATTTGGTCAACTGTTCTCTCAAGCTTGGGCCAAATGTGCAACATCAGAAAATGCAATTGCTGGATTCAGAGCTACAGGCGTGTTCCCCTATAACCCTGCAGTTATTCCAAATTATGCTTTTGAAGTCCATGAACTATAATTTGAGTCAAATCGAGAACCAAAACATCCATCAGAAGAAACCACTTTTGAACCACAACCGGGTCCTTCACACGCTCTACCAGAACAAGAACTAGAAGAAGAAGAAGTAGAACAAAATGGCGAAAAACAGGAAGGAAAGGAGAAAGAAACTCCTAGTAAAATACTAGAAAGTATTTCTGCCATACTGAAAGTGAATATAGAACAAACCAGAAAAAGATCCAAAAGTGTGGCTTGCTTATTAACGTCGCCTGAACATGTAAGCAATTTACTCGAGAAACACACTACAAAAGAAAAGGAAAAAAATACATCAGAGTGCCAGGTACTTCTAAAAAAAAACTGCAACATCTCGGCTTAGAAAACCGAAAAAACAAAGATATGTGACTCCAGAGTCGTCGTCTAGTTCAAGCTCGACTCAATATGAAGAATCAAGCAATAACGAGGAAGAAGTATGTATGATTTGCGGCGAACAAGGAAAATCAGAAGTGTGGTATCGCTGTGTATCGTGTGGAAATTGGGTCCATAAGTTATGCAGCGGAAAAAATACTCCGAAAAATTACATATGCGATTATTCTTCACAACCATAATTCTTAAACTTCTTAGGAAATCTAGGTTTTATGTTTTTAACTGTTTTTGTTCTAGAAATATTTTTTTATTTTGTTTTTTTATGCACGAATAAGACGAATTATGTTATTTTTTCAATAAAAATATTTTGCATAAAATATTTCTTTTTACATATGTACGTGAAAATAATATGGCCATCACTCCTTACCTATTCTGGCCAACTCACCTCCATACCCAAGGAGAGATGGGCAATTTTTCATAAAAAAAAATATTTTCATTATGACCCTTTTGCGTAAATTTGAAACTGTTTCAAGTTATAGTTGACTAGAAAACTTCTAGAACGAAAACCATGGCCATCTCTCGTCGAATTACCCTACGTAATGTAAAGTTTGTTTACTATTATTTTTTTATTAGGTTAAATTGTTTGATGTAAACAACAAAGTATTGTTATGTCAGAAAATGTAAAATAACATAAATTGCTAAATAAACGTATATTATTATTATTATTATTATATTTATCTAAATTAATCCCTAATATATACATATACCTATATCAATTAATATTAAAATTATTATCGACCGTACAACACAATAAAACAAAAAGGAATTGCGGGAATGCGGTCTGTATTAAATTGAAACTCAATCGTTCACACTCAATATTTCGACATGTATTTCATATCTTCATCAGGAGCGAAGCTACAATGGACACAATTTGATACAAATTACAACCAACAAACTCAAATAATTTAAAATAATGTCTTTTAAAAATAAAAAATAAAAGAGAGACAAAACTTACAACATAGAGTCAGTCACTGGCACCTAATCATCACAGAAAGATCACGAAATTTATTAATTCTACAAATCATTTCGTCTTTATACATTTAAAACTCCTTCAAAATACACATATATACATACATATATCTAACGTTCGAGACGGAATGAAGAGCAACGTATTTGTCACGATGATAACAAACAAATTTTTTCTTTCTTTTTTCTAAAATACTAATAAAAATAAGCGAAACCTGAAGAAAAAGAAAAAGAAACAAAAAAAGAGAGGAAACCAACGAATAAACACAGAACAAAAATTACCATAATACAATTGCATTAGAGATTTAAAATATTGATATAAATTACACTGAGTTTATCCGTATCTGACTTGTAATTAACACTATGTTCATTCTTGTTAATGTGATAGGCCTCCAAAAAAAGTCGATTATTGTAATTATCTTTCACCGTCAAAACCTTCACATTATCAAAATCAAAAACGTGTCCCGTCTGGAGATGGTGATCCACCAATGCACATGATTTTTTGCCTATACGGCAGTCACTTTTATGCTGAACAAGTCTTTGTTTTAGCCATTGGGAAAACTGACCTATATAACACCCTTGACAACCCAAGCAAGGAACATTATAAATAGTATTAACCGTGAGTGGTAACGGGATCTTATCCTTCAACCTACTATAGAAAATCTTTGTAGTTAAGTTATTGTATTTAGCTATTCTAATGTTACTGTAAGACTTAAACAACTTAACAACATTACTTTACATGACTTTTTTTGGAGGCCTATCACATTAACAAGAATGAACATAGTGTTAATTACAAGTCAGATACGGATAAACTCAGTGTAATTTATATCAATATTTTAAATCTCTAATGCAATTGTATTATGGTAATTTTTGTTCTGTGTTTATTCGTTGGTTTCCTCTCTTTTTTTGATTCTTTTTCTTTTCCTTCAGGTTTCGCTTATTTTTATTAGTATTTTAGAAAAAAGAAAGAAAACATTTGTTTGTGTTATCATCGTGACAAATACGTTGCTCTTCATTCAGTCTCGAACGTTAGCTATATGTATGTATATATGTGTATTTTGAAGGAGTTTTAAATGTATAAAGACGAAATGATTTGTAGAATTAATAAATTTCGTGATCTTTCTGTGATGATTAGGTGCCAGTGACTGACTCTATGTTGTAAGTTTTGTCTCTCTTTTATTTTTTATTTTTAAAAGACATTATTTTAAATTATTAGAGTTTGTTGGTTGTAATTTGTATCAAATTGTGTCCATTGTAGCTTCGCTCCTGATGAAGATATGAAATACATGTCGAAATATTGAGTGTGAACGATTGAGTTTCAATTTAATACAGACCGCATTCCCGCAATTCCTTTTTGTTTTATCATATACCTATATATATTGAAAACAAAAAAAGTTCTTTCAAATAACATAGCCCAGGGTTCTTGAAGTAAAAAGATATTTAATGCAATCTTTATTAAAACAGGGAATCATTTGGTACTGAAAGCCATCAAAGTCCATCAAAGGTTTTAACAAAACCCTTGACCAGATCAAGTTTTTTTTATTCCACGCGAATTCGTCTGCTTTTTAGAACTATATGGGTAGGTAATAATATTGGCGACAGAATATGAAATACGGTATATATACGTTCACATATACATTGAGAATATACCTGATTTTATATTAATAAAGCCACAGCTTTTAGGAGACGTAATTTGCAGTTTATAAGCTCTGTATAAGCTAAATAGAACACGTTATTTAAAACTTCAAAGATAATTCTTTTCGTTACGTATAAAAAATGTAATATCAGTTATTGCCCTTGCATATAAAAACGTTTTTGAAACTTTTAATTTTCAATTCTAAATATGTAGGATATATTTAATATGCAGCCATACATGAAACGTCTTTCTGTATTTTTTCTGACTGCTTTTTAAAATGATGTTGCCAGTAATGCTTTTGTAATATTTTACACTATTATTTGTAAACAGGATGTCATAACGACACCGTAAGCAAGAAATTATATTATTATTATAGACCGGACGTACCAGGTCGAAATTATGACGGACAAAAGAAATATTGTATAACATCAGGCAGATACTGAATAGCAGTATTCATATGGTGAACTGCACATCTGTTTTCGTCAAGAAAACGGACAGCAAAAAAAGTCGATGTTACTGTTAATTTCTTTTCTACATCGGCGTAGGTAGAAGCGTGAGGAGTTTTTAAAATTTCTTCTATCTAGCCTTATATTTCGTAAGATAAATAAAGTATGGAGAGTTCACTCGATTTGAACTATAAAATGAAGAAATAATAATGTATTTTGTATTTTATAGATCACCACCCACTTGTCATACAATTATATAAATAAAATTAAAAATACAAAATTCAATAGTGCGCCCATGGGTGATGAGTCATCGGCCGCTCGTGTCCGGTCTCTGATTATTATAGCCACAAGGATTATAAAGAAACAATATCTGTATTATAATAATTAATAATAATAATAAAACAGATAGACATGTATAACATTAATAACGAAAACATACTAAAAAAATAAGAAGTTTCCATCTGTAGTTCATCCTTGTCTCTGCCCATTTCCATTCTCTTCAAAGTATCTCTTTCATCTGGTATATTTCATTAACAGTGGAAAACAGCTTTTGTTTTGCCACTATGTAATCCAGGATGTGTCTCAATTATCTGTAAGTATCGCCTAAGCTGCTCATAGACAATCATAGGAATCGTACTGGAATCGATAGTTGCTGATAAAATCGTCTTTTGTACCATCACTCCATTATCTGTGATGCTTTGGAGGATGGGTAAGAAGTCGATTTTTGTAAAGCGTTCGATTGCGTAGACTATTATAACCTTCTTCGTTAAAAGATCAAGGCATAATAATATGGTATTTCTAGACAACTTTTTTCTTAGTGCTAGTCTTAATTACTGGACCGTATTCAAATCGCGCACTTTGGTTCTAGTACAACAGATCCTGTTCCTGTAAGCTCTGGGGTGCCCCAGGGCGATCATTTAGGCCCAATCCTTATTCTTTAAAAACCCAAGGCATATGGCATGTACGAGGACCTATTTGTTCTTGGTTCTAGTCTTACTTACTGGACCGTATTCAAATCGTGCACTTTGGTTCTAGTATACCGACTCCTGTTCCTGCAACCTCTGGGATGCCCCAGGGTAGTCATTTAGGCCCAATTCTTCCCTACAGATTATTTTACTCATGCATATATCAATAAAGTGATGTCAAATTTTTCTGGACCTACTAGACTGGGTTCCGATTCATGCATATAATGGATTGCATCGATTTAACACATAATACATTTGTAGAGCTCCGTTTAACAATTATGTTTATACATCGCAGCTGAAATTTGTTACATTGCTATTCGATCTGACTGTACAATGTTAAAAGAAAGTTTTAGAAGACAAAAAATGGGCTGAAAAGGAAATATAGTTGTTGTAATATAAATTTTTTATCATTAGATACTTTCATCAATTCTAGAAAATATAAACATTAAAAAAAATATATTTATTTAAATTTATTTTTGTGTGTGTGAAATATTAAGTACCATATACTCCACTTTCGTTATTAAAATGCTTTAAAGTTGAGCTGAAGGCATCACGTCAATTAACCTGAACATATTAATCTGAGCACAGTTATCACATAATATCGCAGTTTGTTATATTTAAATTCCCAGTTTGTTAGACATATGAAATCATCTTATCCAAAATGTCCTAAAATTACTCAGTTTTATAAAATATTTCCCAATTTCACGAACTAATAACTTGGTTTTAATGTGGCACTCTTCCGCGAGCTATATTATGATGATATTCCTGCTGGAATACAACATTCTTTTCATGCAGCATATTTACTGACAGTAACATTATATCGGACAGTATATATCAATATTGCTCATGATTTAGTCGATTGTCTATTTTCCATACGACCCCCGTTCCAAGGCTTGATATTCATCTCTATACATCTACCATTTCGGTTTAAAATTTTAGTTAAACATTTTAAAATTATTGACATACTTATTAAAAATCTAACATTGTTACACAATTCTTAATATTTGGTATAAATATATGAAATTTGGTTTATTTGATATTTTGTCCCATATAACATTAATGTTCTCCGACAAGATACAATAAATACCTCTTGTTTCCAAGTAAATATGTACCGCGCGATCATTTAAATTTTAAATTAGAGCAGTCTGTGAAATTTAAATTAAGTTGGTATATAAGTACTAATTTACAATTTGAATTGTCAAAGTGACGTTTCAAAATGTTTGATTTAGAACATAAGATTTTTCTTACTGAAAGTTATTTTAAAAACGCCGAACGACAAGAGAATGGCGAACGGACATATTCAGTACCGCACTGCATCAATGATTTTCAAAATGCCTTCCCTAATTTTCCTGCGGATTATCAAAAATTAGTCCAAGAAATTTAGACATGTGTGGCGAAATTTCGTAATGTTGGAACTGTAGGTAGGAAAACTGGTAGTGGCGCGCCCAAAAAAAGGACTCCTGAGATTGTGGCAGATGTTGCAGAAAGAATGGAACAGTCTCCCAAAAAATCTCTTCGCAGGTTAGCCCAAGAAATAAACCTTTCATATGGAACTTGTCAAAAAATTTTGAAAGAAAATTTAAATCTTTATCCTTATAAGATTAATGTCGTTCAAGAGCTATTCCCTCGAGAGTTTCCTGTACGAATAGAATACTGTCAGTGGTTTTTGAATAATTTAAATAACAACAACACTTTGGATTTAACATTTTTTTCTGACGAAGCATGGTTTCACCTATCCGGCTATATCAACAAACAAAATATGCGTATTTGGTCTTCCGAGAATCCTCATGAGTTTATTCAATCGCCTCTCCATCCGCAGAAAATTGGTGTTTGGTTAGCGGTTTCTAGAAGGCGTATATTTGGACCTGTGTTTTTTGAAGGAACGATAAATGCTGAGAGATATCGAAATAATTTACTTGAACCGTTTTTACAAAATCTTCATGATGACGAACTTTTACATGGGTATTTCCAACAGGACAATGCAACAGCTCACAAAACATGGGAAAGTATGGCTCGAATTCGCGAGTTTTATGATAATCGAGTCATTGAATTTTCGCCTCGCAGTCCGGACTTAATGATTCTTGATTATTTCATTTATCCGTATCTGAAAAACACAGTTTACAAACATAACCCACAAAATCTTGAAGAACTACAAGATGCAATTTCTAATGCATGTAACGCTATAACCGTTCAGATGTCGGCAAATGCTTTTGAAAATATGAAACGGAGGGTTAACAGTTGTTAGTGAAAAGTATGGAATGGGCGGTTTATTTCCGTAAATATAAACTTTATAACAATATGTCATCAAGTCATTTCAAAAAAAAGAAGAGGTATAAAAATCAGCAAAAAAACTGCTTGCTTGTGATTTAAAAAAATACGTTAACATGAAAATGTGTTTACATACAAAAACAAGGAGTAGGCTAAGAAATGGAAAATAATTAGTGAAAAAACTTATGTTACAGACAATTTGTTATAAAGTTTATATTTATGGAAATAAACCGCCCGCGCCCATTCCATACTTTTAACTAACCCTGTATAATTATAAGGTATGAGACTTCTCTTACAAATAATATCATGAAGAAGTGCAGAGATTTATTATGATATCCTTCCAATTTTATCATCATTAGCGCAATATAAAACTTCTTCTGCAAGAAAAATTCAGTTCTTGTCCTTACTTCATGGTGTGGCGTACACATACATATATGAACGAGAGTAATTTTATCTTAAATCCGCTCCCTATCTTGTGAAACTCAATAAAGTGATTAAAGAGAACAAAAAGACAGATAATTTATTGCTTTTAGATCATGACCCTGCACCGTTTTAGATTAGTGTTGAACCACCCACGTACCTAAGCCATTACAAGGACAAGTTGATCGCTCGCAATGACACATACACCTAATGGCTTTTCGAATATCCTTCTTTTGCTATGTATGTGTGCTTGTATCCTATTCGTTCATAAAGCATATATATTCTTGGTACGTGCAGGAAAATATGCCCGACTTGTTTATTATAGCAGCATGGACACACATTATGTACGGTCGAGTACGGTACATACGTACGAACTATCTGCGGCTGATTTGAAATACATATATTGGCGTCAAGCAAGTACGGTCTTTCAATAAACAATAGAAAAGTTGTTATGTCATTATGCGATTTACTTACGCTCTATTCCGTAAATTGCTTTCGATATATTTCACAGCAAATGTTAATTTATTATAGTTAGTGCCCCATGGGGAAACACGTTAAAATTAATTTAACAATTTAAGTAGTTGCTTCCCACTTCGTACTAGACATAAATGATTTTATATGTAATTATACACTACACCTCATAATTATTTGTTCAAAGTGTATTTTCGAGTAGATCTCGTAGAATGATTTATTGCATATATTTATATCTCTCTATCAGGAAAAGTTACATAGTCAATTAAGTAATTCAGAGTTGCCTTTTATGTCAGTTTATTTCACATTCCTATATTCGCTTTCAGAGTGTGAATATGAATTGCATATTATTTGGTACTACGAGGAAAGAATAGAACAGGAGAGAGTCTCCTTAATAATAATATTTGTCCAAAGTGGTAACTCAATATGGCCGCCGCACTGCAATAGGCGTGCATAAATACATGATGTCCCAGCAATAAAAAGACGGAGTAGCAGGTATGCAAAGTCCGAACAGAAACAGGCCCAAATATACCGCAATAACGAAGAAATTAAAAATTTAATTTTCTATGTTGTGTTTTAGATAAAAAAATTACATTACGGACCTGACACAGAATATATGCTTATAAATACACGTAAGAATGCTCATTTGTAAATAGAAACGAACAAGCATTCATAGAAAAATACGCGTTTACTTGTATAAAACGGGAAAAAAACGTTAAATCGTACTCATTCATATAAAACATATTTTTTACCCGATGTGCCTAGATAACGCAGCTATGTAGTCGGTTGTTGACCCAGATGGGCGACGCACTTTATTGCAGACGATAAAAGATTGTTTTTATTTTTAAAATAGGAAGGTTGTGGCTCTTTAATGTGGTTGTAGTCCGAAACAGCTGATTATTATTATTTTAGAATATTCAATAAATCCTAGTTTTTCTAGCCTTCATTACAGTAAATATCAAGAATGTAATTATTTTTTTCTAGCAGGTGTAAAATTAAAGTAATTAATGGTTTGATATTTATTATGAAGTATCTATTTATCCTCCTCTTTTTTTAACACAAGTAAAACAGTGGTCCTGAAAAGGGGCAATTTTGAAAGTAAAGCAGGTGGATATTTAGTCCAGGGTCGGCGTAAGGCCAATTGAATTCTTTATAATTTTTTTTCTGCCGTCTGCGCACGAATAAAGACTTGATATTTTGAGGGTACGTTTTTACACAATCTAGCTTCCGTTTTCTGCTACTCCGTCTTTTTATTTCTGGGACACCCTGTATTTTGTATAGGTTATATGTTCACTTTGTATGTTCTCGAAAATCATTTAAAATAGGTTCTTAGTCCAATAATAATTAAAGTAATATCGTGAGTGCATTGCTTTTTCAATCCTTTCATTCTTTTTAATATAGTAACATTTATTCTAACTGTATTAAAGAAAACATAAAAAAAAACATGCCTGGAATATGTATGTTACGCCACTGAACACATAATCGACAATACCGGATATATAACAAGTTATTCAAAATACTCATTTTATAAATTATAATTGGTCAATATTGACATAACTAACATGCCTTAAAGTGGTAACTTCCGTCTAAATAATACCTATCCCCCACCAGTTTATTATCTCTCCTGCTCTATTCTTTCCTCGTAGATTTGGTATTAGCATGCGGAAAACAAAAGAGCTGTGTCCAATAACTCTGCTTAACAAATTTCAAATTTTGATTTTGCCAGGAAATGATTGTGTGAGGAGGAATAGGATAGTACTTTTTTCACATTTTATGACTTTGGAAGCTTAACCTGATTTTTTTGCCTACAAGTGGAAGCATAACTATAAGGTAAGTTTGCAAAATTAATATTATCTTCCTTGCCTGTTGTGAGGATAAATAGGAAAACTATGCAGAAATAGCAATTATTGCAAAAATAAACATAATAATAAATTACAATCATAACTTAAGCTTTATTGAATATAGGGTTATTTACAGTTTCACCGAATAATAGGGAAATCTGTACTCTGATTTTTTTAAAATTCACGAAGAAAGCATTCTCACTAAAAGATTTATTTCTGCAAATTTAGCACGACAATATTACTACTTCCAACAGTTCCGACATCAAAATCACGTTGTTTAGCTAAATTATGATCATCGGAACCATAAGAAGGCTCTTGAACAAATATTGCGTACTCAGAACCTGGCACTGTCTCGATGCAAATCTTGTTTTAAACTTTTGGTATTTCCGCTTTTTGTGAAAAGGTTATTTAGATTATTATGAGAGATAAATGTGATGCAGCATATTACCATAATCATTCGATGAATCACAAAAGTTAGGACGATCTATTACTGCAGACATTAAAAAAATCAGCATCAGTAAGTATGTTTAGTTCAAATACCCAGATGCTGGATTTCTCGAATGCTTTCACAAGTTATTGTAAGTAAAAGAGTTATATTTAGAGAGAATATTTAGGTTATCCATCATCACTTGCACTTGGAACTTAAAATATCAATAATTACGCAAGCGTTCGAATGCGCAAGCATTAATTTGACCAGTATTTATTTAATTCCAAAATTCATCGTATCTTTGTCATAAATTTCGTCACTAAATGAATCAATCTGGTGTGCACGAAAAGCTGTTGCGTATCTATTCACAACTGAAAGAAGATCACTAAACTGGGAACATCCTATTTCAATGCTGTGTTTATAATTAATTATGTTTAATACAAGCGGGTACCATTGATTTAGTGATCTACAGATTTTCTTATAAATAACTGTTTGACATTGCCATAAATTAGCAATATAGGGTTAAAATGTTCAAAAGTAGGCACAGTAATAACACTTTTACAGAACAAAAAGAAGTTTTCTTTAAATATGCATTCTAAACAGATTCATAAAGAGCTCGTTTTATACTTTACTTTTTTCTACGACAGCAATTAATCGAGGTAATATTAAATTACTTGTCTCGTGTTGTGACATTCGGGTTATTTTGGCAGATTGATGACAAGTGTCAACCAACCTGATTGAGTTTCAATTAATTTTTGCCATTGAATAAACTTAAGCTAACCTTTACCCGTGACTAAAGAGCCCTTTGCTAAATTCAGCCCGTTATAAAACCGTACGAAGTCACTGCTTGTTTAGGTGTATTTGAAAGACAACTTAGAGCACTAATTATAAATTTTAGTACATTAAATCATATGAAACATTGAATAACAAAACGGTAAGCAACAAAAAGTGATAAATTTATAATTTTTTTTTATCTTAGTAAATGTTCGAAGGTATGGCCTTGTCAATCAATATAAATCTGAGCTCTTCTGAGAATACTTCTTGTCACTTTTAGGATATCATTTATTATGTCTCTAATTTTGTTTTCCAACTGCACCACATTTCTATATTGTTGTTTATAAACTTCGTGTTTGATGTAACCCGACAGATAAAATTCTAAAGGTGTTAAATCAGGGGATCGTGGAGGTCAAGGAGTTTGTGCGTTTGATCCTATCCACCTATTATCAAAGTCTTCCTAGCATAGTAGCAGAATCATGATAATTATGAGCAGGCGCGTCATCCTGTTGAAAATGTATACGCTGGTAATCAACTAATAGTAGGTTTTCTAGAAGATTCTCTGACTTCCGTGATAGAAACCTGGACTTTCAACTCGAGAACCTAGTATTCCATACCAAATATATAAGCAAAATCGATGATGCAGGTGTCGTGGATCCTCTACCATGGGATTCTCTCAAAACCAATAATGTTGGTTTCCCTTATTACATATACTTTTAGTTGAAAAGTTAGATTCGTCTGACCACAAGATAAGTTTAAAATTATCTGGATGTCATTGATGAAATTAATGAGCAGTTATAATCTTCTGTTTGCATCTCCTGGTAATATTATGTGTAGCCTTCTCTTTTTATAGGGATCCAGTTTATCTTTCCGTAAAATAAGTTGAAAGGTGCATCTATTGACATCCAATTCTCGCGTAATGTCTCCATTGAATTCTGAGGAAATGCTTCAAAATATGCTAACACTCGTAATTCCGTTTCTTCGTTGATCCTCCACTTTTTCTAAATTTCTTAAATGTATGTTCGTTATTCCTTAGTTTTCTGTACAATTTTAAAAAGATTTGTCTATTTAGTGCTCCACGGTCCGGAAATTTATTACAATAATATGCCAATGCTTCCAAGGTGTTTCTTCCGCAAAACAGATAAGTTTCAAGCATATCGCATTTTGCTTTCTTATACGTAGTATAAGGAAGTATTGTGATGAAGAAAATTTTCGACATCGAGATTTTTGCAGATGTCCACGTTTTGAAGTTCCCTGATACCGAAAAAGTGGTTCTTAAAAAAAGTCTGTATGTGGCTTTGTGAGTGTATGTCTCTGTGTGTGACCACGGTAGCGGTCAAACCGCTGTAGCTATCTATTCCAAATTTTGTATATACGAGTATAATCTCCCTCTTGAGATCTGATTAGATTTTCAATAAAATCGGCAGACCGGAAGTGGTAGTTTACTTCGGTGAAGAAATCAAGTTTTGACAATATTTCGCAAACTACTAAGTTTAAACAAATTTATAAAGAATTCATATATGTATAATCAAAATTAAATTTGAGAAGAATTTTATTATGAAAGTTTTTCGAAATTCCTACCGGAAGTAGGTCTTTTACTCTTATCGAAAAACAGTTTTTTGCAAATATTTTGCATTCATGCTTTTTAGACAGGTACCTTACGAGTATAAAAGTATTTAGAACTTAAGGAAGTAACACTTACTCTTATTCAATAGCGATTTTTTGTATATATGTCGTAAATTATGTATTCTCTATATATTTATCAAGAGTACAAAAGTATTTAGAGCTGGATCTGCAATATTTTTTGTGTACATGAAATGTCAAAATTCGGACCGGAAGTAACACTTTCTATAGGGATTCATTAAGAGAATAGACGTACTTAGAACAGGATTTTGAATAATGTTTGTATAAAAAAATTCTTACAATTGTGTAATTTAAAACCCTCATTCGTATAAGACTATCGTGTGGTGGCCACACCTCATTATTTCTAGATGTGCGACAGGCATTTTAGTAGAACTAACAACCGGTAATAAACTGTTAACTATAGGCAGCCGTACACAACCAATTAATTACAAAACAGATTAAGTTTACAAACTCGTTGACTTTTCACGTAATCAATAATAATCAAAGAATTTACTGCTTTTTATTCGCTTAATTTCAATTTTTGGACAGTGGTGTATTATTCACTTTTTGTTTAGAATTTAACTCTCTTTCAAAAAATGTGGAAATATACAGAATACACTCTTTTGACTAACTCAATCAGCATAAAAAGTCCTACTAATTTGCTAATTTAACGGACTTCGTAGCTTCAATAATAACAAAGTTAGCAATGGTGAACTTAACTTTAGACACGGTGTCTATGTTGGATGCTTTACCAATTAATCTAAGCCCGTTATGTAATCAAATCTGTCCTTATTATACAGGGTGTAACAAAATAAGTGTAAAACATTTCAGGGGGTGATTCCTTAGCGAAAAAGAGATAGGGTCTTTCATATAAAAAACTTCAATGGAGCATCCCTTGTTAAGATACAGCCCCATAAAGGGGGTACATAAAATTTGTTTTACAATTTTTCTCACAAACACTAAAAATGTAATTTATTTCAAATATAACTTTTTGTCGGATTATTTGTTTACCATTTAAAAATCTATTTAATCAGACAAAAAGTTCTGATTATTTGTTTACCATTTAAAAATTTATTCCCAATAGCTTGTTTCATTCGAAACAAAAAATGTCTCTTGAATTTTTTGCCCAAAAGTAATCAGTTCTCGGCAAAAAATTATTTTACGAACAACTACAGAGATACATCGTCATAAAACGAAAATGTAAAACTAATTTATTTAGTAGGCCGCTAGTAGTGGTATCACGCTGTCAGTTTGTAAATTTTTGAAGTTGAATTAATACTTAATTGTGTGTCGTTGTTTTGTTCGTAATTTGTTAGTTTAATAATTCACTTGTTATTAAAATGGCATACACAAATGAGGAAATGGCTGATATGCATTACGTTTACGGTCTGTCGCAGGAGAATGGGTTAGAAGCTTCTAGAAGATATGCTGAAATGTATCCTCAATGGCAGCTTCCTTCGCATAGAATATTTGCCCGACTTCATCAACGATTACGAAAATATGGTTCATTCGATAAAAGAACGCAGGATTGTGGTCGCCATCGAGAAGTTAGAACAACACATCTTGAAGAAGCAGTACTTAATTTGGTTGAAGAACAACCTACTAGCAGTACTAGAAAGATTGCTTTCGAGTTAAATGTTGATCATATGACGGTATTTCGAATTTTAAAGGAACAACTTTTATACCCTTACCATCTGCAACGAGTACAGGCACTGTTACAGCGAGATTTTCCGAACCGGCTTGAATTTTCCAATTGGATATTGGAAATGATTAGAAGAAATCCTGACTTTCTGAAGACGATCGAATTCACAGACGAATGTACTTTTTCTCGGGACAAGATAATTGATTTTCATAATAACCACATATGGGCTGATGAAAACCCTCACGCTATTGTACAAGCTAACCATCAAGAACACTTGTCTCTTAACGTGTGGCTCGGAGTTATTGAGGATTATTTAATTGGCCCTCATTTTCTACCTCCTCGATTAAATGGTGAGGCATACACTCAATTCTTAAGAGAAGTGCATCCAGTACTGCTGGAGGAAGTTCCTTTGGGCGTCAGAAGGGATATGTTTTTTATGCATGATGGGGCTTCCGCCCATTTTAGTCAAGCAGCACGTCAGCATTTAACCCAAACATATCCAAATCATTGGATAGGTCGAGGAGGACCACAGAATTGGCCCGCTCGATCCCCGAATCTCAATCCTCTCGATTTCTCTACTTGGGGCCATTTACAGACTTTGGTTTATCCTACTCCTGTTCGCGATGTAGAGGACTTAAGAAACCGCATCATCGATGCGTGCAGGGTAATTAGAGAGAATCCAGGAATATTTGAGCGAATACGTGGCTCAATGCGCCGACGTCTAGACGCATATGTAATGACTGAAGGTGGACATATTGAACATTTACTATGATTTCTACATGTTTTATGTTTTGTTATTAATAAATTAGTTTTGTTTATTCATCTTTAATCATATGTATTTTGATGCAGGTAGTAACTACAAAATAACAATACTAATCCAGTTCGCATTTATGACGATGTATCTCTGTAGTTGTTCGTAAAATAATTTTTTGCTGCGAACTGATTACTTTTGGGCAAAAAATTCAAGAGAAATTTTTTGTTTCGAATGAAACAAGGTATTGGAAATAGATTTTTAAATGGTAAACAAATAATCAGACAAAAAGTTATATTGGAAATAAATTACATTTTTAGTGTTTGTGAGAAAAATTGTAAAACAAATTTTATGTACCCCCTTTATGGGGCTGTATCTTAACAAGGGATGCTCCATTCAAGTTTTTTTATATGGAAGACCCTATCTCTTTTTCGCTAAGGAATCACCCCCTGAAATGTTTTACACTTATTTTGTTACTCCCTTATATATATGAATAGGTATATAAATGTAAATCACGTTAAAAAGGCAACCGTACTATTCAGTGCAAAAAGAAAGGAATGACACATAAACAACAAACATTGCCTCGAAAAAAAAATTTTTTTTGTTTATACATTAGTTTAATATTTTACTCTATAAAAGATATAAAAAAAATATCTACAATTAATCTATTATTAAATTATATAAGAAGTTCTGATGGAAACATTATATTAAACAAATGTCGAAACGTTAAAACTTGAATATTTCTTTCGCATTGTTTTGAAGAGGGCCTCATACCAAGAAATTAACCATTATATATATATTTAATTTTATAATGTGTCATGAATGAAGTGTTACATATTTAACCTATATCAACGGCACACTTCATTTAATTAAACCTACTTTCTAGATATATCCTACATTTGTACAAACAAATACTTCAGAGAAAAGCTGTCGGATTTGCAATTATTCCATTAAGCGGCAATCAATTATTATAGAGCACATTTTGCATCATATTTCCTAAGAATCTGTTTCACCTGACATATTTACGGCGAATTATTAAACGAAACTACGTATTTACCACCGATTTTGATTAATTTATGTGAAATCTTGACTGCTCTAATTTATGACGGGTCGTTACCTAATTCCTCCATCGATCGTTTTCTTTTGCAACTCGCTACCACACAAATACCGGTGTTCAATTACACCTATGCTGATTTATTATTCTCCACACTTAACGGAGCTCACACGTCGCCTACAAATATCGCTTTTGCTTTCTGTTGTAGTCCTTTCTTACGAGACTATAACGCGACCTACTGCGTATGACAACGAAAGACGACTCGATCCATTGGCGTTGACATATTTTCATTCTACGCTTTTTTTTCCTTTGTTGTATCGCAATATCGATTTGCCGTGCACCTCTGGTTTTTTAACATTGGTGGCGTGATGATCGGCGTAAACCACAGTCACCGGCTTTCTTTCTTAATACGCTGACATTGACATGGATTTTCCAACCGGTACGCACCATACAAGTAAAACAGGATCTGATTTGACTTAATTAAGTGAGATATTTCAGATTAAGACATTCATGCCAGCGCTGTACTAAATATTACAATTACCGAGACAGATATTAATATTAAAAAATACACAATAAAAATACACGACTGTCACTAAAGAATCCCTAAAAGGTGGTATCGAGTAAGAACGCTACAACCTATTCTAAGAGGGTCGAATTTATTAATAATGCTTATAAAACATATTAAATTTTGTTTTGAAATTGAAAAATTGAACAATTTAATTTAAAAGCGTTGATTTCTAAGTTCTTTTTAGTACTTACTAATTGCCCTTTATTAGCAAAATGTGTTTCAATACTAACTATGTTTAATATAATTTCATTGTTGAAAACAAAATGAGTGAAAATACGATGTTATATGATACTCGAGGCTATACTTTCAATATACTTATGCTCCACCTATGCTGATGATCTCTTTGGATAATAAAGTGAGGGTTTTCATTTGAATAATAACGAATTTTCTTGTGTTAACTATTTCGTTTCGTAAACAGCACATTATTAAAAAAAAAGTATGGGTGTTAATTTTAGCTATTCCCCATTTGTAGAACACCCTAATAGCTTCAAAATCATAGACGCATAGTTCAATTTTTAAATGTATTCGATACGAATGAAATTTATTTGATTTTAAGATCCCAGCAACGCCGGTTTGACTAATATTAAGCACACGACTTATTTCACGACTGCTGACGTGAGGATTTCTGTTATTGCCATAAAAAATTGTAATTGATTTTCATAATTTATCACATATTTATATACATTTCCGTGGTTTGGAATAAGAAACAGGCATCTGTCCTGGATCATATTCAGCCAGGGTAACGCTGTCGGTTAGCTCTGTGCGCTAATTAATAATTTTTCAGTAAAAAAATCATCTCTGCAAGCTCTTCTTTAAAAAAAAATCATTATAAAATTATTTTAAATATATTAACCTGACTGGTATCAACAAATTATCCTATCAACTGAAAAGTAACTTACTAAATGTCATTCATTTCATTGTCATTGTCGCAGCAAATTTCACGGCATATTATACCATCTTTTTATATACATATATAATAGCTGATGCGTCTGTTAGTGATAGTGTGTAACTTGTGAACTACTTGACCGATTGAGGTCATATTCACAAAATGTATTACTTTTGTCGAGATGATGGTTTATAGCTATGCTAGGACCCGATAGGTGGCGCGGTAGTCAAGCTATTAACAAATTCTATATTTACTGACCAAAATAACTCATATTCACAATATATGTTAGTTTAGTGTCAAAGAAGGAAAATAGCAGAATCTCGTTGTGGTCGAGTTATTAACAAATTTAACTTAACCTCTTCTGTCCAGACTTTCTTACACAGGGACTACCCAAATCAAACTCGTCTCGCCACCTACCGGAAAGAGCAGAACAAAGGAAGTTTTATCAAAACATAGACCATAACCTAAGAAATAGCACTTTTAAAGTAATAACAAGGTCAAATATGTCTTTGGAGTAAAAAGTTATTCAAAAACTAATTACATTTGATAAAAACTGAATATTAGACAAAAATATCTCGTGTGAAGAAGTTAATTCAGTTTTCTGCACAAGGAATTAGTACCTGAACAGAAATCAAATGTTTTTGATTTAGGTTCCTTTATTATGAAAATTATCTAATCATCTAATGCGTTGTTTTCGAGAAATATCATTTTTAAAAAAGATTGAATTTCTTAAAGAATGTTAAAAACTTTATATAGATTGATGATGGTGGATATAAAAATCTATAATTATGGTCAGTAACAAACTTATGTATAATACAAAATATATTAATAAGAGGCTCCTAAAGACCGGCTATCATAGTAAAAAAAAAGTAATTTATCTTCACCCCCAAATGCATTCGCCCTACCCACGGGGATGTCTTATACTATACACAGGTATTTCTTAATTATTACTTAATTTTATAAAATCTTGCGTATCTTAAAATGCTATAAATTTGTCTAAAATAATATTTGTTACTTTATTTGAATATTATCTCGTTCCGTATATAACAATCATGAAATTCTTTTGTGTTAATTTATATTAATCAATACAAAAATATCTAGAAATTTATAGTTAGTTACGTTAGAAAAAACGCGCAAAACATAACAACTTACAGGATCATTGAAATCTTCTTCTTCAGATGCCGTCGTCACCTATAAATTGTAATAATAAATAATTTAAATGTTGAATATATCAGTAATTTATAATTAGTTTTTAAATATTTTTGATTTTAAAGAGGAACATGCATATTCATTTCATTTTACGAAACTTGTGTTAAATAAAGTTGTAATAATAAATAATTTAAATGTTGAATATTTTAGTAGTATCTAATTAGTTTTTAAATATTTTCGATTTTAAAGAGGAACATGCCTATTCTTTTCACTTTACGAAACTTGTGTAAAATAAAGTTGTAATAATAAATATTTTAAATGTTGAATATTTTAGTAGTTTATAATTAGTTTTTAAATATTTTTGATTTTAAAGAGGAACATGCATATTCATTTCATTTTACGAAACTTGTGTTAAATAATGTTGTAATAATAAATAATTTAAATGTTGAATATTTTAGTAGTTTATAATTAGTTTTTAAATATTTTTGATTTTAAAGAGGAACATGCATATATATTTAATTTTACGAAACTTGTGTAAAATAAAGTTGTAATAATAAATAATTTAAATGTTGAATATTTCAGTAGTTTATAATTAGTTAAACTTGTGTAAAATAATGTTTTTTTGTTCTATACTAAAAATAATTAATAGGTACGTATATTTTACTAACATTGCAGTAGTCAAACTTTTTAATATTAAGGAAACGCAATTATAAAAAAGAAACATTAATAACAGCAGCTATTGTTTGTATCAAGTATTGAATTTCCGTGTAACAAGACCTGTTAATGAAATAGAAAAATCAACAAAGTATCTATTGTAATATATTTTCTTTTAAACGTAACATTGCGTCTAATAAATTTAAAGTGCTTGGATTTATAAAATTTTAAAGGTACGTGTATGATAATTCTGATAATCGCTATAAATTTTAGTCTTAAAATGCTGTAGTAAATAAAGTACCTGTTCCAAATAAGGCCATACATCAAATATGGCCAATGATCAATTTTAACAAAACTTGATATCGTTTTGGGCATATGCACAATAACTTGCATATGTGTATACCTTGAATTAAAATTAGTTCAACCAGCAATCCAGAGCCCCCTTCCCTCCACCCAAAGAGCAGTGTCATCTACTTGCGATTATAAGTTGTTTATAAGTAGGAAAAGATTTTCATTTCAACTGAAAATATTAATATTATGTGTCCAGTTATTACTATACTCTAGGGAACGATTGTATGGTAAGTAAACTTGACAAAACTTGATTGAAAAATGGTACAAACAATATTCCTTCAGAGATTATATGCTCCTAATTTGACAAAGTTGGAATTCCTCAAATGGAAAATGAATTAGGTGAACACATTATTCATTAAGCAAAATTTGGTATGCCTACGATATGGAAAGTTTTTCGAAGAAGAGTGTAGAGTTTTGTAAAAAAAACTTATTCAACATAAATTTATCGAACTGTTAAAAATGGCTGGCAGAAAGTAGATAAACGAAATTCTGAGGTAGCTCAGAGCAAGGTGCAAATTCTAATACTCCAAGCCATCAAATAGTTAGGGTACGTTCATCAAAACTGTATTGTCTTAACCAAAGAAATTTGGACAAGTTCTCTTGTCCAAATTAAAGTGATGTTTAATAAAGATATATAGCAAAAAATCCAGTTTATGTCATTCTTCCATTTTTTCATGTATGAACATCTTCCGTACAATTTATTATTTCATAATTTTAGCTGACCAACTGTGGTCGAATAATTTTTTCAGAAGTTATAATAATATTATACTTTACTGTTCAACTCTGTCCCAGTTATAGGAGAAAAGTGCATAAAAATTATAATACAAAAACCATACAAAAATAAAATATAATAGGGTAAAATATAAGAAATACTTAATTACATATAAAAAAGCCAACACCTAATTGTAAAGGAATAGTGTAAATGGTAGCTGTAAGGAAAATGTGGTAGTGGAACGGGTAGCTGGTATGGGAAAACGCAACAATAAATTAGCAAGAAGAGTTGTAGAATCGATCAAACCACAAAAGAGCATCCATACAAATCGGGTACTCTATTTCTCTCGACAACCAACCACCCCATAACTTATCTCTGTAAAAACGTTCTATAGTCGATATGCCCTCAATACTTAGCCTCAGGTAAATATGGGGAGCAGACCACACATTCGAAGCATACTCGAGCTTACTAACTATAAAACTGAAGTAGAGAACTATCAAGAGGGTTGTATTCGAGAAATATTTGGAGATACGCATTAAAAGTCGTATGTTTTCGACGCGGTGAGATAAATGGCTGTAATATAAGATATAAAACTAAAACCAAAGTAAAAGACAATACCAAGAACCCAAATATGGAAGTTTGCATAGAGGTCGATCATTTATGACATAAGTGGCAGGTAGGCGCTGGACTCTCCTCGTGTAGAATACAAAAAAAATTAATCAATATTAAGTCTGAAACAGCAATTGGTTACAACATTCAAATTTTGCGTTCATATATCCATATATTTTTAGGTCGTCCGCATATGCAACAACCGAAAAATTCAACAAGTCTATTAAGCGGTTAATAAACAACAAAAAAAGAAGTGGATCTAGCTTTGATCCCTGATAATATATACTGTGATAGTCACAAGTTTTGTGACAGTAGACCGGCCACGTACAAATCAATGCTGGTAGAAATATATGACTTCATATAGCAATGTAGGCATGAACAGATAACATTTTCACATACCTTGACTAAACTTGATAGAAGAAATGTGGCCATGTAGTTTCTAATGTTTGAAGACCGTACTGACTCACACACTACCACAAAACAAATCAGGACAATTTTATAACAGATGTCAATGGCATAGCCAAAGCATATCGCGCATTGTTTAAATAAAATTAGGGATTTTATCACCGCCTGCAGTATTATTACTACAAGGAAAAGTATCTATGACAGGGACCATCTCATCTTTGGACACAAAAAATAAGGTAAGTCACGTGTGAAATTCTTGATTTGCCTTTAATCAAATCAAATGCCGATAATAAATAAAGTTTTATGAAGGAGCTTTTATATATTTTAGAAAAAAATAATATTTCGAAGTATTTAGATGAAGCTTTTTAATAAACACAGTACTGAGATGGCACGGAGAAGAATCCAACTCATAACCGTCTAAAGGCTCAAAAAGTTAGGATACCTCGTTCAAGGCCGTATAGGCACCATTAAAGACAAACTTTCTTTTACTTCAAAACGAAAATGAATAGTGTAAACACATGGATGTTAAAACTAACATCAAGGAGTAAATAAATACTGAGACTTACATATAAACATTTATACAAACACATGCATATATGCATATACGTTTTACGTATAAATGTATATATGTAAGTAACAGTATTTATTTACTTTTACTTGCCCAAATTGTTGTGATATTTAATAAATTCCGGATTGTAGTTTTTCCTCTTCTTTTGCATGTGTGGCATTATTTGTCACATGTCATACGATTATAAAAACTTTATAAAATGACATTAGTATGGTGAAATCAAAAATATTTTGAGATTTCGACAAAAACATTCTTAACAGTGTTTTAAACCCTTAAAACAACCTTATTTGGAACAGGTATCTTATACTTATCTCCAATTTTTAAAATTTATACCCAAAAGTAGATTTTAAATGTAAACATGTACACTATATCTTATTAACAATAATAATTCTGATCTTAACGTCCTCAAGAGAATTTTTTATTTTAATTTCATTTCATTACTAGTTTAAGGCAACAAAAATTTCATGTCAACTAATATTTCAAAAAGGAATTTGTTAAAGAAGTGAAATTTATAGACATTTATTTGTAGTAGTCACACAATTAATATACCTATGTGTACTTACAGGTTTCTCAAGATCTTGGTCTTGTTGCTTAACCGAAATCTGTAAATTATAATGAGAAATTACTTAAATAGTTACATAATTACTGCATTAATATATACCGGATGTCAACGAGATCATGTATCAGCCCGCCATTTATTTATTAGTTAAAATAAAACTTTGAAATTCGGACCGTATATATGAGTGATGGGCTTCTTCAGGTATACTCAGTTTTTCTATAGCACTTCCGGTCAAACCGGAAGTGACGTTAATTTTGAACTTTTAAATACAACATGTATTATTTTTGTTCATATTCTGTTTCTTCTGAAAATTTGCCATCTAGTGCAGGTTAACTTTTGACATTTCTGTCAAAGATAGCGATATCTGTTAAAATTATCCATTAAAGTGAAACTGCTTCGCAACAATTGCCGAAATGCAAAAACCATCAAAGTTAGCTTTGAAAACAATTACGAAACGTATTTTTCACATTTACACGCATTGGCGAAGGAAACATATATTTCACGTTGAAATTAGTAAAGAAAATATTTTTTTTTCATTTTCAAATGACAGGTACTCGCTTTTTTTAAATAGTAACACCTATTTTTTATTGCAGTGCCATATTGACATAATTTTTAGCTTTCAAGTGATATAAAATATGCTGTGGTAAGTATCCTATATTTGCTCAATTTTTTCATATTCTTGTTCACTTGCAGAATGTTACCTAATGTGAAGATGTTTTTTTTTTGCAATTTTCAGGCACACTTCGAACTTGACCAATTCGAATTAAACAGGTTGGATAATCGGAAGCTGTTAAAAAAATGCAATTCCAACTATTGCAATAGCTGACTTTCCACGAAATCAAGGAATCAAACGAAAACTATTAGGTAAGATGCCTTTTGTCCTGTTCCAATTGTTAATCATATCTAATTGCAAATGTTGCAGACCCGACTGCTAATGCGAGAACTTCTTCAATTGTTACCAATCAGGATCAAGAACATTTAGAAACAAATCCTGCACTACACTACAGTGGTGTATAAACTGAACTGACTACAAAGTCATACAGTGCTGATGAAGTTCTGAAAAAACAATTTCAATACATTTAGCGAGCTAGTGACGTAGGTGTAACAGTGAAAACTATAGTTTCGGACATGGGTCCCCTAAATACAAGTTTCTGGGGACTACTTAACATTTCAGCCAATAGACATTCTAAAATAGTTAATTTTTGTCCACATCTCTTGAACAAACAAGAAAGGTTGTATATTATGCCAGACCCTGTTCATGTTTTTAGAAATCTAGCTACATCACTGATTACGCACGAAATTTTTGAAATTGATCTATTAATTCAAAAAATATAATCTTGGCAGTGTATGTATTGACATTGGAGCCATACGACCAACGACAATTATTTGATTTAGATTAAGAAATGAATTTAAAAGTCGCTCCAAGACTAAAAGGACACATGTTTGATCCTACCCACTTTGCAAAAAATGGATGTCAGTACAGCACATGCTCTTCTGCACCATGATACAGGTGCTGGCATTGAATATTTCATTGCGAAAGGGAAAATTCATTAGGCTCATGCATTGGTTTTGTAAGACTGTGTTTAAATGGTTCAAAATAAGTACCAGTAGACATACAAAGCCTGCTTGGTCAAGCGTAGACTAGAGCATACATGAAAACACTGTGGATTTTATAAAGAAATATTCCATGAAGATGTGCCAGTAAGATATATTATGGCAGATCATAATTTGTTGAATGAATGAAGGATGACAAGAAACCGTGTTGTAAATCTTTACTTTAATAATGAATAACAAATACTTAAACTTATTAATATATAACATTTATATGTATCTCCTCTTATTTTTAGTTCTATATTTTGTTATTTATATGTATTACCTTTTTAATATACATTTTTGTCTTTTCTATTGCACATTTATTCTATACTTGGATTTTCTGTTGAGTAATAAATAATAAACATCATGCACACACATATACACTAGCTTGCTGCTTTTCGATTGGTCCTCTTTAGCTAACGACACAATCACAATTATATTTTTCTAAACTTTAATTAGACAACTTTCGTATTTTGTCAAGAAATCAATAAGCTATTTTACAATTTGAATACATTTTTGACATATTGTTTGACAACTATTGTATTTTTGTAGTTAAAAAAAACTGACAGATTTTTAAATTTGCCGCTTCTTTGGCGCCAAAATGGAGGTAATTGCGCTACTTTATATATCTAGAGACTTTAGATAAATTTAACAGATACCGCCATCTTTGACAGAAATGTCAAAAGTTAATCTGCACTAGATGGCAAATTTTCAGAAAAAACAGAATATAAACAAATGGCGTGTTGATACATGATCTCGTTGACACCCGGTATATTAGTTATCGGAAACATGAATGTAAAATTTAAGACATATACATCATCAGTTAGGCCATTCGTAATATTTTGCAAGTTGTGTGTTAGTAAGGATTAACACAAAACGGAAGTATAAAAGGAATTACGAAATTTTTACAATATAACAAGTTTTGTGTCGGTTTAGACCTGTTTCGATTGTTGGCTTCTCGATCAATCTGTGTTAGCTGCTTCGGAAAGGTGGTAATATAAAAAGATTCCTATAACTTGGAAATTATATGCTACAAGTTTGCTCAACAACTATTTGGAAGAAGTGGTACCTGTACTAGCAGATGATAGCAGCATCTGATGACCATATTTATGCTTCATATAAGCAAACGCGAAACATAAGCGTGTCTGGATGTTTATGCACTGAAAATTCGTACCATTTTGCACGAACATCTTTTAGTGAGAAACGTTTGTTTACTTTCAGTAGTCGATGCTGGTAACTGATAATCAGATGAAAAAAAAGCCTTATTTGGTGGTACCGCAAGATATTCGAGAGGTAGGTATAGAAATGGAGTACCTTGTTATGCTCACAGAAATATGATAGGTTGGCTTTACTATTATGTCTATTATGAATAAACGCCCATGTCTATAGAGAAATCCCAATCCATTAATAATAAAATGATATCCGTTCCTTAGTGTTATATACAGAACGCGTGGTGGTAGGAACACAAAGTACAGACACTAAAAAGTGGTATACCGGTGATGTCTATCCAAAGTAACAAAAATTTTCAAATACATTTCTTTTGGTTCAAAGTAAGACATGTGTCATTTTCACTTCGACAACGCCCCAATATATGTATTGAGTATTTGGCAGGTACTTAGCTGAAGGAACTACAATCCAGATCTCGAGTTATTTTTCAATGTGTAGATCCTAGTGGGTGGGTTTGTGAATGTCCATCTTCCACAAGAAACGTGGAATATTATTTTTGATTAGAGGGAAAATGCGTATTATTTTGAAAGACGAAAAATTAAATCGCAATGGAAAAAAATTTGTATATCATTCGTGGTGATTTATGCAATGCTAAAATATATTAATAAAGCAAGCGATATTGTCAAATATTAATCTGTGGTTAGCTCAGATTATTCACACTAACTTACTGGAGTATCAAAGTCTTCCTCTTGTGGTGCAATTGAAATCTATAAATGAGTTAATTATTTAAAAAGTTGTTGGTGTTATCATTTACTATTATATCAATAAAAAGCTAATTCGTAACGCAGAATGTTTATAAACAGGAAAATCAATCTTATACATAGTACCAGATTAGTAACTAAAAGCGGAAATTATGAGGGAGATATGATATTCGCTTAGGCGTTTTACGAATTAATTATATTTTGTTATCTGAAATAAGTTCTTTGGCAATGTTGTTAGTAGTACATATTATTAAAAAAAAAGAATTTAAGTTTTATATTACATATTTATAGAATACGACACAAACACGTAATTGGAAGAAATAAAGAATGCTAGAATAATATTAGTATTAATATTGAGATAAAATTTTTATATTGTTAGTTTATAACAAACATAATTATCACATAACATAGAAAAACTTACTCGTTTATCAACTTCCATTTCATGCGATGCCATTAAAATCTATAACATTAAATTGTATTTATACAAGTGTATTTTTATTACTTCTATATTTTTGAAAATATAGAAGAATATAAATATAGAATAATAAACAGAATTTGAGGATACTCTATGTACTATATAGGTAAATACATGTTAATGCAAGAAGTATGTAGGTTTTGATGCCATGTATTTACCTACATACATGTGCTTATAGTTAATTATCTCTGCCTCTTGTTAAAATCTATAACATGTAATTGAATTTATAATTGAAGAAAATATTTACGCTAATATTATTTCTGCTTGTTTTTTATTACATTTAAAGCGAGGCAACTTTTAGATATTAGATAAATTTTAAAGTTCAACAAACAAAATAGTTTTGATTCTATTAATAATATCATGCAAAATTCGATATCTTTTGTATGTGGTGTTTCTGGTGTGGTTTACTTTGATTTGTCTAGACAAACTATTAACTATTCGAGCACTTAGACGGTATCAGAAGTAATCGCTGAATATGTACATTACCAAATTACTATTACGAGCGCAGACACTGTTAAGGTTGCTCAGAAATTGACTATGTGCAAATATATTACTGATATCTAATCATTTCTGAATTATTCAAATACATAAGAGATCACATAATTTTATATAAAGGATTGCAATTGGGATTGAGAAACAATAATGTAGCGTTTGTTTAGTAAATAGTGTGAAACTTATTCTCGAACATAATCAATTGTGGAATTTTGAAGTGCAGATTAGCTATACTCTCTTATAGGCATTGTTATCACTGATATTTAATTTTTCGACTTTTATTTTATACTGCAGATGCTTTATGCATTTCTTTCGAAGACTACTAAAACCCACCTCATTTTTATAATATCACAGACATAATAATAAAATATTGCATTTAATTTTTTTTATTTTTACTTTATCTTAAAGAAAAAAATAGCGGAAATATCCAAACTTTTTTTGCATATTACAGAAAACATATTTTTACGTACGTGTTCGATGACTGCTGTAGCGAGAACCCTATCGAAAATAAGGCAATCCAACCCAACCTAAACGAAATTATGTGAACCTTAAAACATGTATCTATATTACGTTTAGTTTGTCCACCACAGAATTCATTTCTTCATATTTGGATTTGACGAGGAATAAGAAATTTTCCTCACATTTTCCTTGTTGCATATTAATTTGACAACTATCCGTCACCAATAGCTATAGTTTTATTTCAACATATTCATAATTAAAATTGATGAAATAATTACATAAATTGCTACATGTTTCGTTCTTTTCTTTATATAATTTTTTGGGTCGACGAAAATTACAAAAATATAGTAATTTGTAATCTTGGATAAGTAACGGTATTAATTTAGATAATGAAATATATACTACGTCTGTTAACAATAAAATGATTAAAATTAGCACACGTCAATCAACGTTAGTAAATTATATGATACCTATATTAAAACATAAAAATTCTTAAGTAAAATGTGCAAGAATATATATGTTAAAAACTTACAGCTACTTCTTGATCAATGTCGCTCCTGTCGTCTATGTCTTCATTCTAAATGAATATATGATAAATTATTACTTCAGAAGTTGCAGTCAGATGAGATTGTACTTACTGTAATATTGTCATTATTATCATACAAATCCTGAACTTCTTGATTAAACATTTCGAATTCAACCGGGTATTCTTCCTGAATTAGGGTAATTAGAAACTCAATATTAATCAATAGAATAGAAATGTTTGCATTGGTTAATATCAGACTAATGGGATTTAAGGCAGCGTATTTGTTTAGTCAATCCATTTTTATTAAAGTACAGTTTAAATAAATATCTGAAATAATTGCTGTTGATTTTTGACTAGTTCAGAATATTTTATCTGATTTACTAAGTATTGAACGGGACTAGAACAATTAATATTAATCACATGATGAAAAGTAATTACGTTGTTATATTGTATACTTGGTGAAAAGTATTGAAAATGTTTCAATGTTTATTACTTGTCACATATAGTTATAAATTTATAATATGCACGGTTCAGCACAGTCTTTTATTGATTATATACCTCATTCATCATTAAAAAAAAGTTATAACTAAATCAGCAAATTGAAAGATTTGAGTAAACAACTTCTAGCTACATTATAATGACTGTTGATAGTACCCACGGGTATACTAAAGATAAAAATAAAGATGAAGAAAGAAACCATAGACAACTTATTAGTTAACAAAAATAATTGAAATATCTGGGCCTGATAATTGACTCTAGGCTTTCCTTAAGGAATCACTAGAAACAACCAAGGCAAAGCTTTTAATGGGTAGAAAATCTCTTCTTCCTTTGTTGCTTCTTCAAATTCTTGGAAAAAAGTAGACAAGAGAGTGGTTAACAAGCCATAATACACCAGCTCCAGATAATTTATTAAAGGTCGAATTATTAGATTTAGTCATATGGTATGCACTTAAATACGTATTTTTCATTTAATGTAGCAATTGTATGTGTAGAAAAGAAATGAACACCTCTGTGCAAGAACTGGACATCTCCACCTTTTGACAAAATTGAGATATGTCTGGTTCTGAATAAGTAAATATCAAGTCTATCGTTCGGGGCAAGAATCAGACTTCTGTCTTGATTTTGTAGGTGGTTATACGTCAAAACATGTTCATTGTCTTGTTATTGCGCAGTATGCCGTATATTTTGTCGTCAGGTGTAAGAACAAGCCATGTGACTTTATGTCTGTTTCTTGCCCAGTAGGTTGTGATTGTAAACATGAACACGTCACAGTTAAGTGATGCTTCTAAATCCGATCCATACGCGACTGATACCGATAGTAATTATGGTCCAAATGATAGTGAAGGTGTGGAAGAGAGTGCTTCTTCAAGTGAGGGTGCAGAACACTTAGAAAACGAACAGCACGTGGTGGAAGCTGATTCCAACTTAGAAAATCGGAACGGTCGGAAACGAAAAGATCATAGACGTCAATGGTCTCGAAACATACGGAAAGTAAAACGTGCTTGGGGAAGGAATATTTAAATACATCAAATTGTATTGTATCAGAAAAAGTTGCAGGTGCCGCTTGTTCATGCACTAGCAAATGTTTCGAAAACGTCACACTGTACAGGAGATTTTTAATAGTATTTACCAGTTGCAAAACAAAAATCTTCAAGATTCTTATTTGGCTGGACTTATTACGACTGTTCCAGTAAAACGCAAGAAAGTCAATCAGGCGGCCGTGGAAGCTGCGACTAGTAAAGCAAAGAGTGCAAATTTCACATATGTGGTAAGTTTTTAATTTCATTTAGGTAGAAATTTAATCCACTGATTTTTTGATTAAACACATAGGTAAGACATGGTGGCAATACATTCAATATTTGTAAAGGAGCTTTTATGTCCATCCATTGCATTACCAAAAGTCGTGTGGAGCGTATTGCCAATCATTTAAAAATACATTCTCCTGCACCCCTGGATCAACGTGGGAAACATTCAACAAGACCTAATAAAGTATCACAAGACATCAACAATCAAATTGATACCCACATTAGGAGCTTTCCTAAATACCAAAGCCATTAACGCACGGGCCACTATTTTCTGTCCCCACTTTTAAATATTTCAAAAATGTACGAACTGTGTTTGGAGATATATGAACCACCACAATACAACAATTTGATAAATAAAAGAAAAATTAAACCAAATGTTAAATATGATTACTATCGGAAATATTTTGTTGAAGATTTCAACATTGGTATTGGAAAACCGAAAACAGACACATATCAAACTTGCAAAGAAAATGACGTAAAAATTCCTGCTGCAGATACTGCTGATATAAAAAGACAGTTAGAAGCAGAAAGGAAACATCTCCTCAAAGCTGGAACATCTTATAAAGAAATAAAAGAAAAAACTGCACTTGCTATTGATAACGGTCATATTGAAATCATTTCAATGGATTTTCAACAAAATTTTACACTTGCGTCTCTGGCAGCTGGCGATGTTTTCTATAAGCGATAGTTATGGGTGTATAATTTCTGCATTAACGCTGACAGCTTAAATAAAAGCTTTTGTTATTTGTATGATGAGCTAACTGGTTCAAAAGGTCAGAGTGTTGTTGTTAGTTGGCTTTCATTTTATTGCAACTAAACTAGCTACAAAAGTCACAGAGTTGCATATTTTTTTAGACAACTGCAGCTCACAAAACAAAAACGCTATTATGGTGCAGTTTTTGTATACTCTGGTAAAAATGGGTCGATTTAAAGTAATAATTCACAGACTTCCGAAACCAGGCCATAGTTTTCTCCCCTGTGATCGAACTTTTGGGAGGATAACGCAAGAAAAGAAAAAACACGAGAAAATTTATTTGCCCCAAGAATATGCCAGAATCATTAACTTGGCCTCGCGTAATTTTCAAACTATTACTATCGATCAAGAAATATTACTCGACTATAAAAGTAATTTTATTGATCAGTTTAAAAAAAACTACCACATCACATGGAAATAAATTCACAATTTCCAAATATCCCCTCTTTCGATACGATAGACTTTTGTCGATGCCGGTGATTCAAGTGAGTTACTGTCAGTTGTCCCATATTTTTAGATTACATTCTTGAAAATCCTAACCAACAAGCGACATTGCCTAATCCTGAGCAGAAACTTAATAAGGAAATACGAAAGTTAAAACCCCAAAAATACGATCACGTCATGTATTTAGCCAACAAATACGTACCAGCGGCAGCAAGTACAAATTTATTTAGTTTTGATTACAGGTTTTCGCTACACGAATTTCAGGTGCAAAAACCAGTCATCTGATTGAGAAACTTTTTTATACAGACAAAAAACAAAAAATAATTAGTAATTAAAATTTATCTAAAAGTATCTATACACTTATCGACTATGTAGATATCACAGAAACTGTCAAAATCATAATAAAAATGAATAAACAGTTTTTCCTTGTTTTCCAACATTTTACTTTGGCGTATTTGTCTGGTTCTTGCACTGGGGTGTTCAAATACGTTGCTGACACACAGTTCTGTGATTACCACCATATCACTGTACATTCAACCCAATAGGGCATATCTGGGGAAAATATCAAGAAGATATTAGAATAAGCACATTGGAGAATAGGATTATTGCAAAAAAAATGCAGTCAAGATGTGTATTAAGGCTCTAGAAATGATCGCACCTGGAATTTTGCCGAATGCTGTTAGAATCACTAACAATATAATCACAAAATGGTGGGGCCGAGAATTGTTACTTGATAAACAAGACATAGTACCACTTATTATAAACGTATATCATATTCGGAATCTAGAAACTGTGATAGTGAACAAGAATTTCTGTAAAGTCTAGTGTAGTATTATATATCCTCAAGAGGAAATCTGCTAACGTAACAGCAGGCATTCTACTTTTAAGATAAAATTTGTATAGAAACGAAAATGAAAAGTGTGAACACATGAATGTTAAAACTAACATCAAGCAGTAAATAATTACTGTGACTTACATATATACGTAAAACGTATATGTATATATGCTTTTTTCCGTGTCATCTTTTGGGTGTTAGATGTCGCTGTGATACTCTCACTACATTTAACATGCGAAAATGACATAGGCAGCGATTTAAGTCTTGAAGGTATTGTCGAGAATCTCCGCGTACACTGATGAGACCTCATAGGTCGAAACACCGGTGTCTGTGCGTTCGATTATCGGCAGTGGCACTTAATGTATGTGTGTATCTCAAACACATGCATATATACGTATACCTTTTACGTATAAAGGTATATATGTAAGTCACAATAACATTTGTATATATTTATATTATTAATGTGTAATCCAAAATTACAATTGCATAGGAAAAATTGAAAATTATAACTTGAAATAAGAAAGACGTAAGTTTTGTCTTATTTTACAGAAGTGAAATGTCTTAGGTATATGTGTTATTATACAACATCGTGATGTGAGTATATTTTAGACGTTAATAATGTAATAATAACAGAGTAAATTTAGATATAAATATAACCTCAAAAAAAACTTCACAAACAGTAAATTTTATTCGTCGATCACAATATTCACATAGACGTACTACAACTATTACGTCACGGATTTTGATGACGAAGGTGGATTGTTTAGTGCGTTTTAGTATATCGGTACAGATTATTGTTTAAATTGTCATTGGTTTTGTATTACTGCACATTTATTGATATACAAAACGAGTACGGTTTCTAGAATCAGATATAACACTGATGCAGGAACTAAGTGAAATGACAAGATTGATGGCAGAATAATTTTAGAAATACACTTAAAGGTAGTCTCACAAATTGCACGTGACCGGCTAGGGGTTAACCCTAATCATGGAGATAACAGTCTTATCAAAATATTCACTTTTTCATTAACTGAATTCCCAGCATGCCGGGCGATATTTTAACGTCAATGAGAGAGACGTGTTCTTTGTTCTTAGTGTGTGATTTAAGACCCGACTACAGTAGAAATTCTATTCTATTTAAAAGTACGTCTCTGATTTCTTACAAATAAATGCAAAATGTTGCATTCAAAATAACCTCAGATTTAAAACCAAACACAAAAATATTATTAAACATTGTTTAAAGTAAAATGGAATATTATAAAATGAAAGTAAGTGATAATAGTTCTAGGGTCTACGTTTACTTCTAGAATACCAATCAATCATTTATTTCAGGACAGTGTACAGACAGAGATTGGCAGATACAGTTTCAGAAATTGTCAGTGTATAGATAAATAAATAAATATATAGGATTACATATAAATAAATAAAATCGACAAAAAGACACTACAAAACGGCACAGATTGAAAATCTAAGTATACATAAATAATGAGTATATAATTAATAAAATATATACATGTCAATATAAAATTGAATAAATAAAAAGAAACCCAAAAGCAAGTAATCAAAAACAGAGAGATTAGGAGCAGCCGAAGTGGTCCCGCTCGAAGTATTCCGCCATGGAGTAAATACCGCTGGACAGAAGCATCTCAGTCGCTCGTTTTTTGAATGGTTTTGGAGGCAGCGTCTTCAAACAAGATGGGAAGTGGTTATAAAATTTTATAACCATGTAATTGGATCCCGTCTGCGCACAGCCCACTCGGTGATAAGGGATCACGTAATTATTTTTGTTAAGGTTATCATAATTGTGGTTTTCACTATGGGTTGAATATTTTTGTGTGAGATGAATGTGGAGTAAAGAAATATGAAGAATTGGACATGTGGAAAATGTATCATTAACTTAACATCAGATTCAGTACACAATAAAGTTAAAGATAAAAGAGTAATAGTATGATAGTAGTGATAATTTAGAAACCATCAAATCAAGCAAAATTGACGCCGCCGTGAATAAGTTAATTAGTGAGGATAGTCAGAGGTAGCAGACTTAACAATTCTATTGAAGAAACGTTTCTAAACAACAGCAAAATGCAAAACCACCATCAGACGACAAAAATAAAGAAACCGGAGTGAATCAATCTCTCAAACAATCACAATAACATACTGCAAAACACTTGGTACAAGAAGCCAAGAAAAGAAGTCATTTACTCCGAAAAACTAAAAATACCAAAATAGGATAAATATACCAAAGAAATAGACGCACAAAATGCGCGTTGTGTTTACGAGACGACCGACAACACAGACAATATTAATAAACAAGATTTTCAAGTAATAGCTTATAAAAAATGAAGCTCGAAAAGTACTCCATGGAAAAGGACCGGGAACATTGCAGATCAAAAGTTCTGAGAAATTTGATCATTTACATATACCGTATGTGTCAATTTTCATTAGGTATAGGGATTCAATGTTTACGTGCGATTTATACGTATACAAGTAATACATGGCAACGTGGCACCCCTACTGTCCGTCACCAATCGACATCACAACGATTTTCTCCGATCTTCCCACCAGATTTTACATTCAATGTTAAGCTGCGAACACGTTGCGATCTAGTCTGCAATAAAAGCCGTCTTATTACTGGAACGGGAAACATCAAATGGCCGTCGCGATCTCCTGATCTAGTCGTTTATTATTATTTTCAGAATCCTTTTTTATTTACCTTATTTTTAATTTTACTAGAATTACGCTTTTGTTTGTGTCATGCAGCGTGAACGCAGTACAATAATTCTCTGCATTTACTGAAATGAAAAAGAAAAACAAATCCTTGCAACTCGTAAATATTATTTCTGAACGCATTACAAACACCCAAGCCGGTGGTCGAAGAGTTACTGCTAACCACGCTAACTTGTATTTACGAACATGCATCGGTCGTGCTGTCATTGAAAAGGAAAGAAGGGGTACTATGTTGCCACGTACTGTATGGATTAATCGCCTATGGCTAATGAAAATTGACACAAACAGACCAAAAAAAATGTATCTCTTTTAAATTGACTTTGAGGTCTATTAGATCTTGATCGTGTAAAATCTCCCAATATATGGCCGGAGGGGGGGATTAAATAGATATTTTTTTCATGCTCGATTCTCACAAAAAGGGAAGACCTAATTTCAGAGGGACTAAATCTGGAGAATGAAGTAAATTCTTCTAAATCAAAATTAAAAGTATTAATTAGTAACACACAATCAACAATCACTATATATTAGAAAATAGATTAAAAGATAATATTAAATTAAAAAAAATTCCATCAAGGAGGTGTCATTACCTGACGTTTTCAGAGCGACGTTGTAGGAAAAACAATTGAAACACGCTCAGGAAATTTTGTGAAAATCTATACATGTGTTTTAAAAACGATATTCCAAGCAACAATAGTCACTTTCATTGTTACTCTGTACTCGTTTTTCTTTTTATTATATTTGGCTTGGTTTTGAATGAGAATTCAGGCGTAAATATTTATTTTAGCGGCGGTATTGAAGCAAAAAATTGAAAACAAACATAAATCATATCACTTACAGACGATCCATGATCCAGGACTTTTATATCTGGCAAACAAAATTCGAGTAGGGCATCTGACGATTCCTGTCAATTTACGGAAAGCAACAGAATTCTTATTACTTACATGAATAGATAAAAAAAAATAATGTTAGTCAAAACCATGGACTCGCCTAAGTAGTCATAGGCGTTTGTTACAACGTGTATGTTTTCATTTATTTATTTATATACAGAATGAGTCATATCCACGGGGAAGGCAGATTGTATGTACCTTTAAGAATAAGCAATAAGTTTTTTTTGTGATAGCTGCTCATTGACATCACGTATTATTATTTTTTGTATTATAAAGTGTGTTCCATAAGTTGGTGATTGATCATAGCTAGGTATAATTCTTTAAATGGAACACTCATATATTATTACTTTTTGTATTCCTTGTACAATTCTTCTTTGCTCTTGCAGCATTAGTCTTATGCAATAGACAAAACCGCATTAAAATGTTTCGGTTTCCAATTCTTCTGAAACTGTGTACTGCAGACCAAATGCTATTTTGTTCAGCCTTGCGAGGAGTTTTGAATACGTACTTTATACTTCCCTGATGGTAATACATATTCATTCATCTCTTTAAGGCAACATGCGAGGTAGACGCCATAAATTCTTGGCCTAATATACAAAAAAGAAACTTGGAACAATATAAGAATTTTTATTTTTCAATGTAATCTACCCTAACGCCTATACATTTATTACAACGATTAATTAATAATTCCATACCCTTGTAAAAATAATCTGAAGTTTTTCCGTCAAAATATTCTATACCAGCTGCTTGCAACTCACTGTCGTCGTTAAGACTTCCTCCCCTAAGGTCTTTTTTTAAATTAGAAAACAAAAAAAATCACAAGGTGCCATATCCAATTCTTGAACGCCGCATTCGCGGATGGCAGCTTGTGAAGTGGCGGCAATATGGACGGGAGCATTGTCGTGCAATAATCGCACAACTTTTGTCAATTTTCTACGAAGTTTTGCACGAATACTTTCCCTTAATTTATGCAATAAAGACGCATATGTGCCGTTCACACTTTTATTGTGCTCTTTAAAGTCAATCAGCAAAATGCCCTCACAATTCCAGAATATCGTGGTCATCAACTTTTTCGTTGACTGAACGACTTTCGCCTTTTGTTATGCCCTAATTTCACTTTTGTATGTGGGTCTCGTAAGGTTACGTGTTATTATTGAGGTTCTTAAGGAATTGACTAGAGAGCGTGACTATTCGAGTGAACCTTGTACATCTTTCGGTACTCTGAATGGAAATGACCTTTAGTTGTTTATCTGAGCGTGCCCTATACATAATTGGTTGCACTCAGAACTTTGGGTTATGTAATATGGTTCTGACAGATGTGTTTAGTACAGTATCGGTTAAATGCACTCTTTACGAGTAGGAATTCTAAATCTTTTCGACATGTAAACTACCTATCTTATTTTTAGCTTATTCTAACCTACCTACAGTCTCAGTTACTCGCATTAGGAGTTACTTCTATATGCTTTGTTTAAGGTTTGTTTACGCTTGCTTAATTATACCTTCCGTTCTCTATGAAATGTATTTAATGTGTGTCATTTATGGGATTGTTTGTTGTTGATGTTGCTTTAAATTCCTCGAGACAACAGTCATGTCTTGTTTTATTTACTGTCGCTTTGTATTCATACGTTTTCCGAAGGACACACACATGTTTCGTCCAACTGATGCTGTTTCTGTCGTAAGTATCTCCCTAAAACGTTATACATATTAAATAAAGAATTCCTGTAGAATAACGGGCATACTGTTAATTGTTCTTGTAGTGTGATTTGTTTACTCCAGTCCTCGACATTCCTGTGGCTGTATTGTAAACACCTGTTGATATCTTTCAGCGTGGTTTCCGAGGTTAGGTCTTCGTTGTTTACCTTGAAATACATAGTTCAGGTCGGTTCTACCCGCCTTCTCGAAGCGTTTTAAAAGCTTGTAATTTCTGTATAATTACCTGCAGGATCCGGTTTTATTTCCGTTATAAATTTTGTCTATAACATAGGAATGTTTTGATTGCCACCATTTGTCGTTATTGGCATAATTTTGGTGTGATGTCAAACATGTGACCAACTGTGGGATGTGAAATTTCCAACATCGTTTGGAAGTATTATGAAATCACGTCTTGACTCAGTTTGGTTCTTTGGGGTCCTATAGTTTAATTTAAATTATTTCTCTCAACTTTCTGAAGTGTAAATGCGCTCGTGATCTTTTATTTAGATCTTGCTATTGTTATTTATCTCTACGAGATGCATTTGGGCTCGATGAATTTGAATCCTTCCCGCCAACGTAAGTGAACGTGTTTCCACCTTCCAGAAGATTTTTGACGCATGTAGTACGGAGGGACGAGATCTTAAGTTCGTCACTTTTTAAGTCAACCATCTTGCGAAGTACATCGTGTGCGAAAGGCTACGTTTCTTTTGTGAAATTTTATGTGTATTTGAGAAATACTATGAATGCTTATGCAGCTTTAATGAGTTACGTAGTGTAATTGCCTTTTCCTCTGGAAGAATTTGTGGTGGATGTACGCGAATAGCGGCATCTTAAAGTTCTTTTTTTTTGAGACCACGTGTGGTTCTAGTGCTACCTTTTGTGCTCCCGATGACTTCTGTTAATTAAGTTATCTCTGTTCTCCTTGGGGGAACTTCTAGTTACCTGCAGTTACCTTGTACGATAACTATCGCCCAACATTACCGACGTACATTATTACCCATTTGGAACATTGTCGGCCGCTCTGTCGAATTAACTTTTGTACTGCTGATGAGGCCCTTTATATTAAGAGGAGTTTAACAGACAGCACCGAGTCTGCTGGCTACCAAACCATTTGGAGGCCCTGGTGCTGGTACCTTGTGGACCATAAGATCCTTTCCACCTGGGCGTCGTGCTGAAGGTTATCCTCTGCCTCAGGTTTCACCGCAAGTACCTTTCAAATTTTAGTTTAAGAATTATCATATCGACAGACGAGACAAGTTCCTTTATTAGTTGAACTTTATGCCTCCTAGGTAGTAATCCCTAGTGAGAGTTCGGCTGGGCTAATTCTGTTCATTTGCCTCAATCAGTGCTAAGGCGCTGGAAATTGTCAATTTAATTTTTGTCGATTCTGTAAATTTATCACCACGTTATATCGGGTGAGATCTTTTGTAAGAGCTGTCTATGCACTGTGTAATTACGTACATTTTCCTTTTTTTTTAAGGTAATCCTTAACGTTAATTTTTTTTTTTTTTACTTTATTTATTTGCCTAATATGTTTTGATTAATTATCAATTGCTATCGTAAGTTATCTGTAGTTCTTGAAATATATATATATCAGTTTTATATAAGTTTAGTATCTTAACTGTTTTTTTTTATATTCACGTCGTTGACGCTAGCTCTTAAGTAAAATCTGTACTAAGTCTGTGAGGCTTACGAAACGTTTCTGTCGCCAATGTTTTTTTCCCTGCATAAACCGCAGAGGTTATGTCATGTTTTTTTTGTTAGGTTATTTGAAAACTTATGAGTATTTAGCGCCTACCGATGCTATGAATCATTTCACTAAGTAGGATTTTCGGTATTTAGAGTATTATCCAGTTTTATCTTGCTTTGATTACACATTTGATAATTGTTCACATTTAATGTCTTGTTCTACTTTGAAGTTAATAAAATAGATTTGTTTATTGATTAGAGATTGCCTTTGATTACACAGTCGACAATTGGCCATTTTAATTTTTATTTTGCGACGGAATTAATAGGGAAATTTAACTATCGATTGGAGGTCCCAGTCTATTATTTACTCCGTGTGGCCCGTATATGTGCGTTGCACAGTGAATAGGGTAAATAGCACGTGGTAAGTTTTGAGAGCCGGTTCCATATACAGGGTGATCCCGTGGTGATTCCCCACTGGAGGAACACAGCCAGTGGGGTTCAAGAGGACGCAGGCAGGTTTCCTTTTAGGGAATATAGTGTTCCGGTGCTCAGGCAACGTCGCTAGCGTCGCTGCCGACCGACGCTTAATCATTAGTTCTCTGAACCGTCACGCCGTCTGCGACTAGAGTTAGCTCGGCCCTGCGTTTCTCAATCTCTTACACCTCCCCATTGTGATCTCCCTATCCCGTATTTTGGACTAGTTACCTATCTCTACTGCGACGTTGTCAAGTACACCGCAACACTTTCTAAAACGAGGTTCATCAGATCGCCGCCATTCCATGGACTCCCTTTTCGATAGAGGATCGTAAAACAGAACCATTGTTTCATCCCCTGTGACAATGGACTCCAAAATCGGTTTTGGGTCGTCACCACACAGGTTTAAAAACGACTGCGCACATTCGACTCGACGTTCACGTTGGAGAACAGAAAGAAGTCGCGGTACCCATCTAGCACTAATTTTATTCATACCCAAATGGTCATGGAGAATTCGCCGCGAACACTTGTTTCGGAAATGTTTGTTATCACTACTAATTCCTTCGCTTTCAAACGGCGATTTTCTAGCACGAAATGTTCATAATTGAAATTTGTTGAGGCGTTATCACTTCAATTGGTCGACCCGACCGATCAGCATCTTCCAGAGATTCTTGTTCCAAACGGAAACATTTTACCCACTTTTTTACAGTTGAATACGAAGGAGATGAATCCACCGTAAACGTCGTCTAAACGATGTTTAGTGTGATAAGGTGTATGCCCTTCTTTTGTTAAAAATTTAATGACCGCGCGGTACTTAATTTTTGTTACTTCAGACATTTTCGTGCGCTAGTCACGTTAGTTAACTGGTTACTAAAAACTACTATGCTTCGAACCGTCATATTTATAGTGTACACCTCACGTATGTGCATGCATGACGTGACGGAGTTTGAACACTGTCAGGCCGAGAATTTATGTCGCCTACCTCGTATTATTAAACCTCGACGTTTTACCATAACCAATATTTCATTTTTTACTCGATAAATAGCTATTTTTCTTATGCTTTGGACTCTATAGAATCTATAGAGTGAAAAGCATAATGATCTATACTGAGCATAGATCATAATCTGTTTTTAAAGAAATTATAACGTTTTGGATCCACTCCAAATGCTCATATGATTATAGAGGAGATTTTACAATGGATTTCATTAATTCATGTTTCATCACTCCACATTAAATATGGTCTGACAGTTTCTGTTTTTGTCTGAGTCAGGACATATTTTTTTCCAAAAATGTCATCTTTATTCCTACCATTCATTTCTTTACCTACCTTTCAATTGCTTTTAATTCCGAACTTGCTATATCTCCTACTAATTCTACCTGTATTCCTATTCTATAATATTTGTATCATTTGGACATTATTATGTTCTTTATCTTATTTATGTTGATTTTTATATTCGTCCTTTATTGTTCGTGATTTAATTCGTCTCTTAATTATTCATATCGATTGAACACATTAAGACATTAACTGCGCTATCTCGATCTACCAGTATACCAATTCTGAATTTATCAAACTTTCCTTGGTATTTTTGATTATTTAGTTCCTATTAAAGTAAATGGTAAGCTCAAACACTGGTGTTCTTTTATATTCTATTTCATAATGCAACACTGAAAAATCAATAGTTACACATCAAGTCGGAATCCAACTTGCAGTGATAACGTTTCTTCTAAAATACACTAATAGAACTTCTTTATCTCCTTATTATTGACAGCGCCCACATTTTAAGAAAAAAATTTAAATGCCAAGTTGGAAGTGAACACCATTTTCTTGTAGTATAAAATTAATTATTTCAGAAATTTGTTTGTAATGCTGTTGTATAATAATTCTGTGATTTAAAAGCGTCCAGCTTAGTTGATTCGTATTTTTATTTATATGATAATGTTTTGCCATGGAATAAACACCTTTGTCGTACCAACAGTACTTTGTAAAATAATAACTGTGCACATGCATATATTACATTCAAGTATTTTCATCAGAGACTACAGCAATATATATATATATATAGTTACGCAAAATCTAAGAGCTTCTAAACACGTATCTATTTCTTAAATCATGCTTTATGTTTCAAACTATATATTGGCTGGTATAGTTTAGAGCCGCCTACTTTTTAAATGTATTATCTTTCCATTTATACTAGTTCCCTACTGTTAGGTATTAAATTTAATTTTAAAAACTCTGACTGCCAAACTTTTATGAAAATTAGTTATGTGAAAGAGACTGATTCAATTTCGTAACAATATTTGCAGTAGTAGTAAGTGCATCCGGAATTAGGTTAAAACAAAACAAACGAAGTAAATTCAGTTAAATTAAACCACCACACCGTTCTAAATTACAAAGGACTACGTCAAATGCATTTCCATTTACAGGGCGAAAATCAATTACAAAGAAGTAATTACATTTACTTGCCAATTTGTCAATTAAGGTCTAGTTCTAGGTTTGTACACTAGCATGCATTTATAATGTATAGATACAATTACTTGTCCAATGAATTCTCAATGAGTACATGTTCTTTAGAAATGAATTACTTCATTTTGTGTGAATAAGTGGAGATATTTAATAAATTTAAAATTACTTAAAAGGAGCCAATATACAGATTGATACAGAATTAATATAGGTACCTAATTTTCTGAAAAAGTAGATAAATACTTTTCTTTAGTAAAATACTGGGTTCATCTACATCTTTATTTTGTATTTGTGTTAGTCCTGATTAGTTTCGTTCTTGCATGCTGTCTCAACTTTAAATCAAAACTTTAATTGCAATTTTCTCTTACTTCAAATGACACAAATAAATATCTCAGCTCAGCTTTTGGATAATTATTTTGAAATAAAATTTCTTCTTACCATTTCTTAAAGTACAGGTGTAGATACCACAATAAACCGTCAAAGTGTGTACTATTAGGTGATAGACGAACACTGGTAAATTCGGACAAGATGCAACCGCTCTATATTTTGTATCAAAGAAGTCTATAATTCGAATAGTCATAGAGTTCAGTCATTACTTGAAGAATCAGTAAGTGCAAATGTAAATTGTCGAAAAGCTAGAAGAGATTTTGAAAATGGAAAATTGTAGACATTGAGACCATAAAAAGGTCCCACTTTTTCGATGTAAAAATATTCGATTACTTGCACATGATACTAGAATTCTAAAAACAACAATTCACAAAAGAAGTAATTCTGGATTGATTAAGTTTCATTTCAACGCAATAAAACCATATTTAACTAATTGTAAGAAAATCCAGTGGTTGGAAAATTGCATGCCAATGCTTAATTCAGAAAGTGTCCCTGTTGGTAAAACTATTTTTAAAGATTCACGTTAATAAGTAATGGTTTTTTTTAAAGAGTACATATGGCAGGTGCTATCTCGTAGATGATATGATGGAGCCTAATTTAAAAAAAAAAGGTGTGCCAACTATTCTTGGAGATAGATATTGATAAGAAATGGTTTTAATAAAAGAGGACATCTAGTCAGTACTATTTTGTGAGATGAAGCCTCATGGATAAACTTCACCCTACGATTAAAGCTACATGGCCGCGGTCTCATCAGAATAGTCCTACTTCTATTTGGATTCAATAAAAGAGCGCGAAACCGCATTCTGATAAGAATGATAAAGATTTCACTGAAGTAATACCAAATTTCTGCTGCAAATATTGACGAAATTAATAATGCTGTCAATGACGCTTTTAGCAAACTGAGTCGCGATACACTCAACAAGGTCTTGCTTCCACATCAGCAGTGCATGCTGACAGTAGTGAAAAACAATGGCGGTAACAATTATAATTTACCTCATCTAGGCATAAACAAATTTAAACTACTAGGACAGTAACCAATTTTCTTTAAATTAGATACGGAGATTGTCCAATCGACTTAATCGGAGGTTAGTCTTTAAGCTGCTTCAGTATCCTATGTAAGGCGTTTTGTTAAGTTGAAAATATAATTTGAAGCATAGTTTCTAAAAGAACAATGTTTTCATGTCAAAACGAACATTTATTTTGAAACATAAATTTTCACCAAACGGGACACTTATTTTGAGAAGAGACAGTATAAAATTGATGGAAATATGGTGATTGGAGATGGAAGTTATTAATGTCATTGTAAAATTAATGAAAATCCAAAATAATAAGTTATATTTAAAAAATTAAAAGGTGTTGCTAAAAGTTATCTCTATTAAAGTGTTCAAACGAAAAATTGCTCCGATAGCAAAAGAAAGATGTATAATAGGATAATGGAGAATTGCATAAATTCTTAGTCATTAGAAACGTTTAGTTTGTAGCTTAGAATAATAATTATTGATTAGCGGAAATAACTGAAATTCAAACTGTGAATTTCCTTTAAGCAAAGAAACAATAGAATCTGCTGAAAAGCATACACAACGTGTGTTAAACTATATATTCCCCATAGAGTCGCTGCATTATACGTATATTGATATATTAGAAATAGCTATGGTCAATAAATGAGTTTAAAAATAATGGTAACAACGTGTGATGATGTTAATTAACTCTTGTCTAAAAGGACTGTGTTCGTTGATAAAGCATTTGGTGGTAAGTAAAGTAAATATGGTTACAAACAGAACTGATTAAATTCACGTAATATAATTAAACAAATGAACTCCATATGCGATTCAAAATTTCTCATCGGGAATATTAGCTGAAGATTCCAAAAACCCATTTTTATTTTTCTGATGAAAATATTTATTTTCGTGATTAGTATTGAAGCAAAAAATTCAAAACCAAAGTTAATTAAAATAATATTACTTACGGAGGACACACAATCCAGTTCTTTTATTCCTGGAATGAATACTTCGTCGGCTATTTCAGATGTACCCTATTTATTCAATTAAAATAATAAATTTCAAAAGATACGGCATAGTAAAAATAAAAATAACATGTTAATATGTTTAACTAATTTTGGTATAAAATTAGTTTAGGTTTCGTTTTATTAAATGTGGGTATTAATAGAGTACAGGATCAGCTAGAATTATACAATCATCTTGGTTGCTATAAAATTTCAAGTTTACGTGTTGGTCACATTTGTTAGATACTCGCTTCAAACTGGTTAATTGTTCTGCAAACTATTGCGAAGCGGAAGCTTAAGGAATATACTTATACTGGTGGTATTTCCTTCTTTTGGTAAATAAATGATGTTCTAATAAAATATAATAGAAATATTCGCGTTTTTGATTTCCTATATGTTCCCGTAATAGCTTCATAAGCTTCGCTAATATTTCATGCGTTCTATAGCGTGATTTTAAGTCCATAATTAGTTAGTTTGGCTGATATACAGGGTGAGTCAACTACGCGTGTAAGGCCGATTGTGCCTTTACGAGTAAAGATATTTCGAAGCGGTTTTTTTCTTGTGGTAGCTGTTCATTAGGGGCACACTTTAAAAATATTTTGTATTATACAGAGTGTTCCATAACTTGGTGGCTAACCATAGTTATAGTTTTTTAAACGGAACACCCTATATATTATTGCATTTTTGAATTCCCCGTATAATTTTTAGTCAAAAAGTTATAAGATAGTATAGGCCTAAAGTGTAAAGTTTTTGACTTATTCCCATTTTTCTGAAAAATTCAAAGTTTGTATATAATTATATTTCTCGAAAACGACGTATTAGATGGACAAATTCTTTTGCAGTATTGTTTACAATAAGTGGTCCTAATAGAAGCATGTTTTATTTTTTTTACAGTTACTAACTGCATGTGCAGGAAACTGGATTAAAATTAGATGACACATTTTTGTATAAAAGTCATTTTGTTAATGGAACACCCTGTATATCAGATCATTTTTGAATTGTTTATTAAATTTCGTGTCAGAAACATGTAAATCGTTAATACAGTAAAAGTGACTATTACAGAGTTATTGTCGTTTTTTGATATGCTTTTGTTAGTTTTTGCAAAAAAGTCAATTTTTTCAAATGGAACACCCTGTATATTATTTCATTTTGGTATTTCTTATTAAATTTCACATCAAAAACATGTAAGACGTTAATACTATAAACGTGACTATTACTGAGCTATTGTCTCTTTTTGATACAATTTTGTCAGTACTATACTATATTAATTAAAACCTCAAAACTGACAAAATTATATCAAAAAGAGACAATAGCTCAGTAATAGTCACGTTTATAGTATTAACGTCTTACATGTTTTTGATGTGAAATTTAATAAGAAATTCAAAAATGAAATAATATACAGGGTGTTCCATTTGAAAAGATTGACTTTTTTGCTAAAACTAACAAAAACATATCAAAAAAACGACAATAACTCTGTAATAGTCACTTTTACTGTATTAACGTCTTACATGTTTCTGACACGAAATTTAATAAAAAATTCAAAAATGTACTGATAAACAGGCCGTTCCATTAAAAAAAAGACTTTTATACAAAAACGTGTCATCTAATTTTAATCCAGTTTCCTGCACATGCAGTTAGTAACTGTAAAAAAATAAAACATGCTTCTATTAGAACCTCTTATTGTAAACAATACTGCAAAAAATTTTGTCCATCTAATACGTCGTTTTCGAGAAATATAATTTTATACAAACATTGAATTTTTCAGAAAAATGGGAATAAGTCAAGAACTTTACACTTTAGGCCTATACTATCTTATAACTTTTTGACTAAAAATTATACGGCGAATTCAAAAATGCAATAATATGTAGGGTGTTCCATTTAAAAAACTATAACTATGGTCAGCCACCAAGTTATGGAATACTCTGTATAATACAAAATATTTTTAAAATGTGCCCCTAATGAACAGCTACCACAAGAAAAAAACCGCTTCGAAATATCTTTACTCGTAAAGGCACAATCGGCCTTACCCGCGTAGTTGACTCATCCTGTATATTATTGGATTCCACTTACTATTAACTATGTTAACTTGTTAGATTCAAAAGTTATACCCTATCATACTAAAGAACAGTAGCGTTAATAGAACATGCTGTGTAACGTAGATATATCGTTTGGCATGGTTATTTGTTTTAAAAGCGATAACTTACGATATCAATTGCAGTTTCAATTTTCACTGGTTCTGCTGGTACTTCGTCCACAATCTAGTTTACCAAGAAACATAGATATGTATACGTATTTTAAAAGGAATCGTTTTGTATATGTCGTAGTCATTGAGCGTAATGCGTCATTTCGCGGAAAGCCTAGTCATTGGCCGTATTGCCGGCAAAGGCTGTATTACAATGAATTTTTCTTTGTTTGACTGAAAATTCAGGTCATTTCAGGGATTGCCTGTTTAATTCTCGTCAAACAAAGTAAACGGTGAAACAATTACCCGGTACAGCGCTTGACTGACACCTATTTAGTCATTTGCTGAATGCACGGAATTGCGTTGTGATTGGTCGTAAATTATGGAAAACCATAAGAGTTTGTTTTATCAGAAGTTAAGTGGATATTATTTGGCAAACAGAGATGCCAAAAAACCGTGGAATTATGAAGAAATGAAGGAGGTATGAAAATTCTAACCTCAAAATATTGAATTTTAGGTTTTAACTCAATAGTTGCATTTTAGGTGGCAAAAGATATTTTACTCGGCAAGCATACTAGTGGCAAGAAAACTCGTAGGCAGTATCATTTATTGTCCCTGTATGATACGATGGAGGTAGGACATAAACAGTTAGTTATTAAAAAAAGGCTAGAAGATAATGATGACGTTATTTATATTACGCCGTACGAAGACTTATTCGAAATATTGTATTCTACGCATATTGCAGTAGGACATGGTTCTAGAGACAAAATGATTTTTGGTTTAAAATCCAAATATCAAATTCCACGACCTGTTATTGAGACATTTTTGCAGTCTTGCGAAGTTTGTCACAAGAAAAAAGCCAACAAACATGCAAATCTTGTAACCAAACCTATTGTTTCAAAAGACTTTTGCTCTCGGGGCCAAGTGGATTTGATTGATTACCAGTCATGTCAGGATGGAGACTACAAATGGTTATTAAATTATCAAGACCATCTAACGAAATTTATCTGTCTACGTCCACTGAGATCAAAACAGTCTAAGGAAGTGGCCTTGGAACTGCTGAAAATTTTTCTTGAACTTGGAGCGCCAGCTATACTACAGAGCGACAACGGCCGCGAATTTGTAAATAGTTTAATTACCGAGTTGGTAAAACTATGGCCTGACCTGAAAATTGTTCATGGACGGCCACGACATCCACAGTCGCAAGGCAGCATTGAAAGAAGTAACCAGGACGTGGAAAATATGCTGCGGGCATGGATGATGGATAAAAATTCAACCAACTGGTCGGTTGGTTGCTATTTTGTACAATTTCAAAAAAACTGTTCTCATCATAGAATTATTGGGCGCAGCCCTTATAAGGCACTGTTTGGTACAAACCCAAAGGTCGGACTATCCTCTACAAATTTACCAGGCGAGATTATCAAAACCTTAGAAACGGAAGAAGATCTTAACGGGGTTTTGTCAGAATTACCTACAGGCGAAGATGATGAAGAAACCGATGAAAATGTTGAGGTTTTGAATGGCAATACAGATGAACAAAATAATGATTTAGTGGGAAATGAACGATATGACGATATTGAAGGCACAAAAGAACGAACGTTGAAAGAATCAAATGTTATAATGGAAGTACTCGAAGCTGATGAAATAAACGTTGAAGTTGCCTTGCCTTTTGCTAGTCCACAAGAAATTGTGAGCGAATCTCAAGAAACCGTTCAACAAGTTATTTGCCTGGATTGTACAAATCAAGAAAAGGCATCATGTGTATTATGTTCCCTTCAAGCCTCCATTTTGAGTAATAGAAATGAATGTCATTCAGGACAGAAAAGAGCAGCCGAAAAAATGGTGTCAAGTACAGTTAAAAAATTGCCGTCATTAAAAATTGGGGACTGCGTGCTGTTGTCAGTTGAAAAAATTGATCGTGGTCCAAGCGACATGCAGAATTTAATATGTGTGATTGTGGACTACAAAAATGGAGTATACCAATTAGGATCTTCCGTGGGTAAAATTAAAGGATGGTATAATCGTGCGGATATTATTGCAGCGAATAGTCACTTTTTAAATATGGAAGATGTCCCTGATAAATATATTTCTGTCCGAGACGCTGTATCTGGAGTTTCATTGCATGATGGGCAAGGATTTGCAAAGTGCTCTTGCAAGCCATCTAAGAAACAATGCCAAACAAATCGCTGTGTGTGCTTAAAAAAAAAGTGATGTGCAATTCTAGGTGCCATAATAGTGCTACTTGTTTAAATAAATAATAAGTAAAATAAATACATACTTATTCTATAATAATAGTATGCATGTAGGTACCTGCAACTGTTAGAGGTACCACTTTGTATTAGAATATTTTTTGTTTTTGTGACATCAAAATGCCTAGTTATCTAACGCAGGAATATTTTTATTCGTTATTTAAGTACCTAATTATTTAAGTACCGATTCAGTGCGATTCTGTTTTCGAATTAACGGTATCGTTACAATAACGATATTGATTTTCTATAACAACAACCAATCAGAAAGCTTCTACCATAGCAACAACAATATCGTTATTGTAACGATATCGTTAATTCGAAACAGAATCGCACGGATTATTTGTTGAAACTTATACCATATTATACGTGGGATTGTTGCAAATGAACAATGACAAAATAAAAATATTTCGTAAACTTGTTTACTACCCCTACTAAAAACTTTTAAAACGTTTCAACCAATGACTATTTCAACCAATGACTAAACAGGTGTCAGTCAAACGCTGTAACGTGTAATCGTTTCACCGTTTACTTTGTTTGACGAGAATTAAACAGGCAATCCCTGAAATGACCTGAATTTTCAGTCAAACAAAGAAAAATTCATTGTAATACAGCCTTTGCCGGCAATACGGCCAATGACTAGGCTTTCCGCGAAATGACGCATTACGCTCAATGACTACGACATATATACACTGCTCAACAATTGAAGTGGATAATGTAATACTTTCTAAAATTTTAATATTTAAATGATGTTACAAACGTACAGTGTGCGTAGTTTGTTTATTATGACATAATGGTATTACGTTTACAACAACATCAATGATAAAAGTAACTAAAACAAAAAAAAATTTCAAATTTACCAAAACAGAACTAAAGTAAATAAATTAGCAATAGTAAAATAATTGTTCTATCTCCTTCTACTTCTTCTTTTAGCTAGGGTCATCCCCTGTTTGCCTGGCCTGTTTCTATTCAGCGGATGAAGAAAGCCAACTTTGTCTCCACCACTTGGAGGTCGTCCTTGTTGTCTCTTTCCTTTTGGTCTCTCATGTTTGCAGATATATGCTAGTCTGTTGGTTTGCATTCTCTCGACATGGTCATTCCATTCCTTCCTTGTTCGCTTACTCCACTTCACCACATCCTGCACTCCGCATGCTTCTATTATGGATCTACTCACATAGCTTTGTATACTGGTACTTTACTTTCCTTAGTAATGTATTTGTTCCGCCAGACCATTGTGTTTAGATACCCGGTTACTTGTGTCGCCTTCATTGCCTGTTGTTGAACCTCCGCCCTCTTTGACTCGTTACCTCGACACCAAGATACCTGAAGCTCATTACCTGTTGAACGACGGATCCGTCTATTTCTAGTTTACAACGTACTGGCTGCTTACATATTACCATGCACTTAGTTTTGTCTTTGGAGATGTTCATATTATATTTTTTGCCGGTAATGTTGAATTGATGCAAAAGTCTTTGTAAGTTATCTTCGCTATCTACTTGGAGGACTGTTCTGTCGGCTGTTGAAAACTAATTTTAGTATCTTGTTGGACCACCTCTGCCTTGCCTTAGTGCCCTTACTCTAATAAGTATACTTGCTATTAAATTATCGATAAAGGGCTGAGGTATATTATACCAATTTCGACGCAAAGCAGTGGCTAGTTGTTCTAATGTCTGGGGCGCCTGTGCTAGTAGGTCTATTTGTCTTGACATCTCTGCCCAGGCGTGTTTGATTCAGTTCGTATCTGATGAACAGCTGGCCAATCCATTCTCTCAATACCATGGAGTTCTATCCGTTCATTTACAGTCCTAGCTCGGTGAGGGCGAGCATTGTCATCAATTAGAACGAATTTTCGACCAACTGCAGCAGGAAATGAGAGAAGGTTTTGCTCTACAACCATGTCACAACAACTTACGGATGTCATTGAAGCATTCATTAATACCAGTAGGTCATTGGGCCCATCCAAGTATATTTCACCCCAGACACAAACAGACCTTCGCCGAAAGAAGTCGTTGGGACCACTAAATTTTCATTGCATTGCTGTCCTCTTTCTCTCCTTATTAACATTCACTCATAAGTCGTATACAGTCGATATCTCGACTCATCCGTGAAAGACAACGACTCCAGTGTACCAGATTCCAGTCACTGTGTTCAATTGCCCAATGATCTCTGCGTGCACTCTGCTCCATCGTCAGCAGGGGATGTGGAGCACGTCTTCTTGCCTTTAAATTACGAACATGCAACCTTCTTCTAACCCTTATTTCAGATATAACACGTCCTGTAGCTTGTTGGAAAAAGCTGCTAATCCTTGAAGCCGTGTATGTAGGATTTCTTCTTGCAGTGAGTACAATTAAACGGTCTTCAGCTGGAGTTGTAGCCTGGTCTCGCCTTCCACCATGCGTGTATGCTGTGGACCTAGTAGATATGTATCTATTACATGCACGACTTATGATCTTTTGTGAAACATTTAATCGTTCGGAGACTTCTTGCTGTGATAAGCTTGCGTTTACCCAACATAATAATTGATCAATTTATACGGTTTCTAACCAACTTCAATGCATTGTAGTAATACTCACTCCAACGTGATGTTTCATAAACAACTACTGCAATGAAACTTACACGAGCACGTTTATTTGTTTCAGACAATCGTTTAGTGAAACCCCATTTATCAGCCTATTGATGCAGGCATAGGCACGTTGACAAGCATGGGAGAAAACAAAAAATTGTCGCTACGCATTATAGCAGTTCATATGTTCAAGAACATAAGCAGTAAAATTATTTTCACATGTACATTTTCGAAATTATTATGATATCCACATCAATTGTTGAGCAGTGTATTTGCACTTACAAATAGGTCAAGTTTTTCAATATACGATCTTCGATGAGGCTTGCCTTCGTTCTACATTGGAGATAAATAAACATTAATAGTTGAAGAAGGAACATCAAAATTATGATCTTACCAATGCGGTTGTATCAGTAATAGATACTGTTTCGGACTGCTTCGAATCCTGGAAGTACAATATAACATGATACATTATCTGGACTCTGGACAGTTATTTTAATTTATATAAAGGTGCAAACGGCACAATTAACTGAGTAAAAAAGAACAACAGTATCCAACTATAGTTCACAAACGGCGACATCTCACCACCTCCTATATGAACATTTACAAAATGGGGAAATATTATCCTATAATACTTAAAAGGAAATTTATACAGGCCAAATTCATTTAATATAGGATTATTTGTTGAATGACATTTTTTATTCTTTTATTTTCTTATGCATAGAAAACGAAATGAAATATTGTCATCATAGACACCTAAAACACAATATTTTTGCAAATCTTCACCGTTTAGGCTAGCCTAATAAGGAGAGAGATCTGCTAGAGTAGTCGAGGCTCCATAAGTATGATGTACGTTTCCATTTCCAGGCGTAAAGTCTTGAATTCATGTTGAGGAGGCATTAATGTTAGAAATATTCTGTGTTTTATTCAAAAATCAAATCATGTAGTTTCAAATGAGTCACACTTTATTCAATTTACTAGGCAGATTATTTTAACCTACTATATAGGAAAACAACCGAGTGTTCATTCATATCACGCTACTAATAGTTGAGCTTTTGTTAATTTTATTACCCTACGTTCTCAAGCCTTCGCTTTTCGTATACAGGGCAGAGAGAAAATACATTAACGCTTAAAAATATTGTAAACATAGTATTGAATATACTGATAGTACAAAAATGAACTTACGTTTGTTAATGTAAAATAATAAAACCAACCGATTAAGCAGTTTTGGAGTATACTGGTAATTGATCGGTAAGTTTGTATGAAATTTTGTTGGATACTGTGTATTATAAAAATCATAAGTGCCGATGTTTAAAATGTTTGAATTGTGTATATATTTTAATACTTACACATTCAGATTTTATTTCATTAGAAGAATTGTCCCTTTCGTTTTGTATCTAATTTAAGCAAAATATAAATGTAAATCAATATATGTGAACATATCATGTTATTCAAAGTAAAATGTCAATGGCGGATAAAGAACACCATATAAAATTTAGTATAATTTTCTATTAAAATGCTTCAAAATTATGCTTTTTAATTTTAACAGTGAACGAAGACTTTTGTACAAGAAAGTATCAAAGATATTTCTTCCACACTTCTGATGTTCATTTATTTTAGTATAGAGAATAACAAACATGTATAATTTGTTTCTGAATAATATTGCTTTTATGTAGGTAGTTCTTTACATGCTGCTTCGCCTGTCTTTAAGTCGTGTCCAAGTCATAGAGGATAAAAACTAATTGCAATTTCTCCAATAAGATTTAATTTTTTCACAATCTATAATTATTTAACTGAAAGTTAACTATTACATGATCAAGTACTGTAATGTTATGTCTGTTATTACTTAGATTAAACATTAGCAATGTTAGCACATAGGTGTGATTTTAAAATTGTCCTTATATTTCTTTAACAGAATATAAAAGAACAATATATAATAATTTATATGTATATATATAAAGTTTTATTTAATTTACTATGAAATTTAAATTGCTACTCATGATTATTTTACATTGACAATAATTTTCCCCCAATTTATTATATAATTTAATTAACTAACCTTATAGTGTAAATTTTGTTTATTATGTATATGAAATTACTCTCCTTGATTCCTCCTCCAACTGTTGAGGTTACGATGACTTCCTTTCATAATATTTCTAATTCAATGATCCTCTCTTCACTGGATAATAATTTAAAGCTTTGTATATTTCAACTTCTCACTCATCTATCCTTTCCAAATTACTGTGATTTTCTTTTATGTAACTGTTAATACATCGTTTCTCCTTTCTAAGTTGTGACTGCTCAAAATCAATAATAATCTGTTCTCGTTTCCAAAGCGATTAAACCGAAATATTTGACATACCATTTTCTTTGGAGTAGGCTTTTCCTATTACAGTTTAAATATGCAATATATTATGTAAAGTTTCATCCATATAGAGACCTACGTTTATATATTGAGTATGTGTTTAAATTGACATCTTAAATAAGCATTAATAACCATGAATATATTTTATTGTTGTTAATTTTTTTATTATGTCACTACTAATGTCGTTGACTAAACTTTATATATATATATATATACAGAAAATGTATCGGTACTACCAATATGTATGCATCTAACAAAGAAACGAAGTTAGATACAACAGAAATAGCTAATATCATCCTAAAAAATCACATATAATAACTGTGACCAAAATATAAGAAATATTACCTGAACATATAGAACATAAATACCACTAAGTACTTGTAAAATCACACCTATGTACTAACATTGCTAATGTTAGTGATAACAAACATAACACTACAGTACTTAGAACTTGTCCTAATAAATCCATGGTGATTGGTTTATTTCTTGTAGACAATAATATCAGTTTTATTAGTTCAAGTTTTAATATCTTGATTATCTAAAAAAATACTCAATTGTTCCCTTCTTTTACTACCATGAGCTTTATGTTTTCAAATATAGAATTTAGAGGTGATAAGCAATCTTGAAATTGTCGTTTATATATGTGCTTTTGTGTGGTTATAACAGCACAAATAATTTGGGAATGTAAGAGCACTACCTCTTCACCAACAATTTTTAGAAGGAATTGCTCGGTATTACTACCCATAAAAATATTTGACTTAATTAATAATAATACTGTAAAGTTAAACTTACAAATAAATTCACATCTTCTATTATATTCTTGTCGCGTGCTTCGGTTTTGGTAACCTCCTTAAGAACATAATACAAAGTAATATAAAATACTAGACATAAGTACATCCAAAATCTAGTACACAAATATACATATATACATTTATACGTGAACGTATATGCATTGCATTACATATACGTATATACGTTCACGTATAAATGTATATATGTATATTTGTGTTCTGAAGAAGATATTTAAATTAATGAATATTAATATCTGTAGTTTGTATTTGATATTAGAACTTACATCGTGCCCAGATTTAGAATTTTGTTGCTCTGGGATTGAACTCTAGAAATATTTAATAAAAATTAATATACTCGGTAAAGTCCATTATTGGTATCTAATAACGTAGATAGCGAATAATTTTTAATACAAAAACTGTAGATAACCATAAGCTCTACAATTAAAAAAAAATTAATGCTTTACATTCTTTTAGATTTTATGATAGCCCTTGAAGAGCTGATTAAACTGACATTAATTTGTATTTGCCGATTTTCAACTGTTTCTGGGATATGACGATTTTTTGTTAGAAATTGTACAACATTTGTAAAGTAGCTATGAAATAACGATTAATGATAAAATACCTATTATAGGCTTAATTAGTAGAGATACCTTTTCAGTACGTGAAATTAATGTTTATTTCTACATATCTACGCATGTTCTTAGACTTACATGCCATTCGTAAAAGTCAAAAATTCGGAAAAAATTTAAATGGAACAGCCTGTATATGCCTGATATTCCACTGGAAAGTACTTAAAATTTACTATTTAAAATGTCTACTTTCTTTCGCCTGTGGGCGATATTGCAAAAGTTATACAATATTATATCTGAATGAACCCGATTACGACTTAAAAATATCAGTTGCTTTGACTTTCATTATACATAGCATAACTAAAAGTAATCGAAAAGAATTACTTCTAATATTTTCTTTTTACAAATAAGTAATTTTTATTAAAATATTAAAACTTATGAAGTGAAAAGTTAGGAAGTTCATTTATTAGGAACAGTTTAAAAAATATCGCAGTCGCTGTGTTAAAAATTGTTTAAATGTCAAACTTAGATTTATAAATTCACTTTAAAGGGAATCGCCATTATAAATACATGAATTTACGTTAAGTGCAAAATCGAATATTTAAAATTCTTATTAATAATTATGGTGTATGCTTTGAAGGAAAGTTATCGAAATTGGTTGCTGGTACAACGAATATACAGGCAAAAGTATCCAAATGTCGAACTGCCTTCGACAAAAGCTTTTCAAAAATTGTAAACAAGATTTGAAAAAACTCGCAGTATTCTGCATGAAAAAAAAGAAAATGCCGTAGAAAACGTAGATGCGCAAATGGATGTTTTGTTACCCATTCAGGAAAATCCTTATACAAGCGTGCCTGAATTTTCCTTGATGTAAGCAAAAATTTTATTAACAGAACCTTAAAGAAGATACCGTCCGTATCATATAAGCTTATATCAAGATAAAAATACAGTGTTGAAGGGTAAATGGTACAGTAATTGGCCAGTAGACAGTGAATGGCTAGTACGGATATAAAACGCAATATTAAGATTATTTGAAATCTTCCTTGAGTCGCTCTAGGATCAAATTTTACTTACAGCGTTCTATTTTCGAATAGGTGGTCATTTAATTTCTAGAGGCAGTACAAATTTGACCTGCCTCGACTATTTGACAGGTGTACGTTAAACGCGTTGAAACTTAAAATTTTGTTAAGGTCACTCGATCAACTTTTTCTCTTGTAAAAAGTTAACAAGTGAAGTTTTCAACTTTATCTCTGGCCTATAGGTGACCTTAAAGAATGACGACTCATTTGGGTATAGCTTTGTGGCATGTTTTCAAATGACAGAGTATTTAGGCAGGTGGCTAATAACTGGTTTGAGAATCAGAAAGATTATAGTTATTGGCCGGGGTGGCCAGTAACTATGTTTTCCGCCATTCCTTATTGTCTTTGTTTTTATGTTCCATATGATCTATCTCATAATATACAGCCTACCTGTTGAGCAAATTGATTTTATCATCTCTCTATACAGTTATTTGCCATGGACCAATAACTGTCGTGAAAAGGTGGCCAATTACTATAAACTATTGTTTTCGAGATAGGAAGGTAACAATAAGGTATATTTATTTACAGTTTCATCATGCCAAAAGCTCCAACTTACAGTCTTACAAGACTAATGAGAGCTTTGCTCGATTTTCAAAATGGCCAATGCTCACTTAGAAGTATAAGAAGTAAAGAATACCTGAGAAAATTTCGATGACTGTCCCAGAAGAATGAGGAATCGGCCGCAGTGATAATGGCTGGATGACGGCACAGACCTTTTATGAGTATATCGCTAATGTCTTCCACCCTTATTTAGTCAAACAAGGCGTGGAACTACCGGTCATATTATTTATTGATGGTCATAAGTCACACCTCACCTACCAATTGAGTGTCCTGTGTGAAAAATTGGGTATAGAACTGATAGCATTATACCCAAATGCTACCCGAATCCTGCAGCCCGCAGATCATGCTGTTTTTAGACCTATCAAAATGTGCTGGCAAAAGACAGTAAGAGAATGGCATGCTGAACACCCAGATGGAGCCATAACCAAACTGACATTCACAACACTCTTGAAAACATTTGTCATGTCAATTGTGAAACCAGAAACCCTTAACAATGGTTTTAAAGCATGTGGACTTTACCCATTTAATGAAAGCGCTGTGGATTATAGCAAATGTCTTGGTACCTCAAAACACGTTTACGCCGAAAATGTAGATGGAAATAACGAGACTGATTTTAATCTCAGCATGAATTATTTAACATTCCTTGGTATTGTAAGAAAAGAAAAAGTAGAATTGTTTGAACAAATAGAAAATGCTGTTAATGACAATGAAGACAAATATTTTTCCACTCTGTACCAACTGGAAAGTATTTTAATAGCAACACTAATCAGGAGAAAATAGTGTATCAAAAAAATATACCCGAAATGGATATTTCTTTCGACTTAGAGCAGTCTGCCCCAGGCAGATGAGCAGATACAGGCAGAGTACAAACAGACACAGGACGAGCTTGTTGAGGATGTCGCTCAAAATGAGGTAATGGTAACCTTTAGAAAGAACAACGGTAGTTTTAATTTACCGACCATCAAATATGGCTGATTATTTAGTATGGCCAGAATCACCAAAGTGAAAAGGAAAACGCCAAACGGAAAGACTGCCACTTGCGATTACCTCGCAAAAATATAAAAAAATGTTAGAAGCAAAAAATACTAGAAAACTTAATGCCCAACTCAAAAAGGATAGAAAGAAGAAAGAACGCGAAGAAGCAAAGGCGGCAAAAGCTTAAAAAAAATTGAAACCGACTAAATTACAACTGAAATGTTTTATTTGTAATCGCCAAAAAGGGGACCTTTCCTGTGATGGCTGTAAGAAAGTGTATCACTGTAAGTGCATTCCGAAGTCCCACCAACAACACATTCCCTACTTGGAAGATAACGACCAATTTTTGTGCCATCAATGTTACAAAGAGGAAGCAAGCGATGAAAGCACTTTGGAAGATGTAGATGATGTTGAAGAAGATACCGCAAAAGATGTAAATGAGATAATACCAGGAGCTAATTCAGAAGATTGCGCTAAGAATCAACAGAATGTTGAACATATTATGCCAGAATACAGTAGGAATGATCAAGAATGCGCTGTTAAGGAGGATATTCTAGAGAATGAGAAGACTGCGGAACAAAATGATGAAATAAAGGAATTGTATCATTATTACATAAACAATAAAGATAAGTAGTGTTAGGCGTTTATGTAGAATTTTGTTTTATTCCATCACCGCCCCGAAATACAATTATTTATTTATGACCTCTTGTGTAGGAAATTGTTTACCATGCCAATTACTGTAATATTCTTGGACAATTACTGTAAAAAGTGGTCAATAACTATACAATTTTGCAGTCTTTTACATTTTATTTGTTTTCTCACATACCCCTAAGTTTTAAAGTAGCCGTAGGGAAAGAGAAAATTCAGTAATAACCCATGGAATGACAGGTAGTATCCATTTAGGTTTCTCAGCGTATTCAAAGGAATTACAAATTCTTTAATGTCGTCTTATCCGTAAGTGGCCATAACTGTACCGTTTGCCCTATCTCAGATTTTGTTTTGTTATGAAGCTACTTTTATGCATATTGTGTCTAGTAAATAAACACAATATGCATTACTACGCCACTGAGTATCCGCAATAGTTAAGAAACGTTTATCATCAACATAAATGGTCATTACAAGTAAGTAAATTTTAAGTACTTCTCAATGGAATTTTGATATACAGACTGATCCATTTAATTCTTTTTAGAATTTCTAACTTCTAAAGAACATGCGTAGATATGTCGAAATAAAAATTAATTTCACGTACTGAAAAAGTATCTCTACTAATTGAGCCCATAATAGGTATTTCATCATTAATCGTTATTTCATAGCAGCTTTTCAAATGTTGTACAATTTTTAACGAAAAATCGTCATATCTCAGAAACAGTTGAAAATCGGCAAATACAAATTGATGTCAGTTTAATCAAATCTTTAGGGGCTATCATAAAATGTAAAAGAATGTACAGCATTTCATTAAAAAAAGTTTGTGTTGGTTCGTCGTTGTCGAACACTCTGTATAAATGAAAATATTTTTAAATTTTAGAGCTTATGATTATCTACAATATTTGTATTAAAAATTATTCGCTGTCTACATTATTAGACGCCAATAATGGACATTACCGCTCCGTTGGGACACCAGGTATCTTATTAATTTGTTAATTGTCTTAATTAATTGCTGAAAATAATATCATCAAAACGTTTTAATTCTGGTTCATGGTAGTTTAACCATGAAAAAGAATCCTTCTGCTTCCAAAATTACTAATGCTTTTACACTTTAATCAGTTTCACATGATGCATTCGTAATGGTTTGCTTCAGACTTGGAACACTGCATTGCAATATTAACATTTCTGACAACTCAACTCAACTGACTTAGCAAGCAAATAAAACTGATTAAATATATCGGTGCTTTATATTAGCACATATTATTAGTTAGTGCAAAGTACTTAGATATTTCAATAGAAACTTACAGAAACTTGCACTCCTTTCTCCATCATTTCATACTGTTTAATCTTTTGGGCCTACATTTTAAGAACTAGTCGTTAGTATACTCATAAATCATTATTAATAGAACAAACTTACGATCTTTAGTAGATAGTTGCGATGGGTATCTAGTGTCAATGGAAATGAGCTTTCCGTCTGTGAACATATATTATAAATATTATTTTTCTTAACTTTACTGGGAACTTTCATAAATTAAAAATATCAAAGTTACGAGAAAGTGGGAAGGAAGTTTATATAAAACATATCATTTCACACAATGTATAAGTGTATAAACAATCACATTAAATTATCATAGTTAATAAAAAAACAAGTAAATATGTAGTATATTTGAGATATAACACTTATCTTACAACTAAATCTCGCGCATGTCAGTTTGTTAAATTTGCAAACAAAATTCTAATAGCCAAGCACCTAAAAGGAAAACACATGCAACAACATTAGAATCTCCATACAAAATATTCGTAATATTAGCGTCTGTAAGTATAGAATGAAAGAAGGTTAACTGTAGAAATAAGAGAGAAGAATGACATGAACGGTATTAGCACAATCATTCTTGTGTACAGCACAAATAATGATAATAAAGAGGAGAGCAACAACATTAGTAGAAGTAGAACAAAGACCAATTCTTGGAAGAAATAAAAAAAATAGCCGAGGAAGAAACGAGAAAAATATATATTCTCCAAGATTTTAAAAGTAGAGTAGGTATTAAAGCTGATAGAATAAATAGATATGGAACCATAGCGAAGTAACTAGAAATACCAATGGGAGAAGAATGCTAAATTCCTTTATGATGCAAAACATAATAATTACAAACGCATTCATTAAATATAAAATATATACAAATATACAAGAAATATAGAAAGTAACGTAAAAGACATTCATCAATTATTGGTCGAATTTAAAAATACGTTGATTGAATTAATCAAACAAATCTCGACAGTAAGTAGATAAAGTAAATGCGAGAAACACATCCAGGAAATAAAAAAGGCATGCCATAAGGATACGAAAAATTATGACGAGACGAAAGAATAAGAATCGACAATTTGTTATGAGAAGCAAAAAATTGAGAAATAGAAAAAATTTGGAGAAAATGGTATAGCATAATAGAGAACACCATAAACTATACAATACAGCTTTCAAATTAATTTAAAAAGGAAAAATATGTCAGATACTAATTTTTTTATGCAATTGAAATTAATTATGGAGAAAGAAAATATGATGAACAGGTGAAAAAAGCATTTCCAAGAATTACTAAATCAAGGCTAAGGCATTACAGATAAAAAAAATGAGGTGTGGCCACCACACGACTTTCTTATACGTATGAGCGTTTCAAATTTTAGAATTTCAAGAATTTTTTTTACAAAAATTATTCAAAATCCTATTCTAAGTACTTGTATTCTCTTAATAAATCTCTATAGAATGCATACTTTGTAAGATATTATCAAAAATGAGGTGTGGCCACCACACGACTTCCTTATACGTATGAAAGTGTTACTTCCGGTCCGAATTTTGAAATTTCATTTATACAAAAAATATTCCATATCTAACTCTAAATACTTTTGTACTCTGGATAAATATATATAGAATGCATAATTTACGACATATTTGCAAAAAATCGCTATTCGATAAGAGTAAAAGTGGTACTTCCGGTCAGAATTTTGAAATTTTTTTTATATAAAATATATTGAAAATGATGTTATAAATACTTTTATATTCGTAACTTATTTGTCTTAAAAGCATGACTTGCGAGTTATTCGCAAAAAACTGATTTTCGATAAGAGTAAAAGACCTACTTCCGGTTGGAATTTCGAAAAACTTTTTTAAGACAATTTGTTTCAAACTTAATTCTAAGTACATATGAATTCTTTATAAATTTGTTTAAACTTAGTAATTGACGAAATATTTGCAAATTTCGATTTTTTCACTGAAGTAAACTACTACTTCCGGTCTGCCGATTTTGCTCAAAATCTAATCAGTTCTCAAGAGGCAGATTATACACGTAAATACAAAATTTGGGATTGATATCTACAGCGGTTTGACCGCTATCGTGGTCACACACACACAGACAGACACACAGACACACACACACACACACAGACACACAGACATTTTTTAAAAACCACTTTTTTGGTATCAGGGGACCTCAAAACGTGGACATCTGCAAAAATCTCGAGGTCGAAAATTTTCATCATCACAATACTTCCTTATACTACGTATAAGAAAGTAAAACATGACCATGATAGAATAAAATGCCCAAGAAGAAGTAAATATAGTTGTATTACAAGATATAAGTTGAAATGAATAATCAAATGGGACAGAACGAAATGCAGATACTATTAAAATTTATTAATAAAATATTGAGAAATAATGAACTCCCCTAACTCCAAAATGGAGTTAAGTACGAATGAAATAAATACAGCGAAATTATGTTATTATATTTGCAGTGAAGATTTTTGAACATATTTTGGATGGAAAAATTTAAACAAGATTATACAACACAATGCAGGAATTAAGTGGCGTGGATTAAGAAGAGGACGAAATATTAAACACCATGTAGGGTAAAGCACCCTATTGTTGGCACTCCACCAGTTATTTGCACAAAGGCTATAATTTCTTATTTTATAAGCTTCCAACAGTTATTTTCTTCAAGATTTTCGTGGAATTGACATCCAGCAACACTATCACTTCTTCATTAGTGCGCGCATGCGTCAATGTTCACATAATGTCTGCCTAGTGTTGGTTGAAATGTAACGACTCAAAAGCAAGGTAAGATTTTAACTTATTTTTTAAGATGGTGGTCGTAATCGATTGCCTATAATGTTACCCAGTGTTGACCAAAGTGATCGCCATAATGTTTTTCGGAATTACTGAACTATTTAACACACGATGAGAATACAAAACAAAAAGCACGGACTGAAATAAAAAACGGTGTGCCGAAAAAAACCATTTCTGTAAAATATTCTATTCCAAGATCGACTTTACAATTTCGGCTGAGTTCCAAATTCAAAACAAGTGAAAATGGTCCCTCTACCTACTTAACTAGGGGAGAAGAAGAAAAACTAGTGAAATGGGTTATAGAATGTTATCAGAAGAAAAATTGATATCCAAATTTCTGTTAAGTGTTTTATGGATGCTAATCGAAAACCAAATCCATTCAAGAACAATACACCTGGTGACCACTGGTACGCTTCTTTTTTGAAAAGGCATCCAATTCTCACAGCACGAACTACAGAAGCAGTCACTTCCGCATCCGCTAATGTGTCTGAACCCGATATAAAGAAATGGTTCAACGAAATAGAAAGTTATCTGAAGGAAAAAGAATTTTTCACGATTCTGGAAGATCCATCTCGAGTTTATAACGTAGACGAGTCATGTTTTCTTTTTTGCCCAAAACTGGGCAAAGTGGTTGCACCAAAAGGAAATGTGTATGAGGTGGACCAAGGGCCAGCAAAACGAAATCTCACAGTAATGTTTACGTTCTCGGCAAATGGGGATATCACACCACCTTTGATTATCTACCCCAATAAAAGACTGAGGGCTGCAATAAGCAACAGTGTACCTGATGATTGGGGCATTGGTTGCAGTGATAAAGGATGGATGACCACCGAAATTTTTCGCGATTATATTGCCAATATCCTACATCCAAATTTGCAGAAACAAAATGTAGTATTTCCCGTTATTCTATTCGTTGATGGTCATAAGACACACCTCACATATGAACTAAGTCAGCTTTGTACGAATTATCTTGATAGCACTTTACCCTAATTCGACCTGTATATTACAGCCAGCAGGTGTATCAAGTTTCAAACAATTGAAATCACTATAGAAGCAAAGTGTTTTAAAATGGCGAAGAGAGAATCCATACTGCCAGATGGGAAAGGAACATTTCGCCCCAGTTCTTCAAGAAGCTATTAAAGGAGTCAAAGTTGAGACTATAATCGACGGATTTCGTGCCACATGTCTTCAACCATGGAATCCAGAGGCAATTGATTTTACTAAATGTTTAGCAATCCTCCAATCTTGATCTGCTAAAATTTTGAAAAATTTTTGACGAAGAAAAATATAAGAGATTGGAGGTTAATTCCAAAGATTGCAATAACTGCGAAAATTTCGATTGTTTATATCGTGTCTATTTATAGTTTTTGATATTGAAGACAATGAAATCGACGTAGATAATTTCAATAATGAAACCGAAAATAACAACGACATTCTGTTTACAACTTCCACACTATACACAGAAAGCGATTTTGATACGATGCCTCTTGTTTTGTCCAATCAATGTGATAATGATGATTTTAACGATAATATATTGTGCTCGAATAATCCAGAGACTAATAATTCTAAAATAATTATACATGGCAATACCCTAATAAATGCTTCTAAGCATGTTATTGATAATGAAAAAGACAAAAATAATATTGCAAGCCAACTGTCACTGTCAATGAAATCACGCCTGAAAATTTAAAATCTATAAATTCCACTGAAACAGATGAAGAGAAAAACGAAAACTCTAGGATAGAAGATCATCTATTTCTTCCAAAGACACCGGAACACAAAGGAAAGCGTCAAATAGATAAAGTTCCATACGTTATCACTTCGTCTGCTTATAAGAAGATTGCTGAAGAGAAAGAAAGGAAATAGAAATCCATAAAGAAGAAAACAAGAAAAAAGAATACTGAAAAAGAAAGAGAAAGAAGACGCGAAGAAATATAAAGACGAACAGAAAACGAAGAAAAACTTAGCAATAATGAAAAACAATTTAAGAAAGAAAAAACTGAATGTGTTGACGCCAATAGAAATAAGACTGAAACCATTTCAAGCGAAGCTCATGTTCGAACTTTATTCAGTACCGAAGAATCATTGACGTGTCCATCTCTCCCACAAAATAATAAAATTATGCAAAGCCAATGTCAAAAATGTACCCGAACTTATCATTTCTCATGCCTAAAAAGAAAAAATCTTTATACAGATCATTTAATATGTCGAGTTTGTTCAAAAAATTTGGAATAAAGTCTTTCAACTTTAAAAAAAGTGTTTTATTTAATTGAGTGTAGCTTATCTAACATAAAATGAGACAGATTCTTTAAAATATTCTGTTCAAACAATATTTTATGTCAAGGAATGTTTAAATAAAGAGAAATAAAAAACTAATTCGAAAAATGTATAACTAAAATACCAATTGTACAATTAGTAGAAAGAGAGATCTAAAGCAAGGAGATGGTATCAGTCCTATCTTATTTATTCTGGTCATGGTGAAACACTTAAAAAATTTTCAATCAGAAGTAATAAATGAAAGCAGGGCAAGGAAGAAAAATATATATCAGAAAAACTAAGATAATAGTAATAGGTAGAGATACAGTAAATTTCATTGGAAAATTCATTGGAGGGACAAGAAGAAAGGAAGTGAATGCCTTTAATACTTGGGTGCCACAATAGACAGAAACGGAACACACGAAACAGAAATTAATAAACGAATTCAAAAGATGATTATGTTGTAAACTCTATTCATTAATCAAAATCCAGAAATAAAAAGATATAAAAAATGAAAGTGGGTCATGGGAGACAAGCAGAAGAGCAAAATTTAGGGTATTGAAATGAAGTAATTACGAACAGACAATTTTGTGACAAAAAACATAAAATAAAAAATACTATTTGTGATAAGAGAACAGTTTTACCAATGACATCATCTTTAGAGTCTATACAAGAGAGGCATTTAGGTTAATGGCGACACCTGCAATGAATGAAAAAACAAATGGGGAAAGCTATAATTTTAAAAAAATAGAAAAAGCAACAAACGAACAAAGCTTCCAGAATATCAGGATGCTTAAAAATACAATATGGAAAAACAAGAACCTCACAAAAGAGTGTAAAACAAAAATCAGCAAGGCATGCGTCAGACCTGTTAGGACATACGTAGCAGAAACAGAAGTCGACACAACAACAAAGCGAATACTACGAACAACTGAAATAGATGCCCTGAGGGCGATCACCGGCTACTCAGCTAGACAGGAAGCGCAGCTCGGATATCATGGAACAATTTTATCGCGGATGTCTGACGATGGACAAGGGAACGCAGAAGAAATTGGAACGAACACATAAGGTGAATGTCGAAAGATCGATTGGTAAAAACAGCACGAAACGCGAAACCAAAGGGAAGAAGACACCCAGGACGTTCCTATAAAAGATATCGTGATAGATAGCTAGTAGTCAACATCGCAGGGACAACAACAAGCTGGTTCAGGAAATTAACAAGCAGTTTGCTTGAATTACGAAGAAGAATAGTAGGAAAAGCAGACCACTTAAACAGAAATGGAATACAGTAATCGGAAAATTAAATAAAAAGAAGGAAAAAAAAGAAGCACAGGAATAGATGAAAGATAGACATGGAAGAAATTTATAGACAAATAGTTTGAGAAAAAAGTGATGTATTTTGGACTTCGGAAATTTATTTAATTCAAATATTTTTAATTTAATAGTTATAAATATGGAAAGATAGGAATATGTTTGAGCAAATATAATAGAAAAATCCTTTCTAAGTTCAGCATTACTTTGTTGGAAAGATTCTAATAACCCAGTTCGATATCTATCAAAATTTATTCCTTCATTAAAAAATATGAATGAGTGATTCCCTTTTTTGAGACTGCGAGCCGAAAATAATATTTTGGGGTATGCACTGGTATCTCGACCAATTCATAGTATAAATATCCCGAAAGATAAAATCATGTTTTGGCAGAATATATAAACCCTTAACAAGAAATTTGTCAACACAAGCATGCATTTAACTGACCAATTTTGTGATTCATACGTTAGTATAAAATCATGGAATTGCCTATAGAAACAATAGAAACTGAGTGTTCTAATTCTGAAATAGTAGAAATTATTCTAAGTGTATATCCAAATTTTAATAAATTAAGTTATTTAATGAATTAATAATTAATAATAATTTCATTTGTATTCAAATATTGCAGGCAATATTGTAGGGGGAGGGCATAGAATATTTGCTTAAGTTGCAGAATTTTTGGTTCCAGTTTCCATCTATTGTATCGGGCCTTTGTCTAAAATCTTATTAATATACACTCACCGGCAAAATAATCGATCCACTCAAAAAATTGATGAAGTTTGTTCGTTAATAAGTTTGTTATTTTAAATTCGATTTGATTCATTTTTTTTGCATATTGTAGGTAAATTTAAATGTAATCTACCACATCTTTGGAATTTTAGGAAAATTTGGCGTACATCATTTTATACAGGGTGACACAAAGTCTGTTTTTTTAAATCAACTTTAAAACCACATATGGATTGTCAAAGTTGCTCCACCTTGTATTTTCTTATTTTGTTAACAAGACACATCATTTCTTTACAATTTCTTTATTTATTTATTACAATAGCTTAATTTTTGTAAAAGATACAAGGGTTTAAGAAAAATCTTACATTTTTATATTTTTCCTATGGTATTAACAATAAGTTTACGAATTTATCGTTTTTGCATAGAGGGCTATTGAAATACTGTCAGTTGTGAAATCTAAAACTTGTCAGTTACATTTTTGAACGTGTTTCTAGTCGAATAGTAATTTAAAATATGGATCTTTCTGTAACCGACGCAGCGAGAGCTGTTGCTTTGATTCAGGATGGTAGGTCACAGTATTATGTGGCCAGAGTGTTGGGAGTTTCAGGATGTAAAGTTCAAAGAGCTGTTAAACGGTTTAATGAATTTGGTGTATACACAAGAAGAAATCTACTAGTGAGCGAGATAATCGCTTTATAACGTTAAATGTTTTGAGGGACAGAAAAGTTACTTCTGTGCAAATGAAAGACAGATTAGAGGACGTAAGGCAAGTTCTAGTAAATGATAGAACAATAAGAAGGCGGCTGTTTGATATTGGACTCCGTTCTAGGAGACCTGCAACTGGTCTAGAGTTATTGAGACACCATCAAGCTGAACGCCTTAGATTTGCTAGGGAACATGTAAATTGGGGTAACGAAGAATTGAGCAACATCCTATTCACGGATGAGTCAAGATTTTGTGTTAGAACACCAGATGGACGTGAAAGAATTTACCGGAGAACTGGTGAACGTTTCTTTCAAAACCATTTTTTTTCCTAGAGTAAGTTATGGAGGCGGTTCGGTAATGGTGTGGGGGTGGCATAAATTTTGAAGCTCGGACGGACTCGGTTATAATAAACGGGGGAGCCATGACAGCCGATAGATACATAAGAGAAGTTTTAGAGCCACATATTGTTCTTTTGCACCGTTCATCGGAGATGATTTCATGCTGATGCATGATAATGCCCGACCGCATGTTGCCAGAATTGTACGCGGGTGTTTAGACGAGGTTGAAATCCCAGTAGTAAATTGGTCTGCTCTAAGCCCAGACCTAAACCCAATTGAGCATGTTTGGGATGCACTTGGGAGGAAAATACGATGTCGTGTACCAACGCCTGCAAATTTACAGCAGCTTAGTGACGTTCTAACTGAAGAATGGAATCAAATCAACCAGGCTTACATTCAAAACTTGATTGAGAGCATGCCAAGACGAATTGCAGCTGTTATCCGTGCACGTGGAGGAAACACTTCGTATTAAGTCTTTTATGTTTTTCATTTTCTTTTCATTTCCTTTTCATTATATTCGGTGTTAAGTTAAAGTCGTAAACTTATTGTTAGTACCATAGGAAAAAAGTAAAAACGTAAGATTTTTCTTAAAGCCTTGTCTCTTTTACAAAAATTAAGCTATTGTAAGAAATAAAAAAAGAAATTGTAAAGAAATGATGTGTCTTGTTAACAAAATTAAAAAATAGAAGGTGGAGAAACTTTGACAATCCATATGTGGTTTTAAAGTTGATTTAAAAAAACAGACTTTGTGTCACCTTGTATAAAATGATGTACGCCAAATTTTCTTAAAATTCCAAAGATGTCATAGATTACACTTAAATTTACCTACAATATGCAAAAAAAAAATAATCAACTCGAATTTAAAATAACAAACTCATTAACGAACAAACTTCATCAATTTTTTGAGTGGATCGATTATTTTGCCGGTGAGTGTATATTGCTGAGTTAGTACGAAGTAAACAAGAATCGCCATCCGCAAGTAATCATTGGATATTAATTCAAACTTAAAAATTTGTGAAATGCAACAAAACACATTTTAGAGACAAAGAACTCTTGCTTCAAACTAAAAAAAAAAAACTTACATGCGATTGCACTTCCCTATCATGAGATTCAGTAGTACGATTAATATTGATCTAAAGACAAAAGTTAGTTTAGTCCGTTAAGTGTACTGAATATTTAACACAACTTACTAAATCACTATCTGCATTAGTTTTTACTGAATCTGATTGAACTACCTGCAAAAAAAGTTTATCCATTAACAGTAATTTCATAATAAAGTACAAATTAGTCGAATATTATTATTTTTAATTTAACACAATTGTTAAATTTTATAAAAGTGAATATATATATCTAAGAAACGATCACTTTTAAATATTTCTAAACGGCACTTAAATATTTATTATTAATAATAACGAAAGATGCCTATTAGTTTGAAAAACCAATCAGTGATTCTACACACTCAAATTATGGTTTAAATACAAAGTAATAGTATATTGAACTGGCATATAGTCGCATATATTAAGTTAATTAGGGAATGTCATTTATATTATCCTTAAGTGGGTATAACTGGATCACGTTTAATACTAATACGTCTGTGTAATTGATCCCTCAGATGCTCAACCAAATTAATGTACGAACTATAATCATATCTGCAAATACCAACCCCATTCAGGCATTTAGATAGAATTTGGGAAATGTATTGTATTTTAATTAGGCATGGTAATTTCACTAAAGAAAACAATATTAAAGACATTTGAATACAACATATTCATGTAGAATATTAAGCTTAAAAAACCGCTACAAAATGAGGCAGTAAAGGCGATGAATAAACAGCGGCATACAAAGGCTATTTGTTTCCTGATTGATTTGGTTTAAGAATTAAATTAAGAATGTTTCTTTAGTTTATACAACTTAATAATTGTTGAAAGTTACTTGATATTTTTGCAGATGCTAGGTTATTTTTAATTACAAGATCGCCATTTATGAATTTATTATTACAAAAGAAGTTATTCAAAAAATATTTTGTGGTGATCGTTGTTTTCTTCCTAGTTTAGATTTTTTCAAAACTGAAAGTATTATGGTGTTTTGCTTTGGCATAAGTATCATAATATAAGGTGGCATAAAATAATCACCCTATCGGAAAAGACTCGTTTCCGCATAAGGCGTCTATTGGCAATTGCGAAGTAAGCAGGAGCAGCTTACATGTAGACAAACTATGAATTGCTGTATTCCTCGTAAACGCGTTAATATATAAAGCTTGACCGCACACTGGTACAGACTCTCAAATTTGCGTCAAAAATGCTTTATGCATAATGTAAAATATATTGCAGATACACTAAAATTACCTGAAATGCTCGTATTAATAAAAAAGATCAAAATCATACAGCATGTGTAAAAACATATTGGGGATAGGATATACAGGTTCGGCCTGTTCTTAACGTTCATGCGGTTTCCCGTGTATAACCCGAAAGGAGTTGCCAAACCGTACCCGCCTAACAAATATACATACGAGAGCCGACAAGTAGACCTTCAGCGAATGTCACAAGCTGCATGTGTGTGTAACGATGAGATTTAGATTAGTAGTTTGCCGTAACAGATGTGATAGACAACGTACTTTAATTTTGCAGTATCTACTCTTGTTTGAGAATTGACAAAAGAATATGAATGTATTCCGTAATAGTGATATACTATACAACTACGCACAGGTACAATATTATTAACTACGACCGCAAGAAAGACATACTTATTTCTAAAATCTTATACGTAGTCATCAAATGTAAGCTCTAAAAAACAGTAAATGTATAACACTACCAAAATAATAAGTAGGAGGAATAAAAATATTCTTCTACAGGCAATAAATTTCAAAACAAGAAAATTAAAAAATAAAGAGAATTCTTGGAAAACAAAATGTGAAAAATCAATAAATATAATTTATGGGGAAACAGGATAAGTACGATAAACTAAAAAAATAATTCTAAACAAAGGAAATTAAAATATGCTTCCAAAATAAACAGAATTCTTGAAAAACGAAATTAAAATTTGTTATTTAATTAAATGTTCAAATAATCCACCTCTTTGCTCCTGACAGTATGCAAGACTATGATAAAAATTATTTCGTACATTCGAAAACATTTCCGGGGTTATAGTATTTGCACAATCAACAATTTTCTGTTGTAGTTCCCCAATATTACGTGCTAGATTGTGTTGATAACTATACAAGGTTTCTTTTACATACCCCCAAAAAAAGAAATCCAGGTGTGTTAGGTTGGGGGATCGAGGCGGCCAAACAATTGTACCTCCGGAACATATTAAACGTTCATGAAATGTTTCCCTTAAAATACCAGACGGGCAGTATGGGCAGGACAGTTATCCTGCTGAAACCAAATATCGTCAAAATTCACATCAAGGGCACGAACAGCAGGTATAATTTCATTTTGTAGCATTTGTAAATATTTAGCTGCTGTTAAGGTGCCGTGAATAAGAAAAGGACCAATGATGTGATTCCCCAAAATGCCGGCCCACACGTTCAATTTTTGAGGATACTGAGTACGCAAAGGTAGATAGAGATGAGAGTTTGCTTTAGACCAACCATTGGATTATGACGTCCATGTAAATAAAAAGATGATTCGTCCGTAAACAAAAAATTTGGAAAAAAATTGTTATCCACAATGACTTTATCCATTACCTCTTCGCAAAATGCTACGCGTTTTGATCCATCGGAAGGAAATATTTCTTGACGTTTTTGAATTTTGAAGCTACGGTATCCTTGCCTATTCAAAATTTTTCTTACAGTTCTCGCGGGTATATTGACTTGTTCGGCAATTTGGCGCGATGAGCATGGTTAATTATGTTCAACCGCGCTACATACTAAAATTTCCCGTTCTTCTCTTCCTTCATTCAATACGCGCATTCTAGGTTCCCTATTTATACATTTTCAACAATTTTGCACACACCCAGTAGATTCAAACTTATGAACAATGCTCATTATTGTTCGTATTGTAGGCACAGGTCTATTTTGGAAAGAAAAAATAAATCGCCCTACTACCTCTTGAGCAGTACTACCAGAGTAGTACCACTTAATAATTTGTATTCTTTCCTCGTTTGTATAAACGAACATATTGAATAAAAACAAGAAAAACAAGCCAAAATCAAATAATATAAAATATAACTGGGAATGAAAACCAAATTAAATTCAATCATAAAAATAATAAATCTCAAGGAATTCTTATAATGTTAACTTAAGATACTTTTTAAAAATATTGCGAATGGGAATAATAGCTAAAAATGAAGATAACAACCCTTACAAATGCACACATGCCACTATATTGGAATCTTATGATCGTAATGATCGTATCGGCACCGGCTTGTCGTCTTACTTCCCCACTACTTTTGTCGCCCACATATTGCTGTGACCTCCTCTACTTTGATTAATAACCAATAGTTAAATTAATAAATTGATATACTTTAATAATCTCAGGGTCTAAATGTGAATTTCTTTGTTTTTATAACGGTTAATGTGTCGCAGCCTTTTGCTTATTGTGAGTTCTAGCTGTGATAGTGATGTTTACCTTCCTTATGTTCTCCTTTGGGATGGGTATAAATAAGTAAATATTGAATGTCAGCACAACTTATTTTATTTACAATATAAATTTACAAAAACATTGCTAGTAATTTTTTTATTATCATACAATACAATACTTTATCTTTTTCTTTGTTATGTGTTGCCTTTTTATTCATAGTACAAGCACCTTGCAAATCCTTTGTTCCTTATGAAAATTGTAAAAAAAAACTGCACGAATTCTTCATGTATGCTTACAAATCAAAGAACTTTACTAAATTCACTTTCTTTACCCTTTTACCGATGTATCCCCATTGGATCATCTCGACCTGAGATTCTCACGTCAAAATCGAGATTTAAACAATGAAGAACTATTTGATGTTTCCCATAATATTTCAAATTATTGTTGTTCAAAAGAAAGCGTTAACGCCTCGTTGAGTCGCCCTAAGTTGAGATTCGCACGTCAACCCAAGGCTTACTCAAAGAAGAATTTATTAAATACTCAAATAATACTCAAATATTTATTGCTATCTGGGTAAAATTGTTGATACTCCGTTGAATCGCCCTAAGTTGAGATTCGCACGTCAACCCAAGGCTTACTCAAAGAAGAATTTATTAAACATTTAAATAATATTCCAAAATTTATTGCTATCTGGGTAAAATTATTGATACTCCGTTGAATCGCCTTAAGTTGAGATTCGCACGTCAACCCAAGGTTTACTCAAAGAAGAATTTATTAAACATTTAAATAATATTCAAAATTTTATTGCTATCCGATAATTTTTACATCACACACATGAAGATTCCTTTATTTATTTATTTATAGGATTGCAAGATGAACTTTATTTAATAGTGCTTGTACTTACTTTTCTTGATCGTATATTTTTTCGAATTCTCCTTGATAATCCGGGCCTTCCATCCTACTGGAAATTTTCTTATTATGGCGGGCTTTGTATAGTCGAATAATAATGTTTCGCGCTTTTATTGTATATGGCGCGCACTTATCGTCTGAGAATACGTATTACGCGTTTTGTTCTTGCGACGTCTGGATCTTAAAGGCGTTTATGCCTTTTAGATTTTTATTTTATTTATTTCACTTGGAGCACTGTTCAATTTTTTTTTCCTTCTTGAGCCTTGAAGATCTTCGGATGGACTCCTCGTTTTAGCTGATGCATGCCCTTATATACCATTTAACATTTGACAAACGCTTTATTTTGTTTTAAATTATGTTTGTTCAATTTAAATTTTCATCTACTGCGCCCTCCGTGTTTGTTATGGTAACTATCGATGTCACGTGGTCATGTGACCTTTCTTCCGCCATGTTACCGTTGTTGTTGTTTACATGTTTTTATACTTGCATATTTTATGGACATTGATTGATTTTATCTATTGGTAGGTATTCTTAAGCTGTACCATATTATATACTAACTAATATTTTATTTATTTTTTAGCCTGAAGTCTCTTGAAGTATTTTTATATGAATGAAATTATGTACTAATCGCATATTTAAATGTACATTCAACAATATCTTTTATTCTGTGAATATCAGTGAAAAATTGCATACCCAACATAATGTTTTATTTTTAACAGTGAACCAGGCCACAATATTTACATTCTGGATGTGTTTGTGTATAGAAACAAATAAATCATATACCTTTGTATGCATTTCCATGTCCCATACGGAAGAAAATACAATTAATCTTAGTGACTGTGAAATAAGTGGAATATATATTTATTTATGTATATAGACCTTTGTTCCAGCCATAGTGTTTATTATTAGTGCAATATGTTGAACGCAGGCTTCTATTCACTGATTATTATTGCTACTAAAGAATGTGTTACCGAATGACCTACTTTCTATTAATCACTAGTAATAATGTTTGAATCGTTACATATCCTTTTTTTAGACTGAGGTCAGTATTTAAGCATCATGTTTTGTATGATATTTAACATAATTTTGTACTCTAATTTATTTAACATTGTTTTATTTTTATTCAATACCATTTTTATTTTTTAATTGCAAGTGCTATCATTTTTATGGTTATGCAACCCATATTGCATTGATGTGTATTCTACTGCATAGTTATTAATTTGTGTACTCACTATTACGTGACAATTTAAATTGTATATATTTATGTTAATTAGTGGATTATTCTGTATTTATTTGTTGAAATATTAAATTATGATTTATATCTAACATGTAAATTTATATTTATTTAAAATAAATGTAGTGGTATTTTATTTTTGTTGACCTTTTATTTGTTTGGTTTCTTTATTTATCTATTTATTTATTTAAGTGAAAAATTACCACAGCAATATGTACATATTGGCAACAACGTTCGTTTCAATACATGCATTTTAACTGGCATGCACGATAAAAACAGGCCGAACCTGTATGTATACTATGCATACCGGCAACAACGCCCAGGTCGTGGCCGTAGTGAAGTACGATTATATTTCAGTCGCATACAGTCAGTCGATGGATGTACATGTCTTTATCTAAGCATCACACGCTTCGTAAATACATATTTACTAAATAAGAATTCAAAATACTTCTGCCAGTTTTATTATATTGCGTATACAACGCAATTATGGATGATTATAAAACTGTTCTGGAACGGTAACCAAAACAAATACTTCGTAATTTATAATTCAAATAATAATTTACATTCCAATTAGATTTTTATAAAAAATGAATTTGAATCATTGCACATTTTTTATTTACTTAGTAAATTTATAGAATAATTTACTAAGAATTAATGTTTAATTAGAATTGTACTTTTATTTTCCTACTGCGTTGTATAAGCAGTATAAGAAAACTCGCAGAAGTATTTTGAATTCTTATTTGGTAAATATGTATTTACGAAACGTGTGATGCTTAGATAAAGACATGTACATCCATCGACTGACTGTATCCGACTGAAATGCTATATGCTCTAATCGTACTTCATTACCGTGACAACTGGGCGTTGTTGCCGGTATGCCTAGTAGTATACATATATCCTATCCCCAATATGTTTTTACACATGTTGTATATGTACATTGTTACAGCTATACACAGTACCTGCAAACAAGTGTTTCTCAGTATTACCAACTAGACATTGCTAGTAACTTAAAAATTTAGGCTACGCAACCTTTAATTGAGATTGATCACACTATATTTTACTTAATGCGTATAGAATTTTGCCTCGAACACGCATGTCTAGACCACTGTGTGGCGTTTAGCCGCTCGTTTCGAGAAGATTACCTTTACGCTGGCAGAATCAGATGTGGTTAGCAATAAAGCAGCAGTTTGGTCAAGAGAGTCGCTGTAGCTGTAGGAGAGAACATTGAAACAACAACCGGAAGACAATTCAGGCAATTAGACATAAATAGACGGTATTTAGAGCGAATTTTAGTAAAAGGCTTGAAGATGTTTCCTTACAATGTGCGTAAATTACAGACAAGCTGTGCCAAACCTCTACTGAGATGAGCATGATTTTGAAGTAAAAATCAAGAGGGGCAAAATTACACCTATCAGGATACATTAATAAACAGAATTGTGGCTTCTGAGGCACATAAAATCTGCATGTAATGCACGAAAAGGAAATGACTTCCTGTCAGTGTCCTGTTTGGTACGCCTTTTACAAGGAAATGTGATTAGGTATTATTTTTGAAGGATGACATCGGCAACAGTGTCACTGCGATTAATGAGTGCTACATATCATAATGAACGATTGAATGCCGTCGAAAATTGGTCTAATTGGTTTGGAGAAGATGTAGTTGCAGCAAAACGTTGGAATTTCATACGCGGCATGGGCGACAGTAAACATTCTCTCTTTTTATTTTAGTGATTTGCTTTGGCCCCCAAAATCATCCGACTTGACAACACCAGACTACTTTCTTTGTGGTTTCTTGAGTCAAAGGCCTATACGAACAGGTCATTAATATTGGTAGACCTAAAGGAAATGTGTCAAAAAGTAGAGAATTTAAATTTTTGAGACACAACATGGAGAATGCAGTTCATTAACTTTGATGGTGCTCACTTGATTTTTATTACCTTCACGGCTTAATATAACAAAATCTAAATGTCTAGTTAAGCATAATCAACAAAAAGAAGCAATTATTCTTATTAAAAAGCAAAGCTACTACCACACGTTGACACGTTGTGGTTTTTTTGAGCCAACGGTCTATATAAACAGGTCACAAAACTTGGTGGATCTAAAGGTACACATCTGAAAAAGAGTGGAGAATTTAGTGCGAGAAGTTGTCTAATAAAGCATGGAAAATCCTGTTCATCAACTCTGGCGGCAGCCACATGACTTCGAGACTTAATAAAAGAAAAATAAACGTCTTAATAGGCATAATCAATAGACGGAACCAATTATTTTTATTAAGAAACAAATATCAATAAATAGAACCACTTATTTTTTCGAAATCGAATGAAGATATTTGCGCCAGCTTGTCGTTTCTTCAGTCAAGGGTCTATACGAACAGGACACAAATCTTGGTGGACCTAAAGGAGAACATCGACAAAAAGTGTAGAATTTAGCGTCAACATTTTTTAGACAAGTGTTGCACATCTAGTCTGACTGCGGCCATTTGACTGACGTTATCCTAACGATTCCAATTAAGCAAAATCAATAAAGAAAAACAATTATTGTTATTGAAAAACAAAGCTACTGCCTTAGAAAATGGAGTAAGGACATTTGCGCAACCTTCTATATATACAGGATGTCTTTGAAATAAGGGGACAGAGTATGATAAATGGAAAGGTGCAATTATGTAGAATATAAATCCCAAAAATTGTGAGTCAATTACGATACGAACGCCAAAATTAAAACCCCCCCGAAAAGTGTTTAATGTGCCGCCTATGGATTTAGCATGTCGTAGGTATCGCGCCAGACTTACTCATGACAAACTTTTACTTTAATTGGACGCAAGTGAATTAAAAAAAACATAATTTATTTCAGTTCGTGTGTTGTGTAAGCCATAGTCGAAACATCCACACGTAACATTCGAACGAGACTGACCTCGCACGCCTTCACACTCCTACTTAGTAACCCACCCTTCCATACCCTACAGTCGTATTGAAGTGCAGTGTCGCGCGACGAATATTTTAAAAATATCTTTGTAATTCGTTTTCTCGCGTCAGCGAGGGAATTTGCACAAAATATTTTGGATTTGAGTCTAATAAAATTACATCTTTCCACTAATCATACTCTGTCCCCTTATTTCAAATACACCCTGTATAATAAATAGAAAAACAGCTTAACTGTAAAACTTCTATTTCGTCGTAAAAATGCATTTAAAATGTTCCAAAATGGGTTTCTGCATATTTATTTAGATATCTACAAATCTAAATGAGTTAGTGTAAAACTTTACTAATCAATTAAAACAGATTACGATTAGTGAATAAATTGCAAAAGCGGTTTAACAAACTTACAGAAGCATCCACTCCTTTATCGCTTGATGCATTATTTTCTTTACCCTTGTCCTATAAGTATAAATTAATTAAAAAAGAAGTAAATAAAAAGAAAGCAGAAAACTTACTAAATCATCTTCATCAATTACTGCACGCTTTGGTGGTACCAGCTGAAATAAGTACTACACTTTAAAACAGATAATGAATTAATTTGCTTTTGGTTAATTGTTTCATTGAATAATTAACGATATTTAAATCTCATAATGTTATATATGTATTAGATTCAACACACAATAACATATAAGTATGTTAGATTTGCGTAAAGCCAAGTTTACTATTTGAAAATTTCAAAATGTCTTCTTAAACCTTGTTAATAACTATTATAGCAAAAATGTACTAAAAATTTATTATATGGTAAGATTCGAATTTACAACTTTCGAGTTTATGATAAATACTTTCCGAATTAAACTATAGCAATTTTACTATTGTTAAAAATTACTTCTTAAACTACAAAATTACTGCTGCACATACGCATTGTCGTTAAACATTTACATACAAACAAAACACACTAAAAAATAACAGCCAATACACAGAAAGGTACATATGCAATTCGACAACAATGCTGTCATCATCAGTTGTCTGTATACACTACGGTGTATAGACAGGGCGGTCTTTATTAATCAGTGATACTGATGATGACAACATAGTTGTCGAAACGCGTATCGAGATTTCTGTGTATTGGTGTTTTTTTATTGTAATGTATTTTGTTTAGTGTCAAGCTACAGTCTCCAATAAGTTCCCATTGACATATACGTTCATAAAATTAAAATTTTCCAGCCTTATTCATAACGAAATTTAGTGGCTATTAAGATATCCAACTAATACTATACTAAAGGGAGATGTATTCATAATTGTGTTTAGTAGCTAAGTTTAGTAGTCAACTAAATTATTAGTAGCGGGTAGGGGTATATTTAAAGTTAGAGGTCATCGTGAAAGGTAACCTTAAAAAACAAAATGATACGAATACAAATTAACACCCGATTGTCAAACTTTTCTTTTAGATCGAGAATATAACTTTTTAATTGAACACACTGAAATGAAACATTCACTGTTGAAAGAGATGCACGATATGAATATACAAAATGAAATTCAATATCAAGTTGTGAGCATGAAATTGTTGATAAGAGAAATAGGGAGATATGAGTGTATGAAGAGCTATTTTTATATCTTAGCGTATAGACTATGACTCTATTTTAAATAAAACATATTTATGACAATAGGTGCTTTTAATTAAAATGTCTCATTATATGCTAATTTAATGCCTAAAACTATCGCCAATATTATCATTAATAATCATTTCCATCGTTATCTTCATTATCAATGTAATTCCCCACAAAGCTAATGACACTGATGAAATACTTTTTTAATGTGTTCTGTGTTCCAGTTTATTATAATTTATAGTTCATAATGGATATTGCTATTATCAATGCCCTTGTTGTGTCTAGTTTTATTAAAAAACATCTTAATTTATTTATTTCAATATTTCTAGTTGATATATTGGCTCTATTATATCTTAACGCAAGATTTATCATTGGTGTTGCTAATGGAGTCAACATATATCTTGAACATGCATATCCATTATCACAAATCAAAATGCCTTCTATATCTCCATTCTATTCTATTTTTCTTAGCATTTAATTTTAATGAAGTATCAAATCTCCTTTTTAATGAACATTTGTTCCATATTCTCTAAGTGATGGGTGCTATTTTTTGACATTGGAAGTATATCACAAATCTTTGCCTTAGCATCGCATACCTATCTAGATTATTTTTAATTCAAAATATAAGAATAAACTATGTACTTATTTCTTCTCATTCTTCAGTGGATTAAGCCTTTTTATGTAAATTTTTAGGTTTAGAGGCCCATTAAGTTGACTTTCCTCAAGCAATTCTGTTTCAACATCTATTTGTGCATAATCAGTGTCTATGAAAACTTTATTTTTCTGTTATACATACAATTTATATACATTCGTATCTTCTTTTCCAGATTTTTGTTAATATGAAATTGTAAATTCTAATCTTCTTTTAATATTTGCGATATTTCAATCGATATGTTTTCGCAAATTTAAATTACCCTGTTGTCATATACATATTGTAACGTTTTCGGGTTCGCAATAAACAACTCGTGCAATTTATGTATTTAAAACAGTCTGTATATTCATACACTTAAAATTAATTACAATATAAAAATATGATACTAATGTATCACACTTAAACTACTATGATTTAAATTAACACATGTATTTATTTACCAGTACTATTTATATGTCTGTAGTATTTATATCTTTATTGCACTATAATAAAAACTGCACCGTATTTATATCACTTCTATTTATATAACACTCTAATATTTATGTCTTTTCTTCGGCTACCACTTAAAGAACTATTTATTTATTTCTACTTTGGTCTGTTCCGCGAACTTCTTATTCCGGAATTACTCATCCATCGGTGACCCAGCCGCCTTATATACACATACGAAACATCTGGAAGCATTCGCGTACACTCCATCTTCCTCTCGATGTTTGTAGAACATTCGATAGACATTCTGTCTCTTCTCAGTACATGTTCATTGCTTTATGATGTTTACCAGTCGCGCCGAGATGATTTACAATCTCTTTTTATTGTCGCTCGGAAGTGTGCCTTTCTTTTGTTGTCGCCCGGATGACTACTGGTTTCGTTACAATATTTATATTAACACCCCACTAAATAAGCGTTTATGAATAAGGTAAATTAATAGCATCTTAGTAGGATGTTAGTAGATACTTACTAGTAGGCTGCTTGTTCTTAAAATGTTCCAGAGTTATCAAGACAGATGTAATTAAAAGTTGGAAAACATATAAGAAATTACTGCTTAAACAACGTATATTCCTTTGATTTTAAGTTGAGACCATTACTGATTATTAATCAGAGATGATACCACTACTACTGTGCCCAATTTCGAATTACATTATTCACTTAAGTCCAGTCCTGCAATTTATACCTGACTACCATTCCTACTTATTACAATATGCAGCACTACCGACACAGTAAATGAACATAATCAAACTGCATTACCAACTGTATACCGTAGTCGTCAAATTTTAACTTCGGTTTACACTTCTATCCCATGCAGAAGATGACCTTATAATATGCAGCGATGCCTGCTTGCTAACAGTGGTGGGAGAGCAACGCAGTGCCGGGGGAGCCTCACGCCTTACATTTCATAGGAAACGTTTGTCGAGTGTACTGTCTTGGCAGCCTCGCTTATGTTTATCTTTAGTTTATTTCGTCGTGCTCTTTTTCTCTTTCAACTTTCGTATCAGAAATTAAAATATGTCGACTACGGTATAATATTGCAAAATTTAGAAAGCAATTTTAATTAATGTATCCCAGATTGGCGATCCATAGTAATATGTAAACAGTACATCTTGTATTTAAGAAATTCTTCATAATAAATTACTATTATGAAATAAAGCCATGTGTGGAAATAGTAATAATTATAAATTTACAGGCGTAGAAAATAGTTATTTACTAACCAAGTGCGGGAAGACTGTTTTCCCGCATGAGCGCACATTGTAATTGCGCGAATGCGTGGAAGATGTCTTCACGCAAGTGGTTTGTACAATATTTTTTGTACGAATATTAAATTAAAGAAATATTATTGATTAATGTCATTAGTATCATACCTAACCTAAAATAGATTACCTAATTAATTTAAGCATTTCATGTACGTAACTATTACTCACCTTTCCCAAAAATTAAGTTATTATATTCTTACACATGGCAAACATGAAGTATTTATTCTTATATCTATAAATTTATAGTACATTTATTGCGTTTTTTGGTTTAAATACAAACAATTCCGAACTGCCAATGTGAATGTCGATGTGGTTCAAATAGATGGCGCTTGAATCTTGCTTAAAATGTCGCTTAAAATTTCATCAAATAGATGGCGCCACAATTTTTTTGGAAGAATTTTTAATTATTACTCGTATTTTCCCAACTTTTAGTGAAGAATAGTGGAGGGAAGTAGTATTTTATAGACTAAATTTTATTACTACCAAGTTAGATTTTTTTTAAATGTCCCAAAGTGCCAGTGTTTTTTTCAATTTTTACAGTCGCCTCAACCGGGAAAACGTTTTTCCCAGTCGAGCTACATATACGCCAAATGTCACTTTACAGGCGGTGAGTACAAAAACTCATTTAAAATCATATTCATTCCACTGATTATATTAATTTTATTATAAAAATCATTAAATAATACTTCTCACTACGGTCCCATTATTTGCATCTTGATTATAATTCGAGACGTTTAAGATCTTGTAAACACAAAGCAACGGTCACTTAACTGGCAGAATGCTTAATCGGCGTTTGTGAAGTGTATTTCAAGTCATATATAAATTAATATTAGTGATGAATAAAGAGCCTATAATTCAAAATAGATGTTATTATTATTATGTTACAGCATACTTTACTTAATTTTTTTTTGTATTATAATTTATGTGACACAAAATTATGAATTATATAATAGGAAACACTAAGAAAGTAATATCGATAATATAAGTAGAAGAACGTCTTCCACTATATAATTTGAGTTTCTCGAAAGCAGTAAGCTCTAAAGTAGTATGCAATTAATTAATTATAAATGTCGTGAATAATGTTAGTAGTACTAGAAATTTGTTAATTATTCGAGATTTCTACGAAATACGTACTCTCATGCGGTAATTGTTAAAGGAAGCAAAGCAAATCGCTTAATCAGACAACTTACGGAAACTCGTATTTCCTCAACATAAGTTTCAGCAGACTCGCTTTTCTTGTTCTATACACAAAAGATAATTAAATGCATATGGAATATTTAAATGCCGAACAACTTACTAGTTGATTTTTGTCATGAATTATCTCTGGCTTCGGTTGTACTACCTGTTAAAAAATTATCTTTAATATACACTTTAATTTACGACACAAGATATAATACGTGTCAGCTCAGCAGTGAAGAAATATTGGACAAAATAAATCTAGATCGCGACTTAATAAACCATGCGCAGTATTTTGTTGAATTAAATTTTTGTCATAATTGATGTATGAATCGTAAAAAGTGTGGATACCGTAAAATAAGTAGTCGCAAGTACTTACCGCTTTTAAAACAAGTGTTCGATAAATATTCCCTAATTATGAAAAATGGATTCGACCAACAGATAATATTTTCTTACACCAAGACATGGAGCAACAAATATGCTAATATTCATGTGAAATATTGCAAGGTAGATCGATATGAAGCAAAACAACAATTTAATGGCCTGTTGGATAATTGGATACGTCCCCAATGAATTTCTTTATAGGACACGTAAGAAATTCAATTTATGTAAGAAGACATACGATACTAAAGAGTTGCGAAAAAGCATAAGGGATGAAATTGGCAATATTAACCCTAATCAATCAAGCAATTCACTGCTACATTATATTCAGCACAATTATTGCCATTTAGTAAAAGAAAAATACTTTGAACATTTTTTGTAAAGTTAAAATTTTAATAACACATCTATATATAATTTATCATTTACCTTAAAATACTTAAATATTTGATAATTACTGGATTCAGAAAAAAAATATTAAATTTGGAGTTTAGATTAGGTTTTTTTAAAAAAGGTAGAGAGCCATGTATGTCAAAAGCTGATGACTTTAGAAAACTGAAATGTAGATAGAAAAAATGTCAATATTAATAATCGTATAGGTATCAAACAGCGACTACTTATTAATTGATGTTTGTTATTTTTTGATGTACTTCATAGCGACCTTGTACGCACATATAATTTTATTTGAAATTTATAATATGTAGCAATGTTAAATTAAACCATTTAAATAGGAGTAAACATCCACTGATATAATCTGAAGTGAAACTAGTGGTTGAATCAACTGCTTAACTTCGTTTCACTACAAGCTACTACGGCTAAGTACCATGGTTTATGCAATTTTAATATTTTTTTATATATAAAATAAAATAAAACAATTAATTTATTTACATGATTAGCTCATCCTTATCTCAGGTCGATCCAGATAAAAGAGATGATAATCAATAATTTTTAGGGCATTATTTGGTATAATTCAAGAAAATACCATTGTATAAGTTTAGATAATATTTATATTAGAAATCAATAGTTTTCATAATTTAATAGAAACATAGGAAAACATTTACACAATAAAACTGATTTTAATAAAATCAAATACATTAACAAATAACATCAATACATTTTCAATACGGCAATGTTTAGTGAGACTTATTTATATCATCAATTCTAAGAACTTAGACAACTACGTGGGCTTGAATCAACAACTTAAACTTGATACGTATAACATATATGTATGTATACAATAATACCACACAAATAATAGATTGAATTACAGCATCGATAAACAATGATATTTATAACAATTTATTAAATATATTTATTTTTCTCAGATTAATATATTTAATTATTTCGTTTCTACCTTAGAACGATTAACTATATCTAGTTCCTTATTTAACATTCATATAACGACAGTTTCTAAATACCTTATTTAAACTTCTCTTCTTTCTTGTACTGAAGAAGATCTTCTTTTTATCGGTGTGTTCAATTGTATTCTTCCCATCGACGAACAATACGTCGGTAACGTCCATGAACTGCTATTCGTAGAAAAAAATAACTTTTAACTGGAAGATGTGATATACTGAATACTTTGACACTTTGTTGGTAGGTGATTTCTTTTAAACAAGAAAAAAATTATTTACTTTAAGGTTCTAACTATAGTTTTATATTTTAACGACCGCTGTTTGTATATATGTGACTCAACACACTTTTAAACTAAAGGACCTTATCTCTCTGCAATAAAACCGAGGTATTTACCTAGGTGACTGTTCTCATTAAAGGACCTCAATCGACTCCCTCGTAGAATCTCGTTATTCACTTCTTATAGTTTGAGAATCTTGGGGTTCCCCTTTTTTTTCGATGTCTGTGTATCCCCGTTATGGTTTTCACACGAAATTGTCACCTATACCGTGCGAAATTGTACATACCGCGCCATTATTCTTATAAATACTTTCCTATCAAACTAATTCTTATTTTATACACATATGAACATATAGGAAATAAGATTCTAGAAATATATATCTATTGATTTCTAATATGTAATTAACAAAATATTATTCATATAATTATTTAATATTACAAAGTTTATTAAAAGGATAAAATGAGCCGTACCATTACAATCTTGCTACAGAATAAGTAGTGATTCAAATATCGCGCCAAAATGGTTCCTTTTTAAAGAGATTTCATTAGATTTTGCGTAATTAAATTTAATATGGAAAAACATGTATCCAATATTCCCAGTATATTTATATTTTTGTTTTAGTATATTATATTTTACTGTGTTATTACATATAACCTGTACGTTTAAGTACGTCTCGAACATTAGTGATTAGACAGGTCTAGGCAAACTATTAAATTTACGACTGAGACAGGGTCAACGAATGGTGCACTTAAGATGACAAAAGCAGTCTTAAATATGTACAAAATGTTAAAGCTACAAACTCTAAAAATGGGCACCTATAACAGCAGTTACAAAAAACATCACAAAAATACTAAGTAAGATAAAGATAATAGTACTTCAATGTAAATATGTTATAGAGTTAGTAAAATCAATAAGTATATCACATAAAGAAAATAAAGAAACAGGCGAACTTATCTACAGATCTACAGAAATGAAAAGCTTAAACTATGAAAGCTTATTTCAAGGCTGTCCTCGTTAACGACAAGTAGTACATTGTGATTAACGTCTGTAATATTGGGACATCTCCAAGACAGCGAGTTGTTTCGAAACGAGAATTCTTTAGGTAGTAGTTTTTCAAACGACATGAAACAAAACATATAATAGCAGAAACTTACTGAAACTTTTACTTCTTCATCGTGAATTTTACCATCCAGGATATTCTCGCTCTAGAGATAAATTTAGATAAATATAAGGTGGATTTGAAGGATTTTAATTACAACTTACTAACTGATCATTTTCATCTGTAGCGATCGTCGGCTTTGATGTGAATGTCTGTAAACATATATACGTGTTATTCTATTTTATTTGATCATAATTACAGAATAAAACATGAAATAAGTAGTTACGGTTATGTAAAATACAAAAACTGTGACAGCAAGTTTCTGGAAGCGAGTCCAATAAGCTGGTTGATTTAACAATTCGATAACACGGAATGGGTTTCCGAAATGCCAAATTATTTTAACTCTGTGATGCCGCACAGTTAATTTAATGCGACATTTGAGTCGGAATGTGACAGTGTATAGAGATACACTTTGGGACCGATTGATAATTTACTTGAAAACAAGATTGCCCCAACAATTTTGGGTAATCATTTGCTTTTTGTTGCAGATCAGCTGTTTATAGTGTTTCGATTCTATGCAATAGGTAAGGCTGTATTGGAGCTAGAACGAACTATTAATCTTATTGGTCTTGGTATAGGTGCATTCTAAATCATCACCGGTAATGATTATGGCGTGAATAAAATCACCGTGTGTCGTTTGACTAATTACCAGCATTGTATCCCCATTTAGTAAAAGCATCGGAAAACGTTCAAAAAAAGCCTGCTATAAAAGAAGGTTTTCCAAAATATCATGGGTTGGTGGATGCTACCCATATTCCAATATCATTATCTGACGGTGACAATGCTGAAACCGAAAACCTTATTTCTTTATTAATGCAAGCCGTTTACAACTCGAAGTTACAGATCTGTCATGTAAATGTTCGGTGGCATGACTCCGTCAATGGTAGGTCAGTGCAGAATGTGTCAAGTGGAAGGTATGAAGCTGGAGAATTCCAAATACCACACCTACTGAGTGACAATTCCTACGCATGTAGACTGTAATTAATGACTCCCCTGTTAAATCCTAAAACTCTGGCAAAGAATGATTATAATACAGCTCACAAAGGAACGAGAAATAGCATCAAATGTTGTTTTAGGGCTTGGCAAAAAAGATTTGCCAAACCCAGGTTGGACACTACACTGACAATTATGGTGGCAATAGCAATTCTACATGACTTTGCAATAAATCAGAATGACCAAGCTGATAATTTTGAACTAGTAGAATGTATGAAGATGTGGAAAATGAAGTGCATCATGAAAACGTGGCAGCTAGGCGGTTTCTTACAGACACTATTTTCACACCAGTTTATAACCATAAAAACAAAAATATAATGACAGCAACATAATATCAATAATCAATAATTCAACTTTTAACTGAACAATTTATTATTTATTACTGGAAAGCAATTCATTTAATTTGCTTTTGCGCACTTTTCTTTCAGATTCAATGTTTTCCAATCAATTCTGGTAATTTAAATAAAACTTTTTTTGAATCATTTTTTAACTGTTGCCTGGATGTTGTGCTTTTACTTCTTGTTCTTTCTGCAAGATTTTTAGTTTTTTTCTTTTGATCTCCTCGTCGTTCCAGTCTTTAACATTGTTCGTTCTGAAAAACGATTTATCAAGCTTCCAACGCATGCTTTCGTTTTTAGAGAGTGAGTTCCTACCTAGCTGCTTACTTTGCATACGTGATCTTACTGCATGGACCTGCTGCTCTTGAGGAGATGCATCTCTTTGAGATGATGTACGGTCAACAACTACCGAGCATGTTTGCTGGACTGCTGTTTCAGTATTATGAATTGACTCTGCAACTACCATGTTAAGACGTTCCAATATTTGAGTTATAGTATCTTTTATCATTGTATTTTCAATAATATCTTGTATGTTACACACTATACTTTAATCTGATAAGTCATTAATGTTATCAGTGTTTTAAAAAAGATGTAGCTATTAACTACCATGGAGTATGTTGTGTGATGAAGCATCACGTATACCAGCGCCTGAAGGAGAAGCCTGCACATCGATAAAGGTTGCACTGGAATCATATTTATTTACCAGTGACTCAAAATTGGATCCCAGGACAGACATACGTTTTTTGCCGAGGCAACTAGATTTTGGGACAAACGCCCCCCCCCCTCCCCCTGTTTTGTATGATTTTTCTAGAAATAAACAATATTACAGTATGTTAATCGTTGTAATTACTACAAAAGTGCTATCTCGTAGTTTGTCCCTGAATGAATTAGTGCGCGCTGTCCTTTTTAAAGTAACATAAAGAGCAAGCACATGGGCATGAGGACTGCTTTGGAGTTCGATACCCTCTTTGGTTTTGAGAATTTACTACGCCTGTTGGGCAATGTCTTATTATAATATAAAAAAACCTGAATGTAGCCGAAAGAATGATATCTCCCAAAAATTTTACTAAACCTGTGATATAGCCAATCACTCAGTCCGCCAATAGATCAGCTGGAGATGGTCGAGATCAAAACAGGTGGTCAAAAAAGCGCGATTTATGTAATATTAGACTGCCAAGATCACGCATAATGAGACATTAGTTCTTGTAAAAGAGAGGGTAAATAAGGACAGAAGTTATGTATCATAACACTCAAAATTATCAAAAGAAATTCGTAGAGAGAGTAAAAGACTTATAGATACATTAAAGCAAGATTAAATCACTAACTTCATCTTTATACAGTGCGTTCATGATGAAAGGAACAAATTCGTTTAAAATTCAGATAATTATTTTGCAGAAAAACGCTCGGACAGGTCGATTAGTATTTTTAGTTTTGAATTTTTTAACATAAGAAAATTATATACAGGGTAAAGAACATATGCAGCAATCATAATTTTTTTTAAATGGAACAGCCTATGTATTTTGCCATTTTTAAATTTTAGGGTAAATTATAAACACATTAATCACATTTTTGTGTAACATACCATATCCCCAAAATCAGCGGTTTTCGGAATAATGAGGTTTGTGATAAATTAAAATACACATAGGTAATGAAATAAAATGTTTAAATTGAACAAGGACACCTTGAACATTTTTTTAAAAGCCAACAAAAACAACCTGGTATTGCAAATTTTTTCTTCAACAAAAAACTCTACTTCAAATTAATCGATTTTCATGTATTTTTTTTAATTTATCACAATTCAAACGTCATTATTTCGAAAACCGCTGATTTTTGGGATATGGTATGTTACACAAAAACTGTTGAGAATTTACCATACAATTCAAATATGGCATAATATATAGTATGTTCTATTTAAAAAAAATAATGATTGCTGCATATGTTCTTCTTTAGACACCCTGTATATAATTTTCTTATGTCAAAAAATTCACAACTAAAAATACTAATCGACCTGTCCGAGCGTTTTTCTGCAAAATAATTACTTGAATTTTAAACGAATTTGTTCCTTTCATCATGAACGCACTGTATAATAAACGCTACGCTAACACAAAATCAATAATTCAGCCTCCGGAAAAAGAAATGTTGCATACACACAGAGCCAATTTTAAGCTGTAACAAATTAAATTCTTTCGTTACCTGGCTCGTTACTTCCTGTCATGCTATTTTTTAATATTGTGACGTCATCATATTGTTTGTTTTCCAAAATATGAACAAACGTTCAAAAAGCATATTTTTTTCATTTTCAGCCAAATTCTTTCCCCTCGCTTTCTTCTGATTCATTTCGAACAGTCATCATGTAATCACCAAAATTAAAATTTCACGCCATTTTAACAACAATTTTAGATCGTTGTATGATATTTTATAATAATTCTGAGGTTAGACTCTAACGAAGCGTTAGCTATCGGAATCATTAATTAACTGAAATCGGTTTCAAAACCCCTACGTAATTTAATGGATTCGTTAAACTAATGAACCAGTTAGTTGAGGTCGAGTTAAAAATTTCTTTCAGAAACCGGAAAACAGTGATGTTAAATCGTTTAAGTAGTATTAGGAAAAATAGAGTTTAAAATTAACTTTGGTATTGTTAGTACCTGTAATAATTACTGATTCGCTTCTTATATTCCAACAAAAAATAATACAGGATGGTTCACCGGAAGCTGAATCGATTCATTGCGGAAAAACTATATCTAGGAATGATCTGAAATTTTGACACTATACTAACGTCGATGGGGGCCATTCGCTTAAAATATTTTCAAGATTTCCTAATTGTAAATAGAATACCCTGTATATTGTCAGGTTATTAGATTCTACGTGAAATTCTAAATATATTTCATGTATAACGTCATGTAGCCCTTTTTGACTTGAAATTCTTATGTTAAATTTGACGTTTGCAGGCAGAAAATCAATAGCACTTTTTCCATATAAAGATGAATTTATTATTTAATTTGAAGTAAATTCTCTCAAATAGATGGCTTAATTAAATACTATTTGTATAAAATTGTTACAATTATTAATACAGAGTGTGCGAATTATACCCCTGAAAACGAATGTGGAAAAATTGCCAAAAGACATTTTTTTTTTAAATGGGAAGCGGCAACTTTTATAATTTTATCTTATTCTGCATTAAAAATAAGGTTCACTTCAAAAATTGGTAGTTTTCAAAATATTGGCAAGTTAGTGTTTTCATCTTCTACAATACATACTGTTTACATTAGTTCTTTTTTCATTAGTTAGCCATGACAGTGTTTGCAAAATTATAAATTGTCATTCGTTGAAGAAAAGTCATGCCGGGGCGCTTAAGGAGGCTTGCGCAGAGGGGCCGACTAACTGCCGTGAGGTAGGACGTAAGGGGGTGGCGCCATATGCGCTAATGTATATTCCGCAGATGTAAGGTATTCGTTAAAATAAAACAAACAGCAGACATTTTTGTTTTTCTTATAATGTTTTTGCATTAAATTGAATACAAAGGATTAATTAAGGCTTCGTTGGGAGTACTTTATTATAATTCAAATTATTTACTCCTACATTTCACTCTCAAATTTGGCAAAATTTACAACATCTTAACACAGTTTTAGAAACTTTATTTTAAAAATTAATTCCAGTCGAGCATGCATTGAGCCTTTGTTTATTTGTGTTTTAAATTTCGTTTTGATATTTCGTAAACATAAGCGGTACTATTGCTTTAACGAAACCTTGTAAAGTCCAGAATTTACATTAGCGCATAATATATGGCGCCAGCCCCTTACGCTCTCCTCACGGCAGTTAGTCGGCATCTCTGCGTAAACCCCCTTTAATTTATACAAACGATGATTATTTAAATTTATTTAGTATTTATGGGGAATGTAATAAAGTTATGTCAAGAACATGTGATACATTTGCAACTCGATATCCGCAAAAAACGGAAACCATCTACCAATACCGTTAAACGTATTATAGAAAACTTCAGAAACTTTGGATCAGTGAGGGCAAAGATTCAGGGAAATAAACCATTTATTAATAACGATAATAATGTACTGCAAATGTATCACATGTTCTTGACATAACTATACTATATGCAAGAAGTAAGGTTTCCTTTTTTTTTGGATATAAAGTATGAGGCTACTTTTTTAAAAGGCTGCCAAGCGCTCAGCAGTTCGAAGTGTGTTTTTGTTTACATTGTATACTCAATATTACTTTTTTTTTTAGCGCGGACCAATATTTTTTCTTTACGCTGGCGCATTTAGTTATGCAAAAATGTTTTGGCGAATTATGCCCAGTAATACAGAGTCGATGAGATAAAATAATGACTTTACAACCTTACGCAGTAACTACCCTTCAACCTCATATTTGCATTTAGCGCATACCCAATTAATAAGAAAAAATACAATTACTTCAACAGACAAATATCAGTTGTAAAGTAGTGTTATTGTTTTATCTAGATTTGAACGAAGTAGGGGAATTTTTTACTTAAAAAACTTACATTTTCTAAAATTTCTTTGTCTGTTAGTTTATTCTGGTTCCCGTTTTCCTTCTGCAAATACAGAAAATTCATAAATATCAAGAGAAATTGAGAATAATAAGTCTAACTTACTAAATGATCTGGTTGGTTAACTTTTACTGTTGATTTCGGTTCTATACGCTGCAAATATAAAAACTTAAATAGTTTCTATTACATTTAACAATGTATTAGTGAGTTATAAATGTGTTAATATCACTCTGAACGTATATTATTCTTACAAATAAAATACACAATGTTTCTATTAGTTGTTATTACGCCAAATCACATTATAAGCTGAGAACATAGGTTGTTAGCAACATATTGAGGATAGATTATTAAGTTAAGTTGGTGTTACATCGTTAGTTAAATATTTCTTTTTAATATCAGAGTTATGTACAAACTGTCGAATTATACTTAAAAACATCGCTAATGCACGTTGATATGCAAAATACTTACAACGAATTTATTTTTTGCTTCAAATTCTTCTGGTACTTCAATCTAAAAATGAAACAATTGTGAAAGATAATTTATTAATTAAACTGTTCAGGTAATGTATTATTTGATAATAATAATGTAATTAATTAATTCGCTTCTTTATAGCGATAATTGTTGTCAACTATATTTAGTCAACAAAAAGCAACTTCTAAATACAAATTAACAAAATATTATTATATAATAGGTAAGAGTTTTATTATATGGAATATATGTATTTTGTAAGAAGACAAAAGAGCGATAAATCTAAATATAAAATGTTATCTAATGTGCGCAATTAAGAACTTTCATGCAACACTTTATATGCATGTATTGATTTCTGTAGACAAACATTCACAATCCATAAGAAAGGAGGGATATCAACGTTTGAATAGATGGAAGTAGATCAATTAATATTTATTGTAAAAGTGTCTATTACGGTATTTCCATATATGATCAAGGTCATGGTAAACTTAATTATACCTACACAACTAATTACACTGAGAAAAAGACATTTAGAATAAAAAAACTTGGTGACAAATCAACACGAGGTGAAAGAAATCCTCGCTATAAGAGCATACCTATACAAATCTGTTGTTGGTACATTTTTTAACATGTATCAAATATAATGAACGAAAATAAGAAAAACTATAGGCAACAAATGTACATATCATTGCAAAATCAAGTAGAGCATCATATGCGGCATTCAAACTAATATAGTTAAAACGTTTTGGCAACCTACAGGGCAAAACTACGAACTAAAGACGAAGATTCCATGATACTACAAATTTTCATCAACCGCAACAATTTCAAAATAATAAAATTAAACTAATTAATTAATATTTTAATATACGAGTACTTACAGTGAGCATCTAAAGTAACGCATAAATTCATTTATTATAATTTACGTAGCGGATTAACAGAAAAATCGTTCATGGAGTATAGCGATTTTGTAAAAAGTAATAATTTGACGATATTTACTTTTGTGAATCTATTTTCATGGCCAACTCAGGTACACTTTTTTTTTAAATGACATATTCAGATACATCAAAAAATTCTCTTTTTTTCTCCGACCAGATTTTGGTGTATCTTCCTCAACCCCGTCTCCCTAACTAAACATTATTCCAATTCTGCCCACAGTGGATTGTGTTATCGGAAGCCGTTCAGGATGCTCTTGATTAAAAGGAGCACAAACACTAATTCTTAGTTTTGTTATATAATCAATAAATAATATATCTTGTATAGGTACCACCCCAAAGTTGGGTGACACAATGTAGAGAAACCCCTATCTCTAAATTAAGATATTTAATTTAAAGTTTTGCCGGCTCAACTCAAATTATCTCAGGGCGATTCGAGTTAATTGAAATGATTAAGTAAAAGGGGTTCCTGTACATTAACAACAAAAAAATATCATTTAAAAATTTTAATAATTCTTATATTAAAAATAACACAAGAAGTAACATATATTTAAAAAGCAATTCTAATACATTTTTTTTCAAACCTTAAACTAGCACAAACATTTCTGTAGGCCCTTTGTTCGATTCAATCGTAAGCTATCAACGCCAGAATTTATTACATACAATGCACATTCTATATTATACTTGTTTATATCGATACTTGTGAACATATCAAGTTACTTTACACATATATTTGTTAGACGATATTTATTTAATTACTTTCTGTTTGAACTATTTTTACAGTCTCTCCTCTTTTATTACATAAAACATTACAGTTAATAAACAATAATCATTTAAATAATACCTTATCTAAATTCTTCTTATTCATCTTCTTTTTTGTACTGTTTCCAGCAGGAACTTCGGGATGCTTATCTTCTTTATTTCTACGATGTTTTCAACGGCATCATCTGCTTGTTCTGCCACTCGAAATACAATCTTTATTTTAACAATATAACACGTTACACAATTACTTCTTAGGTGCAATTTTGATCACTACTTTACTACGTTTTCTCGGTAGTAAATTATTTATTGAAGTTATATTAACAATTACTCTTATGCGTGGTCTAATATTAGGAGTTAGCCTTTTGATACGATATTTAACGTATCTTGCTGTCGACTCTCTACTTGGAGTCTTTCTTTGCAGTTCATTTTCTGACTCGAAGTCTAATTGCAGACTCTTTCTTTTCTCACGCGTATTTCTCTTTTATATCAGAATGTCTGGGGTTCCCCGCTTTCCACAAAGTTCAGGGGTTCCCATTCACATTTACACGCACATACACGTTCATTTAGCCGCGAGATTGTATTGGAGTGTTTATCACGTTAATATAAACTCTCAGCGTCACCTTTTTTTACTCATAAACATATACAAAGCTTATGACTAATATCTACTTAATAATACAATAACACATTCATTGATTTTAAATATTATTTCCCTTGAAAATATTAATAAAAAAATATACTTAACTAAATCCTTAAAAAAATAATAAAAATTATAAAATTAATAAAGATAAATTCCAATGTGTTCAAGAAGAAATGAAATATATCATTAAAACAAAAATAAACGTACCTGGCCATAAAAATGTAATAGCAAAAGTAAAACTTTCTACAAAATCGGAAGATTTTTCTGTAAATCCTTTATATACGCCGAAATATAAATCTTTATGACTGATCACTATGGCGGCAAATATTTTTTAAATTTCCCTACAAAACCCCATCACATTACACGTTGTAAAAAATAGAATTTTTTGATCTTCCCGAATATCCCATAAAAAATGTGATACGTCATTTAGAAAAAAAAAAGTTTAACCGAGTTGGTCATGAAAATGAAATCGCAAAAGTAAATCTTTATCGTCACATAATGACTTTTATTTACAAAATCGCTTCCCCGAGCATTGTCTGTAGCTTTCGCCAGTAAAATACTATTCCATTAATGCCAGTTTCAAATTGAATATTATAGATAAAGTTATTCAATATTACTATTTCAAGGTTATATTTTGATTAATACTAGGCTGTTCTGCGTAGTAGACTATCATTTTTAGAAAAATTATATTGTTTGAATGACAATTGTAACAAATGTCAAAATGTAACTTTGACAAATATCAAATTGTGTATGAATATAACTATTTATGCCAATTCTGGAATTGGTTTTGTGGGTTATATTACTTAACAGGTAAAATCTTGCAATATCCTAAGTTTGACGCAATTCTAATTTATTGGCGCATGTCGATTGCCAAAGCGATTCATTCTATTCATAGAATCACCATCACGAAAGAAAGGACTAGAAATAAGGCCAATAATAACAAAGTATTTGTAAGTATAAGATTAATTAAACGAACGGCAATATTTAGCGATCTGGCTGTACTAAATAGAAATCGTACGACAATACGAATACTCACTGGTTACTTCGGTTAACAGCACTTTCAAAGCCAAAAAAAGGAATATTGCTCTTTGCCACAATATGTATTACACGATACGTTTTTTTTTCCAGAAAATTTGCAGCTTCAAAGCATGGTGGATACTTTATATATTTTTTCAATGCATCCTTAGAAGAACTACATCAGAAGATCAAAATAGTACGAAGTCGATGCAGATTTAGCAATAAAACTGAAGTTATTGCCTACGTTAGTGTTTTTGCCGCAGTCAAACATTTTAGGCGCAGATACTGACCAAAGATTATCGACCAATACACACCTGGATTGGACCCCAATGCAGAATTTGCATTGAAAATGAATTGACTACCAGCGTCAGCATTTGTCACCATAGCAGTCAATTCATTTGAAACTACTAGGACAAGAGCATACCAGCAATAACGCCTATATCACCACTAACTACGATTTCTCTATAAAATATAGAAATAATATGAGACTGTCGTAGAAAATCGATACGACCTTCAGTTAGAACGTGGGAGGCATTGAAGGTAATCTGCTTGTAGAATGTGATTGACAGTGTTTTTAAAGAAGAATTTACCGTTTTAATGAATCGTTGTTGCTTATTCAGTTTTAGAAAAATTCTATGCGATGGTTTAAGGAACCAATACGAAACGATGCAGAATCTGCATTAAAATTGAGGAAGATAGAGGCGTGAGTTGGAGATGTTGAAGGCCCATTGCTCGTACAGTCACTGTGGTTATTCTGAACAAGTAGTGGCCTTGGTATAAATATATGATAAGGTAACCCTTTCCGATTGCTTGCGTGGAATATCCCACCACCTGAAAAGATAAGTGAAGAAAAAAAATAAAAGAAAAAAATATGTACAGGTTGAAGAAAAATTTGTGATGATGCCATGGAGTTTTTTAATCTGCCAAGATATATGTATGAATAGAGGAGGCTATCGAATCAGTACAAATTAGCAACTGGAGACGGTGGATGCCTGATAAATTCGAATTATGGTGGAAGACTAAACCCAAAGAAGGTTGTCACTACATTGGTAATGAAGATGTATTTAATGTTATAATGTAAAATTTCTGCAAGATTTTTAATAGACCACTTACAATTTAAGACAGAATCAAATTTACGAAATGCTGTACATAGACAAAGATAGTTTCTAAAGTGGACAATATTTTTGAAAATATAGGGTCCACGTCAAGTTACTAATATGTATATTCAAATGTTATTGATGTATTTAATGATTACTGCTCTATAATTGATGCATTAACATTTTGTGTAAAGGAATTAGCCGTTCGACACTCTATTATTGTGCTAAAAATTTCCTACGTCTATGACAAAAAATTATGATGACTATTAATTTCTCTAATCTCTCTTTACTACATTCTACTGTAATTTTATCTAAACCATTCGTGTTTGTCGTTTTTTACTATTTTATTTATTTTCGGTGTTTTTTCTTCCAGCGGTTGTTATGTTTAACACAATTTAATTAGTATAATCGAATTATTCTGTTATTTCATATACGTGCCTATGTAAATTTAAAATAATCAAGATACATATTTACACAGTAACTGTTGTTTAGGGTAGTGAATAGAGTTGATGACAGAATTTAATTAAGATCTTACTGAGATACTCGACGTTTAATAAAACCATTAAGATGTGAAACATTCTATATTGCATGAAAATATTTCATTCGCAGATTCCTTTCGGAAAACATTTTTATCTTTTATGAAACTATTCTGCGATCTTCAATAAAATGCAATTTCATGTTGCTTTCTACACTGCAGTAGCAATTTAATTTTATAGGTACTGAAAGCATTCGTTTCGACAGACCGCAGCCGTTTGTAATGTAAATTACAAAGAAAACCTCTTTTCAATCTATAGGACTTAAACGATTGATACAATCAATCAGTACCCACATAAAGTAAAATAATGTATAGTATTTTAGTTAGGAAAGATTTAAATTAAATACGCTTTAGTAAAAACAATGAAATTAGTAAAAGGTTTTGAAAAGAGTGGCGTTTGCTTTAAATATGTAAGCTATAAGTGTCTCTAAAACGTACAACAAAACTTCGGGGATTATACACAATACTAAAAGTCAATTGCGCCAAGGATAATTAAAATGTTTCAAATTAACATTTAGCAAATTATAGACTACAAATCGAGTACAGTTCTTATAACAATCGTTACACTAATTTAATTTTATTTTCAAATAGAACAATTAACTAATTGACGACTCTTGCTGTTATAGTTGTTGTTACAATAAAAATTATTAGAAACCGTCAATATTCTACTTTCCGCGTACTTGACATCAATATCTAATTCCACTTTTTCATGTGGAGTTAGCGTTTTAGAGAAATCACTAAATATTTATTCTTCTTCAAATTTATCGTTGTTTATAATATTTAATTTTCATATTTATTATTTTCCATATCACTGTCATCGTGATAAGTGAGGTGATTGCCCTTATTCGCTACGATCAACAACATTAACTAGGATGTTGAAATACTGCATATAATTATGTGCTCAAGAATATCCTGATGATAAAAATTAATCAAGATCAAGATATAATTTGGATCTTGGGGAACCACGAATCGTTTGACTATAAAAAATAACTATGTATTTTGGTAAAACAATCTTGACGTTATTAATACCGTTATTCGAACCTTCCGAAGTTAATGAATATGATGTCATTGTTATAAACAGAAATACAAACAGAATAATTGCAAGAACACAAAATTTTTTTAGAAACAAGCAAATTTAAATACAGACAAATTAACAACTGCTATAACAAAATTAATTAAAGAGCTTTAATTATTTGAAAAATGTGTGACATTTCAAACATTATTGTAGTCGTAATTGACCCTAAAACATACAATTTTCATTCACATACCCATATCTTCAAATAGCTACACTAATATGTTAGTGTCAATTACATGACTAGTCAATTTCAATTATATTAACTATGAAATGGTTAATAGTAGTGTTTGATGATTAAGTATTCTTTAGTAAGAGTATCAAAATGTATCAGTTTAAAATATTTTTCAACACTCCTATATAAAACGATTTATATTAATGTATATAATATGTTTCTGTCCTTTCACAAACAATAATTACTCTATAGTGAGACTAGCTAATATGGATTTTATTCAGAAAGAAAGTGACAAATTATATCTGGACGTCCAAGAACAGAAAATGCATTGCGCGACTTTTATAAGTATTCGAGAAATTGCACAAAATATGGGAAACGATCTTGTGGTTAAACTACAGCACTACCTATTTGAATCTACTCTGGAATTGAAAAAAGAGGATAGCTTTCAAAATCGACCAATCTTAATCCATGCGTTTTTCTCTTTGGCAAATATGCTTGGGTACCTGCAACTTCCGTACTTGAAAATGGAGATCATCTAGCAAAAGTAGTGGTTGCTAGCAAACAAAGCTAGTCCATAAATATTTTATTGTTTAGATAGTTATGATATCATGAATATATAATTTAAAGAAACTTACACTTTTAAGAACTAATATACATAAAAGCACTAAAACACCTTAATCACACTAAAGCACAAAATAGGCTAAATACGTGTTTCGACAACTAAGTTGCCATCTTCAGTAGCACTGATTAAAAACCGCATTGTCTATACACCGTAGCGTAACAGAATAACACTGATTTCCCTGGAAATCGGAAATCTATTGCTACTGAAGATGACAACTTAGTTGTCAAAATACGTATTTAGCCTTTTTTGTGCTTTAGTGTGGTTAAGGTGTTTTAGTGTTTTTGTTTAGTATGAACCCATAGACTCCCGGTTTAGTTTCCAAGAACTAATATACATTTAAATATTTTACTCTACTTCTTTAACTGTAAATTTTCGGTTATCTATATATTAATAAGAATTTGACAATTTGCTGTTACCTATAACTCGGCAAACTGTGTATGTAGGTTTTTGGAACAACCGGTACACAGAAATTAATAAGTATATATGCAATTAAACTAACTATTTAAATATTAAAAAATACAGACTTACAATTAATTCAACTTCACTGTCTTTTTCTGGCATCGCCACGACCTGAAAGATAAAAAAAATATGTAAGTATCAAAACTAAAAGTGCAAAAGTGGTTTTTAAAATCGCATACAAGGTGAACTAATAGCACACATTGGCTTATATCACTACTTTGTCTTAATTTATATTTGTAATTTAGTATGTGAAATAGACATTTTCAATAATTCAGAATAGAAAGGGAACAGAAGGTATGATGATATATTGAAAATTATACTCTCCCAAATTGAAACCGATAATGGTAATAACAATAATTCTTTTCCACTAAGAAAAATGCTTCATTTAATAAATTAATAGCGCAACCATGCGAATATCATATCTAACATAATTAATACTATTTAAGACGTTAAAAATGAATCGAACTCATGTACCCGGCTTGGCGCAGTTGGAAGCATGCGTAGCCCAGCTAATTTTGAAACATCAATTTGAATCTCACAGACGGTGAAAGTTTAAAATTTAATTTCGCTATTAACATTATCGGCTGCAATTGCAAAGGATTATAATTTTCAATAAATTTTTCGCACTGAGAAAATTGTTTTATTTAATCAGTGTTCTGACATATTCGCATCTCTTAAAAATTCCAAGAAAAATATTAGATTTTATACAACGTTGCGTTGATCTTTTAAATCAAAATGTAAATTAAAATGCTGAAAAAAATGGTAACATAATAATTAGGCTATTGTTGATGCAATAAATATGTAAAAAATATTTGCAATTCAGTGATAATTTTAATGTTTTCTTCAATCTTTAAGAAGTCTCACAGTGAGAGCAAAATTCAAATTAATTTATGTTGTAGGTACCAGTTTAGATATTTTCAGGAAATAATTTTTGAAAGTGTCCCTGCTCTTAAAGTGCCGCCTGATATTTTGATAAGAAAATGTCTCGCCACTGACACATAGGACAATCTTTTAGCACTAGCCCTGTTCAGACTATCGAACATGATAGATAGATAGAGAAAAGTATTCTTTTGTGATTGATATTGAACACTATAAGAATAACTGAATACTAATCATTAATGAAAGTAATAATAATTATTCTCACAACATTTCCTAATATCTAAATATTAATTACAAGAATATTTGCTACCATGACTTATTACGCGCCTGTGAGGCGGCATAAGTTGGTGCCTCTCCGCATTCGCTGTGGAGTGAAGAAAATCACAACAAATGTAACACTAAGAGAGGGTGGTTGCAGACCACTTGACAAATATATTAGTAGTGCATCGTTAGTATTAGCAATATGCTTAAATAATGTACACCATACATTTCCAGGTCAGAACTCATTGTTAACAAAAATTTAAAAATTAATAGTTACTATTAATCCGGTATCCTCCATTATCCTTCATTAAGTCACCAGTCTAGAGTAATGTTGTAACACTGCTTACACTAAATTAATTAATTAAATGATTACGCTCTAAAAAAAATTGTTCATATTCTACCAAATAGAATCATAATTCTTAAAATATATCTAATCATAGGAGATAAAACCTAGGTTGTAATATACAGGTATATAAAATGGTGATATACCTATAGTTATACCACATGCTCCTTCAAGAGCACCTTATCAGTTATGGACGCAATAACAAATAGCAATGATTAATAAATTTAAAGTAGTATTAATCGTAAGTATTCTGACTAGGTAGTTTTACAATTGAAAAATTTTTGTTGCTGAGAATAGTGAAGCATGAGTGAGTCAGAAATGTTTTCAATAAAGAGGGACATGGGCAAAATATATTCATGTCGCTGCAATTAAAAAGGGGGAGAATTCTTTATTACATTATCAAGTAAAAAATCTGGTCGAACAAAATCTGCTTTTGGTTATTACAAGTAAAGTAGAGAAACGTGAGGCAGTAGGTTTGAAAATTGCACATGAATATTTCGGATTAACAAATTTTCTCATATTCCTGGATCAGAAGCTTCTCATGAGAGCAGTTTGACTGAAACATATGGGTGTGTTCAATTTACAGTGGCTGCATAAACTACTACTAACAGTAGTGATAGTCAGTAGAAGCGCGGTAAGGTCCCAAAGGAGCTTTAAAACATATAACATTTTGGCTAATCTGCTTAAAGAGATATCGTGAGTGCGTGGTACGACAGCTAAGACATAAGGGTACAGCACTTGACTAGAAATCAACGATGCATTGCCAAGTGGGCTGATGAAGCAGGCAAAGAAGCCAGAAAAGTTCTGGAATAAAAGAACTTGAGCATTAGAAAAGACAAACAACATGCGATGACAAGAGATAACGAAAAGATGTCAGAAACAATGGAACCAAGGAAGGACAGGTAGAAGAACACAGGCACTATATTTCAGAGTTAAGAGGAAACGCAGAGGCCTCACATCGAAAGCCATACAATTAATGTTAAGTTTATGCAATGTGAAATTGCACAAGAACTAAGACAGCCGAAGACATGAAAAAAGAGTTCTTGGCTATGGTTGTAGAGACGGTAAAAGAATGGAAAAGCGCGGAGAATATGAATGTCCTGGTCAAGGATAGTTTTCAAGTAGAAGTACAGTGGAGGATGAATACTAAAAGATGAAGTAATTGGAACTTAATAATAATAAATCGCAGGTTTGCGGCGGATGGATGGATCGGCAGTCCTCGGATAGGTCGAAGGCTATTCCTGTTTATGGCACTACAAATTATTATAAACAGCTAAACAGGACGGCAAGAGTGTACTACTGCTTGGTTATATGATGAGCAGTTTTACAAATACCGGTGGCGCTTATAAAAAGAACATTATAAATCTTAAAGCTGCAATACCAGTAAAAAAGACCTTAAAGGTCTGCTGAAGAAGCCATAATCCTGTAAAAAAGTTTCCAAGTTGCATAAAGTTCCAAATTCTCGACAAGTTGTAAAAACAATTATGAGGGTGGAGATACTTTTCTGACGATCAGTTTTGATTACCATTTTGAGGAGTTACCGAAATAATCTCTTGGTACTTATCGTGTATAATTATCCCATAAACGAATATTATATGGATATTGAATAAACATAGATAAATAAAAAACTCCATCGTTTCCAATCTTTGCATTCACGATTATTATGTAACAGACAAATAACCAAAAAAAAATCAAAAAAATATTTAACAATTTTTTCAAATTTGTATATATACTCCACTACATACTTCTATTTAATGCAAGATAATTGTCTAAGGAACTCCGAAAATTTTCGAAACTTCTGTTTACAAGACCTTTTACATAACTTTTAACGATATCCACTAAATATTTATGCGCTTACTAATTGAGGCACATACAAATTCGGACGATTGCAAGAAATAATTGTTATGCGTTTTGTTATACGGCTGGCTTATGAAATCGAATGTGAAGTACTATAAATATGCTCGTCGTCTTCTAAGCATCATCAGTTCATCGAACGTTTTATCACTAAAAGTATTATGGCATTCCAGGTAAGACGAATTACTTAGTCTTTAAAAATTAGGAGCAAACCTAAATTCAAAACGAGTTTGTGACAATAAGTGAAAGTGTTGTTTGATTAAAATATAAATGTGCGAAATTTAATTGTTTTCATGTTTTAGTAATTAAACATTTGATGTCAGTATTATCTACGTGCTATAAATGCATATTTTTATCGTTAATTTGATTGATTTCATTATATTTTCATGTAAAATGTGGAATATATAGAAAATTGTTGGTGAATATCAAAATGGCTAATTTTATTGATAAAAGTTTTTAATTAAAAGACATTAGTTTCATTTTTATTACTTTGACAAAATCGGTTATTAAAATTACATAATCATTATGCAATTTAGTTTTAGGATATGTTAGAATAATTCCCCCCAAAAGGCTTTTATGTCCATTAAACTTCGGGAGTTTATTGGTAAACACAACATACATTACTTCAAAAACATAATAATATCAAATTGGAAGAAAAATTCTAATGATTAAATGCATGATGGGGATTTTACTCTAATAAATGAGACAAAAGTGTTAATTTACTTGGCAAATCTCCTTTATTAAATATTTGTTTAATTTTTGACATACTCATTTAGACTGATCTTCTTTTATAAAAATAGTTTTATTCCTGTAAGAAATTCGAAATATATACTTATTGATATATTAAATAAAAGTAAACGATATCTATAATGCTTCTTGGGGGTGTTTTTTAAGTAAATTTATCTCTTATATTATTTGCATTCAAATACTTAAATCATTTGCAATATTGCTTTCCTCTAGTTAAAAATAGATTGGATCTCACCAATTAAATCATTTCAAAATCTACAGTCAGATATTTTGTCATATAATACTACGTTTTCATAATATATTGATATCTATCTTCTTGTCTAAATGTTGTCTATTGTTCTTCTTTTGCTAGTTCTGAAAGTAAGTGCATTTTGTAATATGCAAATGTGTTCTCAAGTATACACTTTTACAATATTCAACAACTAATCCTTACTCTTTTAAAATGGAAATGTTTTAGTATCACTTATTTTGAAATGTAAAATATTAAAACAAATAAATCATAATCTGAAATTGTAACAAATAAAATCATTTTAATAAACTTAGTATCAGCGAAAGGAACTAATAATATCTATGTATTTACGTATAGTTCTTTCAAAAATATAGTAACTTTTTATTGCATATTACGACTATTTCAAACTTTTGCAAATGTTTATGAGTATCTATTATGTACATTAAAGGGAATCGAAAATAAATTATACAATGCCCATGTAATATATATTTATGTAAATATTTATACAGGCTGTCCCAGAAATAAAAAGATTGTGTAAAAACGTACCCTCAAAATATCAAGTCTTTATTCGTGCGCAGACGGCAGAAAAAAAATAATAAAGAATTCAATTGGCCTTACGCCGACCCTGGATTAATTCTAGAAAAACTACGATTTATTGAATATTCTAAAATAATAATAATCAGCTGTTTCCGACTACAAACACATTAAAGAGCAACAACCTTCCTATTTTAAAAATAAAAGCAATATTTTATTGTCTGCAATAAAGTGGGTCGCCCATCTGGCAAAAAATATGTTTTATATGAATAAGTATGATTTAACGTTTTTTCCCGTTTTATACAAATAAAAGCGTATTTTTCTATGAATGCGTGTTCGTTTCTATTTACAAATGAGCATTCTTACGTGTATTTATAAACATACATTTTGTGTCAGGTCAGTAATGTAATTTTTATTTCTAAAAAACAACATAGAAAATTAAATTTTTGATTTCTTCGTTATTGCGGTATATTTGGGCCTGTTTCTGTTCGGACTTTACATACCTGCTACTCTTTTTTTTTATTTCTGGGACACGCTGTATACAACTAAAATTAGCCTTGGCAATTGTCAGAATCGCCATAGTCAGTAAAAGATAACAGAAAGTTTCTAAATTTAAGTATTGATATCTTATTAATAACCAATTAAAACATGGGATTTAGAAATATAGTAGCATTTAATTATACCCAAATACGATCCTTTTGCACATTTGTAATTCGACCTTTCAAAACATACCCCCGCTGTGCTCATGTTCTTGGTCATAATAAACTTAATAGTTTTAATGCTTTAGTCAAGTCGCTATATCGTTGAACGAAATACACCAAACCTCACCTTACCTTACTCTGAATGAATTTTATTTTACTTAGTCTTTCCCTCACAAAGTTTTTAAGAACGTAGGCATATAAAAGGCTATAAGATGAAAACGGAGATAGATTTATTGCTATTTCGTTATTTAAATCGCTATGTTTTTGACATTGCAATTTTCGATTTTTCTTAGTATTTGTTGCTATATGTTACCTCAAACTATAAATTATGCTAATTATTCTAACGCTTGCGTTGATAACTGTCATTTCTTAGCTACCGAAAGATATTTTGTAACTTTCCAAGATACCATACCCTATTTTAATTGTAGAAAACATATTTTTATAAAAAATGTTGCTATTTTTATAATTATTCTAATTAGTGGATAAACTACTGCTCTAATTAACTAAATTGATGTATTCTACGCTTTGGAATTAATTGATTCAAATTGCACTCCATAATGTATAATCTGAACTTTACATTCAATATATTGAAAGATATAATAGTTCTATTAAAAAAAATCCACGGGAATTATTCGGTAAGCCGTATATCAAATAAAAAAAAAACGGGATAATCAATATCAATATTTTAAAAATTAATATTCAAATTAAAATTAATCTATATTTAAAAAAGATAATGAATGAAAGTATATTAATGCACTGTGATTAATTGACTCGCATATGCTTCTGGAATTTAAATATTAAAATAATCACTATAAAATACTTTATTTTAATTACTTGTATTCACATAGTCAATTATCTCGTCAAATATATATTTTCAAATTATTTTTAATAGAATTTCTGGTTTTGTTGCGTTATTTATGTTGTTTGATAGAGATAAATTATTGAATTTCCAATTTATCGATTACATACATTAATAATGTATGTAAATTACTCTACAAAAGTAGTTATTTGAAAATCTTGTTCGTAAAATATGTATATCTATTTCTTTCTTTGCAGTTTGTGTTCTTAGCTGCTTTGATAGCAGTTGCCAGAGGAGGAGTAGTGGCCCCAGTGGCGAACGTAGCCATTAGTGCCAAGCTAGCCGACTCAGAATATGATCCCGCGCCTCAATACACTTTCGCATACGACGTTCAAGACGCCATAACTGGAGATTCCAAGAGCCAAATCGAAAGTAGAAACGGAGATATCGTCCAAGGGCAATACAGCCTTAACGACCCTGATGGTACAAGACGTACGGTCGATTACACCGCTGATCCAGTTAACGGATTCAATGCAGTCGTTAGTAGATCTCCCCTTGTGCAGGCTGTGGCTCCAATCATCGCCAAGACTGCAGCTCCAGTAGTAGCTGCTGCACCAGCTAGATTCGCTGCCGCTCCGGTTGTAGCCGCCGCACCAGCTAGACTCGCTGCCGCTCCAGTAGTAGCCGCTGCACCAGCTAGAATTGCCGCTGCTCCTCTCGTCGCGAATGTAGCCGCTCCAGTGGCATACACTTCTTCGGTGTTTTCTAAAGTGACAGCTCCAGTGGCGTATACAGCACCGCTAACTGCTCCATTAGCTTATTCAGCACCGGCAAGGATCGTTTCACCGTTTGGATATTCAGCACCGTTTACGTACGCCGTTTGAAACGATATCTATTCCATTTAATTGGTCCTGTATATAATGTTTGATACTAAATACATATAAAATATTCATCAATACGTATCTTATTATTTACCCATTTCTTTAAAAAATTCTTGGATAGTTTTAAGTAACTTTTTTTGGTGTCTACTTCTAATTATAGTCATAAACAAATTCTTTAGTGGTTCAAGTTTTGATCAATGAATACAAACATTTACTCAAAGTAGCCAATGTGTCATGACTAGAGCATTCGCCTTTTCAATATATTGGATTCAGAACGTTTCAGTGCAAGCAAGTAATCAGGAAACATTTCGGTTTACAAATTCATTATTAACAATACTTTTATGAACCCTTCTCTTTTGGTTCGTCATGAATATAAATAAGACTTGTAGCAAACATTCCTTCCTGTATTTAGTTCGAACTTATTACACGAGACCTGTCTTCTTGCCATGCAATGAAAAAAATCTTTATCAGAGTTTTAAAGATGGAAGTTGCTCTGTCGATTCCTGCATGGTACTCCTCTTCTGCGAAAGATAAAGGGAAAATTGAGAAAACGCCCAAAGTGTTGACGCATGAATAATCTATCGTATTAATCCTTTCTGTTCGTCAAGTTTCATTTTAGCACTAGAAAAATAGATTTCCCGCAATTATATAAAAACGTTTCAAATTGGATCTATTTATGAGATGTTTTAAATACTACACATACATATCTAGTCTACAGATTCAGTGACACTTGGCTTTGGTTTTGCTAGCCTTTCCAGTCTGTGACATCTAGCTTCTTCAGATTTTTCTTAAGTTGCTTCAGCGACTTTCTAACACTGTTCACGTATCGCTAAACTTGGCTAAACTCATCCGTCATGGCTTTCATGCTTGGAAGATTCAGATGCAAATACATCTGATTCCTGGCACTCACACTTTTTTGAGCAGCTCTTCTAATTCTGATTCCGTATTCTCTGTGCTTCTAATTTTTTTATAGTCTTTAGTTTCTCTGGTGATTTTCCATAACTATTAATTTTCACATCTCAAGTTTGCATTTCTTTTTTTCATTCATTGCTGAATTTCGTATGAATTTGTGACCATGAGTCTTAATACTGTTTATATATTTTGAAATCATTATAGTTAATTAAACTTGGTCAATAAATAACATCAAACCATGGTTGTGAAATGTATATAAAGCATTTTTAAATATGATCCGGTATGTCAGGTAGCAGCGGGTTTCTTTCGAAATATAACAATTATCAGATACCATATCTTAAATATTTTTTTATTAAGAGCAACCAATGATTTTAGTATAAAATTGGTGAAGTAAACTGTTGACGTTGTCATCCACATTTCTATTTTCAAGTAAAATAGTTATTATCATATTAGAATAACAACACAAAGTTTTTAATGTATCCAAGAATTTGTATTCAATTTCCTAATCTTGTAATAGCTGATTCAACATATGACTAATGTTGACTAATTTTCAATATCGGGGTGAAGAATAAAAAGGAAAAAGAATATCGAATGGAAAATACAACAACAAATTAATTTAAAAATTTTGCAGGAAGTGCAGATATTAGTTAGAACACGTCATTATATTTAAAAGAAAGGCTAGAAACAGAATTCAAAAACAAAAATTTCAGCTATCCATAACTCATTCCAGTTAATTTTAATAGAAGAAGTAATTATTACACCAATGGTTTCAAATAATTGGAACAAATAGGACCTTCTCGATAACCGTGCGATTTTTTACTAGCCAAAGACCAGAATTGGTGTTTGGCTAGCAGCGTTTAAAGGAGCAATAACTGGTGAAATATAGAGAGTAGAACGATAAACCCCTTATTAATCAGTTATTAATCAGTTACATGATAATGAATGTTCCGAAGCATTTTTCAAACAGGAAATTAATCCAAAATGTATGGTTCAACAAAGATGTGATTATCACTAGGGGGCGGACACGAGTGGCCGATGACTAAGCGCCCATGGGCGCACTATTGAAATTTTCTAATTATAAAGAGGTTTTAATTTTGTTTATATAATTGGACAACAAGTGGCTGGTGATCTATAAAATACAAAATACCTTATTATTTGTTCATTTTCTCTTCTGTAAGACTTGTTCTCTTTGAATTAAGTACATCCTTGTAGATAGAAAACGTCCTTTCTACATCGCAACTAGTTATAGGTGCGTACTGGAAATATTATTTTATTTCAGCGTATTTAGCATACACAATTGCCGCAATGTTATTAAATCTGGATTTCGATTAAAAATTGCGTCTAACTTTTGCCGAAGGCCACATCCGAAGTCACTTCGAATACTTTTGAAATTATCAATAGCCACATCTAACGCGGTTAATCCATTTTTTAGTTTGAGGTTTCGATTTTCAAAATATGTGATTAGTTTAGGCAAAAGTTCCAAAGTGTTCCTGAAGGAATAACAATTGATTTTTAAATTTAGGATTTGTGTTAGTTCCTTGCACTTAAAAATACTTCTAGCATCGTCATTTAGACATGTAACGAAATTTTGTAAACTATCGCAATTCTCTGCATAAAAACTAGTAGCTTCCAGCCATGTTCCCCATTTAGTTATTACTGACGAGGGTGGCAGTGATAAAGATGGAAGTTTTTCCCTGTAAAGAGCCACTTTCGATGGTGCTTTTCGGAAAACTTTTTTTAAAAGCGGATACAAGTCTATCAACTTCCGAATAGTTGTCTCTGATATATTCACAGATTCTGTGGAGAGCATGTGCTACACAGGTAATATGCAGCATATAAGGATATGTTTCCTTCAATAGTCTGCCTGTTTCTAACATATATGTAACACCGTCACTAACAAATAAAAGTATTTTTCCCTGTTCCTGTCGTCCGAATGAAGCATGTTGTTCCTCGCCAATGGTTTTAGCGATTGTTTCCTCATCAACTGTATTTATAACTTTAGATGCTATTACATACGCGTTATATGGAATAGCTGGATGTACTCGCAGTACACCAGCTACAACATTTACCACACAGCGTCCTAATAATTGGCAGTTTCGTCAGCACTTATCCATAGGTACTGATTTGAAAGATATCTTCTAATACATTCTACTGTTTTCGGAAGCACTTAGAAACAAGATATTTACGTAAGGTGGATTCATCAGGAACATTTCGACCAGTATATTTTTGAAAAAATGTTTTGAAAGTGAGATTGCCAAGATGCTTTAATAGGATATTAGCCGCCATTAAAGCTTCACAGAGTTCTTCGTTAAAATTGTCAGTTTTCAACGGGTCCAGTTTCCGCGTAGGTTTTAGCGATGCTAAGTGACGTTGTACGTGCGATTTTTGGGCATTCTGTAACGATATTTTGCAGACTTTGCAATAAATATCGGAATCACTGACAATGGACATACAATCTGTATGACCCTCAATTCAACTCCCCATTGTTTCACGATGTATTTCTCGACGTTCTTTCATATCATATCTGAAAAAGTAACATAAACAATGTTCTGGATCTAAATAAATAACGAAAAATGTACGCGTATGTTATTGAATCTAAACGAAATCCAGTGCACACTTACGTCTAGATAATTGGGAGAAGTCGATTCAATGAAACGGGATTAAACAGGAAGTATTACATAAATTACGAAGTACGTAATTAACAGTCAAAACAATGAAAAAACGAAACTAACTTAAGTATGAATAGGTATACACACATATATAACTTTATTTATCATGCCAAATATAAGGTAAATATAATAAATTTTAGAAACCTCTGACGCTCCTATATCTACGCCGATGAAAATAGGATATTTACGAGTAAAGTGGACTTTTTTTTTGTGTCGTTTTCCCGTCAGCATGTGAGTCAATAACAGATGTTGCAGTTCACCATATGAATAATGCTATTCAGTAAATGTGTGTTGTTTACATTATTTCTTTGCTCCATTGTAACTCCGTCGTAGTTTAAACCTCCTAATTATCACACTTTAATTTTGAGGCTAAAATTGTGTTATTGTCTTCTTATTCCGTTGCCCACGTTTTGTCCATTACTCAAAGGAATATTTTCAGGGCTTTATCTACCCTTTGCATTACATGTAATACACTGATATAGGAGAGTCAATGAAGTGTTGAAAGAAAAAGATACGATAATAATAAAAGAGACTACTGATGAAATTTTCTAGGTCTCGAGACTGCTCACAAATGAGGAGTTTGTCTATATATAAACATATTGTTCACATTTTAAACCAATGATCTTATTTGCTACCACCATATCGTATCCTCTATCCAGTGAACCAACGTCCTCATTTCAAATCGCTATATATATTCCATAGACTTAACTCTAGGTTCCAAACGCAGCATACTGAAAATTATATGTTTTCAAACTGACACATTTATTTATTGCAAACGCTATATAAACTACAAAAATTCTATAACTCGCTTGTTTTTTGAGGCTATTGTTATTCCAGAATTCCCTGTGTTCTTCTAATAAAAATAAAATTATAGATAACGATATAGATGGACAAGTGGAAATAAGAAAATCAGTCAGCAGTGTTTTCTGCAAACAAAGAAAAATTACAGCAAGAGAATGAGGAAAGCAAGTGAGTTATCTAAAAACCTTGATGTTATGTTTTGATAAAGAGTAATTCCATTTACTTATTTTGCTTATTGTGCTTCTTTCTATAGGAATTCAATATTAGTTTTCGCACATCATCAGCAAATGCCTGCAGTTTAAAGTGCAGATTGAAACATTAATTAAAACAGATGAAAAGGAAAATGCCTTTATCAACAGAATTGAAAATCTGCAAACTCAGGTATTAATAGTTTGTTTTATCTATCACTGATATCTGAATCTTATAGGAGTTGCCAACAAAATCGATTCTGCTGATATAAATTTTGTTGGAAAATGTTCATGTTGCTGACAGAATAAACATAATTTTATGATAATTGACTTTGATGCAACTCATCTCTCTCAGATGCCAATCATCAAAGAAACAGATCTTACATTCTCGGTTTGCTGTCACTCCTTTATATATACCTGCATATCGGATATTTGGAAGGGCGCAAAATGAATTGCAAAGGCAAACTGATTTAGTTAACCAGAGACATCATTACGATATATAAGAAAATAAACGAAAGGTTTTTCAGTTTGAAAAAGAGTTTTTGCGGATCAGAAATACAAAGGTAAATTACCATTTTATAAAACAGCATAATTATTAAAATAAAATGTCGAAACTCAGCAATGCACGACAGTTAAAAAAGAGCGAGAATTGTGTTACTACCTGGAGGAAGACCGTGGATTAAAAATGTAATTTTTGTTATTAATTTCTTTATATCAAGAAATAAAGACAAATAACTTTCAATGCTCCAGGTTATTATGTCATCGTCGCGTCGGTTAAATGTTAAAACACATACCTAGAAAGACTATAGTTTTGCTAGCAATGATTTACAATTCTATGTTAAGATTATGTTACTTTCCTATACCATGAAAACGTGCTCAGATCATCCTTGTTGCAAAACCTGGTAAATATCCCTGTAAACTAACATCTTATCATAATATATTCCAAAGCGTCATGCGCAGAAGGTTCAAAAATTCATCCATAGATATTCCATACCACCAGTTTGGATTACGGGAAAAACACTCGACCATCCAACAAAGTAATATATTATGGAAAACTTGAAGGCTTTCGACAAAGTATGGCACGACGCATAAGTTGAAGCAGAAGCTACCAGATCAACTACATTTAATAATAAAACCCTACCTCTCTGAAAGATACTTTCAAATTAAAATCAATAAGATATTTTCAACATATCAACTTACACAATCAGGAGTACAACAGGGTAGTGTACTGGGACCATACTTGAATCTATTGTTCACCGCTGGTGTGTCAGTTATTATATACACCCACATTGCAACCCTTTCTGGTTACACAGCTATCCTAGCCATAAATGAAAACCCTACAGAGGCTACTAACAAACTACATCACATAAACGAACTAGAGCTCCCAGCTCCAGTCAAGTGAATTCAGACCAGTTTTTTTTATTATTCCAATGTATATTTGAGTAGACTATAAGTTTATAATTAAAATTTATATAAAAAAAAGTATTTTTTTTAATGGTTAATGTATGTTTATTATAAGTTTGTGAATTTTGAATTCTTCCTTATAATATATATATTGTCTGTTTCTACTATTAAAAATACCAATTATGATATATTTTCTATTTTTTATAATAAAATACATTACCGATTAATGGCAATAATGCAAGTTATTCGTTCTGTTGCCTAAAAATCGTAATAAATTCCTACGACTTCTTCAAACGCAATAAAAATTTGAATATTAAGAGAGATGGTAGTAACAATGTTTCGATATTTCAAAATTGTTTCTAGAGAGACTCTGCACCCTGTGTTTTCTCAATCCAAAGAAAAACCATCATACTACACACAGCCCCTTTGGGGACAAAAAATACAGATTTGTGAAATTTTGGGTTAATGGTGTTTACAACAAACTACTCAAATATACTAGTACAGGAAAGTTAACATAACCTCTCAATATTTGACAAATCCTTTTGAAAACAAGCAATGTAGAGTTCGTGGTGACTAACGTGGAACATTCATATCACCTGCATTATTAGCATATGTGATATTTTTTGTATTAAAAATTTACCTGAAAGATTGATTTTACACCAAATCTACAACTATCAAAATTTTACGCCATCAATATAATAGCATTCCATGTGTCCAATTTTATATCAAACTTGTAGGCCAACCCATAGAATAATGTAATTGACGACACGATATTTTAGAATTATATTATTATATTAGGAACATCTAGACCAAAAGTATATAATGTTAAAGAGTTTTCAAAAGCGGTCTAAAAGTGTACATGCAATAATATAATATAAAAATAGTATATATTAATTCTAAATGGCGTCTTAATGAAAAACGATCTATGCGGATGTAATAATTTAAATTAAGCGCGCTAAATTAAGTTCAAACTAAATGGAGACATCTATTCACGAATAATGTAAGCTGTAATGTTGTAACCCCTAGTCATATAATCACCAATACTTGTGGCAACTACAAAAGCAATAAATGCCAACTAAATAGTCAACGGTGTAATTTAATTTGGCAAGCGAAATTTATTGGAGAGCACCTCTTAATTTATGTACATTCTGATTTTAATAAGCAGGTTTTCCATTCAAATATGTACTATGCTGATTTAATTAAATTTAAATTAATTACATATTCTCCGTTAATAAACTCACAACCCAGATATTGCGAACATAAAATTCATACCGGTTAAAATTACTCTGCGCGTCAGCATGCCGTGCAGGATGATGTGCATAGAATTAAACTGTTTAATATTCATGCATGTTGTTTGTCTGCACACGCCCAGTTGATTGGTAAAAGTCTGTGTTAATAGACTGTGTTATACAATATGCTATTTTGTCAACATAAAACACTTATTGTTCTCTATACTGCGTGCCAAAACGAGCTGTTCATAATATGTACATGTCGAGATGAAAAATTTTGTAGAGTTACGCATTGCATTTGAAATACTCTATTAAACAAGAAAACGAATTTTTATTAAATTTATGGGCACAATTTAATATAGTGCATAATATTTGGTGAAATAATAGTTATAAATAAAATACTAGCTGACCTGGTAGACGTTGTTCTGTCCTTTCCGGTAGGTGACGCGATGATATATAATATATAATACATCATAACTTGGCTACAGCGCCACCTATGGGTCCAGATTTGTGATTTCTTCTTTTTTGGCACTAAACCAACATACATTGCAAATATGAGTCATCTTGATTCATAAATTTAGAATTTGTTTATAACTTGATTACAGCGCCACCTATCGTATCCTAGCATAGCTTTGAACTATCATCTCGGACAAGTCCTTCAGAAGGTACTCGGTCACTAGCAGACGCATCAACGACTATATGTATATAAAAAAAATTCTAGCACATTTTTTTTCAATTGAAAACATTCAGTTGCGTTATTCCATCGCGAGTATAACGAACAAAATTAAAAAAAAAGTCAACCAAATATATTGTTCCTATAGTCAGTTATGATCGGGAGTGCATACAAAAAATATGATATTTGTAGTTTGTCCAAATTTTCCGACTTTCATTTGTAATTGTCCCGAATTCTTTTCCTGAAAACTTTTCCAGGACTATAACAAACAAACCAAAAAAAATACGCATATCTATCGTCCGACTCGTTAGTTATGGTTTTGAGTTCATACACAAATCCAATAAAAAACAACATTTCTTTCACAGTTTTGCCTCAAGTTTCCAATTTTCTGGGAAATTTTGACAATTTCTCTTTCTCTAAAAACCTTATTCGGACTATTTCGACAATTTTTTTTAAAAAAATTGGCCAAATCGGTCCAGCCGTTCTAAAGAAGAAGCCTCTGTACTATTATACATTACTTTTTGGAAGTGCGTATAACAGACTCGCAGAGGTTCTGATGAAGTTTCCGAACAGAGGAAGTATTTGCCATCTATCCATATCACCTTTCTCTACATATTGTTCAACTGTCCGGCAGAAGGCGCCATTGTACAGATAAAAAATGAATTTCTCATACGTGTATGCGTTTCAAATTATACAAAAGTTGTTCTAAACTAAGATTTAAATACTTTCATCTTCTGAAAAAATAAACAAAATCCTACTGTACTACTTCTATTCTCTTAATAAATCTCTATAGGATGCATACTTGGCGAAATTTTCGAAAGAAAGTGCTACTCGCTAAGAGTAAAAGTGTTACTTCCTGTCGAATTTTTAAATTTCTTCCAATTGTAGCTCTAAGTACATTTGTACCCTTGATAATTATATATAGAATGCATAATTTACGAGATATTTGCAAAAATCGCTATTCGATAAGAGTAAAAGTGTTACTTCCGGTCTGAATTTTGAAATTTTTTTTATACAAAAGATATTGAAAATTATGTTGTAAATACTTTTATACTCGTAACGTACTTGTCTAAAAAGCATGACTTGCGAAATATTCGCAAAAAACTGATTTTCGATAAGAGTAAAAGACCTACTTCCAAAAATATTGCAAATCCAATTCTAAATACTTTTATACTCTTGATAAATATATATAGAATGCATAATTTAGGACATATTTGCAAAAAAACGCTACGCGGTAAGCGTAAAAATGTTACTTCCGGTCTGAATTTTGAAAATTTTTTTATACAAAAGGTTATTGGAAATTAAGTGTTATATACTTTTATACTCGTAACGTACCTATCGAAAAAGCATGGCTTGCGAAATATTCGCAAAAAACTGATTTTCGATAAGAGTAAAAGACCTACTTCCGGTAGGAATTTCGAAAAACCTTTTTAATAAAATTCTTCTCAAATTTAATTTCAAGTACATATGAATTCTTTATAAATTTGTTTAAACTTAGTAGTTGACGAAATATTGGCAAAATTCAATTTTTTCACTGTAGTAAACTACTACTTCCGGTTCACCGATTTTACTGAAAAACTAGCCAGATCTCAAGAGGGAAATTATACACGTAAATACAAAATTTGGTATGGATATCTACAGCGGTTTGACCGCTATCGTGATCACACACAGAGAGACAAAGACAGATACACACACACACACACACAGGCAGAGAGAGAGAGAGAGACGGACATTTTTTAAAACCCACTTTTTTGGTATCAGGAGACTTCAAAACGTGGACATCTGTAAAAATCTCGAGGTCGAAAATTTTCGTTTTCACAATACTTCCTTATACAACGTATAAGAATGTAAAAAATGAGGTGTGGCCACCACACGACTTTCTTAGGCGTATGAGCGTTTCAAACTATACAATTTTAAGAATTTCTTACACAAAAATTATTCAAAATCCTATTCTAAGTACTTCTACTCTCTTAATAAATCGCTATAGAAGACATACTTTGAAAGATATTCGAAAAAAAGTGTTACTGCCTTAGAGCAAAAATTGTTACTTCCGGTATGAATTTTGAAATTTCATTTATACAAAAAATATTGCAAATCTAGCATTAAATAGTTTTGTACTCTTGATAAATATATATAGAATGCATAATTTATGACATATTTGCAAAAATCGCTATTCGATAAGAGTAAAAGTGGTACTTTCGGTCTGAATTTTGAAATTTCTTTTATACAAAGGCTATTGAAAATTATGTTTTAAATACTTTTATATCCGTAACGTACCTATCTAAAAAGCATGATTTGCGAAATATTCGCAAAAAACTGATTTTCGATAGGAGTAAAAGACCTACTTCCGGCAGGAATTTCGAAAAACGTTTTAAATAAAATTGTTCTCAATTTTAGTTTTAAGTACGAATGAATTCTTTATAAATTTGTTTAAACTTAGTAGTTGACGAAATATTGGCAAAATTCGATTTTTTCACTGAAGTAAACTAGCACTTCCGGTCTGTCGATTTTACTGAAAACCTAATCAGATCACTAGAGGGAGATTATACCCGTAAATACAAAATTTGGATTTGGTACCTATAGCGGTTTGACCGCTGTCGTGGTCACATACACACAGACATTTCCTAAAATAGTATATTAAAATACAAGTTTCACAAGACACGATTTTTGCGCAAGCGTTCAAGTTTACAAAACGAGCCGGCTAGCACCGGAATAGAAAAACCACTTTTTTCTATTCCGGTGCTATAAAGTTCACTTTACGACACCCGTTTTGGTTGCATAAAGTATTACTTTATAGCACGCTAATTTTATTTTTTTGAAGTTGGTAACAAAAAAAATGGAACCAAATCGTATTTAAATGTCAAAATATAAGCCTTTAAAGTAACAAAAATGTGCAATAAAATTGTACAAAGAATAAAAAGCACACATGCTAACATTTCACTTACTAATTAGCAATATAAATTGTTAAGCAGAGTTGGATGATAAGTTTTCGGATGCTACTATTGACATTTACTTACCATGTTGAATAGTACAACTGTTATAAAAGTTTGTTTTGATAAATATGTAGAGGTTTTGTGGACAAAAGAATTTGTAAATTGTCTTCTGCTATTTTGCGAATCTCTGGGGGCGTACAGTTATTTATTTCGTCCTTTTTGTTGATAATTTGAAATAATTTATTGTATAAATCAGTCAGAATTTTAAACACAATTATATATAGCACCACCGATATTCAAATATTTAAAACGTTCTACTTAAAAATCAGAGTAACCAACTTCAAAAAAGCAAAATTTCTAAAATATTCGAACAAAACATGTCTCTTATTTTAAACTTTTTTGAACTTTTAATAACCGAAATAGAAAAACAGTATAAAATATACGTTTCATAAGACATTTTGCGCACTTGTTCTTTAGAAAACTCGCCTAGCGGCTCATTTTCTAAACTTGAACGCGTGCGCAAAAATCGTGTCTTATGAAACTTGTATTTTAATATACTATTTCGGTATCAGGGTACTTCTAAACGTGGATATCTGCAAAAATCTCGATGTCGAAAATTTTCATCATGTTACTTGTATGTTGACTCATTATTGTGTACAGTTTTTTTTATTCTATTAGTATGATATGTGTATTCATGTTACTGTAATTAGTTATTCGGAAGTTTTCTTTTTTCTGAATTTTATTTTTACACTATTTTGTACCTGACATGCCATGTAAGTTTTTTGATGGCGAAATAAACTACTACTACTACTACTATAAATGTCCCTGTTGTTCACTTATAAATCTCTGATCTGACCGGAGTAAATTTGGTTTTAATTATTTAAATAGTGGTAAAAGGTGACACAAAGTGAACATTTACCGTTTCACTCTGACACTTAATTGTAACTAAAAGAAACTGAATATAAAAAAAAAACTTTGGGCGAATTGTACCTAACAATGTATATTTTTGAAACCTTACAATATGTTTTGTACAGCTTCGTCGGCTAAAAAATATTTTGGAGCTCAGTTACTTGTAAATGCATAAGATGTTGAATCCTACAGAGGCCTATTAAGCCTATAGTTTACATTTGTCGATTTAGAGAGCCAAGTGAAATTAACCCAGTAATTCGACACAGCACTCTATTATCTTGTATTTCTGTGTATATTTGTTTCTTTTCTTAGAGATAGTGAAATAAAGTATTGTTAGTTAAATTTTAGCATATTCGTGTTAGGGTCTCATAATAATAAAGAAATGGTATTTGGAATGACTTCAGTGTGTATGTGTTTAATAGGTTCGTCCTAAATGGATCAAGCTAGCGAGACCGTACTCTCAACTTGCTAGTCCTATTTATAGTAGCTGATTGGTAGGGATCGGCGGTCAGGAGAACATTATAGGACTGGACTTAAATGAATAACGTAACTCGAAACTGGCCACGGCAATATTGATGTCATATTTAATATCTTTTTTTTTAGTGTAAAATGTAGCTTGTATGGCAATTGTAAGTGATTAATTAATGTTTAATTGCTGACTGCTCTTAATTTGTAAATTTTCTGTGGTTTCTAAAATTTGATAAAGCAATAAATTGCGCTTCATCATTTCTGTCCGTATTAAGACAGTAATCAATCATGTATTGTATATAATAGGCAATTATTAACATACAAAAAACTTCGACACATAATTAATGTAGCTGAAAAAATTATCAAACATTTTAAACCGTATATAATATTGCAGAAGAAGAATACAATTCTCTTACTGTAAGTAATGTATCCAAGAACAAAGGACAAAGCACCTTTACTCCATCAGTGCAATATTCATATAAAGTTCATTGCTTGAATGTGAGGGTATTTACATCGGACAGACTTACCGACTCAAGCAAAAGCAAAGCAAAGAATCACAATAGCAATTGACGCCTTCTGTGCATTATTAGTTCATGCTAAAGAATTCCGTTATATTTAAATATGATGATATTGCTAGGGATAATTAAAATTAAAAAATCAGGTGTAACCACCACACGACTTTATTAAACGTATCTGCATTTCAAATTAACAAAAGTTTAAGTTTTAAATACTTTAATATTCTTAAAAAAATAAACCTGTAATTGTCTTTCTTCATGTCCGAATTTTGAGAATTTTTTTATACAAAAATTATTCAATATTCTATTCTAAGAACATTTATTCTCTTAATAAATCTCTATAGAACGCATACTTTATCAGATATTTGCAAAAAAGTGCTACTCGATAAGAGTAAAAGTATTACTTCCGGTGTGAATTTTGAAATTTCTTTTATAAAAAAATCATTCCAAATCCAGCTCTAAATACTTTTGTGCTCTTGATAAAACTATAATTAGTTGTTTTACTATAATTTCCCAATGTATGAATATTATTTACATATTACTGAATCAATGCGCACTTTGTGTGCTATACTGTACTGACGAAGACTAATGACTCTGTAACACGTGTATGCTGCACCTAGAAATTTCCAGTAATTCGTTATTCATTACACATTTCCGCCTTATCATCTTTCTATATTTTGTCGCTCATAGGACATTTAGGACAAAACATAAAAACATTATGAATATGTAAGTATTTAAAACTTGATTTTTAATACCTTTTTTTAAAAAAAAAAATTCAAAATTCGGATTGGAAATAACACTTTTTTACTTCTAGCGAATAGAGATTTTTTGCAAATATCTCGTAAATTATGCATTTCGTATTATTCTTGTTTATTAATATCTGTATTTTGTTTTCAAGGTCAATCGTAAAAGGAAAATTACAGCTATCTTCATGTCGATCTAGATATGTAATTTTTCAATTCCATGCAGATACAGTAAGATTTCCGCTTTTTAAAACTATAATTGTGAAGATGTTATATTTTCATGTTACAAAGCCGTTTCAGTGAACATTATCTCACCTAAGAGGTAATAAAGTTTCTAATTTATTTATCGCGAAACCATGTTTCGGTGTACGTATTTATCAGGTTAAGTGTTTCTGATAAACATATATTCGATTCGTATACCAGCTAGAACACAAAACCGTTCTTGAAGATATAAGTTAGGACCTTTACCCAAATAGAGATTTAATGCGGGTAGCAGTGAAAGTTGTTACAAACAAAGTTCGGAAGATAAACATTGAAGTTTACCTTCTACATCAGTATGTCTTAATTTAGTTTGCCAACCTAAAATTATATTAGGCAACATACATCTACTGCGTGTAATCATAATAAATTGAGTACGCGTCAGGTTATACGAACTTGGGTCGAAGTAACCGGTTTTCTGTGTTTGATCGGGAAAACAATTAAAACGTTTGAAATTAACTACATTTCTTTGCACTTCCATACAGATATTATTGAAAAAAAACTTTCAATAATAGCATACATGGTTTGTGTCTCTTTTATTGATATAGATTATTAAGATAAAATCTTCTAGACACACCAACAGAGCTAGATATACAGTGGGGACATAAAGTAACAGAGGAAAGGCAAGGCAAGACAAGATCCTTGATTTATTAGGAACGACATCCAACTGCACCACATGCCGAACAATACCGTCATAGGTGTTAAATTACGCATGAGTAACAAAACAAAGAAAAATAATAACTCTGAATTGTGTAAATTAAAAATGAAAATGAAAGCTACTGGGTATAGAGCAGGCGCAGATACGTGTTTCAAACTTGTTTAACAAATAAGTCGGTATTGATTGCAATCTGGTGAAGTTGGATGTCGTCCCTGATAAATGAAGAATTTTCTGACGGAAACACAAATGGTAGCATGCTTTCTTAATTGTCATTTTGTTACTTGGTTACTATATTTATCAAGACAGATTCTTTACGTCATGATTACAGGAGTTCAATTTATACATTTCTTGAATATATTGGTTGTATGTACATATCTATACATATATGTAATATAATATCACAATATAATGCTTTAGGAATATCAGTTGGGTCATAATACTGGTTGCATGATGTTGATATTAAGACAAACATTGTTAGTTTAGATATATTTTCTTAATCGTACGAAATATTAGGAACTTACATATATTTCAGTGCAACGTATCTCCAAACTGCATAGTTTAATTTCAAAACATCAACTGATCAGGGCAAATGCATTTAGGGTTGAACGTTAAACAAAGAAAAAGTAAAAGTAACTTGTTTCACATGTACATATACCATAAAATAAGAATGAGGTTTAATAAGTGTAGTTCTATAAAATAAATCAGTCTGGATTTCATACGATAGCAACTTTCTACAGATATTTGATGTTCTCGTTAAGTTTCTAATGAGAAATACCTAAAGCGCATCCTATAGTAAGTTATACGAAAATACAAGCGAAAAACACAAATAATGTTAAGAAGTTTCTCAGTTATATAGATAGCATACTTATTGACCATTTAACTTTAAAATAATTTCCAAATAATTTACAAACTTGTAACTATTTTAAATCTTACTATTTAGAGGCACATTTTTGAAAAGAGTAGAAATATTTCTATTTTATTGTGGATCACTGATGAAAATAAATAAAGAAAAGAGGCCCTAATATCGAGCCCGGCGGTAAGTCAGTTTTGACTTTAGTTTGTTTATTTCTTTATGACTCTCACCATAATATACTTTTTACTTTCTCATACGTAGAGAGTATTGTGATGAACGTTGTTGTTTTTGCAAACATGTCTACTCTCTCTCTGTCTGTTTGTCTATATGTGACCACAATAGCAGTCAAACGGCTACAGTTATCAAACCTTATATTTAGGAGTATAATCTTTCTATTGAGATTTGACTAGATTTTCAGTAAAATAGGTATACCAAAAGCAATAGTATACTTCAATAAAAAAATCAATATTTATTAATATCTCGTCAACTACTAACTTTAGACAAATTTCAAAAGAATACAAAAGTACTAAAAAAGGAATTCTAGGAAGATTTTTTTTTTTTGCAAATAACTCTCAAATTATGCATTCTATACAGGCTTACCTGGAATACAAAGGTATTTCGAGCCCAAATTGGAACAATTTTTATTTATAAAAAATTTCAAAATTCGAGCCGGAGGTAATACTTTTACTCTTATCAAATAGCAGTTTTTTGTAAATATATCGCAAATTTTGCTTTCTATGCAGATTTATTAAGCACAGAAAAGTATTTAATAAATGAATAATTTTTGAATAAAAATTAATTTTCGAAATTTGGAGCAGAATCAACACTTACGCAAATTATACATTGAATAAAAGATTAAAAGTATTTTAAACTGGATTTAGAATAACTTCTGTATAAGTAAAAAAAATTCAAAATTCGGACAGTAAGCTTAGTTTTACACAGCAGTTTATTTTACTAAGGAGATACAGAATTTAAAACCTAATTTGGAACAACTTTTAATTTTATTACATTTCCGAATGCACAAACGTATAAGAAAGTCATGTGGTGCCGACACCAAATTTTTTAAAAAGTGAATATAAGTTACCGATACTGAAGCATTCGTTAAATCATAATTAATACACGTTTAGAGAATTAAATAATGTACCCCTTTTATACCTACCAAAACAGTAAGTAATGCAGTAAATTTAAATTTATATTTAAGAAAGAAATTATTATATATATTTTTTCTAGTAATATAATATTCTATTATTACAAAACGATATTGTTACCAAATATTTATAAACTACTACAAAGAAACTGGTTGAGATAATAGGAAAAATCGATATTTTTTCAGTCCCCTTTTTTTAAAAAATCGAAATTCTGGCGGTTCCAAAGTAAAGTCATAATTGTCCCATATAAATAAAATTAAAATCAAATAAAACCCAGTTATTTTATTTTATGAATAAGCCTTAGCAACCTTTTCATGAAATTTAAAATTCGCTTTTTTAGATAAATGAACAATCTTGGAAATACAGTGTTCGTTAGATATTCTGTCGGCAGATATATATTTACAAATGAATCATCAATTAAATTTCTAATAAATATTAATACCATAACTGGGATATTATTAATTCGTGATACTTTTACAATACCAGAAATATAATTAGGTATAACTGCTTGAAATATATAACATATTATTATTTTGAACAACATTTTCTTAATTTTTTATATATTGAATCAATAGTAAACTTAAAAATTGGAAGATCAATTTATATGTTACAATGAATTGATGTCGAAAATATTTCTTTTAATAACTTTAAGCTAGACGAAATAGAGACCACACTGATAATACCTAATTATTGTTAAAAGTATCAAAAAAAATTAAGAAGACAATTGAGTTATCCATTATTTATTTATATAATATGTACAAAATACAGCAAAGGGCAATTTAAATTTTTATATCGTGTATGCGGCTGAGTATGTCAGGGGTGCACCAACTACTGGTGAACTGTATCCTAGAGGTGCTGCAAATCTGGCTGCTACCGGTGCTGGATACGCTAATGGTGCTGGATAAGCTGCTGGTGCTGGATATGCTACTGGTGCTGGTGCGGGTAAAGCATAGGGAGCTGCTCTAGCTAAAAGAGGTGCTGGAGCCGCGGCATATTGTACAGGTGCGGCAATAGGAGCAGCTACAGCTCTTGCAACGGGAGCGACGAACGGTGCGGCCACAGCCCTTGCAACTGGTGCAACAACTGGAGCTGCTGGAGCGCCAACAACAGGCGATGCTACTCTAGCGACTACCGGAGCTCCGACTAGTTGTGGTCCCTTGCTGACGACAGCATTGAATCCGTTTATAGGGTCTGCCGTATAATCGACAACACGTCTCGTACCATCTGGATCGTTAACAGCATATTGGCCTTGAACAATGCCACCATTCCTGCTTTCGATTTGGCTCTTAAAGTCACCGGTTACGGCGTCCTTTACGTCGTACGCGAAGGTGTATTGAGGATTGGGGTCATACTCCGAGTCGGCGAGCTTGGCTGCTATGGCTACGTTAGCTACTGGTGCCACCACGCCTCCCCTGGCTACGGCCACCAATGCGCAAAGTAAGACGAACTGAAAGAATTATACAATACTTATTAGAGGTAATCCTTTAGCACTAACACTAATATACGTCACACTGCACTTTTTTTAACTTTCACTACTTCATCGATTAACGCATTTAACGAACCCTTACCTTGAATGCCATGACTTCTCGTGTGGGTTGAACGGTGAAGATCGACTGATGGTTTTTCAGTAGCGTGTCGAAGTTTTTATAGGGAACGCATCTCTTTCCTAATTAACAGTGCGTCGCTATCACCGAATACTAATCAGTTAGAAATCGGTCGAAATTTTAGGCAACTCTAACGATACAAACGACATACGAAAGTGTTTCCTTATATTGTAATTGGTGCTAGGCATTTATACTTATTTGTCTTTATACGTAAGTACTCTAAATGTTCGCTAATATATGTATGTCACAGTGTTTGTTAAATTTGTAACAGTAAATGTGAAGAGTTAGGTAAGTTGTACGAAATAATTTCATACGAATAATTTATTTAGATTCTTTGAATAAATAATTTATTCAATTACTTGCCTGAAATATTCGTCTCTAAAAAGCAAAAAATGTAATATTCATTATTATAACCATTCAAATAATTACAAATTAAAATTTCAAATTTCAGTTATATAAATTTTAAAAACGTTTTTGCTAAAATGAAACTAAAGGGAAATAACTTTTATATAATACCGTATAATACCTATATATTAAAAGATAAAGGTGGAATTATAAATCAATTTTTATTATTATTTATATTTTAATTTGTAGAGAAAACGCACAACAAGCACGACGACAAGCACAAGAAATAATAATAATAATAATAATAATAATAATATTTGTTGACACAAGATTACATTAGTAACATAGCAACGTCGGTGAAAACGATGTTGAACACCAGTAGTATTTTTAAATACAAATTATTAAAATAATATAAATTTAAAATACATAAATAGGCACATGTACATACAATTTACATTAATAATTAAAATTGAAAGAGTAAAAGCACCTATCAATAAGCCATATGTTAACATGCCTCTTAAAGTAGTTTGAGGACCCAATCCGCCTGATTTCTCCAGGCAGCATATTAAAGGCCTTAATCACCTTGTAGTAAGGACCCCTTTCGTAGAAAGTGGAGCCATGTAGTGGTACCTTCAAATTAGTCCCCCCTAGTAGTCATGGTCATATTATCAGTGTAAAGTTGCCTATTCTCTGGAAAGAAGTGGCAATTTCTTTTGACGAACATCACTAAGGATTTAAAATAAAGAGATGGCATTGTGAGCACTGCAAACTCAATAAAATACGGGTGAAGCCGAAAAATGCATCTCAATATGCGCTTTTGAATCATAAAAACTGACGAGGCCTTCTTTGAAGAGCCCCACAAGCAAATCCTATAAGCCAGTACAGACTGAATCTGTCCAAAATTAAAAAAAGTCTCATAGTCTCCATGGTAATAACATCACGAAACCTACGGACAACACCACACATACTGCTTAGCCTTGCCCTAAGCGTCTCCACATGATGCTCCCAATCTTGAGTGGGGTCCAGATGGATACCTAGAAACTTTGTGTTGTTCATGGTAGGTATGTATTTGCCAATAAAAAATGGCTGAAAGTACCATGTAAAAAGAAAATATGAACATAAATGTATTCAAAGTACATTATAAAAAAATTTAAAATCAATGCTAAGAACACATCGCGAAATACAGTATAATTATAATTAGACAAATCCATTTGTAAAAGTAATTAATGTAATTCTCGTATGAGCAAGTTTAATAATTTAGAAATATCAATACCCAAAGTAAAGTTATTGTCGCACAAAGAAAAGGACTGCGTAAATAACTATAAATAAAATAACCTACATACTCAATTTTAACAAATTAAAAACAAAACAAGTGTATAAATTATAAGTAAGTATGTAGTCGTTCGGGCGCGGACGTCCAAGGTTTAAAATACGACCGACTTACAACGGAGCAAAGAAATAATATAAACAAGACACAGTTACTGAATACACAGATGAATAGCATTATTCATATGGTGAACTGCAACATCTGTTGTTTACTTGAAAAGTTATTGAAAACGACAACAAAATATGCCCATCAAAAAGGGAATTTATGAGTAAAATCCTTTCTTCATCGGCGTAGGTAGAAGCGCGAGGGGTTTCTAACATTTATTATATTTATCTTATCTTTCCCAAGAGAAATAAAGTTACATATATGTATATACCTATTCATACTTGCGTTAGTTTCGTTTTTGCATTGAATCGAATTCTCCCAATTATCTAGACGTAAGTGTGCACTGGATTTCGTTTAGTTTCACTAACATACGCATACATTTTTAGTTATCATTTATTTAGATCTAGAACATTGTTTATGTTACTATGATATGAAAGAATCTCGAGAAATACATCGTGAAACAATGGCGAGTTGGATTGAGGGTCATACAGATTGTACATCCATTGTCAGTGATTCCGATATTTATTGCAAAGTCTGTAAAATATAGTTACAAAATGCCCAAAAAGAGCACGTACAACGTCACTTAGCATCGCTAAAACATACATAGACATTGGACCCGTTGAAAGCTGACAATTTTAACGAAGAACTCTGTGAATCTTTAATGGCGGCTAGCATCCCATTAAAGAAACTTGACAATCCCACTTTCAAAACATTTCCTCAAAAATATACTGGTCGAAATATTCCTGATGAATCCACCTTACGTAAATATCATGTTTCTAAGTGCTTCACGAAAACAGTAGAATGCGTTAGAAGACATCTTTCAAATCAGTACCTATGGATAAGTGCCGACGAAACTGTCGATATATTAGGAAGCTGTGTGGTAAATGTTGTACCTGGTTTACTACATTCAACTATTCCATACAACATTTGATGCGGAAATAGTTGCTAAAACCATGGGCGAGAATTTGCTCAAAACGCTTCATTCAGACGACAGCTACAAGGAAAAATACTTTTGCTAGTGACAGTGTCGCATATATGTTAAAAACAGGCAGACTATTGTAGGAAACATATCCCTGTATGCTGCATATTACTTGTGTAGCACATACTCTGCACAGAATCTGTGAATATACCAGACACACGTATCCGGAAGTTGATAGACTTGAATCCACTTTAAAAGAAGTTTTCAGAAAAGCACCACTGAGAGTAGCTCTTTACAAGGAAAAACGTCCATCTTTTTCACTGCCTCCCTCGCCAGTAGTAACTAGATGGGGAACATCGTTGGAAGCTACTAGTTCTTATGGAGAGAATTTCGTTACATGTTTAAATGACGATGCTCGAAGTATTTCTGAGTGCAAGGAACTAACACAAATCCCAAATTAAAAAAATCAATTGTTATTCCTTCAGGAACACTTTGGAAATTTGCCTAAACTAATCACATAACCAGTTGCGAAGAAAGGACGTTTTCTATCTACAAGGATGTACTTAATTCAAAGAGAACAAGTCATACAGAAGAGAAAGTGAACAAGTAATAAGGTATTTTGTATTTTATAGATCACCAGCCACTTGTTATCCAATTATATAAATAAAATTAAAACCTGTTTAAAAATACAACATTTCAATAGTGCGCCCATGGGCGATGAGTCATCAATCGTTCGTGTCCGCGCCCTAAGTAATCGTATTAATCACAAGCATAAATTTAAATATATATCATGATCAGATTTAGTTTAGAAAAATATTTTCTATTCTAAGAAAAATGTTCTATTTTTGCTCGATAAGTGTCACCCCCATTTATTACTTTTAAATAAGATCCATTCTATCTCAATAATAAAGAATTGAGTCATTATTTACAACTTCTTGGGCCCTCGAAACCTTCAAAACTTGGAATTTCAGGCTTAAAACTGAAAGTTTGGATACACCTCAGTTCGGCTGTCAGTTTGACGTTTCTCGGGATTTTTATCGCTTGTCGAGGGAATTCGTCATAAACGTAAGCCATTTTTTTGTTACACCATCGAGTGCACGCTCCCTTTTAGAAGCCCATATCTCTGCACACGCTGCACTAAAACAGAAAATCTCTCCGTCGACCGGAAATTTAAAGTCGCCCGCACCCCCACGCCAAAGGGCAGCTTTTAATTTCGCGTATCCAGAGAGGAGTTCTTCCTCCCATTTTGCCGATTTTTGTCGATTTTGAGGGTTCGGTTAGACGTGTCAGTCGCACGCAATTAACAAAGGAGGCCTTTTCAATCTTTAGGTAAGGTAGTGGTATTATATATGGCTCGGCGTTTTATATGGCCCAATGCCTTCAAATTCTAATTTATTTCTAAACTCGGATATTTTGTAAGTTAACAGGTTCCTTACGTAGGTTACGTGCCATCTGTTAATACTACTTTATGTGCATTCCCGTCCGAATTTCCATTGTAGCATCAAATTCAATTGTAATATAGTAAGGTTAGATCAAATGTTTTTATCAAAACGAGTACTAAATTTGCACAACGCGTATGAAATTTGAATGGACGCTACTCAAAGGTATGTATACTCCACAATTACGGGTTCACTATATTTGAATAACTTCGTAGTATTGTTCGCCCGTGTGTGATGCACAATTGGTAATATGCCCTAGCTGGTGAGTTGGGGCCCATGCCATATTACCACTAATTATTATATGAGAATTTTTTTTACAGTTCTCAAAATGGGCTGATCAAGTAAGTAAGCCAGCAGCTACTGAAACTTGTGAAAGTCAAAGAAATGCAAAAGCAACATTTGAAATTTCTCGACGTACATTGTGAAACGGGATTTCTTCCGACAGTTTGGGTGGTCCTGTGTGCTTACTTCAGAGCAGAAAAATGATATTTTGCTCAGACTGACAGCAAAATACTAATTTTGCAGATTAATGTCAATCAGCAAAGTGTCACTTTTACACTTTGCCTGAGAACTTAATATGTCTTTAAAAGAAGCTCAAAGTCAGTAAATTACATTGACGTTATCTCACCATATATATTTTATTTTGCACTTAATATACATACAGGGTGTAGCACCTAAGATGCCTCGGACCGTAGCTCCTCTATCATACAATATATCGAAAAAATTCTAACAGAAAAATTGTCCATAACTACAATCACCATTTCCCTAAAATATTTTTGGTCATCAGTGCCGTGCCGTATTCCAGTGGCGTATCAAACCTATGTTTTTTAAATGGAACAATGTATATTTTGTGGCTGATTCGGAAAGCCCCCAAAGAGTACCTTTTTTTCTTATATAACGTCATACTCCTAACTTTAGCGGTTTCGCTGTTATAACGGTTTTTCGTCGCAGTTAGACCGTACTTCGACATTTTTTTTGGCAGGAACTAAATTGTACCGGCGTTTCGGTTTCGAATTTAGGGATAGACTAAGACCTCTTCTAACTACTGCTAATTTTTTTTCAAGTGATTTAAGGAGAGAAGATAATTTTTGATTGGGCTTTGCAAATAGTCATTTTTTTCTAAAATATCAAATGGGAACCATATAAAGTAATTATATCGTTGGATAACCGAAATTCCAAGTTTTTCATTTATTAAAAAAAACACATTTCATTACAAAATTAAAAAGAAAAAAAAGTTGTTAGGTCAATTCCTCGAAAAACGTCTTTTTTCAAAGTCAGCTGTCATGATAAAACAATAAAAGTGTCAATGCAAACGGAAAAAATAACAATAAACTAACAGAAGTATTATTGTTATCTGATAAACGTTGCGAAAATGTCTGGAACTCAACAAGAAATGGTTGACATGTGTTTATTCTTGGAGAATGTTTCAAAAATTGTTTGTTGGCGTCACGAGTGTACTCTGAGAGATATCCTCTCAGAACGTATCCAAATCCACGTAAGTTTACAAAGGTGTTGGATAGATTTACGTCTACTGGTACTGTTCAACGAGCAAAGAGAGTTAGAACGAAGCCAGTTTTGGCCGTAGATAACGAGTTGAAAGTTCTGGAGGCTGCTGTTGAAAATCCTCATATCAGTGTCCGCGAAATTATTAGGAACACTGACAAGTTACATCCATTTAAAATTCAATTGCAATTGGAATTTCGATTATCCAACGATGTAATTATTTTATATGGTTCCGATTTAATATTTTAGAATAAAAATGACTATTTGCAAAGACCAAATGCAGAAATTCTGCCTGGTTTCAAAATCTTGAGATTGCAATTCCTGGTGCAATTGAATTTTAAATGGATGGAACTTGTCAGTGTTCCTACTAATTTCGCGGACACTGATATTTCAACAGCAGCCTCCAGAACTTTCAACTCGTTTTCTACGGTCAAAACTGGCTTCGTTCTAACTCTCTTTGCTCGTTGAACAGTACCAGTAGACGTAAATCTATCCAACACCTTTGTAAACTCACGTGGATTTGGACACGTTCTGAGAGGATATCTCTCAGAGTACACTCGTGACGCCAACAAACAATTTTTGAAACATTCTCCAAGAATAAACACATGTCAACCCTTTCTTGTTGAGTTCCAGGCATTTTCGCAACGTTTATCAGATAACAATAATGCTTTTGTCAGTTTATTGTTATTTTTTCCGTTTGCATTGACAGTTGCACTTCTATTGTTTTATCATGACAGCTGACTTTGAAAAAAGACGTTTTTCGACAAATTGACCTAACAACTTTTTTTTCTTTTTAATTTTGTAATGAAAAGTGTGTTTTTTTTTTAATAAATGGAAAAGTTGGAATTTCGATTATCCAACGATATAATTATTTTATATGGTTCCCATTTGATATTTTAGAAAAAAATGACTATTTGCAACGCCCAATCAAAAATTATCTTCTTTCCTTAAATCACTTGAAAAAAATTAGGAGTAGTTAGAAGAGGTCTTAGTCTATCCCTAAATTCGAAACCTAAACGCTGGTACAATTTAGTTCCTGCCAAAAAAAAAATGTCGAAGTACGGTCTAACTGCGAAGAAAAACCGTTATAACAGCGAAACCGCTAAAGTTAGGAGTATGACGTTATATAAGAAAAAAAGTATTCTTTGGGGGTTTTCCGAATCAGCCACAAAATATACATTGTTCCATTTAAAAACACATAGGTTTGATACGCCACTGGTATACGGCACGGCACTGATGACCAAAAGTATTTTAGGGAAATGGTGATTGTAGTTATGGACAATTTTTCTCTTAGACTTTTTTCGATATATTGTATGATAGAGGAGCTACGGTCCGAGGCATCTTAGGTGCTACACCCTGTATATTAATACTTGAAGAAAAAAAAAACTCTTTGGGTGAAATACAAAATGCGTCAATGGGAAAAACATATTAGTTGTTATAGAACAGTTTAATGCGTGATATTCTTTTGTTCTTCGAGAGGACAGCGACTCCATGCTTAATAAATTTAAGAATAATAAATTATTCAATATAATGTTTAATTTATAAAGAAGGTTCGGTAGTTGACCAGATTCAATGTATGTTACGGAGTACGGATACCATTTCAAGGAGAAATATTCAACCACTGGTCGTACCAAACAATAATAGAGCGTAACTATGCCAATGGTCTTTGCAAAGTCGCGTGCTGCACGATTAATAAGTCTTCAGACTTTATTCGCCTCACAAATAATTTCATCGGTATGCAGATGAAAACGCAACTCACTATAGAGAATGACGCCCAAATTATGAATCAAATTGACTGAGACGGAATGCAGAAAGGTGAAATGTATGAACAATATTGATGCTTTCTTCCTTGAAAGTGATAAAATTTTACATTTGGAAGCATTAAGACTTACACCATTATTAGATGACCAATTGCAAGGAGCGTTAAAATCCGTTTGAAGAAGACGGCCGAGGTTTTAAGCAAAATAAAAGAATTTCGAGCATCATTTCATAACTACTGATGAAACATGGATTGACTACTATTCACCATAGCGAAAAGAACAGTTGAAACAATGGATTGAATCAGGTGGAATTGCATCCAAGAAGGAAGGTCTTTTGGGACTACAAACGTATTTTGCTGATTGATTTCTTTGGAATGGTAAAACAATAAGCTCTCAATATGATTGTAACCTTTTGGATCAGTTGGATATGAAAAATAAGAAAGGCCTGCTATAAAGAAGAAAAAATATTTATCGACAAGACAATGCAGGTATTCACAAAGTGTTTTGACGATAGAAAAATTCAACGAATCAAAGTACAAATTGCTTGAGTAACTAGCGGGTGCACCAGGTTTTAATGACATTAATTACTTTATCACCTGTTTCCAAACCTGACAACATTCTTGGGCGGAAAGCGTTTTATAATAAACAACGAAGTTATTGCAACGATAGATGGATATTTTGCAGACCCTCCGATGTCACACTTTAATTTTGATATTGAGTTATTGGAAAAACATGAGTATAATTTTATTGAAGTTTTAGGAGATTACATTGAAAAATAAACCATATTTCACGTCAGAAAAGAATCTGTCATTGTCAAGCTGAGAACTTTTCAGACTCAACAAGGAATTAGCAAAAAACAATAAATATAAAGGCATGCCCAGTGCAGCTATACCTTTTATTTAATTCTTAATTTATTTTGTTAAATATTATATGCCTTCACAATTTAAATTCTTTTGCACATTTATTTTGTGTTCGATTATATAGCCGTAATGAAGGTTTCATTAATATAGGGAAAGCTTTGTATCAATAGGAGTTAACCCCTAATTTTCACTATTGATATAAATCCTCTGAAATAGATATAGAGGAGCTACTAAGGGGCGCAAATTCTGAGTACAATTTATTTTGAAATAAGTCTTTTGAACGTTTCATCAGTTACGAAACTCACCAATCATACAGATGGGAAAAATCAATACTTCAATGTAATTGAAGTGAAGCGTATATTCAGTAAGGTATAGCAAATTTTCATTTCGTGTTTCCATTAACTCTTTAATTTAAATGAATCGCAGTTTCTCTATTAATCTGTTTGAAAGCTGAAACCTTGCCCATTTTTCAATACATAGTAACCGCATACATTTATTGAAAGAATTTGTTATTCTGTGCATTAACATCAAACAGAAACTAAATTTAATTAAGAGTCAAACCGAGAAAAATATTTAAAACGCCTGGCGGAGAATATTAACAATAAATGAGATTTTAATGCTCTCTGACATTTTATTAATCACGAAATGCAGGACTCATAGAATTCATGTGAAAAATCGATATTTCAATGTGGTGGAAATAGCTCAATGTTTCCGCAACAGGTCGAATAATCTAGAAGTAAAACTCCATTTTGCAATTTTATTAACTTTTCAATCCTGTGCAATGCATTTTACCGGAAACATTGTGTACGCTTTTCATAATTATTATATTTGACGATAGCGTGAATTGTTGCGTATGATGTTGCGCTTTTCCTTTGTTTATGCAATGATACAAAAGCCTTATTGAATACCGACCAATATTTATAATTTAGTGTGACTTTTATACAGTATGTATCAACCAAATCGAATTAATTCAATATCTTCATATTCTGATATTTCTCAATATAATTTTCAGACTATTGAATACAATATTATAGTCTGGTGGCCAGTCATATTACTTTTAGACCCTTTAGGTATTTTGTTTTAGTAGGTAACGCAAATTTAATTTTCTATACATTTTGGATATTACGTAGAATTTTATTTCTAAGAACTATATATTGCTGTGGTTTCAATTATTAAAATTAAGCTGTATATAAATATTCTCTAAACAACTAGGTTTACGATAGTTTAAGATATTTTTATTTCTTTTGTAATAGTCTTAGATTAAGATTAAAGAATGCACATTGTATATAAATATTTATTGTAAAATTATAGTAGGTTAGGATTCAGTAAATTTATATTAGTTTAAGTAAAACAATGTAAAAATATATCATTAAAATCTTTATTTCTAAAATTAATATTCGAATGGTCCCCGTATAGCAAGTAAATATTGATAGCTAATGTTTATCTGTAACTTTAGCGTGAAAAGATGTGACGTCTGAGACCATTCGACGAGTGAAATCTGATGATGGGGCCAAAGTAAATAATTACTTTACCTGATGCTGTCAAACCACGCATGAGTATTTCCTTTGTTTCCTATGAGAAAGAAGCAAAGACAAATTAGAATCAAGTATCCAAATAACATGTGGCAAAGGTTTAAGAATCATAATGGCAGTAATAAACAGATTTATAACCTTATTTTTGAATAGCAGTGATGCATTCCCACTTTATACTGTAAATGATGTTATAGATACTTGAATATTATTGTACGTACCTTGTCAAATGAAGTTATAGTACTAATTTGCACGTTCTCACACTTACATACTGGATTTTCTTTAATTTTTGTATATTAGAAATTGATAGAATCATATTGATTTAATGTTGCATTTGTTTGTTTACTTTTTAAGCAATAATGTAGTTACACGCCGCTAGTCGCTAGTGATGTTAGTAATATACATCTTTAAGAGTGGGAATAATGCACCGACTAGGCATGCTTAAATTTTTACTTTCTTATACGTAGTATAAGGAAGTATTGTGATGATGAAAATTGTCGACCTCGAGATTTTTGCAGATGTCCACGTTTTGAAGTCCCCTGATACCAAAAAAGTGGTTTTAAAAAAATGTCTGTGTATGTGTCTGTGTGTCTATCTGTCTATGTGTGACCACGATAGCGGTCAAACCGCTGTAGATATCTATTCCAAAGCTTGTATTTACGTATATAATATCCCTCTTGAGATCTGATTAGTTTTTCAGTAAAATCGGTAGACCGGAAGTAGTAGTTTACTTCAGTGAAAATATCGAAGTTTGCAAATATTTTGTCAATTACCAAGTTTAAACAAATTTATAAAGGATTCAAATGTACTCAAAATTAAATTTGAGACAAATTGTCTTAAAAAAGTTTTTTGAAATTCCTACCGGAACTAGGTCTTTTACTCTTATCGAAAATCAGTTTTTTGCGAATATCTCGCAAGTCATGCTTTCTAGGCAGGTACATTACGAGTATAAAAGTATTCAAACGATAATTTTAAATATCTTTTTCATAAAAAAAATTTCAAAATTCAGATGGGAAGTACCACTTTTACTCTTACCGAATAGCGATTTTTTGCAAATATGTCGTAAATTATGCATTCTATATACATATATTTATTAAGAGTACAAAAGTATTTAGAGTTGGATTTGCAATATTTTTTGTATACATGAAATTTCAAAATTCGGACCGGAAGTAGCACTTTTGCTCTTAGCGAGTAGCACTTTTATTCGAATATCTGAATGAAAGTACTTAGTATAGGATTTTGAATAATTTTTGTATAAAAAGAATTCTTAAAATTGTATACTTTGAAACGCTCATATGTATAAGAAAGTCGTGTGGTGGCCACACCTCATTTTTTTTATTAAGAATTATCTTTAGAAAAGGCATTGCACGATAATTTTCGAGAAATTCTTTAGCAGGTGAAATATCGCTCTAGAATACAAACAAACATTCGGTCTGTATATTAAAATAAAATAATAATTTACGGGACTTGGAATAATTTCTCAATTAATATTTTATGAGGAACTTTTTCAAAAGCAAATAAGTACATTTGATTTATATTTACGAGATATTAGTTTTATTAAGAGTCGGAAAATTGTATTTTAAGAAATGATGGCTATACCCGATATGTTACGGTAAAATATTCCGTAGTTTGTAATTAAGTTAGAACAAGGAAGTTTTATTTTACAATTTGTCACAAAATTGAATAATATGTCTTTTTGTTTTATTTAGTTATAAAATTTAAAGTAAATTTTGTTGTTTTATAATTCTTTATAGTTTCAAGTATTTAGTTGAGTAAGAACATGTAAATATATAGTGTTCTTATTTTGTGTTGTGACTTATATTGATAGTTAATATGATTAGTATTTTTTTTTGTAGAGTTTATAATTGCTTTATTGAATTTTGTGTTTATGCATTGGAATTTGACATGTTGAGTTTTTTGAATCAGAGATGTGTTAAATAAGTTCTGGAATAAAGAACTTATAGAATAGAGCCCTAATTGATTCTCTGATATGAATTTGTGTTGAGAAAGGCATTCAGAAGTCAGAAAATGATTAATGAGATTAATATCAGCACAGAGTCGGCGTTTTAATGCATATTACTATCAAAGCAAAGTCTATCTTCTAATGTGTACACTATAATGAAATATTCTTTTTCTCACTATAACAATAACTGATATAAGTCATTATTTATAATATTTTTGTTGATTTAATTTTTGTACTCGAAATATTAAATTTAACACGTACAATTGCGTTATACATAATTACATTTTTATATATTTATTATATATAGGCACACATTGAATGTTAATTTCATTGTCATTATATATGAATAAACAATTTAGAATAGTCTGTTTTTTTTTGTAAATTCCTTTGTGTGTTAATAAATGATATTGTAAGATATTTTCTGTATTTTATTTAATGTATCGGACCTGTTGAAAAGTTAAAAAGTGCAATCCTTTGGAGAAAGAATATTTCTGCCCCTATGAGAGATATTAGACATTATTAGTGACACTATTTTCTGACCTAGTGAAGTGCTACATTTTCTTTTTGCAGAAGTGGTAATATCTCAGTTTAATTTCCTCCGTGAACCTTCATACTGATAAGAATATAGACCTGTAATAATTTTTTTATATAATTAATTTGCAAGGGTTACAGCAATATGTAGTTGAATAAGTCATCGTACACTGTTAATGAGCGATGTGATCGAAAATCTAGGTGAAATATTCCGAAGTTTCAAAGTGTTATTTCTATAGTAGAATTACCGAATAGATGCCGTAGCAACATTGCATTTTTGTAATAGCTTAAACGGGCCAATGCGCTGTTGCTACTGCATCTGTTCGGTAATTCTACTATAGTTGTTTGGTCATTTATCACAACTCTTCAAATCTTATCCAGCATTATCCTTTTTAAAATGTTAGTTTTATTCTTAAATACTTACATATCTGTTTTTTGGTGTACAGGGAGCTTGAAACAATCGCCGTGTTATTGACTTCAGTTAATATTATTTATGGCTATTTTCATTGTTGTTGTTTCTTGTGCCTTGTTGTTCTAAAACATTTTATTTATTTTAACACGGAATTAAATATATTCTTTACTAAATTATATTTAGTACAGCTGAGAGTAGTTCATTTTTTTTGTTATTTGTAATTGACATCACATCTCTGTGATAGTCAAGGAAATACTTAATCAGAATTTAGCATAACATTCTGTTTAAAGTAAATTGCAATTAGTAAAAAAAAAAAACTTCTCTGAGGTGTAATAAATATGATTGAATAAAAAATATATTTTGTTCCGGGTTAAAATAAATAATATTTCAGAACAACAAGGCACAAAGAAAAACAACGACGACAATAGTAAAAAGTAATATTAACAGAAGTCAATAATACGAGAATTGTTTTATTCCTTTATAACAAGTTTGACAGAGTTTCAACATTTTTGCATTAATATTGTAACGTTTTCGGGTTCGCAATAAACAACTCGTGCAATTTATTTATTTAAAACAGTCTGTATTTCACACACGTAAAACTAATTACAATATAAAAATATAAAACTAATGTATCACACTTAAACTACTACGATTTAAATTAACACAGTTATTTATTTACCAGTACTATTTATATGACACGGTAATATTTATGTCTTTATTACACTATATTTATGTAACACTACTGTATTTATATCACTTCTATTTATATAACACCGTACCACGCAAGGAACTATTTACTTATTTCTTATATTTATTTTTACTTTAGTCTGTTCCGTGCAACTACTACTTAAGGACTTTCTAATTCCGGAATTACTCATTCATCCATTCAACTGCCTTTTATATACGCAGATAAAACTTCTGGAAAAGTGCGAGCGAACTCTCGATACGCTCGGAGTATACTAGAAGAATCTGCAGACTTTCCGTCGCCAATACAGTACCATGCGTGTGATTTACGACCTTGTTTACAACTCTTTTTTTGGCGTCGGACGGTCTGCCTCTTTTTTGTGGGACATATTTCGTCACGATATTTTTATAAATTTAAATATCTTCTAAAATAAGTATAGGACACACTTAACAAAAAAGTGGCTATTGAAGGGCTTAACATGATTCTGTAAAAAATATTGCCCGTTACATTTAAAATAAATAAGATTTTGTGTTTAACGTTTCTTCATTATGCAACACCTTCGCGAACACCCAGTATAAACAAGAACACATCAGTATTACTAGGCACACCTTCTGTGTGCGCCATATCAAATTAATTTCTGTTGTATCATGGTACTCTTGAATTATAGGCAATTAAAAAGACAGTTGTAAATGTCACTTTGTAATTTTAACCATAAATAACTCGAAAACTATTAACCTTAGCGAATAATTACTTTTAATAAAAAATAATACCTAAATAATGCCAATGATATATGGATCACTCTATGTACTTGTATATATTTAAATTGCGAAGCGAATTTCTAAATATATTAATTTTTAAAGAGCAAATACTGCTCTGTCAGATCGTTGACCCTATATATAATACTGTAACGTTTTCGGGTTCGCAATAAACAACTCGTGCAATTTATTTATTTAAAACAGTCTGTATATTCATACACGTAAAATTAACTACAATATAAAAATATGAAACTAACGTATCACACTTAAAACTACTATTAATAAATTAAAATTAACACATGTATTTATTTACCAGTACTATTTATATGTCTGTAGTATTTATATCTTTATTGAACTATAATAAAGACTGCACCGTATTTTTATCACTTCTATTTATATAACACTCTAATATTTATGTCTCTTCTTCGGCTACCACTAAAAGAACTATTTATTTCTTATATTTATTTCTACTGTTCGGGACGAGACTACTTAAGGAAGTTCTTATTCCGGAATTACTCGTCCATCGGTAACCCAGCCGCCTTATATACACATACGAAACATCTGGAAGCATTCGCGTGAACTCCATCTTCCTCTCGATGTTTGTAGAACATTCCACATACATTCTGTCTCGATGCAGTACATATATAAAATGGATGATTTATTGGTTTATGATGTTTACCAGTCGCGTCGAGATGATTTACAACCTCTCTTTTGTCGTCTCGCGGATGTCTACTGGTTTCGTTACAATATTATTTCGAACATAAGCATTTACTAAGATCATACAATTCATACAAGAACAATTTTATTTTATTTGGCAAAATTACTGGAAAAGGTCATCAATGAACAGTTGGGTTGCTACTTCGCTATTGTTGGTATTTTGCCCACAAATCAGTCTGTGTTCCGGAAAGGGCATAGTTGCACCACTACCCTGCTAAAAGTAACAGACGACATCATCAATCCTAGAGACAGGAATATGGTTACCATCACTTTTAGATTTCAGTAAAGTGTTGGATACAGTTTGTCATAAAACTCTCTTAGCTGTACTTAGTTTCTCCGGACTGTCTGGGTCTGCTCTCGTATTTATGGAAAGTTATTTGACCGGACGCGTATAGTGCGTACGTCTTAATGGTAATTCTTCCTCTTGCAAAAGCATAGAACGAGGCATCCCACAGGGTTCTATACTGGGACCCCTTCTATTTACATTGTATACATCAGATATGCATCTGTATGTGAATAACTGTAGTATGCATATGTACGCGGATGATACCCAAATATACCATTCCTTTGACTTTACTGAGTGCTGACAAGCTATACGGGACATCAATGAGGATCTAGATAATATTGCTAGATTTGCTCGTCAGCACTCATTATTGATAAATCCTGCTAAGTCTGTCTTCGGTAGTAAAAATCAGATTGATAAATTGAAGACGGATGTTAGGCTGCAGATATTCAGTGATATTTTACCAGTCAAAGACGAAGCTAAAGTCTGGGATTGTTTTGGATAACTCATTTAGATATAATACACAAATAAAACACTACAAACAGAAAGCTTATGCTAACACGAAGCTCATTTATCCTCACAGACACTACTTGTCTACATATATGAAGTCTTTGTTATGTGAGGCACTTGTGCTTTCACAATTTTCCTACTGCGCTGCAGTGTATGGATCATGCTTAACACAAGACTTGAGTAACTATATACAGCAGTTCCATAAATCTTGTAATATTTGGAATACGCAAATTTGACAGAGTCTCGCACAAATTTTCTGAATTAAAACGGCTCAATATGCACAACCGCAGAATCTTGCAATCTTCCAAGTTATATTACGCAATAGTTAATACCAAGCAACCTGCATATCTTTACGAACTAATATCATTTCGCACAGATGTGCACCACTTATACTTGAGATTTTCTCGAGGTATCATTACGCCGTCCGCGCGTAGGACAGCGTTGTGTGAACGTGGCTTTTCGTGCCAGGTTGTCATGGTGTAAAATTCAATACCGGTGGACATCAGGGATAGCTCATTTAGTATATTTGCCGCTCGATATCGCGCATACCTATTTGATATACAGGATAAGTAATCTCCCGATCATTTATTTTTCATTTATTTCTATTTTTCACTTATTTTTCTTCTTTTTCTTTCTTTTTCTATTCTGGATGGATATTGATCAGATTTTACAAATGTGGTTTTGGATACGATATGTATGTTTTAATTTTATTTTGGTTTTCTTATTGCACATCACATTAGGTTAAGTTACTTTAAGTTAGAATTAGGCAGAAACATTACTATTTTCTTATTGGTAGATTTTCTTTGTGTTTCAGGGTGATAGTGGCAGATCACGGGTTAATATCTAACCTTGAACTATCACCCTGTGATTTTTAGTTCAACAGATATATCTTATGTTTGTGATATTATGCATTGTAGCGAGAACTGAAATAAAGCATATTATTATTATTATTATTATTATGAATTTGATATTTCGAAAGAAATAATTTCATGTCATAAAACATAAAATATAAAATACAAGATACAAACATTAATTTATTAAATAGACGAAACAAAGAAACTATATAAGTACTTACATTAAAATATTATTACCAATAAAGGTAAAGTAGAAATATATTCCTTCAGAGATTACTTTTCCTGTTCTCCGTAGAATTTTGATGTTAATAGTTAATTAAACACTTATTCACTCAAACGGCTTTGAGGTAAAGTAAGAAAATTATGAAGCGTTTTACACATTAAACAGTTACATTACTCGCCTACAATAGTCTTTACAAACGTAGACCGCACTAAAGAATACAAAAAATATTGAAGATGCTTGTTAAGGGAAAATGAAAATTAATAGAAGTTGACTGACAAAATACAGTTAATTTAGCTCTATAAATATTTCTATCAGGCATATATCTTAGTAATCCCCGAGCAGTGTAATTAAATAAATACAAGAACCGACGCGGTTGTATCATGTTCGTGTATAATGTTAGGTAGCATAAATAAATAGGGGTTAACTCCAATGATGAAATTCGCACATAGATGGAACACTATGTACCTACTTTAACGCTAAACAAACCTACTCATTCATATTTAATTAAGAGCTTCAATAAATTCTCCCGGCTACACGTCGTCTGTAGGAAGTAAAATACAATTTCTTATCGCTGAAAAACAGGTCGACAAACAATAAATTCCATTCGACCTAAAAGCTGTAATAAATTCTCCTGGAAGTATCCTTTTATTTAAGAAATAAGTATACTTACTTAAATTAGTATTCGGCAAGTTGTGTGTTAACAAACACAATTAGTTTATTGCTTCGCAATGAAAATTTATTATGTTTATTGCTTTGAAATAAAAGTTGTATAAGATTAACTTGAAGTCTGGCTAAATAAAACGCTGTTGCAGTACTACTTCTCAATACTTGTTCCATACATCAGGAAGGTATAGTAATTATGTTCAATTCTGCTCGTATCCAATACAACATTGTTACGTTTAAAAAGCAGCGGCAAACATTAATTCACTTCACCCTGTATATTACGTGTTACATATTTTCAAATCAGTATTAATTCAAATGATATTTTAAATTCAAAATAAATTACGTCTTAAAATGTTCAACATTAAAATCTGCAACGCAAATATTCCGTTTTAAAGTATTTAGTTTATGACGGACTCTTTGTTCAATTTCAGAGACGCAATATTTATATTTTAGTTTTCTTATCTAAATAGTTCCCACAGTCTTCTATTGCATGAAACTGCGGATTTTGCTTATTCTACTAGCGTCATCGAAATAAGGGGAATACCCGTGTTGAAATAACAGCGTCTTACTGTCGCCAATTTCTTTCAAAAATACCCCTCTACACGTCCGAGGTTTTATAAGGGCGAAGCGCATCTAAAATCATTCACTATTACAACATTCACTATAACATCAGTATTACATTAATTTCATTTAAAATTCAGTAAAATTAAACAGTGAGTGGTAGTTGAATATATCGTAAATCCAGTCCCGGCGTCGAGTCGCTAAGCCCTGCGATGAAGATGTCCAAGGGAACGAGATGTTATTGTCCAGTATGGATACACCGATCAGGGTGATTTAATTCTCGATTACCCAATAAAATTGTTGGAGTATTGATCGTCCTTCAATTTACGGCGTAGTTCCGGATCTAGGGGACATCTTATCGATACCGTCAACATAGGGCCCGCTAAACACCAGGTAGCAGAGATAGGCGTCCGGGAACAATCTTTGTCGAAGTACGGAAACACTACATTTCCAGGTACTATTTGAGCTTTTATTTTTGTACTACATGTGACAAGATATTTGAACAACTACCGAGCTGTTTGAAATTTTTACAGTTATGTTTGGTTAATAAATTTAAGAGTTATTGTGCACAAGGCACGATTATCAAGAGTCTTTGTATCTGTCTAAATTTGTTACGTTCATTAAATCTTTGTGTTTTTGTCTAAATTTGTATATGTTTCTTTTAAAATTTGTGTATGTTGTAATAGTCACTATTATTTTCTTTTATTTAATCGTATCGATGGTCAAATTATTTCGAAGTATTAAATATTTGTAGAGTTTTTGATATTTGTAATCTCCAGTTTATAGAAATTTTAAATTAAATGGTGCACCATATTTGATCAGTTAGTTTTATCATGTTTGATAATTAGCTTTAGTAGTACAATGTAGTACATCCAGACAATATACCACAGAAGTTTTTTTTGGGGGATATTCCATAAATACACTGACAGTCCATACAAGCAATGGGCGTCCGTAAGACATCCAAAATAGACAATCTATATGATATACCATACAAGTTATTTAGAGGTATCCACAATTATCGTAAAATCTCTGCTAAAAGTTTTACATGTGATTGATTTTTTTTATTGTAGTTTATAATAACTAAAAAGTCTTTTAATTTAGAATTTTGCTAATGTAGATTTATTTCGAATAAGTTGCTTATCAAGACTAAAATATTACTTTTATTGATATTATACAAGAGAAACAAGTTATTGGTAATCTAATTGTTATAGATATAAATGTAGATTTAGAAATATTTCTCTATAAATTTATTTAAATTATTTAAAAATTTAATTTACAGTTTTTTAAAATGCCTAAAATTAATAAAAGTTTTAGCAAAGTGACATTTCATAGAAATGTTAATAGAGCTATCAAAATTAACACAGTGATTGCAAATGGTTCTAAAACGATTCAAACGCAATTAAACTATTTTTTTTTAAATTATAAAAAAGATACTTTAAATTCTTGAGGGTCATATGCATGTAGTTCTAAATATTCTGTATTAAAAAATTGTGCACTGAAGCTAATTTTTTTTTTTTTTTGGATCGACTTACTAAGTGAAGCCACATTTTCTTCAATGCAGTTTATCAAAAATAAGTTTTGATCGCGTCTTACCGGTGAAAATTTTAATTAAGTACAATTTAATAGTAGCATTATCAAATTACTGTCTTGATTTTGAAAACTTGTGTCAAGAAATACAGTATCAACCTTCTCATTAAAGAATAATATTTTTTCATGTATTGTGTAATAAATATCGTTCATTAAAATGGTTATTACAAATTTTTATTATTATGTTAACCTATAAAATAACATCGAAAAGAATCAAAATTAAAAATTACAAAAATTAAATGAAAAATCCCTTAGAAAGTATAACTAAGAATTAAAAAAAAATTAAAAACAACTTTAACAATAAACATATATTATATGATGTATTATATATTGTTGTACCCGCAACGTTCATGAAAATTTGTAATTGTGCCCTTGCTAACAAAAAGGTGGCCACCCCTGTTCTAAAATATATTCAATTACAAAGAAAATGGAGTATTTCTTCTATAAATTATTTGCTAATTTTTTAGCAAATTTTGTTTAATCTTTGCGTGCTCACAACAGTATATTATACCAACAAATTTCACACTAATACATTAATGGATGTCTTAATAAATATCATGGACAAAACAACTCTTGTAAGGGCAATAAATTATGTTACTGCTAAGAGCTGACGCGAAGCGCGGTAAGAATTTATTCCCCAACTCGTAAATTTTATCTGTATTTACTGTTCCACCGCGAATAAATTTCCTCACATTGTCCAAGTTTTTCTCGAGTGTTTTAAAATGAAAAAAGTCTCGCGTTCGCGATTAATTATTAATTAAAAAACAAATCGAAAGACAAAAAAAAAGTAAATTTCGGTGTTGTGTTTCGTATAAACGAACACGGGTAACTTTTAATTGCAGCTTGGCCGACTTTGGTATAATCGCTGATTGTTCATTGTTTAACGTTCTTACGAATGAGAAAAAAGCTAGTTCAGATATCCGTTCGTCCTTGCCGAAGGCGGTTTTCAATTAACCTTACGTGGTGCTGTGCTTCCAGACATTTCGTCCGTACACGTACAGAACTGCACAAAAGAAACAAGTTTCGATGCGTGTTTTTTTTTTAACAGAGACAGAGATATATAAAAATACTGACTCTTTTACAAAACTTTATAAAGGCTAGCCCATATTAAGTGTGAACCGTTTTTATCTTTGTTGTTGAGTGGAATGAATTCAATGGCCATAAAATTCCAAATATCTGGGTAATTTTACTGATTTGCTATCGTTATACTGAAATGTAAGCTTTGTTTTATTATGATTAGTAGATGGATGAGCTACATGCAGACATTCCACAGTAGTAAATGAGGAAATAAAGACATCACACGCAAACATCGAAAAATATACTTAACCATTACAAAGGTTTCCCTACCTGTATGAAAGCATTATCGGATGACAAAAGAAAATACAAAAACAAACAAACTTAACATACGCTAACTTCTGCTTAAAACATAAACATAAATTAAATAGTAGTAGTTCGATATCAATATTATATATCGAACTACTACTAAAAGTTGGAATTCCGGCGTTCTAAGTTTTTTAGTCAATATTATCTTTATTGTTTATACGGGATTAACGAAAATCGAATAATTAAAAGCTTGTACCCTAAGGAAAGCGTATATACCGGGTATTTGTTTAAGGCTGTGTTCCCAGATTGTAGAAACTCGGATTTCAAAGAGGCGTGTCCTGTATTTCTCCGATTTTTGTATACTGACGTATGTACGTTGTGGATCGTCATGCTAATCGCAAGTGGTGCGAAAGAGGTAAAATATTTACGTTAAGTTGCAGCCCCATAGTCACTCTGATTTATGAGTGTACCGTGCTTTTGATTTGTTGAATTGATACTAGACATGTGTCACTCAAATCAATGTGGACTGTTGTATAACCATAAAAATTTTGGGACACAATACAATACAGGCTATTTCAGGTACCACATAAAATTATTATTCTTCACCCAAAATATTGCAAGAAATATTTCTTGTCGTTAGTAAGTAAATTATTATTTAAGAAATTAATCACAAAATTCTATCTGTAATATATATTTATTTAGGTAATATAACAAAAATATAACACAGCTAAGTTTCAATAGAAAACATAAGTCTTTCTTATCATTAGTATGTAAATTATTATATAAAAAATTAGCAAAAAAATGTATATAAATTCACAAAATTACGTTTGCAATATATCTGATCTACCCAATTAAATTAAAATAAAACAACAATATGAATTTAAAGACACTACAGCTGTTTCGCTACACAGTAGCTTTTTCAAGCGATAACTATAAACTAATATTACATACAAACTTCTACCTTTATATCAAGTGATACCCCAGTATTGGATTATGACAAATATTACCGTAATTGCTATTTGTGATCTTTAACAATACATAATTTGTGGAAAGTACAAATTTACTAATGTAACCATAAACACTTAGGCAAAACCTTTATTTTCATTGTCTAATTTATCATTTATTAGAAAACAACCACGGATTTAATTTAAAATTTGATATTCTCCATGTAGTAAATAAAAACAAAAAATTATTAACAAATTAAATTAACAAACTAAAACATTCAGAATTATTATTAAATGCTAAATTAGACTAATTTGTCACCTTTGTTAAATCTGTTTAGACAATAAAAATAAAGGTTTTCTCTAAGTAAGTAATTAGGTATTGTTAAAGATCACAAATAGCAATTACGGTAATATTTGTCAGTAAACCAATATAGAGGTAACACTTGATATAAAGTTAGAAGTTTGTATGTAATATTAGTTTATAGTTATCCCTTGAAAAAGCTATTGTGTAGCGAAACAGCTATAGTGTATTTTAATAAGTTAATGTAAATCTCAAAACTTCATATTGTTGTTTTATTATAATTTAATTGGATATCATGGATTTACAAGTAAAGCTCCAAACAATTCGAAAGTTTAAATCTGGTCTAAACACCCAATGAATGGGGATCGTAAAACCCTTATCTTTATGCCTCTGTTAGAGTATTCAGAACCAATAAATCTCATCTGGTAAAACTGCGCCTGCTAGCCGAAACCGTACCAAGTTTCACTTTCACATTTCTCCAACAATTAGTCTTGCAGAATGTATTATATTTTCCAAATCACAAGTTTAATTAAGAAAATATTTTTTCAACACTTTGAAGGACGTGGTTAGAATATTTTTAAATTATTGTGGTATCGTTAATTTTCGGATATTTTTCTAATTTCAGTTTTTTTTTCTAAATATATTTTCGGAAAAAGGACTATGTAAGTAATTCAAAAAAATAATTGTCTAAATATTTCAAAAAATAAAGTCAGGATTTGGAAGAAACTGATTGAGATAGTGAGCACTCCCCCTTAAGCTCGACCACCGACCATATCTCGGCAACCGTTTATCATACAACCTGGCGGGAATAATCTTGATAGTAAAATGGACCATGGGAATTTCAACAAAAATATTTTTAAGTTTTAAGTAAGGGGCCGCAATTAATAATAATAATAATGTTTATTGCCCAACAACAAGCATTTACAGGACAAAATTATTTATAAGAGTGCAGTACAACAGCAAATATATTTAATATATAAATTCTTAAATACTAAAATATATATATACAAACACATATATGTCTACATAATAATAAAAATAATAATAATAAAGAAACATAAATTAAATTAAATTGATGTAAAAATGCTACATATAAAGAAATACAAAAGCGAAAGTAACTGACAAACATTAGAGATACGATTGAAACTGAAATCAGAATTACAATTGATTCCGAAAGTGATAAACTATGCCATTAAAATTAAAATATTTTCTTTTGTCCTGGCCTTCATAGTTAATAATTCAAAAATTTTTTTCCTGGGATTAGCGGCCATAAGGGAATAGTAAATAAATTACACCATTTTTTTTTATTTACACCAACGTTTCGGCAATTATCCTTGCCTTTTTCAATATTGAACCAAAATAACACTAATTTTTTTATTTATATTAACATCATTTATCATTCAAATGATGTTAATATAAAAAAATTGATTACGGTAGTAAAAGAGGTATATATCCCATAAGAGACTGTACTGAATACTAAGGTTGAGACGCTCTATAGGTTCGTCAAGGTAAGAAACCATGCTGATATGGAGATATACATGAACCAACATTGTTATAAATCGCATGGTAAATTACTATTTCTAGGATTTTTGCAAAATTTTATAGAATGGCAATGGGTCTATAGTTGTGAACTTGTTTTGGATCATTTTTCTTAAATATGGGACATATTCGAGCACGCTTCCAGATATCAAAAAAAACGTGCGTTTCTATAGAAACTGTTTCAAATCAAGCTCTGAATACTTTTATACTCTTATTAAATTAATTAACTTATTAAATCTATATCGACTGTATTTATAATTTGCGAGATATTTGCTGATTTTCGATAAAAGTGTAACTTCGGTTAGAGTTATGAATATATTTTTCTACAAAAGTTGTAGAATGAAGTTTTAAATATTTTCATACTCTCGGTAAATCGGTGCTAATTATGCAATTTGTGAGATATTTGTTGTTTTTCAATAATAATAAGAAACATATTTCCGGTTGAAATTATGAAAAACTTTTTTTATAAAGTTGTTTTGTAATTAAGTTTCGAGTACTTTTCTATTCCTTAGATATTTGTATAAGCTTACTAGTTGACGACAATTGATCAATTTTTCTCACTGATGATAAAGTGCTACTTCCGGTCTAAGAATTTTGCTGATTAGATCTGATTAGATCTTGCGAGAAAAATAATATCTCTAAATATAAAGGTTCTGTATTAACAGATTTAAACGTTTGGCCGCTTTCGCAAGTCAAGCACAGACAAAGAGAGAAAGGGAAAGAGAGAGAGAGAGGAGAGACGGGCACACAGTGAGAGATATGTATGCAAAAATCACTTTTTTGATTATAATATCGAAGTTGAAAATTTCATCACAATACTTCCTTATACTACAACTATGTACTTAATAAAAACTATAATTAGTGTTAAATATGATTAAACGTTGAAAAATAACTGTTAAACTGTAATATTAGATAAGCAAACCATACTATTCAAAGATATCGTTTGCTTGAAATGTTATCCCTAAACGTTTAACGATAAAGCACGAAAATAGCATTATATGAAACTTATAAATTAAACGTAAGACGAAAAACGTACTTATAAACGTTATCGATAACGTTATTCGATAAACGGTAAATGTTTAACGTAAGTGATAACGGTCACCGTCATATATTAGACAACAAACTTTAAATCAGCAAATTAGATGCTAGAAGTATAACAGTAAACGCTAACATTAGTAAATGTTAAAGGTTAATAACTATCACAAGTATAGATATATACATTTACACGTAAACGTATATGCACATATGTACGTGTTGAGATACACACCATACACTTAGATGTCATTTCCAACAGCGAACACACAGACACGTGTTTCGGCCTTTGAGGCCTCTTCAGTGTACGTGGTGCTGTTGGCAATGATCCTTCTTCTTCTTCTTTATTGGAGTTTGCGTATTAAGCGTTGTGCTTTTTACACTTTTTCTGAGTATGGAGTATCTGGTTATTGGAGCGATTGTGCTATGTTAGCTACCGTATGTGGTATTAGATAATTGCCAACTTGGGGCGTTTGTATTTTCAGTAGTTTTGGGGGTCGTAATTCAATGCTTCTGTGATGCTGGCGTTTTTGTGGATTTCCATCTTATTGTAGAAGCCTGTGGCTAGTTCTTTGATGTAGTCTTCAATTGTTTCTGTGTCTGTGTCTTCGTGGATTAGTCTGTTTCTCATATACCAGGGGGCTTTGATTGCCATTCTGAGTGAGATGTTCTGAATTGTTTAAATGTTTTTGATATGAGTGGCGGCTGTGTTGATCCAGATGGGGGCGGCATATGTCATAATAGGTCTGATAATTTGTTTGTAAAGTCGGAGTTTCAGATGGGGAGACAGGGAGCTAAATCTGCCGAGTAGAAGCCATAGACGAGCTCTAGCGGCTTTGGCTTTTCTGATCGTGTTGTGCATGTGTGTTGCATATTATAATCCCCTGTCTAGGGAAACGCCCAGATATTTGATATTAGTTAGCCATGGGATCGGTTCGTGATTGATGTATAATTGGCCGATAATGGGTTTCATTTTCCTTTGAAAAATAATTGCCTGTGACTTATCACCATTTATAGAGATTCTCCAGTTTTCACACCATGTTATGAGTGTGTCAACCACTGATTGAAGTTGAGGAATTGCTAGTCTGGGTGAGAGTGACTTGGAAAGAATTGCCGTATCATCAGCGTATGTTGCTATTAGGCAGATATCTGGTTTAGGAATGTCGGCCGTGAAGATAGCATATAAGTGAGGCGAAAGTGCTGATCCTTGCGGGACCGCCGCTGTTATTGATCTTTTGGTGGCGTAAGTATTGTTGATTCGTATTTGGAAGTTTCTTTTGTCGATGTAAGTTTGAATTATTTTAATGAGATGTGGTGGATAGCCAAATGAATGCATTTTATAGAGTAAGCTTGATTCCATACTGTATCAAATGCCCTGGAAATGTCGAGAAAGATTGGTGCGGTAGTGGTATTTTTATTGAAATCGTCGAGTATTGATTCTGTGACCCTGGCTAGTTGGGTGATTGTCGAGTGCTCTTTTCTAAACCCATGTTGTTCGTCGAGAATGATGTGTTGCTCAGAGGTGTGTTTTTCCAGTAATTTTAGGATTAGTCTGTCTGTTACTTTGCTCAGTGATGATAAAAGACTAATAGGGCGATAGTTCGAAGGGAAGGTATGATTTTTCCCTGGTTTGGGGAACATTATTACAGTTGCTGATTTCCAGATTGGAGGATAGGTTTGAAGGCGTAGTATGGAGTTGATTATCGCTAGGAAGAACATAATAGCTGTTTGAGGTAGATTTTTAATCATTTGATTCGTGTGCTGTCTGGTCCTGGTGGCAATGATCCGCAACTAAAATCGTGTCTTATATCCGTTGAACCGCAAGGTGCCCGTGAGTATATCTAAGCGACATCTGCCATCCAAGCGCGACACCAAACACGACAGTTTCATCTTGCACACTGTGCCAAAGACAAAACCTGTATGCTAAATGTGTATCTCCGCATATAATGCCAATAGGTGGCACCACCATAGCACATTTATTTGTTAAAGGTTAAAACTAAACTGATAAATAATTGCGTTAAATGAACAGCTAAAACGACAAATGTTGGATACTAAACGTAGATAATAAATGTTTACATTCATAATATTTGAATTTTGTAAGTTTTAAATTTCAGAAAATTATATTATGATTGGAGTAAATCTCAAATATTTGGAAAAAAAAACGGTCGTATTATTTTTTCGTGTATTTGATATCAGATAATCGTTAAATACATAATGATGGCAAAGAGTGAGGGAATAAAAGGAAAGAAAACGTATTTTGGTCGTTTTCTTTATTTGTTGTCGAATACACACATACAGTAATGTGATTTCCAATAATTGCATTCAGATAAATATAAAAACAAAAGGAGTTTCCAAAACATTCAGAACACATTCCGCCCTTTCAAGTGCCAGCCAATGAATAAATTTATTATTGAATACTTTCGAAACAATTCCGAGTTTCTATGACCGTGTTAGAAGACTTCATAAAAAGCTAACATTCAATTTCGATGCTCGTTAGCAAAAAGCTCGGTGGAAAATCAACTTTACCATTGGAAATAGGAACGCACTTATTAAGTTACACTTTGAGATGAAGAAGTGGTTTACAAAGTTAATCGCTTCCGATTCGGCCCGACCGTTTTTTTTCCTTTCGTTTTCATTTAGCTATTTCGTAAAAATAAATTAGACATTACTTCGAAGTGTTTCTTTTAAAAGACGTGGATTATTTTATGAGACACGCTATAGAACTGAAGTGTACACATTTTAATTTGAAATACAGTAATAGTGAGCAATCTAAATTCGCAATAAACATTATATTACAGGGTTTATATAGCAATTCTTGAGACTGAGAGAATTAATAGAAATATTATGTGTATAAGATTATTTTATAAGCTTGCAATAAATAGGACGTTATGCGCGAAACGCATTAAATGATATGCGAGTTCAATGGTGGTCGTGGAATGTTAACAATCTGTTTATCCGAATGTGATACAAGGAGAGTTTTTTATGTTATCTACCAAGAATGAAATCAGTTAAAAAACGAACAACATTTTATTTTTCAAGGTAAAAACTATTAACACCAACACACTTATTCCAACGTTTCTTCAATAACGGTATCCCTACAAAAAAGGATTATTTTGGTAATTCCGTAAAATACGATTCTAGAGCGTTTTCCTCGTCTTCATAACTCTGAGTTTTTCGAAAATATAGTAGTCATAGAGGGCAGGAGACTGTAGGGTTAAGGATGTAATTCCTTAAAGCCGCATTCATTAATCACTGCTTGAACAATTCGTGCCTTAAGCATCCTGCAGTTGTCATGCAGAAGCAATGTTTTCCGAGCATGGAGTTTTTTTTCGCGTATGGCCGTGTTCAATTTCTTAATTATGTCTTGGTAGATATTCCTACCAAGCCATACGGACCAAATTTTTATGTAGAAAAAATTTAATACAGAAACCATATTTTACGCAACTATTGCAATAACATCTAAAAAATTGCTAAATGTACCAAACTCAGTCCTAAAATACGGTGTCTGTTTCGCCATTTTTTGCGGTTTCGTGCAGCAATAATTGGTTCTGTAAAATTCAGAAAAAAAGAGTCTTTTGGTGAAAAAATATACGATTTGAAAAATGACATTTTGAATAGATCAAAATATGTCTTCGGTTGCAATGATCAATGTCCGGCATATTTATGTGATGGTCCAAAAACTGACGAAGAAAATTTATGGATAGACTTTAGAAATAGTGAGGTCTTCTCCGGCTTATTACACGATGTTGACACGAATATGGCAGAATGTTATAACAGTATTGTTAACAAAATGATTGGAGGAAAAAATGTAAATTTTTCTAAAGGGGGATCTTACCAAAATAGAATACTTGCGCAAATTTAAAGAATAATCGTCCATTTTTCTATCAAGTTAAAAAAAATTGGTAAAATTGGAAACTTTACGGAAAATTTTTGTTTGAAAAGTAAGCGTACTACAAAAAGCAGTTTATGCAAAAAGAACATTATTTACCAAGCTGATAGCAATTACGGCCCACCTACTGTTGACGATTTAAGTGTAGATGAATTTCAAAGCATTAAAAATGAGTTTTTGATTAATATTGAAAATATCAATTGTGAAATAATTAAAGTAAATACTGGGGGACAATCTTTAAATCCAAAATAGCTGCAAGAACGTATGTATCAATTAACTTCCAGCAATTTTGGAAAAATGTGCAAGCTTCGACCAACCACTTCGACTGCATCGACTCTTAAATATTTAATTTATAGTATAAATATTAAACGGAGCGCACCATTACATCATAGCATTGTCCATGAAGCAATAGCTCGAGAACTTTTTGAAAATATGTATAATTTACACGTGAAAGAATGTGGCATGTTTATTCATCCACAATATAAATTTTTGGCTGTCTGTCCAGATGGTCTTATCGATCAAGATGCTATTTTGGAAATAAAATGTCCATACGCAGCCCGAAATGTGGACGTAGAAAATGCAGTAAAAAACAACATAATTGACTACTCTTACATTGAAAATAATAAAGTTACGCTAAAAGAAAATCATCGTTATATATACCAACTTCAAGGCCTCTTGGAAATAACAAATCGGAAATGTTGCTATTTTTTTATTTATACTTTTAAGGACTGCCATTACGAAGTTATTGCAAGAAATAAGCAATTTTGGGAAGATCAAATGGTCAGTAAACTGGAAAAGTTTTATTTTTCTGTATATTTATCTGAGTTATTAGATTCAAGATCCAATAGAAACATGGCTTTAAGAGACATTAAATGTAAAGATTTATAACTGATAGTCGTTTATAATAATTATAGGTGAATATGCAATTTTATTTTATCGTCAATGATAAATTGGACACTTATAACATGCAGAATAATATTTATTTTATTTGTAACTAATAAAAAGCACATTTTTATTATTAAAATTTTATGTATAGTGTGTATTTTAGCTATATTTTTTTTGTAATGTGTTTTATTGAAATTGTTTGTATCTGATAACAATTATTCTATTGTGTCTTTCTTTAATTTTGATGTGATTTTTTATTATGTATTTTATTAAAACTGTATTGACTAAAGAAAATACAAGTTTATATTCTTGTAGCTTTTTTCTCGCTCTTCCAGTCTATGAAACCAATTTTATCTCGGTACATTTTACCACTTACTAAAATATTAAACACAGGCTTCAGAGGGACCCTCTGTAAAGTGTAACACTAATAACCGTAGATTTATGGGTCAAGTAAAATCCCAGCGAGTGGGACACTAATCTCTTGATTGACAGCTGTTAATTTTACCTGTGTGCGTTTTGTATGGTTGGTTGTATAGTTACGAAAAGATATTTTAGTTGACTGATGGGCACCCTTAAGTTATCGTTGAAAACATCATTTTGACGTTCCGTTATCCCTCAACTTCTCGCATAAGCTGATTTAGTACTGACTGCAAATAAAATACTAATTGGGATTAGAAACGATAGTTAGATATTTATTGTGTTGGATTTGAGTTTTTTTCTTGTTTTGTAAAAATACTATACGTGCTTCGGATTATTAATCAAGTGGAATCCTGTCAAAGTTAAATTGGGTAAGTTGCCGTTAATTATTCCTCGTGGATACGTTATACATTTTCTTAGGTTCAATTTCGTTTCCTCACTTAGTGTATCTTTCTGTTGCCTGATTACCATTTGGAAGCGGGATAATTAACAATTACTTGGACAGGTTTCCTTTGGGAAAAAGAACGCTCCTGTTTCGTGCTCTGCTACATGTACTAAGGTTATGTAAAACCATTTTAATTAGTAACAACATAAGCAATCCAATTCTGTTAATATTCAATTTGAATATTGGGTAATTCTGTTTTTGATGTGAATTAAGTAACGGAACCAAGATTGAATTGCAAAAGGCTTATAAGCTGCAGAGCTCCCAAATCTCTTTAAAAAAAATAAGGATACTCGCATGCATTACTCATACGGATTCAGCATGTAGTTCTATATATAACAAACAAAACGTGTCTGTTAATTCATGAACATAAGCATACAAGTTACAAACATCTTGAAAGAAGATGAAGAAGGAATTTAACGGATGCGGTCCTATGGCAGAAGAATGGCGATATATACGCATAACGTAGCAAAGGCTTCAGATAACAATATCTCGGGTATTCTTAAAATAATTAATTAATACACACTATCAAGATGTAGACATAAAATGTACTATAGATCTAGATCTAGAAGACAGTACAGAAGATTTGGAAGAAACAAATTAGAAAATTGGACGAGAACAAGAAGTAAATGGGAAATCAAATAAAATTATGAAAATGTGGTCTTAAATAGCCTGCAATAAAGATGAATATATGTATATATAATAACAACTATTTATAATTTTGTACCCCTCTGTATAGATATTATTATTGTAAACAGTGTTGTACTCAGAATATTATTTTAGAATTCAACGCGGTATAGGTATCAATTGATATAGGTAGGATGAGGATGTGATTTTTTGGTATAGGTAAAGCACAACTTTAAATATGAACAAATTTAATATACATTTTTATGTTTATCTACTATTACTAATGCTTTAGGGGGTGATTTCAAGTTGGATTTGCGTGTAACTAGGATTTGGGCACCCGTCTTTCGACCGGTGCTGAAGATGGTAGCGTCTTGTTATATTTAAAGAATATTTTTTTAATAGTTGGGTATGCATGTCACATTTTTAGTTCTTTTTTTACAAACTATAATAACAATCAACTTGTGAAGTGTTCACACTTCGTCTCTTCTTTTCGGACCCTTGTCGATTGGCAGAAAGCGACTTAAAAAGAATATCGTCACTGTGAAGCCAAAAAGTAAAGTTATTTGTGAATATTTCTTTTCAGTAATTTACAAGTCTCTCAGGAACCCATTTGGTGTTAAATTTGGGCTGACCCATTGCTGACAGAATGAAAGCTTTACTTTTGGCTGGGTAGGTTTCCATGACGAACTAGTGTTGAAATCCCTCTGTTCAATCCATATGATTGTGGCCACTTTCAAAGCACTACAGTAAACAATAGATGAGCTCTCAATCAACTTGATGCGGAGAATGAATAAAGTTGGAGCAACAAAACCCAGAAAATATTCTAATTCCCCTTGCAGTCTATCTAACAAGCTAGTAGCTCCATCACACTGCAGTACTCTTCAATGAATTGGAACTCAATGTGTTCTAGTCTTTGGAGTTACAACTTTGGGAACCATTTTCCTATTTTTTTCTTATTTAGCAATTTTTTTTGTCGCATCATAATATGAATTCCATCGAGTCATGATGTGTACAGGAAATTTGCATTTACATGCTTCATACGTTAAGTCTGAAGCCGTTAAATTCCGAAAAGCCTGAATGTAGAGCAATAAATTTTCTTGTAGTCGGTTGATCTTTCCAAAACCTAATTTGCATCAGTGGTGGCAAGTAAGTTGAGGGTGTGCACGGCACACCTCATGTAACTTAGCAATATAATTCAGTTTAGCTCATCATCTGCTGTTTCAGGGTCAGGCCCAGCAAGAAGGTGCTACAAATTTATTTCTTGATTATCTTAAATAATAGAAGTAATATTATTGATAAAATTAATCAATTTCCTGAAATCTTCTTTATTAACCATTACATTACACATTATAAAGTTAAAAAGACACGTTTCAAAAGAATACATCTGTCAGCGAAAACCGACACATTTTCTTTTACATTCTTTGAAACCATAAAAGAGGATCAAATAGGAGAAATAGAATCTTAATACAGATGAACTCTTCCCGGAAAAAATCGTTGTTCCACTTTCAGATAAAAATAAATCAGTTCTTTGAGAAAATAATCTTATTATTATAAAATAAGTATACCTTCAGAAGTTTCATCATCGCAGTAGTAATCAGTATCATGGGATTTATCAGTAAGGGCGAAAAAAATCATCTGTTATCTAAAACCTTCAGATAATCTGCTTTTTTTTATCTAAGATAAGATAACACAGATAAATAATTGTCGTGTCATCTAGATAGGTTGATAGATAACAAAATTATTATCTAGATAAAATCATCCAGATAGTGCACAACACTGATTGTAAACGGATGTTTTAAATACACGACAACATAGAGGGAATGTATAATTTACGAATAAACAGGTGATATATCGAAATCATTACCAACAATGATGTTTAAATTTTCGTTTCACGGAATAACAATGAATGATTTGACATTTGATCCATTTCACTACATTTTTAGTAGAGAGAAACGTATTGTATGGCAAAGATTTCATAATCACAACTGTAACTCCGAATCCAGCAAGTGCCATGTTATACAACCTACTTATTTCAATTTAAGCTTTCTATACGAGGTATATACACCTACCTTACGGCAAAAGTACACCGAATGAATATAAATCGATCTGTTTAATATGGATACGTTTTAACAATGAACGATCAGCATTTTAATTTGACTAAATTTCGATGTAAACATATACATTAGCGAGGTAGTATTTTCAAAAATATTATTACTCGATCATCGATTGTGATTGAATAAATATGTAAATATGCACTGGTTAAATAATATAAGTAAATATAAAACAAAATATATATTAAATGTTTTTATAAAATTTTCAGTAATTAAAAGAAAACGATGCGTTTATAGCTTATAAACGCACATTGTGCGTTTATAGATTATCTAGTTCAATTTAGTTTTTCGAGGGTGGCTACATATAATTTGTAAGCATAATGTCAAAAAGTCAAAATGGTAGCTATATTTTCAATGTACAATATGCAAATATCTCTGAAAATGAAACGAAGTAAAATATTTTATAACTATAATAATCTGTGCGGACGATGTCCATCGAACATTTTTCAAGTTTTAGAAATACAGCACTATCGGCAAAATAAATAAATAAAATGAAGTTGCAACGATCCATTGTTCAACAAATATTTTATTTTTAATTATGTAGCTTTGTCCGTACGTCAATAAATGTCAGAAGGTATGTTCTATGAAAGAGACACTTATAGTCAACCATTCATCTGAGACTTTTAACGCCGAAGAGTTAAATTTATTAAATAAAGGTTTGAAATATTGTATACCTAGTGGTAAGATCCCTTTTGAAGAAGTGATTGCTGGCATTGAAACTCCCATAAAAAGTCTTGATGAATCATCGAAACTATTTATTAGGGAGGCCTGCAAGGTTCAAATTGAAAGGAACTTACAACTGCATAAACAAAACAGAAATAATAGGGAATTAAACATTATTAAAAATCTCAGATCGAAAGATTGCTTTTATATTAAGGCCGACAAGGGTAACACGTTAGTAATTTTGGATAAATCGGACTATTTTTGCCGAGTTCAAGAACTTATTAGTACGGGTCCGTACGTGTGTTTAAACAAAAATCCACTACCAAAATTAGTCAGAGAAACTAAGAACGGGTTGAATAATTGTCCAAAATTGATAACTTCGTCACTCAAGTTTCGGTTAAATGTATCCAATCCGGTCATGCCTAGAATGTACTGTTTACCTAAAATACATAAGCCCGGTAAGTCGATGAGACCTATTGTGTCAGGTATAAACTCACCGACTTATTTACTGTCTAAATGGCTAGTAAATGAATTCACAAATTTACCATTGCAACAAGATAGCTTTGCAGTAAAAAACTCGCTGGAGTTCATTCAAAAAATCAAACATTATAAGTTGCAAGAAGGTGAGATTTTGATTTCGTTTGATGTCAGTTCATTGTTTCCTTCAGTACCGATTCCAGAAACCCTGTAATATTTGGAACGTTTACTTCAGAACAATAATATCGAAAAGGCTATAATAGATGAATACATGCAGTTAACATCTCTTTGTATGTCTCATAACTGTTTTCAAATAGAATGTAAATTCTATGAACAACGACATGGGACTGCCATGGGAAATTGCTTGTCTCCATTTATTGCCGATTTATTCATGAGTAATTTTGAAATGGATTTTAAAAAGAACGCCAAATATTTCCCTAAAGTATGGTTAAGGTACGTTGACGATATTTTCGCGATTTTTGACACTAAAATGTATGATACCGAAATGTTTCTTAATGAATTAAACTCAAAATTCCCCACGATTAAATTCACTCTTGAGAAGGAAAACAATGGACAATTAGCTTTTCTAGATACATTAGTAATTAAAGCAGGTTGCAATATAGAAATAGATATTTATAGAAAGGAAACCAATGTAAACAGATTCATTACAGCAGATTCTAATCATTGTTTGCAACAAAAATTGTCTTCATTCAATTTTCTAATCCATCGCTTGTTAAACTTCCCACTTACAAGAGATAGATACGAGAAAGAATTACGCCTTATAAGAGGTATCGCTGAATACAATGGTTTCCAGTCTGACGTAGTTGACAATATCTTAAGAAAAATGAAACGTAAGAATGTAATTCTAAATTCCACAACTTTGCTACCTCAAAGTGATATAGATAAGAAATTTGTTGTCCTACCTTTTCATAATATTTCGAGAAACTTAAATAATATTTTTAAAAATGTTGGTTTGCAAGTCGCGTTTAAATCATGTAATTCGTTGAAAAGTCTTTTGAGCAGTACTAAAGATAAAATTGAGGTAGAACAAAAATCTGGAATTTATGAAATTAATTGTAATAAATGCGAGAAAAAATATATCGCCCAAACTAGACGTTCGATTGCAACTCGCTATAAAGAGCACATTGCTCATTTTCGGTTTAATAGGACAGAGAAGTCTAGTGTAGCTCGACATATTTCGGACACAGGTCATGATATTCCAGCAAGCGGCCTCAAACTTATAAAACAAGTGCGCAATTATAGAGAACTAGATAGTTACGAGAGTATATACATTCAGAAAAATAAAAATAAATTAATGAATTCAGATAACGGGCCAATTCCCCAATCTTGTTTATATAAGTTTGTGGTGTAAACAATACCTTTTAGATATCGTTAGTTTTTCATAGTACATTAGAATTAAATGATAGAATTATAGTATTAAGCATGACTAATTTAACGATACAGCGATCAGGTACTGTTAATGACGTAGTTAATAGTTTAGGTAAAAATATATAAACCATCCCCGTAAATAGGAAATTATATTGTTGGTGTTCTTAGAATATTAGAATTAAAGGATAGGATTAGAATAGTAAGTATGACGTATTTAACGGTACAACGATCAGGTATTTTTAATGAAGTAGTTAATAGCCTAGGTAAAAGAATAAACCATCCCCGTAAATTGGAAATCAGTGTTGCTCTGTACGCTACGGTGTGTAGACAGCGCGATTTTTAATCAGTGCTACTGATGATGACAACTTAGTTGTTGAAATACGTATTTAGCCATTTTTGTGCTTTAGTGTGGTAAGGTGTTTTAGTGTTTTTGTGTAGAGTTAGTGTATACGTTAATAGATACATGATATATATCTTGGGCATTTATGATAACACCAGGCAAACCACCCGTACTTGCTGATACAATATGTTGATGAAAACTATTATTGCTGTCTACTGTGGTGGTTTCGTTTGAACATCGTGGAATGTTTGTATTATTTTGAGAGTCAAGCATATGAGATATTTTAATCTTTTTGTTTAAGGAGGATTCAATATAACCCTCGGCTACAGCTGAGGACTTCCAACCCCCATGATCTTTTAAGGTCAACAAATCACCACCATGATTTGCCAAATGTGTTGCACTAGATCTTCTAAAACAGTGCCCTGTAAACAATTCTGGATTTGGCAATTTCAAAAAACTTGCAATCTCTTTAGGAATTTTGCCTATAATATTAATACCCATTGGACTATTAATACACTGACCATTGCGATAGGTCAAGAAAAATAGCTTATGACTAGTATTAATAGGCCGTAAGTTATAATATTTCTTAATTAAATCGATCCATATTGTATCTGTAATTACGAAGAATCTTGGAATATTATTTTTTGTTTTAGGTACAGAAATAGTGATGGTGTCAGATTTGTAGTCAATGTAATCTACAGACATATTGGTCAGTTCTTCTCTTCTACAAGCTCAATTGTAATCTATTATCAAGACTACCTATAAATTGATACTATTATATGCAAAGCTGCGATAGTTGTGAAAATTGTGTTTACTTTCATCGCAAAATATGTTTTATTATCTGCTTCTTGTATAAATTTAATAATGTTTATTTCTTCGAAAACTTTAGATTTTTTAGGTAGGTAACCTTGAGATAAACGACTGAGGAAAGCTTGTAATTTCTTGTACTGTGATATATCTACATTTTTAGTATTTAAATAAGTATTGTACTAATAATACTTTATATTTCTTGGCCTTTATTATATGTATTCGTGTTATTGAAATTCCATTTTATAAAAGATATGTTGATTCATTCTTTAATAGTTATCATAAAAAAATTCAATTTACAAAAGAAATAGAAATTGATAATAAATTCAGCTTTTTAGATATGACTTTAATAAGAAAAGACAATAAAATTTTAACTAGTTGGTATTCTAAACCAAGATCTTCAGATAGATTAATAAATTTTAAATCATGTCAACCATTATCTTTTTAAAAAAGTGTTATCATAAATCTTACTGATAGGGAAATTAAGTTAACAAGCCCAAATTTTAGAAAAGAAGTTCTAGAAAACATTACCATAACTTTAGCAAATAATAATTATCCAATAAATTTAATTAAAAATATCATTAAATAAAGAACTTATAAATTTTACAACCAACAACAAAACAACAATCAAAATTTAAATAATAGTCAAATTAAATATTTATCTCTCCCATATGTACCAAAATTATCAGAACAATTAACTAAAATGTTTAGTAAATATAATATTAAAGTAGCACATAAAAATTATAATAATTTAAAATTTATCAATACTAATATTAAATCTAAAACTCCTTTTTTAAAGAAAACCCACTTGTAATAATTGTAACAAAATTTACATTGGGCAATCTATGCAATATTTAGAAGAAAGAATTAAAGGTCATAAATATTGCAAAAATTCAACGGCTTTAAAATAACATTGTCAACAATTTAAACATAATTTTAATTTTGATAACACTAAAATTCTAAATATTGAAATTAACAATAAATCTCGATCAATATTAGAACTCATCCAAATTAAGAAAAATGAATCAGTTTGTGTGAATGACCGAAGTGAAATTAATGCACTTTCAAAAATTTATTTTTCATTACTTACATAAACAAATATTTCCCCAGTATAATTTCAAAAATCGGTTCGTTTAATGCTTATTTGATACTTGCATTGTAAAATTTTTGTAATGACATTATTATTGGAATATGTCAACAATTTTAAATTGTTAATCTAGAAATCATATGCTGACATTTATAATTATATTTTGATGTATGTCGTCTTTTGACAAAATTTTAAAAGAAACATTTTATTTACAATTTTAGCTGTTATACCTATTTTTAAGTAAGTAATCTTGTATTGTATTAATTTTCAAGCATTATTTGTAACTTATACTTATAATTTCAGTATTCTGATGAAGACATTTATATTAAATATGTCGAAACGTTAACCTAGTATTTTATTGCATTTCGTTCCAAGATAGCATAGAATAAGTAGTCCATAGCGTAGATGGTTTATATTTTGTATGAAGTAATTGAAAATAAGCAATTAATCCGTTTTCTGATATAACATGAACTTCTTTTTGTTTACACCATTCTTCAAACTTGACGTACTGCTTCTCGTAATTGCTGCGGGATTTAGTGGGAAGTAAATTATTAACAACGTTTTCAGCAATTTCTCTGATTTCAGGTGATGATGAAATATTAGTACTCATTTTAGATTAACTTTAAGTATGAAATACTGAATATAAAAATCGCGTATAATTCAAATTTTCAATTTATGTCATGTGTGTAACATATTGCCAACCACCACAAAAATTACTATATTTTGAAATTCCTATTATTTTAATTTAAAAAATGATTAAAAGCGGCAGATTAGAAAAAATAACATAAAGAGCTCGTGTCATAAGACACTTATTGCACACGCCCATTGGGACACTCCTCGCTGCACTCGTCGTGTCCTAAACTTGGGATCGTGCAATAAGACGTGTCTTATGACACTTGTTCTTTAATATACTATTATAAGATCGTCGTCATATGATTGTATGTAATTCAATATCAGAATCAGGTAATTGTACTGTATTACTTCCTTATAACTAGCATAAGGAAGTAAGTTGACGAAAATTTTCGACCTCATCCCCTGACACCGAGAAAGTAGTTTTTAAAAAATCTCTCTCTCCCCTCTCTCTCTCTCTCTCTGACCACGATAGCGGTCAAACCGCTATAGCTGTCAATTCCAAATTTTGTATTTACGAGTTGTTATTTTCTATTACTATCTGGCTATATCTCACTATATTTTTAACTATTTCTATTATAAAAACTATTAAGCTGTCAATATGTCACTCTATCTTTTTTGACAATATCAAAATTAAAACTGACATTCGAAAAGGTCTTTCAACAACAATAACAATTAAATAACAACTAAATAAATGTTCCATTCTTGTCCATTCCAAGGTACGTTCATTTATTAACATTTCTCCCCCTTGAAATCACAAAACATTTTCACCTTCAATTAGGCCAATTGGACAAATCTTTGATACTGATCTTCTGTAGGTCCCTGTATTTGTTTTAATGTCTACCACACGCACTTTCTGGTCTTTTCCTGGATAAACAGCAGTTATTCTTCCTAATGGCCAATTGTTTCTTGGTAACTGATTATCCATCAGTACGACTACTTCACCTACTTCTATATTTCTTGTTTCTTGCAACCATTTGGACCTAGCAGTTAGAGTAGGCAAATATTCCCTTACCCATCTGTGCCAAAATCTGTCTACCAACTGTTGGGCAAATCTCCATTGCTTTCTCAAATCAAATTTTTGTTCAAATATTCCTGGTGGTTTAACAATGCTCGATGTTCCGATCAAAAAATGATTTGGAGTTATACTTTCAAAATCATTTTCATTTGACGACACATAAGTCAGAGGTCTGCTGTTAACTATGTTCTCTGCTTCTACTAAAACTGTCTGTAAAATTTCTAATTTTGGAATTCTTTCCCTTAAAATAATCTTTAGTGTTTGTTTTACTGTTCGTACCATCCTCTCCCAAGCACCTCCCATGTGAGGACTTGCTGGAGCTATAAATTTCCAATCGATATTTTGTGCCAAACAATTTTTCTTAATTTCTTCATCATCTACTTCATTTAAAGCTTTACGCAGTTCTCTGTCTGCTGAACAAAGGTTAGTTCCATTGTCACTCCATATACAAACTGGTTGTCCTCTTCTTGCGATAAATCTTCTTATAGCTAAGATAGCCGAACCTGTATTAAGAGATTCCGCAAGTTCTAAGTGGACAGCTCTGACAGATAAACAAGTGAACAGTACACCATATCTTTTTTCATGTCTTCGGCCTATTACAACATCTATTGGCCCAAAATAATCAATTCCCACAAAAAAGAAAGCTCTTGGGGGTTGTTGTAATCTTTCTAATGGAAGCTGACCCATTTCCGGCATTATAGGCTTTGCTTTCTTAATTTTGCAAAAATTACAGCTATTTATTACTGAGGCTATAAGTTTCCTTGCTTGGGTTATCCAATATTCTTGTCTTATTTCATTAAGAACTAATTGTGTCCCTGCATGTCCATTTCTTTCGTGATATTCCCGTACAAGGAGCCGTGTAAAAGGGTGACTGTGACTTAAAATAATGGGTCGTTTTGTCTCCATCTTTAATTCGGGGCAGTTATCTATTCTTCCTTTTAAGCATATTAGATTATCATTTAAGCATGGTGAAAGTGGGAAAAGCTTGCTATCTTTATTAACTGATTTTCCTTTTACTAGTGTCCTATATTCTTGACAAAAGGAGTCTTTTTGTGACTGAAGACACCAAAGTTTTTTCGCATTCTGAATTTCTGAACATGTTAAATATTTTTCTTTATCTGAAAAATATGGTTTCTTTTGGACTTGTCTTATGAATCGGAATACATAGGCTGTGGAATTCAATAGTTTTCTTAAAGATGAAAATTTTGATATGTCAGGTAGGTACGAATTTTTAATATTTTCTTCTGCATGACTTAAAAGGAGTATTTGCGATTCTTCAATGTAATTTTTGCTTAGATGATGCTCAATATTTTCTTCTGGCCAAAAACATGGTGACTGATACAAGAACTCAGGACCTTTTAACCATGGGCTTCCACTTCTAAGATCAGCTTCTTTATCGTCTCTTGTCGCTTCGTCAACTATATTTAATTTCGAAGGTACCCATTTCCATTGTGAAACGTCAGTGTTTTCTAAAATTTCTCCTACTCTGTTACTAACAAAAGACGGTAATTTCTTTGAGTCCGTTCGTAACCAATTTAGAACAGTCGTGGAGTCTGACCAAAATACAATTCTATTTATTTTAAGTGTATGTTGGTGTTGGATTGTTTTTGCCAAACGGCTTGCAAGTACTGCTGCTTGTAGCTCTAAACGGGGTATCGTCAGGGTTTTTAGTGGACATACTTGATTGCGAGACATAACTAATGAAATTTCAATTTTTTCTCCTGCTTCAAATCTGAAATAAGCGACTGCTGCAAAGGCTTGTTTACTTGCATCACAAAACAAGTGTAGCTGTATATTTTTTACTTGAAAATAATTGGAAACATAGCATCTTTGAACTGTGAAGGATTTTATTTTCTCCAAACCATTAAGCCAAAGTTTCCATTTTTTATTTTGTGCATCTGAAATCTGATCATCCCATTTTATTCCACTTTTCCAAATATCTTGCATTAAGATTTTCGCTTTCACAATATAATTTCCAAGGATTCCTAATGGGTCAAACAAAGACATGATAACGCTTAACATTTCTCTTTTTGTAGGTATTTTTTTTCCATCTAAAATATTTTGATCTACTTTATGTAAGCTAATGCAAAAGCTTAACACATCTTCTTTTGGTAGCCATCTTAGTCCTAATATTCTTTGGGGTGCAGAATCTTCAAATATTTTTTCTGCCGTACGTAATTCTTCGGGTATATTTTGAAAAACTTCCTCCGAGTTAGAAATCCATCCTCTTAGCTCAAAACCGCCCATCTTATGGATAGCTATTACTTCATTTATTAATTTTGATGCTTTTTCTGGAGATTCTGAACTATCAATGTAGTCATCCATGTAGTGTTGATTAATAATGGCGTCAACAGCTTCAGGGTACACCTTTTCATATTCTAGGGCATTAATATTCTTGATATATTGGGCGCTGTATGGTGATGACACCGCTCCAAAAATCATCACCTGAACAACGTATGTCTCAAAATCGTTTGCCGGGGAATCTCTCCATATAATTCGTTGAGCATGCTGGTCTTCATCATTTATTTCAACCATATGAAACATCTCTCGTATGTCAGCTGAGAAGGCTATGGGCTTTTCTCTAAACTTTGCAATTACGCTGATAAGTGAATTGAGCAAATCTGGACCTTTGTATAAAAAATCATTTAGACATTTTCCGTCGACTTTTGAAGCAGCATCCATAACTAAACGAATTTTACCAGGCTTATTTGGGTTTACTACACCAAAATGAGGTAAGTACCATATTTTTTTGTGAGATTCTTCTTCTTCTTCAATAGATAGTTTTCTAATGTATCCTTTCTCTTTATATTCTTTTATTTTCTGAGAATAAGCTTGTCCGAAATCTTGATCTAAACTCATTTTTCTTTCTATAAACCTAAAGCGTTGAAGTGCTACATTTTTACTGTCGGGAAGTGTTTCTTCTGTATCTTTCCATAACAATCCTGTTTCCCATCTACCATTTTTTCTTCTTGAAATATTTTTTATTAAGTTTTCGGCTTCCTCATCTTCTTTTATTGATTTTGTGTCTTGATATTTTACCCCTAAAGATTCAATTGTAAAAAAATATTTTACCATATCGTGGAGATCTTCACTGTGAGCTTCGTCGTTTCGAACAAGGAAATTTACATAATGGTCTAATCTTCCTTTAAATTGGGCTACATTTCCGTGGACTATCCATCCGAGCTTAGTACGTGACAAGGCTGGGGAATTTTTGGGGCCTTCTATAAGTTCTCTGGTTGTTATCAGTTCCCAATAGTCCTGGCCAATTAGCAGTTTTGGTTTAATACTCTCAATGTTTGGAAAATTAATATGTTCTAAATGTTTCCAGTTGCTTTTAATGCGCCTTGAATCAACATTTTGTATGGGCAAATCTAAATCTTTTGAGGTATATATATTTTCCATTGGGTAAAATTTATCTCTGTCAATATTCGAAATGCTGAAGGACACTTTTCTTGATCTTGACTGTTTTGTTGTATGCTGGTCAGTCCATTTTAAGCGCAGAATAGTTTCTTCTCCGACCAGATTAAGTTCATTTGCCAAACTTTCATCAAGTAGACTGACAGTGGCACCATCATCTAATAGAGCATAAATTTCAATTTCAATTGTTTCTGTTCTTAAAATTACTGGAACAATTTTCAGTAACACTTCTTTTCTATAATTTTGTAATGTATGTCCCACTATATGATTTCCTGTTTCAAAAATATTTTCATTCTGTAAATTTCTTGCATCAGCTCTTGCTCTAGGTTCCGTTTTATTTGTTTTGAAGTGTAGAAGTTTATGGTGAATTTTTTGACAGTCATCAATAGTACACTTTCTTTTATTTCGGCAATTACTAATTCTATGGTAGCTTTTTAGACAACAAAAGCATACCTTATTTTCTTTGACTATTTTCCATTTATCTTCTATTGATTTTTCTATAAATCTTTTGCACATGTCTAAGTTATGATTTTCTTTGCATAAAAGGCATTTATTTTCTTGTTTATTTCCTGCTACAACTAAAGTCCTTTTAAAATTCGGATTTAGCTGTCTTTGTGATGACATGCTTTGAACGTAGCTAGCAGCATTGGCTTTTTCGTTTACCCATTTCTTAAAATCACGAAGTGAGTATTTACCTTTATTGTTCGCAACTTTCTCACCCCATGATAGCTGCATACCAAATGGTAGTTTCTGCATTAAGTCGTCCATTAACTGGGGGCATGACAGGTAGTTTTCCATACTGAGTGATTCAAAAGTCAGGACAAGATTTGATACAGTTTCCGAAAATTGGGTAAGTGCAACAAAATCATTGTTTTTTACGATAGGTAAGTTTTTAGCTTCACTTACCATGTTTCTGACAATAATATCAGGTCTGCCATATTTATTTCGTAGAATATCTATTATATCTGTGGCAGGAACCGACATGGAAATTAACAGACCTTGTACAGATCTAAGGGCATCACCCTTTAGGCTTTTTCTTAGCCTACAAATATTTTCTTCGTCTGATAGTCCTAGAGCTTTTGTTGTGTAGGTGTAATTACTATAAAAGCTTGGCCACTCCTTACCATTTCCCGAAAAAATTGGCAGTTCTTTATCTATTGTCTGTCTAAGGAGAATTTTTTCTAATCTGTCATCTTGACAAAATGTCTCCATTTCTAAATCATTTTTACTAGAATCTACTACATCTCTATGGCTGCTATTACAACTTTCTGTTTTTAAATCATTTTTGTTAGTTTCAAGCCAAGTTTTTACTTTCTGCAAACTACCTTGTTCCTCTTTTTCAAATATATTATTCCTACCTTCAGAGACTTCTTTCAGTCTTCCTCTATTTTCAACAAATTCATTTATTATCGAGTTTCCTTTGCTTAACTGTATTTGTAGTTCTAAATCTAAAAATTCTTTTTCTTTCCGAAGTCTTGCTTCTTCTAATTCTCGCTCAAATTTAAGTCGCCTTTCTTCTAATTGTCGTTGTCTTTCTTCTAAGTCTCGTTTATATTTAAGCTGTTTTTCTTGTAGTTCTATATTAGCTAACTTTTTCTGATGTTCTAACTGTAAACATAGTATTTGACTAGGTAACAATGAAGATTTTTTCGTACCTTTACTGCTTGAGGTAATTGTGCTATTAGGTTTATTTTTACTACTGGTACCTTTGTCATCATTACTTTTCATCATATTTTGCATTAAATGTTTTGAATGGAGTATAGAGGCATTACTGAACCCAAAAAAATCTTCGGTACTCTCTTTCTCATTCCTATTTTGTAAAGTTTCTCCTAAATTTGACGAATTTTTTCTGCTGTCGGACATGACATCATCTGACTTTCTCGATCTATTATCCATAATTCTTCTATCTGTACATCTATAGGGCTGAATAAAGTTCGTCGAAGGACCACAATGTTATTTTCTATTACTATCTGGCTATATCTCACTATATTTTTAACTATTTCTATTATAAAAACTATTAAGCTGTCAATATGTCACTCTATCTTTTTTGACAATATCAAAATTAAAACTGACATTCGAAAAGGTCTTTCAACAACAATAACAATTAAATAACAACTAAATAAATGTTCCATTCTTGTCCATTCCAAGGTACGTTCATTTATTAACACGAGTGTAATCGCTCTTTTGAGATCTAATTAGATTTTCAGTAAAATCGTGCGACCGGAAATAGTAGCTAACTTCAGTGGAAAAATCAAATTTTGCCAATATTTCGTTAACTGCTAAGTTTAAACAAATTTATAAAGAATTCCTATGTATTCAAAATTAAATTTAAGCACAATTATACTATGAAACTTTTTCGGAATTCCTACCGGAAGTAAGTCTTTTACTTTTATCGAAAATCAGTTTTTTGCCAATATTTCGCAAGTCATGATAGGAACATGTACGTTACGAATATAAAAGTATTTAGAACCTAATTTTCAATACTTTTTCTTAAAAAAATGTCAAAATTCGAACCGGAAGTAACACATTTACTCATAGCGAATAGCACTTTCTATCGAATATCTCGCAAAGTATGCATTCTATAAAGATTTATTAAGAGAATAGAAGTACACTGGGGTCTCGATTTGCGTTGACTCGATTTACGTTGTTACGATTTGCGTTGAATGACAAATATAGGACGGTAAATCTTGTTTGCGTTGTTATGATTCGATATGCGTCCGTACTGGTGAAATAACTCGGGGATTCCCTCGCATACAATGCATGCGTGAAGGCATAGTAGTAGTAGTATTTCAGTAACTGTGAACGTGTGAATACGCATTGTCCAAGAGGTAAATATGAAATAAATATTATGTTACTTTCTCATTATTCGTGAGTGTCTATATCTAATAAAAACGTAAATTAATACAGTGTATGTATTACTGAAGATTTCAAATTCAGAATTACATTGAACAATTATGTAATCTTGCATTAATATAGATGACTTTTTTTACGGGTACCTTTTATTTATAGATAAAAAAATTAGTGGAAAAATCTCAAAGAAAAGAAAGAACACAATAACTCTAGTTAAAAAGTTAGAAATATTGCGTCGTTTTGATGCAGGAGAAAAAGCCGCAGATATTGCAAGAATTCTTAATATTCCCGTCACGTCTATTAGATCCATACGTAACCGCGATGCAGAAAAAATCAGAACAGTTGCGAAAAATGCAAACCCATTGATGGCACAACAAATCGTGAAAAGCCAAAGTTTCTTAATCGTGTTAATGGAATCTTTCCTCTCTATGTGGATAGAGCAACAAAATCGACGTAAAGTACCACTAAGTGAGTCCTCATACAAGAAAAAGCTATATCCATATTTGAAGAATTAAAGTCAAGACCAGAACATTATTCACAATGACGAAATTTTTCACGCAAGTCGAGGTTGGTTCCAAAAATTTAAATCAAGAGCCAAACTCCATAATTTGGCCTTGAAGGGAGAAGCGTTTAGTGGAGATACAGTAGCGGCCAAAAATTTTAAGAATATTCTCAAGAACATTATTGCACATGGTGGATACTCTGCTAAGCAAATTTTCAACGTAGACGAAACTGGTCTCTACTGGAAAAGACTGCCAAAGAGAACTTACGTTTCACTACAAGAAAAACATGCGCCGGGCTTTAAGGCTAATAAAGAAAGGTTGACGCTGCTTCTCGGGGCAAATGCAGCAGGTGATCACCAACTAAAGCCTCTGGTAATTCATACTAGGCAAAATCCAAGAGCAATGAAGAACCAACAAAGAAATTTATTACCCGTTCATTGGAGATGGAACCGAAAAGGGTGGATGACAGCAACTCTGTTCCGAGAGTGGGTAAGAGATATTGCTGTGCCCGAACTTAAAGAGTATTGTTTGAAAGAAAATCTAGATTTTAAAATTTTAATTCTATTGGACAACGCGCCCAGCCATCCCCCTAATCTAGATGAAATTTGCGAAAACATCAAATTTGTCTTTCTGCCGCCTAACACCACGGCTCTTATACAGCCCATGGATCAAGGTGCTATTTCTAATTTTAAAGCTTATTATCTACGTCGGAAATTCAAACAACTTTTTCAAAATCTAAATGATGAAATGTCCATCAAAACAGTATGGAAACAGTTTAACATTTTAAAAGCAGTCGAAAATATTGGAGCGTCTTGGAAAGAAGTCAAACAAAGTTGTTTAAAAGGCGTATGTTGAAAACTGTGGCCAGAATCCACTGAGGATGTCGAAGCAGTAGGTATTGATGACGTCGAAGAGATTGTAAATGATTTAGTTCACTTCGCACAAGACATACATTTTGAAGGGATGGAGGCAAACGACATTCTAGAAATTTTACATCAAGATGAAGAAGACATAACACCCGATGACTTGTTACAAAATTTCACTGCTGCAACCGATACTTAATCTTATTGAGCATACAGAAGAAGTTACAGAAATTACTAATCTAAAATTAGCGGAAGCATTTTCGTTGATAGATAAAGCTATGGAGATTTTTATTGACCATGATAATGATGAAAACCGAAGCAGAAATGTTATGAATGCTGTTGCTAAAGATGTTCAGTGCTATAAAGATCTTTATACAATGCGTAAAAAGAATGTAAGACAGCAAACTTTAGATGATTTTTTGAAAACTAAAACTTAAAACTCTTGACTACACTACATATTTTTTTATTGTTATGATTTAGAAGTTCACTTTCATTATTAGAATTGTAATGTCTCACTTTTTCAATATACAATACTAGTAAAAATATTTTTGTTTTTGAATAGTTTATTAAAATACTTCCCAACGTTGGTCCCAGAAATGATTTTATATAAGATATATGTATGTATATGTATATAGCATTTCACAACGTAATCACGATGTACGCAGAACGAATCTTGAACATTTCTATGGTGTCTTATGGAAAAGTGTGATTCGACTTGCGTTGTTTCGTTGTGCGTCGTATTTTCCGGGAACGGAACCCCGACGCAAATCGAGACCCTAGTGTACTTATAATAGGAATTTGAATAATTTTTATATAAAAAAATTCTTAAAATTTGCCTTATTTATCTAAGAAGATAAAAGTATTTAAAACAATTTAGAACAATTTTGGATACTTAGTGCCGCTCATACGTATAAGAAAGTCGTGATGTGACCACACCTCATTTTTTGCAGATTTTTCTTTTATAATTTGTTATGTTTTGCTTGTGCTTTCTTGTGTTTAGTATAGTTTATTTTTTTAAGTTTTTATTTGTATTTGTCATTTAGACTATTTTCTCTTGCATTTATTTGTCTGAGAGTTTTTGTATATTTTTGTACTATATGGTATGTGTGGTCGATCAGATAGTTTGCGGATTGATCTGAATGCATATTATTTTTATTATAATTATTAGAACTTACAGGCGTTCATTGCACTGATGCCAGATTCTTAAATATTGTATCTGCATTAAAAATACACATGGTATCAATTACTACTAATATCAGTATTGTGTGTTTGTCTAAATACTATTAGTCATTCGAGTATGTGTCCGCCTATATATTATGATAACTGTGCAATAACATCTGGAATTAATTGTATCCTGCTCGACTGCGACTGTACGAAATCAAGTGAATATTTCATATTTTGATCTTTATTACCAATATCTCGATTAAACTTCGATCTACGATTTAGTATAGTTACATAAATTATCTAGATATTATTACTTCAATCTGGATAGTTCCAATTACACTTCCCGTCAATTATTACTCATTCGCATTAAATTACAGTTTTATTTTTTCCTGAGCAATTCAAATAAAGGCCATTCGGTCTATGTGCGTTTGGATGGAAGTTCGAACAGCGCGTTTGCAAACGAGTTTGTAAACATTTTTTACAAACTCGGGCAAGAGACATCCCTCGCAATACGCACCGGTCAGTGAGGTCAGTGTTGTTCTTATGTAGATTACGCGAAATGAAGCAAAAACGTCGTAGGTCGGCCTACCTAAGGCGTGGCCATATTTGTTCAGAAACATGAGAAATATGTTGACCTATATAAAGGTAGATCGTCCTATTAGATTCAGTTTTCCTCAAGATCCACAGAAGAATCGAGATGACTCTGAAGGTTAGGGTTTATAATTTTTTTTTTAGAGACTAATTGCATGCGCACTCGCGATATTTTTGATTATTTAATATAATTAATATAGGAAGTTAGTTCATATCTATTTAGAAAAGTTAATGCGCTTATAGGATTTATAATAAATACTAATATTTATTTACATCCATTGCAAAATATTAGAAATTGTACGTTTTCGCTATATTTACATTTCTAATATATTCTAGTATACTGTTAATAACAACAATAAGTATACATTAATCTTCCACAGAAAACTTGCAAACTTAAATTTAAATGTTTTAAAAACAAATCAGCTGGAAACAGGCCATCAATTTCAATTTACAACTTTATATTAATTTAGAATATTAGAATGGTATTTATGAGTTAATTTTTATACATGTGCCTGTCCAAATAATAATTTTGCATAGAGATACTTCCTTGTATTTAACAAATTATGTTGAATATAATTTCAAACTTATTTTACTATTTCTGAGTAACTGTAATACAGGGAATCAAAAATAAATGAGTATTCATCGAATTTGTGCAAATAATTTTTCCACATATTTAGACTTTTAAATTGTTTTGATATCGATTCTATTAAAAACAAAAATACTAATCTATTTCTATGTATTATTAAATTATAACCCTGCATTATGTTTCTAATAAATAATTAACGTACTGAGTGGTATTTTTATGAGTATTATAAACAACGTGTCTTGTAATTTTATGATTACTCTTGAAAACTTCAATCCTTGGACAATATTAATATAAGCAGTTTATATCAACCTTGGTTTTTAAGTAATACCCAACTTTAAAAAGGCAACGGTTCTTCTTTAATATTCTTGTGAGTATATTTTCTTTTGGTTCCTTGATTTTTATTAGGTAATATACCACATCATCTAAAATATCTTTTACTTTTCCACTTGGGGGAGGTAGATAAAACCTACAGTGACATTGGCATTGTCATGCGATGTAGAGACCATTTAGCACCATTTGACAAATGCCTTTACTATATTCGTAGTACATGTACATTGTTGTTCATTAATATAGTAAACTAAGCTTTATCCGTTAAAATTTAATCTTTTTAATTTTTTTTAAACGGATTCTTAATGGGTATGATTATATGTACAAAGTATCCCAGATAACATTTTCAGCATCGAGATCTCGCTTATTATAAAAGATACAGGTTTGGTTAAATGAGATGAATTATTCCTAAGAATTAGTGAAATTATAGAATATTCTCCAATTTCCAAATTTCCATGTAGTTCAAGATTTATATCAAGAAAAAGAAAAATGTTAAATTGCTTTTCCATGTAATAACTATTTTGTTTTAGTAGATACATAATTTTTAATTGCACTTTCTTGAGGCACTTTTACTTTCTTATACGTAGTATAAGGAAGTATTCTGATGATGAAAATTTTCGACCTCGAGATTTTTGCAGATGTCTACGTTTTGAAGTCCCCTGATACCGAAAAACTGTTTTTTAAAAAATGTCTCTCTCTCTCTGTGTGTGTGTGTGTCTGTCTGTCTATCTGTCTGCCTGTGACCACGATAGCGGTCAAACCGCTATAGGTATCAATTCCAAATTTTATATTTACGAATATAATCTCCCTCTTGAGATCTGATTAGATTTTCAGTAAAATCGGCAGACCGGAAGTAGTAGTTCTTCAGTGAAAAAATCGAATTTTGCCAATATTTCGTCAACTACTAAGTTTAGACTAATTTATAAAGAATTCATAAGTATTTAGAAACTTAATTTCCAAAATCTTTAGTATAAAAAAAATTTCAAAATTCGGATCGGAAGTGTCACTTTTACTCTTACCGAATAACGAATTTTTGCAAATATGTCGTAAATTATGCATTCTATATATATTTATGAAGAGTACAAAAGTATGTATAGTTAGATTTGGAATATTTTTTGTATAAATGAAATTTCAAAATTCGGACCGGAAGTAACACTTTCATACGTATAAGAAAGTCGTGTAGTGGCCACACCTCATTTTTTATTTTTAAAAACAATAAAGAAAATAATAAAATTAAGAAAAATTATTTTATTAAACACTCATTAATAAATAGGCTGTGATACATAGGAAATCGACAAATAATTCACTGTGCGCGAAATTGACAATATTTATTTGGAACAACCGGGGCACCTAACAGGTAAAGTCAATTCGGGTACGCTGAATTCAGTGGTGCCAATCGTTTTTTTAGGTTAGGTCATTTAATTAAATTATAACATACTTTATTTTTGCATAAGATATGAATAGAAACAAAATTGAGTTACGATTATACACATTTAAAAATTATGCATTTAGTTTGAGATATTTTCTAACAGATGGCATCAGTGTTTTTATATAACTAAAGTCCCTAGGTATATAAAGTACCGCAATTACCTCCATTTTGGCGCCAAAGAAGCGGCAAATTTAAAAATCTGTCCGTTTTTTTTTAACTTAACAAATTTAATACGCGAAAATTGTATTTTTATTTTCTGGAAAAAGCTTGTCCCGTGCGGATGCGATCCCGAGCCGCCCGCGTGTGAAGCGAACATCTTACCATTAGAACACCGCGGGTACTTCAATGTGATTTGTCTTATCGTCTATTTGTATATATGCGTACGAATTACTAAATAACTACTAAATGTCCCCAAATCACCGCCATTTTGGCGCCGTTATAATGGGACAGACCAATTGCGGTACTTTATATATCTAGGGACTTTATATATAACCATCAAACATATTGTGTATTATTACATATTTTGATAATTTTGACATTTGGTCTAAACAACCTCCTCGTTTGCAAGTTCTGTTTGGTTTTTTCAGTTCGTATTTTGATCGGTTTGCGAAATTAATCGTTTTAAAATGTATAAAATGGATATATGTGGAGCAATAAAATTCAATAACTTTTGTTATGTTTGCGCCTAGTCGGCGTAAAATTACTCCGAACATAGTTGAAATATATCGCCAATATTTCAATCAAGAAGTTTTTCACGATGTGGAATGGGCCCCGTCTATCATTTGTACGGGATGCTTGAAAAAATTGAATCAATGGAATATATGCCTTTTGGTATTCCTATAATTTGGACGGACCAACAAGTACATAATTCAGCTGAATGTTACGCGTACGTGAATTATATTTTCGGAACAAACAGAAATAAGATTCGTTCTATGACATACAAAGCAACAAAATTTGTACAGTTGCCATTACCGCACTCCGAAAACATACCCATCCCAAAAAAACCGAGCTCTAATGAAGAATACACGCCGCCAACTGTTGAAACTGCTGGAGAGTCAGGTGTACGTATCCGAATATGTACCATCAAACGTCACTCCATATTGCAACCATATTGAAATTACATAAAACCGTCTTTATGACACGCCGCCTCAAGTTATCACAGCGACAGTCGATTCTCTTAGCTATAGAATTGAAACGAGTAAACATTTTGGCACCAGACGCTCGTGTATATGAATCAATCGGTCGTCATCATCATTTTTCTAATTTTTTTAAATCAATTGAGAATAATTCGTTGGCTTATTGCGACGATATCCACGGTTTGGTTTTAACATTGCACCATGAATACAAACCCGAAAACTGAAGACTATTTATCGATTCGTCCAAAAGTAGTTTGAAAGCAGTTCTACTCCACGTTACGAACTCAAAAAATTCTGTTCCGATTGCACTGAGCACAAATACAAAGGAGAACTACTTATCATTGAAAAAAATCATCGATCTAGTGAAATACAATGATCACAAATAGAAAATTTGCCAGCCGAATCTGATGAGCATGGTGAACGCTTTCATCAGATAACAGCAAGACTCGAATACTGGTACAGCTTAAAGAAGCTTGATGCTCTATTAGGAGATATTTGTTGGAATTTACAAGAAGAAAGTGAAATTGAACATGATAATTGAGAAAAAAAATTAATTGAAGGAAACAATTTTAATAATTTAAAATGTGTAGTTGAATTTTATTTTATTGCTTATAAATTATTTTAGAAATGAGTTGGAATCAAAAAAGTAGAAAGCAGGAATAAAATACAATTTTCTTGCGAACAAATGTGAAAAATTGTATTTTTTAGCAAAATCGATCATTCTTTTCGTAGAATGGCTTCTATTTAGTGTATTTTACTAAAACAGTGAAAATTCGTTCCAATTTTAATGAAAAAAAAAAAAATAATTAAATACTAAAAATATTGCAGCAAAAATTAAATTTATTATGGAAATAATTCCATTAAATGACCTAACCTAAAAAAACGATTGGCACCACTGAATTCAGCGTACCCGAATTGACTTTACCTGATATGTGCCCCGGTTGTTCAGTTTTTAGACTTGCACAGTGTAATATGCAACAATACTAAAAGAAATTAATAAGAATAATAACGATAATAATATTATAAGAAAATTATTATAAAAGATGTTCTAACAATTGACCATCCCCTTCTAGACATAATTGTGCCCTGCGTAGTGTCTACGTAATGGCACTGTGTAGTTTTTGCCTTTAAATGCTACCAAATGCTGCAAAAACAGCTTCACGAAAATCTTCGGCAAGTGTCTACTCTTGTTACTAATCTTACTATAAGTAGGAGTGTTTGAATTCATAACCAGGCACCAAAGTAAATTGAAAAATTAAAACAAATTCATGCAAGCGAAAAGCAGTAAGGATATATCTGAAAAGCCTTCTAAAATTATTCGCAAACAGCTGTCTAATGATTTACAAGATTAAATTACAACAACTTATATCACTTAATGCGTACAAAAATAAAAGATGAGGTGTGGCCACCACACGACTTTCTTATACGTGTGTGCGTGTCAAATTATACAAAAGTTGTTCTAAATTAAGATTTAAATATTTTTGTCTTCTGAAAAAATAAATAAAACCCTACTGTACTACTTCTATTCTTTTAATAAATCTCTATAGATCGCATATTTGGCGAAATATTCGAAAGAAAGTGCTACTCGCTAAGAGTAAAAGTGTTACTTGCGGTCCGAATTTTGAAATTTCTTTCATACAAAAAATATTTCAAATGTAGCTTTAAATATATTTGTGCTCTTGATAAACATATATAGAATGCATAATTTACGAGATATTTGCAAAAATCGCTATTCGATAAGAGTAAAAGTGGTACTTCCGGACCGAATTTTGAAATTGTTTTTATACAAAAGATATTGAAATGTAAGTTCTAAATACTTGTATCAATGTACCCGTCTAAAAAGCATGATCTTCGATAAGAGTAAAAGACCCACTTCCGGTAGGACTTTCAAAAAACTTTCATAATAAAATTTTTCTCAAATTTAATTTTGAGTACATATGGATTCTTTATAAATTTGTGTAAACTTAGTAGTTGACAAAGTATTGGCAAAATTCGATTTTTTCATTGAAATAAACTTCTACTTCCGGTCTGCCGATTTTACAGAAAATCTAACCGGGTCTCAAGAGAGAAATTATGCTCGTAAATACAAAATTTGGAATTGATGTCTTCAGCGGTTTGATCGCTTTCGTGGTCACACACACACAGTGAGAGAGAGAGAGAGACACACATACACAGACATTTTTTAAAAACTACTTTTTTAGTATCAGGGGACTTCCAAATGTGGACATCTGCAAAATCTCGAGGTTGAAAATTTTCGCCAACACAATACTTCTTTATACTACATATAAGAAAGTAATACTATAACTATAACTGTCGTCAAAGGATATTTCCAAGTGCTTTACATATTGCTTTACACGATTGCTATTGAGAATTTGTCGTGTTTTAAATCAATTTGTTTTTTTTTTCAACAAATTGATTACTATTTGCATTATATCTGTTATTGCGAAACATCGATTACGTAAGAATGAAGACTTTATATTCATAAATAGTTGAAGATATATTATTGTACGTGCAAGTGAAACTAATATTCGAACATTATGTAAAACGAACGTTTTGTGTATGGATGGTATAGGCTGTCCATCGATGTAACGATTCGACCTTTTAGGATTTAAGGCTGTACGCCCGGCCTCGAAATCGTTTTTCCCATTTCCTAATCGTATTTTTCATGAAAACCTTACCGAATTTACACGCTAATTTAAGAAAACAACGCCTTTCAATGGATAAATCGTAATTTCTTCGAAATTGTCCAAAGGGCCCTAAATAAAAATAAAAATGTAAGAAATTTCAAAAAACAAGCCTTTATTTAACATTATGTAACACTCAACAGCAATACATAAATTTTATTTTTTCTTAATTTTTAAAAATAAGGTCACGAAACGGAAAACAAAATTTTGAAATTTGGGCGAAATTCACTGAAATCAAATAGAGTATGTGGTACGCTCGCACATTGTGTCGAGAGGTAGCTCCGCCTACCATTTCGGGCAGTTTCTACGCAGTTTGCAAAATACTTCTGAGATCGGTGTTTGTTAAGAAAGTAATCGTTACTCGGACATTATTTTATCGAAACCGTTGATATTTTCTTTACAATATAGTGTACATATACAATGTCAGCGTCACAATACTTCCTTATACTACGTATCAGAAAGTAAATGCAATATCTCTTCCCGTCCCTAACGCTATACCTGCTAGAAGCGCATGTTAGGACTCACACGGCTTGCGGGCTGGGAGTATAATTATTATATTTGACTCGCAATAATTAGCTTCTGAAACGATCTAGAAATTTATTTCTTGAACAAAAAATAATTTTGGAATGTTGGCTTTATTTTGTTTCACATATATATGGGTAAATTCTGAAAAATAAGATTAGTTACTCGATAGCTGAAATATACGTTACACAAATTGGTCGTCTACTAAAACTTTTTTTTTTTTTATAAAATTTACACACCATAAAGAAAAATCGAAAACACTAGTATCATCCAAATACTTTAGGGTATAACCTTTAAAAAAACAGATCCCTAGCTCTCTGCATTGCTAAGATATCACGAGATAAGTATTAAAAATTGAAGAAAATGAAAATTTTAAAATTTACACAAAAAAACGATTTTTCGACCTTTTTGCGATTTCGATTTTATTTTCCAACTCAAAATTTGAATCCGGCAGGTGATTTTACATATTCAGCTTCACCTTTTTTGTGTGTTTGAGAAAATATAGATTGTCTAATTTAGGGGGGGTTGCTTCCCGACTGCAAACGTGTCGGCCAACCGGCGATTATCTGAGACCACAACGCAGCCATAAATTACAGGCAGATTAGATTAGGTGACAAGTTCTTTTCTCTATCTTTTTCCTCAGCATAAGACAGAGCACGCGGACCCTTAAACATTTGTCTTTTATTACATTTGCACGAAGAAAACAGTGATACGCCTATTTCAAATCGAACTCAGCTTGAAGCGGGCGTCCAGCCTTAAGAAGATTGTCGGCTCAGGTACCGAGAAAACTTGTAAATCAAGTAGTGAACCGTATTAGGAGAAATCGGATTTAGTTAAATAGAGAAGTAATTATGCTTCCTGTAATACAATCCAGCGTTTACAATTTAAACTTTATTATTCCAAAGAAAACAATTCTAATTTAACAAATTGTAACGTTTTCGGGTTGACAATAAACAACTCTTGCAATTTATTTAATTAAAACAGTCTGTATATTCATACACTTAAAATTAATTACAATATAAAAATATAAAACTTATGTATCACACTTAAACTACTACGATTTAATTTAACACAGATATTTATACGTCTGTAATATTTATATCTTTATTGCACTATAATAAAAACTGCACCGTATTTATATCACTTCTATTTATATAACACTCTAATATTAATGTCTTTTCTTCGGCTACCACTCAAGGAAATATTTATTTATTTCTTATATTTATTTCTACTTTGGTCAGTTCAGCGCGTCGACTACTTAAGGAACTCCTTATTCCGGAATTATTCATCCATCGGTGACCCAGCCGCCTTATATACACATACGAAACATCTGGAAGCATTCGCGTAAACTCCATCTTCCTCTCGATGTTTGTAGAACATTCGATAGACATTCTGTCTCTTTGCAGTACATAAATGGATGATTTATTGGTTTACGACTGTTTACCAGTCGCGCCGAATATTTGCATTTCTTTTGTCGCCTCCTGGATGTCTACTTCTCTTTGGGCTTGTTTCATTACAAAATAATATATACCTGTAACTCTATTAAAGAACATTGTAATGGTATTTTAACCATTAACATCCCTTTAACCCAATTAAGTAATTTTATACAAATCAACATATATAAGAAGATAATTAATAAGAAGATGTTGAAAAACAATTGTGGCATATTTCCCTAAAAATAAAATAAAACAAATATATTATACAATCGATTATCAATGTTCTTATAAAATAATACACTTTTAGTATAATTACCTTTGTGAATACGTTCCTGTGAACCAGCCTGTGTTTGAAAGACATTAGAAGGGTTAGGTTAATTTCTTATGTAAAAATCCAGTGCAATTTAAGAAGCGAAATATTTATGTCTGGACGGATACGTTCTCATATTGTACAAAATTTTTTAGAGTTATTTGAATTTTATGACAAAATAATTAACGATCAAGGACAGTTAGTTAATACACCGTTTTGAAGCTAATAGATTAGTGACTTCTCTTATAACATATTTTCTTTTCATGTGGTTTAAATATGAATTGAAATAGGACTCACAGCGATATTTTCCCTTGCATCCCACACATTGAGGGGCTGCCTTTAGTCGTTTCATAAATAATTAACGCATTTAGGAGGTGTGCACTCACTCATCACCTGGATGCCTTTAATTAATGTTTGGAATTTAGCGAATCGCTTAGTTTTAAAGGCAGAAACACATTATGCTTAAAATAAATTTGGAATGGTTTTACTTATTATTGAAACTACCTATTAACCAGTGTTAAATACTTTAAGAAATTATTGATCTTATAAATATGAACAATATATGATGATGAAGACAAATACATATTTAAATGAAATAGAAATAATACACTTCAATTTGAAAAAAAATGTACATAATAGAATAAATAGAATCAGAATATAATTTTTTTTATTAAACTACCGACGACATGGAAATTTTCATTCATAATCAATAATATACAACAGTGTAACTATATGGGTTTTCAAGTTAGAGGTTAAAATGATCTAGGTCAAAATGATCCTACCCTCGCCTGATCAAGTAATTATTAAGAAGTCAAGAGGTTTATTATTTTCAACTTTACTTATTATCATAAATAAGAGAGATTATTACGTGAGACGCACTACAAAGTAGATAATAACCAAATTACATTTGATAGAAAATACAGAGGATCAAGTAATTATTACGAAGTCAAGAGGTTCATTATTTTCATCTTGTTTACATATTATCATAAATAAGAGAGATTATGACGTGAGACGCACTACAAAGTAGATAATAACCAAATGACATTTATTGATAGAAAATAGAGCGGAACATGCCTGGGTCGTTCTGAATCAATTATCTTTATGCTCCAATATATTAGTAATAAATTAATTTGGGACATATGTTTATATGGACTTTTTTGTTTATTTTATGCTGGAGAACAAGTACTTACAATAGTGCCGTGCAATTCCGAAACACCCGGTATAGTGGTACTATAAATATCAAAATGTGAAGTAGATTAAAAACTATAAAGATAAATATGAAATATGCTCAGATATTAAAAATTACGTGCACCTATTTTAATAAAAAAATTCATGTGAAACTTTTATTTTCTCATCTTTTTAAACAGCTAAAAGTAATTTTCATTGTATTTTTAATGATGCTGGCTGGCAAAATATGTCGAATCGCTGATGCTTGCATTCGGGTACAATCTTCTTCAAAATACTTATATTTAAAAAAAAACCAACAGTGGGAAATTAGAACTACGCCCAGGCAATAAAATTTATTTGTGCCTATTCACAAACACAATACGAATGAAATCAGTGAAGTCAATTTGCACTGTTTATCTACAATTTTTCATAATTTACGAGTGCCATACTTTGGTAATCGCATGTGTATTTGGCTTAATAACCATTTCTGTAGCTTTTGCTTAATGACGAATACTTATAATTATAGCAGGCTTGGGAAAGAAAATATTAAAGATCGTCAATAGGCGTATTACCTGAAATTGCAGTGGAAGTCGGTACTTTAGGGGGATAATATTTCACATTTAAAGGTCTATTAAATATATTGAAAAGGCTTTTTGCTTTCGATTTCGTATTTTTAAAGTCGTTCATCGCTTTTTACGGTCGCGCGGGCCATTTCGAACCATTCATAAGTATTTTTTGCGGAAGTCCGATTTTAAGAGGAACGTTGCCATCTATCATCATTTTCAGGGCGAATGTGGAAATATTTCTCTTGATATTTAGGTATAATAACTTTTCATGGACTAGAAGTATAGTAAGCTTAGTTTTGATGGCATAAATACCTAAAATGATCTATTTTATTGCCGAATTTAGTACAATAATAAATAATAATAATGATATAATCTTAGATGGATATAATTCATTGACAAAATTTACTGTCCGTCACTGTAATGGCACAATTACATTAGATTTACGTAGTAACAAAGGAACATATTATTTTAATAATTTATTATTACCTATTTATTGTTTCATTATTAATAGGTAATTCATCTTCGAGATATTCACAATCTTTAATAAGAAGTTAATAGTAGTGGAGGTAACTAATTTACTGCAATACTAATATAGCGACTATATATACAGGCAGTTGTACATTTCAAGTGACGTAGTAGCCACTCATCAGCTTGAGTTCAATTGACTAGTTTAGTGCTGATGGTTACTCTACTGTTGTTTTTCCATTTTTCTCTTATAACCTCGTATGGGTTTTTGCTTCTCCAGAATCTCCCTCCACTTTCTCCACTACTGCAGTATTTCTCACCATCTCTTAACTTCTAGTGTAATGTCCTCTGTCACTTGGTCCTCCTATCTTATCATCAGTGTACCTCTTCATCTCTTGTCTTGTGGTTTACACTTCGCAATTTTTTTTACTAATCATCATCTTAATCTTCGACCTTCTATCACTATCACTATATCTTCACCTACTAAAGTATTGTTAGACTAATAATTAATTCAATAAATTTCTGTATTATGCTTCTAACCCAAACCAGTGTATCAAAGTAGCAGGAAATGAGACTCGCACTTCCATTCGTTACGTAACTGTTACTAAATGTTTGACTTAGCTGTAAAAGTTAGTCCATTTCAGACCTCCATGGCGTCTAAAAGGCAAATTCGTCGCAACAGAAAGCCTTATAGACATTCGACAACATTTTATCGAAAACTGGCGCTTAATATTCGATAATTTTACGATGAACAAATAATGTGCCCAATCCTCCTCTAGAGCACAGGCGGAATTGTATCTTAAAGTCTCCTTTCCTGAAGAATTTAAGTGATCCGACCAATACAATACTTCATTGTTGTCTCATTGATGGGGGAACAGCAGTAAAGCAGACCCCATTCTTCTTTTTCGTAGCCACAAATTTGACAAAATCTATGATTCGAATAACTCACCGCTACCACCCTAGTAGCACACAATATCGGGCCAACGTTGGTTATCGGTCGTTTATTTATCGGCCTGACATCCTCACCCAAGAGAGTAATATTGTATTTTCTTGTGGAACTTTTTATATCGTTCGTATATATAATAAACAATAGCGGACCTATAGATAAACCCTGCAGCACCACTAACGACACATTTTCATGTCATCACCTGGACCGTACGCCATAAATAGCCTCAAAGCCAATTTAAAATAGTACCTCTTATACCACACACATTTAAATTAAACTACAATCACTCGCTATCTAATGCACCAGTTCATGTTTCTTATTCGTGGTGGAAAAGCTTGTAAGATTCTTCTTGACGTAAAAAAGATGATCCAGAATTTGAATCACATCTTTTCACTTTGGTTATCTCAAATATTTTAGGGTGAATACCATTTCTCACATTTATATTAATTAGTTTAGTTGAAGGTAAAATGATTATATTTTTTACTGTTTTAAGTAAGGTAGTGTACTTCAATACTTTAAACAAACTCATGTCTCATTGCAGTCCTAGAGGTAGATTTAGTTGAGTTAAGCGATTGTCGAACGAGATATAAATATCTTTCTCCCGAGTTTGTCATCATATTGTACAATCATTGACTTGGGAAAATGAGAAAAGCTGCGTTTTCTGTTGATTTCCCCCGTCACAAACCAAATACTGATATGATTGAGTTCACAGCGTCTGGTCTTTTGTGTATCGCGGCACAGGTTTTTTCATTCAATCAATATTAGCCAATCTAATTAATTTTTCCTTCGGACATTTTCCGGTCTATATGTAAATTGGCTATTGTTAAGTCAATATTGAGAGAATTTGATGTGAAATTACCACCTCTTTAATTTATTGCACGCTTCTCTAATAATGTACGGACAAAAATGTGAAGAAAAAGTTAATTAACGTTTTTAATATAGGCTTACTTACTGTATTCTAATCATTGCAGCTTTTGCGCAAATAATATTAATATTTGTACTGACATTGTCGATGAAAATATAGAATAGCACAAATTAGAGCAATATGGTATCAACCTTGTTCTAGATGTGTTTGAAGGCTAGGTTTTGGGACCTATTTTATTTTTACTTTGCATTAAGGATTTTGCGCACGATATATATAAAACATTTAATACATTTATATTTTGTTGACATGACATAAATATTGTTTTAAATTCATCTAATATCAAAACTGAATCACTGCTTTACAAAATTACTAGACAGCTGTCAAACAACTGTGTAGTTACAAAGCGAAAATCAAATTTATGAATTTGAATAACAATTCAGGATGGTATACTTGTATGTATGAGATATGCCGTAATTCGAAAAATCCTTAATCGTCTATAGACATGTACAAATCAAAAAGTACTAATATATCTGCAGAAGTTGTGATTATTTCGACTCACGACTAATTCTCTAAAATTAATATGAAAATATATTACCATTATTTTAGCGAGACGTGGACGTGTTTCGACCTATCTGAATCTCCTTAGCATGTCGTACGCTTCGCACTAATAAGTACTAATTTATCTGCAGAAGTAGTGATTTTTTCCACTTACGACTAATGCCCGACAATGTTTTCAAGTTAATTTAAAGTAAATTCAGGATTTTTTTTGATATAAAATAATTACTTTGGAAATGGGTTTTAACGTATTTTATTTTTCTTGCAATTGAGAGTAAATTTCATTTTATTTATATAAAAAAAAATCAATTCTATATATATATATCATAATATTAGAAATACAGGCCTTGCCGAACATTATATAGATAATCTCCATTTCCCCGATATAGATAGTTGTAAACTTATACATGATGTGAAGAAACGTCCAAAATTAAATTTGTTAGAAATATTAGAAATTAAAATATCAATTCAAAAGAAAGAGAAAGGAACCAACACAGAGAGAGATTTTACAAACCCACACACACACCCCTAATAGACATTTTTGTACAAAAAGGCATTAAATACAACGTCATATAATAATAATAATATACTTTATTCTTTGTTGCAATAGAGCGTAGAATACGTCATACACATAAAGTTAAAAAAAACAATATATAAGTATATAAACAAGTATATAAAATTAAAAGTAAAAGTAAAAGCAGACTTTAGACAACACATTCAAATTTTAAATTTTACAGGCTCTTTAAAAAAGTCCTCGATCTTGTACAAGGTTCTTACTATTAAAATATTTTTAAGTGTACTTTTAAATCGTTTTTGTGGCAGTTCTCTAATCTTGGCTGGAAGATGATTATAAATCTTCATGCACTGATGCAGAACATTTTACTGAATTTTTGTCAAGTGCGTTCGCGGTTATGACAAAAACTTATGAGAGTTTCCTCTTGTATCATGGCAGTGTGATAATTCATATTTTTTGAAAAATTCGAGATAGTTCTGCTTCACAAACAGTGCACATTCTAACACAAACATAGATGGCAATGTCAGTATATTGTTTGACTTGAAAATGTTGACACAGGAGTCACCTGGACGCACACCAAAAACCGATCTTATGAAGGCCTTCTGAAGTATAAAAAGTCTATCCGAGTCCACCGAGTTATCCCAGAATATCACGCCGTATTTAAGTCTGGAGTACACATTAGAGTAGTAAACAGTCATCGCGGTGCCAACACCAACGTTTTTTGCCACCATATAATATAAGACCCTTCACATAAACTGACCCTTTAGTTTAGGTCGAAAATGGTATGAAGATAACGAAACATATATCGCAAAGACTTAATAAAAATTGTGGAAAGGTGTCAAGTGTTTTTATTTAGATAATATACAACGTATCATTACATTATATATACTTTATAAATCAGATATGCATAATTTGCGACATATTTGCCAAAAAATCGCTATTCGATAAGAGTAAAAGTGTTACTTCCCATCCGAATTTTGTATTTTTTTAATACAAAAGGTATTGAAAATTAAGTTCTAAATACTTTTATACAAATAATGTATCTGTGTTAAAAGCATGACTTGCGAAATATTAGCAAAAAAGAAAACGATTTTCCATAAGAGTAAAATTTCGAAAAAACTTTTTTAATGAAATTCTTCTCAAATTTAATTTTGACTACAAATGAATTCTTTATAAATTTGTTTAAACTTAGTAGTTGACGAAATATTGACAAAATTCGATTTTTTCACTGAAGTAAACCACTGTGGCAGCCTGCCGATTTTACTGAAAATCTATTCAAATCTCAAGAGGGAGAATATACTCGTAAATACAAAATTTGAAATTAATAGGTATAGCGGATTGACAGCTTTCTTGGTCACACACATTTTTAAAAACCACTTTTTCGATATAAAGAGAGTTCACAACGTGGACATCTGCAAAATTTCGAGGTCGAAAATTTTCATGATCACAATATTCCTTACACTACGTATAAGAAAGTAAAAAATGAGGTGTGGTCACCACACAAGTTCCTTATACGTATGAAAGTGTTACTTTCGGTCCGAATTTTGAAATTTCATTTATACAAAAAATATTCCAAATCCAACTCTAAATACTTTTGAACTCTTCATAAATATATATAGAATGCATAATTTACGACTATTTGCAAAAAATCGTTATTCGGTAAGAGTAAAAGTGGTACTTCCGGTCCGAATTTTGAAATTTCTTTTATACAAAAGATATTGAAAATTAAGTTCTAAATACTTATGGATTCATTATAAATTTGTCTAAACTTAGTAGGTAGTTGACGAAATATTGGCAAAATTCGATTTTTTCACTGAAGTAAACTACTATTTCCGGTCTGCCGATTTTACTGAAAATCTAATCAGTTCTCAAAAGGGAGACTATACTACTAAATACAAAATTTGGAATTGATATCTACAGCGGTTTGACCGCTATCGTGGTCACAGACACAGACAGACAGACAAACAGACACATAGCCAGGCACACAGATATTTTTTAAAAAACGAGGTGTGGCCACCACACGACTTTCTTATACATATGAAAGTGTTACTTCCGGTCCGAATTTTGAAATTTCATTTATACAAAAAATATTCCAAATCCAACTCTAAATACTTTTGTACTCTTCATAAATATACATAGAATGCATAATTTACGACATATTTGCAAAAAATCGTTATTCGGTAAGAGTAAAAGTGATACTTCCGGTCCGAATTTTGAAACTTTTTATACAAAAGATATTGGAAATTAAGTTCTAAATACTTTTATATTCGTAGCGTACCTCTCTAAAAAGCATGACTTGCAAAATATTTGCAAGAAACTGATTTTCGATAAGAGTAAAAGACCTAGTTCCGGTAGGAATTTCGAAAAACCTTTTCAATAAAATTGTTCACAATTTCAATTTTAAGTACATATGAATTCTTTATAAATTTGTTTAAACTTAGTAATTCACGAAATATTTGCAAAATTCGATTTTTTCGCTGAAATAAACTACTACTTCCGGTCTGCTGATTTTGCTCAAAATCGAATCAGTTCTCAAGAGAGAGATTATATTCGTAAATACAAAATTTGGAATTGATATCTGTAGCGGTTTGACCGCTATCGTGGTCACACACACAGAGACACACAGACACAGACACAGACAGACAGACACAGACATTTTTTAAAAACCACTTTTTTGGTATCAGGGGACAAAACGTGGACATCTGCAAAAATCTCGAAGTCGAAAATTTTCAACATCAAAATACTTCCTTATACTACGTATAAGAAAGTAAAAACACTTTTTCGGTATCAGGGGACCTCAAAACGTGGACATCTGCAAAAATCTCGAGGTCGAAAATTTTCATCATCACAATACTTCCTTATACTACGTATAAGAAAGTAAAAGTTATTTATTAATTTATCTACTTTAAGAATGTTCATTTGTGAGAATTGTAGTACTACAAATAATATATCAGAAATAAAATAGAAGAAACGCAAACACTATAAGTATACTCTTTAATTATAATGTTTCTCTTTTATTTCTAGAGCACTGCATTGGTGATACTGCTGGCTTACATCTCAGCTGGATGGGCTTCAATAGCATATACGCCAATTACTAAAGCTGTCGTCGATACCGAATATGATCACAATCCCCAATATACTTATTCATATGGCGTCGAAGATTCTATAACCGGTGATTCCAAGAGTCAGACGGAAACCCGAAATGGCGATATCGTAACTGGACAATATTCCTTGATAGAACCAGACGGTAGTAAGAGGATAGTGGATTACACAGCTGATCCGATTAACGGTTTCAATGCAGTTGTCCGAAAAGCTACCCCTGCAGTGACGGTTGCGTATACACCTCCTGTGGTCGCAAAAGTCCCTTCCGTAGCGTACGCCGGTCCGGTAATATCAAAAGTAACGGCGCCAGTTGCTTACACAACACCAGTAATATCGAAACTAGCAGTTCCCGTAGCCAACGGATTGAGTTCTCTGTCGTATGCATCCGCACCGATAACGAATACTGTTATTCGAGGACGTACTGTTAATTATGCAAGTCCATTGGTGTATTCAGCAAATTTAGGACATGGTTACGTTGGAGCACATTCGGCGTTGTATCCCTATTCAGATTATGGACAATTATATACAAACCCATTGACATATGCTAAAGTACATTATTAATATTATTGTAGTTTATAGATAACTGTACAATAAATAGCGGTTATAACAAAGTTTTTAGTTTATTTCTAATTATCACCTGTGGCATCACTTTAACTTTTTGAATTTTAAATTTTGGAAAATAAGTTTATGCCATAATATTTTGTAGAAATATTTCATTTGCCACACTTATATTCTGTTACTAATATACGATTTGTTTCCATCAAGGAAACGGAATTTAAACATTTTCATAAATCTTTAGCTACTAAATTCAATTAATATGCAATATATTAATAAAATATGTCCGAAATTTTAATTAACCTGAAACTTGTACAGTACGGTACATTTTTCAAGTTTAAATATTACCCTTTGAAAATAAAAAGTGTTAAATACTTAGATGCCAGAACTCATATCATGAGGTAAATACTATTTACATGTATACATTCATAGGCAAAACGTATATGGATATGTTGGGATACACACATACATCTATAGTTACATTATCGACAATCAACACACAGACACCGTGTTTCGGCTTTTAAGGCCTCGTCAGTGTACGTGCGACCGCTGTTAATTAGCGTGGCAAATGCCAGTGAGAATATCACAGCGACATCTGCTACCCAAAAGGGAAACAGACAGCGATGGTTTCTGGTGGCATTCGCATGTCAATGAGAAACCGACATGTTAGAAGTGTATCCCGCATAATAGAGCCTTTAGGCGGCACCACCAATCAAAATGAACTCCGTTCTTGTGTTTAGAACAATACACACTCAAAAAAAGTAGAAATGATCATTAATACTTAGTCCGAATTAATTCGACAAATAATGCAAGTCATGCAGCTTTAAATAATATTTAACAAGTAATAGACAATGGATATAAAGTTGCAGCGGTCTATTTTGACATGTCCTACGCATTTGACAGAATGCATCACGGGATGCTACCTACTGGAAGAAATGTTCTTTTATGCAACCCGGGGTCCGGCGCTAGAATGGTTTAATTCGTATTTACAAGGAAGAAATCAACTTGTGATAACAGACGGCAAAAGGAAAGGAGTTCTTGTCGGATCCAGTGACAATAGCACAGCGCTCCAACAATGTTGTTCCGTGCTGGGTTACTTTACGTTAAGGGGGCTTGCGCAGAGGTGCCGACAAAATTATAAACTTTACAAGGATTCGTTAAAACAATAGTACCGCTTTTATTTACGAAATATCAAAATTTAAAACACAAATAACCAGAGGCTCAAAGCATGCTCGAATAGAATTAGTTTTTAAAGTAAAGTTTCTGAAACTTTGTCATGATGTTATAAATTTTGCTAACGTTGAGAGTGAAATGTAGGAGTAAATAATTTGAATTATAAAAAGTACTCCCAACAAAGCCCTAATTAATCCTTTGTATTCAATTTAATGCAAAAACATTACAAGAAAAACAAAAATTTCTGATGTTTGTTTTATTTTAACGAATACCTCACATCGGGGGTATTTACATTAGCGCATATGACACTACCCCCTTACGTTCTACCTCACGGCAGTTAGTCAGCACCTCTGCGTAAGCCCCCTTAATGATCTTTCCCTCTTTCCAGTTAGTAATGTAGTCCGATATGCTGATGATATGTCTCTTATGGCATCATAATACAATTGGTCGGAGCTGTTGCGTATGAGTTCGCGTCTGTTATGGTGTACAAGGAATGGTTTTAAAGTTGAATTGTAACAACACTACCTCATTGTATTTTAAGCCTTTTTGCTCTGGTAACGAGCCTCCACTGGTCTGGCTGGAGGTACCGTCGGTCGGTGGCAGTCGCCATTTATTTTAGGTTCTTGGGTTGTACCGATGATGGCAGATTGTTGAGGGAACCGTATATTACTGGATTGTATTGAAGACTGAGTAGTTTATTGTACGCAATGCAAAACTTAAAAAGAGGCCTTTTTAATGGACATTAAACTGATATTTTATCATGCCTCAATTGTATCGCATATCAGCTACGGTATAATGCTTTTCGGAACATTCGGCATTCGCGAGCGGGGTATTCATTTTACAAAAGAAAATGTTAACAATAATATTTTGGATGGATTATTTCTCAACATGCAGGGCAGTTTTGTTGAATAACAGATTATTCACATTACTATAATTATTAATGTATGATTGCGCAGTATATGAGAGGTTGCATAAAATTTTCTTCTGAACTGCTATATTAATATATACACAACTAGATATGGTGGTGAGATAAAGGTTCCCATATACGTTCTTTCCTTCTATAAAATAAATGCGTATTATATGTGCTGTAAGGTCTATAACAAATTGCCGTTATTTGAAAAATTTAGTGCAGTTTCCAGTATTTACAAAGAAAAATTAAAAAGTATTTATTAGATAATGTTTTTATAATATTGCGCAGTACTTCGACTGACATTTTGACATTTCGAAACTTAGTTGCACATTACATATAGCATATATATATTTCAACTTGAATGGATTGTGATATTCGATATTTTATGTATTTATTGTATGAAAATAGTTTGTAACTGACAAAGTCGATATCATGTAGAGATGACCAATAGTGTTATTATTATTATTATTATTATTATTATTGTTATTATTATTAAGTAGTTTATGGCTACTGTATTAACTACCATATTTTGTATAATATTGACGTAAAATTTTGAATCACTTTTTATACAGTATTTTGCATCTAATCTCTTTCGCATTTTTACAAAAAGTAATGGCAGAAAATAATCTTTCACCGTTTGATAAAATACCTTGATACATGCAAAATTGTGAAAATGTTAGGTCATTCTGACCACAACCTTGTCTCTGGCACCTTGTAAAGGGTTAAAAAAAGCAAGAAGAGTGTTCACTACATAGATAAGTAAACTGAGGCAAAAATTTAAAAAAGGCCGTATTTGGCTAAGAAAAAAAGGCGTGCTTCACCAGCATAACGTTCGAGTTCACAAAATGTCAAAATTAAACGAAAGAAGTTTCAATTGCTTCCGAGCCAGAGACTTTCTTGTTTCTCAATTTGAAAGAATTTCTCAACGAAAAATGTCAGACGTTTAGTACACTCAAAGGCGAGTTGTTTCTAATATATGCATTTGTAAATTCAAGTTCACTATAGTTCTTCTTTAAAAAAAAAAAGGTGTGGCCACCACACGACTTTCTTATACGTATGAAAGTTTTACTTCCGGTCCGAATTTTGAAATCTCATTTATACAAAAAATATTCCAAATCCAACTATAAATACTTTTGTACTCTTCATAAATATATATAGAATGCATAATTTACGACATATTTGCAAAAAATCGATATTCGGTAAGAGTAAAAGTGATACTTCCGGTCCGAATTTTGAAATTTTTTTTATACAAAAGATATTGGAAATTAAATTCTAAATACTTTTATATTCGTAGCGTACCTGTCTAAAGAGCATGACTTGCAAAATATTTACAAAAAAACTGATTTTCGATAAGAGTAAAAGACCTACTTTCGGTAGGAATTTCGAAAAACTTTTTTAATAAAATTGTTCACAATTTCAATTTTAAGTACATATGAATTCTTTATAAATTAGTCTAAACTTAGTAGTTGCCGAAGTATTGGCAAAATTCGACTTTTTCCACTGAAGTAAACTACTACTTCCGGTCTGCCGATTTTACTGAAAATCTAATCATTTGTCAAGAAATTATATTTATACTACTAAATACAAAATTTGGAATCGATATCTACAGCGGTTTGACCGCTATCGTGGTCACAGACAGATGCACAGGTATTTTTGAAAACCACTTTTTCGGTATCAGGGGACATCAAAACGTGGACATCTGCAAAAATCTCGAGGTCGAAAATTTTCATGATCACAATACTTCCTTATAACGTATAAGAAAGTAAAAAGATTTAAATTGTGTCAGAAGAAAATGCAAACACTAAACATTTTATTTCTTTTTTCGTTTTCATATTTAACCACAGGTATATTTAAACTATTACGTTGTGTAGACAGCATTTCTTATTTGTCCTGTTGCATCCGCACATTCAGTGGTACAATATAATGTATTGTTGCAAATATATGATATGAGAGATAGAAGAACTCTTCTTACACAGCGTGCTGATATAGTTAGAAAGACACGAAAGAATTTAATGAAAATGCATGAATAAACGAAGAACATACCAAGAAAAAAATATGGACAGGTAATAGTATAGGCAACCGACGATAGGAATTTATTGAAGGCTTAACTACAGTGCTACTTATAGAATGCTCTGTTACTTTAGAAGATAAAAAAATTAGGTGTGGCCACCACACGACTTTCTTATACGTATGAAAGTGTTACTTCCGGTCCGAATTTTGAAATTTCATTTATACAAAAAATATTCCAAATCCAACTCTAAATACTTTTGTACTCTTCATAAATATATATAGAATGCATAATTTACGACATATTTGCAAAAAATCGCTGTTCGATAAGAGTAAAAGTGGTACTTCCGGTCTGAATTTTGAAATTTTTTTTATACAAAAGATATTTAAACGTATGTTCTAAATACTTTTATGCTCGTAATGTACCTGCCTAGAAAGCATGACTTGCGAGATATTCGCAAAAAACTGATTTTCGATAAGAGTAAAAGACCTACTTCCGGTAGGGATTTCGAAAAACTTTATTAAAAGAATTTTTCTCAAATTTAATTTTGAGTACATTTGAATTCTTTATAAATTTGCTTAAACTTAGTAATTGACGAAATATTTGCAAAATTCGATTTTTTCACTGAAGTAAACTACTACTTCCGGTCTGCCGATTTTGCTCAAAATCTAATCAGTTCTTAAGAGAGAGATTATATTCGTAAATACAAAATTTGGAATTGATATCTACAGCGGTTTGACCGCTATCGTGGTCACACACACACAGACAGGTAGACACACACACAGAGAGAGAGAGAGAGAGAGAGATTTTTTAAAAACCACTTTTTTGGTATCAGGGGACCTCAAAACGTGGACATCTGCAAAAATCTCGAGGTCGAAAATTTTCATCATCACAATACTTCCTATACTACGTATAAGAAAGTAAAACTGTACATTATCGTGAGCCAAGGAATGCATATGTGTTTGAGGAACGGTTTCTTCAGATATTAACACTATTACTAGATAATACTATTATAATCATGATTAATGCTATATATAACAGGGGAAAGATTGAAAAAATCCGTATAACAACACCAAAACAAGATAGGTACGCAAATTTGATTGGAACCCAAAAATGTTAATTATGATGCAAATATGGTTTGATCTGAATTACTTCATTTGCTACGTCTTAATAACGATAAATATAAACGTAATATTAACGTAACGTAAAGATAAATATAAAATAATAGATGAGATGACCAAAAGTTATAATAAAATCGTGTTGAGATTAACATCTTACAAGTGCGTATTGGACTCCGTTGACTTAGGACTCAAATAAAAAAAAGAAGAAGCAGTAATGAATACAACATTCAAACAGGCATATGTAAAAACTTCTAGCACAGCCCGATGGAAAAGGTATAAGAAACACGTCATAAAAGAAGAATCAATAATGCGTGAATTGGACGATTTAATTGATATTATAATTGAAGCTTTTATTCTCTCTAGTGGCTTTAATAGCAGTAAAAGTGAAAATTACAGTGACCCTAAATAATTTAAAAATATATATTTATTTAAGTTGTTGTAAATAAATATGTTCCTAAGATTCTGCTTATCATGTACACTATTTTGTGAATAAATATATTCACAAAATAGTCAAATGCAAGAGAAGTGCAGTATTTTTCGGGTTCAAATAATCATTTTTGACGGTTTAAAAAGTTAAGAAAATCATCGCGAAATAAGTTTTGTTTTGCTTCGGAATCTGTTCCCCTAAAAAGCCGGAAACTTCTCAAATCACCATTGTATATATGGATAACTATAGTATATAGGTACATATATTATAGAAGCGCAGCTGTAGTTGCAACATGTGTTACTTCTTGACGTACAGTTTTGTCTTATATTAAACCCTTAAAATAGTTATTGTATATGATTTGCTACATCTGTCACTTCGCAATTTCAAGGTTTATATTAGTCTAATATTAAAGCTCTTCAAAATTTAATGTTTATAGTTAATAACAGAGTTGCTTTTTAATACGAGTACCTGCTTTTATTACAGTCGTCTTAAAGTCCTTATTTTGCTACAGTAAAGTATACAGTCTGCTCTTAGGGAAAATGTGACACGAATGAAGGGGATGTTGTACAAATTATTATTGTGTGCTCATGATTTTACGATGCGATATTAAGGATTTATGACTGACATCTGGCACAGCTTAAGACGCGAAATTTATGATATGCATGAGAGAATGTCAAGGAATGCGTAGCAAGAATGTGTCTTAATGTACAGGTACGCCAATAAACAGCAATGCACGTTTCAGTAAACTGACAAATTTAAGGAGCTTGTATGTTGAAGATTGATTTACCTTTAATTATATCCATTAGTCTTTTATTGTGAATTTCCTATTGAGCCTCAATAAAGTTATTTCTTACTACAAATGTATACTCGCGGCAAAAAGTTTTGTCGGGTCTTAAGACCAGCTATATGGAATGTATCACTGGTCAACTCTAGTAAATTCTAACACGAAATAAAGAGGGATTATATTCAATTTTTAAAATACCCAAGTTTCAATAATAAATATACTGAATTGCTTCGTAAAAAAAATACATGTGGTATATAGAAGTAAATATATTTAAAATATTCTTCATTTATGATAACATTGATGTGTCAACATTACAAAGAAATCTTTTTGCTGTTCTACAAATGTTTGGGGCTTTCCAAATTTATTTTATTTTTCAGGGGCGAGAATGAATGCTTTATTAAGATCTTGGTTTTATGGAATATTTACGAGTATGTATCTGTCATTAATTTTTTTCTGTAATATACATTCTATTTATTTTAAAATAGATACAAAAAAATTATTATGTGTTTTTCATTATAATTTAATTCAAAATTCTTGATTATATTATTATATCTGCATTCTAAGACCTTTTTACCTGGGGCATGTTTGCCTAGTATGTATTTACCTTGGTATTTACAGCGCAATTGCTAGAGGTGTTTAAATTTTGGAATATTATTTAAATCAAGATTTTTTGTAGCCCATATATCAGATACTTTTTTTTAATAGTTCAGTCACCATATTTTCCTTTGAATATATTGTCTTCAAAAGATCCTTTGTGTAACTTTTTGTTTGATTATTTATTGCTTTATTATGCTAGATGTATTTTATTTTTCGGAAAATTTATATATCTCTCAAGTGTAAACAAAAATATTACAATCTCCCTTTATGGTGTATTAAAATTTAGTGGGAAATATTATCGGATTACTAGAGTTGACCAGTGATACCTTCCATATAGCTGGTCTTACCACCCGACAAAACTTTTTGCCGCGAGTATACATACGTCAAATAAAACACACATAATAAATATTAAAAATTAATTTTCATCATTACATCTTCATTAGATCGACGTTAGGAAATGTAATTTGTATTTTACAAATGCACCAACTTTACAACACTATTGTCATAGGCTGCTCTAAACAATAATGTAATTGATGATGCGGGACATAGCTGGAGAACTGGGATTACAGATTTTACCAGTTTCCTGCTAGTATAAAAGATTTACTGCCACCTACAGAATTAAAATTTAGCGATTTTAATGACAGAACCCCTAAAATTAAATTATTATGCATATAATATTCGAGTGTGATATTAATTTTTACGATGCTAAAGCAAATACAAAATATTGTTGAACCCTTAATTAGCACCTGCTTCTTTCCCAGACGTACACCTGGGGTCAAATTTACAAATTTTTTAATATAATATAAATTATTATGCGTCAATTTTGTTTTAGTATCATAGAAGTATATTTATATAGTGTATATTTTAAATAAAAGAAAGAGTACAACTCCAGGTAATAATTTATTATTCAATAATTATGTAATTTATAAGAAATATATTAGTAGCGTGGCATGTCATTATTAAATATCAAAAGATTACTAATGATAAACTAAAAATTTGTAAAAGGAACTATACAAATTACAACACTGAGGCACTTCAATATTACCTGATGTAATATTCAGTGGAACAATAATTCCAATGATGTAAATATATTGGCTGAAAGTTTCATTGGATCAATTACTGATGTTATTCATACAATGTGTCCGATGAAGGAGGTGAGTGTACCAGGTAGATATATGAGAAACAAATGGATTAATACACAAATAATAGAAGAAATGAAAATTAGAGACACAAAATACAAAATAGCAGTATATACTAAAAGCGAAGAGTCGTGGAATGATTATAAGACTTACAGAAATAAAGTCTCAAATTTAATAAAAAAAAAGCAAAAGAAACATATTTAGAAATATTGCTGGATAACAATACAAACAACTCCAAAGAGCGGTGGAAAAATTTAAAAATGATGCTTTCAAATAATAAAAAAAATATTAGTAAATCTATTGTATTTCAGAATAAAGCAATTATGAATAATATGGAGATTGGAGATAATATGGAGAGCGCAGAATTTCAACAAATACTTTGTGTCTAGTGTACAGGACATAGTGAACAGTATACCAAAAAGTGCTGAAACATATTCCTTGACGCAGAAAACGACAAGTGCGGAATTTACTCAGTTCAGGACATTTTCAATGAATGACATGAAAAAAGTGTTAATTTCTTTAAAAAATACGGGAGATGTTGCAGGATGTGGCCATGGTTGCGGCTAATAGATTATTGGACGTGATAAATACTTCCTTGACGTCAGGTGTATTTCCAGAAGAATGGAAGATTTCTTACGTGGTTCCTGTGGAAAAATTGAACGGTACGAAATTGTGTAATGAGTTCAGTCCAATTAATACTGTTCCGATATATGAAAAAGTACTCGAGATTTGTTAAAAAATCAACTTGATGACTACTGTGACAAAAACAATATTATAGTTTCTCATCAATCGGGTTATAAATAGAATCATTCTTGTGAAACTGTTATTATGGACATTTGTGATAAGTGGTTAAAAAGTATAGATGACGGATGTTTTGTAGTGGCAGTATTTATAGATTTGCGCAGAGCTTTTGAGACTATTGATAGGGACTTATTAATTAGTAAACTAGAGGGTTTAGGAATTAAGGACAATGTTGGACATTGGCTAAATTCATATATGACAAATAGACTACAAAAGGTAAAGTATAATGGCTGTACATCAGATGCAATAAAAATTAACTTTGGTGTTCCTCAAGGAACGGTACTGGGTCCACTACTGTTCAATATGTACGTGAATGACTTAGTTATGAATATGAAACTTTGCAATATTTGTATGTTCGCAGATGACACCATGATATATGTATGTGGAGACAATTTAGATCAAATGGTTACTGAAATTAATGAAGGTTTATCATCGTTATTCAAGTGGCTTTGTAATAATAAATTATGTATTAATGCTAGTAAATCAAAGTACCTTACATGATTGTAGGTAGTAATTATAAATTAAGTAGATTAGATGTTAGTAATTTTAAAATTAAGATAAATGATTATGAACTGGATAAGGTAAGCGAAATGAAATACCTTGGGACTATAATTGATGAGAATTTAAATTTTAAATCACATGCGCAATACGTGATGAATAAAATTTTAAAAAAGTTTTCTTCTTACGTAGAACTTCTAGAGGTTTGTCTATAAAAATAAAGTTGCTACTGTACAAATCGCTAATAGCACATCATTTAGGGTTCTGTTCCACCCTGCTTTTCAATTTGAATCAAAATGAGGTACAGCAGATTCAAAAAATTCAGAACCAAACCATGAGAGTGGTATTAAAGTGTAACAGATACACTCCTATAAAATTGATGTTGAATATGTTAAATTTAATGAGTGTTAAGTAACATATTGTTTATAAAGCTCTCATATTTATTCATAGAATTAAGATGGGATATTTGCCTCCCCATTTAAGTAATAGGTTAGTAAGAGTGCAAGATATACATAACTATAATACTAGAAATATAAGTAACTTCTATATAAGTCGGTGTAGGCCTGTACAAACAACAAAAAACATTTTTGTTCGCTGTTTAGAAGAATATAATAAGTTACCTTTAACCGATGAATGCTGACAATCAATATGTCATATTAGTTTCGCACGTCAATTTTTAAGTTCTATTTGTTATATGTAAATAAAAATATGTAAAATTTAAAGCAAAATCCTAATAAACGTATATTATTATTATTATTATAACCCCCAAACGAAACAATGCAGATGAATGAGATCAGGAAAACGCGCGGGCCAGTCGGATTTTTTCCTTTGAGGTTATCTGAAATCTTTAGTTTACGAAACACCTATTCGTAATGAGGAAGATCTTCTAGCTAGAGTAACGGCGAGTTGTTCACACGTAGAAACAATCACGGATTATTCCATAGGGTTCGCGAGTCAATGAACCGACGAAATCAATCTTTGAATTGAAGCTAATGGCCGACATTTTCAAAAATTTTTGTAAACTATCATTTATTTGTCAATAAAACAAAAGCACATGAACAAAAATTGATTTATTAATGTTATCCTAAACTTTTTTTGTAATATAATACCAAAACAAAGTTTCCTCTTTTATGCTAATATGGCTCATTTGCGGACATTGTTAATTAAACGAAAAATGTTTGTTTTGATATCCCCAACCGCCCCTGAATGTTTTCGGTATGTTTTTGGGACAGCCTATATACTCAGTAACTTCAAAAATAAATAACGTTGTACTCAATTATTAATACATTTCTTCCACAATTAATGTATTAATTAATACTCAGCAATATATTCGAATGAAATTGTTTTGAAATGAATTCTTACCGTCGATTTCTTGAATGTTCAGAATATTCGCAATTTCAACCCATTTTACTTTCTTACACCTAGTATATGTATAAGGAAGTATTGTAATGGATAACAAAAATTTTCGACCTCCAGATTTTTGCAGATGTCCACGTTTTGATGTCCCCTGATATCGAAAAAGAAGTTCTTAAAATAATTCTCTTTCTCTCTCTTTCTCTTTCTGTCTGTGTTCACAATAGCGTCCAAACGGCTAAAGCTATCGATAGAAAACTTTATATTTACGAGAATAATCATCCTCTTGAGATCAGAGTAGATTTTCAGTAAAATCGGCAAACCGGAAGTTGCAGTTTTCTTCGGTAAAAAAGTCAAAATTTACTATTTCATCAATTGAAAATGAGAGAGAATACAAAAGTACTCAAACATGTATTTCAGAAACATATTATAAAAAGATTTTCGAAATTCCTACCTTTTTTCTCGCACCGAAAAAGAGATTTTTTGAAACCGGAAGTAACCTTTTACTCTTATAAGAAAAATAGTGCTTTGTAAATATTTCTCAAATTGTCCATTCTATAGAGATTTACTTAGAAAATAAAACTACTTTGAAATAATTTTGGGATAATTTCTATAGGAAGTTAGACTTTTACCTAGAGCTTTTGTTAAAAAGACATAGAAATATACAATAAGAATGTAGTAATACATAAAATGAAATGTTACTTTAATGGCGCAAAAATTCAGATATTGTTGTTTGTCTCCACTTTTTCTTTAAAATGGCATCCAGTAATTTGTAATTTGTAAAGAACCTCCAACGACTCTGTATCTCAGTGATTTTCGGCAAAATGTTTAAACTGATTGATTAGGGTAATAGCGTCACCATGGGATAGCGTCTGTTGGTACTGGAACTTCACCGACATCAGAATCTTCGGAAAGTTCTTGTATTTCAACTGGATTTTGAATTTCACTAGGTCCAAGAAATTATTAAGTTGCATTATCAGTCAATTCCAAAAATTCTTATTTTTGAGGATATCTGCAAGTACGTTAAGTGGTAAGTCATCTTCTGGATCAGGTGTAACTACCTCAGCTAACTGGTATTCACTTCGAATATTTTCATGCTTAAATCCTTCTTTACGAAAGCAGTTTTTAACTGTTTCCTTGGTTACTTGGTTCTTAATTAACTCAAAAGCTGTACCAGCAGTTTCAGTGTTCACCAGCAGGTGTTGTAATTTTATACTTCGGTAATAAGTTCTGAAGTTTTTTATAATCTCTTGATCTACTTACTTGCCAAGCTAATGTACAATTAGGAATCAGAAGAAAGTTTTATATTTTTTAATCGAACATCTTTTGGATGAGATCCCGCATTGTCTAAAAATAACAAAATGATTCTTGTTTATTTTGCCATTTTCCAATCTAGGCCTTGCAACCACTTTGTCATAATTTGTTTTTTGTCCGTTTATGAGAACATTTTCTTGTGTCCGCGTCCGTTCAAGAGAATGTCCGTCCAAGAGGGAGTTAACCCAATGCAAATTATATGAGAGTCGGTCAGGACCATGAGAAACTGCCCGTCCAAGGAAGGTGTCCGTGTAAGAGGGGTGTCCGTGAAGGGGAATTTCACTGTATATATTTCGAAACTAACATACGCGTATAAGAAAGTCCTTCGGTAGCCGAACCTAATTCTTCTGTTCTTAATTCGAATGTGCTTGTGTAGGCTGGTGAGACATGTCATATAGAATAAGAAATTTTCATGTATTTTTTATTAGCTTCTTTATAAAATTTTCTTCACTTGCCATACGTGTCCGTAAATAATTGAACAATTGAAGTTGACAACATGTGTCAAACGTTATGAAAGGTTGGTAGGACTATACCTTCAGTGTAATTATAAAAACTGTTGCTTAATATCAAATAGAATATGCTTACTTTTGGAATTGTTTAATGCTAATACTTGCTAATTACAATTATTCAACAAAATTATTATAAAATTATACTTACCTACAATATTAAAAAATTATATTTACAAAGTAATTGTAATGACAAAAATATTAACATTTTTTATTAAGTGAACTGAACACATTTAAAACAAATTCCAAAAAATGTTGAAAATAGTGTCCTTGATGTTGCAGACATAAATTAAGTCTTCTTTTCATGTTCTCAAAAACATTCAATATACATTAATTCTTCATACAATCTATTCCTGTATATGTTGTCTTTGATCTTCCCAAATAAAAAGTAATCTGGAGTGGTCAAATCTGACGACCTTCTACCTTGAGTAATAAATAATGCGATCTTCGTAAAATTTCCTTAAAAATATTGATGTTCTTTGCGCAGCATGGGCTGGTGTATAATTTTTCTGAAAAAATCGTCTTTCCAACTCATCATCGTGGAGTGCTTCCACAAATTGTTGCAGTATGAATTGATATTGTTCCGCCTTGATTATATGATGGAAAAATATTGGTCCTATTATTCGACATCGTAATATTGCTACCCAAATGCCAATTTTTATAGGGTATAGGCCAGTTTCGACAAAGGTGAGGGTTTTCTGTTGTAAATTTAGGAAATTTACATGCCTCGATAAATGAAACCAAGCTTCATCAGTGAAGAAGATTAGATCTAATGCATCATTATTATTTATATTATTATTAAACCAACTGGAATAAGCTATACTTAATTCAAAACCAATAGGATATAACCAGTGGATTACAGAAACCTTGTATTGATGCATATGGAGGCTCATCTTTAATGCTTTTGAGCAAGTCGTTTTGCTTATTCCTACAAAGAACATAAACTAACTAAAATATTCGAGCTCAAATCTTTTATTCAGGTATCCCTGTATCTACATGTATATAAATTAATTGAAGTATCTGAGGAAAAGAAGAAACAAATTAACCTAAATTATAATGCAATCCTGAATAGAACACATTCAAATTATCCGGGCTTAATTAATTAGTTAAGTGGATTTGATTATGATTATGTTCCTAACTCGTAAAAGCATGAAACTAGGAATGCCTTCTGGTATTAAAACACATTATTTTAGGTCAGTGATTTCGGAGCCTAGATACGTCAGAGCAGTTCACATTTTCATGAAAAGTTAACTAACACTAGCGACTCTTTCACGGAAAAAGCACTTATTTACTTAAACTTCTAAAAGCGAGTCGTGGAACGAAAAGTGAGAAATAGTTAGAGTAAATGCTAAATTGAAAAATGCACTGTGAACGTTCCGAATCAATAGTAATTCTCCGATGGAGACTAGGAAAGCTAAAGTAGTTTGTTTTAAAGTCTCATTCTTATTTTTCATCTAAAAATTACATTTCGAGCTTTTCATGCTTCTATATCCATATAAATGGCTGAGAACATAAACACGTTAGTGGTACTTTATGTGCAGCGGAATCTAATTTCAAAAGATTTCTGTTTGTTATTGTTTGAGATTTTTGTTTAATTGAAGGTTTTTGTAATAATGAATTATCGATCTCTTATTTAATGACAATTTTCCTTTAAAATTGTGGTATAAATATTTGAATGATGAATTTGAAGTTAGAAATGTATATATTAATGAGAAAAAATGATTAAAATAATATACGAGAAGTAGCGAGAAAACTGTAGTAGTAAGCTATAGGCCATTTCACGACACAGTCGAGTGACATCATAAGCAGTTACTTCGTGCCGAGTAACATTAAATTACAATAATACCTAGTCATCATATTCTTGCTTCCGTGAATATGCTACGTTACCAGAACTGTAAGTGGTTCCAAAATATAAATCCATTTGGTTCTGTCAATGTGATTAGTTCTTTACAATTTTCATTTTTACTAGTTTCATTTTCACAATATTTATACGTCAATATATATATGAAGATGAGTTGTTTTCAATACTAAATCATGCCTAAACCGTTAAGTAAACAAGCAAAACAAATAACAGGTCAACACGAAATTTTCATCGTAGATAACATAATGTGGGGTTTGTAGTATTTTGTGTGCTGGTTTCAAATCTGTCTTTAGTTTTTCTCTATCACGTAAAGTTTTTATGATGAAGCAAATTTAAAGATGGCAACATTGTGCAATTAGCCTTATGTTATGATAATAGAATAAGGCTAACTCATAATTATGAGTGTAATAAATGTTTTTTTTTTCGTTTCAGATCTGGAATAACAAGGCAACAGTAACTGATATTGTGACAAATCATACCTAGAAAGTGCAAAAACCATCCAGATATGTTCTGTTACGTGTGTGGTTCGTTCATACCTAAATCACAATCTCGTAAAATAACTGAGGACCTTAAGAAAATCTACAAATTGTATTTCAACTGTGCACTGGGAGATCAGGATAAATCTTGGGCTCCACACATCATCTGTTCCGGTTGTTCCAACGGATTACGTGATTGGCTAAACAGGAAAAAGTCAGCGATGCCATTTGCCATACCAATGGTGTGGAGAGAACCGCAAAATCATCATAGTGATTACTATTTCTGTCGTGTGAACACTGTTGGGTTCTCGACTAAAAATAAGCACAAAATAGTATATCCAAGCATGAATTCTGCAATCAGACCAGTTCCTCATGATCAATCATTGCCTATTCCTATTCCACCATCTGATGGCCTTGCATCGGCAGAAGATGATATTATTCCAGAGCCTATTAAACACGTGCGTAGCAGTCCCGAACCACATGATGAAGACTATACTGTGGTTGACGAAACTGGACCGCAGACATTTACACAAGATGAATTGAACGATCTTGTGCGTGACTTGAATCTATCAAAAGACGAGGCAGAGCTTCTTGCATCTAGGCTTAAACAGAAACATTTGTTAGCAAAGGGTGTGAGTATTACTCATTACAGAAAACGAAATGAGCACCTGGTGCCATATTTTACTTCTGACGGTGACCTGTGCTACTGTCATAACATTGATGGTCTCTTTAACAGATTATCAGAAGTTCATATTGCTTCAGAGTGGCGTCTCTTTATTGACTCTTCTAAACGAAGCCTGAAGGCAGTGTTACTGCATAATGGAAATTCCAAACCAAGTATACGAATTGCTCATTCAGTTCACTTAAAGGAAACATATGACAATATGAAGAAACTGCTTGAATGTACTGAGTACCAGACACACCAGTGGGATATTTGTGGTGATTTAAAGGTGATAAGCATGTTGATGGGAATGCAAGCAGGCTTCACTAAATACTGCTGTTTCTTATGCCTATGGGACAGCCGACAAACCGATCAGCATTATGTCAAAAGGGACTGGCCGGTGAGGTCAACATACGAACCAGAGACCAGCAGTGTGAAGTTTACGCCTTTAGTCAATACACAAAAGATATTACTTCCACCTCTGCATATCAAGCTTGGCTTGATGAAGAAATTTGTGAAGGCGATGGCTAAAGCAAACTCACAAGGGTATCAATACTTGGTTCACAGATTTCCACATCTCAGCTTTGCTAAAGTGAGGGAAGGAATATTTGTCGGCCTCGATATTAGGTTCTTGTTACACGATGAACGGTTTGACCAATCTTTGACACAGTCAGAGCTTAAAGCTTGGAAAGCATTCACGTGGGTATGTGAAAACTTCCTTGGTAACCACAAAGCGAGTACATATAGAACTGGTGTTGAGAATCTTCTGAAGGCATACCATAAAACAGGGTGTCGTATACTAGTATTTATGATTTATAGACTCTCTAATTTCAGGATGTTTATAAAGAAAAGTACATGATGTCAGTATATATAAAGATTTGATGTTAAGTATGTCTACGGAATATAACTGTATTGTTGGATAAAGTCTATCTTTCCTGTATATTGTTTTGAGCAAGTAGTTTTGAACAGAATTTAAGGAATTTAGAGTGTTATTAGAGGCTCCGCCCCATGCTATTATACCATATCTTAGTGCTGATTCCTCCAGGCTTCTGTAGAGCATGATTAATAATTTTCTGTTTAACATTTCACGTATTATATAAAATTTATGTATAAGACAACTAATTTTTTTTGCAGATATACTCTATATGTACCTTCCATTTGAGATTTGCATCTATGTATATTCCTAAATATTTCACCTGGTCTGTTTCCTTTATTACCTTGTGTGTGTTCCTTATGTTTAATTCTTCAAAGTTGGGACGTTGTTTAGTTGTGATGGAGAAACATACGTAATGCGTTTTCTTTATATTAAGTGATAATCTAAAAGATTTTAGCCAATTTGATATCTGAATTAATCCATTCTCTGCATATTCCTTAACATCACTCCAAGTGTTCCCGTTGAATATCACTGCTGTATCATCCGCGTGTGATATAATTTTTCCATGAGATATATTTATTTTCGTTAAAGCGTTAATGTATAATAGAAAGAGAATTGGACCCAATACAGTGCCCTGTGGTATGCCAATTTTTATTGTTCTGGGCTGGCTTAGTGTGTCCATTATTTTTACAATTTGTGATCTTTCGGTAAGATAACTTTCAAAAACATTCAGTGCAGTACCCCTAATGCCATGTTTCTGTAAACAGTCTAATAGTAGGTCATGTGGGACCGTATCAAATGCTTTTGCCAGATCCAAAAAAATCGATAAATATTTCTTACCTTGATCTAAGTGGTTAGTAATTGTTTGTGTTAATTCATGGATTGCGTTTTCTGTACTGAGTTTTTCTCTGAATCCGTATTGGTGGTCAAATAGTAGGTTCTTTTGATTGAGAATACAAGTCGGTTTTTTATACAGTTTTCAAATATTTTCGTAAAACTATTTGTTACACTTATGGGACGATAATAATTTATATCTTTTGTATCTCCAGACTTATAGATCGGAATAACCACTGTTGCCTTGAAATGCTTCGGGACTATACCTGTGGTAAATATTGTATTAAATATGTGTTTTAACGGTTTTAAGATGTAAGGATGTATTTCCTTTATCAGTTTTGTATTGATACCATCATTACCCGGGGCACTAAATTTTTTTAGTTTATTGATACTATCTATTATATCGCTTTCATCCGCCGGTGTTAAGTACATTGAATCTATACTGTGACTCGTTGTTGTAGTCATTTGTTTGGGTATTGGTATTTTTTGCGCCATTTGAATACCAATATTTATAAAGAATTCATTACAGTATTCGGCCATGCTCCGTTCATCTTCAAAGGGTGTTTGATTTGCATCTTGGATGTTGATTTTTTTTGATTTTTTTGTATATTCATTGCTTGCCTCTGTTATTAATCTATATATCTTTCTTAGGTTGGTCCGGTTATTTTCTATTTTACTTTTGTAGTAATTCTTTTTAGATATTGTTATAATTTTTTTGAGGTGGTTCCTATATATTTTATATTCAGCACTTTTTTATCCCTGGTTCTTATAGAATTAGTGATTGCCAGAGTAATCCAAGAGTTTTTTCTTTTATAAGTTTTAATGCATGTGTATTTACATTCTTTCATTGTGTGCAGTAAATCCTGGATGAAACACTGTGTTGCATCTTCTGAGTTTCCGCAACGAATTATTTCCGCCCAGTTTTTATTTTTTAATTTGTCTTTGAGATTGGTAATGCTTAAGTTTGTGTTGTCACACATTGTGATTTCTGGTGTTTCCTGTTTAATTAATGTATTTCTTATTCTCCAATATCTACCAAAAATTTAAAATACGAGGGGGTTTTATATTCCCGGACTAGACATTTTTCAATTTTAATATAATTTTTCATTATTGTGTTTTATTATCATACATGCCTTGGTAACGACTTTGACAATTTACAAAACAATTGTAGCAGTATTAGTAGCTCTCAGTTTGTGTTGTCATGTATCAAAATGCACAAACTTGAATATAGAGCAGTTATAAAATTCTTGACAAACAAGGAAAATCTCCAAACAATATTTGTGAAGAAATGTTGGCTCTATACGGAGATGATTATCCTTCAAAGTCGACTATTTGCGAATGGTCAAAATTGTTTCAACATGGCCGAGAATCTGTGGATGCTTGGTATTGGAGGATGCAAGATTAAAGAAGCGACAATTAGCAGCTTCATTAGGAGTTTCAGAAAGCACTGTTTTCAGAATTCTACACAAATACCTTGGAATGACAAAAGTTAGTGCCAGATGCGTTTCGCGAATGCTTTCGCCATTCCAAATGCGGGTGCTGATGGAGACGTTTCAACCTCCTTTGGCGCTTTGTGGAGAAGAACCAGGTTTAAGTATCAATCGATATGTCACAGCAGACCTGGGTCCTTGATTTTGACCCTGACTCAAAACAAGAATCAATGCAGTGGCATGTTACAGGTTCTAGCTCTCCCGAGAAGTTTAAAGTTACCCCTTCTGCAGAAAAAATAATGGTAACTTTTTTTTGGGATTGTCAAGGAATACTAATAATTGATTATCTGCATAGGGGCAGTACGGTAACTGGAGAGTATTACGCAAGATTAATACATAGCCTAAGAGACTCTGTTAAAACGAAAAGATGCGGAAAATTGACGCAAGGTCTGCTGCTGATACTTCACGAAAATACACCAGTCCACAAATCAAGACTTGCAAAAGCTGCTGTTGCCGAATGTGGCTTCAAAGAAATAGACCATCCACCTTACACTCTAAAAAGTGTTTGTGTAAAATTACAATGAAAATCATTGGCAATTCCATGACCAATTATAATCATTGTAAGAAAACATGTGAATGTAGTTCTACAAGTACATCAATTAATATTACTTGTTCAGCTGGAAAAGATACGGCAAGGTAATGTAGTGTAACAAGGCATGATGTTAATTTCAATTTTTAACAATAAAATTTACACTCGTGTAATGTAAAATCACAGCACCGCTATGTAAGTAAACAACGACTCGATGTAATTCTACGTACACTAACTGTGAATGTACATTCAATCCCTGTTATGATACAAACATTAGGTGTGAATCTACAACCAGATTACTTAATTGTACGTACAGCTCTTGTAATTTCTTCAGGTTTTATTATTAAGGAGTCTTTTCCTTTATCATTTCCAACGTAGATTTTTACAAGCATACTTATTTTTCAGTTTTTGCATGCATTCGCCAGGCACTACAAAATCTGGTACACACATCACTTTTTTAAAATGCTTTTTATTTAGATATTGTCCTATAATTTGCAGAAGATATGTTTGTTTCATTGATTGCCGCTCCACTACTGTAATCAAAAAATAAAAAAAAAACAGTTGTTTAAGCTAGAAATTTTATTTATTGCAGTTAATTTTATTATTACAAAAATAATAGATATTGCAAGGTGTATATGAAAAAAAGAAAAGTAAAACAAAATCCGAACCAATGAACTTCTCAACAAAAACAAAAAAAATTAAAAAAATGCATTTGAATGTACTCAAGTACGTAGCAAGAGGCTACTTCATATTTTAATTATAATAAAATACGAAGAGAGCTTTAAAGGAGGCAAGTAAGTCTTCACAACTTAACACATTTTAATTTGTTAACATTACCTTCATTCGTTATTACGATGCACGGAGCATTAAATTTGATTTTTTCAGAAACATTTAAATCCTGAAGCAATTAGGACCCCAGCTAATGAGAATATGTTTCAGTTATTATTAATAGTTATTAACGTACCATGTCCAACATTTTAATTATTAGAAAATTTATATCTTCTTTAAAGCAGTGAATCATTTGATATATTTTTCTTTATCATCTGGAGGCGGAATTTCGGTTATAATGTTTTTTCAATTGCAACTTGAAATAATTACGTGTGATTTTGCACAAATGTTGTCAAAATGGCCATCCTTCTATGATCTGTTGGCAGTAGGCTGCGAACGTTTTATAAATGTTCCTTGCATTGTATATACGTGTCATTAAGCAGCTTCATGGGAGTTCTGTCTAATATAAAATCTTCGGGCGAGGCAGTTTATTGAATGTCTATGTATCTGATCGGCGTTATATTTTTCGATTACATTTCTTCTTATATATCCACTAAAAGAAAGTGAAAACTACTTATTTATTACGCATTCCTGAACATTATAAAATGATACATAGGTACGTGATATGTGTATTGTTTACTTGCCCAACAGCATTATGATTTCTATTACATATAAAACAAACAGACCTAACTTACCAAATAACTCACGCTAGGTTGGGCCCCACTGCAGTCTGCAAACTTAACATCCTGTCAGATGCTAACAATGAACCACCATGATTAACTTACCTTATAATAACTTATAAATTACAACTATTAATTGTATAACCAAAACACAAGCAACAGCATGTAATTGTCATGAAAACCACTAATAAACTGAAATCACTGCGCATGCGTTCACGGATTGTAGAAACATAACATCAGCAAATATATGAAAACTACACTGGATTTTAATGCCTTTCTTAAAGATAATGCATGTGTGGGCTTGTGTAAGTTGTATTTTCCCCCCTAAAAATTAATACAAGTCACCTAAATGGAATGGTTCTAGAGCAGAGAGTTTCCGATTGACAATTCACACTCAGGCGTCAACTGATTTATGGCGGGATTAAATATTATAGGGTCTTGGCTGAACATGTACTTTGTAGTGGGCAATAATATAATTATTACTCAATTATTTCGTTTACTTTATCATGCTGTTTAGATACCTATACAATAATAAATAGTATTTATATTAATTTTTATTTTTCAAATATTTCTCAGGAACGTAAAATTACATATTTGCACGTATAAAAATTACAAGTGGGTTAATCTGTAAACATGTTAACTCTTTTAATGAGAATACTTATTAAGCGTACGTATTAATGTAATATTAAGTATTGTAATTTCACAATATTTTGAATTTGAAATCACAGAAACTAATAGAGAATTTACATTACAAGTGATGAAAACACACTAAATGTTGTAAAAGTTCTATGAGATAACGCAATCTTACATTACTTTTAAAACTAAAATTACATGCTAACTGTGATTTTACAGATAAATTGCAATTTTACATTAAACTTCAGGGGATCTTGCAGTACATGGATTATTACATTTTAATTATTGGAAGAATTACAGTTATAATAAATGTATTTTCAGTCAATTTTTTACAGTGTATAGTCCAATTCTCGCTTGGCGCGACATTTTTTGTGCCCTAATCTCAAAAGAACTCTAAGGAGAAACGGAGATACTCGCAATTTCACTTTCATTGCTACTCCAAGAGCTACGACCAACATACTAATTAAGTCTTCTCTTTCTCACATGTCAGCTAATTATAACAAATTATATAGAGATATGTTTCAAATGTTTAGTATTTAACTATTTTGTAATTCCTCATGTTTTTTATGTCCTATAAATGGTTTGTACTGTTGGAAAATAAAGATTATTATTATTAAAAAAATATATGATACGATGATGAACTTATAGCGGCTGTTGAAAAGTATTTTGCATACAAACCGAAGGAATTTTTTGTAATGGATTAGAGATATTGTTAAAAGGATGTAATACTTGCATCCAGAAACAAGGGGGCTATATTAAAAAATAAATTTTTATTCCTTTGCGAAACTTTTTTTCATGCCTAGTCCGGGAATATAAAAACAACCCCTCGTATATCTTTTTAGATAAGTAACCATTGGCCAAAAAAGAAGGGAAAATAAATAAAAAACCCTAACCTTAAATCGCTTGTATAACACTGAATTTGAGACCAAAGTTTGTAAAGTTTAATATTTTTATTTCAAATCCAAAATCAAAATTTTTAAATAATATATCTAGGCAATTTTACCGCTAATGTAATATTTAATTCAATTTGAACGAGCGCATTAATTATTCAAACGATAATTACATGTATTACACACATTATAATTGCCCTTCCGCTCACAATATACGAACACGAATGCATAAATGCACGCGAACATTGCGCACTTTACTGGTAAGTTCACCTAATCGTACAATTCGTGACGTGATTATGATTACATGCATACACATACTATGTTGCAACAATGTCGTATTTTTTTACACTTCCGAAATTCCTTACGTACTTGAAAAATGAATGAACGACCTTAAAAAGGGAGTGGCAACAGACGCGGAGATCAAAAGAAAAATTGCTTGAATCCGGTAACATACTACGTATATAAACACTCCTGCAATTGTAGTTGGTATCATTCGATCGCAAAGCACACAGTGTTCAATCAGAAAAAATGGCCTTTAAGGTTGGTGATTCACTATCTTACTCAAATGGAAGTACAGATATATTACTTTGGTTTCAACTATTAAGTTGGACGAAAAGGGGGGAGACAAAAATAAATTAATTAATTTTTATATTACACTAGATTAAATTGTTAAAAAAATATCCTGAAGAAGCATTAAATTATTGCGGAAACTCGAGTAATATAAATGGTTGCTTTCTTACAGTTCCTCCCAACTTGTACAGACATATTATTTTAGTGTACCTTATTATATGTTTTTTTTTTAATATTGACCAAAACTTTGTTGCAGTACGTCATCCTCGCTTTCTTCATCGCCGTTGCCAACGCGAGCTACATTCCATCCGTAGCTGTCACCAAGGCTGTTGTGGATACAGAATACGATCCGAACCCACAATATACTTATTCATATGGAGTTCAAGATGCTCTGACGGGAGACTCTAAAAGCCAAACAGAAACTCGCAGCGGTGATTTTGTCAAAGGCCAATATTCCCTTTTGGATTCTGATGGAACAAAACGTGTTGTTGACTATGCTGCCGATCCAATCAATGGTTTCAATGCTGTCGTTAGCAAAACACCAGTAGCTGCCCCATTTGTTGCCAAAGTTGCTGTGGCTCCAGTCGTCGCTAAAGCCGCAATTGCACCAGTAGTGTCTGCATATTCAGCTCCAGCTATCTCCTCCTACAGTACTACTGTAGCTGCTGCCGGTCCTGCTGTTGCTACATACGCTGCACCTGCTGTTGCTGCCCATGCCGTACCAGCCGTAGCTTCATATCCTGCTCCAGCTATAGCTTCGTATGCTGCCCATGCTTATCCAGCAGTAGCGTCATATGCTGCACCAGCTGTAGCATCGTACGCCGCCCATGCCGTTCCAGCTGTTGCTTCTTATGCTGCAGCTCCAATTACCAAGACTGTTATCACCGGGCCATCCGCTATATCTTACAGTAGCCCTGCAGTTTCCTACGTAGCAGGACATGGAGTAGCCGCTCCTCTAGCTAAATATTGGTAGATAGTTATATTGTAATATATTTAAAAATTAATAAATTATTGAACCACTATATTCACTGACGTTTATATTTATTGGTAAGCTAGAGGTTTTACTAAATAATACATTAAAAATGCACATTGGTTCTCGATAAGGAAATATAAGGATAAATATGGCCCTTACCGGTAGGTGGTGCCTATCGTACGGCAGCATTATAGTGCCTTTTTAATCGAGTGGTGACAAGATGAGATTATTTCTGATAGGTTGAGGCAAATTATAGCTACATAATGACGTTTTGTGTCAAAAATGTATTTTACTGTTACATTCTTAGCTTTATTTATCATGTTTTTTAAATCGGCACATTTAACACGTCTATTAATGATTTTTATATCAATCCATATATAATTATACTGACTATAGATTATTATACCCACAGGTGCCCATATAATGGTCGATTTGGTTTCCATTGATTTCCTATATCCTGTCACCACTCTCATTATAAACACACTAAGCAGCATTAGAGTGACTTTATAAAACTTAAGGCTTTCGACTTTTAATATTTTTCTGAAAAATCAATGTTTTTTTAAATTATATTCCGCATTAGATGGGCACAATTTTTGGTAGTCTTGTTCATAATAAAAGATCCTAATACAAATATATTTTATTTTTTTGGCAATTACTAATTGAATTTGCAGCAAAATAGATTAAAGTTACATAACACATTTTTTTCTAAAAGTCAATTTTTTCAAATGGAAAACCTGTATTTCGATTCATTTTTGAATTGCTTACTAAATTTCCCAACGAATACATGTAAAACGTTATTATTTTAAAAGTGACCATTATGAGCTATTGTGGTTTTTTGAAATAATTTTGTCAATTTTATGTTTTCTTATTTCGATAGTGTGTAGTGACCCATGTAATTTGCTGCAAAATTGATAACAAAAATGATGATCTTATGATGAACCTTTTCTAAAAATGAGCTTAGAGTTTCGATTTTTGTATGTATTGGGGAAATGACAAAAAAATGGGGTGTATCTCATTTACAATACAGCAATATAATTCAAAGATTATGTAGAATATAGCACAATAAACAAATTTTAAAACCAAATAAATTAATAACTTGATTTTAGTGTAGAAACAAAAACTTTTACGTTAGTGGATGAGTAATTAGTGGAAGAGAAATTATAAAATAACAATAAATATGAACATTAAAATGGGTAAAAATTAAAAGTGTTCGAATTCACTTTTAAAAGTTTTTCAACATTCTTCCGAAATAATAAATCAATATTAATAAGGCACTGAGTACGTATATTACTAAATATTTGTCGAATATGTTCCCTCATAACATCTTTTGTGGTTACAAGAATACTGTATATTTACTATTCTATGGATCCCTATAAAAGGAAACTAATTTTATGATGTTTGAAGACCCAGCGGCCTGTTTCCAGAGAAGTGGCTAGCCCGTGGAGGCTCTATTGACTGGCCTAGTCAATAGAGCCTCCACGGGTTAGCCACTTCGCTGGAAATATTTGATTAATGTATTTCGTGTCTGTAAAAAGTTCCACTAAACTGCTTGATAGAAATTACTCATAAGCTTCTCCGTTAATATTACCCTCAAATAAATGCGGGCCTATCATCCATTCACCAAGAATGCCTCTCCATATATTTACGCTCCACCTATGCGGATCATGTATTTATTAGTGAAGTAAAGGTTTTCATTTGGCCGGTAATGAAAATCTTCTTTGTTAACTATTCCGTTACTATGAAAACCAGCTTTATGCCCAAATAACACACTATCAAAAGGAATTAAAATGAATGCCCATTATAATTATTGCCCATAGTCAGAACACTATTCCAGCTTTAGAATTATGGGTACGTAACTCAATATCTAAATGGATTCATTATGGATGATATTTATTTCATTTTAAGGGCCTTGCATCAACGGTCTGGCTAATATCCAGTTCTTTCATGGGTACTAACGTGCTGATTTTCTGTTGTTGCCATCAGAATGCTTAATTGATTTTCATTATTAACCACATATTTAGGTTTTCTTGGTCTTGAATTAGCTATACTACCAGTAGTAATAAATTCATTAATAATTCTTCTATTGGCATCTGATTTGGGGCATCTTTTGTCGGGGTGACGCTGCTGGTAAACTCTTTGGGCTAATAAATAATTTCTTTGACATTCCTTCAGTACAAAAAGACCGTATTAAAATAATAAACATAAAGTTGGCAAAATTATATCAAAAAACGACAATAGCTCAGTAACGGTCTCTTTAAAATAATAATGTCTTATATGTTTTTTGTGCGGAATTTAGTAAACAACTCAAAAATGTACCGATATACAGGTGTTCCATTTGAAAGAATTCCAATTCTAGACAAAAATAATATGTTATGTAATTTGAATCCAGTTTTCTGCAAATTCAATTAGTAAATGCAAAAAAATAAAATATGTTTGTGTTAGGACCTTTTATTATGTACGAAGCTATAAAAAGTGTCCATCTAGTACGCAGTTTTCGAGAAATATAATTTTACAAAAACATTGAATTTTTTAGAGAAATGGTAATAAGTCGAAAACCTTAGGTTTTAGATCTACACTATCCCATAACTTTGTCAGTAAGAATTATACGGGGTATACAAAAATGTGATAATATATAGATTGTTCCATTTTAAAAACTATGACTATGGTCAGCCACCAAGTTATAGAACACTCTGTATAATACAAAATCATTTAAAAGGTGCTCCTAATGAGTGGATATCTTAGCAAGAAAACCGTTTCGAAATATCTTCTCTCATAAAGTCAGAATCTGCCTTCCTCGCGGATATGACTCAGCCTGTATAACAAAAATATATGGTAAATTTCAAGAAAAATCAAAACTTATTTGCTATTCTAGCTTGTAGCTTGTTCATTCTAGGCAAATCAGATACTCCAGTAAGTACATTGGTTTATTCATAACAGTGCGATATATAAAACTAAAATCAAATTATAATTTCAATAATTATGGAATTTTTATTATAGCAGATGAGGAATATGAAATAGTTCATTACTGGGATTCCTAATACGGGTGCATTAGAGAACATTTTGCATTCAGGATTGCTGTTACTCGAAAAATCACATCTCTCTCTTAAATGGAAAATGAGTACTCTTGATTCATAACAATAGAATATATTCGACAAAGTGAAAGAACCTCAAAATATATACAAATACAACAAAAACGTGGATAAAATGCCAGATACCGTACTTTGTTAAAAGGTAGCTGATGATACAGCAAATCAAAGAATAAGAGCATATATTTTATTATGGTAGAATATCAATATTTATGTAATTTATGATGTGGGTTTGGAAATAATAAATGTAAAGTATTAGAAGTATATGTTTAACTTGAGATAAATAAATTTCTGCTACACACTTTGCTCTTTTGTTAACAATTCCTACTTAGCACCAATATATTACAAAACATAATTATGTATACAAATAGTGACAAAATACATATTGCTGTAACCTTCAAATTATATAAAAATAAAACGGTTAAGCTTAATTGGAGAAAATAAACACTAACTTTACTTTAAAAAAGTTTATTTTTAAGATGTAGACAGTAAATAAAAATGTATGCTAGGAAGCACACTGTGTTGCCTATATTTAAAAAAGGGAAAATCTTACATCAAGAATAAATATATATAGAAATTAAGTTGAATAAATACTAAAAAATTAGGGTATAAATATAAACACAAAATTAATATGTATTCTATATTTTGTAGAGAAGAGAAACACGAAATATGGTTTGTATATAAGGAGATGGAACTAAATTTCCCACAAGCCGTTAGAACAGCTTTAAACATTTTAGGAAATGGACCATTATTTAAAAACAAAAATATATTGAAAGTAAACAATAGAGAAAGAATTATGTTAAAGGATGGAACAGTTAAAAGAGTATATCATTTAAATGCCATTAAGTTATATGAGCAAGATCATATTCGGTATGCTCGAGATGAGAATACGATTTTGACTAAATAAATGTAAATTTAGATATGCATAATGGTACCAATTCATGAGAAATATTTTATGATAATGCTTAAGATATAGTAAATACCTGTACTTATAACTATGAACAGAAAAAAGGATATAAATCAAGACATTTATAATAGGATATATTCGATCGCAATATTCCATGTAAACAGTATTGGTATGAATTAGAATATACTTTTATTAGTTTCTATATGTATAAAACAAAGACTTCAAAGACTGTGGAAATAGCCATGTATGGTTTTAAAACTTACAAAAGAGAAAAAACAGTGTTAATATTATTTACAGCTTTCTGCAAGTAAACATACTGCCAGAAGAGAAAGCCTGGATAGAATCTGGAGACAATGTGACAGGGGTAACGACTGGTCTTTATGGTGCGGGGTTGGAGAGAAAAATTCCAGCTGTCAATAACGTTTTCCCAGTATTACCTAATAAATTTGTTCCTAAAAGCAAAATAAGGATAAAATTAATAAATGGAAAAAGAAATGTAGAAAACAGTATGCGATGTGTTTATATACAAGTACAATGAGGGATTATATTAAGAAGAAATAACAATATACCTACTAAAGACAAAGTATAGCAAGTTTGTGAAAGACTTTCAGTGATAAACAATTCAAGTGCCGCCATTAGTATGAGAACTGTCAAGAACAGTGCGTGTGTATTGGTGTGTGGATGATAACTCGAAGAAAAGAAAGATTTCATCACAAACGTTCAAAATCAATGCCAACCTAAATTTAGTTCGACAATAGAGGCGGTGCAAATTGTCGATGGCATTTGTTTTTTGATATATAAAGGCTAGACAGTAATCAACATGTTAGAGAAGAAATTTGTATTTCGAGCTAAGAAAACGTAAAAACCTTAAAAGAAATAAATTCTTCGTGGTAGCGAATATAAGAGTAGGGTGAACATACAATACTTTTCGACTTACCATATACTTAAATGTATTAAGATTTAGAATTCAGTTTCAATTTAGTTTGCTTATTATTAATTAATTTGCATTCAAGTAATTTTTTTTTTGTAATATTAATTTAAGAAAATGGAAAACATTAACAAGGCAGAATTTTATAAAATATATGGTGCTAGACGATCTAAGAGTACTATGTGAAAATATTTGCTTTTAGTAAACGTTAAGCATTGTTAATTAGATGTGCATTATCCTGTTCAAAAACAATAATTCAATTTCTCATAAAAAAATAGAATAACGAAAGGATAGTTAATGGTGTTGGATGCGCTGAGAGTACTATGTGCGAATATTTGCTTTCAGTAAATCATTATGCATCATTAATAATTACATTTTTATCATTTTGATTTAAATATTCAAACAAAATAAATACGAATAAAAGGGAATCTTCTTGAAGAGCAGGTATTAAGACGCTAGCCCTACTATGTGCAAATGTTTGCGGCTAGTGATTAGTATCGGCCAATTTCCAAGCATTCACGATTGCGAAGTTCTAGGTTACCAAGGCACTATGTGCAAATGTATGTTTGTTATTTAATAGAATCAGCTTCGTATTAACAATATTATTTATCAAGAATCAAGGTTTTATAATACTTAAAAGAACAGGAAAATTGTGTTATGACTATCATTATAGAGATATAAGCTCAACACAAACATTATAACCCAAATGGGTATAATTGTTTTCATTTATTATTATGTTTTAAACAAAAATAGATGTAGAAACAATATAGCAAGGCTATTCGTGAATAATTTTCTAATAAAGATGTAAATATAATTTATATATGAGATTTAAACTTTTCTTTTAATTTGTAACTTTATCCCAAACAAAACTGAATAAGAGGTATACCAGAAAACGAAGAAGCTAAAATCACTGCAAGAACTCATAAGAAATTTTAAAAATATTATGCTGATCAGGAACTAGCTTAAAATTAAGTCTATAACTATTTTATAATAAAAATTATCATTTATTTCAACTATTCAAATTATTAAGGCTACAATATATATATATATATATATATATATATATATATATATATATATATATATTTCTTCGAATATTTTCGCGGTCGTTTGTTGAAGCGTTGTTCTTCGGGATATTTCGCCGCGTTTGGATGATTTTGCCCTGATAAGGACATCTTTCTTCCTGACGTTTCGGTGACATCACTTTCACCTTCTTCTTGAGGATCTTCTAAGTTCGACGGTTTCTTCAAGAATGCCCTCTCTGTTCGAATCGCCTTGTATTTCTAGTGCCGTGGTAGTGGAGGGGCGAGTGCGGCTTCTTGTGATTGGCCCGCTGATTGTAGTGTTGTTCCCTCTCTGTCGGTCTTTCTGTGTTCGGTCCGTGTGGTTTACGTTAGGCGGTGGGATGCTGTTGTTTCGTCGTTTATTTCTAATTCGTCTGTCCGATAACGTTGATTTCCATATGTCAGGTAAACGTTGTGCGTCGTCACGTTTATTCATGCAGTCCTGTCGTTTTTCTATCTCTATAGCCTCCCTTATTGTCCGATATGTCCAATTCGTACTACGGGCTATAGTTTTTGTACGTTCGAAATCAATTGTATGTCCGGAATGTAGTACGTGTTTGGCAAGTGAGGAAGAAACTGCCTTTTTAGACACAGCATTTCTATGTTCTTCCCTCCGTACGCTGATTCTTCGATTCGTCTGGCCTATGTATGTCTGATCGCAATCTTGGCATGGTACTTCGTATACACCCTGGTCTTCTAGTAATATTTTGTCCTTCGTACTTGGTAGGACGTCCCTAATTTTCTTATCGGTGGTGTATATTGGGTCTATGTCGTGTCGCCGTAGTATTCTACCTATTTTCTCTGTTGTCCCTTTCACGTAGGGAAGAAATGCAACTCGTGAAGGTTTTTCTCTTTTTCTAGTTGTGTTGTTGTTGCTCTGAATTGCTCTGTTAATTGTGTGTTGCGAATATCCGTTTGCTTGTAGTATGTTTCGAATTTTCCCCATTTCTTCTTTCCTATGTTCTGTGTCCGCTAATATTTGTGATCTATGAATTAGTGTTTTCACTACTGAGTTTAGTTGAGCCGGATGATGGTGTGAGGATGCGTTCAGATATCTGTTCGTGTGTGTAGGTTTTCTGTATACTGTGTGACCCAGGGACCCATCCGGTTTTTTAATTATTAGAATGTCCAGGAAGGGTAACTGGTTATTTTCTTCTGTTTCGACGGTGAATTTTATTTTTGAGTGTCTGTTGTTTAGGTGAAATAAGAGCTGATTCAATTTCTCTCTTCCATGCGGCCAAATCACTAAGGTGTCGTCTACGTAGCGCAGCCAGAGTTTCGGTTTGTATGTAGCGTCTTCTAGCGCCTTTTGTTCAAAATCTGCCATAAACAGATTCGCTAGTATAGGTGACAACGGTGAACCCATGGGAGCTCCATCTGTTTGTCTGTACCATTGTCCGCCGTATATAAAATATGTATTGGCTAGGCAGTGTTTCGTTAGCTCTAAGATGTGTTGCGGTAGGTGGTATTTTGTATCAAGTAGCTCGGTTGCTTCACCGATCGGTATTTGTGTAAATAGCGAAGTTACGTCAAAGCTTACTAACATATCTTCGGGTGCCATTGTAACTCCTTTTAATATTTCGGTGAGATGTGCTGAGTTCTTGACATATGATGGTATTTCTTCGGCTAGCGGTTGTAGTTGTTGTGCCAAGAAGCGGGCCAGAGCTTGGGTGGGTGATCCGATGGAGCTCACTATCGGTCTTAGAGGTACGTTTGGTTTGTGAATTTTCGGGAGTCCGTAGAATTTCGGACATCTCGACGATTTCTCCCTTGGGATTAGCCGATTTTTGAGTTCTTCTTCGAACGGTGCGCTTTTAATCTTGGCCTTGGTCGTTTTCTCTAGGTATGTAGTGGGGTCATTCGGCGTTGACTTATACATGGAATCCTCTAGTAGTGCACGTATTCTTTGGTCGTAATCGTTTCTATCCATTATAACCGTGGCATTTCCTTTATCTGCGGGCATTATAACGATGTCTTTGTTTTTCTGCAGGTGTCGCAGCGCTTCATTTTCTTCTTTTGTTATGTTCGGCTTCGGTGGTTTGGCCGTTCTCACTATTTGACATACGTCTTGTCTGATGATTTCTGCTGTTTCTCGGTCTAGAGATTCGATTGCCGCTTCGACTCCGCATATGATATTTTCAGTTGGTATATTCTTGGGAGCCACGGCGAAATTGAAACCTTTTTCGAGGATTTTTGTTTCAGTTTCATTGAGGTTGTATTTCGACAGATTGTGAACTACCTGTAGTTGTATGGCTGTAGCTTCGCTGTCTGGTCTTTGTCTGTGTCGTAGTTGTGCGAGTTTTCGCTGTTGTTTTTTCGTTTTTGTGTCCGTTTCTGTGTCAGCTCGAAAATAAGACAAGATTTCGATTTTCTGCCACAAAACAGGATGTATTTTGTTGCTTAGTTCTAGGTGTATGTTTCTAAGTCGTGTACCGGTTTCATCTAATCTTCTTCTCGTTTGATGTATGAAGTTCCGTAGAAGAGCTTGTCCGGTTCTATTCAAGATGTTGTTTATCTTAGCTGTCTTCGTATGAAAAGTCACTTTGCAGCACGTTGGAGTAAGGTGTTCGTCCCGGCATTGTCGTAGAAAGGTCAAGTCGCACAGCAGGCGTGCTCTCTTGGTACGTATCGTTTCGAATAACTTCGATTGGCGGTAAACATCCTCCCCGTAGAGGTCTATTAAATTTCTTCGAATATTTTCGCGGTCGTTTGTTGAAGCGTTGTTCTTCGGGATATTTCGCCGCGTTTGGATGATTTTGCCCTGATAAGGACATCTTTCTTCCTGACGTTTCGGTGACATCACTTTCACCTTCTTCTTGAGGATCTTCTAAGTTCGACGGTTTCTTCAAGAATGCCCTCTCTGTTCGAATCGCCTTGTATTTCTAGTGCCGTGGTAGTGGAGGGGCGAGTGCGGCTTCTTGTGATTGGCCCGCTGATTGTAGTGTTGTTCCCTCTCTGTCGGTCTTTCTGTGTTCGGTCCGTGTGGTTTACGTTAGGCGGTGGGATGCTGTTGTTTCGTCGTTTATTTCTAATTCGTCTGTCCGATAACGTTGATTTCCATATGTCAGGTAAACGTTGTGCGTCGTCACGTTTATTCATGCAGTCCTGTCGTTTTTCTATCTCTATAGCCTCCCTTATTGTCCGATATGTCCAATTCGTACTACGGGCTATAGTTTTTGTACGTTCGAAATCAATTGTATGTCCGGAATGTAGTACGTGTTTGGCAAGTGAGGAAGAAACTGCCTTTTTAGACACAGCATTTCTATGTTCTTCCCTCCGTACGCTGATTCTTCGATTCGTCTGGCCTATGTATGTCTGATCGCAATCTTGGCATGGTACTTCGTATACACCCTGGTCTTCTAGTAATATTTTGTCCTTCGTACTTGGTAGGACGTCCCTAATTTTCTTATCGGTGGTGTATATTGGGTCTATGTCGTGTCGCCGTAGTATTCTACCTATTTTCTCTGTTGTCCCTTTCACGTAGGGAAGAAATGCAACTCGTGAAGGTTTTTCTCTTTTTCTAGTTGTGTTGTTGTTGCTCTGAATTGCTCTGTTAATTGTGTGTTGCGAATATCCGTTTGCTTGTAGTATGTTTCGAATTTTCCCCATTTCTTCTTTCCTATGTTCTGTGTCCGCTAATATTTGTGATCTATGAATTAGTGTTTACTAGAGGATTCCATGTATAAGTCAACGCCGAATGACCCCACTACATACCTAGAGAAAACGACCAAGGCCAAGATTAAAAGCGCACCGTTCGAAGAAGAACTCAAAAATCGGCTAATCCCAAGGGAGAAATCGTCGAGATGTCCGAAATTCTACGGACTCCCGAAAATTCACAAACCAAACGTACCTCTAAGACCGATAGTGAGCTCCATCGGATCACCCACCCAAGCTCTGGCCCGCTTCTTGGCACAACAACTACAACCGCTAGCCGAAGAAATACCATCATATGTCAAGAACTCAGCACATCTCACCGAAATATTAAAAGGAGTTACAATGGCACCCGAAGATATGTTAGTAAGCTTTGACGTAACTTCGCTATTTACACAAATACCGATCGGTGAAGCAACCGAGCTACTTGATACAAAATACCACCTACCGCAACACATCTTAGAGCTAACGAAACACTGCCTAGCCAATACATATTTTATATACGGCGGACAATGGTACAGACAAACAGATGGAGCTCCCATGGGTTCACCGTTGTCACCTATACTAGCGAATCTGTTTATGGCAGATTTTGAACAAAAGGCGCTAGAAGACGCTACATACAAACCGAAACTCTGGCTGCGCTACGTAGACGACACCTTAGTGATTTGGCCGCATGGAAGAGAGAAATTGAATCAGCTCTTATTTCACCTAAACAACAGACACTCAAAAATAAAATTCACCGTCGAAACAGAAGAAAATAACCAGTTACCCTTCCTGGACATTCTAATAATTAAAAAACCGGATGGGTCCCTGGGTCACACAGTATACAGAAAACCTACACACACGAACAGATATCTGAACGCATCCTCACACCATCATCCGGCTCAACTAAACTCAGTAGTGAAAACACTAATTCATAGATCACAAATATTAGCGGACACAGAACATAGGAAAGAAGAAATGGGGAAAATTCGAAACATACTACAAGCAAACGGATATTCGCAACACACAATTAACAGAGCAATTCAGAGCAACAACAACACAACTAGAAAAAGAGAAAAACCTTCACGAGTTGCATTTCTTCCCTACGTGAAAGGGACAACAGAGAAAATAGGTAGAATACTACGGCGACACGACATAGACCCAATATACACCACCGATAAGAAAATTAGGGACGTCCTACCAAGTACGAAGGACAAAATATTACTAGAAGACCAGGGTGTATACGAAGTACCATGCCAAGATTGCGATCAGACATACATAGGCCAGACGAATCGAAGAATCAGCGTACGGAGGGAAGAACATAGAAATGCTGTGTCTAAAAAGGCAGTTTCTTCCTCACTTGCCAAACACGTACTACATTCCGGACATACAATTGATTTCGAACGTACAAAAACTATAGCCCGTAGTACGAATTGGACATATCGGACAATAAGGGAGGCTATAGAGATAGAAAAACGACAGGACTGCATGAATAAACGTGACGACGCACAACGTTTACCTGACATATGGAAATCAACGTTATCGGACAGACGAATTAGAAATAAACGACGAAACAACAGCATCCCACCGCCTAACGTAAACCACACGGACCGAACACAGAAAGACCGACAGAGAGGGAACAACACTACAATCAGCGGGCCAATCACAAGAAGCCGCACTCGCCCCTCCACTACCACGGCACTAGAAATACAAGGCGATTCGAACAGAGAGGGCATATTATATTCTATCTCTGTCTCTTGCACAGGACAGACTTGAATTCAACAGCGACAGCTGACAGCGAATAGAGGTCACCTTAGCTATTGAAGCCAACTGCACGATAGTGCACTCGACGTTACAGCAGTTTCCAACACCGCCCTATCAGAAGATAGGGACTTCCACAAAAGGAAGAGGGTAATGGCGTCCGCGCCTGGCGCACCGGATTTATCCGGGGCACCGGAACGGATGGACGAGGGGGAAGGCGCATCGGCTCACGAGAGAGCTGAGCTGAAGCGTCCTCTCCCAACTGATGATTCCACAGATTCCTCAGGGGATGAAGGCTCCACCACCTCGACCGTCAGGGAGACGGACACGGAGATCGAACAGGACCCAGAAGTGACCGAGCTCAACATCAGCGAAGACGGATTCATCACCGTAGAAGCCAGGAGAGAGAGATCTGCAAAGAAGATACGAGGCAACGAAGCCACGCCCACAGGCAAGACCACGCCCATCACCTCCACCAATCCAGAGCCCACCGTCCAAACTCCGGCTCCAACTCCGGGAACGAGTGCGGACCCACCAGCAAGGACCCCCAGGCCGGCCGCCCCCCCCAGGGTGTACGTCTACGAGGCCGATTTCATCGGCCTAGCAAAGGAGCTACAGCAGAGAGGCATCACCACGAATGTAACTTTTAAAGTCGATCACATTTGTGTGAAACCAGTCGACGTGGAGGCATGGAGGAAGCTTACCACCTACCTATCAGAAACAAAGGTACAGTATTATACTTACCAAATATCTTCTTTCAGGCCCATGAAAGCCGTGGTGAAATACCTACCGCCCAACATGCCGACCGGAGTTCTGGAAAAGGCACTGAACGAGCAGGGGATAAACGTCCAGAGAGTCGCCAACCTGAAAGGCAGAGACAAGCAACCCACGTCCGTGTACATGGTCACGGTGTCCAAAACTCAGCTGGAGAGGCTGTACCAGGTTACCAGCATAGTGGGGCTGAGGGTGACGGTTGTGCCCTACAAGGCACGATCGGGCATCCCCCAGTGCCACCGCTGTCAGAGGTATGGTCACTCCTCTGAGTGCTGTACACTTCGACTGAGGTGTGCGAGGTGTAGCGGGGAGCACACCACCGAGTCCTGCAAGGACAAAGCGGTAGGGATCAGATGCGCCAACTGCAATGGGGACCATCCGGCGAGCTACCGTGGGTGCACCACGTACCAACGGATACTTGCGGCAGGAAAACCAGGCAGTCCACCAGCACAGGTGAGTAAACCCGCTCCCACAGCACCAGAGAAGACCACCAAGGCCTACCCAGCGCTGCCAACAAGATCCTGGGCTCCCAGCCAGCTGGCGACACCTGGAGTGTCGTTCGCCCAGAAGGTGGCCCCCCAGGCGCAGACCCAGCCGCAACAGCAGCAGCCGAAGCAGCAGCAGCAGAAGACCCACCGAACCATCACGGTGACGAAGACACCCTCTGGAGGAAACACGGGAGCCATCCCCAAGCAACCAGCACCAAAGAAGGAGAAGAAGGAGAAGACTCCGATCGTACCGGTCTACGCCTCCAGAGTAGTAGATATAAACACCACAGATAATGATAACGATATTGATCTTTCCACAGTAGATGTTATGCAACTATTCAAGGACTTCCAGGACATCGTCCGGAAAGTAGCCATAGGCATGATCCGCATGATGTCCATCACCAACGACATGGAGAAACTTACCTTCCTCATGGAACTGGCCCGAGAAGTGTTCCAACAATGAGCCACACCCGCTCCAGGAGTCTAAGAGTAGCCCACTGGAATGCACATGGAATCGCCAGCAAGAAGACCGAGCTGACACTGTTCCTAACAGAACACAGGATAGACATCGCGCTGATCTCGGAAACGTGGCTGAAACCGAAGGTAAAGTTCAACATCGCTAACTATAATGTTTACAGGACAGACAGATACCCAGAACTGTGCGGCGGAACCGCGGTCATAGTCAAGAGATCGATCAGTCACTCGCAGGTCGTCCTTCCAGCAACAACCATGGAAGCAACAGCCATTGTCATCCGCAGGGAAGACAAGAGAGTCGTGTTCGTGGCCTGCTACAACAGACCGTCGCAGAGACTCAACACAGACGACCTGGAGCACCTGGCGGACCTGGGAGACCACGTGGTGATGGCAGGGGACTTCAACTGCAAGCACCCCTCGTGGAATTCGCGGGTGAGTAACCCTGATGGAACCCGTCTCAGGAGCTGGCTAGACCAGCAGGACGACATCACTGTGACTGCACCGACGGAGCCGACACACTTCTGCCCATCGGGGAACGGCGAACCGGACGTCTTGGACATAGGCCTGCTGAGTAAGTGGCCATTCAGGACGCACAGCCGCACGGAACAGGAACTACCGTCGGATCACTACCCAGTGATCATGGACATCATCATGACCCTCCCGCCACCTAGAGCCGGCCCGCAGTCAAAATACTACGACTGGGACGCCTACAAAGGCTTCATCAACGGTAAGGTAAGAGCTAACCCTCCTATCGTTACAGTAGATGACCTAGAGGAGGAGGTGAAGACCACCACCACCATAATCCAACAAGCCCTGCAACGTGCGGAGAAAAAGCGGAAGTTCCCCGACAGAGATATCCTGCCAAGAGCGATCGTTGACAAGATCAAGAGCAAGAATAGGATCCGGAGGGACTACCAGCACACCAGGTACCCACCGACCAAGAACACCTACCAGCGACTCCAGAGGGAAATCGCCGTCGAGATCCAGGAGTACATCACGCAAAGGTGGGAGGACTTCGTGGAGAGGTCACAGGACACCGACCCGCACAGAATCCCCAGAATCCTCAAGAGAGCCCGCAGGCCCATTCCAGAGCTGAAGATCGGCGCAAGGAAAGAGGATGACGACCTGGGTAAGGCCAACCTAATAGCCCAGACCTTTGCAGGGCATTTCACTCCAGAACCCACCGTGGATGACCTGGAGGCGACCTGGAGGCGACCTGCAGACAAACGCTGAGGGAGATAGACGAAGCAGAACCTGGACCGCCGGAAATCATCACACCGGAGGAAGTACTTGAGGTGATCAAGAGGATCCCCACGAAGAAGGCCCCTGGAGAGGATGAGGTGATCAACGCGGCTGTGAAGAATGTCACTCTGAAGTTACTTGTCAACTTCACTGCGATATTTAACGCAGTACTGCGGCTGACCCACTATCCAACCACGTGGAAGTCGGCCAAGATCGTGCCGATCCACAAACCAGGGAAGAACCCCCACTCACCAGAGAGTTACAGACCCATCTCCCTGCTCAGCGTCATCAGCAAGATCCTGGAGTCGCTGATACTGAAGAGGATACAAGAACACATAGAGGTATCAGAATTAATAGACAATGATCAGTTCGGTTTCAGATCGCAACACTCCACCACCCTGCAGCTCTACAGACTCGCAGAAAACATCACAACATCAATGAACAGAAGAGAAGTGACCATCATGGTTTCTCTAGACCTGGAGAAGGCGTTTGATAAGATCCGCCACGAGGGACTGCTGTGGAAGATGTCGAGAGCCGGATTCCCCACCAGGATACTCAAGACCGTCAAGTCCTATCTCGAGGACAGGACGTTCACCACAGTGGTGAACGGAACCGCCTCCGAGCCTAGGAGGATGATGGGAGGAGTCCCCCAGGGGTCGTCGCTGGGACCGGCCCTCTTCACGCTCTACATCAGTGACATCCCCAAGCCAGAGGACCACAGAGTTACCAACGCACTCTATGCGGACGACACCGCGGTACTGGCCAAGTCATACAACCCAGAACTCGCAGTCCGGCTAGCGCAAGCACAGCTGGACAGGATCAAGAGCTTCTACGACACATGGGGCATGAAGATCAACCCAAGGAAGTCCCAGGCGATAATGTTCACCTGGAGACTCGTGGAACCCCCTCCAAAGATGAAAATCGCTGGAGAAGAGATCAATTGGAGCGGATCCATAGAGTATCTGGGGGTAAGTCTCGACAAAAAACTAACCTTCCGCACACAGGCAGAGAAAACCAGAAGAAAGGCACAAGGAAGGATGTGCCAGCTGTTCCCCCTCCTACGAAGCCAGCGGCTGTCGGTGAAGGCGGGTGCACGACTGTACAAGACGTACATCAGGCCGATCCTCACATACGCCAGCCCAGTATGGAGCACGATGTCCAACACGAACTTCTACAAAAACCTGGAAGTCATGCAGAACAAGAGCCTACGACTAGCGACGAAGTCCCCCAGAGCAACCCCTCTGGAAGCCGTCAGAGCGACTGCGGAGGTCGACGAGCTGCAGGTACACGTCAAAGACCTTAATAAAAGATTTTTACAGAAAGCGCAGATGTCTACCAACACAGAAATCGAGAAAGCGACCAGAAACAAAGGAAAAGGACGCATCAAACGAAGAACCACCACAGAGGCGCTTAGACTCCTGCAGTAGGTGCCATTCGAGGAAAAACTAATCACACTCTCTTTCAGCAACACAACACCTAACCAAAAAACCCAAAATCTCCCAAATCCAACCGCAAAAACCGCTCCAAACACACAAAACACCACAGCCGACATTCTCCCAAACTCCGGGTAAAATCCGGGTACGACGAAATCGGTCAAGAAATAGATTCACGGGCGGACTTTTGTATACACATTAACATAGGGGAAATACACTCATTTTGCCAAAACACCAGCACACAAAATAATTCATTCTCCGAAAATCACCGGATAAATCGGGTAGGTCGCACCATCGTCAGTAAGTCTACGCGTTAACCTGTCATCTATACCATAAATAATTCAATTTCAACCACACAATTGTTTATAATAATTAATTAAAATCAACCAAAATTTCAATATATCGAACATACCAAACACACAACATCGAACACATACATGAACATTTACACAGTTTTGTTTTCGGCATGGGAGTCCGGGAAGACTCTGATTTCCTCAACAAATAAACACCACAAGGAGGACGCTACCTCAGCGTGGAACTTATAAACACGGCTTCCCAGAGGAGCCCGCGCAACAGTCACGAGAGAGGGCATTCTTGAAGAAACCGTCGAACTTAGAAGATCCTCAAGAAGAAGGTGAAAGTGATGTCACCGAAACGTCAGGAAGAAAGATGTCCTTATCAGGGCAAAATCATCCAAACGCGGCGAAATATCCCGAAGAACAACGCTTCAACAAACGACCGCGAAAATATTCGAAGAAATTTAATAGACCTCTACGGGGAGGATGTTTACCGCCAATCGAAGTTATTCGAAACGATACGTACCAAGAGAGCACGCCTGCTGTGCGACTTGACCTTTCTACGACAATGCCGGGACGAACACCTTACTCCAACGTGCTGCAAAGTGACTTTTCATACGAAGACAGCTAAGATAAACAACATCTTGAATAGAACCGGACAAGCTCTTCTACGGAACTTCATACATCAAACGAGAAGAAGATTAGATGAAACCGGTACACGACTTAGAAACATACACCTAGAACTAAGCAACAAAATACATCCTGTTTTGTGGCAGAAAATCGAAATCTTGTCTTATTTTCGAGCTGACACAGAAACGGACACAAAAACGAAAAAACAACAGCGAAAACTCGCACAACTACGACACAGACAAAGACCAGACAGCGAAGCTACAGCCATACAACTACAGGTAGTTCACAATCTGTCGAAATACAACCTCAATGAAACTGAAACAAAAATCCTCGAAAAAGGTTTCAATTTCGCCGTGGCTCCCAAGAATATACCAACTGAAAATATCATATGCGGAGTCGAAGCGGCAATCGAATCTCTAGACCGAGAAACAGCAGAAATCATCAGACAAGACGTATGTCAAATAGTGAGAACGGCCAAACCACCGAAGCCGAACATAACAAAAGAAGAAAATGAAGCGCTGCGACACCTGCAGAAAAACAAAGACATCGTTATAATGCCCGCAGATAAAGGAAATGCCACGGTTATAATGGATAGAAACGATTACGACCAAAGAATACGTGCACTACTAGAGGATTCCATGTATAAGTCAACGCCGAATGACCCCACTACATACCTAGAGAAAACGACCAAGGCCAAGATTAAAAGCGCACCGTTCGAAGAAGAACTCAAAAATCGGCTAATCCCAAGGGAGAAATCGTCGAGATGTCCGAAATTCTACGGACTCCCGAAAATTCACAAACCAAACGTACCTCTAAGACCGATAGTGAGCTCCATCGGATCACCCACCCAAGCTCTGGCCCGCTTCTTGGCACAACAACTACAACCGCTAGCCGAAGAAATACCATCATATGTCAAGAACTCAGCACATCTCACCGAAATATTAAAAGGAGTTACAATGGCACCCGAAGATATGTTAGTAAGCTTTGACGTAACTTCGCTATTTACACAAATACCGATCGGTGAAGCAACCGAGCTACTTGATACAAAATACCACCTACCGCAACACATCTTAGAGCTAACGAAACACTGCCTAGCCAATACATATTTTATATACGGCGGACAATGGTACAGACAAACAGATGGAGCTCCCATGGGTTCACCGTTGTCACCTATACTAGCGAATCTGTTTATGGCAGATTTTGAACAAAAGGCGCTAGAAGACGCTACATACAAACCGAAACTCTGGCTGCGCTACGTAGACGACACCTTAGTGATTTGGCCGCATGGAAGAGAGAAATTGAATCAGCTCTTATTTCACCTAAACAACAGACACTCAAAAATAAAATTCACCGTCGAAACAGAAGAAAATAACCAGTTACCCTTCCTGGACATTCTAATAATTAAAAAACCGGATGGGTCCCTGGGTCACACAGTATACAGAAAACCTACACACACGAACAGATATCTGAACGCATCCTCACACCATCATCCGGCTCAACTAAACTCAGTAGTGAAAACACTAATTCATAGATCACAAATATTAGCGGACACAGAACATAGGAAAGAAGAAATGGGGAAAATTCGAAACATACTACAAGCAAACGGATATTCGCAACACACAATTAACAGAGCAATTCAGAGCAACAACAACACAACTAGAAAAAGAGAAAAACCTTCACGAGTTGCATTTCTTCCCTACGTGAAAGGGACAACAGAGAAAATAGGTAGAATACTACGGCGACACGACATAGACCCAATATACACCACCGATAAGAAAATTAGGGACGTCCTACCAAGTACGAAGGACAAAATATTACTAGAAGACCAGGGTGTATACGAAGTACCATGCCAAGATTGCGATCAGACATACATAGGCCAGACGAATCGAAGAATCAGCGTACGGAGGGAAGAACATAGAAATGCTGTGTCTAAAAAGGCAGTTTCTTCCTCACTTGCCAAACACGTACTACATTCCGGACATACAATTGATTTCGAACGTACAAAAACTATAGCCCGTAGTACGAATTGGACATATCGGACAATAAGGGAGGCTATAGAGATAGAAAAACGACAGGACTGCATGAATAAACGTGACGACGCACAACGTTTACCTGACATATGGAAATCAACGTTATCGGACAGACGAATTAGAAATAAACGACGAAACAACAGCATCCCACCGCCTAACGTAAACCACACGGACCGAACACAGAAAGACCGACAGAGAGGGAACAACACTACAATCAGCGGGCCAATCACAAGAAGCCGCACTCGCCCCTCCACTACCACGGCACTAGAAATACAAGGCGATTCGAACAGAGAGGGCATTCTTGAAGAAACCGTCGAACTTAGAAGATCCTCAAGAAGAAGGTGAAAGTGATGTCACCGAAACGTCAGGAAGAAAGATGTCCTTATCAGGGCAAAATCATCCAAACGCGGCGAAATATCCCGAAGAACAACGCTTCATATATATATATATATATATATGGTTTGAAGTAGACATTATATATATATATAGGTATATTTTCTATTCTTTGTTGCCGTATTTATATATTATTTAAACTCTTGATGAGCATTGGGCATTTTCGGCATTAAATAAACATACATTAGTTTATAATGTTTGATTTATTTTTTAACGTTTCGACCTTTCTTTTGGTCTTCATCAGAAATGATAATAGGTAAGAAACAATTTTTCTGAAACAACATACACCATGTACATACAAAATGCGATAACACAAAAAATAATTTGATATAGGTATACAAAAAATATAAGAATCATATTAAAAAAATGAGAAAACTTACTCCAAAATATGTAACAACAGTGTCCTAATAACTTTTATAAAACATGTACAACAAATAAATACATTAAAAGGGTTTTAAAATTTAAAATACGTAACGTCAAACGATTAAGATCTAAAATGTCAATGAAATGTCTATAATGCTGGTTTAGTTTGACATGGAAACGGCCAAAAACAACAACAAAAACGGATAAAATGTATTTATATGAATGTATGCATGTTAATATTAATGGGTTTTGTAATTATAATAATTGTCGGTATACTGTTGATAAATTTGAGATTTCTCCTCTGTCATTAACTGAGTTTTGATTTTTGTGTATTTCAATCATCTCTAAAATGTTTCTCGACTTTGTATTATATTCTTTATGTAACACTGAAATGCGATCAAAATCAAATGTATGTGAGAACTGGTTAGAGTGTTTCTTTAACGCCGTGCTATTTTTTGCATATTTATGTGCTTTGACTCTTTCATCAAGATATTGTTTGGTCTGGCCAATATAGATACCTTCGCAGTCTTTACAAGGAATCTTATAAACAACATGTGTTTGTTTTTTTAATGGAATTTTGTCTTTTAATTTTGTGTAAAGATGCTGTAAATTGTTATAATTAGTGTGTGCGACTTTGATATTATGTGAAGCTAATATTTTACCAAGTTTCTGAGAAAGATGATTTATATAAGGTAAAGGAACATATTTAGTTTCGTTTTGTTTTTGGTTGTTATTATTATTTTATATAATTTATATATGAGATTTAAACTTTTCTTTTAATTTGTAACTTTATCCCAAACAAAACTGAATAAGAGGTATACCAGAAAACGAAGAAGCTAAAATCACTGCAAGAACTCATAAGAAATTTTAAAAATATTATGACTATCATTATAGAGATATAAGCTCAACACAAACATTATAACCCAAATGGGTATAATTGTTTTCATTTATTATTATGTTTTAAACAAAAATAGATGTAGAAACAATATAGCAAGGCTATTGAAAATCTTCTTGGTAGTAGTGGCATACAATGAATTAAAAGTAATAACAATATGTCAACTGGTTGTCAATTAGAAAACAATGACAAATATAAAATGTAAATCAAAATGTATAAATGAAAATGTAATTAATAAGCATAGGACAGTCGAGATTACTTATATAGTCACATCAAAAGGCTTGGGGTCTACCACAAACTGTTCAGTCAATCCAAATATACAAATAACAACGACGCAACTATGCAAAGAAAAAATTAAATTAGACCCCAAGCGTAATGGCTGTACCGAACGTGTGGCAAAATGTTACATTTTATCTCAAATAAGCAATTTATCACTTTGTATTAATGTAGCAGCCACCACAGTAATATGTTCTATATAAAGTCATCGAATGCAATAGCGCAACGAAACTTTTCAGTCAGGCATGTGATGCATCGATGATCGAGTCAATGCTGTGAATAAGATACACATTTTCGGAAAACTTCTCTGATATCTATCAACACTTACTGAATGTTTACTTATTGACGGTGTTTCAGTATACTTCAGATGTAATTTCAATATTTAGTTTTAAAATATTTAACGTTGTTATAACATAAAATATGAAAATCCCCGCTTCAAATTGAGAGGATTTATATGTCGTACATGTAGGATATTGTTTACATGCAAGTTCAGCGATAATTATTATAGATATTTCACTTGTGAAATATTCCAACTCGCTACACTTCACATTGTGTTTATTCTATGTCAATAACGTACTCGACAAATGAAATGGGAAATTTACATTTGGCTGCGCTAAATGCAGCACGTGGAATAATTATATTTCGTTTTTATTAGTCCATTTACAGATATGGACTGTAATAAAATTATTGTTCAGCGATGTGTAACCCAATTTCGTTCTCTGCCCTGGGTTTTCAGTAACACATATATTGAATCTTTTTACATACTCTGATGTACAACTGAGAATATGCGTATAAATTATCGGATTAGATGCATATATGTTCATGTAAAATGTATGCAAATTAGTATAGTAGTTCTATACCGATTTTTAGCAATTTGTCCCGGGGGCCGCAGAGCTTTTAAAAATTCACGGTTTTTGAACAGAAAATGATTTTGCCAGATTACAGCAAAAAATAATGTACATCAACATAAACTACGTCATAACGCTTAACGCTCTTCATATACCATGTTACAAGCGGGTACATCAAAAGGAAATGTAATTTTGTTTACATTTTTCATATTTTCATATTTGATGTGGGAGTGGTGTTCAGAAGCTCCAGGGGCAAATGCAAAGTAGTATTACCCATTTAATAGGGAGACTCGCTTCCAACAGTATTCAGAACATTTGTACACACTTTTCCACTAAAATTGATGTCTTGATCAAAATTGCTGTTTTTGCTGAGTAACTACTACTTTTGGAAAAATTTGAAGTTCTGCAAACTAATGTTCATCTAATGCAAATCAAAAGCTCTCAAACCGTACATTTCGAAGATATTGCAATTCGAGGTTTTGAGCGTTTGTGAGAATGTGGTGGCAATTTTGCAGTACTTACATATATGATCTAGAAGAAAGCTGTATAAATATTTATTAAATATTTAATATCAGGTAAGTTTCCAGGATCATTCCGTATATTAGCATACACCATACAGATAATAACAAGAAGAATGAGTGTGCTTAAAACCACACGGCAGAAGTAAAAACTTTATCAAGGCGAGGTTAATAATACGAAATACACGCGTATAATATTCAACAGTAATTACATAAGTGGTGATAATTTTTTGATAATTTTAACTAGATGCACGAACCTTTGTTGCTATAGAAATCTCACGAGTGGACGAAGTCCACGAGTGGGATTTCTTAATAGCAATAAAGGTGAGTGCTAATCTAGTTAAAATTATCAACAAAAAATTATTACCACGAATGTAATTCGGCGTGATTATTTTTTAAACTATGTCGGAAAATGTTAAATAAGTATGTAAGTATCTTTATTAAACAATTCGTAAAATTATATTTATCGCTTATGTCATCATAAAATGTCATACATCATTGTCATCGGAATAGACAATGATGTATGACATTTCATGATGACATAAGCGTTAGTTAAATGATGGTTTCATTGGTTAATTTGACACACATGATTAGAAATAGACTAATTTGATTGGATTTCTTTTTAATCAAAAAATTATCGCTGTAATTTGCTACTAGCAAATAGTCGGTGTAATTGTGATGTTATTGGTCGATTTCAAACTTTTTCTCATTACGATTGGCTGACATAACAGTTTAAAAAATAATCAGTAACATATTAAATAAAACGTATTCGCACATTTATTACATTTACACATGTACACACGCATATAATATTCAGTAACGTATTAAATAAAACGTAAACCTCAATCATCCCCGTAACTAAAATTTCACATTCATATGTCAATTTTCAAAAAATTCTTCCGCCATTTTGTTTTTTTTTTGACATTTTGACTTTGGATTCGTGGTCGGTGATCTAAGACACCCCCGTATCTAAAATTTCACATTCATACGTCAATTTTCCAAAAAACTCGTCCGCCATTTTTTTTTGACATTTTGACTTTAGATTCGTGATCGGCGATCTAACACACCCCCGTATCTAAAATTTCACATTCATACGTCAATTTTCAAAAAATTCTTCCGCCATTTTGTTTTTTTGACATTTTGACTTTGGAATCGTGATCGGCGACCTAAGACACCCCCGTATCTAAAATTTCACATTCATGCGTCAATTTTCAAAAACTCGTCCGCTTTTTTGTTTTTCTTGACATTTTGACTTTAGATTCGTGATCGGCGACCTAACACCCCGTATCTAAAATTTCACATTCATAAATTAATTTTCAAAAAATTCTTCCGCCATTTTGTTTTTTTGTCATTTTGACTTTAGATTCGTGATCGGCGACCTAAGATACCCCCGTATCTAAAATTTCACATGCATACGTCAATTTTCAAAAAACTCGTCCGCCATTTTGTTTTTTGACATTTTGACTTTGGAATCGTGATCGGCGACCTAAGACACCTTAGTATCTAAAATTTCACATTCATACGTCAATTTTCAAAAAACTTCCGCCATTCCGTTTTTTTTGACATTTTGACTATGGAATGGTGATCGGCGACCTAAGACACCCCCGTATCTAAAATTTCACTTTAATACGTCAATTTTCAATAATACGAAATACACGCGTATAATATTCACTAACGTATTAAATAAAACATATTCGCACATTTATTACATTTACGCGAGCGACCATTTCGTTTGGTCGGTTTGGACGTATGTGTATGTATAAATAGACAATATAAATACTCGCTTACGGTCCCGCGCTTGGTCTGATGGTAACGTGTCGGCTTCATAGTACTTCATACCCGTGGGGCTCGGGATCGAATCTGTTCTGGAACATGACTTTATTTATTCATTTAAATTTCAATTTAATTGAAATTAAATACATCTATATGATATATTTATTTATCTTGTTCCCTTAGCCGATTTTACCCGAACGAGCGTAACATATCCGAGCGTTGCAGTCAGTCATGTTCAGTGCCTACAATCAGCGCAACGCGCCTAAAGAAGTTTACACTTGAATAATATACAGTAAATATCGTTTATAACGACATCTGATATAACGACATATCGTTAGTTTCGAATTGGCTAGGGGAATTACAGCGTTATGAAAAGGCAAGGCGAAATGCGACAGATAAACGTATTTATTCAGTACATAGTTATCTAAAAATTGTAGGTAAGTTGTCGACGTCGATATGGCGAAACGAAAGGTGTTTACAATTGAAGAAAAAGCATCAATTATTAGGCGCTTGGAGGCTGGAAATACTAATATTAATATTGCTAAAGAATATAAGGTAAGTTTTGTTTGATTTCTATGAGAATAGCATGCATACTAATGTATTGGACATGATTCTTGGGTTATCGATCCGCAACTAATAAAATTACTTTATATCAGTATTTCGCTACTGTTTCGTAGCTTCTTCATGATATATGTATTTATTGTAAAACATTACATAAATAAAAGATTAATAAATAATATAAAAACAAATGTAGTTGCGGACCGATAACCCAAGAATCATATACACTGATAGAAAAAAAGTGTTAAGTTAATACAAAAATGCATAACTTGAACACTTTTGTGTAGTTAAATATGAACAAGAGACCAGTATCTTCATTCAATGTTCCGAAAAGTGTTAAATTTATATTGGAAATAATAGTTGAATGAACATTTTGAAGCTGTTAAATATGGTTAAATAAAAAATCACAAGAGTTCGTTGTTGCGTTTTTAACATTTTAAATTATGGAGGAAGATTTTAAATCTTGTTTGAAATACTATTTCTTCAACTAAAACTACACACTTGCCGGAACACCTCTATTTTCAAACATAAAATATTTTAATGTTCAGGGAATTCCCTTTCTCTTTGGGTAAACATTTTTTCTGTTGAGTTAACCGTTTGCAGTTCAACATTTCGAAATTGGTTGAATTAACATTTTTCCTTTCTCTCAGTGTACAATACAGACGTAAAACGGTCGAACAATTATTTCAAGAATGCATAATATTATTCTTGTTTATTTAGGTGGGCGCATTCAACAATCTCCACGATTTGGAAAAATCCGAATAAAATAGAGGATTTGATTAATGGATCTTCATCATTACAAACGAAAAAGATCAGATCTTGTAACGCGTATAGAGTAGACGAGGCCTTATATGAATGGTTCAAAATTCAGCGGAGCCACAACATTCCTATTAGCGGTCCGATATTGCAAGAAAAAGCAAATGATTTTGCTCGACGATTAGGGTTAGAAGATTTTAAATGCACAGTTGGATGGATTCAACGATTCCGAAAAAGACACAATATTGTTTTTGGTAACATATGTGGCGAAGCAATAGATGTACCTAAAGGGATTTGTGACGACTGGTTAAATACAGTGTGGCCAAATTTAAGAAAAGAATATACAGACGAAGAAATATTCGACACAGATGAGACTGGTTTATTTTTCAGAATGATGCCAGACAAAACGATGAAATTTAAAGGGGGGAAATGTATTGGTGGTAAACTCAGAAAGGATAGATTGACTGTTCTTGTAGCAGCAAGTATGACTGGATCGGAAAAAATAAAACTTGTGGTTATTGGCAAAGCGAAGCATCCTCGATGCTCTAAAAATATAAAATCTTTACCTGTTGAACATGAAGATAACCAAAGAGCATTGATGACATCAGCATTATTTGAAAAAATAATTGTACGATATTACAATAAACTCATTCGGCAAAAAAGGAAAATTCTATTGCTTTTAGACAACTGTCCAGCTCATTCAAAAATTCAAAATTTAAAAGCTGTAGAACTTGTCTTCCTTCCACCAAATACCACATCAGTTCTTCAACCGATGGACCAGGGTGTAATAAAGTCCCTAAAGACACATTTTAGAAAACTTCAAATTTTAAAGCTTCTAAAAGACATTGACGAGAATGGTGTTCCTCAAAACCTAGATATCCTGCAGGCTATTTTTCTACTTTTCAAAGCTTGGGATCGCGTTTCTCATCAGACAATCACAAATTGCTTTGCACATGCTGGGTTTAATTTACACACAGCAGAACACTCTTTTGATGAAGACAATTTACCCTTAGCTGAGTGGCTTCGACTACAAAATGATACGGATGAAGATAACTTAGCTTTAACTGAATGGGTCCGCACTTTACCTGTAGTTAACCTGGCAACACAAGAGGGTTGAGATAATTTTTCAAATGTTGATGAAGAACTCGAAACGGAGGAAGATATGACAGAAAATGAAATTTTAGCTGGGTCCAGTGCAAACTTGGAGTTAGAAATAAACAACGATGAAGTGGAAATGGACGAAACTACGGAATTCCAACCACCAACTATAAAGGATGCAGTTTCAGCAGTTGAAATGATTCAACATTTTTTCACATTTAATCAAAATTTAAAATACGCTAAAACAGATTCTGTATTGCTCCATTTGGAAAAAATTATTGAAAAACACTTCTTAGAAAACAAAAAATTACAACAAACCAAAATGACAGATTTTTTTGTTAAAATTTAAATATGTATGTACGTACAATGCAGTTCGTGCCTATGTATTATTGTATATGTATGTGTTAAATTGTTAGTAAAATAAGTTGATAAATGTTTTTTTTTTGTATTTTATAAAACTAGAATATTGTTTTCGCTGTTTAAGTGCATTTTCTAAGATAAATAAAATGTGTTTATATAATAATTTGATATTTGGATATAGCGACCTAGTCTTATAACGACCGAATTTCGTTGGTCCCTTCAACGTCGTTATAAACAATATTTACTGAAATTCAATCATTCAAAAATTCAATGTTTTACTGATAATATGTGAAAAAATATAACGTACTATCAGTACGCAGAATTGGGGTTAAAAAACTACCAAGAAAACGCTATTTTAAGCTTATGACGTTTCGATCTTAATTAAGACCTTCCTCAGACCTGTATTTAATTAAAAAGGACATATTAATAAGTTTACATTACATTAGTTTTGTAAAAAATTACTTACATTTGCTCACTTTTTGGGTAAAACCTTTTTATACATTGCAAATATTTTAATATACTATTTTCAATGTAGCATGTAATATTTAATAAATACTTATGCAGCTTTCTTCTAAAGCTTATCAGTACTGTAAAAACTGCCACCAGATTCTCACAAATGCTCAAAATCTCGAACTGTATTTATCACTTTAGATGTGGTATAAAAGCACTATAAAAGTTTTGAGAATCAGTTTTAGAATTTAAAACAACTGCAATGGTTCGTATTGAGTGTTTTTCTAGAAAAATTATTTGTGTGGCATGTGGTTCTTCAAAAACTATACGAAAATGTTCATCACTTTGATGTCACAATTATGCTGAGTGATTCTATTTCAATGCCGCTGCTTAGTTTGTCCTAAGCAAAAGTTAAAAGGTATGTGCAATATAATGTCTTTGTAATAAGAAAGTACAAAAGCCTTCGTGCACATAGGTTAGTATAAAATGCTAGTCGGTAAAGATTGACAGGGTTTAGGGGATTTAAAATTTAGCTGATTAACAGGTTGAAAATCAATACAACATTTAAATAGTAACAATTGCTAAGAAAGAAATTAAAGACTTCAATACGCGTTCTTTAAAGTTACTCGAGAAATTCTATTCGGCAGGTATTAAATGGGACGGCAAAATAGTTCAAAAAATGCAATTGCCATGCGACAGCATAAATCTATCAAATAATTGTTCATTATTCCGTCTCGTAATAGTAATCGGGGGATAGGGAATAAAAACGAACCTACAAACAATAATTAAAACGGACTATTACCCGATTTAATCCTAGCCGAATCCCACTAATTAATATTCCAGAATGCATATCCAGCAATTTTCTTCCAACAAAGTCAATAAAACACCATAAATAATAACCTCTCGCTATTTACACCATTTAGTAAGGGGTATCGGTAAAGGTTAAATAGCAAATATGCGAGTAGTCAAGAGATTAACGCCACTTGGAATACCGAGGCACGAGAGTATGCGCACGCGCAAATGACAATGCGCACGGACGGAGAAGACAAAAAAAAATTAAAAATAAACACAAAAAGATCGAAGAACAAAGAACGTACGATATTTAAAATAATTTAATATAATTTTAGAAACAAAACTGAGTAACAACTAATTTAAGGAAGTGCAAATGTAGCACAGAAATCTAATATATAAGTCAATTACAGGGTATCACCGGAAGATGGCCCGATATGTTCAGGAAGCCAACACAAAATAAATCAAGTAAGAAGTGCGACAATCTAATCTGAAATTATAGATTCTAAATTAATATTATCACCTACATAGGGCTCGAAAAATAAAAAAAATAAGAAATTACGTCCTTAAAATAATAAATCAAAATTAAAACTGTAACATATTTCTTTTGTACATACTTTCATTCATTATAAATATTCGTAATCACTAATTAGTGATAATGAGTAAATTCTTTATTATAATTTCATTTTTATGCCACGAATTTGTGTGATTTACTTTGTAAAAGAATTTGATTATGGTATTTCGCTTATGTGTATGCAGTACATTATTTTTGACTTTAATCAAAAATTTTTGCAAAACTGCTTTGTATAACACTTACAATTATTTGAAATTCAAACTGCATTAACATGTAAAACTTGCATCTCCAATAACATTTCATGGTTACTAGATTTAATTCTATTGTTCTCAATCAGTTTCTTGGGAAGCAATTTCTGTTTTAAATGGCGCATAGGATTTGAAACTTTTGCAAACAGTAACTTGACCTCCCGCGTCAGCTCCTTCATAATTATAATGAAACATTATATTCAGGCGCCGTGATTAAATAAAATTTTAAATTAAAGCCTCTTGCAGAACTAGTATATTTACTTCTACTTGGGCAACCCATACATATTTGTACTGTAAGTACAAACGAAATATTTGCAGTACACAAGGATCTTGAAAGCATTCTTCACTCTCAACTGAATTCCGGTATTCCCGGAATTAAATTAACAAACAATACGCTTATCTAAATCTCTTTTCTCTCCGTGTCATGTACTCTGAAAGCTCGCCGAGAAAATATTAAAGCAAACACGACGAAATGTTTTAATCTCGGTTAGCTTTGCAGCACACTTTTCAGGTTTTATTTCTCTCGACAAAGAGAATTAGGAACTGTGTTTCATGCGGGCCGAAAAGTTTATAAGATTGCAGAAAGTTCGGCTTTAACGGATCGGATTATGAATATGTCAATATAATTTATGGAGTTAAAAAAGGCTTCAATTTTCGGTGTGGAGTGTATCAGTGGATAATTTGTGGAAGTTGAAATTAAAGTATTATGAAATGTTTGTAAAGAATTTATATTTTTTATTTATTTATTTAGAGATACATTAGGAACACCTATTTTTCTCTATCTACATAATACGGCTAAGGAAATATTATATTAAATTTGTGGTCTAATTCCCAACCAATCCCCAACACAACAAACCAAAACAACCAAGAATAAATGTGCAATATACAAGCATACAAACAGTAAATATAGTGAAGCAGTATTTTAAAATAAAATGTTAAATAAATACTAATAAACTCTTTATATTTCAAAAATAATATGTATACAGGGTGTAACAAAATAAGTGTAAAACATTTCAGGGGGTGATTCCTTAGCGAAAAAGAGATACGGTCTTTCATATAAAAAAACTTCAACAATTTTTCTCACAAACACTAAAAATGTAATTTATTTCCAATGTAACTTTTTGTCTGATTATTTGTTTACCATTTAAAAATCTATTTCCAATACCTTGTTTCATTCGAAACAAAAAATGTCTCTTGAATTTTTTGCCCAAAAGTAATCAGTTCGCAGCAAAAAATTATTTTACGAACAACTACAGAGATACATCGTCATAAATGCGAACTGGATTAGTATTGTTATTTTGTAGTTACTACCTGCATCAAAATACATATGATTAAAGATGAATAAACAACACTAATTTATTAATAACAAAACATAAAACATGTAGAAATCATAGTAAATGTTCAATATGTCCACCTTCAGTCATTACACATGCGTCTAGACGTCGGCGCATTGAGCCACGTATTCGCTCAAATATTCCTGGATTCTCTCTAATTACCCTGCACGCATCGATGATGTGGTTTCTTAAGTCCTCTTTTGTCGAATGGACCATATTCTCGTAATCGTTGATGAGGTCGGGCAAATCTTCTATGCGAAGGAAGCTGCCGTTGAGGATACATTTCAGCATATCTTCTAGAAGCTTCTAACCCATTCCCCTGCGACAGACCGTAAACGTAATGCATATCAACAATTTCCTCATTTGTGTATGCCATTTTAATAACAAGTGAATTATTAAACTAACAAATTACGAACAAAACAACGACACACAATTAAGTATTAATTCAATTTCAAAAATTTACAAACTGACAGCGTGATACCACTACTAGCGGCCTACTAAATAAATTAGTTTTACATTTTCGTTTTATGACGATGTATCTCTGTAGTTGTTCGTAAAATAATTTTTTGCTGCGAACTGATTACTTTTGGGCAAAAAATTCAAGAGACATTTTTTGTTTCGAATGAAACAAGCTATTGGGAATAAATTTTTAAATGGTAAACAAACAATCAGACAAAAAGTTACATTGGAAATAAATTACATTTTTAGTGTTTGTGAGAAAAATTGTAAAACAAATTTTATGTACCCCCTTTATGGGGCTGTATCTTAACAAGGGATGCTCCATTGAAGTTTTTTTATATGAAAGACCCTATCTCTTTTTCGCTAAGGAATCACCCCCTGAAATGTTTTACACTTATTTTGTTACACCCTGTATAAATTATTTCTTACCGTTTTTTAAAACAAATTAAATAATCCTTCGTGAACTATTCTTTTCAAATACCCAATATATCAAAGATCTAATTTTCTATTCAATTTAACAATCGGTAATATGGAGAATTACCTTTATAAGGTTTGACATTTATATACACAATATTAATCATATGTATTAGTATTAACTTTTCTATTAATATTAGTTTAAATAAATTAATTTCTTAATCTCAGTTGTGTAATATGGTCCAGTTATGATATAAAACAGAAAATGCCTTGAAACAACATGCTTGAGTCAATCTTCATTAGTAGGTACCAAAGAATATATTTTCATTGATTCTAAACATATTTATCTTTCATTTTTAGGTTATAATCTGATATGCTGGCTTACTACCACAATATCTCCTGCATATATGGAAATACATAATAATGCAAAAACTAATATAATAACATCTTTAATTATGATATATTGAAATTATGCAACATATATTCATAATAATGGTTTGTGAATAACACATGACATGACATATACAATATAGGATATATTAATTGTTCACCAATGATTTTTCCAATTAGACGATTGCTTATTCTGGTTAATCTTATTTGTGAAAGGTAAATAATCGATACTACAATAACTATGGATATATTATTGGATATACTCTTACATGTTTTTTAATAATGTAACTTTAAATTGAAACATATCATACATTTGTGTTTATAAAATGATATGATTTTATTTAGTGTTCATTTGAAAATAAATATGAACTCTAATTGATTTCAAATATTATTACAATATAAATACCTTGCTTTATAACTTTGTATTTTATAGATATCAATAGTAGAAATACTTGGTTATCATTTGGACAACACGGCTGTATCGAACATCAGGTCAGCTACTCCACCTCTTCAAGTACAGCAACCTTTAACAAATCACAGGAACTGGTACGATATTGCAACCTTTTGTTGACCACAATTCTTCAGTATACTTTTCTTAACAGGAACACTCTCATGGAATGTAAAAATATATATTAGGTAAATTACTTTCTTATACGTAGTATAAGGAAGTATTGTGATGATGAAAATTTTCGACCTCGAGATTTTTGCAGATGTCCACGTTTTGAGGTCCCCTGATACCAAAAAAGTGGTTTTTAAAAAATGTCTGTGTGTCTGTGTGTGTGTTACTGTGTGTCTGTCTGTCTGTCTGTGACCACGATAGCGGTCAAACCGCTGTAGATATCAAATCCAAATTTTGTATTTACGAATATAATCTCCCTCTTGAGAACTGATTAGATTTTGAGCAAAATCGGCAGACCGGAAGTAGTAGTTTACTTCAGTGAAAAAATCGAATTTTGCAAATATTTCGTCAATTACTAAGTTTACTCACAATTAAATTTGAGAAAAATTGTTTTAATAAAGTTTTTCGAAATTCCTACCGGAAGTAGGTCTTTTACTCTTATCGAAAATCAGTTTTTTGCGAATATCTCGCAAGTCATGCTTTCTAGGCAGGTACATTACCAGTATAAAAGTACTTAGAATATACTTTTAAATATCTTTTGTATAAAAAAAATTTCAAAATTCTGACCGGAAGTACCACTTTTACTCTTATCGAATAGCGATTTTTTGCAAATATGTCGTAAATTATGCATTCTATATATATTTATGAAGAGTACAAAAGTATTTAGAGTTGTATTTGGAATATTTTTTGTATAAATGAAATTTCAATATTGGGACCGGAAGTAACACTTTCATACGTATAAGAAAGTCGTGTGGTGGACACACCTCATTTTTTTAATTCAAGTAAGCAATTGCTTCTTGTCTAGAAATTCCGCTTCTTTAGTATTCTTCTAATTCTTATTCTTCCCCAATAATATAATTAGGAGAACCTCTTTTACTAATAATACACCTTTCTATCGATGATATTTATAAGAGAATCTCAAATATTTCTCCTATAAAATAAAAATACCTCTTCTTCCTCGAAAAATATTTTCGAGAATCCTTTATTTATTTTTCATTTTCTTAGTGATTTCCTAATATATTTCTCTTCTCCAATAATAATTCTTACTTCTTATTGAATATTCAAATTAGATATTTTCAAAACATAATAAAGTTTATCATACTTCTTTTTACTCACCATATTCAACATAATAAATCTTATTATATAACACCTTTTTAACCAAATAATAGTTTATTAAAAACTATATGTACATTTCATGTGCACTGCACACATCATCAGTAGTAAAATAACACTGCTTAAACGTTTATTTGAGTTAACATATCTTATGTATATAGACATAGTTGTAAAGAAATATTAGGGGTAGGGGTGACAAATTTAAACTAAATACAATATCTGACCTAAGCGTATCCTCTTTGGTTTGACTTAAATTATTACGTATTTCCGAGAAGGAAAAAAAGGAATGTTAGCAGCACTAATGCCATGTAACAAAAACGAACACGAAGGAAAATTGTGTTGGTTGGATTACAATATGTATAAATTAGGTACATATTGTAATCCAACCAACACAGTTTTCCTTCGTGTTCGTTATATGTATAAACTACATATTGTAATCCAACCAACACAATTTTCCTTCGTATTCGTTATATGTATAAATTACATATTGTAATCCAACCAACACAATTTTCCTTCGTGTTCGTTTTTGTTACATGGCATTAGTGCTGCTAACATTCCTTTTTTTCCTTCTCGGAAATACGTAATAATTTAAGACAAACCAAAGAGGATACCCTTAGATCAGATATTGTATTTAGTTTAAATTTGTCACCCCTACCCCTAATATTTCTTTACAACTATGTCTATATACATAAGATATGTTAACTCAAATAAACGTTTAAGCAGTGTTATTTTACTATTGATGATGTGTGCAGTGCACATGAAATGTACATATAGTTTTTAATAAACTATTATTTTGTGAAAAAAGGTGTTTTTATTTAATTAGATTAACTCATGTTACAAGCAGTTGCTTTCGACAATATACTGCATGCAGTTCTTCATAAATTCGCGTGTAAAATTCCTTAATTTATTGAAGGCAAGATGATAAACGGCTTTTTTTTATTATATTGTAAATTTGACACGTATTTAAATGTTATAACTGATTTCATTTTTAAAGTCTCCTCTTTTTTCTAATAAAATAATTATTAACCTCAATTACGTTAGGGTCATGATGTCAGTACTAATTCTTTTAAATGACAACGCACAGGTTTTTGTCCTCTTTCTGATAGATCTTATAATTACCTAAAATAATAGTGATGATGATGATGATAATAATAATAATAATAATGATATCCCACCAATCACTTGTCTATCAACACTGTATAAACTACTTACAAGAAGAGTAAGGAATGAAATATATGACCACCTCATCAGAAACAATATATTGGCGGGAGATACTCGAATTTAAGTAAAAGTTATTATATTAGAAAATTTAAAAAAATATTTGTTAGTTAATTTTTAATGTCCATTTTCCTAATAGAAGAGAAATAACTTTACTCGATCACGTCATTTAGATCCGTAATGTCTATTATTTGATGCGTTTATTTAGGTTTCTTCAATTTATATTAGTTAGTGATTAAATAACGGTAATACGGTATTTCCAAATTTACACTCTGAAATATCGAGCAAGTTTCCTAGTGACGTGATGATTACTTTTCGTTTGTTAAAGCCATGACGTTATTGGCATTTTATTCTCTTCACGAGGGCAGCCTTTTACTAAAACACTTTAATTTTCAATAAACAACTTACAATATTCCTTAATAATACATAATAGTCCTGATACTTTTACATTATATTCTTTAATAAATGAAATGCAAGCCATTAACCTGTATTTAACTTACACAATTTTAAGTAATTAGAATCGCGAAGTAAGTAGATATTCGCCGTTTCAATATCGCCGCCCGTCTATTATGCGGGTTTGTAAAAAGTGCAATGTCACGGTTCATTGTAAGAGTATTTCCTAAAATCTTTACTTACTGACCGTCGTATGTGACGACCTTCATAAAGGGAGTGGCGATAACATTGGTTACATTAAACATATAGTATCCGGAAAAAACTTCTACTATAAAAGCCTCAGGACACGAAAGAAAAATTATCATTCGATCGCGAGTAAGCAGCAAGTGATTAATTCGACATGGCATTCAAGGTGGGTGCATTTAATACATGTATTTTAATAACTGTGCTACAATTTTCTGTGAAAAGTGACAAATAGCTACTAATAATTAAAACGCGATTAAGTTGTTTATTCATTGATAATGTTGTTTTATTTTAATTGCAGTTCATCGTTTTCGTAGCCTGTTTGGCTATTGCTAACGCCAGCGTTGCTCCCCTACATGGATTAGCTTATTCAGCACCAGTAGTGACGAAAACAGTTGTGGATACCGAATATGATCACAATCCCCAATACACCTACTCTTATGGAGTACAAGATGCTTTGACCGGAGACTCTAAAAGTCAAACCGAAACTCGCAATGGTGACTTCGTATCCGGACAGTATTCCCTGATCGATTCTGATGGAACAAAACGCACTGTCGATTATGCCGCCGATCCCGTAAATGGATTTAATGCCGTTGTCAGCAAAACACCAGTTGTTGCTCCAGTCGTGGCTAAAGTAGCAGCCCCAGTTGTAGCTGCTCCAGTTGTTGCTAAAGTAGCTGCCGTACCAGCTGTAGCTTCATATGCTGCACCTGTAGCACAAGTTGCCGCTTATTCCGCCGGTCCAGTTAGCAAGACCATCATCCAAGGACCATCTGCTGTTTCATATTCTTCTGGACCAGTCGCCTATGCTGCACACGCTGCCCCAGTTGCATACGCTGCTCATGCCGCCCCAGTTGCCTACGCTGCTCATGCTGCTCCAGTATCATATGCCACACACGCTGCCCCAATTTCATATGCTGCTCAAACTGCCCAAGTTTCATATGCTGCCCATGCTGCCCCGCTTTCATATGCTGCTCATGCTGCTCCACTTTCATATGCTGCATACGCTGCCCCGGTAGCACATGCCGCACCAGTTGCATACGCCGCTCATGCTGCACCACTTTCTTATGCTGCCAGATCAGTAGCATATTCTGCCCCACTCAAGACTATTTGGTAATCAACTTAAATGTATTATTTATATCTAGTTAATTATTAAAAAAATAAATTACGAAAATTTACCAAATCGTTTTATTTAATTATTTGTCAAGAGGTAATCTTTAATTACTAAAGATTGCAATATGTACATACATTCTTGCTGTAGAACTTAAGCAAAGCTTGTCATTTATTTATTTTAAAAGTATTGAAATATTTTCAATATTGTATAAATAGTATAGTTTAGAATTATAAAACCTTCACTTCGAGCAGAATATAATAATAATTATATGGTGTTTACTTTTATAAAATACGTCTTAAGTGGTAATGAGAAGTAATAATATAAAAGAAAATTCAATAACGATTCCAAATACCAAAAACCAGCTTATGCTCTTCTTATTTTGCTATTTCTTTGTAGCTTCATCAGGACATATTACTAAGAAGTCACAAAAATAAAGACACATAATTACATAAAAATGTGTCAAACTTAGAACTATAAATTAAAATTTTACAACCTAAGTCAAAAACATAATACAATTCTAGGAAACTACTATTAATAACATCACCAACATTGTGTGAAACATAATTTATAACAGTGATACAAAAGATTTCTTAATAAAAATCGAATAAAAGCAAAAATATTAAAAATAAATACAATAAAAAAGTAACCAACTGTGTGTTGTTTACATTATATCTGAATAGCACTAATTCATAGGGCGAACTGCAACATCTAAAATAAGGAATTTTGTGAATAAAATCGTTTCTTCATCGGCGTAGGTACAAGGGTGACGAGTTTTTAAAATTTATTATATATACCTTATATTTCGCAATATAATATATATATATATATAATATGTACGCGTATGTTTCAATAACATACGCGTAAATTTTTAGTTATCATTTATTTAGATCTAGAACGTTGTTTATGTTACTTTTTCTGATATGAAAATTAATTGTCAGTGATTCCGAAATTTATTGCAAAGTCTGTAAAATATCGTCACTTAACTTTGCTAAAACATACACAGAAATAGTTTTTATGCAGAGAATTTCGATAGTTTACAAAATTTCATTACATGTTTAAATGACAATGCTCGAAGTATTTCTGAGTGCAAGGAACTAACACAAATCCCAAATTTAAAAAATCAGTTGTTATTCCTTCAGGAACACTTTGGAAATTTGCCTAAACTAATCACATATTTTGAAAATCGAATCTCAAATTAAAAAATGAGGTGTGGCCACCACACGACTATCTTATACGTATGAGCGTTTCAAACTATACAATTTTAAGATTTTTTTTACACAAAAATTATTCAAAATCCTATTCTAAGTACTTCTATTCTCTTAATAAATCGCTATAGAATGCATACTTAGCAAGATATTCGAAAAAAAGGGCTACTCCCTAAGAGTAAAAGTGTTACTTCCGGTCCGAATTTTGAAATTTCATATATTCAAAAATATTGCAAATCTAGCACTAAATACTTTTGTACTCTTGATAAATATATATAGAATGCATAATGTACGACATATTCGCAAAAAATCGCTATTCGATAAGAGTAAAAGTGGTACTTCTGGTCTGAATTTTGAAATTTTTTTTATACAAAAGATATTCAAAATTACGTTTTAAATACTTTTATACCCGTAACGTACCTGTCTAAAAAGCATGACTTGCGAAATATTCGCAAGAAACTGATTTTCGATAGAAGTAAAAGACCTACCTCCGGTAGCAGCTTCGAAAAACTTTTTAAATAAAATTGTTCACAATTTTAATTTCAAGTACATATGAATTCTTTATAAATTTGTTTAAACTTAGTAATTCACGAAATATTTGCAAAATTCGATTTTTTCACTGCTTCCGGTCTGTTGATTTTGCTGAAAATCTAATCAGTTCTCAAGAGGGAGATTATATTCGTAAATACAAAATTTGGAATTGATATCTGCAGCGGTTTGACCGCTATCGTGGTCACACACACAGAGAGACACACACAGAGACACACAGAGAGAGAGAGACATTTTTTAAAAACTACTTTTTTGGTATCAGGGGACTTCAAAACGTGGACATCTGCAAAAATCTCGAAGTCGAAAATTTTCATCATCGCAATACTTCCTTATACTACGTATAAGAAAGTAAAATGCCTGATATTCCCTTGAGAATATCTAGCATTGATTTATAGTAATTACTAAATACTTACTTATGTATTGCATACAGTCAATACGATGCAGTAGTTAGTTGTATTAGATCTCGTGTATTAAGTGAGTAAACTTATTGATCTTTATCGAATATATACAAGATACCTTTATTGCAAGTCAACCCAGAAGAATTGTTAGAACAAAATATTCTCTCGACTGTTATTACTTTTGATCTCATAGGACACTTTCGTGAAATTACTTCACGTTTAAATTATACGAACTGGGACACAATATGTTAATACATGAATGTTTCGACAGTGATGTAGGAGAAAAGATTTCACATGGAATTATTTTTATAACTGCAATTTACAAATTGCACAAATGTGAACTTGTAACATTTAGAGGTATATGGATCGATTGAACAGGCAAAACAAGAAATTGAACAGAAGTACAGCCTTCATAGGTATATACAGGTAGGAGTTAGGTAAAAGTACGGGCGAGGTAATAGGAAATAAAACGAGAAATTTAAATTAAAGTCAGAATTCAATTATTACACACATTTCTTCTACACAGACTACAATTAATCAATAGGACTGATACTCGAGCTTTTACTAATAAAAAAAAAATAGTTTCATTGTTTCATGAAATATACAACCACCGCAATCAATCAATTCAATAAATGCTTTTAAATGAAATAAAAATTTATGATGTGGATCATTTACCAAACTGTATAATATAGAAAAAACTCAAACAATTATTATAATTAATTATCAATAGTATGAAGGCGTTTTCCTCATTTAATTAGATATAATGTAGATACAGAAATGTTTTATTGCATAAGTTTTGATTAACTAAAATTCAATACTTTTGTAACCATAAATCTACTGTCCTCAAGTTTGCAGAGGTAGCGATATAACGTTTTACTGCTAATAAAGAATTCTGTCTAGCTGCAAGTATACATAATCTCACGGCAGATGGCGTATTAGAAGTTTAGAAAGAAGTCATTATCGTAATTAATTCAATTAACGTGGCGATAATATATTTATATTATTTATTATTTTATATATATATATATATTTATATTTATTGTCATAGTTGGCTTCCTCGTCAAATTTTAAACAGTGCGTCGAAAAAATCTGGAAATCACCAAATAAAATTGAAATGGATAATTTCCCAGCAAAAGGCAAAAATAGATTAATTAAAAATTAGATAACTGGTGTTTTCAGAAAATTTCTTGTAGATTATTTCCTGTAGAGATGCCTAAAAGGTTAGGTATGTGCAACCAAATCTAAAAATTTGAAAGACTTGTGGCTAAAGGATTCTGAGCGAAGTGAGCCAAATTACACCTAAAATTATAAAAGTCGTTCAAAATTTTTGTAAGAATTTTAAGTGGTTTCTAAAATTGTCTTTGAATAATAAAGTCGGTTTTTTCCAACAATTTCTTATGTAAATCTTTTAAAAGCAGTAGTCAAAATGCAAAGTTGTCATTTAAGAAAGATAAAGACATCATAGCTTCTTCAAAGTCATCAGTGCTATTTGAAAAGTTATTGGCTTGCTATTGAAAATAAAATGAAGACATTATAAATTCTACCAAGTCATCATAGTTTTTTAAAAAGCTAATGACTGACTTGCTATTTTAAAAAAAATTAAGATATCTAATGCTATCAGTTCATCAAAGCTCTTTGAGAAACTGAGTAATTTGTTTTTAATGTAATAAGTTTTTTTTTGAAAAATCATACGTTATACGTTACGTTTTTAGTTGGGTATTTCTACATTTTTGGACAGAGTGTATAACTTCTCCTGATGCTTCCCAATACTTACTTCAAAGCATTTTGGGAATATAAATTCATTTCAAATTTTTCTTGAAAATATTCAACCGCTACATAGAATATCTTCGCTATTTACTTTAAACTAATTTAAGGAAGCCTTGCATTATATCAGAATTTAGTTACATTATACAGAGCCTCTCAAAAATTGCTATAAACATTTACCTTCAAATAGGCCTTTTTCTATTTTGTTATTTGCAGTAGGTATAGAAGTTTAGCAATGTCTCTAGGTGTAAGAAATATCAATAAATAAAATACATTAAAGCTAAACTTTTTATGAAAACTGACTGCTCTAATGATATGAACATTATCCATATGTCCAAAGATGTTATTCTCTGGAAAATTTGATTCATCAGTCGAAATGAGTATAATCAATAGTTATTCACGAACCAAGTGCGGGAAGACTATTTTCTCGCATGAGCGCACTTTGAAAGCACGAGCGACCGCAGGAAGCGCATGCTTTTAATTGCGCAAATGTGTGGAAGATATCTTCCCGCAAGTGGTTTGTACAATATTTTTTGTACGAACATTAAATTATAAAAATATTATTGATAAATGTCATTAGTATCATACCTAACCTAAGGAGATTACCTAATTAATTTAAGCATTTATGTACGTAACTATTACTCACCTTTCCCTAAAATTAAGTTATTATATTCTTACACATGGCAAACGTGAGGTATTTATTCTTACATTTATAAATTTATAGAGCATTTATTGCGTTTTTTGGTTTAATTACAAAATATTATAAACTGCCAATATGAATGTGGTCAAATAGATGGCGCTCGAATGTCGCTCAAAATTTCATCAAATAGATGGCGCCACAAATTTTTAATTATTACTCCTATTTCCCCAACCTTTAGTGAAGAATAGTCGAGTGAAGTAGTATTTTATTACTATCAAGTTAGATTTTTTTTTAAATGTCCCAAAGAGCCAGTGTTCTTTTCAATTTTTACAACCGCCTCGACCGGGAAATACTCTTTCCTGGTCGAGCTACACATGCGCCAAATGTCACTTTACAGGCGGTGAGTACAAAAAAAATTATGATTCTCCTGAATGTGACCTAACACTTGTTCATATAATTACACTCTATACGGGAAACCTCTGCGAGTTAAGTTCTGAACTCTAGCATAATCATGCGTTTATATTCTTGGTTCCTCTAAATTTATGACCGTGATTCTCCCAACCTTTGTTTTGCATAATGTATAGAAATTTGAGAATTGGAATCAATGTGTTTGCAAGGTAATAATATTAGTTGTGCTAAATGGTGCTGAAAAAAGGTCGTATATGTTTTATGCTGAAAGCATATGGGTGTAGTAGAAGAATATGTATTGTTATTCAAATAGAAAACTGAAAAATAAGATTTCTAAATATTCTGTATTATTAACTCAAAGTGTAAATATATTTCATAATAAATTGTAACATACCTAGTACATCTTAAATCTGAGTTTGCTATTTAAATAAATCAAATTTTGATCCAGTGAAGTTTCTCTCTCAATACCTATGTACCTTTTAAACTGACTGTTCTATTTCAGATGCTAATTATATTTGGTTAGGCAACAGTTACTGAATTACCGTGATAAACTTCTAAATAGAGTGTCACATTTCCATCAAAAATATAGTGTATATTGAGTAATACAACCACATCTCTTAGTTTTAAAGTAAATATGTATGTGTCTGTAATAATAATATTTGGTGCATCGAAATAAAGCATGAACATGATTTTTCAGATAGATTAAACCGCCTAACATTAATGTCCTTTTCGTCAAATATGCAGCTAAATATTAGCAAACGAGAACAAAAACACTAAAATACATTTACCACACTAAAGCACAAAGAACTAAAACGTATTTTGGTACAACTATGTTGTCGAAACACGTATTTAGTTAGTATTGCGACAATATAAAACATATCAGGGAATCTTTCATATTCTCCTTTCTTATAAATTATAGTTAGGTAAGACACGACGATAAAGGAACTATTCGTTAAACGTATTTGCTATCCGTTCTCTTACGATTTACATAATTCATTGCTTCTTCACTGTCTATTGTATGTTCCTCATATAGTGCAACGCCCCAGTTCAATGAAAGAGCATTACCGAATATTCCTACTTACTGACCGTTTTATGTGACGACCTTCGTAAAGGGAGTGGCAACAACATTCGTCACATTAAACATACAGAATCCGGAAAACAGTTTTCCTATAAAAATGCAAGAACACGACAGTAAAATTATCATTCGATCACAAGTAAGCAGCAAGAGATTAATACGAAATGGCATACAAGGTAGGTGCACTTAATACATACATTTTAACGAGAGTGCTACAATTTTGCGTGAAAAGTGTCAATTCCTTATTAATAATTAAAGCATGATAATTGCGTTGTTCATTCATAATGTTGTTTTATTTTAATTGCAGTTCATCGTTTTCGTAGCCTGTTTGGCTATTGCTAACGCCAGCGTTGCTCCTCTACATGAATTAGCCTATGCAGCACCAGTAGTGACGAAAACAGTTGTGGATACCGAATATGATCATAATCCTCAATACAGTTACTCTTATGGAGTACAAGACGCCTTGACTGGAGACTCTAAAAGTCAAACCGAAACTCGCAATGGTGACTTCGTATCCGGACAGTATTCCCTGATCGATTCTGATGGAACAAAACGCACTGTCGATTATGCCGCTGATCCAGTCAACGGATTCAACGCCGTTGTCAGCAAAACACCAGTTGTTGCTCCAGTCGTAGCTAAAGTGGCAGCCCCAGTCGTAGCTGCTCCAGTTGTTGCCAAAGTAGCAGCCCTACCAGCTGTAGCTTCATATGCTGCACCTGTAGCACAAGTTGCCGCTTACTCTGCTGGTCCAATTAGCAAAACCATCATCCAAGGACCATCTGCCGTTTCATACTCTTCTGGCCCAGTCACCTATGCTGCCCCAGTTGCATATGCTGCCCACGCTGCTCCAGTTGCATATGCTGCCCACGCTGCCCCAGTTGCTTATGCTGCGCACGCTACCCCAATTTCATATGCCGCACACGCTGCCCCAGTTTCATATGCTGCGTACTCCGCACCACTTTCATATGCTGCTAGACCAGTTGCATATGCAGCTCCAGTTAAAGCAGTTTGGTAATAATTGTATGTCTTTGTATAGTTAATTATAAATAAAAGAAACTCGAAAGCTACCAACTAGTTTCATTTTAAAAATATCGAAACACTTCCAGCAGATTTTAATAATAACATTGGTAATACTATTGCCTTTAGTTATTGAGGAATTGAAAACATTAACACGTAAGATATAAAAGAAAATACTGCATAAAATTTAAATAGCTAGTTGAGCTTACATTGTTCTTTACTTAACCAAAACAAAAATGAGGTGTGGCCACCACACGACTTTCTTATACGAATGAGCATTTCAAACTATACAATTTTAAGAATTTTTTTCACAAAAATTATTCAAAATCCTATTCTAAGTACTTCTATTCTCTTAATAAATCGTTATAGAATGCATACTTTGCAAGATATTCGAAAAAAAGTGCTACTCCCTAAGAGTAAAAGTGTTACTTCCGGTCCGAATTTTGAAATTTCATTTATACAAAAAATATTGCAAATCTAGCAATAAATCCTTTTGTACTTTTGATAAATATATATAGAATGCATAATTTACGACATATTAAAAAAAGTCGCAATTCGATAAGGGTAAAAGTGGTATTTCCGATCTGAATTTTGAAATTTCTTTTACACAAAAGATATTGAAAATTATGTTTTAAATACTTTTATATTCTTAACGTACCTGTCTAAAAAGCATGACTTGCGAAATATTCGCAAAAAACTGATTTTCGATAGGAATAAAAGACCTACTTCCGGTAGGAATTTCCAAAAACTTTTTAAATAAAATGTTCTCTATTTTAATTTTAAGTACATATGCATTCTTTATGAATTTGTTTAAACTTAGTAGTTGACGAAATATTGGCAAAATTCGATTTTTTGACTGAAATAAACTGCTACTTCCGGTCTACCGATTTTACTGAAAAACTAATCTGATCTCAAGAGGGAGATTATATTCATAAATACAAAATTTGGAATAGATACCGATAGCGGTTTGACCGCTATCGTGGTCATACACACACAAACACTAACATACACACACACAGAGAGAGATAGAGAGAGATAGAGAGAGAGAGAGAGAGAGAGAGAGAGAGAGAGAGAGAGAGAGACATTTTTTTAAAAACCACATTTTCGGAATCATGGGACTTCAAAACGTTGACATCTGCAAAAATCTCGAGGTCGAAAATTTTCATCATCACAATACTTCCTTATCATACGTATTAGAAAGTAAAAAGGATAATTATACAGGCTGTCAACCTAGAGCGTGAATCGTCTACACAAAACTACTTAAAATGGAGAAAATATGAATAATCAAATACAGTTTTAATATTATTTTATTATTAGATACAGTATAATAAATAAAAGTGTCAACATATTTTATAGTAGGTTTTCTGTAATATAATATATATATATTTTTATAAATTTATCCGAAATTAGAGTATGGGCAAAGTAGTGACGTCAATATTGTTTGACAAAAGTGGATCAAAGTTGATGTTCAGGACAATATGGGCCTCATCGAGAACTAATTATTGCTATTTAAATAAAAATCAAAAAATTCGGTAGTACTATTTGAGGGGTGTTTTAACAATTAAGGTTTGGGGGCTGGAAAATATCGTCACAACAATTTACTTCGGAAAATTCTCGGGCTACAAAATTTCTAGAATGTAAAATATTCTGACAAACTGCTGGTGTGTTCCAAAGTTCTCTTTCTGCATTTTTTTCTTTCAATTTCTTGCACTTGCATTTCTAGTAAAAGTAAGGTTGTTGGCAATACCATATGCCACTAAAAGTTTGCTCAACTTTTTCGTCTTTCCGAGTATCGCGGATACTTCTTCTATTTCTCCATAGGTATCATTATTAAAATTAAATGAGAAAGTATAAGAAGCCAATGCGAAAAAAATGCAAAATTTGCTTTGAGAAGCTAGTTACTGTAGTATTTAGTGCCCGCAGCAAATATAGTCAATGCATTAGAAACCGTTTGTAAAGAGCATTTGCTCTTTGAAAATTTCCGGCAAATGTAAATTACTTTGTGAGCAGCTGGATTGGATAACCACAAAAAAAAGTCAGTGAGACTCTGGTAGAAAGTCTACATGAATTTCAGATGGAGCAATATATAAGAGACGCTTAAGCCCCCTCTGTTCATTAAAAACATCCCGATATGAACAAATAAAAGCCATTTCCCGAATGCTTGCGTGGATAGCCTTACTTACTAAATACAGTAAAAAATTGAAACAAAAAAATGAAGAAAATAACTTTTTAAAACACCAGTATTATGCTGTTTGATTTAAGCCCTGATAAATTGCAAAGACAACTTCGTTTTTAAATATATGTGTATGAATTTTTCTTTAGTTGTGTTGTTCGTATCAAGCACCAACAAATTTTTTAGCTCATGTTTTGTCCACCTACCATTAAACACTTAATACAAACGTTTTTAAAGAAGTAATACTCGTAGGTAAAATACATATATATATATATATATATGCGTATTCTCATTATGATTGTAAATCTGAATTGAAACAATTATTAAATAATTTAATCTCTCTCTTAGACAATCTTTTATCATTGCTCTCAACTTTATCTAAAGCTTTTCGATTTGTTCGTCTATCGCACTTCTCTGAACTTTAATAACTCCCTCTCAATTCTTGAGCTGTGTTACATCTTCCCACTTTTTCCCGTCCTTGGCAAGCTCTGTCCAATTTGCAATCTGCTTCCACTTAAGATCTTCCCCCACTACTTTTGTCCATTTCTTTCTCTATCGTCCTCTTTTTCTGCACACAGCAAGGTTTCTCCAAGAAATATTCTTCAAGTTTACTTCCTTGCTCATTCGTTCTATGTGTCCCAACAATTTTTATCTTATGTTTTTAACAAATTCGCCTATAAACTTTTCGTTCACATCCATATTTCATTCTTTTCCCACCAAAGATACGTCTTAATATCTTCTTTTCCCACATCTCGAACCTTCCTTGATTCCTACGGCCTAGAGTCTAGGTCTCGCATACGTGAGGTAAGGTTGGTCTTAATGTTGTCTTGTATATGTTCACTGTTTATTTCGAGACTCTTGACTTGATTTCACAACTCTGTTCAAACCTCTGTCACAATTATTACTCTTCGCTATTTGTAACTCGATTTTTTGTCTTTGCTAGATTCATTAATTATATAGTGCACCCAAATACATATATTCTTTCACCTCTTCGAATTCGCATTATCTGTTCCCACTATATATCTTCAAACATCGTCGTTTGCGCCTTTCATGTTTGTATCTATGGTTTCATATGTTTTGGTTTAGACATATTAAATTTCAGTTCCATATATTTTGCAGTTGTTATAAGCTGTTTTGGGTTCCTTTCTGCTTCTTGCGAAAAGCAGTATATCATCAGCGTATGAAATACATTGTTTTTTTGAAGAATACCGTTCCTTTCCTACTTTTTCCGCGCTTCCCTATTACGTCTTCTAGCGCCAGACTAAACACAGTTGTCGACAGCGAATCTTCTTGTCTTAGTCTTGGGCGTATCTTAAATTATCCACTTGTGCTGTTGTTAATCCGGATTGCAACTACTTGTACTTTTTTTTATTACTATTAACAGTGTGGAAGAAATCTGCCGCCGTTCCAAAGATTTTGTTATAGCATCCATCCAATTTATATATTAATATTTGATCCATAGTCGACCTGTCTTTTCTCAATCCCCATTGATACTTTTCCAGCAGTTCCTCTGATTGTGGTGCCAAACGTTCTTTTATTAACATAGCCACTATTTTGTAAGCGATATATAATAATGCTCTTATATTATATAATATTTGTAACACTCGCATATAATTCTGATTCGTGTTAGTAACTTCTACATCACTCGATCTTGCATATTCGTAATCTAATAAACAATTAAAATAAGTTAAAAAAAAGTGTTGCCCCACGCTGGGCGCCAAAACTCTAGTTTTATTTTTTTAACATATTGTTAAAATACACGTAAAATTAAAAAAAGCTTAAAATGGATGACCGAAAGATAACCATACCAAACGTTATATCTATGAAAATATTAGCATGAAGTAAGGCCAACTGTGATCGCAATTAAAAAGAATTTAAGTTTATATTATATCAATATAATTAAGTGCGACATCAATTTTTACTTAAGATTATCCGAAAATGCTATCAAATTTCTGAGAAACTAAGAGGAGGCTAAAATAACTGATCCTTTATCAACACTAAAAAAATAATTCATATATGCAAATAGAGTATAGAGAATGGACACTGTATAATCTTTTCAAATATTTTTTAATTCCTTGATGATTCAGCGAAAGGATATTTTGATGTCATAGAAACTTCCTTAGTGGATGTATTTCTACAACTAAGGGTTTTAGATTTCCTCGTTCGCTTTAATTGTACTAGTTGTCAATATGTTTCTTTTTAGTTTGTTCTATAATTTGTATTACACGTTGCTTCTATTATATGGTTTTATAAATATCTCAATGTCACGGTTTATTTCCGAAAATCCGTACTTACTGACCATCGTATGTGGCGACCTTTATAAAGGGAGTGGCAATAACATTGGTCACATTCAACGTACAGAATCCGGAAAACATTACTACTATAAAAGAGCCAGAACACTAAAGAAATATTATCATTCGATCACGAGTAAGCAGCAAGTGTTAAATTCGAAATGGTATTCAAGGTGGGTGCATTTAATAGATATATTTTAATGAGAGTGCTACAATTTTCTGTGAAAAGTGTCAAATCGTTACTAATAATTAAAACGTGATAAGTGCTTTATTCATTAATAATGTTGTTTTATTTTAATTGCAGTTCATCGTTTTCGTAGCCTGTTTGGCTATTGCTAACGCCAGCGTTGCTCCCCTACACGGATTAGCCTATGCAGCACCAGTAGTGACGAAAACAGTTGTGGATACCGAATATGATCATAATCCTCAATACAGTTATTCTTACGGAGTACAAGACGCTTTGACTGGTGACTCTAAAAGCCAAACTGAAACTCGCAATGGAGACTTCGTATCCGGGCAATATTCCCTGATCGATTCTGATGGAACAAAACGTACTGTCGACTATGCCGCTGACCCCGTAAATGGATTTAACGCCGTTGTCAGCAAAACACCAGTTGCTGTTCCAGTCGTTGCTAAAGTAGCTGCTCCAGTCGTATCTGCTCCAGTTGTTGCTAAAGTAGCTGCCGTACCAGCTGTAGCTTCGTATGCTGCACCTGTAGCACAAGTTGCCGCTTATTCTGCTGGTCCAGTTAGCAAAACCATAATCCAAGGACCATCTGCCGTTTCATACTCTTCCGGCCCAGTGGCATATGCTGCTCATGCTGCCCCAGTTGCGTATGCTGCTCACGCTGCCCCGGTTTCATACGGTGCGTACGCTGCTCCAATTGCACATGCTGCACCAGTTGCATATGCTGCGCACGCTGCACCAATTTCTTATGCCGCTAGGTCTGTTGCATATGCTGCCCCGCTTAAGACAATTTGGTAACAATATTGTTATATGTATTTATATCTAGTTAATTATTAAAAAACAATTGCAAAAGATTATAAGAATGTTTCATTTAGTTATTGCTTAAAAAGAAGTTATTATCAAGCAGAAAGTAGGAGTGACTAACTGAAGATGGGGTGGTTATATATTTTAAAAGTATAGAAAGGTATCCAGTATATTCTGATAATGGCATTATAGTGCTTAGAGATTCTAAAATGCTTATTTTAAAACAATGTATCGCAATATTTTAGATGAAGACACCATATCAAATTCAAATGGCAACTTAACTTGCTCTCCACTTAAGAGGAGAAAAGAAGAATACCTGTTCATGATGTGCATTTAGTGTGTGAACTTTTAGTATAAAGTAGAGACAATATGGGTGGAAAACACATAATTGTTTTTTATTATCTTTGCTTTAAATATATTCAAACATACGGATTATTCAGATATATCATACTAACTTAGCAATGGGTTCTCCCATGTCGTGTTTATTTGCAGAAATATTTATTTCGAAATTTGAAGAAAATCTGTTTAGTTCTAAAATCCCATTTGTTAATTGTATACACAGTTGGTTTAGATATGTGGATGATATGTTATGCGGGTGGACCGGTACTGACAGGCAATTAGATTTATTTTTAAATCGTTTAAATGAAATCAATCAAAAAATACAATTCACCATAGAAAAAGAAATAGATAACAGTTTAAAATTTTTTGGACCTTACATTAACAAAATTAAATGGCAAATTAGATTATAGTATTTACAGAGAACACACATACACTGACACCCTCATATCTGCAGATAGCAAACAACCAGATAGCATTAAGTTTTCCTCTTTCAACAGTTTCATACATAGACTATTAACCGTCCCCCTTTCTAAACCAAATTTTGATAAAGAAGTAGCAGTCTTGAAATGTTTAGCCGTGATACTGATGTAAAATTACCGTAATTTATATCTTACCGCGGCAAATTACCGCTCTTTAAATTACCATGGTGATTTACACAAGAAATGGTAAATTACGCAAGAATAAATCTTGGTAAAAAAAGAGCGGTAATTTACCGAAAAATATAAATTAGGGTAATTTTACATCACTGGTCCGGACGTATCAGCCCGAAAATACGACGGACAAAAGAAATAGTGTATAACATCTAGATTTATTCTTGCGTAATTTATCATTTTTTGAGTAATTTTTTTTTAATTAAGTAATTACGCAAGAATAAATCTTGGTAAAAAAAGAAGAGTGGTAATTTACCGAAAATATAAATTACGGTAATTTTACATCACTGGCCCGTGAACAACGGTTACAGTCCAAATATTATTAATAGATTAATTACAAAGAAAAAACAGAAACAGACTAATAAATTCTTATACGTAGCCCCCCCCCCCCCAATTAGAACCAAGTAATTATCGTTTAATAAATTACATAGGAAAGACCACGAATAAAATTAATAATATGGACTAGTTAAGATAGGCATAAAAACAATAATAGTAAATAAATTAAATCTAGGTAAACTTTGGACAAATAATAAGGATATAATTCAAAAATCCGATATAGGTATGTGGCGTTTATAAATTAAATTGTTTAGACTGTGATGCTTTCTACATAGGTCAAACTGGAAGATGTTTTCGTACACGTATAGAAGAACATAGGAAAGCAATCTTATATTCCAAGAAATGTTCAGGTATATCGGAGCATTGTATAAATGAACAGCACATGGTATCATTAAATAGTTTTGAAATTTTACATTCAGTAAATAACAGTAAACGACTAGACCTTTTGGAAATGAACAAACAGATTTCGTAGTTTCCCCTGTTATTAAGGCTGCTTCTCGTTAATTACTTGGAAAACTCCCATAATACATAACTCCCTTATATTTTTCACAATGTTACTCCCACTTTACTCAAATATATCTATTCTAATTTTAAGTAAAACTTGTCTTGTTCAGTTGAAAATGAACTGAGGCGTTCGAAACATTGTCAAAGCGTATTTTGTAAATAAAATTTTAGTGAAACAAATAACCAAGTGTTAACTTTCTTTTACCTTTATTATTTAATATGTTTCACCAAGTGCCTAGCGAGACCTCAATCAATTATAATACTAACTTACAATTTTATATTTGTAAATAGAACTTCCACTATATTATTTCATTATTTACTAGCCCAATACATTTAAGTCAGCTTTCTATATGAAAATATATTCACATATTCACTAGTTTTTGAGTTTTTCGGGTTATTCGTACTTATTTGTTTTTTTAGAGTGATTTTGCTATTAAGAAATGACAATATACACTAACACATAATTTTACAAACGTGCGATTTAGAATATAGCCTTTCGAAATACATAAGCACGTATGACAACTGTCAAATAATACACTAGTTTATGCTTGAAAATACATGCATCTATTTTCAAATCAACTATTATAATAATTTATTATCATAGTAATAATATTATTAATAACCATATATGTCAACAATTGAGAAAATCGTAAATAATCTATAACTTTTCAACTGTGTTTCGTGTTAGTACGGTTATGTTTTATAAAACTTACCCAATATAAATTAATTCCTTTAACTAAACTCCCTTAAAACCGAAGATTAAAAAAAAACATTGGTAAATAAAATGTCAGTATTTATTTTCCTCTCCCTGTCTTTCAGAAGGCTTTTTTAAAAGAGTACATCCTACAATTACACATTTATAACTCAAACGATACTAAGCGTAAATTCGTGGTATTGTACTTTGAGAAACATTTACCAGCGATAAAGATAAAATATAGAGCTTCAATATAGACTTGCCGAGGGCAATATAATTGCGAATTCTTTTTCTGAAATCCGTTTCCAGAAATTTCATAATACAAACGATTGCAGGAATAAAGCTTGAAATTCCTAATGGAAACGTACTATGTATGTAGTACATAGGAAGTAAAGACGCTTGAAATATGAGATGAAAATAAGATTTATTAAAAAGAAACGAAATAATAGAAAATAACCATCAATAAATACAGCATAATGCAAGGATAGTTGAAAGCATTATTCCTTACTTCAATTGAATGTACATCTAGATCTACCAGACAAACACGATAAATATTGTATTGTTGTACAATCATGAGAAGTATAAAGTAAACGAATAGTGAATATGTTTTGCGATAACTTAGCTAGATTGTTATTGACTTCATAAAAATGATGCTCTGTTCTCGAAAATGCGAAATTCATCTAAAAGAAGTAACTGTCTAGATCACAAATTATACTTAGTACAAGTAAAACAAGAACATCTACATTCACTGGTGGCTAATAATATGTCAAAATAATGAGGTGTGGCCACCACACGACTTTCTTATATGTATGAGCCTTTCAATAGAATTTTAAGAAGTTTTTTATACATAAATTATTCAAAATCCTATTTTAAGTACTTCTATTCGCTTAATAAATCTCTATAGAATGCATACTTGGCAAGATATAAAAAACAGTGCTCCAGCTAAGAGTAAAAGTGCTACTTCCGGTCCGAATTTTGAAATTTCATATATACAAAAAATATTGTAAATCCAGTTCTAAATACTTTGGTACTTTTGATAAATATATACAGGTCCTTTACTCTTATCTTTCGATAAGAGTAAAGGACCTACTTCCGGTTGGAATTTCGAAAAACCTTTTTAAGATAATTTGTCTCAAATTTAATTTTGAGTACATTTCAATTCTTTATAAATTTGTTTAAACTTAGTAATTGACGAAATATTGGCAAAATTCGAATTTTTCACCGAAGTAAACTGCTACTTCCGGTCTACCGATTTTACTGAAAAACTAATCAGATCTCAAGAGGGAGATTATACACGTAAATACAAAATTTGAAATGCATATCTACAGCGGTTTGGCCGCTATCGTGGTCACACACAGACACACAGACACACAGACAGACATTTTTTAAAAACCAGTTTTTCGGTATCAGGGGGCTTCAAAACGTGGACATCTGCAAAAATCTCGAGGTCGAAAATTTTCATCATCACAATACTTCCTTATACTACGTATAAGAAAGTAAAAGTATTTCTTACATTAAAACCAGTTCGAATTTGACGCTATAAAACTTTTGTTTCAGAATGTACTATTTTATATATCTGCATTGGTGTTGCCTCAAAAATGAATCCTATTGGGCTGGATTTTTGAGTATACATATTTTAGAAATGGAAATTATGTGATCCACTGCTAATTTTAACTCTGATTATGAGTTGTAATTCCTTCCTAATTTTGTGTGCATACAATATAGATTTAGTAATCAATGTTTACATTTCCTTAAAAAGCCAACAGAATTTGAAGAAATATTGATAACAAACAATTAAGGTATTAACAAACGGATTATCCATACAAATGAATTTTATTATAAATCTGTAAATATAACAAAAGGTATATTGCTTTCATCGTATGTAACAGGTTCATAATTTTGCTTTATTAGCGAATATTACAAACATGTTATGTATATTCCAAGTTTGAAAATTTTCATGTAATTTAGAGTTATTTTGTAAAGATATAATTAAATTATTCTAAGCAAAATGTGGTTTAAAAGAAAAAATGCGCAATTTTTTAAAGTTCATTTACCTATAATTATCTGAATCGACCTTTACGTCGCCGTCGGTTTGCGGTAGAAAAGTCGATCGCATTATGCAACCGGCAAAAAAAAACTAAAAATTTTAATATAATTACGCATACTCTTATGAATATTTCCTACACAGAACTGGTACTAATTAAAATTATACAAGAATATATATTCTTTTAAAATATCGCAATTAAGTATTCCTTCTTGTAGAACTTATTCGTTTTCGTAGATCGCGTCTAAGGTCGCCCGGAAGCATGAGTCTGTCGTCAAGGACTATTCGACGTTAATCCTGAAACCGTCCGATGTCTTTCTTGTGTAAGGTACAGGATTTATTATTCGACAACGGTTTTATATTCAACAGCGCTCCAGGTACGTGAGAGCCGTGCACTTTTGACTTTTACGATTTGGCGTACGTTTTTTTGCATATTTTTTTCACTTAAGTAAATTCATTAGATATAGGCGACCTTCCCGAGGCGTGGCCGCCTATGATTAAAATTCGGGTGGTCGGCAATCAAAACATGATCCTATATAAAGCCATCGCAGTGCATATTCCGGACACAGATCAATCGAATCTACCACAGAGAACATCTAAACATGGCCTTTAAGGTACGGACAGTGATAGTTAGTGATGTGATTTTTTAGTGCAATTTGTGATGATGTGTGTAAGTAAAAATATTTGTTTTGTTGCAGTTGTTCGTCCTTGCAGCCTGTTTGGCTATTGCCAGAGCAAGTGTAGCTCCGTACCATGGATTGGCATACTCTGCTCCAGTAGTGACCAAGACAGTCGTCGACACCGAATACGACCCGAATCCTCAATATTCGTATTCATATGGTGTACAAGATGCTCTTACTGGTGATTCCAAAAGCCAAGTTGAATCCCGCAGTGGAGATTTCGTTTCTGGTCAATACTCCTTGATCGAACCCGATGGTTCAAAACGTACCGTCGACTATGCTGCTGATCCAGTCAATGGATTCAACGCCGTCGTCAGCAAAACACCAGCTGTTGCACCAGTCGTTGCCAAAGTCGCTGCCCCAGTAGTAGCTCCAGCCGTAGCCGCCTATTCTGCCCCAGTAGTAGCTGCTGCACCAGCAGTATCTTCTTATTCATCTAGTGTAGTATCTGCCGGCCCTGCTGTAGCTTACTCTGCTCCAGCTGTAGCCCATTATTCTGCCCCAGCCGTAGCCGCCTACTCTGCTCCAGCTGTAGCCGCTTATTCTGCTCCAGCTGTAGCCGCTTATTCTGCTCCAGCTGTAGCCGCTTATTCTGCTCCAGCTGTAGCAGCTTATTCTGCACCAGCCGTAGCAGCTTATTCCGCTGGTCCAGTCGTAGCTAAATACGCCGGTCTTCCAGCTCTAGCAAGATATGCCGCACCAGCTGCTGTATCCAGTTATTCTGCTGGGCCAGTCACCAAAACAGTTGTTCAAGGACCTTCAGCTGTGTCATACTCTTCTGCACCAGTAGCCTACACTAGCTATGGTGCCCCACTCGCCAACGCTTGGTAATTTATTATTGTCTGTATATATTTTTGTTATATATGTAAATAAAAGATAAATGGCATTATTTTATATATCTATTTTAAGTCTTTTCTTTCTTTTTACTACAGCATATGAGAAGTACTTATTATGCAGCTATTAATTAAGCTTAATAATGTTAGTTACGTTAATACTTATTTCTTAAACTTTTCTACATTAAATTGGATATAATTTGCAATAAGTACTTCAGTGTGATTGTTCAAATATTCGGTTTATGGCTTATTTTTATTTACTATTTTACCTTGCATTTCCACTCAAGACATATTAATTATTACATTACTCAATTTATATAAATATATGGGAATGTCGACCAAAAAAAAAAACCCACAGAAAAAATATCACGGTCAAACCTTGTTTACGATATTGGTGAGCGGCGTTTAAAAACTGGTATTGCAGGAAGTAAAGAATGTTAAATATAGTTCAATTACAATAACTTTATGTACCAGTAAATTCTGTTGGATCCTGTTACTGGTATTTACATTTGTATCGTAGGCAGTATTACAATTATAAAATAAAGAGGTACTAGACGCACACATAAGTTTGCAACCTATTTTGAAATCATTTAGAACTATACAATTTAAATGTTATAGTAATAATACATTTGCATATGTATGTAAATATATCTATTAGATAATGTAGGAAATGTTGGACAAGATAAAAACCACAAATATGAAGACAAACAAAATTCTTGTACTAATATGGCAAACAAAAATTAATGGTAAATAACGCACCGATGTATAGCAAATAAATTGCAGCCGATTGAACAAATATACTTAGACATCATATCTACTTCCAGATCTTCTTGAAGAAAATGTTGAATGTCTTTATTGTTTGTATCAATATACATACACTTACACAGTCACGAAATGTCGTGACATTAATCAATCAACTAACACGATCTACATATTATACCAAGATGAATCGGGCGTTGTCCGATCTTTAATAGATTAGTTTATAATTGGAATTGAATATTTAAATATTCATTAATAATAATAATAATACTAATTTAGGTTTCAAAATAATATAATGTAAGATATAAGTACATTGGTTTCTCCCGACTGTGGCTGATGGTTGACGATAAGACACAAATTCAATGTACAAAATTCGCAACAATATAGGTGAGTCATTTTCGTGGGAAAGGCAGATTGTAATTTATGAGTAGATTTTTCAAAGCTATTTTTTCTCTGTCATAGCTGTTCATTAAGAGCACTTTTTAAATTATTTTTTTTACAGAATGTTCCACAAATTGGTGGCTGACCATAGTTATAGTTCTATAAATAAAACACCTGTATAACATTTTTGTATTCCCTGTACAATTCTTCTCCAAAAAGTACTAAGATAATGTAGGCCTAAAATTTAAAGTTTCGACTTATATAATTTTTCTGATAATTCAATAATCTTGAAAAAGAAATATTTCTCGAAAACGAGGTCTTACCACAATTTTTGATACTGTTGTTCATAATAAAATGAACTACGATAGATATACTTTGCTTTTTTCCGATTACTAATTGCATGCGCAAAAAAACTGGGTTAAATTCACATGCCACATTTTTGTCCAAAAGTACTTTTTTAAATGGAACAACAACATCGCTTTATTTTTGAATGCTTATTAAATTTCACACCAGAAACAAATAAGACTTTTACTTTCTTATACGTAGTATAAGGAAGTATTGTGATGATGAAAATTTTCGACCTCGATATTCTTGCAAGTGTCCAAGTTTTAAAGTCTCCTGATACCGAAAAAGTGGTTTTTAAAAAATCTCTCTCTCTCTCTGTCTGTGTGTGTGAGTGTGTGTGTATGTGTGTGGCCACGATAGCGGTCAAACCGCTATAGGTATCAATACCAAATTTTGTATTTACGAATATAATCTTCTTCATGAGATCTGATTAGATTTTCAGTAAAATAGACAGACCGGAAGTAGTAATTTACTTCAGGGAAAAAATCGAATTTGACTAATATTTCGCCAACTACTAGGATTAAACAAATTTACAATTAATTCATATGTACTCAAAATTAAATTTGGAGGAATTTTATTAAAAAATTTTTTCGATATTTCTACCGGAAATAGGTCTTTTACTCTTATAGAAAATCAGTTTTTTGCAAATATTTCGCAAGTCATGCTTTTTAGACAGGCACGCTACGAGTATAAAAGTATTTAGAACTTATTTTTCGATACCTTTTATATAAAAAAAAATTCAAAATTTGGACCGGAAGTAACTCTTTTACTCGTATTGAACAGCGTTTTTTTGCAAATATGTCGTAAATTATATATTCTATATATATTTAACAAGAGTTCAAAAGTATTTAGAGCTAGATTGGGAATATTTTTTGTATAAATTAAATTTCAAAATTCGGACCGGAAGTAACACTTTTACTCTTAGTGAGTAGCACTTTTTTTCGAATATCTTGCTAAGTATGCATTCTATAGATATTTATTAAGAGAAAAGAATTTTTGGAATTTGTTGACGCTAGTCAACCTAAGATAATTAAAGTGATTCTATAAAGGATTTTCTAAAAAAAACAGCTTACAGATATGATTTTTGAACAGTCGTGATATCAACTTCATATCCCTTTTTCACTTATTACTCTTACTGCTTATAGTATGGCATTATTAGTTTTCAAAAAAAAATTACTGAGTATTAGATTCTATTATAATCGTCTCTGCTTTTTCTGAATTGTTTCCAATCTATTTAATGAGATTATAATAACTATATGTTTTTTTTTGTTTTCGTTATAGGACATATTAAAGAATTATTTTAGACTTTAGTTGATTTGTTAAAATGTCTTTCATTATCGAATATTATTATTTTAAGGCATCCTAAAAAATCTGTTATCTTACTCATGGGAATGTTAATTAATCTATCCACCATGGATTTTTATGCCAATTTCAGTATTATAAGGTAATAAAATAAGACCATGCGTGTGTTGTGGTTTCTGTATGTGTTATTTTAATAAAATTTCAACACGTTCTCCAGAATTAATCAGTTTTTTAATAATAATAATCATTACGTTTAATAAGTTTGCTATCAGCGTCATAGGTTGAATTGCAAATTCAGTTACTTTTTGATGGTGTTCGAAGGAAAGCAAATATATTGCCCAAATTATTAAATTATGGTTCGGAATTATTTGTATTTAAAACACACTTTCATAATATTGTCACCAACAATAATTTTATAATTTGTTAAATGGAGCGTTGGTGTATCTTTTACTTATGCAGCAATTGTCATAATCATACGAGAGAGAAAGTATACGAAATAATGAGATACTAACATCACGTAGGTACGACGGGCTAGTTTTAAGTGACTGGTATTAAGCCAGATTAAAAATTTTATTTTAAAAATCGTTATGTGATAATTTAAGTAGAGTCCAATAATGAAAATATATTGAAAACACTGTAAATACAATTTAAATAATTATCTACCACAATAATAGTATCAATTAGGTAATAACTGAATTCAATAAAATTATGTAATATTAATAATCCAGTAATTCATTACAACATGTATGAAAAGACATATCCCCCCCAAATAACTGTCTGGGGGAATGTATTTCATACATATTGTAATGAATTAGGTACTGGATTATTAATTTATCTCTTGTTTTATGGATAAATCATTAGTTTCCAATCAGTGTGCAAAAAAAACTTAATTACAAAAAAAAACAAGTATTTAAAGAATTTTATTAAATTATAAAAACAATCTTTAATGAGATAAAGCTTTTAAAATAATTACATAATATGGTTAATACATAATTTTCAATAACTTACACAAGAAATTAGAGTGTGAAAATACATATTTGTATCCTTTTTCTGGCGGTTTGTACATACATACATAAGCGCAACAAGATTGAACTCTTTTGTTGTAATACCTAAATTATTAAAATAATCAATATATTAAAATAATAAGTAACAGAGTAGTTATAATTTTAAATCACTAAAATAATTATTGTTCTTTGCAATAGTCGATCACTGCATTAGCCCAAAGGAAAGCTATTCGAAATCACTTAACAGAAAACGGTCTAGTCGATATACTTTAATTGTATAAAATAAATGATCCCTAGTAACACCTTGTTAATTCTTGACATTTTCACGTTATTCGTAAACACTGCAGTTTACGAATAACAAGACGCAGAAGTAGACGGTTACTGCAGACGTGAAGATGGCAAAAGTGATTTTGCCGAAACGTCACCCAGAAACCAGCACCGGTTTTTTCAAAGACCAAGCAGTGTAAACGCGGAAGAAAATAATAATAATAATTCTTTAATCCTTTAATGGAAGAGGAACATGTAATTGTGCTTTATAAAAATTAATTCTAATTATCTCATTTGTTCACACGGTGCATTTAGAAGAAATTAACTATATTAGAATAATATATAGAATATAATAGTTTGGAAGTTTAATATATTGCAGTGAAATTAATGCAACATATTATCCTAAATATAAATAAAGTATTCTATGATAAAGAAAACTAAGTATAAAAAGGGAATCTGTGGTTCACATTGAGATGCTACAAAAATTTCCTTTTTAAAATTCTCATCGAATAGATTCTAGACTTTATCAGTTCTGGATTTGCAATACACCTTGTTAGATCTCGTTAGGATACTTAACCCAGTTACGAAGCTGTCATGAGAAGCCCTCCGTCCATAATACATGAGAAATATTTCAGGATATCAATTTCATCTGTTAAATTATATCATCCATTCTTTCGTCCCCAATCAAATATTTCTTTTATGTATAATTTATATATTATATATATGCCGGGTGTTATTTTCCCGTGTTGTTAAAAGCATCACGTTTCATCTTTTCTTTCCTGGCCGTTGGTTAACATTTTTGTTGTTTGCGTAACTTTTAAGGAACGGCAACTATCGTATAACGTAACAAGGACGTACCCGATGTGTACGCTTGAATGAGTATCAATGAATGAGACGTGAAAATTCTTTCGGTCGTCGCACGCTTGTTGTATAACTTACACTTTTACTTTCCTTGATCTTCTTCTAATGGATACAGTGAAGATTCAAGTTCGAGATTCCGTCTTTCCTGTATATGACTCAGTTATTGAAGAAGATATTTAAATTGTATTGGAATTAAACACGCGTCATCTTTTGTGTAATGTTATTTCACAATGACCTCTAGGAAGGTAGTCTGTTCGAGAATTTGACTATGGAGTGATCGATGTGTTAGTAGTATTAATAATTAATAATTAGTTTAAATGGTCAATATTTCGCTATGTATATTTGATATCATCAGGGGAAATTAAATAATTTGTTTGAACATTAAACTTCGTTAGTCAATAAATAAGATATAATTAGGATTTTTATTGTACTGGTTGCTATTGCGTGTCTTAAGTGCGTTATTTGCGAAGGAAAACTGTCCATCACACTTAACAGAATGATGATCAGAAAATAAATAATGAGTATGTAAAATATATAACGATATAAGGAAATCACAAATATTAAAATATTGTTTATTAACAAGGAAAAGGTCACGTGTAAAGTTATCTTGTCCTTCACAAAGCTGCACTTTTTGGTTTCACACTGTAGGGAAAACTGTAGAAAAAAAAACTAAACATAATGCAAAAATATTAAAGGTCTTTAAGTTTTAAAGCCTTTTTAAATTCAAACTTGAAGACAAGTGACATTTTGTCACAGTATGATAATCATATTGCTGCTATTATATATACGTAGTTATTATATATCATTCAAACCAACCGAATATATTTTTTTGGATGGCATGATATACAGGGTGAGTCATCTCCGCGAGGGAGGCAGATTGTGACTTTATGAGAAAAGATATTTCGAAGCGGTTTTCTTCTAATGATAGCTATTTATTATGAGCACATTTTAAAATAATTTTGTATTATTCAGAGTGTTCCATAACTTGGTTATAGTTTTTTAAATGGAACAGCCTAAATATCACTACAATTTTGCATTCCCCGTATCATCCTTAGTCATAATATTCAAGGTCTTCGATTTAATACCATTTTTCTGAAAAATTTGTTTTATAAAATTATATTTCTCGAAAACCAAAGTATTAGATAGAAAAATTTTTTGGTAGTTGTTCATAATAAAAGGTACTAAAGGTGGTGACACACATGCAACAAACCATCGTATAGAACTCCGTCGCGCAACATTCCTTGTTGTTCTTTTTTCAATTGTATATCGGTTCATTATTGGATTGCTTACTAAATTTCCCACCAAAAACATGTAAAATGTTATTATTTTAAAAAATACCATTACTGAGCTATTGTCGTTTTCCGATATGATTTTGGTTTTATTTGAATACGGTATACTTGCCGCGAAATTGACAATTGAATGGATGACTTTTAATGAGTTGATTTTCATTATTTTATAATGAATTTTTCTAAAAATGAGTAGAGATATGATTTTTATATGTACTCGGGTAAATACAAAAAAAAATTGATGACTCATATTTACAATACAGCAATTAAATTCAAAGAATATATAGAATATGGCACAATAAACAAATTTTAAAACCAAACAAACAAGATTAATAACTTGATTTTAGTAGGTGTAGAAACAGGATCTGTTACGTGAATAGATGGTAATTAGTGGAACACAAATTACAAAATAACAATAAATTTGAACATTAAAATGAGTAAAAATTCCCTTTTAAAGATTTCTAAGATATCTTTAGACATGATAAATCGACATTAATAAGGCGCTGATCACCTAAATATTTGTCGAACATGTTCCCTCATACCTTTTTTTGTATGGTTACTATAGTTTATTGTATATTTGCTCTATTACGGATCCCTATAAAATACACTAATTTTGTGATGTCCGAAGACCCAGCAGGCTAGTCAATAGGTCCTCGACGGGCTAGCCACTTCGCTGGGAACATTTCACTAAAATAATTCGTGTCTGTAGCATAAAATGTGGGGATTTGCCATTTTGTGGCATCTTCATGTCTTTGCAAAAATATAGCCAAATATCTTCCAATAATTCCTCCAAATGCTTGACAGAAATGTTCTTCTCCGTTAACACTGCCTTCATAAAATGCGCGCCTATCATCCAATCACCAAGAATGCTTCCCCATACATTGAAGCTCCACCTATGCTGATCTATTAATTAGTGGAGTAAGGGTTTTCATTTGAATAATAATGAACAAATTTTTTCTACGGGAACCAGCTTCATCCGCAAATAACACACTTTCAAAAATAAATGCTCGGGCATTCATTTTAATTACTATCCATTGGCGGATCACTCTTTTAGCTTTAAAGTGAAGGGTCTGTAACTCACTATTTAAAAGTATACATTACGGATGATATTTATTTTATTTTAACCTTGCAATAATTGTTTGGTTAATATCCAGCAAACGACGCCGTTCATGGGTGCTTTTCACGTGTGGATTATCTATTGTTGCCATAAGAATTTTTAAATGATTTTCATCCTTAACCACATATTTAGGTTTTGAATTAGCAATACTACCAGTAGTAATGGAAGCATCCCTTAATCTTCTAAAGAAATCTCTTTTGGGACGTCTTCTCCCAGGGTAACGCTGCTGGTAAACTCTTTGGGCTGATATAAAAAAAAACATAAAAAAATTATATCAAAAAAGTACAATAGATAATGGCCCCTTTTAATATAATAACGCCTTACATGTTTTTGGTGCGAAATTTAGTAAGCAATTCAAAAATCAACCGGTATACAGGTTGTTCTATTTGAAAATTCACTATTGGACAAAAATATATCATGTAAATTTAATCCCACTTTCTGAATATTCAATTAGTAATTGAGAAAGAATAAAATATATTAAATTAGGATCTTTTATTACGAAAAACGTTACCAAAAATTGTGTCCATATAATATAATTTTATAAAAAACATTAAATTTTTCAGAAAAATGTTAATAAATCTAAAACCTTAAATTTTAGGCCTATACTATCTCGGAACTTTTTGATTAAGAATAATACGGGGAATATAAAAGTGTATGTGTTCTATTTATAAAACTAAAACTATTGTCAATTTTAAAAGGTGCTCCTACTAAGTGCCTATCATAAAAAAAAAACCGCTTCAAAATATCTTTCAATAAATTCTATTATTATTATTATTACTATTACTATTGCAATTTCCATGATAAGAGGTGAGACGATTGTATTTGCACTCAGAATGCATAGACCAAGATATTTTAAATGAAGAATCACCTCTATCTCTTTATTAAACACGTCACAATCTAACCAATGTGATTTGCAAAAATATTTGATAAAAAAGCTTGATTTGGATTGCGCTCTTCTCTGTTACTTCTTCTGGTGCATTTAAAGAACAGACGTAGTTAAGGTTTTCAAAATGGATAATAATCTCTTCAGTTTATGCCTTTACCTAGAATCCCTCAGGGCTCGCATTTAGAACCTCTAGCATTTCATATTTCTTATTTGCTGTTAATGATCTAATAACATCTTCAACCTTCCTAATACTTGTTAATCCGTATGATTTAACAATTTATTTATCCATAAAATTTTGGAATGATGAATTGCTTACGAATTATTATTGAAAAAATTTTGCGGCCTGATTGGTTTACTCGATTTTAACCTATACAGTAGTACATTCTGGAAATCTTGAGCAATTAGGCGCTTATTCGATTTGAATGTGATCCCATCAACGCTTTAGAGATAATTTTCCTTGTTAACTCATGCGAAAATTTGTTAGGCAAGAAGTAAAATCAAGGAATTGGAGTGAACTTTATGGTGTCTCTAATCAATCTTAAGTTGAATTTATTGCTCGTCAACTTTATGAACATGTACGCAATTCATCCAAACTGTACAGTAGTGCTCAGCAGAAAACTATGGGAAGCAGCTGACAGTGATAATTATGTTACTTTAGTAGTGTCTATTATATATAATAAAAGCCCACAGTCCTCTTTTACGCACCCCTAGAATAATTAACACGAGACAAAAGACGGGCAAATGTGGCGAATTGGGGAGACACTTTTCTGAGAACCTGGCCAATCCACGGTAGGAACAAAAGTGCCACGCTACAGGGACTGCGGTCCCATGCCCTAGGCTATTTTTCATGTCTCCGATGAAAGAGCGAAGTATTTAATATGGCGGTGGGTCGGCACAGCTGACAATGGCACCCAAAGTCCAGGTAAGGTTGAGTAAAATGTAGTTGGAGACTTCAAAATTGACTGACAAACATCCAGCTGACGCACGAAAATTCAGTAGCAGGTTATAAACTTTCGAAACCATCGATCAATTTCAGTTTGCTATGACACTCGCTGAAAAACGTGAGCACTAGACAGAACAGTGTTAGCCGTGTGGGACGCTATAATTTTTTCTCAAGCAAAGGTCTAATTTTGGCATGCAATAAATTTGAAGTAATCACATTTAGAAGAAGGACCGATTCCACGAGCCTGCCGTAAATTAAGGTGGAAAGAATTGAAACCACACGGCAGTAACTTCATACGAATTTATATCGTGTTATGTTCACAGTTTTAATTTATCTATAAAAACAATTGTTTGGCGAGGCCAAGGTACTCAGCGAGTACATCTGACGTTTGATTTGCGATGAAAATTCAGTTTCACTTATGAACCGTCAATAAATTAAGTAACACTGTAAGTGGCTCATAAAATATAGCAGGACAGTCCTTCACGAAAAACAAAAAATTAAGTAGTTGATTATGACCAGATGAAATGTTTGCTTTAAATTTCGTAAAGCTCTGCAGTACTTCATTGGGCGAGAACGGTTGAATAGTTAATTAACTTCAGTTGAAGTAGCACTGGTAGATGAGCAACAGCAGACATCAGAAAAAGCATGAGAAACCCCATTTGTAAGTATAATAATAACAATAACGAGTTTTTTGTATTATAAAAATGGTCCTTAATACAAACAAAAAATAGCACACATTTGCTACATTTACTTATGTCAAGGATGACATTCAATTTGACAATTAGGTCTCTCAATAGATTTTTGAGGCTTATAGGAACGAATAAACGTCAACCAACTTTTGACGCAATGACAGTTTGTCTAAAAGCTAAAATTAGACGTACATATAGAGCGCGTCAAAAGTTTAGAAAATCGGACATTATGAAAAGCATCATGCCAATGCTCGCGATTTATAGGAAATTGTAATAATGCTGTAAGCCGTTGTAAAAGGGGTGGAGTCAAGCTCGAAGAGATTGAAAAATCCAACTAGTGTTTTTTATATTCACTTTAGGATACAGATCTTATCCAATCACATGTTTTTGTATCCTTTAACGACCACACCAGGTTTAACTGCTACTTAGACAGTGATAAATACGTATTCATTTTTCTAATTTACGTTTTTTATTGCATACAATGCCATTCTAATACACATGCACAGTATTTAATGCGATGAAAATTACGATGACCTAATTCCAGGTAATATTATGCTGTGCATGTAATTTAAAGCAAAAAGAAAAACAATAGAATAAAATCTAAATAATGTATGTTAAACAAAAATGTATTCTGTTAAACAATATGTTTAGAATTATGTAATTTGAGAAAAAAACATAAGATGATTTATTTCTAAGCAAAATACTTTAAACGTTTTTGCATATTGCATGTGATTGTACTATATAATTTTAATACAAATTTCATTGACCGAATTTTTGCAAAAGTAACACACATTTCACAGTCTTGCCGAAAGAATAAAGAATTTTGGGTCTTATTTCTTCAAAAATAATCTCGTGATCATCTCATAAACTGGTAGTTGCTTAATATTTAAGCCCTAGTCTACTTCGGGTTATCGTAGTAGTGATATAAACCCTGACAATGTCCCTTACGATAGTGGACGAAACGTGGACAGTTTTAATCCTAAAATCAAGAAGCTACCCTATTCTAATATTTCCTTTCAATGTTTTTTCGTCCGCCATTTTTAATTATACAAATCACTCGTATTTTAGAAAATGTTATTTTAATAATTACACCACTTTATATTTACAAGGTTTTCAGTCAGCGAGATACCATTTAAATCATTTAAGGGAAATACAAATATTTCTGTATTGTTAAAATTTACACAAACTTATCTTGTGATAAATGAAGTTAAATAAATTTATGTTAGTAAATTTATTTGTAGAGAATCCGTTTTGATTATAATACAATAATCCATGAATAGGCAGTAAAATTTAAAATTAAAAAGTACTGTAACAAGCACCAGCATGTTCGCGGCTATACCGTGAAGGGCAGTGGCACTAACAAAGGATACGATGTTCCATAGAGAAGTAGAGAATTCAAATATATTAGTCATCGCGGAATATACCAAAATGGAAACTTATGGAATCAATACGTGCATATATGAAGCTTGCAGTCGGCGCCGCGGCGTAGTGATTCATTTATTGTTTAGTTGTCGCGGTCTGGCAAAAAACAAAAGAAATGTCACTGAAATGATACTTAGTTAAGAAAGGTTGAAGCATAACAAGACATGGGTACCACGTATATGCTGTATTTCGTGTTATGTCAAATTAACTCAATGGAACAAGAGCAAAAATACTTCTGAAGTCCAGTCAGAAAGGCCATTGATTTGGCGTGAAGCAGCAGATCATGTCATGGACTGTTAATTCTGTTTTGTAAAAAATGAAGGGCGTTCAAAAAGAAATAAACACAAAGTAATGTATCTAGACATTCTATCTGTAAGCAAACCGTTGAAAAGCACTGATTGTGAGCTACCAACACCAATGTGTTCAAATTCTTCTGCAAATTCCACAGACAAGGAAAATATAAACGCTATTTTGAATGTGTCATTTTCAAGTAATCTGACGTATGTTCCTTCTGACGAACCACATTTCATTACTCAATCAGATCTGCATGATTTGATACGAGATATTTGGGTTTAACCAAAGAAAAATTAAAAACTTTGGGATCTCGATTAAAAGAATGGAATCTTTTACATTTCACTACAAGACTCTCTGTATTGAAAAAACGTCACCAAAAATTCAGTTCAGGTGATTTATACATCAGTACAGCAGTACTGATCTATAAATCACCTTTTGAATGAAATGAGTATTAAATATAAGAAACATATTTAGAAATATTACTGGATAACAATACAAACAACTCTAAAGAGTTGTGGAAAATTTTAAAAACGATGCTTTCAGATGATAAAAAAATTATTAGTAAATCTATGGTATTTCAGAAAAAGCAATTATGAATAATATGGAGATAGCGCAGAATTTCAACAAATACTTTGTGTCTAGTGTACAGGACATAGTAAACAGTAAACCAAAAAGTGCTAAAACATATTCCTTGACGCAGAAAACGACAAGTGCGGAATTTACTCAGTTCAGGACACTTTCAATATATGATATGAAAAAAGTGTTAATTTCTTTAAAAAATACGGTAGATGTTGCGGGGGATGGCATTACTTGTAGAACTTTGCAAAATGTGTGCATGGTTGCCGCAAATAGATAATTGGACGTGATAAATACTTCCTTGACATCAGATGTATTTCCAGAAGAATGGAAGACTTCTTATATGGTTCCTCTGGAAAAAGTGAACGGTACGAAATTGTGTAACGAGTTCCGTCCAATTTTACTGTTCCGGTATATGAAAAATTACTCGAGATTTGTGTAAAAAGTCAACTTGATAACTACTGTGACAAAAACAATATCATAGTTCCAATCGGGTTTTAGAAAGAATCATTCTTGTGAAACTGTTATTATGGACATTTGTGATGTGGTGAGTGGTTAAAAACTATAGATGACGGGTGTTTTGTAGTGGCAGTATGTATAGATTTGCACAGAGCTTTTGAGACTATTGATAGAGACTTATTAATTAGTAAACTAGAGGGTTTAGGAATTAAGGACAATGTTGGACATTGGCTAAAATCATATATGACAAATAGACTAGAAAAAGTAAAGTATAATAGCTGTACATCAGATGCAATAAAAATTAACTTTGGTGTTCCTCAAGGAACGGTACTGGGTCCACTACTATTTAATATGTACGTGAATGACTTAGTTATGAATGTGAAACATTGCAATATTTGTATGTTCGCAGATGACACCATGATATATGTATGTGAAGACATTTAGATCAAATGATTATTGAAATTAATGAAAGTTTAACATCGTTATTCAAGTGGCTTTGTAATAATAAATTATGTATTAATGCTAGTAAATCAAAGTACATGATTGAAGGTAGCAATTATAAATTAAGTAGATTAGATGTTAGTCATGTTAAAATTAAGATAAATGATTATGAACTGGATAAGGTAAGAGAAATGAAATATCTTGGGAATATAATTGATGACAATTTAAATTTTAAATCACATGCGCAATACGTGATGAATAAAACGTTCTAGTGCAAGATATACATAACTATAATACTAGAAACATAAGTAATTTCTATATAAATCGGTATAGGCGTGTACAAACAACGAAAAACATTTTTGTTCGCGGTTTAGAAGAATATAATAAGTTACCTTTAGAAATTAGGAATTGCGTATTTGTAAATACATTTAAAAGTAGATTATACAGGGTGTCCAGAAACTCTCCTGACAAACGAAGACCGCAGATTCCTCAGATAATTTTAAGACAATTTAACCCAATTCACCCTAGTCCGAAAATGCTTCCTAAGAGAGCTAGAGCTCTTTGGAAATGGCGCCTTGTAATTAGTTTTTTTTTAATATCTCCCGAATGCTTCTATTTAGAAAAACAAAAACTGGTATGCTTATTTATCCTCCAGAGATGAATCGATTCCATCAATTGCGAATTTCTAGTACCGGTCATAGGCGTCCGTTTTGGGTAGGTAAACGGTTATTTTAACGCATAACTTTTTTGTCTTTAACTTTTGTGCATTTGTGACACTATATTATTAAATTTTCAGGTATTTTAGTACTAAAAGCTGCTCTTACTTTAAGTCGGTAGGAAACACCATTTTCTAGAAAAATCGATTTGAAAATTTTTCGTTTTTTGGTCATTAAAATTCAATTTATTATTTTTTGCACTAGTTCGCTCTGAACTGCCAACAGAAATAAAACCTACATTTTTAATTGTCAAATTGTTGTCAGTTCGCGAAGTTTATCTTTTAATTTTTTACTTTGTAGCATTCAAACACAACGATTTCAATTTAAAAAAAAATGGTTTTTACTAATGAAGAATACGCCGATATGCATTTAGTTTATGGCGAAATGAGGTGTAACGCTCGAGCAGCGCAACGTAGATACGCTGAAAAATTTCCCAATCGTCAGCATCCCACTCACTCAACATTTACAGCTATTCATCAACGATTAAGAGAAACAGGCTCAGTGGTCCCAAAAAAAAATGAAACAGGGAGACATAATGATGTAACAGCAGAACATGAAGATGTTATTTTAATGGAAGTTGAGGAAAATCCAGAAATTAGCGTTCGAAGACTATCTGCCATGTACCCCACAATTTCAAAATCTTCCGTAGGAAATATCTTTCACAAAGAAAATGTATATCCTTTTCATTTTACAAAGGTAGAAGCACTGCTAGAAGGAGATTTTCCTGCTCGTGTAGAATTCGCTAGATGGTTACAAAATCAGATAAATCAAGATGAAGATTTTTTCAGGTACATTTTGTTTGGTGACGAAGCTTCATTCTCAAAAAATTGAATTTTTAATGTACATAATGCACACTATTATTCGTACGTAGGTGACAATCCCCACGTTGTTCAAGAATTTAAGCATCAGCATAAGTTTAGTATAAACGTCTGGATTGGAGTAGTTGACGATTATCTACTTGGACCTGTGGAATTACCTGCTCGTTTAAATGGTGTTGATTACTTACATTTCCTGCAAAATATTTTACCTGATTTGTTAGATGAGGTGCGTTTAAATATTCGGCAAAACTTATGGTTTCTACAGGACGGCTGTCCGGCCCACTTTAGCAGGAATGTACGAGACTTTCTAGATAATAACTACGAAGACCATTGGATTGGAAGAGGCGGTCCAGTTGCTTGGCCAGCAAGGTCGCCGGATTTGAATCCTTGCGATTATTGTGTTTGGGGATACATAAAAGCATTTGTTTATTCCGTTCCGATACAAAATCGTGCACAACTCTGGCCAAGGATACAAGATGCTTGCAACGAATTTAGAAATAACTTTGGAATTTTTGCAAGAATTCGGCGTTCTCTAAGCAAACGGGTAAATTTATGCATAGAGACTAATGGTCATCACATCGAGCCTCTTTTGTAACAACTATCTACCTTTGATACTTGTTCTTTTATTGTTAGTTTCGTTCCATTGTAATAAATACTTTGTTTTTAAAAACCTTCAGCTAAAATTTTGTTTCAAACATGATTTTTGCTTCTTTTCCCAAACTTTTTTTACGAATTGTGTGCTGAATTTATTGAAACAAAAGATGATTTATTAAATTAATTTTCATCCATGCCTTGATAGTCCTAGCTAACTTCGTCGCTAAAAATAAGTAGGTACATAATAAATTGAATCTTAATGACGAAAAAACGAAAAATTTTCAAATCGATTTTTCTAGAAAACGGTGCATCCTACCGACTTAAAGTAAGAGTACCTTTTAGTACTAGAATACCTGAAAATTTAATAATCTGGTGTCACAAATGCTTAAAAGTTAAAGACAAAAAGGTTATGCGTTAAAATAACCGTTTATCTACCCAAAACGGACGCCTATGACCGGAACTAGAAATTCGCAATTGATGGAATCGATTCATCCCTGGAGGATAAATAAGCATACCAGTTTTTGTTTTTCTAAATAGAAGCGTTCGCGCGATATTAAAAAAAAACTAATTACAAGGCGCCATCTTCAAAGAGCTCTAGCTCCCTTAGGAAGCATTTTCGGACTAGGGTGAATTGGGTGAAATTGTCTCAAAATCATCTGAGGAATCTCCGGTCTTCGTTTGTCAGGAGAGTTTCTGGACACCCTGTATAATTAGGTTAGAACATAAATTTTATACTGTTGCATGTACATGTTTGAATTTAGTTAGTTATTGCATTATTGCATTAACCGATGAATGCTCACGACCAATATGTAATATTAGTTTCCCACGTCCATTTTTAAGTTCAATTTGTTATATGTAAACAAGAATACGTAAAATTTAAAGCAATTGCTAATAAACGTATGTTATTATTATTATTATTATTAAATACAACATTATTGTTTATCTACTAGCGGAGTACGATTATAACTCTAAAACTAGATGTGATGGAAAAATTTGGCTACAGATAAAATTTGATAACATTTCATATTTGACTCCGGCGGTTACCAAAGCGATTTAAACAAACATATTAGTGTTCGATTTATATATTTTATCGATATAATATAATAAATGAAACATTTTCGCTACAAATATTATTGTACGAATTACATAATGCATCCATATTATATAATAAATAAAACGTTAAGTTAAATGAAAAAGCAACGACACATTTTTATAGAACGAATAAACAAAGTCGCTCCGGAGTACGGATTTTTAAAATGAAGAAATTTTAATTTCAACACAAATTAATGGTATGCGAAATCAAAACGAGCACGCAAACACTACTAGTTCAAAGTCACAATTTACACAATGCAGTTTCTTTAATGAATGCAATGCACTTTCCTTAATGCATTTTAATTTTTCGACATTTCTACACTTATTGGATGATTAGAAAAGAAAAAGCGTTTCATCATGCAGGCATAATACTACTGTACCGCCTGCAATTTAACCCAGTTTCTCCTATATAAGTACGTTATATAATAATGTGTGTCACACACACACACACACGAATTTACCTTTATTTCGAGCCTATCTTTCTAATGTTCGTGAAGTATGAATGACTAAGACTTAAGTATTGTAATGATTAATATATCATTTCTATATAGTTATTTAATACACCTTCTTTTTTTTTAATTCTCCGTAATTTATTTAAACGAAAATAACTTATTTACTTCTTGATAGCTATCTGCATATAGGACGATATGTCTGAGATGCAATGGACAGTATAAGTTCACAAACTAAGTCAGGGTCGTTTTGAGAAAGATTATCAACACACCACGACTGGTTAAGGAGCGGTTTTAGTCTGGGCGTGCCCGATCATTTTTTGACAAAACCCCTACTCGGATTTTTTTAGGTATAAAAGTCGTACCTTTCGTAGGGTAAATCACAGTTTAATTCGAGTTGTATCGATATACACCTACAAACATGTTCCTTAAGGTAAATACAAAATTATTCGTTTTTTTATATTTTTATAATTTTGAGTGTTTTTTTTTCTTTACAGATTGTTACCTTAGCTACAATTGTGGCTGTAGCTCGGGCTGGTGTTATCGGTTCACCATATGCATATTCTGCGCCTGTAGCTGCACCCTTAGCCTACTCTGCATACTCCGCTCCAGTAGCTAAATATGCCGCGCCCTTATCATACGCCGCACCAGCACAATACGCCTACTCAGCACCAGTCGCTAAAGTAGCAGCACCTCTAGCTGTAGCCAAAACCGTTGTTCAAGAAGAATACGATCCTCATCCTCAATACTCTTATGCATACGACATTCAAGATGGACTTACCGGTGATAACAAGCAACAACACGAAACCCGTGACGGTGATGTCGTACAAGGATCTTACTCTCTCGTAGAACCAGACGGTACCAGACGTGTAGTGCAATATCAAGCTGATCCAGTGAACGGATTCAATGCTGTAGTTAGTAAAGAACCGCTAGCCGTAAAAGTAGCCGCTCCAGTCGTTGCCAAAGCCGTAGCACCAGTTGCGTACGCTGCACCAATTGCTAAATATGCCGCTCCTTTAACTTATGCTGCACCCGTCGCCAAACTAGCCGCACCATACGGATATGCATCCCCAGTTGGTAAATATTACTAAATTTTAGGATGACTGATGATTATTTATTTGTACAATATTTATTTTAAAAAATAAAAATAAAGCAATTTGTTGAAATTTCTATTGTTTTAATTGTATGTAGTGTTCTTTATCAACAGGTTCTTTCTATTTATTATAGTGATGTTATGTATTATTAAATAAGTAAAAATAAAACTAAGAACATTGCTGTGCGGTGTGAACAAACATGTTCGGTTAATCAAGACGAGATTCTTAAATTATAGTGGTGTGGGTACCACACGACTTTCTTATACAGACCTATAAACGGTCCAAAATATTGTAAAAAGTTTATTCAGCGGTTCTTCCAAATTAACTTTAATAAATTGCATTGTTAATTATTTCAAATCACAAAACTTTTCTTTTGATTTCAATAAAAATGGTGATACAAGTTGGAATTTTAAACAAGTAATTATTATTCGACAGTGAGTCCAATCTTAATTTGGAACACATTTCCAATCTTCATGAATTTGACCAGAATGCACAATTTTGATATTCGATATTCGCGAAAAACTGCATTCAGATCATCAAAATTATATAAATACATTTTAGTCTATTCCCGTCTATAAAATATCGCATATGTTTTCAAGATGCTAAATGATAAATACAAACAGTGATTTCGTGCGCTGTAGTCACGAGGTTAACTTAGCAAGGAATATATTGTAAAAATCAATTGAAACCCAATCATCCCAAACAACACACTTACGTATGATAAACGCTACCACGGTTGAAAATTGGTTTTGGTCTACAAAATAGACGTATTTATTAAACGAAAATTCTATGGGGTGTTTATTAGTCGTCTAATAAACGATTATGTATTACAAGATTCATATTCGCTCCGTTGCAATACGTATTATAGTTGTCTTTATGAAACGGTTACACTGGTCAACAGTGAAATTGCTTCTTAGGTGAAAGTACCCAATCCTGAATGAATTCAACGTGCTGAACACGAATATCACATTGAAAAAAGTAGATTGGCTCACGTTCAAGAGATATTGACGTTTTGTCCATTGTATAGATGCTATTGCATAATGTAATGCAATTTAGTGAGAAATTACGAAATTTTGCGTCATATTGCATCACCCCTTCATGCAAAGAAGTTAATGCAGCATTTACTGTAAGTTTCCATTGAGAGTGTTGCGAAATTGATTGCGCAATATCAAGCAATAGCTAATTATAGTTTATTTATAAATGGCCGACGTGACAGTTAACTCGTGCAATGTCCGTTCATTCGCGCATACTTTTCGAAGCTCTAGCATACATAAGTGATTGCTATAGTGTAAAGTAACTAAACAGTAGTAATGCCTCGTAACTGTGTTAATAGTGCAAATAACTTCTGTTATATTTGCGGAGAAGTGACATTTGCTGCACAGAAAAAGAACATCAGTGCAACAGTTAAGAAAGCGTATCATTTGTATTTTGGTTGCAAGATAGGCGACCAGGACAAAGACTGGGCCCCACACGTATGCTGCCGCACTTGTGCCGTAAATCTTTCACAGTGGCTTAATGGCAAAAGAAAGGCAATGCCATTTGCTGTGCCCATGATTTGGAGGGAGCCCACCAATCACGTTGACGACTGTTATTTCTGTATGGTACGACCAGCTTCTGGAGGCATCACCAAGAAGAAGAAGTGGACAGTTGAATACCCTAACATACCATCTGCTCTGCGACCTGTCTCTCATGGCGAAGGACTCCCAATTCCAGAACCTCCTACAGATTTTTCTATCAGTTCAGACGATGAGGATGGCCATGCGTCGGCGAGTTCTCCTCAACGTGGCAGTAAGGATGATGACTTTTCGTGCTTTGACGAAACATCTGCACCACATAAAATTACCCAGGATGAAATGAACGATCTTGTTCGCGATTTGGATCTGTCGAAAAGCAAAGCGGAGATACTGGCCTCAAGACTTCGACAGTGGAATCTTCTGGAACAGAATGTCCGAGTGACTTCATTTCGCATTATCGCGATATTGATGGTCTACTACAAGCTCTCGGTATTGCCCATGATCCCCACGAATGGCGGCTGTTTATAGACGCTTCAAAACTGAGCCTAAAGGCGGTTTTGTTGAATAATGGGAACCAGCTTCCATCCATACCTATTGCACATGCGGTCTACATGAAGGAGACTTACGGCAATCTAAAGCAGCTACTGGAGACGATTAACTACAGCAAGTATGGCTGGCAGATATGTTCTGACCTGAAGGTAGTATCTCTGTTGATGGGTTTGCAGCAGGGATATACAAAGTACTGCTGTTTTCTTTGTCTGTGGGACAGCAGAGCAATCGATTTGCACTACATCAAGAAAGACTGGCCTCCGAGAGCATTTTTTAAGCCTGGAGAAACGAATGTACAGCACCCACCATTGGCACAGCCACACAAAATCATCATTCCTCCTTTACACATCAAACTCGGTCTTGTCAAAAACTTGGTAAAAGCCATGGATAAGAATGGATCAGCATTCAAGTACCTGCATGACAAATTCCCTCGACTCAGTGAAGCCAAAATTAAAGAGGGCATCTTTGTGGGGCCTCAAATTAGACAGCTCTTCCGAGACCCCAAGTTTGAGGAACTTCTTCAAGGTAAAGAAAAACAGGTTTGGGATGCATTCTATCAAGTGGCAGCAAACTTCCTGGGGAATGACAAGGCAGAAAATTACAAGTGTCTGGTTGAGGATATGTTGGCTTTGTTTCATGAATTCGGCTGCAATATGTCCTTAAAGATCCACTTTCTTGATTCCCACTTAGATTTCTTTCCTGATAACTGCGGGCAGGTCAGCGATGAGCACGGCGAACGCTTTCATCAGGACATTGCCACCATGGAGCAACGGTACCAAGGCAAATGGTCTACGTCAATGCTAGCTGACTATTGTTGGACAATCAGTAGAGATGCTCCACAAGTCCACTACAAACGGCAGGCCAAAAGAAGTCGAAAGCCGGAAGCAGACTAATGTTTTCTTACCATGTATTATAATATTGACATAAGTACACTTTTTCTGAAATATGCGTAAATGTTTTCTTACCATGTATTATAATATTGACATAAGTACACTTTTTCTGAAATATGCGTACATATAACAGAAAACCCGTAGCCAATTCAGCTTTTTCTTAGTCATTTTCGTGTTCAGCACATTGAATTCATTAAGAAATGACTATTTTCAGCTTGGAAGCATGAACTTTTCGAAAATTTGTTGCCCGGTGATTATTAGTCGTCAATGGATAGCGCGTATTATATGTATATTTTTTAATGTATTTACTCACTTCTAAATTAAACGCTTTATCTACGTAAAGTGTAAACATATTGTTTTAGATAATTAAAGACGTATATAAAATAATTATTAACGATAATATAATTATTATTATTTGGTTACATCTACTTACTAGCTAGAAATATCTTTTGCTGTTATGCTATGCGCTGCACGCGCGCGGGTACACAGCGACAACGATACGGTACCTATAGGTCGTAGGTACACAGTTTCCTATTTATTTTTATTGTTTTTCTTACCAGTAATTAGCAAAATAATAACGTAGAGCTAATTGCTGTTTAATGAACCTCATATTTTTAATTTCTGCCGCCCGATATTGCATTATTTTATTACCGCCGTGATGAAATTATGACAAAAAACTACATTATAATATTACGTATAAAATTCGTCTAATATTGGTATTTGGTATTTGGTAGACGTCTGGTTATGCATCAGCCGAACAGAAAAAACCGAAATTCCAAACAAATGTGTCGACATGTTTACGTGTTCACCAAACGGTTAGTATATTTATTGTAACACATTTAAGTGGACGTAGCGTTACAACAAGAGGTAAGTGTTCTTATTTACCATGTGCACTGGTTATATTGTATATTGTTAATGTCCTGCCGCTATTTTATTGAACTATGCCATTATTATTTTAATATTCCAAATCTTGCCAATTTTATTATCGACGTTAGTATACTTCATAAACCGATAAATTGTAGGGACTCTAACATAAAACGTCATGCATATTTTCCAAAATAACGACTAAATTTAGAATATTTATGAAATTAAAACTTTAATAATTTATACCAGGAGTTTTCACAATATTATTTTTCTTCTCATTACCTTTTTAAACCAAAAAATAAAATGCGCTGATAATTTGAAAACGTAAAATCTCTGTTTACAAAGTATATTAACGATTTAACGATAACGGCTCATCTTTTACATATCTAAAAACATTAATAATTTTATTATTATGTTATTGTTGCAGATCTCTTTTCCAATCTATTTAATTATACTTATATAGTAGTGTCGTGTCATACATGTCAGCTTTATTATGCCAAAAGCAGTTGAAAGCCGAACACATTTACGTCGACAAGTCAGACAAAAATGTCAACAAACTTTACGAGATATCAGAGTTTCAGCAAATTAAGGTTACCATTTAAAATTTGGTCTTGTTGTCGTCAAACTTGTATTACTATATATGTAGATTTTTTAAATAAATTTTGTGTTAGTAAATATTATTTTTGTTATTTTTTATATTACATTTTAAAAGTCTATAAACTTTTATTCACCTTTCTCAATGTTACATTCTTCATCCGTACCTATATATTCTTCAACTAGGTATATGTTTGTTATATCTATACCTTCACAAGACAGAATTGCTTTTATTTGTCAATAACAGCCAGGTAAGTATAGTACCAATTTTGGTTATTATGATGTGAAGACAGTGAAATTGAAAAAAAGGTAAACTAGTCTAAAATAACGTATAATAAGCAAATAATTTATTCATATAAAAAACATTTACGATATCCTAAAATACAACATACATCATATACATACATATAACAACCAAATTATATATACATATAGAAAATATCTCGGAAATTCTTAAATAAAACGTATATCATATATGAATGTTATAATGTTAATTGTAACGTATAAAAAAGGACTAATTTATCCAAATAAATATAAACTCTCTAATAGGAATAAAAATAGAATACACATTAATATAACATAGACGTCGAATCGCCGGACATTTCTTCGAAGGATTTACGTATTTCATCGTTCAACATAAAACGTAGAGTTTTGCAATTTTAAAACGTTAAATATTCGTAAGTGTGTTGCTTGGGATCTTTGTTGACGCTTGTCACTAATCTGTCAAAATAACCTGACGTGGCGCGACAACACACAAGTAATTTTGTATTCATTTTGATTATTGCCGTTGATGAAAAAATATAGTTAGAAACTCGTTTTATAAACTTGATAGTCACTTGTTTTACTAAACACTCCCTCCGCGACGCTTCACTCGTGACTAAAATGAGATTTATAAAACTTACATAATATACTGTTGTCTTCATATATGTTTCAGTCATGCTTACTTTTCAAAATAGTTGCTTGTATATTCTTGTATACAAAACGCATTCAAAAATATTTTGATTTGACTAACTAGTATACTCATGCTATATGGGAGCGTCACAGTGTGATGTGATCTTGTTTCGAAAGTAGTTTATTTTTATGAAAATGAAAAGTGTTAAATACTTAGATGCTAGAACTCACATCAAGTGGTAAATACTATTTACATATATACATTTACACGCAAAACGTATTGGCAGACAAACATACATCATTACCGACAATCAACGCACAGATACCGTATTTGGGCCATTAAGGCCTCGTCAGTGTATGTGCGATTGTCGGTAATGACTTTTAAACTAGGATCGCAACTTATGTCGGTTTGCGTGTCAAATTCCTATGAGAATATCACAGCGACATCTGCCAACAGAAACCATCGCTTTCGGTGTCGTCGCAGAGCACCAATAAAGTAGTCTCAAACAGAATGTACGCAATATAAAGAAGAAACAATTCCGAGACCAGAAATGAGCTCTGTGGGACTCCAATATTAACTTACCTCGCGACCGATTTCAAATTTCCACCCCTCATATGAAAGCACCTGTCAAAAAGGTAGGTTTCGTAAATTTTATCCAAGCAATTTGTGAATGATGCCATCATGTCATATTATGAATTCCACGGCAATATACAGCTTGAGCGCGCGGGGTATGATCACCCGATGCCAATCGATATTCTTCGGACGTATATTCGGCAAATGATCTCCGCCAGCTGTGTTCGCCAGATATAGATATATAGATTTATTTTTCGAGAGTTGTTATTTCGTTATATTTACTGGAGAGAATCTCTAATTTTAATTTCTATTTCGTTTTTATGTTATTTTATGGTATTTCTGTTATACTTATTTATAGTTTTTTTTACCATGAAATTTCTATTTATTTATTTTTCTCTAGACATCTTAGTTTATTCTGCAGATGTTTCAGGCGGGTTGTTTTTATTTCATTCTAAAACCCAGTTGTACTGCTATAACTTTGTACACAACTACATTATTATTTAATTTCATAAGGATAATCATAATTACGTTATAAGTATTACAATCTTCGCGTTATTATCGACTTAGTTATCTAAGCAATCGTCATCACTTAAAGAGAAAATTTAATTTGTTCTTTTTGTCAACCTGCGAAAAAATAATCAGATCACTATGAGTTCGAATATGAGCAGGCAATGCTAGTATGTTGTGCCGTTACTCTAATACTAATATGTATTATCGGACCACGTTTAGATGCGAGTTTACGTATACCATCGGGTGATCATACCTCGCGCGCTCTTGCTGTATAGGAATATGACTCATGGCTGACAGGCTTGCCTTGACATCCAAAGCATAGCGATTGGACGAAACAATGCCTGTAGAATCTGTACTCGCTATATATTAAACTAAGGTGTGGCACCAAATACCTAAGCCTCTCCAGTATGATAGCCTCCACCAGCTCTAGGAGAGTTGATAGTAGGCTTACGGGAGATGACCGCGGTCTTCTTAGAAGTCATAAAGAAATATCAAAGTGACAAAATTGTTTTACTGACCACAACAAATTTTGCGATGGATTAATTTGGAATAGATATTCTATCGCGGACAAGTGCCTTTATAAACGTTTTTTGTGCGGATGACAGGTCTTATATTGTTAACAGTTGTAAGAAGAATATCCTCAGCAAAGTTTTCCTGTCATAAATAAATTTAGACAATTTAAATCTAGCCTAGAACTCATCGCTGGTTTTCAATGTTATTACGTTAAACTAACACTGATTTGATAACGTCTGATGTTTATAAGTCGTATAAAAGAACTGTTCTAACACATGTATTGAGATAAACTTCTGTGCTTATTGCTTATCTACTTAAAATCCACAATTCATTCAGAAAAAGCAAAGTGATTCATACAAAATTATGTTTTAAAATCAGCAATTGCGATTAGAAATTTGTGATATTCTAATCATCAACCATATGCCAACGTCACAATTAATAATGAAACGAATTTAATTTCAACAAACTTCTCCTTAAAATAACAGCTAGTATTACAAACTTCCATTCGCTCGTACACGCTGCGATTTTCCGACAATCTTAATTAGACTCCCTTGTTGTTTTTGTAATAATACGGTATTTTGAATAAACACCTAAGCTTTAGCATACCAAGTTCGTGCTGAACGAGTTCAGCGAAATATTAAATTCTTAACGTGTCTGAAAATACACAGCACGTAACATAATCTTAAAATTTGTTTACGTTATGTAGGTTAGACAGTAGCTACAGGCTAAACTAATTCAGAGAGCACGCCAGTTTTAAATATTAAAAAAAATATGAATAGCGGCAACGTTTTTATATTTGCACTAACTAATTTAATCGTAAACTGACAATATTTTCGCCAGATATGGGATTGCAATTTCAAATAAATCATACATAGATCAGTTTGTCGTTTTCAGAAATCGAAAATGCCCCTAACTAATATTTCCTAATAGCTCCAATAAAACAGTATCACCATTTCTATTAAAAAAACATGGATATAGAGCAGTTGAACTCAGTCATAGATGGCATGAAGCAAAACAAAGTCTCTAGACTTGATAAAGTACCATGTAGAATAATAAAACAAAACAAACCAACATTAGTACTACTGCTCACTAAATCAGTTAATACTGCACTCGCAATAGGTAAAGTTATTGTCTTAAAGAAACTATTATAATAGTAGCGATATATCAAATTGATACGTCAAGGTATATACAGTCGAAAGCAAAAAAAAGTAGACAAAAAAACAGATTTCTGTCATAGACTTTCTCAAAATGATTAGTGTAATAGCGTCTTCAAAGTTACTTGTCAATATTTGGTTATCTTTCAAAATTGACAACCTTAAACTTGATATTAAGCTTATTATAAAGATGCCTTCCATAAATGAAGATATTAAATGTTATAACATATTTTAGTAACGGTTTCAAAAAGAAATAATATAAATAAAAGCACAGCTTTTAGAATTATTAAAATATGGCGAGATCAGCATAGAATTTGTAGAATTTCTGGTTCTGACCACAAAAGAATATCAACAGCCGAGTAAGACCGCCATATCCCAAATGTGCTTATTGAAAATCCATTTACTACAGTAGTGAATCCAGCTGATGTAAATAACTTTCTGGGTTTTGTTTTTACTGTCCAACGAAGAATTAGAGAAGCTAATTTGCGGTCTATAAAACTACCGAAAAACAGTTTGAATGTGACCCACAAAGAAACTCGTGTAAGATATGCACTTGAACATCTGTCCCATCCATACATCGAATAGAGTGAAAACATGGTTCAGAGAAAATAATATCAATGTGTTTGATTTTCTGCCAAGAAGTCCTGATTTAAATATTATCGAAAATACGTGGCAGTTAATGATCAAAAAAATTAAATCAAAGATCTCAAAATAGACAAGAACTGGTAGAAATAGTTCACATAGCATGAGAAAATCAAAATCAAAATAATTGTACCCACCTTTATAACTCTATTCCGAATAGATTGTAAGAAGTTTTAAACAAAAACGGCTCTATAACCAGATATATTAATAGATGTTTTCTTCTATGATGTCTTTTAATTAGTATTTTGATTCATATTAATCAGGTAGAAGATGTTTTGATAATTATTTGATATTCCATAGAATAATGACTTGACACTAATGACAAGTAAATAAAGCCAGGTTTACAAAGTACAATATCTCTTGTCTACTTTTTTTTGCTTTCGACTGTATGTAAATGCTGTTTCCGTGGGAAACCTGCGGTATTACCTGTTTTAAGGAATTCTTTCCATTGTTTTTTATTTGGGGGAATAAATGTGGATGTCGGGGGCAGGTGATTGGTCCATACATTAGAAATGATCCATGTTAGGGATCTGGATTACTCACCCAGGAAAACTCATGTTGTCACGAATTTTACAGATTACACTTACGTCAAAAAACATTAAAACACATTCAAAATTATTAGACAGTCAAATACGTCTTTGCTCTTCAGGATTAGCACATGTTGCAGATTAAATGGCCTTTCTACGTTTAGTGCACCTATATCATCATAGACTTTCCGACAACCTTAATAATGTTTCTTACAATCAAAAATGATATGGTCCATGCCCAAACTTAAGTCGACTAATGATCAAAATATATTTTCGTGGAATACAGTAGCTAGTAAACCACGCGCTATTAGGTAACTCAGGGTGTAATGCTGTGTATCTGGACTGAGAAGTTGTTTGTTAAATAATGCACGCTCTCATAATGAATTTATTAGACATGAAAACCTAATTGAAGTTGTATTGTGTGAGAATGGTCATGGAGGGGTAATTGATTCTGAGGATGTTGCAATCATGGGTACATAGTAAATTTTGCAACTCTTCCTCAGAATAACCATTTTTGTTGAATAAAATAGTAAATATAGAAGTGATGTTTAAGAATGAATTGCCGCACATTTTTTGCTTATCGGAGCATTGGAGCAGCAAAGATGTTATGGAGTCTGTTAACTTTGTGGGCTATGAGTTGGTCTGTTGTTATAGTAGAAATAATTTAAAGCATGGGGGTGTTGCCATCTATGCTCACACTGACATAGAGGTGAAGAAATTAGCGTTTGTGACAGACATGTGTAGGGAACTTGATTCTGAGGCCTGCTGTTGCTCGATGTCTTTATCTGACAGAGGGATTGGTCTACTGGCCGCCTATAGGAGTCCTCTGGCCTCTGTTGACAGTTTCGTGAATAGTTTGACTGCATCTTTGGATGCACTTAGTAAGCGTTGCGATAACTTGATTGTGTGTGGCGATCTTAATATTGATCTGTTGGGATCTTCGCAGCAACTAAATGTTTTGTTGGATGTGTTTGGTTGTTTTGAAATGAACTGCATAACGAATGAGGCCAAAAGAATATGTACCACGGCTAATGATAGGACGTTTAGAACTGCAATAGATTACATGATTACTAATTTACCGTCAGGCATGGTATCTGGAAGTGTTGTTCAGCACAATATAGCTGATCACATGGCCACGGTGTTGTGTATTAAAATGTACAGCATTGCACAATCTAATGAGCATAAATCAGTTAAAAAAAGAAATATGAGTTCGGCTAACTTGTGCCACTTTAGGTCGCTGTTGGAAGTTAACGATTGGTCATCCTTATTACAGCACGATGATGTGGATGTAATATATAGTAGATTTCTTGCAGAGCTACTATGGTGTTTGGATATGTCATGCCCGGTCATAAACAGTAAAAGGAAGGGTAAGTCAAACTGGATTACGGCTGAAGTGCTGAGAAGTGCACAAGAATTGAGAGATCTTTTCTGGTTTAAATGTAATATAAATAAGCCCGATTTACATAACTTGTACAGTGAATCTAAAAAGAAACATTAGAAACTAATACATGAGACCAAAAATAATTTCTTTAGAAAAAGGATTCAGGGCTCTTCATGCAAGGCTAAGACTTTGTGGCAGTTCATTAATGATACACGTAGCCGCAGCCGTAACGATGGTCAGCATATTTGGTTAATTGTCGATGATGTTACGGTGTCGGATATCCCCGTGATATGTAGTGCCTTTGCAAATTACTTTTCAGGTGTCGCGGCGGAACTGGTGACTCACTGCTATGGACATGCTTTGGCTGACGTGCCTTATCTTGGTGTACCCCAGGGTTCGGTGTTGGGACCCTTATTATTTTTACTGGCTAAGAGGGACTTGCCAGGGTGTTTCGAATGCGGTCATCCAGTACTTTTTGCGGACGACACTTCTGTGATTGTGTCGTCCCGAAGTGCCGGTGAACTTGAGACTAGTGTTGGGCTTACGATTGCGAATATGTCTAAATGGTGTGAAATAAATAGATTTGTACTCAACCGCGAAAAAACCACTCTGGTGTTTTTCCATAATCGGAGACCGATGCCCCAGATCTGTTGACGAAGTTTAATGTTAGTGAAAGCATAAATTTATTGGGCATCAAATTGGATCAAAGGCTTGCATGGAATGAACACTTGCAATATGTGTGCGGCAAACTTAACACAGTGTATTATGTGATTTCTCAGGTTAGATTTTCTCTAGACAGGAACGAGCTATTAGATATCTACTCTGCTTTGGTTTACAGTGTTCTATCTTACAATATTATCGTTTGGGGAACAGCCGTTGAATGGGAGCGAGCATTTATCGCACAGAAGCGCATAATTCGGTTGATTTTCAATATAAAATATAGGGAAGCCTGCCGAGATGCGTTTGTGGATAGTGGTATTCTACCCTTTCTATGCATATTAATATACAAAAGCGCAGTTTATGTGAAGCAATACGTGGGAGTGTTTGATGCTCGAAGGATTACGCACGATTATTCTACGAGGCAGGCGCATGATATACCTTCCATTAGACACAGACTGACACGAACGGAGAAATCTCCGTACTATACATGTTACAGACTTTATAATGGGTTGCCTCCTAGCTTGAAATCTATAAGTTCACTTACTCTTTTTAAGCACAAGCTTCGAGCATACTTGTTATCACATGCATCCTACTCCATCACCGAATATTTTAATTCTTTGTTATGTTTTTATGTGTGTGTTTGTATATACATATATGTGGGTGTATGTGTGTGAGCATTTGTTGCATTTACTTATATTTGCATACGTGTATCTTCTTTCTATATCTTGTTCGAAAATTTTGAAATTGTACGTACTGTATTGACAATGTCTATATCATGTTTTGTGATCAATGACAATAAAGATTATTATTATTATTATTATTATAAACGCAGAACCAACCCCGTCCTGTGTTTTGGATGCGTCACAGTATATATAGGTTTTGAGAGGATTCAGCAGCAATCGTAATCCGTTGTTGTTAATCAGTGGTAACTCTGTAAAGGTAGAATAGATAACATTAATTTTTTTGAATAGATCAAAGTAACACTCTGAGGTTTATCTCGGTTGCCAAATCCGATCATGTAATGAAGAATTATCTCTACATGCTGCACACTAAGGTGGAGAGGGTTTTTTGCTCGAATATTTATGAGTTCGATCGTAACTATTGACTTTAGAAATATTAGACATAATTTGTTGATTTTTACTGAACATCTTTAATACAAATTTCTCAGTGAGGAATTTTCGTCTCAGAAATACGTTCGGCTCCATCGCTTCAGCGTGTAGTGCCTCAATTGATGTAGAACACATTGCCCCTAGACACATCCTCAGTGCTTTATTTTGAATTACATTTATTTTTTTTTAGCAAGGATCTACTTGCTGATCCATAAAGGTTGGCTCCGTAGTCTATGATTGACCTTAAATAAGCTTTATAGAAACGTAAACAAGTATTGGGTTCTGCGCCCCACCATGTTCTAGTTATCATTCGTAAAAAAAATCAACATCATACATCTATTGAACATATATTGCAAAGATTATAAAGTTGTGTCAACAAAGATATTGGCACAATTGCTGATAGGTGTTACAACAATTTCCACATCATCAAGGAGCGTAACACAGAATTCATGACATTCGCAAAAAAATAAACTTTTATATAAGACATAATTATAAAAAAGCAAACCATCAATCAAATATACCAAATAAAATACTTAGGATTAAAAGTACAGTAGAATTTAAAATGGAATCATCATATAAGTAATATAGTAAAAAAAATGCAAAAGCAACAGCTGGCATCAAAAAAATGAGGGCCAACAAAAATGGAAGCAAAAATGCAAAAATATGAGAGAACATAACTAATGTTATTAAACATTTACAAAAAACAAGAAATACAACAATATCTTAAAATGAATGAATAAACTAGATACAACAACACCTAATGGAGAGTTATACGATATGACAAAAGAACTGAACATTAAATATATTTACAAGTATACATATACATTGACATGCAACCAGACGAAAATCAAACATACGAACAGAAAAATGTTACCAATTAAAATATGAAGAAGTATCTAGGCTATCCTGCAAGACAATGTAACAAACAACTTGAATAAATAAAAAAAACTTCAAATATATTGAAAACAGAAAAGCAATTAAGAACATATTCTTAAATAAAGTGACATAAACAAGCTTGGAAGGTAACCATAGCAAAAAGGTATAGGAGTCCTCAATACCAGTGGTCCGGGATGGATGGCAAGGACAAAAATATAGACCCGTTGGTAGTATATACATGTACATACATGATTGTAGATCATACTTTTATTATGTATGTATGAATAAATGAATGTTGCTATTAAAAAAAAAGTCGTGATCAGCGGCTGTGCATGCCCTCCGAGGCACGGTAGTAGCTCATAGAAATTTTTCCAGAAGGCTAAATTATAAATCTGCAATCTATATTTTGACAGTATAGTAAATTAAAATTCTGAACTAATTCAAATTTCCTTCTTGCATTGATTATATTAGAGCTATCATAAAATTTTACATTTAAAAATGTATCCACCATATCTGTCACATTCAATTTTGTTTCGTTACATTACAATTTCTGTTTACTTAATGCCAATTAGTGCTGTACGTATATATTTTCGGTTAAATATGTAAATAAATTTAAATTAGAAATATTCGAGGAGATATAAGAAACATGTTTACGTTTTACGTAGAAGCTCTCAAATGTTTGTTTACAAGAAATATGCGAGTACGACAAATATTTAAATAAGAGACATTGGCAAAACCTGAGTATATACTGTTATAGTATAAAGGCATACGTTAACAATATAATATGGAAAGTTATTAAAGTTACCAAATTTAATTAAATAAACGTAGAAAAATTTATTATGATGTGTTTAAAATAAGATTTATTGAGTTAATTAGAAAAGAGGTTTATAGCATTTAACAAGTATTCGAATTTTATAAATAACCACCTGTATTTGGAAAGGTTGACCATGTTTATTGTTCTTAGAAGTTCAAAATATTCTGGAAAGAAGAGAGTTGAATATTAGTTGTTATTTTGTAAAATGTATTATAAATTTGTAAAAACTTGGGTAATTGACGTTTATGAGGTGATAAAAATATTTAGAATCTTATTATGAAAGGTGTATAGATTGTATTGTAGAATAGTTCCCGGGAATAATTTGAAATACAGGAACTGTCATTATTTGACATGTGTTCAGAAATATAAATGTAGAGAGGTATTGGGATATGAATATGAAAAGAAGGGTTAATAAAATTATGAAAAGAATTTAGATATTCAGATAATACAATTTTAAGAAGTATTCTAGGTATATTAGAGAATTTAAAAGCTATGTTGTTGGTGGTTATTGCTGTTGTAAAACTTTGATTGGAGAATACAAAATGAGAAAGGATTACTAGGGAAATGAATAAATAAACGGGAGAATTTTCCGAATTCTAAAAAGCGGTAGACGTGTTTTTGGAAAAGAGAATATCTTTTCTGATATTAACGCGATAATAGATATTTATAAATGAGAAAAGTGTGTCTTGAGTGAACTTCGTTAACTACAAATAAATTAATATAAAAAAATAATTGTACTTACAAATTTGTACAAGATCCAGGTATATCCGAAATAGGGTTGATATCTCCGGGATCATATAAGTTTTCAGAAGGCTATTTAGTACCAGAGTTTTGAAATTCCATAAAGGGTGAAGAAATCTTCAAGATCCGGTTATTATAATAGGTAGCAGATTCCAGAAGTACTGGTGTTTTAAAGAGGCAGGTTATCACAAGAGATCCATAAAGGGTGAATAAATCTTCAAGATCCGGTTATTATAAAAGGTAGCAGATTCCAGAAGTACTGGTGTTCAAAAGAGGCAGGTTATCACAAGAGATCCATAAAGGTTGGTGAATTTCACAAGTTTCCGGGTGAATAGGAGAATTTGCTGTGCACGAAGAGATTTGGCTTAATATCGTAAGGACAATTTATTCCCACATCGAGCAAGTTCCTGTACAGGATAGTTGGTATTTTTCCTTCAAGAATTTGAACTAGATTGTAGTTTATCAACATCAGAGAAGTGGTATCCGTCCAAAAACGTCATCAAGAAGTGGATAGTACTCATCTAAAAGAAGAAAGCAATTAAGTATTACCATTTTAGTAATTTTTTTTGTGTCAGTATTAAAGAAAGATAACATTTTGTGAATGTTGGAGAAGATTTAATTATATGCAATATAATTCAGTATAGAAATAGATTGAACTAATTGTTAGTACAACAAGTACATTTGTTATAAACAACATAAGTTATTTTAATTCTCTACTATCCAGTAATATGTCAAGATATGTATAATTTTCATTTGAATACAAATTTATGGAGTTATCAAGCCAGTAAATAGTTTTGAACACATTATAATAATAGTATAAATTAACTTGAGAAGAAAGTATTAGAAAGAATTACTTAATTTTGTATATCAATAATTAATAATATCAGAGTACGTACCTGCATTATTTAGTTGGGTTTGGAACTAAACACTTTGAGTAAATATTTTATAAACGTCAAATATCAAGTTTCCATATTATATTTATTGTCAGCAAATGTCCCATATTTTTAAAAAAAAACACACGAATTTTGAATATAAACATATTATTTATTAGTAGAATATCGTTTTATTTTATCATAGTCAAATTCTCATCTAAAGGAAATATTTTGGTTTATTTATAACCTCAATGAAATAAATGTCATTTGATATATTGAAATGGAATGAGTAGTGGTGACATCTAGGTGTTTTATTGTACACTTCTTAGTAAATTGGATTATTTAAAGTATAGAATGTATAAAAATATTACAGAAATCAGTAAATTATAAAATATTAGTTCAGAAGAAAAAAATAAGTAATTCAAAAAGGATTATTGAGATTAATAAAAGTATATAATTGTAGGCAGAGTTAAATACTGTAAATTAAATTAAGAGTTAGGAGAGAGTAAAATAATTTAAGTAAAGATAAAATATAAAGCTAGTCGGGCATATAAATAAAATACCTTCGTATTATGAGTGAAATAGTAGATGATATATAAAGAGATTATAAAACTAGCACATACGAGGGTTGTTCATTAAATGATAACAATTTTTCAAAATATGTCTAGAGTGTTATTTCATTGCATATTCAGTTCAATTTATAACATTTAAACTGTAATAGGATTTAATAATTATTTGGAGGATTGAACTGATATGTATGAGATATTACCTAGTACATTATATGGCGCCCAACGTGGGGCTACGTAAAATAAGACTCGCAATATAGTATTTTCAATATTTTATTTACATTATTATATGTGTAAACATAAATAAACATTTTACGAAGTGGATTACCATAGTAAAACTTATATTGATAATTTTGGAAAGTATATTTGTATTGTTGTCACATAATAGTTATTAAAAATGGATACTAGGTCTAAAAGTAGTTCAAGAATGAATAGATCAGAATCATCGAGTGATGATGAGGTGGAGGTTAGGCGAGAAGGAAATTTACAAGAGGGAGGAGAACTTACATTACAGGTTCAAGAAGGTATTCAAAAGATAGGAGAAAAACAGGATAGAGGAGTTAAGTCGCAAGGGCAAGGTGAGTCGTCGATCACATCAGAAGAGATGAGGTTATTACGACAAATGTTTGAAAATTTTTTTAAAGAAATGGAAGTGGATAGAGAAGAAAGAAGACGTATGAGAGAAGTAGTCAGAGAAAAAAGTAATAAGGAATTAATGGATAAATTAGACAAGATGATTGAAGAAAGTAGACGACAAAGAGAGGAAGATAAAGAAGAAAGAAGACTACAAAGGGAGGAAGATGGATTAGAAAAACAAATAAGTGTAAACGACAAAGTACATACGACTGAAGGAAAGATAATAGAAAATTTTGAAAAAGAAGTTATTAACTGTATCGACCTTGAACAAAACACAGATGTAATTACGAAAATGAATACAATTGTGCTATTACAGAAGAAAACAAAGTACATGGATTCAGGTAGAAGTATTTTAAGAACTCAATTAGATTCAATTTTATTAGAAGAAGAAGATGACAAAAAGTTATACGTATTCACCTCAAGGCAGATAAAAGGGATATTTATAGGAGACGGAAAGTTTAATGGAATTATATTTAATGTTAGACGTAATAGTATACTAACATATATGAGAAATAGCTTAAGAAGTGAAAAAATTAATATGGATAGTAAATTTGAAGGAACTGTAAATGGTAATAATTTTATTGAGAAGAGAAGAGTTTATTTAGAAAGATATGTGTCACGTAATGTTTATCAGGAGACATTGATCTTGGATATAAATAGTAAAGTGTTATTAGAATGTAATATTGAATGTCAGAACGTTTCAAACACATTCATATTAAATCATATTAATTTTGGAAGAGTATTTAATAAGATTAGGAAAATGATTAATAAGATTACTTATGTAATGGAACTAGAGGATACATGGTATTTAGAAAATTTGGTACCAGTAGAAAAATTGGGTACATGGAAGAATAGAGTTAGATTAAAAATAGAATTATGAACAGAAAGTTATAGTCAGGACAGAAGAAAAAAAAGAGGTCGTCTTCTGAAGGTATTTACGACACCTGCTTTCCGAGTATAAATTAGATCTCAAGTTATAGGCAGGACATTACATTAGAATTGTTTGTGTTTTATAAGTGGGTAACGTCACTTTCGTATCCAAATATTGTTAATTCATTCACATGTTGTTTTTGAAGAATCATCAAACCATACAAGAAATGTTTTTATATTCAAGAGTTCAAATTTTTATATGGTATAGAAGTTAGGGGCATAGTAGGAGTATTTTTTATAACAAGAACATAATCGGATATAAAAAAAAATGTTGACTTATTTGATTTGTTGAGAAAGGGGCATGTTAAAGTTCATAAGTAGAGTGAATAAAGCCTAGTATAAAAATGGATATATAGAAAGAGGTTCAGAATCAAAATTTAGAATATAAAGTTTAGAATATTAGAAATATTTGAAGAATGTTGTTTAAAGAATTGTATCATATGTTACTCTCATTCCTACATATTTTATATATAAAAAGAAAAATAAAACCAAAGTAATATAAGAAAATTTATTTGGAATTTAATGTCTAATAATATACCCAAATATAAAACTTAGAAGGAATATATTTAGTAGTTGAGGAAAAGAAAGAATTATATAAAGCCTTAAAATTGTAAAATAATTGAAGCAGTAAAAGTGATTTGCAGATTAATAAAATAGGTGTGTTATAAAGCTAATTATAAAAAGATAGTAAAAGCCTTTATGATATAATATTTTAATTGAAGGAAATATGCTTGCTATAATAAATAAATATAAAATGTACCATTAAAATATGGAATTATAATATAAATGATAGAGAATGGGTTAAAGGTAACATAATATGATGATTTATATAGGACTAAAATGTCTAATAAGAGATTAAGGTAACGTACGCCAATAAAACGTAAATATAAGTATAATCTTTCATAAATAGAAAGTATGGGGAAGACGAATATGTCTATAGGAATATTATGGGATACATGCGCAAAGGGAATAGAAATAATAAATATAATATAAATGTATAAGTGAGCATAAGTAAAATATTTTAGAGAGGCAATAATCTTTACAAGAAAGAGTTGAATAAAAAAAATTGAAACTATCACCTAAAAGAAATGTTAAGAGTAATACAGTTACTATATTATAAAAATTGTATAGAGGCTAAATATTTATATGTAGAGAACACTTGCTAAATATTAATAGAATGTACAGGGCATAGTTATTATGTATGTAAAATTTTCTTATGATGAATTGAAATAATTGGTACTTATATTACTTTGGATAAACCATATATAAAAAAAAAAAAAAATTTTGCTTAAACATATTTGGTAATTGTTGAGAATTGTGAAATGTTTGTACATTGGATTTGAATATGAATAGTTTATTATAATAACATTGTTTACAAGATAGGAATTACTGACAGTGTAATTATTGAAGTTATATTAGTTTAATAAATGAAAATTTGTTTATTTGAGGTTTAAATTTACATTTATTAAAAGGGGCATATGTTATAGTATAAAGGCATACGTTAACAATATAATATGGAAAGTTATTAAAGTTACCAAATTTAATTAAATAAACGTAGAAAAATTTATTATGATGTGTTTAAAATAAGATTTATTGAGTTAATTAGAAAAGAGGTTTATAGCATTTAACAAGTATTCGAATTTTATAAATAACCACCTGTATTTGGAAAGGTTGACCATGTTTATTGTTCTTAGAAGTTCAAAATATTCTGGAAAGAAGAGAGTTGAATATTAGTTGTTATTTTGTAAAATGTATTATAAATTTGTAAAAACTTGGGTAATTGACGTTTATGAGGTGATAAAAATATTTAGAATCTTATTATGAAAGGTGTATAGATTGTATTGTAGAATAGTTCCCGGGAATAATTTGAAATACAGGAACTGTCATTATTTGACATGTGTTCAGAAATATAAATGTAGAGAGGTATTGGGATATGAATATGAAAAGAAGGGTTAATAAAATTATGAAAAGAATTTAGATATTCAGATAATACAATTTTAAGAAGTATTCTAGGTATATTAGAGAATTTAAAAGCTATGTTGTTGGTGGTTATTGCTGTTGTAAAACTTTGATTGGAGAATACAAAATGAGAAAGGATTACTAGGGAAATGAATAAATAAACGGGAGAATTTTCCGAATTCTAAAAAGCGGTAGACGTGTTTTTGGAAAAGAGAATATCTTTTCTGATATTAACGCGATAATAGATATTTATAAATGAGAAAAGTGTGTCTTGAGTGAACTTCGTTAACTACAAATAAATTAATATAAAAAAATAATTGTACTTACAAATTTGTACAAGATCCAGGTATATCCGAAATAGGGTTGATATCTCCGGGATCATATAAGTTTTCAGAAGGCTATTTAGTACCAGAGTTTTGAAATTCCATAAAGGGTGAAGAAATCTTCAAGATCCGGTTATTATAATAGGTAGCAGATTCCAGAAGTACTGGTGTTTTAAAGAGGCAGGTTATCACAAGAGATCCATAAAGGGTGAATAAATCTTCAAGATCCGGTTATTATAAAAGGTAGCAGATTCCAGAAGTACTGGTGTTCAAAAGAGGCAGGTTATCACAAGAGATCCATAAAGGTTGGTGAATTTCACAAGTTTCCGGGTGAATAGGAGAATTTGCTGTGCACGAAGAGATTTGGCTTAATATCGTAAGGACAATTTATTCCCACATCGAGCAAGTTCCTGTACAGGATAGTTGGTATTTTTCCTTCAAGAATTTGAACTAGATTGTAGTTTATCAACATCAGAGAAGTGGTATCCGTCCAAAAACGTCATCAAGAAGTGGATAGTACTCATCTAAAAGAAGAAAGCAATTAAGTATTACCATTTTAGTAATTTTTTTTGTGTCAGTATTAAAGAAAGATAACATTTTGTGAATGTTGGAGAAGATTTAATTATATGCAATATAATTCAGTATAGAAATAGATTGAACTAATTGTTAGTACAACAAGTACATTTGTTATAAACAACATAAGTTATTTTAATTCTCTACTATCCAGTAATATGTCAAGATATGTATAATTTTCATTTGAATACAAATTTATGGAGTTATCAAGCCAGTAAATAGTTTTGAACACATTATAATAATAGTATAAATTAACTTGAGAAGAAAGTATTAGAAAGAATTACTTAATTTTGTATATCAATAATTAATAATATCAGAGTACGTACCTGCATTATTTAGTTGGGTTTGGAACTAAACACTTTGAGTAAATATTTTATAAACGTCAAATATCAAGTTTCCATATTATATTTATTGTCAGCAAATGTCCCATATTTTTAAAAAAAAACACACGAATTTTGAATATAAACATATTATTTATTAGTAGAATATCGTTTTATTTTATCATAGTCAAATTCTCATCTAAAGGAAATATTTTGGTTTATTTATAACCTCAATGAAATAAATGTCATTTGATATATTGAAATGGAATGAGTAGTGGTGACATCTAGGTGTTTTATTGTACACTTCTTAGTAAATTGGATTATTTAAAGTATAGAATGTATAAAAATATTACAGAAATCAGTAAATTATAAAATATTAGTTCAGAAGAAAAAAATAAGTAATTCAAAAAGGATTATTGAGATTAATAAAAGTATATAATTGTAGGCAGAGTTAAATACTGTAAATTAAATTAAGAGTTAGGAGAGAGTAAAATAATTTAAGTAAAGATAAAATATAAAGCTAGTCGGGCATATAAATAAAATACCTTCGTATTATGAGTGAAATAGTAGATGATATATAAAGAGATTATAAAACTAGCACATACGAGGGTTGTTCATTAAATGATAACAATTTTTCAAAATATGTCTAGAGTGTTATTTCATTGCATATTCAGTTCAATTTATAACATTTAAACTGTAATAGGATTTAATAATTATTTGGAGGATTGAACTGATATGTATGAGATATTACCTAGTACAATACATATACAAACGCACGCGAAAAAAGTATAAGGATATTTCAGAAACTGAAGTAAATATACTCTACAAGTCGAAGCGTATTAGCTCTCTATAAATACTCCTGACACCTTATAAATTTCTAACTTATCTCGGAGATGGTTTTATTTTGCCCGAGAGATAAAAAATTCATTGGGGAAGTTTTCTGCACCGTTTACGCTAAATGCTCTAGCACTAGCTAAACAGTTCATTTTTCTTGTAACACACGTTCGAACAAATTTGGCAACCAACTAGCGTGTAATTGCCAGTGATTAATTTGCTTTAACGATTGGCAACGGATTAGCGTGTAATTCCTAATGATTGTAAATGTAAGTTAGTGGTATTGCAACGATAAATTAAAAAGAAATATTGTTACTAAAGAAATATTTTTTAATATTAGAAAAATTTCATACTATGAAAGCGGAATGCGCCGCATTTCTAAAGGCAATTATTAACTACGAAAGATGATTAACTATTTTACAAAAACATTAAAATATGAAGAATTTGGATAACGGTATTTTTTAAATAGTTTTGTTTTCATATTCACTATAATAACATAACTAGCAATATACAATTATAGTGATATTAATCTAGGTTATCAAAATTTACATAGTTTCATGTTTCTTTGAGCATTAATATGTTACTTGGTACTTGAGACTTTTCATTATTTTCCTAAATTATTTGGCTGTCAAACACGATTATCGGTGAAAATTCAGCGTATGAAAGTATAGTCTCAATCTTTTGTTAAGTAGGTAGCAAATATATCTTAAAAATAGATTTATCATTTAATGGTTAATTAAATATAAAATTTATAGTGATTCTAGATGAGTATATTTCAATCCAGTCCAGACATTAATAGAGAGATACAAGAGACTTTTTCTGCTTCCCAATAACTTTAAGATTAATTATAATATTAACGGGGAAACATTAATAGTATATTATGCAATGAGCATTTAATGATAGCTATTAAGACACGAGTAAGAAAATTACAATACGAGGCGAAGCCGAGTATTGTAATGAATACGAGTGTCTTAATAGCCATTAAATGCGAGTTGCATACACTATTTTTTCTACGACCCCATAATAAAATATTATTTTTTGAACATTCCATTTCATAAATTGAGGTTAAAATTTTCCGTAAACCTTTGCAAATTTAGCTGGTAATAAAATGTTCTTGGTTACTAGGGCTTGTTCCATAATTTCTGGTGGACTCAAATTTTACATTTCACTGTCATTATCCCTCATTTTTACCGTTTATATTTTCAAAAAAGCACAAATTTTAAATACTTACTAGTAAATTGCAGAGAACTGTCACATTTAATTAATCTTTATATCTGTCAGATATGCAGTCGTCATATTGAATATTGGAATGTAACATTCCTATTGGATTTAAACTTGTATCGTAATGAAAAATCTGTATTCTTATTGGATATAAACTTGTATCTTAATGAAAATCTGTTTTGTAATGGACATCATTAAAGTACAGGTTCAGCATATCTAATAATACAATTAGAGAATGGGAGTAGAAAAAAGATATAATGTATAAACATTACTGTATTTAATACACGTTATAATATGGTAATATTTTATTGTAAAATAGTGAGCAAAATATAAATTTAAATCTAAAGCATCTTAGAATTCTGAATTTTATGAATTCTTCATTTTTTATGTGTTAACGGGCACAGTCGATGTAGGAATGTAACATATAAAATAAGGATAAGGACATTTTAAGCTGTAAATGCACATTTGTTATTTTGAAAGATAGTTATGAAAAGGCATTCTTTAAATTCAAGTAAATTAATAGAGTTTTTTAAAGCTAATATATCAAACCAGTTAATTAAAGATATGGCAGTTAAATTAAAGATGCAACAGCCTCACAGAAAAAAGAAATGTCTTCGAACAAAATATCAACAGTGTAGAGAAACAGAGCAAAGAAGAGATTCCGAGGACATACATAATAAATATGTCACGGGAAACGCCGTGCAAATACTACTTGTGTTTCATAAAGAAACGGATCTCTTTTTTATTATGTTTATTGTTTTGACCCAAGCCACTACATTCTTCGAGTTTAGAAAACAATCACAATGCTTCCTCTCTCTATTCTTCGTATATATTAAAAAGTACTTAAAAGATACACTTTAAGAGTATAAATATAATGCATTTTATCGACGACTAAACAATAAAGTAGGTATTATATTAATCACTATTGGTTAATAATAACACTCATAATACCCGGACGGAATAATGAAATGCAACCGGGGAATAATGAGACATAACGTTATCATTATTTCCTGCATTCCGCCAATAAGAACATAACATTTCCAACGTTGCCGTAGTAACGATAGACAAGTTCGGACATCTTACTAACTGTCTAACCGCCAAACGTCATATTGATATAGTAATCTGACATTTTTGTTTAATTATTTTGATTATTTTTAGTATTCTTCAGTTAGTCGTCGATAAAGTAGTGTATACTAACTCGCAATAATAATGACGAACCGAGTTACTCCCTCGCCGTTTCGCGGCTCGATTCGTAAATTCGACTCTTGGGAATAGTAACTGTCATTTTTGACTCGTTGTATAAACTACTATTATAATTCTGACTAATTAAAATTTAAAATTATTACAACAATTCGTTTTGTTAATTTTAATATCTGCGCACGTATTATAGGAGAAACATTACCTGCGCACAGTGAACAAAACCGACAAAAACTTGATCGTAATTAAAAAGGTTTTAAATTTCTGATAATGCTCTGTAACTTATGTATTTGTTTGTACGCATTATCATACAATCTTTCACTATGAATTGCTGTTTTATCTTTGTCAGAACCAGAGATATTATTTAACAAAAACTGTAAAATTAACAATATTTCTAGAGGGTATATTTTAGTACCTGAAACTTAAGTTGTGCTTGCTATTACAGTATCTTGGTCAATTAAAAGTAATTATTACAGCTGAAAGAACTTACTTTAAGGATTCAAATGGCATCACTATTTTCTAAGAAGCTGTTTTTATTTCCAGGTAACATCGGTTGTCTATAATCTTATAACAGCTATGTATAAATTACTTTTTAAGGAGAGATAATGTTTATTGCTAGTAATTGCTAGTCCGTGAATTTTTCATAAAATGAAAGATTATAGTGTAGGTAATTAAAAAAGTTATGGTTTTACCTGCGGAAAGGTGCCAAACAGGACCTAATGTATACAAATGTGCGATGAGTGCCGTAAGTATCCAGTCTTCTATTAGAAGTTAAGAAGTGCAGTCATAAGTATAGCTTATTGTTTTCTTGGTGTCCTCAGAAAACTCTATAATTGCGCATAATTGTTTCTTCAATTAGTGTGTCATCACCTTTAATTAGAGTTTAGTTAGTGTTTATTGTGCATTTTCGGCGGTTTGCCACTATGGCAATTACACATCTGGATCTACATCAGAAAGTGATGGAAGTATCTGGTCAAGGTTTTTCTGTGAAGAAAATTCGTGTTTTGGTCTATCTCAGAAAACAATTTCAAACAGATGTGGATGAAATTGCAACTCGACGCTACCTACAGTACATAAAATTCTTCTTTATGGTGCTGCAATTATTAAGGAAGTTCTATTGCTGATCGGTGAATTAACAGAAGAAGCCCAAGAGTCAAAAAATGAGAACGTAAGAAAGTACCAGGACAAACATACGCAAAAAATCTCAGAGCTCAGATCCTTTTCTGATTTCATATCAATCCAGAGCATAATTCTGTTGCTTGCCCTTTCAGACGAAGACGAACTTGAACTTAAGGAGTACGAATATGATGATGAAAGCAAAATGTATAGGGAAGACGCAAATGAAAACTCGGATGATTGGTTTTATATTTGTTTTGGATGTGTCTTGTCTTAGGTGTATGTCAGAAATAGTTTCTATAATATGTATTTGCAATAAAACAACTGACAACTGCCAAAAAACCACCCCCTTCCTCGAACAACAGCACCTGTAACTAAATATCATAGGAAGTAACGATCGTTGAGATCGTGACATTTTTAAGTACTTATTTCATCCCCTATAGGGTTGAAAGGGGTTGAAATCGAATGAGTCGTTATCCATAGTTGGATCAATGGATCCGCTATATTGTAGCTTCTCTCGTTGATCGTTGTTTTCTGGTAATAGTACAAGCATAACCTACTCCATCGTATTTTTGAAGCGTAAACTTCTTTAGGCGCGTTGCGCTGATTGTAGGCACTCAACAAGACTGACTGCAACGCTCGGATATATGTAACGTTCGGATATGTGTAACGCTCGTTCGGGTAAAGTCGGCTAAGGGAACAACATAAATAAATATATCATATAGAGGTATTTAATTTCAGTTAAATTGAAATTTAAATGAATAAATAAATTCATGTTCCAGAACAGATTCGATCCCGAGCCGCACGGGTATGAAGTACTGTGAAGCCGACGTTACCATCAGACCAAGCGCGGGACCGTAAGCGAGTATTTATATCGTCTATTTATACATACACATAAGTCCGAACCGACCAACCGAAATGGCCGCACGCGTAAATGTAATAAATGTGCGAATATGTTTTATATAATACGTTACTGAATATTATACGCGTGTATTTCGTATTATTGAAAATTGACGTATGAAAGTGAAATTTTAGATACGGGGGTTTTGGGGGTCGCCGATCACGATTCCAAAGTCAAAATGTCAAAAAAAAAACAAAATAACGGAAGATTTTTTTGAAAATTGACGTATGAATGTGAAATTTTAGATACGGGGGTGTCTTAGGTCGCCGATCACGATTCCAAAGTCAAAATGTCAAACAAACAAAAAATGGCGGACGAGTATTTTGAAAATTGACGTGTGGATGTGAAATTTTAGATACGGGGGTTTTGGGGGTCGCCGATCACAATTCCAAAGTCAAAATGTCAAAAAAACAAAATGGCGGAAGAATTTTTTGAAAATTGACGTATGAATGTGAAATTTTAGATACAGGGTTGTCTTAGGTCGCCGATCACGAATCTAAAGTTAAAATGTCAAAAAAACAAAATGGCGGACGAGTTTTTTGAAAATTGACGTATGAATGTGAAATTTTAGATACTGTTTTAGATTGCCGATTACGAATCCAAAGTCAAAATGTCACAAAAAACAAAATGGCGGAAGAATTTTTTGAAAATTGACGTATGAATGTGAAATTTTAGATACGGGGATGGTTGAGGTTTGCGTTTTATTTAATACGTTACTGAATATTATACGCGTGTATTTCGTATTATTAACCTCGCCTTGATGCAGTTTTCACTTCTGCCGTGTGGTTTTAAGCACACTCCTTCTTCTTGTTTAAATGTATTTTAGTGCACTGAACGCTGTAGAAGATACTACATAACACTTAATGTAATTATTGTTATATAATATTGTCTAAATGCTTGTTAGAATCAACATTTTATATTTTTAATCAAGAATGATTAATTTTCCGCGCACAATTCAGTATTTATCAAAACATAAATACGTCAGTACACAGAGAAAACTGTATAATAGAGGCTATTAGAAATATAATGGTACGTATCAAATTGTGTATTACGTATAGTGACAGCAAAAAAATTAATACACAGTATTACACAAATTTAATATGAATCTGTTAGAACAGATTATTATAACGTATATAATTCGTCTTGTCTTTTACTTGAAATATTTTTCAATTAAATTATCAAGAAGTGTGATAATTAGCACGGCCTGTATAGTTGTCTCGATTGGTTCAGCATATATACAAAAAATTACTTCACAATATTAAAAAAAAAAGTACCAGATTTGTCATCTGCAGATTGATTTAATCGCCATCGTGTTAACATCAGCAAAGTTGTGTATGTATATACAAAATAAACGAATATTGAGTGGTCATCCACAAAACAAAACAATTTAGGAAACTACAGGTGCACCACATCATATTTCGATTGTTACATACAAACTTTCAACAGCAACGAAAGAGCTGCATCCGAACCGTCAGTGTATGTGGGAAGTTTAGTGTTTAAAGCAATTTTGGAGGTTTTATGTTTTTTGTAGCTTTTCCTTTTCATTGTATGGGTTATTGCCTTTTTCAATATATTTGAAATTTGAAAGCACAAAATTTTTAGACTTTATTGTTTAGTAAATATTAAAGACATTGTAATATATTTATATTATATGCATTGTATTATAGAGGCAATTAACTGGATTAATAAGTATTAATAAAATTTATTATAATCGGTATTATATTTTTTCTATAATCTAGATTGTATTAGACAGTTTTCTCTTTGTAATGTAAACATTTATACATAGCAAATTTTCATCAAAGTCTTATGTCAAAGCATGAGAATTTATACCAACACTTACTTTCAAATGACGTTAGTCAAGTGATACGTAAATTATACTATATAAGAACACAGCATATATAACTTGTTAACGATTCAAATTGTCAATAGGTTTAAACCTCACAAACGACAAATTAAATAAAAATCTGTTTGCTTGGCGTCGATACCTCTCTTGACCCCTTTACCTCTTTGCAATGCAATTCAAGAGTATTACTCCCTTCTAACGACGCAAAGCTGAACTAAGAATAGTCTTACACTAGATGAAAAGGTTTCAGTCTTGAGCAGAAAGCACCACAGAACAATATCTTTTAAATTCTCTTAATCGTACTATCATACCTACAGCAATTCAGTGTTAGAATTTCTAGTTTATTCCATAATGAAATCTGCATTCTAATTGCAAAGTTATTTAAAGTAAAATGTATTATGCGCAATATTAATCTAGTTAAACTTGCAAAGATTAAATTTATAATAAATCTATATATATAATACTTAAAGCCGCATAGTACATTTTTCCAGACTCCATGAGAAAGTTAAAATAATAACCTTTATTACAACAATATATCAAATAATAATGTGCCATTTACTTAATATCTGACACTGTAGTTCAACACCATTCCCGAACAATATGTATCGCAAAGAAATATTTAGAAAGTACAACAAAGTCATGCATACTGATATGTTAGGACTGCAATGAACAGCCATCTAAAATTTCAAAAGACCACCTAGTTGCCCTTTAAACAAGTTACCGAACGAATGAACTTCATATTTCTTACAGACATAATGTTGAAATATGTTTTTCACGGTCGCATCTGGTAACAGTGTCAAGAGAACGACAAATTCAAGTGCGGTTTTAACTGTGGCGTGTCGACATTTTAGACACAAGTGTATCCCTACTTACCAGTATCTACTATAAAAAGAAATGTAATACATGGGGTGGTCACATTTAATACAGACACATCGTCAGATAACATATTCAAAATGTTCTTTAAAGTAAGTATTGTGTATTGTGTACACATTATTGTTAAAACTAATATATCGTTTATGTTTTTCCGTTTTTAGTTAATCACACTTACAGCTTTAATAGCCGTAGCTCAAGCTGGCGTAATTGGAACACCCCTTGCTTCAACGTATTCATATGGCGCTCCCGTAGCAGCACCTTTATCATATTCGGCTCCGATCGCAAGAATAGCTGCACCATTAGCCTATCATGCACCTGCTCCACTCGCATACAAAGTAGCTGCACCTCAAATAGTAGCAAAAACCGTTGTCCAAGAAGAATACGATCCTCATCCACAATACTCTTACGGATATGATGTTCAAGATGGACTTACTGGAGATAACAAACAACATCAAGAAACTCGTGATGGCGATGTAGTACATGGATCATATTCTCTCGTTGAATCAGACGGTACCAGACGTATTGTAGAATACACAGCCGATCCAGTTAACGGTTTTAATGCAGTCGTACACAAGGAACCGCTTGCAGTTAAAGTTGCCGCTGCTCCATTGGTAACCAAAACTGTTGCTCCTCTAGCGTATGCTGCACCAGTTGCGAAATATGCAGCTCCTTTAGCTTACGGCGCTCCTATTGCTAAAGTAGCTTCTCCATTCGCATACTCGGCGCCATATGCAAAATTATATTAAAGAACTGAATAGATAGATACCTATGTCTTATAATTATTTATTGTTTATACTTGTAAGGAATACAAAATAAATTATTGCGTAAATTATTACTCTGTTTTATGTTATATTGTAAAAACGAAAAACTATTTATTTCTAACCTTATTTATAATTAATTCACATATTTAGTAGCGTTGAGAATAATATTTTTTATCCTTCATTGAATACTTCCTATTTTCTCCATCGTACTGTACGAAAACAAGAAGTTTACCATGGATTTTTAAAGTAAAATGTTATTTGTTTTTCAACATCAGGCCAATGACTGAGGAACTTCAGTTTCCTTCGGTTCAATGGCAAAGCTGCTTTTCCTATAGTCTGTTAAAAAATCCAGCATTGCTGAAAGCAATAATATTATCAGTTGCCGAGAAGCTCTTGCTGCTAACCCATTTCTTCAAATTCCCCAAAGAGAATATATTTTGGCGGAACTAAATTAGAAGAATGGGAATGGCTAGCGAACCCACTCGAAATCTATTAGTTCAATCTTATCAGAGCAACTGTTTCTCCCGTTTTTCAAAAGAGTCTTCGGTAATGATTTATTTCCCTTTCCAAATACTCTGAAAATATAATTTTTCAACCAAGGAAACAAATTTATGACAAATGGTACAATGCCTTCTAAACATCTACAAAAATAAATAGGCCAATGTATCCGTGTTTAATCAACAAACTAATTAGGTAATTGTTGTTTCTTTAAATCTATTTCAAGATGGATAACCAAATATGTTAGATTATTAAATTTAGGTAGGCATTAATTCCAAGGATATTAGGAGTTTCAAATTTTATTAAATCTAGTCATTCAATTTTTTTTTCACCCTGAGATATACAGTGTGTAAATAAAGGAATAATATTCATATTTTGTTTGTTATAGCTGTTTGGAAGAAAAGCTCGGACAGGTCAATTCTACTTTATTCCTCCGGATTTTATGGATGTCAATTTTTTTTCTTTGGTTTACTACTCTGGGACCTATGACGTCATCGACTTCTTTTTCTAATGGAACATCCTTATTCTTTGCTAGAAATAAAAAGTATATTTTTTTCTGAATTCAGCAATACCCCATATGTGGTATTTAAAATTAATTGTTTTAGAGTATTAAGCCTGCTATTAATGACAATTGACATGTCAAAGTGCAGAAATATCGACCAAGAAATGTTTTGGAAGAATTTCAACTCCGACTTTATCATTGCCAAGAAACAAATGGGTGGCAATTTGAACATTTATTAATGTAAAATTTTTTAATCTTCCCAAGAATAAATTATTACTATTTGCTCTTTTGATTTTCAAGTTTAATTATTGTTGTCATTTTAATATACAGGGTGAGTCATTAGTAGCCGCTTCTTCAATTGCTCTTTTGTGTTTTAAATAAAAGAAAAAGTAGTTAGTGGAAGATCCATGGGACCTTGTGGCGCATATTGTAAAAATACTTTAAGCTCTGGCGCACTTCCGGTTTCACCGGAAATGCACGAAACTTAATTTTTTTAAATGACTCACCCTATATATTTTTGGAGTTTCTTGTACTGTTTTAAATTGTCTGTTCGACTATTTTTTCTTTTTCAAAATTGAGCGAATAGTTTTTGAGTTATTAATTTTTTTTGAAAATATTTGACCAAAACACTTGTTCAGAAAAAAATCATTTTCACATTGTTTTTAAAAGCAAAAACGTTAACATTTATGGTGCTTGTAGCCAAGACAATTCTGCATCATTTGGTAAAGTTGCACTAGACAATACCTCAATAAACTTTGTTTTTCCAAAGCCTACTGCGTGAAATTTTCACATACCAAAAACTTATTTTTTTTAAATGGAACACCCAGTATTTTATTGAGGCATTTTGTTCTTTTTTTTATTCTCTTTCATTTTTGTTAACAATGTCCTATACCTATCTTTTGTAATTTCTGAGGTAATCATTATAGGAGCAATTAGCGGTCAATTAAAGAACTACGAGCGCTGTTGTTCTATGCACCAAAATATTCGTTCAACCAATGGAAGGCAGGGATAGCACTTGACTTCCTTCGTCAACTGTCAAACAAAGTAAATGTTATATCCAACTATCTCAAAAGTAATAATTTTATAGAATGAAGAGCATCGCATTTCAAGTTTTTAATTCCGGCAATGTCCAGTTGCAGTATTTCATTTTAAACACTGTTGGTTAACATCGAAATAAAAAAAAGGTTGTGTTTACTGACATATTTGAAAATGTCTTCAAAAAGTTTTGAAAATCTGTTCGTAGATAGCGAAGATACTCTCGTCCATCAACATTTTCATCAAACAAATAAGGTCCAATTATGTAACTATCCACTATTTCTCCCCACAGTTTTAATGACCAACGATTTTGACAGTTTACAGGTGTGATAAAGTGGGAAATTTTATGTGTTATAATAACGCAAATTGTGACGATGAACGTATTCACTTGAATAGAAGGTTTCGTTGGTAAACAACAAAAAATTGAGAATGCCAGGATAATTTTTCTGCTGCCAATTGACAAAAATGTAAGCGATTCTGAAAATTTCTTTCATCTAACCCTGTGTATGAATGTGCTACGGGTGAATTTCGTATTTCCTAATTATTCTGGATTCTCAAATTTGACTTACATCTAACTGCCGACTAATTTTCGTAGTACTAGTATGGGGGTGTTCAACTACACTCGCAAGTACCATAAACGTCTTATCCTCACCAGTTATTGCTTTTTCCGCTCTTTCTTTCATATTCAATGCTTTCTGTTCACTCAAACCGTCCATTTTATATTTTCGAAGGTTTCTGGCTTCGGTTGACTTCTACCAGGGATCGCTGTGCATAAAGTCTGGATGCTAGCAAAGAGTTTCTTTCAGATTCACCCAAAATGTCAATCATATCTATTAACTCTTCATAAGAATAATTCATTTGGATGATAACTAATAGCGATGCTTTTATAAGTTTGACATAGATGTATACCGACTTTCTTTAACAGTTGACTCAGGCAGTCAGCCGCATTCCAGCCTTTATTGGACCAATATTTGGGTGCAGAGAACAGCGCCCGTAGTTCTTTAATTGACCGCTAATTACTCGTATAGTGATTATCTCAAAAATTAGAAAAGATAGGTATATAGGACATTGTTAACAAAAATGAAAGAGAATAAAAAAAGGAACAAAATGACTCAATAAAATACTGGGTATTCCATTTAAAAAAATAAGTTTTTGATATTTGAAAATTCCAGGAAGTGGGCTTTGAAAAAACGAAGTTTCTTGAGGTATTGTCGAGTGCAACTTTACCAAATGATGCAGAATTTTCTTGGCTACAAGCACCGCCAAAGTCAATGTTTTTACTTTTAAAAACAATGTGAAAATTATTTTTTTCTGAACACGTGTTTTGGTCAAATATTTTCAAAAAAATTAATAACTCAAAAACTATTGGCTCAATTTTAAAAAAGAAAAAAACAGTTGAACAGGCAATTTAAAGCAGTACAAGAAAATCCAAAAATATATAGGGTGAGTCATTTAAAAAAAATATGTTTTGTGCATTTCCGGTGAAACCGGAAGTGCGCCAGAGCTTAAAGTATTTTTACAATATGCGCCGCAAACAACCATGGATCCCTCACTAATTGCTTTTTCTTTTATTTAAAACACAAAAGAGCAATCGAAGAAGCGGCTACTAATGACTCACCCTGTATATGATCCTTCGTATCTCTAAAACTACTAATTTTAAATACCACACATGCGGTATTGCTGAATTCAAAAAAAAATAAACTTTTTATTTCTAGCAAAAAAATAAGGAGGTTCCATTTGAAAAAGGAGTCGATGACGTCATAGGTCCCAGAGCAGTAAACCAAAGAAAAAAAGTTGACATCCATAAAGTCCGGAGGAAGAAAATAAAATTGACCGGTCCGAACTTTTCTCCCAAACAGCGATAATGAACAAAATATGAATATTATTCCTTACTTTATTTACACACTGCATATCAATTAAAAGAAGATATATCAAATTTGTTGGCTACATTACTTTTATTAACATAATAATAAATATTGAAATAACTTCAGTATCACGTAATAATACTTACATGATACATAAAACTGTTCAGAAAATTACTTTTCTCAACAGCACGAGTAAGTGATCAAACTGGCTACATAATGGATCGGCAAGCCGAATAAAAATATGTTCTTCTGTTCTTCTGATTAATGTGACATGTATTCAACAGCTATGCTCCTGCGGAAAAGTCGAAATAAAGTTCAAACCATTGAACACTTTATATAGAACAACTAAACCAAATGGCTTAGTAGTCCTGAGGGATTGCTTAAACATCACGAGTGGGCTGGATCACATAGCACAAAATGAAAGAGTATCAACATCTATTATATTTCTTTTTATTCCAAGTCAGGAACAATTTTTTTATTTTTCTACATTTTTTCGTACTCGCTATTTTCATTTATGAACATGACACATGTAATATGATGACAAAATGTCAGGGTATAGCTGGCTCAAAGATACTGATAGAACTGCAGAGATTATATAAATTTTAATAGAGCAAATCAGTTTTAAATGTCAAATATAAGCCTTTAATGTAACAAACATGTACAATAGAAGTTATACAAAGAATAAGAAACGCATATGCTAACATTTTATTTACCAATTAACAATATAAATTGTTAAGTTGAGTTGGAAGATAAGTTTTCTGATGCTACTATTGAAATTTTCTTCCCATGTTGAATAGTACAACTGTTATAAAAGTTTACTGAAACACTAGAAGATTCGTGTGCATTAATGGATATTCCAGGCAGATTCTGGGAACACACTACGTTTTGTCTGAATTCCTGTTGCTTTGCATTGACTGACACGTTCTCTAATATTCGCAATATTATTTACTTTACACCAACTTAAAAATGCTGGTATAGTTTTTGATAAATATGTTGGGACTTTGTTGTTAAAAGATTTTGTAAATTGTCTTCTGCTATTTTGCGAATATTTGGTGGAGTGCAATTATTTATTTCGTCCTTTTTGTTGATAAATTGAAATAATTTATTGCATAAATTAGTCTAAATTTTAAACAAAATTACATATAAGACAGCCGATATTCAAATATTTAAAATATTTTACTTAAAAATCAGAGTAACAAACATTAAAAAAACAAAATTTCTAAACTGTTCGATCAAAACATATCTCTCATTTTAAGCTTTTTTGAACTTTTAATAACCGAAATAGAAAAAATAGAATAAATTACACGTTTCATAAGACATTTTGCGCACTTCTTCTTTGAAAACTCGCCTATCGGCTTGTTTTCTAAACTTGAACGCGTGCGCAAAAATCATGTCTTATGAAACTTGTATTTTAATATACTATTTCATCTATAGCTAACTTCTAATGATATCAATATCTGTAATGCTGACTTACAATAAATAAAAAAGCGTCCTATTTTATTTGTCGAGAACTGTAGTTAATATTTTTTCATTTTTCAGTTTTCAAGTAGCACACTCCCCCAGCTGACCAATACTTCAAAAGATCACCTACTTGCGCTATAAATAAGTTATCGAACGATTGAACTTCGTGTTTATTACATAATACCGAAATATATTTTTCACGGTCGTACCAAGTACCGGTTTCAAGTGAAAGATGAATTCAAGTGAGGTTTTATCTGAGGCATGTCGGCAATTTTAGACACAAATATATCCCTACTTATCAGTATCTACTATAAAAAGAAATGGTATACATGGGGTTGTCATATTAAATACAGACACATCATCAGATAACATATTCAAAATGTTCTTTAAAGTGAGTATTGTGCATTTTGTAAATTTTATTATTGAAACTAATATATCGTTTATGTTTTTCCGTTTTTAGTTAATCACACTTACAGCTTTAATAGCCGTAGCTCAAGCTGGCGTAATTGGAACACCCCTTGCTTCAACGTATTCATATGGCGCTCCCGTAGCAGCACCTTTATCATATTCAGCTCCGATCGCAAGAATAGCTGCACCATTAGCCTATCATGCACCTGCTCCACTCTCATACAAAGTAGCTGCACCTCAAGTAGTAGCAAAAACCGTTGTCCAGGAAGAATACGATCCCCATCCACAATACTCTTATGGTTATGATGTGCAAGATGGACTTACTGGAGACAACAAACAACATCAAGAAACTCGTGATGGCGATGTAGTTCATGGATCATATTCTCTCGTTGAATCAGACGGTACCAGACGTATTGTAGAATACACAGCCGATCCAGTTAACGGTTTTAATGTAGTCGTACACAAGGAACCACTTGCAGTTAAAGTTGCTGCTGTACCATTGGTAACCAAAACTGTTGCTCCTCTAGCGTATGCTGCACCAGTCGCGAAATATGCTACTCCCTTAGCTTACGGCGCTCCTATTGCTAAAGTAGCTTCTCCATTTACATACGCTGCGCCATATGCAAAATTACATTAAGAAACTGAATAGATACCTCTTATACTTATTTATTGTTTATAAATATAAGGAATACAAAATAAATTATTAGCTTGTTATACAGTATAAATGAAAGAATATTTATTTCAACCTTTATTTATAATTAATTAACTTATTTAGTAAAGTTGAGATTCATTATCTTTCTATTTCCCATCATACTGCACGAGGCTGGTTTCAAAAGTTTGTGGAAAAAAGAAGTTTGCCCAAGACTGTATGATCATATATACATTATTCGTTTGATTCCTCAATTATAACGATGTACATTATTGTACATTATCCACAATGGTAGCGAATAATCATTGTTCATTACTTTTTATGACTGCTCATCCAATATGTTAAGCATTGTATTATGAGATTTCCATGGTGGGCTATGAAAATCAAAATATTCGTGTCACTTGTTGTTAAATGTGTTGTACGTATTTAGCAAATTAAGTCTTTTTGGACACCTGCACATAATTATTAAGTTTGTATAATGTCATATTCTAACTTTGAAGCGTATGACATGATCAGAATTATTTTCAATGCTTTCAAAATACAGTTCTTGCTTCCCGGCAATATTCTCTAAATTGTCCCGTAAGAAGACATTATTGAGTTTTTATTCACCTTGCGAGTTGTTCTTGATTTTTATTTATGGTGCAGAATAAAAGACAGTTTATCACAAAAAGCCGACAACAATTGCTGCCCCCGAAATTGAAGTAGCTGTGCTTTCACCAATCGACGAGTAAACATGTGTATTGAAAATAATGGTGAACACTGCGAACATTTGTTAAATTGAAGTTCGTTTTGTTTTATTCTTTGTTCTTTCTTATTTAAATATATTTTGTTTGTTTGAGTAAGTGATTGTTATAGTTAATTCATTAAATTTTGTTTTCTTGTTACTGTATACTTCGCTCATTAGTTATGGAAATTATTTTTGCTGTTGTCTTATAATTAGATGTATATCTGTTGGGTAATAAAGATATATTATTATTATTATTATTTTATTATCGGAAAAGACAAGACATAAAATTTAATAATAATTTTTAATTCACCATGATAATTGAGCCCCCTTGCGATCATTTTGAAAACTTAAAAATAGGGTTTTTCCGTCAGATTGTATGATGAATGGTTGCCGAGATATGGCCAGTGGCCGAGCTTAAACAGACACTCGGTATATATACTTAAAATTAAAGCAGTGTGTTATGTAGGTCATATCTACATTTCATACATACATCCAATTGTTTACATTGATATCATTACATTAGAGTGGCAAGTAGGCTTGCCTATTTATACTCCTGACTTGGCTTATTAAACAAAATATATTGCAATACACTATACAGGATATTAAAAAGTGCTCAAAAGATGTTCTGGGGAGGTGCCACCTGAAATCCAGATGCTACACTAATTCCGTTTTACCACGAAAGATTGTATTTTCATTTGTATTTTTGATATTATTTGCAAACAAAGAATTAATTTTAGTTGTTGTAGTTTTTGTTACAATGCGAAACTAGTTTTTTAGGTCATATCTACATTGTCAAGTCCAATCACGTTCCATCTAGTACGAGTAAAAGGTACAATTTCCGTAAAGCCAATTATTGTCAACTATATAGTGATATACTTTCGGTGGACTGGTCACCTATCACTACTACTACTGATGCCAATGTTGCGACTGCAATATTTTATAACAAACTATATCATCTGCTTGATCAATCTGTTCCCAAAACATCATTTTCCCGTTCGCGTTCTCCACCATGATATAACTCAAACATAAAATCTAACCTAAACCTAAAAGCATTCTATCACCGTAGATGGAAAAGTTTGAATAGTTCATTCTATCGTGGTGAATTTATGAGACTACGTGCAATCTGTAAAGAACAAATATCGCTAGCTTATGTTGCTTATTTGGATAAAATACAACAAACTATTAAAACTAATCTTAATGATAGAACGTCCAGCAAATTGTCCTGCTTGAAGTACCTTCCGGCAGGACCGCTGGACATGCGAGACTTGTCCTGCCAGAAGTACCTTAAAATAACATTAGTTTGTCCTGCTGGCAGGACACAAATTCCTTCTGGCAGTACTCATTAGTTTTTCATCGGCGGAGGTAACGATTTTTAATAAGGGGTACAATAATATTTAAAATATATCGTTTATTAAAAAAATACAAATGAAAATAAAAAATATTTCTTAAAAATAAATTTTGATCCGTTAAACTGAAAAATAAAATAACAAATACAGTATAATACTAAAGTGGAACTCCTTTCACAATATGATAAGCAAAACATTCTCGCCCTGTTTGAGGTGAACACAATACTACTTTTTGCCCACATGATTCGCAGAAGTAACTTGCTTTGGTTTGTATTTTATGGACCCTGGAACAAACTACACACTTACGTTGATGTCTTTTCTTGTCGGAAAGGCTGCTCAGTGGTACCAATTTATGATCAGTACGTTGATTTTCGCTATGAGCCGCTGGCAAAATATGATTTTGTGGTACTGGGGCTTTTGCGGCTGGATTATCTCTTTCCCAATCTTTTGTTATCATTTGAAAAGCTAGATTTTTTGTAAAATCAACATGGCTGATTTTGTTGTCATCTTTAAAATACTTGAATGCCAGAAAAGCGTTTGTTTCTATGATTCCGAGCAAAGAAGAGTAGACTCTATGCTTCCAGTTTTGCGTATTCCATACCTGCTCAAGGGCTAATCCGGATTGTCTAATATGGTTGTGAACGTCAATGCTAGGCGCTCCTTGAAAATATTCTTCAATCATCTTATTTCTAGGAACTTCGTAGGAATACCTCTTTCCGTCAGCATCATAACGAGTTTTTTTCGCTGGTTTCCCTTCCAAGGTAGTTCCACAGGTTCCCACAAAAGTATGCCCTTTTTTATCTCGCCAAGCACAACTCATTACCTCAATACCTTGAACGGAAGCTTTGGCACAAATTATTCCTCCACGATTTTCCGGACACTTCTCTTTTAATTGTTTGATAGGAAATTGCTTTGTGGCAGTTTTAACAATACCAATATGATACAACCCCCTTTTATGAAGTTCCACCGAAGTTTTCACTGAAGAAAACCATGAATCGGCTATAACAATTCTTCCCGAACCATGCCAAGGTTCTGTGAGACGGAGTATGGTCGCAGATCCAGCTCCAAGCTCTTGTTGCCACTTTTTTGTGGCCATTCCACCTTTGCCTTCATTTATTTCTATTCGGAGCATGATATTGGACAGTGCATCTGAAAGAGTTTTGCATTCGCAACCAATCCCTTTCGGCTTTCGTTTAATTTTAATTACTGCAGGCATTCCATCTACTGCTTTATCTCCTCGGCCATACCAGGCGAACATCGATTCGTCGACACATAATTTATAACCTGGTAAAAGGACATCGTTCCATTTAGTGTGTAGCATATCTATAAAACTTTGAACATGTTTCCATTTCTGATTAGTTTCATTTGGGTCATCTCTGTCATTATTATTAATACCAAATGCTAAATTTTGTAATATATACTCAAACCGATGGTAACCTAACCCAAATCTCTTGCCAAATGAGGGAGGTGGAAAAACAGCATTATCTTCTCTATTCGACCAATATTCACGACGACTATGCAGAATATTTGTACTCATTGCATAGAAAAGCCCTAAAACTTTGATAAATTCTTTTTTGGTTATATGTTTGGTGCCTGGCTCCACATTAGAATTGCACGCTTCAAGAATCTGTTCTATGTTTTCTGTTGGAAAAAAAAGTAGCCACATATCTAACTCCGTCATGGTATGAATATTAGCTGCATTTAATTTTGGCTTGTATCTTGCTCCTGAATAGCTGTCGATTCTAGTTTCTTCGTCAAGTTTCCATATTGTTTCATGAACCAAAATTTCTTCATTTATTCGGCTACGGTTGTTTCCCTCATCCAAAATATTCCCAATATTATCATTTTCATGATCACTGTCGCCACTAACATTATCAGAGTCACTGGAAGATGAACTACTACTACCACTACTGAGGGAATATTTATTATTACACCCAGATGAAGTAGATGGTTGTGGTGTTGCGTGAGCATCTCTCGTTTTTTCACATTCCCGTTTTCTTTTATTATTCGCTGTTCATGAAAGAGATATTATTTATTAACAATACAGAAATAAAAGGTAGTCACGCTGCTTACCTATTCTTTTCAATAAATTTATGGGGATCGGAACAACTTCATTATCGAGATCCCATAGCACATCAGCTACACTTTTGTGTATTTTGACGACTTTCCCGTAACACATGGCAGTTTTGTATTTGTCTTTACCATAGACGGAAACACTCCATCTTTCTTGGCCATTTTCATCAAAATTCGTAGCCTTTGTGGCTACCCTGTCCCCTTCATTAATACTCCTAGCATTCATTTTTAATCGTACGCCCCTGATTTTTCGTAAGTTGATGCAATTTACACATATTCTTTCGTATCTCGAGTACGACTGAAGATAGCAAGTTGAGACTTGCACAACAAATAGGCAATTTTTTTCACTCTTTCTAGTGGTGGGAGTTTAGTACTTCTGGAAGTACCACAACATATGGAAAAATGCACTTCATGATTTGCGTACTTCCAGCAGGACAAATAGTCCTGCTGGAAGGACGCTTGGACGTTCTATCATTAAGGAAGTGTTCAAGTATATTCGCTCAAGACAAGGAACTTCCAGAATTCCTAGTAGTATGGTATACACCGATTTTCTTTTGGATTCTCCTCAGGGTATTGTGGATGGATTTGCTAACCACTTTTTAAACTCTTTCATAATTAGTTCTGACTGTGATTGTACTGATGTAAATGCTACTTTGGCTGGATTCTCACTGCACTCTGTCTCAGATCAGGACTTGCTCGAGATTATGGCACGTATGCCGCAAAACACTACAGCGGGAGATGATTTTATACCGAGTTTTTTGGTTAGAGATGCTAGACATATTCTTTGTAAACCTTTAGCCCACCTATTCAACCTAGCTATAAAAACGCACGTCTTTCCCGATATCTGGAAGCGTGCCCGAATATGTATGAATTATGAAAAATTATCCAAAACAAGTTCACAACTACAGACCAATTGTAATTCTATCAAATTTCACAAAAATTTTGGAGATATTAATTTAGTAAGCGATTTATAACAATGTTCGCTCATATATATGTCCATATCAGCATGGTTTCTTACCTGGTAGGTCTACAGCGATGAATCTAGTCACGCTTACACAATATATATCAGATCATTTGGATGGTCGCAACCAAGTTGATGTCATCTACACTGACTTTTCTAGTGCTTTTGACATGGTTGATCATGGAATTCTACTTAGGAAATTGTCTTCCTTTGGTATGAGCTCTTCGTTCATAGATTTGATGCAGTCCTACTTGCACAATAGGATCAATTATGTTTTTTATTCTGGTTATGCGTCTAGGACATATATCTCTAGCTCGGGTCTTTTTACTCTTTTCATTGATGATCTATTAACCCCTCTGACTTCCCCCTTTTTTGTGTTATGCTGATGATTTGAAGATTTATTCCAGTATTTCTTCGCAAGATGATTCGCTATTATTGGAGAAAGGCAGAAAGATCTTGATGTTCTTTACCAGTGGTGCATTGACAATAGGTTGGTTCTCAATATTTCTAAATGTTGCTATATGACCTTTACCAAGAAATTGACGAGTCTTGTATTTCACTATGACATTCACGGACAATCTCTAACTAAAGTAGATCTTGTCAGGGACTTGGGTGTGTTGTTTTTAAGTCACAGAGTAAGGTCTGTTAAAAACTGAAAAAAACAGTGAAGAGTAGTATATGTTGAGCACTTGTGAAATATAGATATAGTAATAAAATAAAACACCTTTTTCACAGAAAATTGTTTAATAACTAGATGTCACATTTCGTGTGCATTGCACACATCGTCAGTAGTAACTATTTAAACATATTACCTACGAGACATTTTATAACAAGAAAAATACATGTTCCACAGAACAATTTTAAAGGTAGGGTGAAAAACGATTAATTCAAAATTACATCGAATATTAACAATCCTTCTGAGAATTAGTTTAATGGAAAATACAAAATATTTTTGAGAAAGACAACGGGTTAATTTAACGGCGACAGGATTATGGATTACAATTCTAAATAAGATATTACTGAAAAGTTTAATACATCTTTCAAAGAGTGTCTTAAGTGTTAACCGATGTCGGTATACAAGATAACAGTTTGTTATTAAGTGGTGAAATATGACTATTCAGGAGATAATTTTTATGTTTTTTCATGTATATGGCTTCCCACATATCTAACTTTCTATTGTTGCTTTGTTTAAGTAAACTAACATTTACTAGACTGAAGTTGTAACCTGTATCTATATGATGTAGAGTTAATGCGGATTTTTCAACATTGTGTAATTTGAGCCATGTTTTCTTTATATCGTATTTGAACATTTCTTCTAGTTTGTCCAATATATAATTTTGGACAACCACTACAATGTATTCTGTAAGTGCCCGATTCTTTCAACGGATCTGTGTTAACAATTTTAGTTTTTTTTATATATAATAAAACACAAGTGTATAGTTTCAAAATTATTATAATGTTTAACACACTACATATGTTTCGCCACACTGTGGCTTCAACAGGTGGATGAAAATACAATTTCAAAATACAAATTACAAACATAATCTCATTCTAAGAGGGGGTGGACATGTTTAAATTTTAGATTTAGTAGGGGGGAGTTATTTAAATCTAGTTGATCATTTAATATTATACCTAATTTATTACATTTATTAATTTCTAAACTTTCTAGCATATTAAGTTTTTTACTTTTTCCTAAAACATGTATAGTTGTAAAATTAGTATTGAATTTATGATTATGTTCTAAGCAATGATTAGCAAAAGTTGAGTCTGTCTTCTTATCCCTATAACATCTTTCGTGTTCTTTCATTCTAGTATCGAATGTCCTTCCTGTCTGTCCTACATACACTTCTTTACAGTCTTGGCATGTCAACTTGTACACCCCTGAGTTTAATCTATTGTTCGTTTTATCTTTATTGTTTTTTATTGCGTTTTGTAAGGAATTGTTGATTTTGAATGAAATTGTCTCTTCTCTACTTGTTTTAATTAAGTTCCCTACTGTGTTTGAAATTGTAATATTGTTGTCTAACGTTTTTTGTTTTATTGACTTTAGTGTACTGATATCTCTATTATACTTATGAGGTTGTTGATAATTTTCGATAATATGAAACATATGTAGTGTGTTAAACATTATAATTATTTTGAAACTATACACTTGTGTTTTATTATATATATATAATGGAGTTTCAACATGTATCTCCTTCCTCGATTATTATTTTATTATTGTTGGAGAAAGCTGAATGTTGTCATTTAAAAAAAGTTATAATAACATTCATTGTGTAACGCCAATGACGTAATTCAAAAACATTTTCGTCAAAAGACGGCATTTTAAAAGCAAAAATTGATCTGTCCGAGCGATTTTCTTAAAAACATTTTAGAACACTTTTATGAATTTTGTTCCAAACTTAATCACCACACCACACCGTATAATTATACTAAAACAATACATATTCTTGCGATATGAACTATATTATAAAATAATATTAATATGTCTTTTTACAGTATATCTATTAATATAAAATGATCTTCATTGTAACGAAATATGGTTCATTGTCCTATGTGTTTCATTAAGTAACGTACATTTAAGTTATACATGGTTAATAAAGAATAAAATGAAATTCTTTGATTTTCCAGTTTAAAGTAGCACAATCTCAACAACTGGCCAATATTACCAAAATTCATCTACATGCGCTATAAACAAATTATTGCACGATTAAACTTCATGTTCATTACATAATAATGAAATATATTTTTCACGGTCGTATCGAGTAACAGTGTCAAGTGAAAGATGAATTCAAGTGCGGTTTTAATTTAAGCCGGTCAATAATTTTCGACACAACTATACCCCTACTTAATAATGTCTACTATAAAAGGTAAAGTAATACATGGGGTTATCACATTTTATACAGGTAGATCATCAAATAATATAGTCATAATGATATTTAAGGTGAGTACTGTGCATTTTTAGAAATATTATAATTTAAATTAATATAACATTTATAATTTCTTTATTTACAGTTAGTTACACTTACAGCTTTAATAGCCGTAGCTAAAGCTGGCGTAATTGGTACACCGCTTGCTTCAACGTATTCATATGGCGCCCCCGTAGCAGCACCTTTATCATATTCGGCTCCGATAGCAAGAATAGCTGCACCATTAGCCTATCATGCACCTGCTCCACTCGCGTACAAAGTAGCTGCACCTCAAGTAGTAGCAAAAACCGTTGTCCAAGAAGAATACGATCCTCATCCACAATACTCTTACGGATATGATGTTCAAGATGGACTTACTGGAGACAACAAACAACAACAAGAAACTCGTGATGGCGATGTAGTACATGGATCATATTCTCTCGTTGAATCAGACGGTACCAGACGTATTGTAGAATACACAGCCGATCCAGTTAACGGTTTTAATGCAGTCGTACACAAGGAACCGCTAGCAGTTAAAGTAGCTCCTGCTCCAGTGGTAACCAAAACAGTTGCTCCTCTAGCGTATGCTGCACCAGTTGCGAAATATGCAGCTCCTTTAGCTTACGGCGCTCCTATTGCTAAAGTAGCTTCTCCATTCGCATACTCGGCGCCATATGCAAAATTATATTAAAAACTGAATGCTTATCAATGACTGATACTTATTTATTGTTTATAAATATAAGGAATACAAAATAAATTATTACGAAGGTTATTACTTTGTTTACAGTTCTACGTGATTATAATGCCTTTCAACTCGTTGTCCGAAGGGATAACTCTAAGAATAAAATTTACTACCCTTTTAGAATTCTCCCCATTTCCCATCATATTGTACAAGGTTGATTTGATTAGTTTGTGGGAAAATAAGTTTAACATAGAATTTCGAAGTTCAATATAATTTGTTAGGATGAAATATCAATAGTCAATTGAGAATTTTTTTTTGCAATGTTCATGATTAGATTTGTTTTTCCAAAAGCCTGCAAAAAAATGCGTAATTGATGGAAACAATACAATTATTATTAATGAGACTTAATAACCATACACTCCATAAAAATAATCAAAGAATGGAAAATCAAAAAACGCCAACATTAAAAGTTCCTTTTAATGTTGGCGTTCTACACGTCTGCGTCAACCGATAATCATATTGAAAACATGGTAAATTTTTTTAATTCCGTAATTTTAAAAAGAAGAAAGTTACCTTAGCAAAACTTGATTAGATGTCCTGGGGGTGTTTTAAATGTAAAATTGGACTATATTGACACTATAAACTGTGAATAAAATACCAGTTATGAAGTTAAAAATAAATAGCTTATCTCCAATTGTATTGCATCCTCTGTGGCTAAAAAAGGGTTCCTCATTGTAACAAAAACTACTACAACCAAAATGAAATCTTTGCTTGCAAATAATATCAAAAACACAAATGAGCGATATTACGATTAGAACTCAGCGGTGGTGTGAATAAAAACTATGGAAAATACAATCATTACTGGTAAAACGGAATTAGTGTAGCATCTAGACTTCAGTTGGTGCCACCTGAAGTCTATCATCTTTTGAGCACTTTTTAATATCCTGTATAGTGTATTGCAATATATTTCGTTTAATAAGCCAAGTCAGTAGTATAAATAGACAAGGCCTACTTGCCACTCTAATGTAATGATATTAATGTAAACAATTGGATGTAGATATGTATGGAATGTAGATATGACCTACATAACACACTGCTTTAGTTTTAGGTATATATACCGGGTGTCTGTTTAAGCTCGGCTATTGGCTATATCTTGGCAACCATTTATCGTACAATCTGGCGCAAAAAAATTATTTTTAAGTTTCCAAAATGATCACAAGGGGGCTCAATTCTCAAGGTTAATTAAGAATCATTATTAAATTTTATGTCTTGTCTTTTCCGATAATAAAATAATAATAATAATATATCTATATTACCCAACAGATATACATCTAATTATAAGACAACAACAAAAATAATTTCCATATCTAATGAACGAAGTATACAGTAACAAGAAAACAAAATAATATAATGAATCAGCTATGCAGTGAGAGTATCACAGCGACATCTAACACCCACTGCATTTAACATGCGAAAATGACATAGGCAGCGATTTAAGTCTTGAAGCTATTGTCGACAATCTCCACGTACACTGATGAGACCTCATAGGTCGAAACACCGGTGTCTGTGCGTTCGATTATCGGCAATGGCACTTAATATATGTGTGTATCTCAAACACATGCATATATACATATACGTTGTACGTATAAAGGTATATACATATGTAAATCACAGTAATTATTTACTGCTTGATGTTAGTTTTAACATCCATATGTTCACACTTTTCATTTTCGTTTTGATTGGTGACGCCACCTAAGGCTCTATTACACGAGATACACTATTAACATACAGGCCTCTGTATAGCAGAACATGCTGTCAGAAGCCATCGCTTTTTTCCGTGTCATCTTTTGGGTGTTAGATGTCGCTGTGATACTCTCACTGCATTTAACATGCGAAAATGACATAGGCAGCGATTTAAGTCTTGAAGCTATTGTCGACAATCTCCACGTACACTGATGAGACCTCATAGGTCGAAACACCGATGGCTGTGCGTTCGATTATCGGCAATGGCACTTAATGTATGTGTGTATCTCAAACACATGCATATATACATATACGTTTTACGTATAAAGGTATATATGTAAGTCACAGTAATTTTTAAAAAATGTCTGTCTAGATGTGTGTGTGTGTGTGACCACGATAGTGGTCAAACAGCTGTAGATATCAATTCCAAATTTTGTATTTACGTGTGTAATCTCCCTCTTGAGATCTGATTAGATTTTCAGTAAATTCGGCGGACCGAAAGTAGAAGTTTACTTGAATGAAAAAATCGAAATTCGCCAATATTTCGTCAACTACTAAGTTTAAACAAATTTATAAAGAATTCATATGTACTCAGAATTAAATTTAAGAAAAATTTTATTATGAAAGTTTTTTGAAATTCCTACCGGACTACTCTTATCGAAAATCAGTTTTTTGCAAATATTTCGCAAGAATATAAAAGTATTTAGAACTTACAATATCTTTTGTATAAAAAAAATTTCAAAATTCGGACCGAAAGTAACACTTTTACTCTTATCGAATAGCGATTTTTGCAAATATCACGTAAATTATTTATTTGTCAAGAGTACAAATATATTTAGAGCTACATTTGAAATATTTTTGTATAAATGTTATTTCAAAATTCGGACTAGAAGTAACACTTGTACTCTTAGCGAGTAGCACATTCTTTCGAATATTTCGCCAAGTATGAATTCTATAGAGATTTTTTATGAGAATAGAAGCAGTACAGTAGGATTTTGTTTATTTTATCAGAAGATAAAAGTATTTAAATCTTAATTTAGAACAATTTTTGTATATTTTAAAACGCACACAGGTATAAGAAAGTCGTGTGGTGGCCACACCTTATCTTTTTTTTTTTTCAGAATTCAGTGTTTAGTAATGAAGCATCGCTTTTAACAAAAGGTACTGTTTCCTCACAAAATTATAGATATTGGTCAAAGGATAGTCCATAATTTAGAATTAATGTCCGAAATCAGCGATATCAAAAATTCAATGTTTGGTGAATGTTTATTAAACAAAATCCTTGAACACAATTTTTTTAATGAAAATTTAAATCAACACAATTACTTGGAAATGCTTCAGAATTTTTTATTACCATCACTTGAGCAAGAGGAATTGGAACGCATCTACTTCTAACAAGATGGGTGTCCAGCTGATGGTACCTTGATTTTAAGACAATTCTTAAATTTACACTCTCCTAATATATGGATTGGATGACATTGGCCAACACATTGGCCAGCTCAGTCACCGAAATTAATTCCCTCGGATTTTTTTTCTTTGGGGTTACCTAAAGCAAAAAGTGTGAAGAGAAACAATGGGCAATGATTTAAATTATCTGAAAATGCGGATTACGAAGGCCGTTCGAGAAATTAATGATGAAATGTTGGTTGAACAAAGTTTACAAACAATTTAGAAAAAAGATTTAAAGACTGCGCTGGATGTAAAGGAGAGTATGTGAAATAATGTTAGACTTTAGTGGTCATCCTTTTGTACAATACGGAAGCCACATCAGTTTACACACTGTATATAAAGTATACAAATATATCATATTCAGTGCTGATTGTGAAGACATAACCAATCCAACTAATCACGATGAAGTTAAATCTGCCACAAAAGTAATTGCTTCAAAAATGTCAAAGGCGTGAGATGGAATACCAAGAAATAATATAACTTTGTCAGTACAGACATATCTGTCCCTCTGAATAATATTATGAATTCACTATAGGCCATCGGATCCTTTTGCAGGGATATTACTGTCGCCTTCCATCTCTAAAGTCTTTGAACAATATTTGTTACCAGACTAATGACATTTTTCAATTAAAATAAATTTCCGATAATCAGTATTTCTTAGGTTTCTTACGGGGTAGGTTTTGTGAGGATGCGGTCTATAGGATCTGCTTGAGATTATGGAGCAATTACATCATAAACCATACGTTTGTAAACAAACTATGATTTGAGTAAAGATTTTGACCTAATTAACAATGACATTCATTTATAATATATACATAATTTGGAACTATACGGCGTGAGTGGAAACATGTAACTTTTTTGCTTATTATACACATATTAATGCTCAATATTTGCTGAAAGATTCATAAATTGTTGATAAAATAAATAAGATGCCTAGGTATTTCACATTCTTCTACAAACTAGAATCATACAAAATGACTCAGCATTTACAACGACAGTTCAAAAAATCAAACAATAAATTCCAAGTTTTTCCACAAAGTTTCGGTAATTATCTAAGCCCTTTAAAGCTTACTAATCTCAAGTTGGTTATTTACAATGCAATAAAAGAATACACACCTTTTAATTGTAACTGATAATGCAACAAAACGATAGCAACCGTTTAATTATAAAGTGCAAATGTTCAAAAGAAACTAAAAACAGCGTTTAAGAAACATGACCGATTTACAATTGAACTTTAAATTGTGAAATAATACATATAATGTAACAAGCGCATTATTATTACTCTTTTCAATGCCAGAATGAAGAACGGCGTCAGGAGAAAGATGAATTTCTGGTGCATTTTAAATTAGGGTGAGGTTATCGTTATTCTGCAAAAGCGCGTTCGTATTTGAATTGAGAGATCCAATATAAAACACGTTACATATATATGAGTGTCATTTCATTGAAGTAAGTCATAAAATAACAACTATTGAAAATGTTTTCTAATGTGAGAATTTACTTTTAGGTTTATTATTAATTGACCATGTCATATTATTTTTTCTTTGCAGATTATCCTTCTAGCAATCGTGGTAAATGCGGCTAAAGCTGGCGTCATTGGTACACCTGTTGTTTCAACATATTCTTATTCCACACCTGTAGCAGCACCTTTAACATATTCAACTCCAACTGATAAGGCAGCGGCATCTATACATTTAGCTAAAGCTGCGATACCATTAGCTATATCCAGAAATGTTGTTGATCCGGCTTATGCGCGTGATGTACCATTGGAAACACCATTTGCATATCCAACCTCTTTTCTAAGAGTGGCTAGTCCAATAGCCTATAATGTACCTGCATCGATCTCTAAAAATGTTGTACCAATTGACCATTCTGGTCCAGATGCCAAAGTATTTGCCAAAACATATTCATATATTTCTGAAACGGCTCCACCTCTATCATATTCAGCTCCATATACAAAAATAGTTCCAGTTGCTTATTCTGCACCTGCAACTGTTACTAGACTTTCTGCACCAGTCACCTTTTCTGTCCCATTAAGCAGATCAGTGACACCACTAACTTTAACCAAAAATGTTGCCAAAGAAGAATACGGTTCCCATTCAGATTACTCAGAGTACAACGTTCAAAGTGCTGTTAATAGAGATAACAAACAACAAGAAGAAAGCCGCAGTGGTGATTTAATGCAAATACATTAGGTATATCCAAACTGATTTGACCAATGCCAGACGAGTAGTTCAAAATAATGCTTATCCTCGCAATGGATGTAACATCGTCGAGAAAGAAGAAGCCTTCATTTCCAAAGAAGCAGTTGCCCCAGTCGAAGCCAAAACTGGTGAATCTCCTGAATACATTGCGCCAATTGCGAAAACTGACGCTCCTTTATCCCATGATATTCCTATATCGACTAATGAATGGAGTACAAACATATGTGATACTTGTGCACTGTTTAGAAATGCAGGGATAATAAGCAAGTAATTGCTTGAATAACTTTTGTTTTGTATATTGTTGGCGAAAATTTTAAAATAAAAAATTTCAAAAATTTTGAGTTTTCCTTCTTTCCATGAATGAAAAAGTTTGATTTTAATAAAATTACAAAAAGCATCATCTTTGCTTCAGCAAATGATTTTACAAAAAGAATCCAGAATAAATTAAACATTATTTTGTACAGATAATGTAATAGAGCAGAAACCGTCGTAACAGAGTTTTAGTATTACTTGACATGTTCGAATTTTACCTGTGCTTACATTCTCTCTACTCTTAAAATAACGTAAAACCACAGTAGGTACAAACTAAAATAGAATAAGTTTTACAAAAGAACAAGATATAGTTGTTGAGAGTACAATTATCATAGGAATCAAATGTTCGTAGTTCATATTTTGAGCTATTTAGCAAATTAATGGGGACAAAAGTAAACCAAAATAATATTCTCACAAAAGCAGAAGTGTTATCTACCATCTTTGTACTTATTACTTCATCATGGTACTTTACCATGTGCTAGGGAATTAAGGATTACAGGCATGAATCACTTTATAAAAGTTTTTCAATAATTACCTTGAAGGCGTTTTAAAGAAAATTCCACCTTGAATCGGTATTAATTCAACTCAAGTTTTTTGCAGACGTTAGGCAGGACTACCACCACTTGGCCACTAGAGATCGTGAAAAAGAATCTAACCCATAATCTCAAATTAAATAATAAAAATAAGAAATGGGTGTGCTTAAGACCACACGGTAGAAGTGCAAACTTCATAAAGGCGAGGTTAATAATACGAAATACAACTTTTTTTCGTTCTATATTCATTTACATTTACATTTTCCATTTTCCATTTTCGTTCTATATTACATTTAAAAAAAATATATTTATTATTATTGTGTATACATTATTCTAGTACATTTCGTTCGGTCTGATCAAGTTTTCACTTCAAAAATTCATACTTACGCATGTATATACTGTGTGTCAATAAAGTAAGGAACACCCTAAATATCAGCTTTAAAACATATCTCTAGCAAAAACGCTCAGACACTTATTTTTTTATTTTTTAAGACGCATTTTCTTAGATTAAATTGAAGTATACAGGGTTATCTAAAAAGAAGATATGACGTTATCATGTATTTTTTTAAATGGAATACCCTGTATATTTTTAAGAAAATCAAAGGAGCTTCTCATGAAGATTTCAACGATATATGACTTGTTGGGGATATCTTTAATATTTACTTGTAGAAATTGAAAAAACACTTTTGGTGGAACTACATGATAATTTTTGGTAATTTTAATCTTTGAACGTTGTCATGACAGAATTGTCAGTATGGAAGGTTACGTCTTATCTAATTAGACAGTGACTAACCACCGTTAGTTTGTTTGGCCTTGCTTGTTTTATAATTGCCATTTCTTTTGATAAAAATGGGTCTAAGTGAGAGAGAACGGATTGAGATTCTTATGATGATTGGTTATGGTGACCGAAGAAGGAGTGCAATGGAAGTTTGCGAACTATTTAATGCAGCGCATCCTAATTGGCAACCAATAACTCGCTCAACTGTAAGTAAAATACTTCTAAAGTATGAGGAGTACGGAAATGTTAGGGATCTACCTAAAACTGGGCGACCAAAAGTGGATGATGAAACTAAGTTAAATGCTCTTTGGACAGTGCAAGATAATCCGAATTGTGCTACTCGTCAAGCAGCTTTAAACTTTAATTGCAGCCATGAGACTGTTAGAAAAATTTGGCATAAGCAGAAATATCATCCTTATAAAGTGCATCTTGTCCATGAATTGTCGGAAGATGATTTTGATCGCCGTTTGGAGTTTTCAGAAAATTTGCAAATACTTTGTGAACGTGATGAAATGTTTGCTAGAAACATTTTATTTTCAGATGAGGCAACTTTTTCTTTAAACGGAACAGTTAACCGACAAAATTGTAGATACTGGACAGAAAATAATCCTCACTGGATGCAGGAAGCTCGAAGTCAACACCCTCAGAAGGTGAACGTCTGGGCTGGAATGCTAAAAAATAGGATTTTAGGACCTTTCTTTTTTGATGGAAATTTAAATGGGGATGTCTATTTGGATTTTTTACAGTTAGAGCTTCTTCCTGCGCTTGTGGAACTTTATCCTGATCCAAATACCCCTGACAGTCCTAGTAATGAAATCTGGTTCCAACAAGATGGGGCACCTCCTCATTATTCTCGACCTGTGCGTGACTACCTAAATTTGATTTTTAATAACCGATGGATTGGCAGACGTGGGGTTGTTGAGTGGCCAGCTCGCTCCCATGACTTAATACCACTAGATTTCTTCCTGTGGGGTTACCTAAAAAGCAAAGTTTATGTAAATAGACCTCAAAATATTAATGATTTAAAAGAACGCATACGCCAAGAGATCCGAAGAATCACGCCAGATGTAATCAGCAATGTTCAGAATGAGTTTATTTCTCGCCTAGGCTACTGTCAGATTGTGAACGGGCAGCAATTTGAACATTTACTTAAGTACATTTTTGTTTTAGATTTATAAATAAACAAGTTAAACTCTATTGTAATTATTTTATGACGTTGTTCCACCAAAAGTGTTTTTTCAATTTCTACAAGTAAATATTAAAGATATCCCCAACAACTCATATATCGTTGAAATCTTCATGAGAAGCTCTTTTGATTTTCTTAAAAATATACAGGATATTCCATTTAAAAAAACACATGATAACGTCATATCTTCTTTTTTGATAACCCTGTATACTTCAATTTAATCTAAGAAAATGCGCCTTCAAAAACAAAAAAAATACGTGTCTGAGCGTTTTTGCTAGAGATATGTTTTAAAGCTGATATTTAGGGTGTTCCTTACTTTATTGACAGACTGTATACAAATATAATGGTCTAATGATAACGTGCCGGCCTTACACCCGGGCGGCTCGGGATCGCATCTGCACGAAGACAAGAATTTTTCAGAAAATAAAAATTCGCGTATTTATTCTAAAAATAAATAAATTTAATAAATAAATACCGCTAGTTAGTATTATAAGTCGAGCCGACTTTACCCGAACGAGCGTTACATTCCGAGCGTGACGGCTCAGTCTCTTTCAGTGCCCAACAATCAATGCATCAACGCGCCCATAGAAGTTTTCACTTGAAAAATGCACTCTTACCACAACTTCAATTTCTTACTATAATTATAATAGAAATTTGATTTCTTTTCATATCTTTGCTGTATACAAATCAACATAAAGTTCAACTGTCTTTCTGAGAATTATGTATTTAACAGATATCAACGGGTGGTTATTAGAAGCGATAGGAAGTATTACTTTCTAAAATGTGAATTCCACAGGTTTCTAGTTTGGCACCAATTCTATTCTCTATTAAAACTACTACAGGATACTTTGAAAATATTCTGCGGAACACTTATTATCAATATTTAATTTTCTTAAAAGTAAAAAATCTAGAGGGGCGGATTGTATACCATTATAATTAACGATAGATATGCAACTCTATCTATCTACCTCCAGCATATCTCGCTTATCCTTCCTTCCATTCTAGAACTTTTCCTAATGCTTTGAAGCAGTGTTTCTTAACCTTTTAAGTGAGCTGCACCCCTTTGAACCTGAAAATAAGTCTCCGCATCCCATTGAAAAATGTGTTTCAATTTTTTAGTTTAGAAATTTGCAAAATTTGTTGTTTATTTAATTTTTTTCATCATTTCATATATCAAATATAAAACAATTTTATTTTTATTAATGGCTAGGCTGTTGTTACTTGTTCGTTATAATATTTGTGAAGCGATGCTCTTTTTTTTTGAAAGTGACACGCGTAAGTCATCATTTGCATTTAAGCGATTTCTCGCCTTAGTTTTTATGCTTCTTTCACCAACTTTGGATAACGTTCTTACTATGTACACCAGAATTAATGTAATTATTCGAAAGTCATTTGAATATGTCCACTGTCTCGCATTTCAATAAGATCGTCTTTTTTAAAAATCACTAACATCCATCGAATTTAGGTTATATAGAAATGGATCCAGTATCCATCTCTGACTTCTGGTAATATTTCCAGTAGAAAGATATCCATCTAATGATGCGCTCAATCGTTTCAAATATATTGCAATGTCGGGTATAATTGTATTTTTGTAATTTTCAACAACAATTGAATCAAGCAAGGGAAAGTTTGCAAAATTCCAATTTTCAACTTGACGTATCCAAATTTCTAATTTTCCAATAAATGGAAATAGTTTTTCACTAGCTATTATTATATTTTTACCAAAATCCTTGGATTGATATGTTCATTTCATTCAAGTGGCTAAATATATCTACTAAGTAGACAAGTCTCAGAATTGCATCTTTACTATCAAAATCTTTTATTAAATCACAGTTTTGACTGGCCAGTAACTGAATGATTTCTTCACGCAATTCAAAAACCCTGTTAAGCATGCGGCCCTTAGAGAGCGTATTTCGGTGTGATATAGAAGCATGGTATGAGCAGCACCGATTTCTTCACAAAAGGCACGAAAAATGCGATGATTCAGTGCTTGTCCACGGATATATTTTACTACATTTATTGCTTATTGTTATTTTAAACTTTTTATCAAAGCTTTCAACGCAAGTGGATGACAATGAAACCTACAATGCGTTATTGTAACTAGCGGTAATTCTCGTTTCATGTGTGAAAAGAATCCGGAATTTTTGCATAAGATTGCTGGCGCCCCAGTGGATGACAATGCAACCTACAATGCGTTATTGTAACTAGCGGTAATTCTCGTTTCATGTGTGAAAAGAATCCGGAATTTTTGCCTAAGATTGCTGGGACCCCATCAGTGCATATTGAGTCAATCACATTCATTTGTAACTGTAGTTTTAAAAAAAAATCTTCGATGTAATTGAAAACGTCAGTTCTTCTCGAAGTCAACTCCAATAGCTCACATAATAGAAATTCTTCTATCATTTCTTTTTCTTTTATATATCGCACAAATACCAAGAGCTGGCTGCGATTATCAACATCAGTTGACTCACCCTGTTGTATGCTTACTTTTAGTGGACCGACTTTTATGTCTTCTATTATTTGCAGTAAAATATCTTTACTGAGATCTTGAATTAGCGATCGAATTATAGCGTCCGATAACGGAATCTGCTGTATTTTTTATGTTTTATTCGCCGATACGCGCCCCATGTAACAACGAGCAACGACTGCCTATGCGTGTGTCGATGACCGCATGCATAGCAATGAAATATTTCAATCACGTATTTTTTTACTTTATTTTTAGTTTTGGCATATTTGTATTATTGCGTTTTCGGGGTCGAAATAAACAACTCGTGCAAATGTTTTGAAACATTTTGTATATTTACACATTTAAAACTAATCACAATATAAAAATATAAAGTAAATGTAAGGCATTTATATGTGCAGCCAAAAGGTCTAGCAAATTCTGGCTCTCTTCTACCATATTCCAGACTTTCTGTCGCTGACGTAGTATATGAGTGCAGTTGATTTACGACTTGTTTACCGGTACGTTTTGGTCGTCGCCCGGATGTCTGCTTCTTTTTTTGGGTGGGCTTATTTCATTACAGTATTTTTTTGCGAAAAACCCATAACCCGAAATTTTGTATGAGCTTCAATACACCAATAACGCGCTATTCTAATAACTCGGTCCCGATTTTCGCGTTATTGGGGGGATTACTGTGGTTTATTTTATTATCAAAAATTGAATAAATGATATTTAATAATGTATATTGTTAGGGGCTTCTCCGGCACCTCCAAAAATACCTTCTCGCACCCATAGGGGTGCGGCCACCCCCGGTTAAGAACCACTGCTTTAAAGGTTTGTCATGTGACACCAATACTCAAAGACAGAAGATTTTTACTGAAAACTAACGCCCAGTTTCTATAACGCCTATTACCAGATTATTTGAACAGACGATGCTTGGAAGACTACACCACTTTTCTTGTATAGATACGACATTATTACCTTTTTTCAGCACGGGTTCATATCTGCTAGATCTAGATTTGGTTGATGAGAAGCAAAGTGTCTTTTGCAATTCAATTTGTGCGTTTCACTGCGTAACCCATTATCGATTAGTGGATAAGCTGGGGGAATGTGGTATTCTTTCATCGGTTTATCTCATACTTCAAACTAAATACTGCAATTTAATAATATTTCTATATCCTTTGAAGGTGAAAAGCACTTTCTTGTTCTCTATTAATTCATCCACCTCTTTAAATTAAAAATAACATGCTATTAATGCTATTTAATCATATTGTTAAAGTTATAGTTGCATGTCAGCTTGATTATATGATTATAAAATGATGTTTAAATTGTACATAAAATATTTAGCTAATACTCTGGCTGTAGAATAAATAATGGAAGACGTTTCCTGGTTGCCGACTTAATAACATGAAACAAAATTCCAGTGCGACTACAATTTTTGTTTGCCAGTGTGAATGCTTAATATATCATCGATTTTACCGACACCTATAGAGTGCACGCTCGTTACGTTATTCGGGAATTCCGTGTTTTTTCTCCACCAACTTTCTACTAATTGATGATTTTTATATAGTTCCCAGATTCTTTGGCAAATGCGAAGAGGCACAACTTTTAGTCGCTGACAAACACTGGCCTAATAGTGACTCATTGTACCAAAGGCCATTGTAATGGAAGTAAAGAGGAAATAATAATATTGTTATTTGACTGCTATAAAAAGCAATAATGGTTAACTATTTACAATTGACTTAAAACGTGATAGTGACTGTACAAATTACAAAAAATTGATTGTAAAATGTTGAGCATAGGACGTATAGGGTAAGTCCGGGAGAGATCGACCACCGGGACAGTCCGACCAGTACGGATAACTCAAGGAAAAAGCAAGAGAGGGCCCTGTGTCTCACATATTCGATGGAATTAGTTCAGCTTGTTGCAACCAACGTGTAAACACGGGCCGCGCCGTGACATCAGTGTGAATTTATAAATTAAGTTTTAAACTTTTTACGAACTTGATAGTTTTTTGACTTATTTACTGTGTTAGTGATATTTTAAAGACGCGTAAGTTTATTTAAACTATTTCGATACTGGATGATAAAATATGCATAAATCTGTAACATAACCTCAAAAATGTAGTCGTTCTTCGTTTCTGCTCCAGTTAATAAGGTGGTCCATCTTTCCCGTGACTTTGGTAGAGTTCAACCACATTAATCCGGGAGAGATCGATCACAAAAAAAAAATTAAAAATTTGATTTGAAGTAAATTGGAGATTCAATGAAGCCCAATTTAAAGAGTTAAATATATTGTAAAATAATATTCTTACAAATTAACAAAAATGCCCACAATTTACAAAAGAAAAAATGAAGAAAGAGCTAAATGGTGTGCCGATTCTTTAAGAAATGCACTTGAGTGTGTACAAAATCGTACAATGGGTGTAAATGAAGCCGCACGAGAGTTTGGGATTCCTAAAACAACTCTAAAAGATTATATTAAGAAGACGGACGGAATAAAAGGAAAGAGACTGGCTCCCGTCATCGGTGTTGGGAAATGATGCAGAACTGAAATTGGTGCGACATATTAAAAAAATGCAAACATTTGGATTTGCACCAGATCGGGAGTCCGTCAGAATATGGACCTTTCAACCTGCCGAACAACTGAAATTGAAGCATACGTTGGCTATGATTGGCTTAACTCTTTTTTGCGACGACATCCAGATATATCAATTAGAAAAGTCGAAGGAATTTCGATTGCTCGAGCGACTGGAATGAACCGTGACAATGTGACACACTATTTTACCCTATTAGACAATATTCTCACTGATAATCAACTCCATGACAAACCTTCTAATATTTTTAACATGGACGAAAGCGGTTTGCAGCTGAACAATAAACCAACTGAAGTATTAGCCGCAAAAGGTTCAAAAAATGTTTCTTCGTTCATAATTCATGCTCGAAATTTGAGAATTTCTGCGATTTATGCGGAAAAATGAAAAAGAAAAGTCGTAAAAACTAATTTTGTTTATACTTTTTTATTATACTATTATTATTATGCTGTTCCAAGATATACGTTTGTTATTTTTTGTAGTCGATCTCACTCGTAGTTGGTGGTCGGTCTAACCCAGATATACGGGTGAGATAGCCTAGTTGTAATGTTCGTATTTTTTATTCAAAATAAAAATTTATTTTCCTATAATATCCTAAATTATGTTTTATAAAGTCTCTAAACCCTTTGGGCAATGCTTTGACGGTTTAAATTTTTTTTATCTCAGAACACAAACAAGTTATAATTTCTTCCCCAAAGAGTGGTCAAAGTCTCCCGGACTTACCCTATAAGTTAAGTACTTTACATTAAATTTGTATTTAATAACCTACATCTAAAACTATTTTTAATGATAGTAGTAGTTTTCTTATCAGAGTACGAATCTTGGTATTACAGAAACTAAATAATGTCTACTGTATCCACAATACTAGTAGATAATTCTTGTTTATTTTGTAATCTGCTTAAAGATTTTTTTTTCCGGGATTTTGTACTTATTAATCGCATGCAGTTATTACAGTTATAAATTTTGAAATAAATGAAACAAAACTGAAAAATATTCTTTTAATGTAACTTACATTTTGCACTCTTTCCAATTTGTAAAAGTATAGTCTTCTAGATTGTACATAATACTTCGTCAAATCATTAGAATTAGAATACTGTTGCAAATTTCGCTACACTTTGTTATTTAAAATTACAGACAAATGCATGTAAAAGAATTGACATTTACGGGTATGTTCGTATATTTGAACTTTACGTTTACTTATGTAATAACGTAAAGTAAGAAATGTAGATTGAATAGGATTTCATGGCCAGATGAAAAAACAAAATGAAGTAAAAGAAGATTTAGGTGCAATTTCAAGAGTAGGGTTATCCGATTTCTATCATCCTTTATCCCCATACTTGCAAATGAGCAATGAAATATCCGATATAAAAGGCAAGTGCGTTGATGGTAGTGTCAGACTTTGCGTGAAAACTATATTAAATAACACATATAGACATACATACATAATGTTTTTCAAGGTAAAAATATTTATTTATTTTACTGATTTTAGCATAATCTTCTAACATTATTCTTGTTTTAGATTATAGTTCTCGCAGTCGTAGCAGCTGTAGCTAAGGCTGGTGTTATCGGTACGCCCTTAGCTTCAACGTATTCATACTCTACCCCAGTGGCGGCACCTTTAGCATATTCATCTCCAATTGGAAGGATAGCTGCACCACTAGCCTATCATGCACCTGCACCTATTGCTAGACTACCTGCTCCAGTCGCCTTTGCCGCTCCAATTGCTAAAGTAGCTGCACCTCTAGCAATAGGCAAAACCGTTGTCCAAGAAGAATACGATCCAAATCCACAGTACTCATTTGGGTATGATGTCCAAGATGGAATTACCGGAGATAACAAACAACAACAAGAAACTCGTGAAGGTGATGTTGTACGTGGATCATATTCTCTTGTTGAACCAGACGGTACCAGACGTATCGTCGAATATACTGCAGATCCACTCAATGGATTCAACGCAGTCGTGCACAAGGAACCACTTGGCGTTAAAGTAGTTGCTGCTCCGTTGGTAGCCAAAGCCGTTGGTCCATTGGCGTACGCTTCTCCAGTTGCGAAATATGGTGGTCCTTTAACGTATGGTGCTCCTTTTGCTAAATTAGCTACACCATATGCGAAAGTATATTAAGAACTTTTTAATTTACTTATTGTTGGGAATGTAAAACTTGAGCAATAAATTATTTATTACGTATTTATAATTATGGAACAGACATTATCACATCTATTGTAATATAAGAATTACAAAAATTACAAAAAGAAAATAATCAGGATGGCTTTTGAAAGAAATAGGACACCATATTTATTTATATCAAAAAATAATCTAGATATAAATTCTTTTCCTGGAAACGTAATAATAAATAATATTAAAAATTACCATTCAATAAAGAATACAAAGATAAAGAAATGAAAAATAAATAAACAGCTATGTACATTTCATTGCAAAATAAAGAGTTCTATCAAATAAAGAAAATAGAGAGAATGTTTTATAGTGAGATTTAAGCAAATAATGTCAACAGAAAGAGAGAGAGTTCTTAGTTCATTGCCGATGCTAACTTGATTAATGGATTGTATCTTTTTGAAATCTCTCTCGTTTCTAGTAGGGAATAAAGTACATTTTTTCTGTAAAGTTTACCAACAAATATTAACATTTACTACGTGTTCATTTATTTGCGACGGCCAGTATACCAGTTGATTAAACTTAAAGTATTAGAATTTTTAAAATTAATTTGCGTTAATTCTTTTGGTATAATTGCAAATTTTGATTTTTAAAATCCTTGGTTACATGGTGCTTCGAAAGTATATAAAATTTGGTATACAATAATAATGACTTACTTTATTTTTTAATTACTGCTTCCTGAGACATTTTGAATTTTCCTTTAAAATTACATAAAATTTGTTATTCTTCCATTCACTATTCCAAGGCAGTGAAGTAATGTCTATTAAATACTCCAAGAATAAATACCACTAGTTATTGTAGTAGTTATTGTGAGTCACAAAAATCGAAGCAAAAAAAGAAACGCAGAGCGTTTGCTGTAATACTATTTACTCTAATTGTATTATCTGTAGTTTGCTATTAATTTCCATGAATTGTTTTTAAATTTATGGTTAAATTCCTTTTTGCCTTGATTTATGTTACTCTACAAGGACTATGTCATGAAAGCTAAGGTATGGTATTTATTCTTGGGGTATTTAATTATATTATACTACTTAATAAACATAGCGATCAGATTCTCATTCTAAATGTGTTCAGATAGTAGTGCAACAAACTGAGAAAACTGGTTTTGTTGGATAGAAAGAGAATGCCGAATAAAAACAACTTTTGCTAGACAAATTAAATGAGTGTTCTGATATCTCTTTAAGAAAATGCTGAAACGTCAAGCGGAAAATATTAGTTTAGAATCTGGTTAAGATCAGTAAAAAGTATTTGGAAAATGGAACGCATGTGCCAATGAAATACTGCGGAAACATTAAGAGTTGTTTTGACATTCATAATTATCTACTAGTGAAGAAGTAGCAGAAGAGGTGTAGAAATGTTATTTTCAAACTTAAGAATAAAAAATAGAAAATATGATCATTAAGTACTATCAAACTCAGTAAACATTCACCTTCTGAGACCTGTTAAACATCAAAGTTGTTAGATGATTAAACAAGAGATGGTAGAATAATTGCAATTTCGATGCTCATGAATTACATAATTTATAGAAAGGTAGGCAAGGTAGTGTAGGAACTTATAGCACAAGCAAGTTGGACAATTAGCATACTAGAGCGTGCATGAAAGAAAGTATTTTAATCGAAATTTTTCAAGTCGATGGATGAAAAAAATAGACCAACGTATTTGGTGCCACGGTCTCCAGACTTTACATCGTTTTTTGACGAAATACCGCTTACTATGACTTACGATGCACGATAAAGCTTTAGAATTTTGTCTCCCACGTATGCCCGATAACACCCTAGGACAAAAATTATTAGAATGTTTATTAAGCATGCATAACAGATCATGTATTTGCTTGATTGAAAATAGTATATTATGCAATGAGCATTTAATGATAGCTATTAAGACACGAGTAAGAAAATTACAATACGAGGCGAAGCCGAGTATTGTAATGAATACGAGTGTCTTAATAGCCATTAAATGCGAGTTGCATACACTATTTTTTCTACGACCCCATAATAAAACATTATTTTTTGAACATTCTAGATCATAAATTGAGGTTAAAATTTTACATGCGCCTTTGCGAGTTTAGCTGGTAATAAATTGTTCCATAATTTCTGGTGGACTCAAATTTTACATTTCACTGTCATTATCCCTCATTTTTACCGTTTATATTTTCAAAAAAGCACACATTTTAAGTACTTACTTGTAAATTGCAGAGAACTGTCACATTTATTTAATTTGTATATCTGTCATAGATATGCAGTCGCCATATTGAATATCGTTTGAATATTCGAATGTCGCATATTTATTGGATATAAACTTGTATCGTAATAAAAAATCTGTATTCCTATTGGATATAAACTTGTAACATAATGAAAATCTGTATCGTAATGGACATCGTTAAAGTACGGGTTCGGCATATCTAATAATACAATTAAAGTATGGGAGTAGAAAAAAAATATTACGTTTATTTCTTATTAAGACATTAAATATTAGTTATAAAACACCAACTTAAAGTGACCACGTTATAAAACGTTAGCTTTTCTTAATATCGTTAATATATTGTTAATCGATTGTGTTCATTCAACCAAAATTCTACAACCCTCATGTAACCTGTGCCTATAGTTTTCAGCTGATTAAGCTAATTAGTTTAAATTAGGAGAGCTTTATCGTCAGCATAGTTTATAGCAAAATCGTTCTAACTGTAAGTATTTTCCAATCGATCTTTAAGGAGAGAGTTTTATATTTGCCATGACAACAAACAAGTGACGATCACAAATTTTATTGCTGTGATATTTTATATTTACAGGCCAAACTTGGTTCAGATTTAAATAGGGTCACTATTTTTGTGTAGGTATAACTAACGAAAAAGGTAAGTAAAATTCAGCTGGAAAATATAAGCGCAAATAAATTATTGACGAGAAAATAAAATTGAGCGACAAGAATATTGGATATTCTTGCGCCGTCATATTTTACTAGACATATCACGGCCGAAACAATTTCAAAGAGGTAGGATATCAACTGAGAATGACCCAAGATGCAGAAGGCCTGTTGAAGAAAAAACCAACAGGAACATCAAAAAGGTTAAGATGACAGCCTTAGCAGACCGAAGAATACGAGTTGCAATGATTCTAATGAAGCAGTGATATTTAGGAATGAATAAGGTTTCAGCAACTTGAATGAGCAAAATTGATCACTCCTAAACAAAAAATGAGCCATCTTCTAACTACAAAGTGTTTCCCTGGAAAATTTTAACCAGTTATTAAACATGTCACTATGATTCACTGACAAAACAGGAATCCTTGCAATAAGTTCATAAGGGACTCACGTCGTCAAAAAATCAAAAAGCAGAATTCATCAGTAAAATTGATGGCGACTAAGTTTTGGGATATGAAATCTTACTGATTGAATACAAAGTTGGGAAAACAAACAAAATGTTAAAAACGGTCATACCGCAATAAAAGCCCCACATCTGTCATTAAAAGATTTTGTGGTTTTCTAAAAACTATGAACATTTACCTGACAGCCCAGACTTGACACCGAGTGACTAATATCTGGTTCCATAAATAAAAATCACTTGAGGAAACGCCGTTTTCTTCGAATAAACACCTCAATGAAAAGATGGTGGAATTTATTGGGGAAAATGAAATATTACTTTGCTTCAAACTCTTTTCCTTCACAGCTACGCACATAGTATAATAAATCCCCTTCGCATATTATTAAAGTAAATAAGTGTCCCAATATACGAACTTGTGGCACTCCTTTCTTTACATTAGACACAACCGTTGTAGTTTTTTGCTATTAATGCTCAAAGAAACACGCTGTTTTCTCCTTGATAAATAACTAATCAGCCACGAAAGAGTAGTACCTCTGAAATTATAATATTCAGCTTTAGAAGTTGGTGATTTTCATTACCAAATCCTTCAGACATATCTAACAAAATATTAGACTGTATTGTCTAATTATATAAAGAAGATTAAATACTATTTGTGAAGCCAAGTAGTGTAGTTTCTATGTCTTTTCTTATAATAAAAACGATCATCAACTATCTTTAAAATATTTGAAAAGCCGGTATTTAAGTCACGATTCATGTATTTATCGTCCTTGTCTAGGACATTAATTCCCCTTGTCAAATCCTAGTAATTGTATATATCGCAACTATTTAATGTTTAACGAGCAAATATGAATATTGATTTCTCAAACTCATCATTATATAGTTATATTCTAGGGCATTGTATGTGTACACATATATTTCATTAATTCACGTCTCAGTATAATTGTCTATTCTAATACTTGATCCTATGTTAAATATAACAGATCATTAAGCGATTCCCTGTGCTCCACCCTACACACCCACATAGTTAGCAACTCACAGCAAATTAATATATTGTATTGTTGAGCGTACTACCAAAATACATAACTAGGTATATAATAAATCTGGTTGGTATCTTGTTGTTTCAAGTATAACAGCAAATTCGCAGCTGGTTAAAATGCGGTACTTGAAATCGAATTTCTTTAACGCAAAGCAAATTCTACCTTCAATACCTTATGGGAATAATAAAACAATACTATTTTATATTTGTGTACATACTGCGTGTCCAAAAAGTCTGGAAACACCCAAATAAAATCGAAACGGATGATTTTTGAGAAAAATGCAAAAACAGGTCAATTAGTATTTTCAAAAAACTACTGGCTGATGGTATCTGTTTGGAATTTTTGATGACATTGAAAAAGTTATGATGTCATCAAAAAAAAATTTAGATGACAACGTCGCGTTTTTCATTTTTTTTTTGATAGATCTTTTTTTTTGTCTACACGACAGTCAAAAAATTTTTCATTCTACTTAAGAAAATTTTTGAAAAAAAATCATTATAGAAAACAAAGAAAATTTTAATCGTGGAATCAGCAAAAACTCTTACAATAAATGTTCAAAATGTTGTCCTTGAGCATCTTGGCAATACCCTAAACGATAATAAAAGTCATTTTGAACGTTTTCTATCATTTCAGGAGTGATCCTTCGTACTTCAATCTCAATCCGTTGACGCAAGTCTTCCAAATTTTCAGGTTTAGTTTCGTATACCTTATTTTTTAGGTAACCCCACAAAAAATAATAAGGTATTCTCGAGATAATGCCGAACATTCCCCGCATAGTGGGGTGGAGCCCCATCTTGTTGAAACCAAATTCTTTGGCTGGGCAAATTAGGATCTTCATGGTTCGGAAATATTTCTGCTAATGACGGAATTAAATAATTTTGTAAAAAATCCAAATACATTTCCGCCGTCAGGTTACCGTCGAAGAAAAAAGGGCCTGTAACTCTGTTACCAATTAAACCAGCCCTAAATGTATGGGCATATTTCTGAGGATACTGAGTTCGTACCTCTCTCATCCAGCGTGGATTTTGGCGTGCCCAGTACCTGCAGTTTTGTCTATTAACAGTCCCATGTAATGTGAACGTAGCTTCATCTGGAATAAGATGTTTCTGATAAAAAGCGGATCATTATCACACATAGGCATCAGTTGTTCGTAAAACTGTACACGCCTGTCGAAGTCGTCTTCAGACAGCTCATGAACCGAACAGATTTTGTAGGGATGATACTTAGTTTTCCGGAAAATATTACCAATTGTACTGTTCGACACGTTAAACTCCCGAGCAAGCTGCCGTGTACTAGAATTTGGAGTTTCCTCTACTGACAATAATACGTCGAGTTGCGCATCTTCTGCGATCTTTGGACGACCACTTCTAGGGCGATCTCGAGCATGGCCTTCTCCTTGAAATTTTTTGTCATTCTTACTCACTGCAGAAATACTAATTGGGGCACGCTCCGGATGTTCTGTATTAAATAAGTCGCAAACTTCTCTAACTGAACGAGCCCTATCCCCAAAACCAATCATCATCAATATTTGAATACGTTCACTCTCACTTTAAACCATGTTTAAACAGATTTTTTTAACTTACGCATAATTCGTATTTGACAGAATTTCACAAATAAAACAAAATGTGTTTGAAAAATAATCGACTTTTAAGCCAACTATGTTTTTTTTTAAAGGCAAACTTTTCCATTTTCGAAGAAGTAATAAAATTTTTCTCGGTCATTTTCTTAAGTAAAATAAAAAATTTTTTTGCAGTCATTTAGACAATTAAAAGATCTATCAAAAATAAAATTAAAAATGCGACGTTGCCATTTAAATTTTTTTTGATGACATAACTTTTTCAAGGTCATCAAAGATTCCAAACAGATACCATCAGCCAGTAGCTTTTTGAAAATACTAATTGACCTGTTTTTGCATTTTTCTCAAAAGTCATCCGTTTCGATTTTATTTGGGTGTTTCCAGACTTTTTGGACACACAGTATATTATTCAATATAATATTGTATCTCATGACGCGTAATACTTAACAATTGAGTATAATTTGATATGTTATTAGTGCTATTTCTATTGTTTGGATTCTCAACAACCAACGTTTTGGCGGACATTACATCTGTCGTCTTCGGGGTAGTCCTATAAAGGACTGTTTCTTGACAAAACTAAAACAAACTCATGTTTTTTAAGACAAAATGCGTGTAAAATACTTATGCCATGGAGATGCAAACTGGGAACAGGATATACCCTTCCTCGATGTACTAGTACGGAAATTTGAAAATGGCAGACTACAAAATCTCAGTTACAGAAAGCCTACGAATACAGGACAATACCTATACTCTGATTCCAAGCAAGCGCTTAATGTCAAAATCACAGTAGCCAGTTGCTTGTATCACAGAGCCAGGGTAATATATTCGGAAGAACGGTATAAAAGAAAAAGAAGAGAAAATACAACTAACACCTTAAAATTGAATGGGTATCCTAAAGACACGTTGGCCAAAGCAAGAAAAAGCAGGTTAACATCTACTAATGCGAATCCAGACCGGAGACCGTATGTACTACGGCTGGTCAATATACAGATTATAAACCACTCCTAAAGTCACTGCATCGTATGTCGTAATGATTCGGAAAAATAGTAGCGGGGCGACGTAAGCGCTCTAGCATAGAAGGTCAGTTGCATTCTGTTGACGATGTAGAGTAGTTGATGTTTTCGTAAACAAGCAAATGATTTCGATAATCACGTGAAAGGAACTACATTTTTATTAGATTTTGTTAGAACATTTTCCTGTTTTGATAAATTTAAACAGGTAATGAAAATTGTAATTTCAGTGTAGTATTTAATCAAGTTTTTAAAAAAAAAAAGGCATAGACATCTAAGTAGTCTTCAGAAGTTGGTTCACTCTAATGAAATGAAAAAAAAACCATTACATCCGTACCTAAAGAAGCCAGTAAATACTGGTAATAAAGAAATAAAACATTATAATGAACAAATTTCTGGAAAAAATATCGTAGTTAAAAAAGGAGAAATAACGTAAAAGCAGTTCTAAAACTTAAATAATACATTCCTTCAAGAACTAAACCGAAAAATATTTCGCTGGGTAAGAGTAAATAAATGATAGGGTAAATTATTATGGTATTAAATGCTCAAAACGATCTCCTGACGCAAAGAAACAATATCCTATTCTATCGAAAAAGCTTCTTTGTACATTTGCAATTGTTTGTGGTGGAATAATTTCCATACGATGGACAATTTGTGCTCGCAATTCTTCTATAGTATTAGGCCTGTCATCTCGAAAACCATAAATTGAAGTTTTCAGATACCCCCATAGATAAAAATCGTTTGGAGAAAGATCAGGTGATCTAGGAAGCCAGCGAATAGCGCTCCAGGTAGTTAGCAACCTGTTATCAAATGTGTTGTGCAAAAATTGTTGTACTGGTGCAGCATTATGCGCAGAACATCCGTCTTGCTGGAACCAAACGACATTTACATCTGCTACAGTTCTTATAACGGGAATTACACTATTCTGCAAAAGATCTAGATATTTTACTGCATTGAGATTTCCCTCTATGAAAAATGTCCCAATTATGTGGTTACCTAACAGGCCAGCCCAAACATTTAGTTTTACAGGGTATTGTGTTCGAGCGTCGTAAGTAAGATGTCTATTCCTTTGTAACCAATACCTGGCAACGCTTGGGTTATGGCGGCTATGTAACGGGAACGAAGATTCGTCTGTAAATACTACTTTTGCAATAAAGTCGTCATCATTGTAGCGTTGTTCAATAATTTTCTCACAAAATCCTAAGCGTTCGTTTTTATCATTGGGAAATATTTCAATCGTTTTGCCTAACCTATAGGAGCGGTACTTATTTTTTTTAACACTCTGTGAACCGTAGTGTGGGAAACAGCAAATTGTTGTGCTATATTTTGTAGAGACTGCTGTGCTTGCTCCTCTACAGCGGCACAAATTAAAATGTCGCGTTGCTCGTTTTGTGGCATCTTCTCTTTTTTATGTTTACGCGGATTTAAACAGCCATAATTTTCAAAGTTATTAATTATGCGACGAACAGTTTCAAAACAAATATCAATTTGGAATTCATCGTCAAAAAGATGTACAATATCTCTTACTGAGTGACCTAGGTGATGCTGTCTTATCACAAATTTCTTGTGTTCAAGGGAGAATATATCCATAATTAATTAGAAAACAAATTACCCTACTTCGTCAACAGAATGCAACTGACCTTCTATGCTAGAGCGCTGACGTCGCCCCGCTACTATTTTTCCGAATCATTACGACATACGATGCAGTGACTTTAGGAGTGGTTTATAATCTGTATAAGACACCTATCAGAGAAAATCCTGAGACTGGGGAGCAAATATAACATAAGAACTGCGATTGGGACAAATAACAATGTCCGATCGATCCGAACAATAACTATAACAAGAATACTGACTATATAAAGTACCGTGTGACTGTGAACGTCCATACATAGAAGAAACCAGGAGGCCTCTAGAAGTAAGAATCAAAGAACACGAGAAATTCGTTCGCATAGGAGAAAATGAAAATTCGCGTTTGGCACAACACGCTTGGGAATCAGACCATCAAATAATTTGGAATGACGTGGAGAATAAAAGAAGCGGCATATATGGCTGTAAATTGCAAGCGCCTTACACGTAATATACTTCTTAAATTGAGCAATAATGAACTATTACAACGATTTAACTGTTGCATTCAACAAAATGGTCAACATTTTAACAATTTGTTAAAATACTAGATACCTGTTTATACGAGGGCGTATTTTTATGTTATCTACCTAACCATGAAACAAAAGAGTGACGATGTCAAACATATTATAGAAAAATTGCTGTCACTGTTAGAAGTACATGTGCTAAGTTGCGTTTAGTTTATGCTGTGTATAGAGATTTGAGACGGTCCACTTCTCGATAAAATAAGTGAAACTAAAGTTGAACATCGCAGCATAATAAAGTTCCTGAGAAAGGAAGGCAATGATCCAAAAGCAATTCATGAAAGAATGGTCGCTGTATATGGGGAAGATACACCATCTTATTTCCAAGTAAATATTGGTCTAAACTCTTTCGATGGGGCCGAGAGTCAATCAATGATGACCCAAAGTCCGGACGACCCGTTGAAGCTCGAACTGAAAACATTGTGCGAAAAGTCGAAAATTTGGTACTGAAAGATCTCTGTCATCGCCAATGAAGTCTGTATATTCGAAACAAGTGTTCTCAAAATTTTACATGACGATTTGGGTATGAAGAAGGTGTCTGCACGGTGGATACCCAGATTGCTTACACCTGAACAAAAACTGTGCAGAAAAGAAGTTTGTCAAGAAAATTTGCTCAAAACATTTTTATCTCGAATTATTACCGGGGATGAAACTTGGGTATATTACTAGGACCCTCCTACTAAACAAGAATCCATGCAGTGGATTCATAAGGACTCTTCACCACCAAAAAAGCCAAGACACAATTTTCTGGAAAAAAACTGATGGCAACTGTTTTCTGGGATACTGAAGGAGTTTTGCTTATTGCATATATGCCGAGAGGGTCTACCATAAATAGAGAGGCCAACGGAAACACAATTAAAAATTTTAAAACTGCTCTGGAGGTAAAACGCCCGCATTCATATCCACAAAAAACTTGTTCCTGCACGAAAATTGTCGGGTTCATAAGGAAAACAAAGTTCAGCAGATAATCAATGACTGTGGATTTATAGAGTTAAGGCATCCACCTTATAGCCCCGACCTAGCTCCGTCAGACTTCTCCTTATTCAAAAATTTAAAAAAGCATCTCAGAGGAACGCGTTTTGCTTCTGATGAAGAACTCAAAGAAGCTGTTGAAGAATATTTTGCGGGGTTACCAAAGCAATTTTTTTCTGAGGTTATGGGGCAACTGGATGTAGAAAAATATTTTCTTTTGTCCTCTTATGTCCTTTTTTCATGGCTAGGTAGATAACATAAAAATACGCCCTCGTACCTTGTTTTTTTGCTTAATGTGTTACTAATGCAATTATATTTAATACTATTATTTTTTGCTTTTGGAAAAAAAAATAATAAAAATAACAGTTATGTTGACTTAAAAATACAAGTCTTATGTTCCAACTTTTTTAATTCTCTTAATTAGAGGCTATCTGAACAAATTTGGCCCCGCATTTTAATTCAAATCAAACAGAAACCAGATTCCAGCAGTACTAAATAACCGGTGGTACTCTTTTCCAAAGCTTCTGTAGTCCACTAAATCCGTCAAAAGTAGGGATTTGCTGTGCAAAAGGTCGGGTAGTTTTGATCTTTGTATATGTTGTTAATGTTGGGCGCGTACCCTAAAATCCAAGTTTCCGACCTCGGCGGGCCACGTGGCATCAACAAAACACAAAAATTTTGGACCTTTTCTATGTTTTTTTTCACAATATCTCCTAAACGATTGGTTTTACATAAAATAGTATCCTTCCCAAATTTAAAGCAGAGTAAATTTGTCACAATTTGAGCTCTACCAGTTCTACAGCTTTATATGGTTACCGAAACACAGGCTTGCAAATACCACGATATTTTCCAAAAAGTTATAAAAATTGTGATTTTGCGTCAATTTTTATTGAATATCCCCTAAACTAATATAAGGTGTTTAGAGCAAACGTCATATGGATCAATTTTAAATCCGAGTAAATTTGCTATAAATAAAGCACTAGAGGATGCTTCAACGACTTGTATTTCAAGATATACAGTTGTTTAACAAAAGGGTTTAAAAATGTTTGACATCATAAAACAATACTCTCAAAAAATATGTACTAAGTTCTATAACAAAAGTCAAAACTTGGGCAGTAGTTGTAAGAAGTAAACCATATAATATACGTTATTTAAAGTTTTTGCCTTTTTGACGGACAAAGACAGACACCTTGAAGGGTGTAAAAATACGTTTTGTTGTCGGAAAGCAGATATGTTCTTCCCTGTGCACTCGTTCTCTGGGAGAAGCTTGCGAACACGTGTCAGGCATCACTCTACTTGAGGACGGTATTAAAGATGAAGACGGCACGCCATCGTCAATAAATTTTTTTGTATACGAAGATATAGAGGATTTTACATTTTCAGCTCGATGAAGAAGACAAGGAGCAGACATATAGTTTGAAGATGTTCGAACTGACCGTCAAAATGGCAAAAACTTTAAATAACGTATATTATACGGTTTATGTCTAGCAACTACTGCCCAAGTTTTATCTTTTGTCATAAAAACTTAGTAAATATTTTTGAGATTATTGTTTTATGATTTCAAACGTCTTTAAACCCTTTCGTTGAACAACCGTGTAATATCTTGAAATATAAGAATCATCCTACAGTGTTGTATTTACAGCAAATTTACTCGCCCTTAAAATTGATTTATATGGCGTTTGCTCCAAATACCTCATATTAGTTTAAAGTGTTTATAACTTTATTTTAACTTCTCTTGAAGCTTTCATGTCATACCACTTTCCCCGAAATTTTCAAAACTGTAACATTAATAGTACGTAAGGCTAGGAAGTTGTATGTGAATCACCTTGTATACACTAAAAAATATTCATAATTATGTGTAGATATAAATTATCAAATCACGATTAATTTCCTAGACTAACTTCAAATATATGCACTGAGCTATATGGAAAAGCAATGATGAAGGCCACTGATAATAGAATACGTGGAAAAATCTCCAACAGATAATAAATTGAACACATATGCATGCATAAAATCATATGCGTCGAATGGAGGAAGAAAGATTTCCAAGAAGAGTATGAAATTTGAATCCACCTCAACGGAATAAGCGAGACAGACCACGAAGGAGATGGATGGAAAATATAAAAGAAGAAGTGAGAAAGAGAGGTCTACGGGACGAAGAGTGGAACGATAGAGATAAATGACGCTTAGGATGCGAGAAGCGGAAATAACTGAAAAAACTCGCTATATACATATGTATTCAATTTATTACCTGTTGGAGATTTTTCCACGTACTCTATTATCATTGGATATTGGTACGCCACCTATTGGCGAGATGCTTTGATGCACACATATATCTGCAGTTATCTAAAATGATAACTTAGTTATCGATAGATCACATCTCCCTGACGCGTTGCTTTTGCATGGCAGGTGTCGCCGAGATTTTCTCACAGGCATTTGTCATGCAAAGGGATGATATTGCGGGAGATTTGGAGATCATTTGGCAATCCAGAAAACCACGTTCGCACGCTGAAGAGATCGTGAAGATCGAAACACGTGTCCGTGCGTTGGTAGCTGGAATGCCGGACTCTAGTACAGAGTGTGCATGTGCATCAATTTTATGCATGCATATATGAATTTTAATTTATATAATATGTATGTATTCAATGATAAAGACATCATGTTGGAATTTGGTACGAGTTTATGTAAATTTTTGTATTTTCTATACTGTTTAAGTTGTAAAGAGGAGCAACTTTTTAAAGAACCATTTTAAATTTCCATCAGTTAACTTATTATACGTACACCTACCCTTCCTTATATTAACGACTTTTATATTTCATGTCGTTTCATCCGTATTTATTATATATTTATTATACAGGGTTATGATAAAGTAACGCACAAAATTCATAAAAGGTACAATGTTCATTTTTGAAAAAAATGCAAAAACACGTCAACAGTTTATTTTATTCCGCGTCTTTTAACATAAGTCAAAAAAATAAAACGTCAAATTTGTCAAAGTTATGACGTCATCAATATTTTTTTTAAATATGAAGCTTACTTTTTTTTTTACTTTATTTGATAAAGCTTGTTTTTCTGCATTATAAAGAAATAATTGAAGTAGGGGTCACATAAGAAAAAAACTGAGAGAATTAATAAGAAACAAAATAAACTTTATTGCAGTAATAACATTTAAATTAACGATTTCTTACAGGAATTGTTCAAACGGTGTCCCGTTCACTATCTGACATAGGCCAAGACGATGGTAGACCTGATTTACAGAGTCTTCGATCATCTGCGGAGTTATACGAGTCATTTCATGTCTAATTCGTTTTTTTTTTAGTTTTTTCTTATGTGACCCCTACTTCAATTATTTATTTATAATGCAGAAAAACAAGCTTTATCAAATAAAGTAAAAAAAACCAAGCTTTATAATGCAGAAAAACAAGCTTTATCAAATAAAGTTAAAAAAAACTAAGCTTCATATTTAAAAAAAATATTGATGACGTCATAACTTTGACAAATTTGACGTTTTATTTTTTTGACTTATGTTAAAAGACGCGGAATAAAATAAACTGTTTGACGTATTTTTGCATTTTTTTCAAAAATGAACATCGTACGTTTTATGAATTTTGTGCGTTACTTTATCATAACCCTGTATAATAATAACCTTTTGTGTTTTATATTAAATGTGAACAATAAATTAACAATATATCAAAACCTAGTCTACTATTAAATGGCGTATATATTTATATAAAGACAATTAGATTGTAATGTAATTTATACATCGCCTGAGATAATGTACCATTGTGTTTCTAGTGTGTATCAGAACATTAATTATATGAGAAGTGCATGTAGTACAAAACTCTTACATTGTAATACAAATACTTGCGTTAGTAGATTAAACAAGACATTGAGTAATATTTCCACTTTTAAGTTCAGTAAAACCTGATTCATTCTGGGCGCGGTATAATACTTACAAAATTTATCATTTTACAAGGTACAAACCAAAGATCATTAACGTAAAATGCCACTGCGATAAGAATTTCAGCAATATGTGATATTTGTAATTGTTATTACTTATCCTTAAATTAAGATATATATTAGTTACGTAAAAACAAAAATATATCACAACTAATCCTGGTTCTTCATTGGTAAGAGAATGTATTACACAATAAATACAAAAAGAAAAGAATGTTAACAAATGTAGCATTTTTTTTCGTTTGAGTAAATAGCACTTAATACACTTCGACGCCAAACAGGAAAAAATAAAAAATAAAAGAGCAACCAATGAAATTACAAAACAATATATATTTTTCCAAAAGTATGTAACAACATAATAAAACAAAAAAATTTCAATTAATAATGAAGTAATCACTTTTAATTAATTCATTAATTATACCTACTCATTTTCGATAGAACAATTTCTTGTGAATCATAGCTATGTTTGAGAAATGTGACAAAAAATACCAGTTTACTTGCGGGTATACAATGCTATAAAAATGAGGTGTGGCCACCACTCGATTTTCTTATACGTACGAGCGTTTCAAATTATAGAATACTAAACATTTTTTTATACAAAAAATATTCAAAATCCTATTCTAAGTACGTCTATTCTCTTAATAAATCTCTATAGAATGCATAATTTGCAAGATATTCGAAAGAAAAGTGCTACGCGCTCAGAGTAAAGTGTTACTTCCGGTCCGAATTTTGAAATTTTATGTTTATAAAAAGCATTGCAAATCCAGCGCTAAATACTTTTGTACTCTTGATAAACATATATAGAATGCATAACTTACGACGACCTACTTCTGGTCAGAATTTCCAAAAAGTTTTTTGATACAATTTTTCTCAAATTTCATTTTCACTACATTTGGATTCTTTATAAATTTGTTTAAACTTCGTAGTTGACGAAATATGGGCAAAATTCGATTTTTTGTCATTGAAGTAATATTCATGGACATAACTTAACTCACTCCGTCCGACCCCTAACATTCTATAATTAATTATAGAATGTTGTATGGCTAAATCCACCTGAATAGGTGGATTTAGCCAATATTCATGGACATTTCTTAACTTACTCCGCCCGACCCCTAACATTCTATAATTAATACCATGAATATTGTATATAATCATCGTCACTTCCTTTTCCAATTATTTGGAGCTGCTAATGATAATATCTAACAAACATTTGAGGCAGTTCTAAACAACATTCCTGAAATTATGTAGTAGGTACTGTACGCCGAATTGTTTAATTGTTGTCGCGTGTAAAAAATATCAAATCAGAATTCAGGATGTACTTGATGCGTTCCTGGCACTGACGTCATGTAAACATGACTTCCGAACCCTTTTTATTACGTGTATCTACCAGAAGTTACCATTTTCTTTCAATTGAAACAAAAGCTAAGATTTTGCAGTTTATAAGACATAGCTGAATATTACGCGTGCTACTTCAGATGTCGAATAAAGTAATTGAATCTATGAAAACAAATTCATAATTCAGAAATGAAAGTCAACCTATTTACCCCAACTGACCTTACACAATTGGTTAAGTACGTACTAAATTATTTCTTGCTAATTTTATTCTACAATGTGCATAGGAAATATCATTTACTAAACACAAACCCAAGCAGCTTCGTTAAAACAATGCAAGGACAATTATACTCAACTTTTTTGAAACATAATTTTACGGAAGCATCATAATAAACAATCAAGTTTGATGTTGCTCTTACATTTATGATATGTAATACACACAAATTAATTTAGATATATTACTTTCTTACCTTAATAAAAAAAAAACCGGCAGTATGGGCAACCATCCACCTCCATTTTGGGCACAACACAAACCACATTTAATTAACGAGATTACAAAGAAGAACGAAACGAATGTAAAAAGTTAGAACGGAACAAATAAATGAACATGATGCAAGCATGTCTATACTTGCATAGGATAGAATCGAATTAAATAAACATTTCCGTACACAATATATTGTGTAAATTATTCCCTACAATAATTGCGCGTTCCCAATAATTTATCCAAATATATGTGTATATATTTATATATAATAATAAAATATTTTTCTACGTACAGGCCTTATTATGTCAATAAATTAAAACATTTCCTGGGATATAGCGGCTATAAAAAGAAACAAATACAACTAACCCTTTTTACCAACATTTCGACATTTATTATTAATGTATTCTTCAGATATTGGAACCAATACAAAAATAAATTTTATATTATCACATTATTTAATACACTACATTTTGTATATTTTACGGTTTACTTTTATTCATATTTTACATTGCATGTGTATTTCCTGTGTATATGTTAGATATACGTCAATTGTACATGCTTAAAAGTAGATAAACGTGAAAATATAAAAACCTTTATATACTTTTAAGCAAAATAAAATATACAAAATGTGGTGTATTAAATAACAACGTGATGTGTTAATATAAAATTTATTTTTATTTTCATTCCAGTACCTGAAGAACACATTAATAACAAATGTCGAAACGTTGAAAAAATAGTGTAGATGTATTTATGTTCTCTTTATGGCCGCTATGTCCCAGGAAATGTTTCAATTTATTTATATTTATATTTTATGTCATTATCGTCGTTATATGTGAAGACCAATTAAGTTTATTGTCTATGGTAAGCCCCAGTAACTTCAGATTTTTAGTTTCATCCTTTCTCGAAGTTGTGAACAGTAGATGTTGGGTTTTATTTTGGTTTAATATTAGACCATTGGACTCGAACCAATCCTCTGCACGTTCCATGGCTAAGAGTACCTTTCCGTTTAATTTTTTTTTCCTGCGACATGGCCCTATTTAATATGGATGTGTCATCTGCATATAGACAAACCTTATTTTCATTTAGGTAAGATGGTAAGTCGTTCATATATATGAGAAACAGGAGTGGCCCCAAAATAGATGCCTGTGGGACTCCCCGGTTCACTATCACAGCATCTGACACTGTTTCCCCAAACTCAACATATTGTACCCTATCTCACAGGTAAGTCCTAATTAGCTGACCAGCCATGCTACGAACGCCATAGAAGTGAAGCTTGTCCAACAACAGTTCATGATCTACAGAATCAAAGGCACGGCTAAGATCACAACACGAAAGCTCCACACTCTCACCAGCATCCAATGCCTCCATCACTGATTCTAAGATGTCCTCTATAGCCGTACTTGTGGATTTGCCCACACGATATCCATGATTGGAGGAATTTATATAATCAAAGTTGTCCATGTACTTTATAAGAGTTTCTGCAATTACTTGTTCCAGTATTTTTGAAAAAGATGGTATAATCGATATCGGCCTGTAATTTGATGGATTATTTACATCTCCTTTCTCGTATATTGGAATGACTTTGTTCACTTTAAATGCATGTGGAAAGACTCCCTGCAACAGACAAGTGTTTATCATATCAGCCACCGGATCTGCAATCTCACATATAATACTTTGTAAAAGTTTGACATTTAAAGTCAATTCTTGAAGGTATTTAAAAAAAATTAAAATAACCGAAGTTTTCCGTTATCCTTACCTTCGTTAAAGATAGAACAAGACTCAAAATGACACTTAGTAGTAATTTTTACGTAGAATTTAACAATCTTAAATAAAAATTCATGACCAACTTAATTATCAATGACATAAAATATTATATGACATAAATTTATGTTTTTTAAATGGCAATCACTGTTGGCCATAACTTAAAATACTTATTATTTTCTGATTTCATATAGATATAGGGTTTGGTATGGTTATTTTTTAAAATTTAAGTTTATGTAATATCTTGATAATTAAGTGTGCCATGAATTTTTAAATAAGATTATTAAATTGTATGTAAAAATTATCCACGCCATTTTTACTTTTGTTATATCTCTAATGGTTACGAAGATATGGGTAACTTAAAATTTGGGCAATTTTCAATTTTTTATAATATTTTCAAAAGTCGCAATATCAAATCTAAAAATACTATCAAATACTCATTAAATTGTGGATCGAAAGTGATGTCATATTCAGAAAATATATTTGTTCTGTCGTGAAGATGGGGATGAAGGATCCGATAGGTGGCGCTGCGGTCAAGTTATTAATAAATTTTATAATTCTTATAATCGTTGGTGCGTCTGTTAAGTGATCGTGTAACTTCCAAGACATGCATTAAAGGGGCAGAACATGAATTTGAGAAAAACCACCAAATTGTTGTATCTACTGAGTGTTTGAAAAAATATTTGGATAGTCTAATGTATAATATAAAAGATATTTGTAGAGAACTAGAATGAGCCAACAGCAAAGGTAATAAAGTAGTTAGGTAGAGCAACTTAAATTTTCACAACGATAACATTCCTATCATCTTATTCTGCATTAAAAATAAGTATCACTTTGTATAAATATGTCTTTTATAAAAATTGGTAGTTTTCGAAATTTTGGCAAGTTAGTGTTTTTATCTTCTACAATACATACTGTTTGCATTAGTTCTTTTTTCATTAGTTAGCCATGACAGTGTTTACAAAATTATAAATTGTCATTCGTTGAAGAAAATTTATTTACCTTATCATATTAAATTGTACAAACGATGATTATTTAAATTTATTTATTATTTATAGGGAATGTAATAAAGTTATGTCAAGAACATGTGATATATTTGCATTACATTATTATCCTTATCAATAACTGGTTTATTTCCCTGAATCTTTGCCCTCACGGATCCAAAGTTTCTGAAGTTTTCTATAATACGTTTAAAGGTATTGGTAGATGGTTTCCGTTTTTGCGGATATCGAGTTGCAAATGTATCACATGTTCTTGACATAACTTTATTACATTCTCCATAAATAGTAAATAAATTTAAATAATCATTGTTTGTATAATTTAACTTTTCTTCAACGAATGACAATTTATAATTTTGTAAACACTGTCATGGATAACTATTGAAAAAAGAACTAATGCAAGCAGTATGTATTGTAGAAGATAAAAACACTAACTTGCCAATATTTCGAAAATTACCAATTTTTATAATAGACATATTCATACAAAGTGATCATTATTTTTAACGCAGAATAAGATAAAATTATGAAAGTTGTCGCTTCCCATTTAAAAAAATTGTCTTTTGGCAATTTTTCCAAATTCGTCTTCAGGCGTATAATTCGCACACTCTGTATTAATAATTGTAACAATTTTATACAAATAGTATTTAACTAGACCATGTATTTGAGAGAATTTACTTCAAATTAAATAATAAATTCATCTTAATATGGAAAAGTGCTATTGATTTTCTGCCTGCAAACGTCAAATTTAACATAAGAATTTCAATAAGTCAAAAAGGATTACACTTAGATATATGACATTATACATGAAATAAATATAGAATTTCACGTAGAAGCTAAAAACCTGACAATATACATGGTATTCTATTTAAAATTAGGAAGTTGGTGCCTACTTCCGGCATAACCCGACGTACCGCCATCTTGAAAATATTTTAGGCGAATGGTCCCCATCGACTTTACTATAGTGTCAAAATTTCAGATCATGCCTAGCTATAGTTTTCCCACAATCGATCGATTTAGTTCACGGTGAACCAACCTGTATAGTAAAAATATATTAATTTTTCGCGACAGGCACTTAAATACTTACTGTAGACTAAGCTGTAATTTGTGATAGTGATTATTGAAAAAGTGTAGAATATCAAATAATATATTAAAAGACATAGTTGCTATAATGTATATACACAATACGGGTATTTGGGATTTTATAAAAACGAAATTTTAAAAGCAAATAATTTGCAGCAGTGTATTCATGTGGAATATTATCAATGCATGTTTTCAATTATCTCGTTCAATGGTCACCGCCAGAAAGTACAACATTTTCATTTCGCGAATTTGAACGTAATTATTTTTTTGTGCTCTGTTAGTTTTATCAAAATAGACCCTATAATCGTACTAACGCTCGCTGAAAAACCTTTTGCCATATCTGGATTTTCAGTACCAACATCATAATTATTGATATGCGATATTTTATTCAAATTACTCATTTATAATTTCGAAAACAATATTGTGGAAATTTTATATATTTACGACAAGTATTATGAAGGTAGTATCGGTACCAAAGAAACTTTGACTTCATTTCATATACTATAATATATATTATTAATTAATAATAATTGTTTTTGAATATACAGTTCAAACACCATCCACATGAAACGTTTACTGTTGCAAGGAAATGACCGTGCATTCAAAACTGAAATATTGAAGTGAAAGTAAAGTAGTAAACTAGTTAGTTTAGTAATGTTCGACATGTGTTGAAATATATACTTTATGACGAGTTCGTTATTTAGCTTTTGAGGAAAGCAGCCATTCTAAATTATTAATACAAGTCATGGTAAGATCCAAAACAAGTCTAGATTAAACTGCATCAGTACTACGTATTAAACAAGTTCTTTGTAGTCCTAGAATTACTCTTTTTCAATCTGTAGCATATCTCCATAAAATTATACTTTTACAGGACTGTTTCAATACTAACATTCTGTAATTTGAAAACAATTATATTTTATCGCTAGTTATTCAATATGCGATTCCCAAGAATTATCTTTACGTCCAGAAATATAAGCATGCGCATCAGAGATAAATATTTAATCATTGCAGATATTTAAATAAATAACACACAGCCAAGTAAAATAAATAAAATAATGCATAAAAAGGTAATTAACAAGAGAATAAATTTAGATTTATATTTTTAAGGAAAAATAGCGGAATATATGCTTTCGTCGTGAGCAATAATAAGCAAATATTGAAGTTATACGAAGAGGAACGGTACATAATGACAAATACTGATTAAGAAGTAGGAGGTAGGCGTCATAAATTCTCGGCCTGATATACAAAACAGAAACATGGAACAATATAAGAATTTTGAAGTTTTTCCGTCAAAATGTTCTAAGGTCTATTTTTAAATTAGAAAACAAAAAAAATTCTCAAAGAATCATATCCGGACTATACGGTGGATGTTCCAATTCTTGAAAGCCGCATTCGCGGATGGCAGCTATATGGAAGGAGCATTGTCGTGCAATAATCGCACACCTTTTCTCAATTTTCCGCGCCGTTTTACACGATTACTGTCCCTTAATTTATGCAATAAAGACACATAATATGTGCCGTTCACACTTGTATTGCGCTCTTTAAAGTCAATTAGCAAAATGCCCTCACAATCCCAGATTATTGTGGCCATCACCTTTTTCATTGATTGAACGACTTTCGCCTTTCTGGGACGAGGTTCATCAGGTCGCCGCCATTCCATGAACTCCCTTTTCGATAGAGGATCGTAAAACAGAACCATTGTTCCATCCCCTGTGACAATGGACTCCAAAATCGGTTTTGGGTCGACTCCACACTTGTTTAAAGATGATTGCGCACATTCGACTCGACGTTCACGTTGGAGAGCGGTACCCATCTAGCACTAATTTTATTCATACCCAAATGGTGATGTAGAATTCGGCAAACACTTGTTTCGGAAATGTTTGTTCACTCCTAATTTCTTCACTTTCAAACGGCGATCTTCTAGTACTATATGTTCAACAATTGAAATTTGTAGACGCGTTATCACTTCAATTGGTCGACCCGACCGATCAGCATCTTCCACGGATTCTCGTTTCAAACGGAAACGTTTTGCGCACTTTTTTACAGTTGAATTCGAAGGAGATGAATCACCGTAAACGCCGTCAAAACGTTGTTTTTAATGTGATAAGGTGTACGCTGTTCTTTTGTTAAAAATTGAATGACCTCGCTTTACTCAATTTTCGTTACTTCAGACATTTTCGCGGGCTAGTCACGTTGGTTGGCTGGTTACTAAAAACTACTAGCCTTCGCACCGTCATATTTATAGTGTACACCTATCGTATGTGCAAGCATAACGTGACGGAGTTTGAACACGTTTAACCCTGTATAAGCCTGTCAGGCCGAGAATTTCTGACGCCTACCTCGTATGTTAGTAAATTGCAGGAAGTTTCTAGTTTTAGGAGGTATTCCAATGACCAAGGTGGTTTTTAAGGAAGAAACCAAGGTGTGCTGAAGCCGCTAGTCAAGAGAACGATGGTGGTCAATTAAACTGAATGCTCGACTTTCTTTTATGATGCCTCACAACTTCACTTGCACGGCTACTTAGAAATTTTCGGACACTGAATTTTTGTTGGCTAACTTTTCAATTTCTTAATTCCAACTGCAAAATATACATTCACGCGCTTTCATGAGGAACGATCGGGGGGGAGGGGGTTGTTCTGCTCTCCTTATATTTATATTTGAGACCTTCTAGAACATTCGATAGTAACTAGAGACGACGATTTAAAAAATGAATTAAATATATTACAGACATGTTAGTTCTCATGATTCTTGTACTTAGCGAAGGCAGCGCTTCCCAACCTATGGGTCGCGACCCACTAGTGGGTCACCGGATCAATTCTGATGGGTCGCGGGAGGACAGACGACGTGAAAATATATACCATTATTCTGCAACCTTGCAGTACGTTATGTACTTATCTATATATATGAGGAGTTTGCGTGCAAAAGCGGATATATACATTTTGTAAAATTTTTCGGTAAACACAGAAAACGTATAAAACATTGGCTCTTTAACGTATCAAAAAAGTAAATGCAGGATAATTTGATATATGGACGAGCTTTCTATAAGAGCATTTGGGGGGGGGGGGGGGGGGATTTATCCGGTTTTGTTTCAAAAATGTTGAAATAAGTAAGAGATATTAGGAATGACACACTATATTATAAATTAACTTATAAATAACATAATGTAACACAAAATACAACGAGATTTTACAAACTAATGCACCTTGTACTGCCTTTTTGTTTGTGTCACTAGAATACAAAAGTAAAGATATCAACACTGTCCGTTGTAAAAGTCAATGGAACGAATGTTTCCGAATCCTTACACGAAACTTTTCGTTTCTAAAGAAAATTCTTGTGACAAGTTATTTATTATTCAGCAAATGCGAACAGGAAAAATGTCTACAATATTCCCCGGGAATAATAGAGCGCTGAAAAATAAGTATACGTATACATAACTTCGAGCTGCCAACTGTACAATACGAATTTTTCTCCAAATTCTATTCGACACTAATAAAAAGTAACAAGGAAAAATTTACATATGATTTGATGTGTTCCGAAAATGCAGACGTGTTCAAAGTTATACGGACATTTTTAAAATGATTCTGTCAGTTGCTTTTAATTATTTAATGCACATGTGGATAAATTTTGACTGAACAAGAGAGTATTATAAGTAAAAATAATGATATATTATAACGATTTAAACTGTCAACATTTATAAGTATAAAATTAAAATTAACTTCTCAAGAAAATTAATTTATGTTATACAAATAAAAGATCATTCGTATATAGAATAGAACAATTTTATTAGAATAGTAATGAAATGTATAAAATGATAGATAGGAACTAAATTTATTGTAATCTCACTCTTAATGAAATATTTTAAAAAGTCACAATATTAGTAATATTGTCAAGACATAAGATAGGCAACTTAAATTACTATACAAGAAAATGTCATTATCATGAAAAATCAAATACGTATATGGAAACTAAGAAAAAATATCCTGGTTACTGATAAACAAATAGATGATTTGTGAATTTTGACATGAATGGTAAAGAATTATGTAATTAAACGAGATTTTTGGAGTAAAGAAGAATTTATATAAAAAATTTGGTATAAAAGTAATAAATACCTGATCTTATAAGTTAATTATCATCATCTACATGTTTGATAAGTCGTAAACTTGTGGAACTCATATCTTGGACCGAAGTGATTACTGAGCAGCAATTACTTTGACGTTACTTATAAAAATAAATGGAATTGAATTTATAAACTGGAAAATACATATAAGAAACGTTTTACCGAAATAGAAGAGCCCATAACGTGTATACAAATACGAGAAAAACCTATTGGATGAATTTAACTTGGACCTTATATGACATATTATCCCGACCTTAAGAAACTGTACCTGCAATCCAGGATAGATGTATTTTATGAAGAGGACCAGTCCTAGACGGAAACAGAAAATCATAAAGTAAAATTATAAATATTTAAAAGAAAATAATTTCATAATCGTAATATCAAACATTGAAGTAAAATCTTTATAAGATAAAGAGAATAATAGAATTAATCTTTCATTTATTGTAAAAAAAATATTCTATTTTATATTATATCATCTGAATAGTCATATTTATATTATTTAATTAATAATTTTTATTAAGAAGGAGAATTTAATTTTAAAATTGAATTTATTGTTTATGTGTTAAAACGAGTTTTTCCATCATTACTTATCTTATTTGTCAACATACAATATATTGTGTTTTAAAAAAATATTATTTTGAAATAAATATTAAAATAACTTTTACAAAAGAATTCAAACCTCAGATTATTATTTATTTTCCATACTCGATTATAATTTCTATCGACTGAGCTTAGCTAGAAAGACAATATTATAATATATACATATAATATAACACAATTGTTTACTTTCAAAAATTATAATGTTTACACGACATATGTTTCGCCACAATGTAGCTTCATCAGGTGAATATAATACAATTTCAAATTACATATTAGCTCCTCTACATATCAATACAAAAAAACACAAAAATAATCTCATTCTGAAAGGGGGCGGACAGATTTGAATTTTAAATTGAGTAGGATGGAGCTATTTTTATCCAGTTGGCTATTTAAAATTATACCTAATTTATTAAATTTATTAATTTCTAAACTTTTTTCTAAAACATGTAAAGTTGTAAAACTGGTATTTAATTTATAATTCTGTTCTAAGTATTGTGATAGAGTTGGTTGTTACTTGTTGGAATTCCATTTTAATAAAATGCACAAAAACATTTGAAATAAAACAAGGTGTTTCAAATTTCCAAAATTGTATTAACAAAAATACGACTAGTTTCGAACACACTGTGGCTTTATCCAGTAAATAATACTAACTTAGTATTAGTATTAGTATTATTTACTTGACAAAGCCACGGTGTGTGCGAAACTAGTCGTATTTTTGTTAATACAACAAAAGTTGAGTCTGTCTTCTTATCCTTATAAAACATGATACGTGTTTTTCATTCTAGTATCGATGATCCTTCCTGTTAGTGCTACATACACTTTTTACAGTCTGCGCATGTCAACTTGTACGCCCCTGAGTTTAATCTATTGTCCGTTTTATTTTGTTTGTATTTTATTACTTTTTGTATGGAACTGTTTGTTTTGAATGAAATTACCTCTTCCCTACTTTAATTAAGTTCCCTAATGTTTTTAAAATTTTACCAATTAATTATAACTGTGGGTTTTATTGTTTTTTACTGTTGGGGTAAACTAGAGACAGCGTTTTAGATTTCTGTTGTTTTGATAAAATATTATTAACTAAATCTATTGAAAACCGTTATTTAATGCTATAATGTATATTCTGTTTAATTCTAAATCAAAGTTTTCTTTATTCAAAGGGACGTCGATTATAGTATATGAAGCATTGATTGATAAGCAGATAATTTTTATGTTATGGGATGAAACGAACGTGCGTGTATAGTTGTGCCTGTATATGTAGATTTGCGGTAAATTGAATTTTTTTTAGTTAAATGAGTTGTAGTTAGATTTAAAAAGTTAATAGTTTTGTTTTCTTTTATTTTAATCGTAAATTTGATGTTTTGCTGAATAGTATTAATATAATTATAGAAAGTAATTAATTGCGTATATGTACCGTTAAAACAAACTAATATGCCATCCACATATCTCAACCAGTAAATGCAATATTCATATTGAAACTGACAATAGTTCTGATCTTAACACATTACTCGTAAATTTAATAGTTGCGTTGTAATAATGGTATTTGTTTATTTGGGTTTAATTTTAAGGAGATTATATCTATTACCTCCTAGGGTGGATTACTTGTAAATAGTTTAGTGACATCAAATGATACAAGTTTAGAGTTGTTAGGTAAACCTACGTAACAGATTTTATTTATTAATTCCTGTGAATTCTTATAAGGTTTATTAGATATTTCAACAAATTTCTACATGGGTCTTTTACATAAGACACTACTGGTGGTATCGGGAAATTGTCTTTATGTAATTTAATTAAACCGTATAATTTAAGAGGTTGTGTATTCATACTAGTTAATTTTACTCTTAGGTTACTATAAATCAGTGCTTCTGACTTGTTTATAGTTTGTTTTAGCATTTTTTGGTATATATTGGTAGGGCCAGATTTTAGTTTAATAAAGGAGTTATTATTTAGGGGATTATTAATTTAAAAATAATCGAGGCTTCAACATGTATTGAAAAATTGAAAATCTTCTTGGTAGTAGTGGCATACAATGAAATAAAAGTAATAACAATATGACAACTGGTTGTCAATTAGAAAATAATGACAAATATAAAATGTAGGTAAATCAAAATGTATAAATGAAAATGTAATCAATAAGCATAGGACAGTCGGGATTACTTATATAGTCACATCAAAAGGCTTGGGATCTACCACAAACTGTTCAGTCAATGCAATTATACAAATAACAACGACGCAACTATGTAATGAAAAATTAAGAGTAGAACTGTTGATATTATAACAACATATATTATAATATCAACAGTTCTACTCTTAATTTTTCATTACATAGTTGCGTCGTTGTTATTTGTATAATTGCATTGACTGAACAGTTTGTGGTAGATCCCAAGCCTTTTGATGTGACTATATAAGTAATCCCGACTGTCCTATGCTTATTGATTACATTTTCATTTATACATTTTGATTTACATTTTATATTTGTCATTATTTTCTAATTGACAACCAATTGTCATATTGTTATTACTTTTATTTCATTGTATGCCACTACTACCAAGAAGATTTTCAATTTTTCAATACATTTGTATATTTGGCAAAGAATTGTAATATACTTTATATATATAGAATTACGAATGTTTCTCAGGTAGAGGCGTGGCAGTCAGAGAACAAATTTTTCAAATACTAAGCTTTCGGTTTTTTATCTAAGCTTCATCAGGGCTGTTAAGAATAGTAAAAATTTTTTTTTTTAATTTCGTAAAACAGAAAAAATCGTAATAAATTACTTACAATTTAACTGAGATTGTAAAAAGAAAGTAGCATTCCTAATTTGTTTGAATACATTAAGTCTTTATTTTTTAAATCCTAATACTCCAACTACTAACTGTAAAGGTTTCAATAAGATTTACAATTCGTGCATCAGTGTCATGTTAATACAGTATTACTGGCGTGTTCAATTCTATCAAAACCATTACTATTCAGGTTTTCAACAGTAAATTGTGGAATACTAACTACTTTATCCAGTTTGAGAATCAAATATACTGATTTTAACATTGTTTTCTAGTATGCCTTTTCTTACATTTTAGGGGTATTGTCACAAATTTTTCACGTTCATCAGTTTCGTTTTGAGTTTAAAAACGTAAATTCCAGGAATCGGTATTATTTATTTAATTTCCACGAATTTTTATTCCAGAAAATCGGAGATAAATTTGGCTAATGTTCATTTTTTTGTGTTCAGTTAATCTCTAAATTACGTATCTCTCAAAACAAACAGTATATATGTGTATGCAGAGATATTGTTTAAACACTTATTGTAATGAACATTTATACACGAAAGTAAAATTTACTGGATACTTTGCAGACCGCAAAAGTGCCACCGTCCGTGTATACCAACAATATGCGTTTAAAGTTTTAGATTTTAGAGTATAATTAAATTGAGTGCTGAAATAAATTTGCATATTTGATGGTTTCACAACCAAACAGACAATTAAAATGAAATACCCATGACTATGCATAATACAAGTTAAAATTAGATTTAATTTGTTTTTGACAAACGACAAAAAAAAGAAATTTAATTTCACCGCCAACACGAAAATTAGATGTTTGTGAACAGTTGTTGCTCCAAAAAAATAAAAGTACTTATTTTTAGCAGGACACAAGAGTATAAACACGGTGTTTTTTGCTCGTATCAATATTATTTTCTTTACATCTTGAAAATTAATCGGGTTCGAAATTTTATTATTGGCAAACATATTTTTTAAACGTAAATATCGCACGTCACATCATTAAAAACTTCGACTGAAGTGCCTGTTTACAACAGGAGTATGTTAAACGTAATCATGTTAAATGTAAGAAAGAAATTAGAAAATTTGGAATAAATTGTTTGTAGGAGTTATATTGACGAAATAAAACGCATAAATATTAAATTTAAACGAAACGTGAAAAATTTCTTATACTAAATCTCAGTGCTCAAAGGAATAAACAAATTTGAAGTTGTAAAGTTCGAGCTTTATCAACAGCTTTATTCTAAAGTACTACACCATCAACCTGTCAATTTCTTGGTCAGCAGGTGAAAGAATAGAATAAGCTCGCTCTCAGCAAAAGTTAGTTCTTACCGATGTCTACTGAGTGAATTCCTGTGAAAAATTTTAGGTTTCGTTTATATAGATTTAAAACTAATGTTACTGTTAAATATGAAAGGCTTTTCGTTTGTACCTATTTATATTTTATAAAGCACTCAAATAATACTGCAGTAAAAGTGGAGATTCATCAGAACATATACACGTAAATGAATACATTGGGACTATGTGTGTGCAGCTTTATTAAAATTAATATATTAGGCTCTTACACCGGTATTTCAATCTAGGTTGTAACGGTTCAAAAATCATAGGCTTAATTATTTCTATTTTTAATTAAAAATTATTATTATTCTCAGTTTCATTAGTACAAGTTTGACTTAGTAATAATATTATTTGTCTATTCGGTATTGCTATAGGGGGGGGTGAAGTGAGCGTTATATGCCCCTCAGCATTTAAAATTCTTAAAGAGCAATGAGACTAAGTAAATTAAAAAAATAAAAGAGATTAAAAATTAAGAAAGCAAAGTTCACCAAATTAAATCTTTGAACGCTAATAGTACGCTAGTGAAAGTTTAATCTAAAATTATTACTAACTGTATATGTGGGTTTACTTTAACAATTCAATTAAAAGGTGACTAACTCTGCGATAATAAATTTGAACTGTATTAAATTTCGCGCTTGAAAATGACTTCCTATCGCTTATATATTGACCAATGTTCTATTTCTAATAGGGGAAGGGGTTGTTTCCGGCATTCTACAATGAATTATGTGAATATGTAATGACGCCAGTGCGCGCTATGTTAAATTTTATCTCCGGGCCGTTATAGGGGTTCTGCGGAATACCTACTACTCAGAGTGACTTACGCAATACCTGTTATTCTTACGAGTTCCCAGGACTCCTGTGTGTGCACGTTGTGGGCTGATACTGGTACCTATATAAAAGGAATGATGTGTCTCCCCGAATTTACGATGGATGCCAATTCAAAATACAAATAATAAACACAAAGGTAGGTATAACTTCTAATTCTTTATATAATTACTTCCAATTGTTACATATAAATTTAACTTATGAGTATGTTCATTAAAAAAACAACAATATACCTTATACATTACAATTTATGACCTGGAGAGATATAATACACAGATCCACTCAATCGTGCAAAATTTCCCAAAGCGGGTGAACGTATATGTGTGTATGCACATATAAATGAACCATATATGAGTTTAATTATGATGAAAAGAAACTATGAAAACAATCTGTTCAATACTAGGAAAATTAGTTCAGATGGGCGACAACAAATCTAATTTAAAGGTTAGCTATTCATATTGTTTAATTTAAATCTTAGCAAAGTATAGAGCTCCTTGTTTCCCAATATAGGTTAGGTTTTTATTTCCTTGAATGTGACTGACTGTATGTTGATTATTGACTTAAATGTTTGTTAATTTTAACGAAAGACAAATTATTAATATGTGAGTTCTAACTATTTGATTACTAATGACTATTATACCACTTTTAACATACTGACATTGATTTTAATCGTCGTAAAACACGAATTACAAAATGATTTGACGCAAATATTGTTATTTGACAACTGAACCTTTCTTTCGGTTTCTTAGTACTTGTAAACATATCACGATACCTTCATCTACTTATGTTAAATGTCCTTTAGCTCTATGGTGGATCCCTTGGATGTGACTGGTAACGCCGGTGGGCAGCTCGTTCGGAGGCGGAATACAGGTAGCAGAATCCGCTTCGGTAGGTTGCAGTATCTGATACTTCAAGTCTCGGCAGCCGCAAGTCTCGGTGTTGCAGATGTGCGTACAGGTGAGTTGATTTTCTTGCGTTTAATCTATTGACATTTATTCTCGGGTCCGGCTCGGGGTTTTTTCTTTATTCTTGGTTATGTTCGTTGTTGATATTTTTTTCTTTCTCTTTTCTAGGCCATGGACTTTATGCTCGTGGTATTTTATTGATGCAGGTTCGATGATCGAAGGAACGCCTATCTGGTTGGCGTAGAGTTTCGCCGCACTGGGATTTATCTCGACTTGTCGGTTTGATTCAAGTTCGTCTATGACGGATGTTGTTTGTTTTTATGAACTCTGATGTTTCATCCTTAGTGGATGCTTATCTGATTTAATCTCCCTGCTTTCAGCAATGTCTACCTATTTTATATGTTACCGTAGTCTCTTGTTTAAAGCCTTGAACCCAAAGCAGTTGCTTCATATAATTTTATTAATTGTTATTATTTTATGTATCCAAACGTGATTTGGATATTGTTTAAAAGTTTATTTTTATATTTATGATTAATAAAAAATATTTTTAGTGCGTAAAATTTTTGAATGCTCATATTTGTATTTTTAATGCGTCTGACAGCTTTAGCGTCGGTTTTTGAAAAATCAGTACAGTCATGTACAAGAAAATAATGATATTTTCTAATATTTTGGATTTTATCCAAAAATAAGGATATTAATAGATTTTGTGGACCTGGTTTACAAATAATCTTAAAATCTAAATACATATAAATTTATTTCCGTTTTTTACTTGATTAAAATCCGTTCGTTCATAAGATAATGCCTGCTGTGAATATTAAATTTCCAAATTTAAGTTAAATTTATTTTATATAGTCATTTTGGTTTAAATTGCTTAAAAGCTTATCAAAACTTTATCAAGTCAGTTATATCTTGCCATTCAAGGAATTATCCTAACATTTCTAAATGCGTTTAATTGTATCAAGTGCTCACTTAATTATTTGGATTTCAAATAACATTTTAGTTTTGACAGTAATAAATTGTTAATAGCTTTATTCAAATAGGGCATCTATTTATGCACACAACTTATATTATTAATTTGCCATGCATACTTATATTTCGTGCGTTTTTCTGCATTTAAAATATTAATGTTTGACATTTCTTAATGAAGCTATTCGGCCTAAATTTGAAAAGATGCTTTTGGTAATTATGCGTTTGTAAGGGCGTAATTCATGAGAATTGCTAATCATAACTGTGCTGTGATATGTGCAGTTTGAGTATTTAACTTCATATACCAGGCAATTACTAAATTTAGTCACGAAATTCTAGCTTTAATATTACATGTGCTCTAGGTCTCTTAGTGATGCTTCAAATGCTGTTTGTACTTAAATTAAAGCCCTATTGATATTCATGCCCTAATTAAAATCTGTTCTAAATATAGAAAAGGTTGTAATTAATTTGTGTTTTCACATTAAAATTGGTTTCCTCACAGAGTTAAATTGCAATTGACTTGATAATGGGCGTTCGAAAGATGAACGTCCCTGCTTTACATTAAATGATGCTATTGAAAATTTCTAGGTAATTCTATTTGTGCTTTTAAAATCATGAGATATACAATCAACGGGCTTTGGAGTGTCACTCCTAGTATGTACAAATTATGATTATGTTTTGATTTAGTCCTAATTTGCATTTTTATATCGGCCATATTTGTATGCTCTAAATGCATGTGTTGTGTGTGTTAGATAGGATGCTTTGTCAAAACTAAATGTAAAATGATAACGCAAGATTGTAAATAATGTATGCTAAATAAGTACAAGATTGTATAGTGCGTTTCTGTTGTATTTGAAATTTGTTCGCACTACTATGGTCATGTTTTTATGTTAAAATCTTTAACCTTATTTCTTCAACTAAACTTTATGATGAAGATATAATTGTTTGTTAAACGATTAGATGGGATTGAATCTGTGTGCCAAGTAATATCTCTCCTTTATTTACGTAACTCAAAAGAACTACAACATTTCAATATGTACAAGGGTTCGTCCCTAATAACAAACTTAAATAATTATTGAGTGGTATTGAGTAGGCTCAAGACCACCTCAGTATATTAGCATCGTCTGTCTTGAATCACTTAAGTACGTTCGCTATTAAGTCGACATAGCTACTTGTCTAAAGTTGTTGTAGGTATCTGTACTTTAAATCACATAATTTTGGTATCATCTTGGCTGTTTGGGTTATTTTTCTTTCTTAATAAATTAGTAACAATTTAAATTCAAGTGTAAATTTAATTAACAATAAAAAAAAGTTGTCTTTCCTCATAAAACGTGTTTCTTCATCGGCGTAGGTAGTAGCGTGGAGGGTTTTTAAAATTTATCATATTTACCTTATATTTCGCATGATAAATAAAGTTATATATCTATATACCTATTCATACTTACGTTAGTTTCGTTTTTTCATTGATTTGACTGTTAATTACGTACTTCGTAATTTTTGTAATAGTTCCTGTTTAACACCGCTTCATTGAATCTATTTCTCCCAATTATCTCGACGTAAATGTGCATTGGATTTTGCTAAGTTTCAAAGTTCGAGGTAACTTTTATATTTTTTAAGCATGATTTATTAAAATCTCTCTTATAAAAGTTATTACATTGTGCACGTTTAAATTCACATTATTTATTCTGCAATATTTTCGTTTCGTGTAAGACGAATGTGAACTTATTCATATAGTTTTATAGTGTTTAAATGACTCACTCTCTTTTATTAGGTTTAAGTACCTTTTTATTTTTATTTTGTACCTATTTAATACTTATTTAACTTATAATATAACAATAAAATCATTTGATATTTGAATTCTCTATATTTAGATATATGCAACCCATCATACACTTGTGTTATTAGTATTGCATGATGTTGAAATTTTCAGTATACATTCTTTCAAACTTAAATTTAATATTTTATTTAACACTTAAACTAGTTCTTAATATTATTCTTATTTTTAAATATGCAAGAACCACGGCATATAGTCGATTATGCTTGATTATGACTCTATTATGTTCACTTAGTAATTCTCTTCAAACCTAATTTTTTTCCATAACGCAATCACTCTTTCTTCATTACATTACAAGCGGGTAACTTTTACCCTAAAGCCGAAATAAAAAGCATTCGTTCATAACTTTGCAATTACACATTAGAGCCACATTTTGGTAAAATATCGAGTACCTTATTAGCCCTTTATTGGAGAAAATTGCTTTGTCAAACATAGAAGTACGATAATGTACAAGCCCACATCGGAGAAATTCTGCAGCAATGCATCCAGGCACGAACCATATGGAGCATGTCTGGGACCACCTAGGATGCTTTAAAACGGCTGTATTTTGAAAAGAATGCGAACATATTTCTCAAGAATATGCTATAGATGTCATACGTGGCATGGCTGTGGATTGATGCAGTAATTTTTAATTACAATATATTAATGCCATTCTATTCTGAATTTCGTTTATAGCGTTCCTATTTGGAATACTTTGTTTTTTTTTTATTATTTTCTGCATTAAATGGTTTAATTAGTGTTGTTAATTATATTGTACGTTTATCCAGAACATAGCATTTATAAGTACAATAATTTTGACGTTCGAAAGTGGCATTTTCTAGAAATAAATTAGTGTTGTGATAATAGCTATGTGGAGTGTATTTTATTGTTAATCAAAATCTAACTAATTAATTTCTATAAAAAAGTAGAACATATATATATTATCATATGTTGATTGATGGCTTGATTATGAATCTACTATGTTCACTTAGTAATGCTCATCAAATCTACATTTTTCTTCAATCACTCTTTCTTCATAGCATTACATTACAAGCGGGTAACTTTTACCCTAAAGCCGAAATAAAAAGCATTCGTTCATAACTTTGCAATTATACATTAGAGGGTGTGTCACTTAATTACTCGCGCTCCATTAAGCCACCAGTGTAGGTCATGTATGCGTACACATATTACATGCCCAGAACCCCTTTATAAACCAGATTTAACGCCACATTAAAACTAAACAACATGGTTTGTGATGTAATGCAGTACTGTCGCATCATATTAGAAACAATGTTACGTTTCCATAATATATTTCAGTTTATTTTATTAGCGGCTTCAGTAATGACCATAAATGCAGGACTTATTAATTCCCCTTTATGCATACGAAATTTCCCTTGCTAAAATAACAGCGCCTCTTTAAAATTGAAGTCGCTTAACCGAGATCAGGGTTAGTTGTTAAAATTGCTGAACATGGAAACATTGTAGCTGTAGAACTTTTCGTTCTGCATATAGAATTTAACAACACTTCTGAATTCAAGGTCAATACACTGGAGATATTAGAAAGTCAATAGAAATTGCGTGACTTGCTTGTATTTCAAAGCATTTGATGGAATTAGGCGTATTGATAAATACCTATCCTGCTGAGTATATAGTCAATACCTTCGTGCATAGAGAACCAAGTATATTATTGCTTTTCAAAAGCGACTACTTTAATTATCAACGCAGTACATCCAGCTAAAGACGTAACACCACTGCTCCAGTTCTAATAGCGATAATATCTGCACCATTCATGTATATCAGCCTTATTAATAAACTAATTCCTCCTTTCTATGGAAATTATAACTAGAGTTAGATATTTATTGAATGTATATATATATATATTGACAAATATTTTATTTGATATCTTATTATGTGAAGCACACAAATATATCTTACGACGTTCTTACTTCAGGTTATTATTTTGTAAGTTCAGTAATCTATTTTAACCATACTCAATCGAAAATATCACCTTTTAAGTTAGAAATCAAGAATGTATATAGAATTAGATATTATTTATTCTATTTTGTCAGTATTATATAGATACTCCCTTTGGTATCGATTAATGAATTTGTTGTAGATTTAAAATAATAGATTCCATGTTTTATGTCTTTATAGTCAGTTATAACCAGTATTGAATAATAAATATTTTAAAAACAAAGGTAATCTTAACATAAAGATTTATGTATTGAATGTGGTTGTTAATAAAGATATACCTACTCAGTGTCGAAATAAAGTATTGAATAAAGGCACTGACTTCGTAAATATTAATTTTTTGAGAAAATCTATATTTTTATTGCATTTTTCAGTCTCTTACGTCATTTGTTTTCATGTTATGAAGTCATTGACTTTTTTAAATGATAACCTATAATTTTTTTTATCGCCAACCGTCAGTAAAGCGATGCGTTACCATAGTTTTACGGAGGTAAAGAAACACTTTATAGTACTGTACAATAAAGTACTTTACCTGTCGCTAATATCTGTCAGCGTAGCCATGACTGATGACTTTAAACACAAATCGTTTGTCACTGTCATAAGTTATTATATCTTTATTTCTTAAATTAACAATTTTCACGGTTGGCGATAAAATTTTGTATGCACCACGTCAGTAAAGTACCTTCACCGAACTCGTCTGTTACTCGCCGCGCTCGCTTCACTCGCTTGGCTCGTAAATCAGACTCGTTCGATAAAGGATCACTTTACTAATAACTTTAATACCTATTAATTGATTTCGATAGCACTTTAAATTCCTTATCCAACGGTCTAAAACTTTTAATATGTTACATTTCAAAAAATAATAAGAGAAAGTGTTAAAGGCCATATATTAAAAATTCATAAAATCAATCTAGTCACATAAATTTGATGGGAAGATTGACGGCACACTTTCGTTTTTATTATAAAATTATAAAAATATTGAAAAATCGAACTCTAAATTTACTATCTACTCCATTCAGAGTCAATAATTACAGTAAAACTGAAATGATTAACCAGAAAAAGTCTGGCAATAAGGTCAAACACAAAAATAAACCGAGAAATAACAATTTTTAAATTACATTTAACACTAAGTGTTCAAATGATATGATTTTGTTAGCTGGCAGCAAATTTTAATTTTTGGAAATGGAGGGAGGAGGGCTGACTTCATACTACTGGATTTCCTTGTATTAATTATCTCGATCGATTATTTTGTGTTTGAAATACGTTAAAATAATTTAGAACAAACCTAGAACAACCTGGAACAACCGTCAGAATTTCGATTTTCAAGATTAAGGGACAGTAAGAAAATTATTTTTCTCCGATTAGCTCGGTCATTTTTGGCCCAGATTCTTTGGAACAATATTTAGAACAATTAGATCAACCTGGAACAACCTTTAGAACTTCAATTTTTGAGGGCTTGGTGAAAATGTCGTTTTTTCAATTATCTCGGCCAATATTGTTTTTATATACTTTGGAATAATTTGGAATAAACCTGGATAACCATCAGAATTTAGATTTTCGGACGATGGGGAAGTGGGCGAGGGCGTAGACTGTTGGCATGTTATGCCAACAGCCTACTGAAGCAGATATTAAACTTTGTATGTAAAAGTACGGAAGATTATCAAAATGCAAACCGTTCCGTCTTCTGATAATACCATGTTCAAGAGGTCATGACTATAAAAGAGAAGCAATAGAGCACTATGAATTTGCGAGATGTTTGGTATTCAGCGCGGACTAGTTGTCTCATCAAAGTAAAAAAATGAGCCGTCACAACATTCTGATATGCGACATGGCAAATGCTCATATCCCTCTAGAACACAGGCTGGCTGAATTGAATATCATCTAGGTAGTCACCTTAAGAAAGATGTACGGGTCTTTTTTCTTAGATGAAAAAAGTTTGTACAAGTATAAAATAATGTTAAAGCTGTGGTTATTTCCACAAATGTCACAACATTCAAACAATTCAATATTCTCACAATATGTAGCGCTACCTCATTTGTATTATAAATCGCTACCTACGAAGTCCATCGTAGCTGAATTTGACGAGGTGCTGCAGAAGATTTGGTATCGGTCAGCTGGTCTCCCATATTTCCTGATTATACAGTTTGCGATTTCTTCCCTTGGAGGTAAGCTAGCAGAATTTGTGAACCGAGCAGCTTCTGAGTGACAGAAATGATAGGGTGGGGGGCTTTTCTATTATTCTTCCCTAGTACCTATACACTAAAGATATGGTTTATAGCACCAACGCCTACCATATTGGAAGAGATACGAGAATGCTCTACTGCTGCAAGGGCATTGATGAGATTTCAACGTGTACAGGTCGAAATGAAATATTTTACAGACGAGTATAGTGCGATAAGAGCTCGACATACAGAACCATCACAAGTGGTAAACACTTAACTATTTCTTGATCTCTTACTTAATGTGTGTTCCTTTTTCGAAAGTTGTATCAGTTTGCGTCATGCTAGATATAAATTTGTATATTCTTATGACTTGTCGTTTTATATTATATCCGTCACATTTTCTGTAAAATGTCTTTTCAAAACGCCATTATTATTTTGAATAGCCTTTTATTAAAATCACTATTGTTTCACGAAAGCTCCATACCGTAAGAGTTTAGGAGAATGCTATGACCAAAACCATATGCCAGCGTTCCACTAAAAACCCTCGTCAAAATCAGTATTTGAAATAAGGGGACAGAGTATGATTAATGGAAAGATTTAATTTTATTAGACTCAAATCCAAAATATTTTGTGCAAATTCAAATTTTAAAAATTACAAAGATATTTTTAAAATATTCGTCGCGCCACTGCACTTTAATACGACTGTAGGGTATGCAAGAGTGGGGTACTAAGTAGGAGTGTGAAGGCGTGCGAGGTCAGTCTCGTTCGATTGTTACGTGTGGATGTTTCGACTATGGCTTACACAACGCACGAACTGAAATAAATTATGTTTTTTTTAATTCATTTGCGTCCTATTAAAATAAAAGTTTCTCATAAGTAGAGTTGGGCAAATTTTACAACACAAATTCGTTTTTGTGAGAAATAAGAAGTAAAAAGTCGTTGAATTTAATCATATTAATAGTAATAGTACTTACTATACATTTATTGCGGAAGAAAATGTAATATCTAAATAATCTCGGCATCTCAATAAAAAAAATTCTCGTTCTTGAAAACTAAAATATTTTAAAAGAGAGCAAAAGAAATCGGATAAAGTACACGCATCAATTTTATCCCAAATCAGCTGATATTTCATATTAAGGTTGTTGAACTCTTAGCATGAACACCTGTTTAGAAATAGTAAACAATGCATTCATTAGGGATTTTATAACGTTTACGACTGTTATTGCGGTGTGTGTATCTATGTATGTATATGTTTATTTAGTTCCATAAAAATATTATGACGACTCATGACGTCGGCTGTCTGGCCTAACTGGCGCGATACCTGCTAAATCCATAGGCGGCACATTAAACACATTTCGGGGGTTTTTAATTTTGGCGTTCGTGTCGTAATTGACTCACAATTTTTGGGATTTATATTCTACATAATTGCGTCTTTCCTTTTATCATACTCTGTCCCCTTATTTCAAATACACCCTGTATAATTCTTTTCGCAATTTTAATTACCATTTTCAATAAATTCAATCAATATTAATTGTATGAGACAGAACAAAATGTACGGTTTGCGCGAGTTTTCCTTTGTGCAATATAGCAACTTGATTTTACGCAAAACTTTGAAATAGAGTGTAATTTACTGTAATTTATTTACTGAAATTCAAGGGAGAGAGGTTTCTTTGTGCTGCTATATTACATATTATTAAATTTGTGACTCGCTAGTTCCAAATCAAGTGTTACTATACAACTACTATACAACTTTCCATTCAGTATAAGTTGGTCGTCATCGTGGACACAAATTCATTACATCCACATACTCCTGTTGAAAGTTAAACTATTTTAATATAAGGTAACTCTAGACCATACGCAGAAAATTCATTTTCATTTCTCTTGAATTCGTTTGCTTCTATAATATACAAAGAGGGTGGCAAATGTTAATAAAGGTAGGTAATACATATGCCAAAAATCTATTCATTTATATATTAAATGTCTACGTGCCTGTTATTTTTTAGTGTTATTATAAAAGTCTTTTTCTTCACAAGATATCTTCTTTAATAAATTATTTTCGGATATTTTTTTCATGTGCCTCTAGACATTTTCATTATATATGTATCTGTAAAAGAAAATACATATTGTTGTAATATGTATTTCTTTTGTGTTTAGTCACTAAGTTTATATCCTTCGAAATGATCTTCTACAAACGAACGACATTCTATGGTATATAAAAAAGATAAAAACAATAGTCTGTGATATTTAGAAACTCGCTGGTAATTGTGTATGATTGTATACTGTCACATTATAGGGATTGTAAGAACAATTGTGATGGCATTGCTTTTTATAAGTACTTGATTGTAGAGCTTAAAATTTAGTACAAAATATGATGAACTCCCTTAATAAGCACTAGTAGAACTTCAACCCATTTACTAAAGAATATATGAGAAATACATACAAGATAGAAACTAATAAAAACATCTATGATAACAAATAAGGTACCAATTTCTACATTTCAAGATTATTAACAGCTTCTAGAGTAATAGTATATTATGTATCAAGTTTTATAAACCCCATTTTCGTCATAGGTTCTATTAATCACGAGTGAGGCGTAGCGGAGCTAGTGACTAACGAGTTTTACAGTACACTTTTTCTTCGACAGCAAATAATCAAAATAATACAAAATTACTTGTCTCTTGTCGTGCCACATCGGGTTATTTTGACAGATTAATGACATGCGTCAACCAACTTGATTAAGTTCAATTATATTTTGCAATTAAAAAAGCTAGAGCTAACCTCACCCCGTGACTAAAATGTACGAAGTGACAGCTTGTTAAGATATATTTAAACAATCACTTAGCGTCATGCAAACATGAGAAACATAAGCGATAAATGTCATTTTTAAGATGGAAGTTGAGAAAAGCTACTTAAAACTTGAAGCCAGTAAGAGTGGGAAAATAATTGTATTGGAATAATAAAATTACATCGACAACTTTATCTTAAACGGTCCTTGTACAAAATGAACAAATAATAATCTTTATGATCACTAAAACAAAATAAATTTTAAAAGGCTGCCTTAATTTTATAAATCCCTCCATGTGTATAAAAGTAATTAACCGTATTACACCCGACTGTGCCTAAAATATACTCCCTAAAATTCACAAACTTTAAGTCTAAAGCAATCGGAATCAATGTGCCCCCTATATAATTTGTCTAAATGATTTGTGAATGAAAATAAAAATCTCCAATAGCGACTATCATAGTATAATAACATTCGTACAAATAGGTAATAATATACAAATGAAAGATTTTCTTTCTGTGAATTGTATGTTTTTAACTTGTATCTTTTTGCAAGAGTATCTAATTTAAATATATTGAAATGTTTTAGACATAAATTACGTAAATGGACGAAAAGCAACAGAATTTAAATGTTTAACTGCATCACGCCATGTTTTGAAACCGTCCACAGGTATGACTACAAGATGCAAACGAGTCAATCACAGAATGTGTTACATCCCAAGCATAATGAGAGGCTTAAGTGCAGGCCGATCCTGGGGAAAATTTATGTTCATCGAAAATGTCCGTTGTATTTTAAAGAGTAATTCATAAAAAAATTCGAGTTTGCGATTTATCATAAATATTCTCATACAACATTACTTATCATATATATATTAGTTATTTACCTGAGCATTCGTTTCAACGCAAATTGCCTGCCTTTCATTGCTCTTTTCGTAGAAGAATTAATTATCCTTACTAAAATGTTGGCACAGAATTAATTTTAATCACAAATGACTAACGGGATCGTCTCTATAGAGCTGTTTTCATTCTTCATCCTATAATTAGTTATAATAAATTTTAAAATGTGATATTGTTAAATATAGTAAAACGGTACCTTAAGTATATAGGAAAATCGTATTTTTACATGCGCTTAAAACTTACGATAGTTTATCTGATTTTATTAAGAACTAGCTGTACCTCGGCATGCGTTACAATGCCACAAAAAAGAACTTTCCATTGCTCGACTCTTTCAGACAAACATGCTTGAGCATTGAATACCGAGTTGTTTCGTCTTGCTCGTATGTGTCTCAAGCTCGTGATGCCTTTTTCTTTCATGCCTGAGAAGTAGATCGACCAATCACGTGTCATTAGGGAGGCATAATTGATTTGAGACCGAAAGTATTTTACTTGTAAATTTACTTGAAAAAAGCGAAGAAAGTGTACGTCTTATTTATTATCTAACATCAACCGACAATTCAATATAATTCTGTTAAGCCAGAGTTGTGCCGAAATATTTAATTTACGAAATAAACTTAATTTTATAATCATATGGAATACTAATGTCAAATTTGACAATTATTCTGACTTCAAGTAGATGTAGAAACTGTAAACCGTAAAATCGCTAAAATGGAAATGGCGAATGCGTAAATCGATGATAGTCACATTGTATATTTAATTAGTTTAAGTGATTACCAATAATTTTATATGTTAAGAGTCCTCTGTAGTGGATCTGTCAACAATGGAAAAATAACAGATTTTAGATGCAAGATATTTTTGTTGATTTTAAATTTGGGGAAAACCTTTCAACGTCAACTTATGAAGAATTTAGTAATCTACCCCGCTGAAGAATCAAATTTAGAAACTATTATCGGATTAAAGAAAATTAATTAATATGTCAAAATATTAAAAACAAGTTTTCTCAAAAATCCTTCGGAGGAGATTTGTTTGCTGGGTTCACGTTATAAATTGAATAAAAAGCTACCCCGCTCTGCACTTATTTTTCGTTCAACTATTCTTTACTTTGTTTTAAATGAATATAAAATAAATTAAAATTAGGCAACCCACATTACAATGAATTGTTATTCTAGTAAAATTCTTGCTCGCGGTTACAAATGTGTAAATATGTGGTCATAAATGTATTTTTATTCGCTTAGATATTGAGTTATTATTTCAAATATTTATTATATATTCCCTATGTGTAATAAGTACTCGGACATCCTTGGCTTATTAAATTATGTGCTATGCAACCAATATTACATTTCCGATCCACTGTATAGGACCCTTAAAGTTGAGTAGTATTTCCATAGTTATTTCTCTTCTCTTGTTAATTGTTCACAGTTAAAATATTCGTAATTTATCACATTTCTCTCTGACAATTTGAAACTTTTAATAAGTTTTTGTAACAACATTAAGATGTTGGTATATATACAGGGTGTTCCTAAATATCATGTACATAAGGAAGGGGGTAACTATTTATTTTGTGCCTAAAATTTCATATAAACATAGGTCTGCAAACGCTTCGTTACCAATATGCAGGGTGTTGAAATTTCAAGAATTTTTCACTTTTTACTGTATAGCTCCTGCAGTTTTTGAGATATTTTGTTCAAATTTGGAAGGTAGGTTACGCTATAAGGCCTGCATCATTAGCCATGCCAAATGATTATGTAAATCTACAGGGTAATAATTTTTTCGGGGTCATGCCCTCTTTTCTCACCCTGAACTTTTTTGCGATGCGCCACTGCTAGATTCTAAAATACGCAATAAATTTTCTGTCTTGTTTAGAAACTTTTTGATCTCTTATATTTTTTTCTTATCTCTGACCGTTATCGAGAAAAAAAATAGAAAACAATTTTCTGTAATTCGCCAGAGAAAATTAAATTTTTTAAAATGGTCTAGCAGGCTCTGGCTTTATTCAGATAATCACTTGAGTTTATTAATTTGACAATTGACATTAGAAATCGTAACTTGTGTCTGTATAAGTAAAGTTTTAAATTGCAAACTGTAAGGTGTAAAAGTGTTTTAAATAGGTACTCGTTATAATTTTGTAAATATGCCAAATTTCACGAATTCTGAAATGGCTGACATGCAGTTTATCTACGGCCTTGCGAATGGAAATACAAGGGAAGCCAGCCGTCTGTACATGGAGCGCTATCCCAATAGAATGATACCCGATAATCGAATATTTTCAAATATTCATAGGCGTCTTGGAGAAACTGGAACTTTTAAAAAGAATACTACTGATGCAGGTAAACCACGTACTGTTAGAACATCACAAATCGAAGAGGCTGTTCTGAATGAAATAGACACATCCTCGCACCAGCACCAGAAAAATCAGTGAACATTTAAATATTAGTCATCAAGTGGTTTGGCGTATTCTACGTGTTTCCCTGCTATACCCTTACCACATTCAGAGAGTGCAGGCTCTTCTTCCCCGAGACTTCCCTTTAAGGTTTGATTTCTGCCAATGGTACCTTAATAAGCTAGCAGTAGACCGCATTTTTGATTGTAAAATCCTTTTTACCGATGAAGCGAATTTTTCAAGGACTTCAATTATGAATTTCCACAACACCCACACATGGGCAGATGAAAATCCACATGAAATTGTAGAAACGCATTTTCAAGAACAGTTCTCATTAAATGTATGGGGTGGTATAATTGGAGATAATTTGATTGGTCCTTGTTTTTTGCCTGGTCGACTTACTGGTCAGTCATACAGGCTGTTTTTGCAGAATGAATTGCCTTTATTACTTGAAGACTTGCCCCTTTTACTTAGAAATCAAATGTGGTATATGCACGATGGCGCCCCATCACATTTTTCTATTTTGGCTCGGAAGTATTTTAATGAAGTATATGAGAATAGGTGGATAGGACGAGGTGGACCTCAGCCATGGCCCCCTAGGTCCCCTGACTTAAATAGTCTAGATTTTTTTTGTGGGGACATCTCAAATCTCTAGTGTATACAACACCTGTGAATACTGTTGATGACTTATTAAATCGAATAATCGATGGATTTGAAACGATAAGAAATGCTCCAGGAGTATTTGAGAGAGTGCGAGAATCAATGAGAAGAAGAGCGGACGCCTGTATAAGGGTTGAAGGAGGACACTTTCAACAATTGTTGTAGCATAGTTTCATTGTCATTGTTATTACTTAGGGTTTTTATTGTTATTAGTTATGTTACTTTGTATTGTAATAAAACAATGCTACGAAGACCGGGTCATCCTATTTTTTACAGGTAGTAGCACCTTAACTCTTAAAATTAATAAACTCAAGTGATTATCTGAATAAAGCCAGAGCCTACTAGACCATTTTAAAAAAATTAATTTTCTCTGGCGAATTACAGAAAATTGTTTTCTATTTTTTTTCTCGATAACGGTCAGAGATAAGAAAAAAATACAAGAGATCAAAAAGTTTCTAAACAAGACAGAAAATTTATTGCGTATTTTAGAATCTAGCAGTGGCGCATCGCAAAAAAGTTCAGGGTGAGAAAAGAGGGCATGACCCCGAAAAAATTATTACCCTGTATATTTACATAATCATTTGCCATGGCTAATGATGCAGGCCTTATAGCGTAACCTACCTTCCAAATTTGAACAAAATATCTCAAAAACTGCAGGAGCTATACAGTAAAAAGTGAAAAATTCTTGAAATTTCAACACCCTGCATATTGGTAATGAAGCGTTTGCAGACCTATGTTTATATGAAATTTTAGGCACAAAATAAACCAAATAGTTACCCCCTTCTTTATGTACATGATATTTAGGAACAGCCTGTATATATATTTACATATTTTGTTAATTTGTACATATTTTTTATATACTTGGTATTGTATTATTAGACGTGGAACCAACAGCTACTATATTTGTTACTATAAATTTTAGTATTAGCATATCCTGTCTCATTAATTTGGGGTAAGAAGTAGACGTAAAAGATCAAACCGGAAGGTAAACACATTCTTATTTTGATTTATTTTATATTCATTAATAGTATATTATTCAACAATTGCGTGGATAATTTTATTACACGAGGATGAAGTTTGCAATCCTGTAATAAAATATCCAAGCAATGAGCTAAATATAACACTTTATATACTAATGTAGAAGTAACAGACTGCGTTTTAATCTATAATATTTACAATTAAATATTAACGAAGTAAGTGTATTAGGTAGAAAGTTAGAATAATAATAATAATAATAAGCACGCTACTTGACAATGTCAATTTGACCTTTAAAATCGTTCGATGTGGTACAGTACAACTCAACAGAGATGAAATCCCTTCCCTTTCAAGTATCTGTTTGAATATAATTAGTCACATTTACTTGGCTTTTTTTTCATTGGTATTTCGAAGTGTTGAATAATATTATTCAACACTACCCTATCCAATCAAACACACTTTACCAACACAATGTTTAATAATGAGGTGTTATAATAGTAGTAGTACCAAGTCATTAAAGTCATCCTTTATTGAACGAGTCTGATTTATGAGCCAAGCGAGGCGAATAACAGGCGAGTTCGATAAAGGCACTTTACTGACGTGGAACATACAAAATTTTATCGTCAACCGCAAAAATTTGTAATTTAAAAAATAAAGATATAATGACAGCTACAAACGATTTATATTTAATGTCATACAATCGTGTCTGTTTTGACAGATTTAGCGGCAGGTAAAGTACTTTATTTTACAGTAGGATAAAGTTTTGTTTACCTCCGTAAAACGCTATGGTAATGCGTTGGCGATAATAGTTATTTATGTACCGAGTCAGTTAGTAATTCTTTATCGAAGGAGTCTGAAATTATGAGCCAAGCCAGCGAGACGAGTAACAGGCGAGTTTGATAGAGGCACTTTACTGACGTGGTAAATACAACATTTTATCGTCAACTGTAAAAATTTATAATTAAAAAAATGGAGATACTATCATTTATAACATTTTATTATGACAAAGTAAACAGATAAAAAAATAACAGCGAATACAAAAATCTACTTATTATTTGATATAGTAAACGTGAACGTACAACCAGACGCATTATAAAAATTAATTCCTGAAGTCGAAAGAGCTTGAATTAAAATTGAATATTATCTATGTTACTAATTTGCCAATCTGACAGCGACAAACAATTCATGTTTAATGTCATACACTCATGGTTATGTTGACAGATATCAGAGGCAGGAAAAGCGTTTTATTTTATAGTGTTTGTTTACTTCCGTAAAACGACATGGTAATGCCTCGTTTTATTGACGGTTGGCGATAAAGTTGAATATCGGTATAATTTTTCATGTATTATTTGACATAAATGTGTATTATATGTACAGGGTTCAGTAATATGAAAGAATAGATTTAGCAATTAACCTCGTTGAAATTAAATGTTATGTTTATATAACTAGATAGTATCTATTTTAGGTTAGTTATATCGGATCTGTCGTTTACAGCATGTTTATGATTTTTAATATGAATGACTTCGAGTATATTACATCTCCGTCTTTTTGGCTAAGTTCTTTTTCAAAAATGTTAACCTATTCAAAATCAAAATTTTGAAATTGTTAACTATAAGTTTTTTAACTCTGTATTATTTTTACTATAATTATGGCCCACTCTTTGGAAGGTATTTCATATATTAAGTATGTTTTTGGTCCCTGTGCGATTTTTGTTTTAATTTTACACCAAAAGTATTGTAAATTGTTTGTTTTTACTTGACATAATGATATAGTATGGATTTAGATTGTTTTCCTATAATGTCTGATAAATGTTGTACCTAAAGGATGGTAATGTAGTTATTATTTACTTGGTTAGTACTGTTATTGTTATTGTAATGTTTGTGGTGATTACATACAGTAAATGACCTTCTTTATATGATTTCATTTATAAGGTTTACAATAGGTTTCTATTAACCGGGTTTTGCTTTCTGTTCTATAACTAGGGGTGTTAATTTTACTGCATGAACTGCCAAGCCTATGATTACTGTGTTTTTGTATGAAAAGGGCACGATTACCAAGGTGATATGTATTCAAATGAATATATGTCAAGGAATAAATGAAATAATATCTAGATAATTATTAAAGTATATATATATATATATATTGTAATTATTTTTGCAGTGCTAGAAATATTTGAAAAACTAAAATTTTCAAAAAACTGATTATCCGTGCGTAAGATGAATTCTAAGATGGTCAGGCGATTATTTTTTTTATATTAATTTTCTTTAATTAACATTGTTTGATCCTAGAAAAATATTTGTTTGTCTATTTTTTACAGAGGTATATGTAAAAAGAAATAATTGGAATTTTCTTGAAAATTCGCGACCTTGTAAGTTGTAGTAAAGAATATAATGTGTATAATATGAAAAGAAAATTATTTTAACCCGAACAAGAACTTTCACATCATCCTATACAAATGTTCACTTTTATAAAATATTTTAGTCTAGTTATTGTGAATTTTATTAGGTTTATAATTTGCATAGAGTCGTCAATAGCCGTTTACAATATAGATGTAATGTAAACGTATGTGGCAATCCAATAAATTACATATAGAATATTAATAACGTTAAAAGATCAATTATTATTTTTATAATGTGAATGTGAATACAAACTGCGATTTTTGCGTAAACCTACAGGGCGTGGTAATGCAATACTCGTTCTTAATTTGGTATCAATTGCGACACTTGAGCCACTATAAAAACCACCTCGAATTCCAATTCAGGCATAGGTGACTTGATCGTCGACACATTAACATATAAGATGGCTTTTAAGGTACATATTGTAATATGCATTTATATTTGCCTTAAATGTGTACATATTTTGCATTATTTTTCGTGTATTCTTGTTGCAGATTCTGGCCTTCGTTACACTCTTGGCTTATGCCAGAGCTGGAGTTATAAATGCTGGATTAGGATATGCTGCAGCTCCAGCGTATGTATCTCAACACTTGGGTTATGCGGCTCCTGTAGCTAAAGTAGCATCTCCCTTTGCGTATGCGGCACCATCGTATGGTTATTCCGCACCCGTTGCGAAAGTTGCCGCACCCTTAGCTTACGCTGCACCAGTCGCAAAAGTAGCTGCCCCCCTAGCTATTGCCAAAACCGTTGTCCAAGAGGAATACGATCCTAATCCACAATACTCATACGCATACGACATTCAAGACAGCCTTACTGGGGACAGCAAGAGCCAACACGAAACTCGCAATGGTGATGCCGTTGAGGGTAGCTACTCTGTCGTCGATCCAGACGGCACAAAACGTACTGTAGATTATACCGCCGATCCTGTCCATGGATTCAATGCCGTCGTACGTAAGGAACCTTTAGCGGTTGCTGCTCCAGTAGTTACCAAAGCTGTGGCACCAGTTGCATATGCTGCTCCAGTAGTGGCCAAAGCTGTAGCACCAGTTGCATATGCGGCTCCTGCTGTTGCCAAACTTGCTGCTCCTTTCGGATATGCCGCCCCAGTTGCTAAATATGCTGCTCCATTGGCTTACGGTGCTCCAGTTGCCAAATTCGCTTCTCCAGTCGTTTCCTCATACTATCACTGATTAATTTATTAGATTTGTACATACTTAATTTATTGTAAATATACTTTCATTCAATAAAGAAAATGATAAAGCAATTTGTCAACTAAATTACAGCTTTCCAAAAAATACCAATTCTGAATTTGTATAGAATAGAACAAGAAGAAAATCAAGGAAATTATTAAATTTTTTGAATTTCCGATTCAAATCTAACATCATCGTATCTACGTTTAAAGATGTTATTTGATACTTTGACAGTTCCGTTACTACAAAATTTTCAGAGCATAATCAATCTAAAGCAGCTTGAAGCATTGTGCGGTAAGGTATTTCTTGCATAATGTTTTACCTTTAGAGTGATGCTATTTCCAATTTTCTCCCTAAATGTGTATCTGTTCGTTACTTTGGAGTTTCGTATTCACTAAATAGTTTGCCGTTATATTGTAGTTTTTCAGCTGTTTCACCAAATATTACAATCTCATCGGCGTTGTTAAATTCTGTAATATGGATTTCTTGTATTTTCCTAAATCCATTTGTATATTTTTTCACGTTATGATTAGGTAGCGTATAACTTCGAATAGAATTACGTTCAAAACCTGCATAAGAATATATAAGAAAAAAAATGAGTGACATCGCTAAAGAAAATTCCATTAATAACAAGTTACTCTTTTGATAATATATAAAACATATCCAGAAACTAAAGATCGTTTTCCACTGTACATCAGTGGGAAATATTGTGGAAGTTTGCACCACTAGATTACCAGAGTTTCCTTCATGGATAGAAGGGTGGTAGCGCCATCTTAATAATGTCAAAACAGTCAGATTAGTAATATTTTTCTTTTTGAAGTGTAAACTTCTATGGGCGCGTTGATTGTGGGCACTGAACGAGATTGACGAACCGTAAATTCGACAAAAATCGGCAAAACTGTGCAAAGAACTCCTTTCTGGATACGCGAAATTGAAAGCTGCCCTTTGGCATTGGTGTACGGGCGACATTGAATTTCCGGTCGACGGAGAGATTTTCTTCCTAAGTGGAGCGGTTGTAAAGATATGGGCTTTTAAAGAAGAGCATGCACTCGATGTTTTAACAGCAAAATGGCTTACGTCATGACAAATCACGTGACAATAAAAAAATCCAGAGAAACGTCAAACTGACAGGCGAACTGAGTTGCACCACAGATTCACTTTTAAGCGTGAAATACGAAATTTTGAAGTTTGCGGGGGCTCATCAAGACTCGGGGTCTTAAGGAACCGGCTTTTTGGGACCTTTTGTATGCTTATTTCGAGTCGGCAGTCGCACGCAATCGAAGGTACCGGCAATTTAAAGGTCGTTTGCAGAAGGATTTGGTAAGAAAAATGGTCGTTTAAATGTGCACTGATATCAATGTATTCCGGACGGGCGAAAAATAAATATCAGATTCTCATGTGCACTGGCGATCAATGTATTACCGTCCGGCGAATTGCATTTCCACACAATACATAACGGTCTCCCATATGACTTGATATTTTTATCTATACAGGAGTCGATTAATATTTTAATAATGATTTGAATTGAAATACGATAATTCCAAATCGTGTGTATTTCCTTAAAGGGGAAAAGGAGAATTGCTTGCGACATTTATGTGCCCCTACTACGAAATAATTTTATTTAAACGATTACGCAAACGTGCACAGTGGGCGGAGCCAGCTGAAATCAATTTCTCTCTCTTCTGATTATAATTAGGCACTTGGGAGTGTTTACGGTCGCCCATCACTAATTCAAATGTCGAAATAGAACAAAATGGCCGAAGGATTTTTTGAAAATTGACGTATGAAAGTGAAATTTTTGATACGGGGTCTTGGGTCGCCGATCACCAATCCATAGTCAAAATGTCAAAAAAAAAAAAAACGAGATGGCGGAAGATTTTTTTGAAAATTGACGTATGAATGTGAAATTTTAGATACGGGGGTGTCTTAGGTCGCCGATCACAAATCCAAAGTCAAAATATCAAAAAACCAAAATGGCGGACGAGCTTTTTGAAAATTGACGTATGGATGTGAAATTCTAGATACGGGGGTTTTGGGTGTCGCCGATCACGATTCCAAAGTCAAAATGTCAAAAAAAGCAAAATGGCGGAAGATTTTTTTGAAAATTGACGTATGAATGTGAAATTTCAAATACGGGGGTTTTGGGGGTCGCCGATCACGATTCCAAAGCCAAAATGTCAAAAAAAAAATGGCGGACGAGTTTTTTGAAAATTGACGTATGAATGTGAAATATTAGATACGGGGGTGTCTTAGATCGCCGATAACGAATCCAAAGTCGAAATGTCAAAAAAAACAAAATGCCCGAAGAATTTTTTGAAAATTGATGAATGTTTGTGAAATTTTGGATACTGGGGTGTTTGTGGTCGCTTATTACGTCTTCAATTTGGCGACTCTTTCGGCGACCATTACATGGGAGAGCCTTGATGAAGTTTTCACTTCTGCCGTGTTGTTTTAAGGACACTCATTTTTCTTGTTAAATTGAACACCATTAATTTCCCTTCCGTCTTTGCAGGCCCTTCTTGCACTCGCATTGAAGTCTTTCCGTTATTAATTTATAGGTACCTCCTAAAAATCCTTAAAGATAGTAAAATAAATCGAAAACTTGTTTTTGTGATGTGGGCAAGTAATGTGAAAAAATCGATTGCGAAATTTAAAGAAAGTACGTTTTTTAGGAAGACAAAGGTGGATGTTCTTCCATTTTAAGCGACGAGTTGCTCCCAAAAATTGAAAAACATTTCGTGAAGCATACGCTAACAAGTGGGTTATCGAAAGTTCACAACAGGGCTTCTGCAGTCACTTAGATGAAACATTCTACATTTACAACACAGTCCTGACTTGACATATTCCTATTATTACTCATTCATTTCAATAAAAGAGAATCTATCCAAAACTATGCAAGTGAAAGAAGCTCTAGAGATGTGTAGAAGAAGTTAGAGGGAAAGTTGTAGTAGTAGGTTATATGCGAACCAGTTCCTAGGTACCAACAGAACATTTAGTGAGAAGGCCATTACATCAAAAACAGTTTATGATACATGTTTCATTAACAAACAATAAAATCATGATTAATAAGAATCAAACAGCAAGTACTTTGCTTGAAATAAAACCACATATTAAGTTAACTAATATAAAATTAATAATAAAATGTAATAATTGATAGAACAGTCTGTATATTTTATATTTTGTAGCTACTTAAGAAACCTTAAAAGGTATAGCAAATATCTTAGCTCAAATTGGAAGTAGTTAAGTTAGTATCATTTTTTGCAGTTGAAACGAAATAAAGAATAACAATGTTCACATCTTTATTAATTGATATTCACCATGGTTAGATGATCTATCATGTTATATTCTCACACTATTAATCATACATTTTGCCTGAGTTTACATAACACACTGCTTTGTATCTCCAGAGTTAGGAGAAATAACACTTAAAAACTCCAAAAATTAACCAAAGCTGATTAAATTAACGTTCTTCATATTATATTCCAGCAGCTGTAAGGTATTTGCGTACATTTAAATATTTTCAAAATTTATTAACAGCTTTATTATAATTTCTCGTTTCCAGATTTAATCATCGGAATAATTTACTAATACAATTATTTCCACTGCATAAACTAATAGCGAACACCAAAGCATTATAACAGAAAGAAGATAGGTTTGACAAATTCAATACTATACACGACTATAGAATTAACCATCCACAGCACATTGATTTAATGGTATACGCTATACGGGCGGTTTGTAGCGTTGATAACTTATTAATGTCGAAATTGATGGTACGTATATAGTACGCAAAGGGCACCGATGGGAGATATCGAATAAAGTAATTTAATTTTCACAAAATGTTCCAGTGTTCACCCATTAATATTGCAATATCGATTTTGTACGGTTTATGAACAAGGATTTTTAAACAGAATTTTTGCATGGAATATTAAACAACAATACATGTAGACGAGTTCGAACTGGAATCTCATAAATATGACTTAAACAGAATTGAACATATATAAAATGTGTTTAGTGTAAAGCTGCGGGAATAGATTAATGAAGATTATTCCATGACAAGATGCTTCAAATTAGACTTGTGGTACACTAAAAGGTAATAATATTAATCTTTGAGCTAATCACATCGTATACGATGACTATATGCTGTACTGGGAAACTGTATCAGGATATCAGAAATTAGGACCGTAAGTGAAGAAGAATCAATCACTGACGATGAGGAAATGAATGAAAAGGTAAGAGGAAAGCTTGAATAAGAAGCTTCGATAATAGATGAAGTCAATAAAGGAAACCTTAAAACAAGAAAAGCTGTCGGGTCCGAGGCCATTGTCAATAAATGATAAATAAACATGGTTTGAATGGCACTGATACCGAAAAAGTCTCTCTGTCTGTATACGTGTGACCAGAATAACGGCCAACCGGCCACATCTATCAATACCAAATTTACATTTTTTTGCAAGCATATTACTTTATTATACGTAGTATAAGGAAGTATTGTGATGACGTTGTGAAGTCCCCTGGTACAAAAAAGTGTTTCTCTGTGCATATTTCTGTAAATGTGTGAATGTGTGTGACCAAGATAGCGGCCAAACGGATGCAACTATGAAAACCAATAACCTTCCTCTTGAGATTTGACTAGATTTTCAGTAAAATCCATAGACAGGAAGTAGTAGTTTACTTCAGTAAAAAATATCTAAATCCACAAATATCTCGACAACAACTACGTTTAGACAGGTTTCTAAAGAACACAAAAGTACTAACTAGTGAATTTTAGAAAGATTTTATAAAAAAAGTGTTTCAAAATTCCTGCCGGAAGTAGATCTTTTTGTCGTAGCGAAAAACAGTTTTTTGCAAATATTTCGCAATTATGTATTCTATACAGATATATTTGGAATACGAAGGAGCTCGAGTTTTGTTTATCAAAAAATTCAAAATTCGGACCGAAAGTAACACTTTTACTTTTATCAAATAGAGGCTTTTTGCAAATATGTCGCAAATCGTACATTCTATAGAGATTTATTAAGAACACAAAAGTATTTACAGCTATATTTGAAATAACTTTTGTATTAAAAAAATTCAAAATTCGAATCTAAATAACAGTTTTTTTTTGCAAATACTTCTTAATTTATGCATTCTATAGAGATTTATTGAGAGAATAAACGTACCTTTCGCTTGATTTGGGATAATTTCTGTATAAAAAGGTTTTCAAAATTCGGACCAGAATTATCAAGTTTATTAACGTTTTCTTGATACTTAATCAAAGATAATATACGTACTACGATACGCTTGATACAGTGTTTTGTTGAAGTTTTTTAAGATACGCCAAGGCACGATGTTAAAAAAAAAATATAAACACCATATTCCTCCTTTTAAACACGTCATTCCATTCCCATATTTCATAGTAACATCAAATTAATTAATTCTATTATAACTAAAGTATATTTTTAGGATAAACTGAGGGTTATAAAATAAAAACTTTAAAATCTTAAGTACTAAGCATACTTGAACCTCTTTTTGTATTTCCACAATAATTATTATGTTTACCCATTTTTAGGAATAGGTACATTCAATGAAATTTCATTGTAAGTTTTGTAACAAATTGATTTTCATTTAAAAAGATTAATATTTATATGCTTGCAAATTATTTAACCTTTTCTTTAACGAATCTGTCATATGTCGCAATGACTTTTTTTTAGTTTCGTTTGATTTTTATTTATATTATACTACTTATAGAGAAACATATAAATATAGTAAACATCAGCAAAAAATACTACTAAACATTAGTAATTTACAGTTATTTTTTACATCCATCCTAGTTATTTCCTGTCACTATTAATTAAATTAATGACTATCCGTTAGAATAGACATTCGATATTTTTGCGCAAAAGTTTCATTAACAGAATGTAAAAAAACAGAAACTTGTGTCTGTATAAAAAACATACTCTAAATTATAAATGCAGTGTGATTAAGTTTTTGTAGGTTGTTTTTCCTCTTCTCTGTAAGCATGACAGTTTCGATTTAGTTTCGAGTAGTTGTTTATGTATATATACATATATGCTGACGGTAATGACATTCATTTGTTATTTTTTTTTAAATATTGCAATGTGTTAGCGGGAAGATCAAAATAGCTGATTGTGCTGATTCACCTCACAATTATTATTGTGCCCCATATGTCTTTCATGAATGGAAGAATGCACGACAGGTTATTAAGTAAGCTTCTTTATATATAATGTTACGTATTTTTGTGCTAGCATAAAGTGCTGAAGATAGTTTACTTAAAAGTCCTTCAGTATGAGCTCCTTAAGTCAATTTCGTATCCAAATATATGCCCAACAGTTTTGTAGATCCTCTATTTTCTGCAGTTATACTTCGTTTGGATACAAACTGTAGTTGAATTGTCTTGTACTTATTGAGCGATAGACATTTCGAAGAAAACCATGCCAAAGCTTTATTTATAGATCCATCTTATTTGTTGTAGTTGCAGTAGTTCTTCGCCTCTCGATACAAACGTTGCATCATCCGCTTAAGATACTGTATGACTCAAAATGTAGTGTGGAAGGTCATTTACGTATATACAGAAGAACAGAGGACCTAAAAGTACACCCTGCGCTATCCCAAATTCGGTGCTTAATACTTTATTCAGACTTTCATTTATACAAACTGCTTGTCTTCTACTGTCAAAGAACGATGTAGGTATTATAGGTATTTTTTTTGTAGAACACAATCGATGCTTTTGGCAAATCACAATTGGATCACCGGATTTGTGAATCGGGGTTATTCTGGATGTTTTCTGGATTCAGACATTCGTTCTGAATATAATTTCAACATTTTCGTGTTAATTCCATAAATATATAAGACGTTCTTCGCTATAATTTGTTGAACTATTTCTTTTATCGCCGATATTGACACAGGAGTGAGATAACAAGATAATGGGTTATTTTTCATATTATTGTAAGTAAACCTTTGATTTCGATTCTGGACATGAAATAAGCATAGGCTATATTGCAAAAGAAATTATTTAGTTCATCAGCAGTCGGTGTTTGAATTTTTTTTGATGATAAATTTATTATTATATTCCAAATTCCTCGAAAAATATACTTGCTTGTATTAAAGATTACTTTTAATACATTACAACCCAAACGATTGTAAGCTTCTTGTAATATACTGAGTGTTTCCTCAATTCGTTACTATATCAAAAAATGGAAAAAACGAGGATACATGAAATAACAAGAAAGAGAATAATAACGGGTAAATTCCGCTGTAGAGCAACCGTAGACACGTGTTTCTGACTCATTGGTCGTCGTCAGTACGGGGTAGCCAAGGAATAAGGTGGGATAACCTTGGAGATGTAAGCTACACGGAAGACCATCAGGTGACAGACTCCCATTTGTAGCTTCAGCTAGAAGATCCTCAAATTTGAAGATAACAACTAACGTCACCATGAGGAAGACTAATGTCAACCTGCGTTATTATTCTCTTTCTTGTTATTTCATGTATCCGCGTTATTTCCATTTTTTGATTTATCTTTCCTGGGTCTCGGATGGCACGCAGGTTGACATTAGTCTTCCTCGTGGCGACGTTAGTTGTTATCTTCAAATTTGAGGATCTTCTAGCAGAAGCTACAAATGGGAGTCTGTCACCTGATGGTCTTCCGTGTAGCTTACATCTCCAAGGTTATCCCACCTTATTCCTTGGCTACACCGTACTGACGACGACTAATGAGTCAGAAACACGTGTCTACGGTTGCTCTACAGCGGAATTTACCCGTTATTATTCTTTTTCTTATATAGGTATATATATATATATATATATATATATGTAAGAAGCATCACTGAAATTTTTGTTTGTTTATCGTTGTAAATATATTATAACTTATATGTCAAAATGAATTTGGAGTTCTTTCCAACTGAGCAAAATTATAAATGTTAAATTAAAAAAAAATAGTTTTTACTACGCTCTATTTCTCAAATATCTAGCATTATAAGACGTGCAAAGAAGAGTATTTAATTTATCTCTTTTTACTTAAAAAAAAGTACGCATGGGCAAGCAAACTAACGTTTTTGAATTTATGTAACATTGTGTAGGTCAACTGCAATATCGAAGGTTACGAAATTGTTGTTCTAAAAAAAAAAATTCAATGCCAGCAGATGTCTGCAAATGATCAATAAGTATTTTCGTGTAACTTTGGCAAAAATTATATGCGCCACCCATTAAATTAACCCAATTTCTCAAATCAGTCGACATTAAACTCACATGTGATTACCTGTGGAGAGAAGAAAGAACCAGTTTTTACGTCGCTGGCCGCAGCAGCAACAAAGGGGGTCAATGTCAAGATATGCCTCGCCCAAAGACGTTACAAAATGCACAGACAAGAAAGTAAAAGTTGAAATTAATTTCTTAGGAGATACGCCGAATCCACACGATCAATACATTAAATAGATGGAATACTCGACGCGCTAGTAATACACCTCGAGCTGCAGTATAATTATAGGTTACCAACTTGGTATGTGCCAATAGAAATGATTTACATTTTCGATTCACCATTACTAGAACAATAGTTTTATTTGTTGCATAATCTTTTTCGTCAACTATTTTTAAATTAAAACAAAAACAACAAAAAATTGATAATTAGATAATTTTGACATATACGTTTGTCAAAAACTAATATGATTATAATTTTATAATTTTATCCAAAAGTATATTAATATTTTATTGATACTTAATTGAAAAATATAATATCTATTGCAATACGCTTGATAAAGTGTTTTTTTTTTTGAAGTTTTTCAAGATCCGGTAAAACACGACCAGGAATTGTTATATATTTTGAATTCAAAGCACAATGTTAAAAACCACTTAATATATATTTTTCCCTTTTTAAACACTTCATTCCAATTCCCATCGCTTTCGTCAATGATTTTTGACCAAAATTAAGAAAATCAGGATTAAATCTGAAAATTACATTTTTAGTAATTATTACTTTCTTATACGTAGTATAAGGAAGTATTGTGATGATGAAAATTTTCGACCTCGAGATTTTTGCAGATGTCCACGTTTTGAGGTACCCTGATACAAAAAAGTGGTTTTTAAAAAATGTCTGTGTGTGTGTGTGTCTGTCTGTCTGTCTGTCTGAGTGTGTGTGACCACGATAGCGGTCAAACCGCTGGAGATATCAATTCCAAATTTTGTATTTACGTGTATAATCTCCCTCTTGAGATCTGATTAGTTTTTCAGTAAAATCGGCAGACCGGACGTAGCAGTTTACTTCAGTGAAAAAAGCGAATTTTGCCAATATTTCGTCAATTACTAAGTTTAAACAAATTTATAAAGAATTAAAATGTACTCAAAATTAAATTTGAAACAAATTATCTTAAAAAGGTTTTTCGAAATTCCAACCGGAAGTTGGTCTTTTACTCTTATCGAAAATCAGTTTTTTGCGAATATCTCGCAAGTCATGCTTTCTAGGCAGGTACATTACGAGTATAAAAGTATTTAGATTATAATTTTAAATATCTTTTGTATAAAAAAAATTTCAAAATTCGGACCGGAAGTACCACTTTTACTCTTACCGAATATCGATTTTTTGTAGATATGTCGTAAATTATGCATTCTATATATATTTATTAAGAGTACAAAAGTATTTATAGTTGAATTTGCAATATTTTATGTGTACATGAAATTTCAAAATTCGGACCGGAAGTGGCACTTTTACTCTTAGCGAGTAGCACTTTTTTTCGAATATCTTGCAAAGTATGCAAATAATACTGTTAATATTGAAAAATACTGTCAGTATTATTGAACGCATAATGAATTGTTTGAGGTTTTACGTCAGTATTAAACTGGCGTTTAACGTGTAGGTACATGTATTAACTTCCTGAGTGTCGATATTTACACGTTTTTTCTTGAGCCTGTGAATAATTATTAGTTTTTGATGTGACCGATCACTTTTATTTTTGGCTAATTTAAGCCATTTGAAGTTTCTGTAGTAATCATTTGAGTACCAGTACAGTTTATACCGTTCTTCAGTGTTATTGTTTGACATTTTCTTTTTTAAATCCCCAAACCGTCTAATCGTAGCCCTGAATTTCACAAATATGGTTCACACCTCATTATTACTTCATGACTATAGATGCAACAATAAGACTGTTTGAATTTGAGGTTACTTTTATGGTATTTATAACATCTCAATAACTTGCAAAACCAACAGGGTAGCTTTCAGACCACTCTAGAATTGAAACAGTCATATTCATGACTAAAATAATCCCAGAAAGTTAAAAAGTGTTTGAAGACTTGTTTTAAAGTTAAATATGTATTACCAAAATTGTTCCAGTAATTTAACTATGATTTTGAAGGCATACTTTGGCCGTTAAATAAAGTAGTTCTAACTGATTTATTACTTCATGTAGCATTAAAGAGAAAAGAATCCTTAGGACATTATTACACATGATACTTATTTCTATGAGACATAAATTAAACCTTATTAATTCCCGAATCCAAGACGATATTTTAGATGTAAAAACAAAGCAAAGTTTAACTTAAAAAGTTTCGTCACATTTTTTTAGTTTATTGGTGATAATTCCAAAGTATATCTTTCTGGTTTTCGACCATTACTATGTCTTCAACTTTAATTTCACTGTTAGGTCTGTTATTTTGTCAAAATTAAGTCATTAAGGACATAAATTAAGATACTTAAGCAGTTTGGCCGCTATCGTGACCTCAAACATACACACAAAGATGTATCTCAGTTGTATAAAGCAAATTTTAGTAGCCAATGCAATTTACACCATCAATGCTTGCTTCAACTATACATTTTGACTCAGTGCTGCGATGTAATCGGGCTGTGTAATATTGAATTATAGTTTGAAATGTATGTATTGGTCATCTGTCGGATCACTTTGGCCTAACTGCCTCGTAAGGAATAAAACATATTGTAATGAAATAAGCACACAAAAAAAAGAAGCAGACGTCCGGGCGACGACAAAAACGTAAATCGACTGCACTCATATACTACGTCGCGACAGAAAGTCTGGAATATGGTAGAAGAGAGCCAGAATTTGCTAGACCTCTGGTCTGCACATATATATATATATATATATATATGTACTATAAATAAATTAGTTTACCATTCCTAGGGAAATGGAATAAGGGTTTGTAAAAAACTTGTAATAAAAAAAAAAAAAAACACCTAAATCTTGTTAAACGATTTGTAAATCCACAAAAATGTAACACATACGTCTTTCCTATTAAACAGGTCTGAAGAAGGCTGAAAAGAGCAGCCGAAACGTCACAAAGCTAAGAAGAGTTGTTTTTTTATTACAAGTTTTTTACAAACCCTTATTCCATTTCCCTAGGAATGGTAAACTAATTTATTTATAGTACATAGTGAAATACAGCTTCAGTTAAAAACTGAATTTCGTCAAATTTATATATATATATATATATAAATGCCGCCGGTGGGATAAGGAATTCATTCATTGAATAGTATTCGTGCAGGTAAAATAAATATAATGGTGCAGTGTTATATAAATATTACAAGCATAAATAGTAGTGAGTGGAAATACAAAAATATTACAGATAGATATAAATACGTGTGTTAATTAATTTGTAGTAGTTTTAAGTGCGATACATTTATTTTATATTTTTATATTGTGAGATTAGTTTTAAGTGTGTAAATATACAGACTAATTCAAAACATTTCCACGAGTTGTTTATTGCAAACCCTTCAATATAATAAAAAAAAATAAGAACAAAGATTAAATCAACCCTACTCATTTTCCAAAGTAAAACTAGTGACGATAGTGTAATAGGAGTGGGTACAAATCTGTATCTTCTTTAGCAATGTGTGATGATCTAGTTCAAAATAAAAATTGCTAATAACATTGTTTTTACAGAAGGAGATCTGTGTCAGACTTATTTATGTTTTGTTTTATCTGTTGTAAGCAAGGTCGGAGTTCAAGTTGATATTATAGAGACTCTTGCATAGTTTACGATGCGCGACGGAGTTAGATATCATTATGGCTAATTACCCTTTTCTTCCTCTTATTTTTGTAACAGACTCCAATTTATTTACGACAGAAATTCTTCCTCAAATCTGGTTATGAAGTTAGATGGCTATACATTTCTGGGGACAGCCGATGATCCCTTTTTTTTTAATATTTTTTTTTAAATAATATAACTTCCTTTATGATAAGTTCAAGATGTTTAATGTTATGTTATTTGTGAATAACGGCAAAATTTATCAAAGCCGACCCTATTTTCGTTTTGACATTCGCTTCTATTCGGCCACAGTTCCTTGGTCTTATTTATATTTGCATTTCCTTCTATTCGTAAGTTAAATATCATTTTTACTTTCTTATGCCGCCTCTACACATCGCCGAATGAATTCGCCCAAGATTCGTATAGGAATGTTTTGTCAAATAATTCGTGCACAAATATGAACGAATTACTTATCCACACATCGTATTCGCAATATTCGCGTTGAAAAGAATATGGAATGATGGATGGTAAGCAAGTTTCAGCTACACTATACTGACCATGAAGGTTTGTATATTTCATCAGAAGTAGCACCGTGATTTAAAAGATGCCTTCTTCTTTTTCATGTGATGGCGAAAAGCTGCCATTAATGATTTTTTTTCTTTTTGAAATTTACTACTTCAAATTCAACACTGAGAGCAGGTTTCATTCTGACCCAGGTATCGTTCTCTTTCATTTTATTTTTATGGTCAGGATGTTTCGGATCATATATAATGGATTCTGCGTAGTACAGTTCCAAAAATTCTTAAATCATTATTTCACTCCGCCATAATTAAATAACGTATATAAAATACTTTATGAATTAAAAGCCTTTAAATTACGGGTTATATGTTTACGTTAGGATCTATTTATTTACTTATATAATCATCTCACTTCAGCATACGATGTGTAGTCAGGTTATTTGTGTTCGAATACGAATGTTCTTTGATGTGTGAAATGAACACCGACTCCGAACAGATCGCGATTCGTGTTCGGCGCGAATATCAAATATTTGCCGAATAGACTGTCTACACATCGCTGTTCGGCATAACGACCTCGAGATTTTTACATATGTCCACGTTTTGAAGTCCCCTGATACCGAAAAAGTGGTTTTTAAAAAATGTCTCTCTGTGTTTGCAGTGTGTATATCAGTGTGTGTATGTGTGACCACGATAGCGGTAAACCGCTGTAGGTATCAATTCTAAATTTTGTATTTCCGTGTATAATCTCCCTCTTGAGATCTAATTAGATTTTCAGTAAAATCGACAGACCGGAAGTAGTAGTTTACTTCAGTGAAAAAATCGAATTTTGCCAATATTTCGGAAGTAACACTTTTACTCGTATCGAATAGCGATTCTTTGCAAATATGTCGGAAATTATGCATTTTATATACATCTGCCAAGAGTACAAATGTATTTAGCCATTTGAAATATTTTTTGTATAAATGAAATTTCAAAATTTGGACCGGAAGTAATACTTCTGCTCTTAGCGAGTAACTCTATTTTTTAAATATCTCGCAAAGTATGTATTCGATAGAGATTTATTAAGAAAATAAATGTATTTAGAATATGATTTTAAATATTTTTGTATAAAAAAATTCTTAAAATTTGGACTTGAAGTAGCACACTTAAAGTTTATTTTTCTAAGATAAGAGTATTTAAAACAATTTAGAAAAACTTGTGTATAATATGAAGCGCTCATACGTACCTATAAGAAAGTCGTGTGGTGGCACACCTCATTTTTTTATTTAAGCGACAAAGAAACTGACGGGGCACTTATCTACATTATTATTTATTTATTTATTCATATATAGACAATACAGGTTTATCCCAGGAAACGTCTTTATAATTGAAGTTTCGAATTTAGATGCATTAAATATTTTACGTATAGAATAAATTAATTTCGATTATGTATAATATGTCTACAGAATTATCTATTTAAATAATTAGTATGCTCTAATGTTTACAAACGCTTTAGTTGTCGAATAATCTCCCCTAATAGTAATACAAAATCAAATCTCTAAATTGCTACATCAAAATGTACTGTAACTAATCCTAATGGACTCATTAAGCACGTTAATATTTAATATGTTTTAATATTTATACAACACGAAGTTCAAGCTCGAATCTCAAAGAGGTTATGCAAAATTAATTTCATACGTGATAACCACAATTGTTGTAAGCAGTTATTTTTAGCTACACATTTATAGTGTCATAATTAGCTATTGCAAAATAAAATAAAGAGAGAAAATATTTCTTCTCATTAAAGACCTGCCAATTCTTTGGAATACATATTATTAATTTTACAATTTGCACTCTCTAAGTATTTAATATGTTTTAATATTTATACAAGACGAAGTTAAAGCTCGAATCTCAAAGAGGTATTGCAAAATTAATTTCATACGTGATAACCACAATTGTTGTAAGCAATTCTTTTTAGCTACACATTTATAGTGTCATAATTAGTTACTGCAAAATAAAATAAAGAGAGAAAATATTTCTTCTCATTGAAGACCTACCAATTCTTTGGAATACAAATTATTAATTTTACAATTTGCATTCTGTAAGTATTTAATATCTTTTAATATTTATCCAAGACGAAGTTCAAGCTCGAATCTCAAAGAGGTTATGCAAAATTAATTTCATACGTCATAACCACAATTGTTGTAAGCAATTCTTTTTAGCTACACATTTATAGTGTCATAATTAGTTACTGCAAAATAAAATAAGGAGAGAAAATATTTCTTCTCATTGAAGACCTACCAATTCTTTGGAATACAAATTATTAATTTTACAATTTGCATTCTGTAAGTATTTAATATCTTTTAATATTTATCCAAGACGAAGTTCAAGCTCGAATCTCAAAGAGGTTATGCAAAATTAATTTCATACGTCATAACCACAATTGTTGTAAGCAATTCTTTTTAGCTACACATTTATAGTGTCATAATTAGTTACTGCAAAATAAAATAAGGAGAGAAAATATTTCTTCTCATTGAAGACCTGCCAATTCTTTGGAATACATATTATTAATTTTACAAATTTGCATTCTGTAAGTATTTCGTGGAAACTTATGCACAATAAAATTGACAGTCAGTGTTTACCATCAAGTGTGAATTTTTATTTTCCGAGGGTTTCTGTGAGACACGCCTACACATTCTTTCTCCTAGGAGCTAGGACCAACTTGCATCAAAGTGCACCGATTACTTTCATATGTCAAAATGCCAGTAAATGTATTGCGGCTATTTTCTTTGAGTTTAAATTACACTTCTTGATGTGTTACCTACTTTTACTTTCTTATACGTAGTATAAGGAAGTATTGTGATTATGAAAATTTTCGATCTCGGGATTTTTGCAGATGTCCACGTTTTGAACTCCCTTGATACCGAAAAAGTGGTTTTTAAAAAATGTGTGTGTGTGTGTGACCACGATAGCACTCAAACCGATATAGCTATCAATTTCAAATTTTGTATTTACGAGGATAATCTTCCTGTTGAGAACTGATTAGATTTTCGGTAAAATCGGCAGACCGGAGGTAGTAGTTTACTTCAGTAAACGAATTTTTCCAATATTTTGTCAATTACTAATTTTAAACAAATTTATAAAGAATTCATATGTACTCAAAATCAAGTTTAAGAAAAAATTTATTTTAAAAGTTATTTGAAATTCCTACCGGAAGTAGGTCTTTCACTCCTATCGAAAATCAGTTTTTCGGACCGGAAGTACTACTTTTACTCTTACCATATAGCGATTTTTTTCAAATATGTGGTAAATTATGCATTCTATATATATTTATCAAGAGTACAAAAGTATTTAGAGCTGGATTTGCAATATTCTTTATATACATGAAATTTCAAAATTCGGACCGGAAGTAACACATTTACTCTTAGCGAGTAGCACTTTTTTCGAATATCTTGCAAAATATGCATGCTATAGAGATTTATTAAGACAATAAAGTACTTAGAATAGGATTTTGAATAACTTTTGTATAATTTTTTTTTTAATTGTATAGCAAGCAACACCCTCGTCTAACATTAGAGGGGGTGCCTACTCATATGTTTCTCAGGAAATACTGGGTCGGTTTATTTGAATTTGAACTTTTTTTTAAATCACCGCTTGGGCGAGTTTAGAATGTGGATAAAATTAGGGTTCACCAAGCCAAAGCGGGGCTCGGCAAAGCCAAAAACTGCAAAATTTGCATAAAATGAAGATGACTCTGTTGAGCAAATTGTCAATTTTTCCACTAGAAGCATTTTGCATAGTTATATTACATTATTATATGTTCTACAAATTGCAGTTTTTCCATTTTGAAGAATCGTTATTAGAAGCGATTTTATTCAAATTTTTCTGAACGTCAGTATATAGTGTAAAATCGCCTTTGATGCATTGTCAATTTTTGAAATAAAAGGTAGAATCACGATACTAAATTATTCTACAACTCAAGCTCTATCAGGAATATTTTTCCGGTTTTAAAAAACTTGTCTTAGATCAGAGTTTATTCAAACTTTTAGATCCAAAAAGTTTCCAAAAATTCGACTTTTTTCAAACCTCTTGCGCTTTATGGCAGACGTTTCAAATCCGACTGGTGTAACTTATTTTGTTTTTAATTTAAAGAATTCGCGAATTTATCGGACGTGCTGATATTGAATAACTCTTCAAAAATTGTTACTGCTGTAATAATATCATTCATTATATTATATACGTACGAAAGCTATCTTAAGGTGGCCGTTTAATAGAAAGAGAATCGTCCCATTGCTCTATCCTTTTCTAACCATTAGGCGTGTATTATGTGTTGCATACGTGACTGTATTTTAATTAGCCATCTGGTTGCCAGTAGCAGCGATATTATTTGTAAAACAAATTTATTGGATAACAGATGGCAGTACTAACGCCACGTATCTCTTAGATTGAACCAAATTATACAGAGACTGGCAGACCAGACCGTTGTTTTTTTTGTGTATGAGACAAAAAACAGAGTTTTTGTCTCATACACGATTTAATGGAATATGTGTCTATTTTGAAATCATTGATATTTACTCTAAATTGTAAAAATGCAAATTGCGTCCTTACAAGAATAATAGGAACATACTGTTACATATAATGTTTGTTTTGTAAATACCTATGTAGATCTGTCCTTTATCTATTTGATTTAGATAATAAACAGGTATTTTTTTAGTGATTATTGCATTTTTGAAAAAGGAATATATAGGCTGATTCAATTTTGATGGTCACCATGGGTATTTCGCTTATTATTTGGAATAGAGAGTAGGTTTGAGTTTGGCAAAGTTGGTAAATTTTGTGTTTTGTTATGTAACTTGAACATGTACCATGTCTTAGTGGGAAGAATTAGATTAGTAGATGAGAAGTAACACTTGAGCGCGAAATACATAGTTACCGAGTATGTTGTCAATGGTTAGTTTTTTCAAAATGTGTAATGAATACAAAAGTATTCAGAAGTAAGTTTGGAACAACTTTTGTATAAAAAAATCTACTTTCACATTTTTATTCTTATAGATAAATAGTTTTTTTATAGAAGTATCTCGCCAAGTATTTATTCAAATTTGACTAAAAAATTAACTGTTTATTTAAGAAACCCGTAAGTAGTGAACCTGTCAATGTAAGAAACACAAGGCCTATTGTGTGTGTAAAAGTAAGAAAAAGAGAAACAATCAATATGTTTCACATACCTATAACACTCTAATTAAATTGGTTAAATCTACATGTGTGCTCAGAAAGTAGTTTTGGATATTATAAAATGCCTCCTTTGTATTACTTTTGATACCGTATCAGCTATTAGAATGCCCGATTCAGTTGGAAAAAAATTTGAAAGACCACCCTAAAATTTATCCGACAGTGTGGATTTCCCACGTTCATAATAATTTACTAAAATATAATTAAAAACGAGATCTGCAGAATATTGAATTACATTTCTTACATATGTAAGTAATTTTTATTACAGGATTGAAGAAAATAGATTAAAAATTTTGTATAGGTACCTAAATAACTTGCCTTATAATTAATACTACTGGTCGACCAGTGGCCGAAATTTGATCTTAATCCATTAAATTTTTAAGTTTGAGTTATTGAGGTTCTTTTGTCAAAAAGTATACTTGTATGACCATTGCATACATTTTTTTTCAATTTTCTATTACGTCAGCTGCGAGCGTGTAGAAATACGTCATTATGCATTAATTTTCGAGTTAATTAATTAATGTATTTGTTTGCAAAAAAAAAATTCTCTCACTGTTTGACCATGATAGCGGCCAAACGGTAAAAGTCATCAATACCGAAGTGTATATTTAGAAATATAATCTCCCTCGGAAATCTGATTATATTTTCAGTGAAATCGATAAATCGGGAGTAGTACTTCATTTCAGTGAAGAAAACAAATAATAGCAATATCTCGTCAATTACTAATTTTAGGCAAATATCTAAAGTATAACAAAGTGATCAAGAGTAAATTAGAAAACAATTTTATAAAAGAATTCCTACCGGAAGTAGGTGTTTACTCTGATCGTAAAACAGGTTTTTGCGAATATATCGCAAGTCATGCATTCTAGACAAACATATCGAGTGTATGAAAATATTGAAAGCTCAATTTTGAATATTTTTGTAATAAGAAATTTCCAAAATTCGAACTGAAAGTACCTAGCAATTTTATTCTAATCGAATATCAATTTTTTGAAAATATCTCGATAATTATGCATTTTATACAGTATAAAAGTATTTAAACATGGATTTGGAATATTTTTGTAAAAAAAAATTCAAAATTCGGACCGGAAATAACACTTTCGACAGTGACGGCTGGTGAGAACGATTTAGAGAAGCAATTAGACAGACAAGACTGATTCGTTTATTATCGGTGATATGTTCGGCTACTGGGAGTATATCAGCAATAATAAACGAATCAGTCTTGTCTATGTAATTGAGTCACCTAAACGAACTCAACAGTCTGCAACTGACCTTCACTCTTATCGAATAGCAGCTTTTTGAAATATCTCGCAAATTTGCTTTTTATATAAATTTCTTAAGGGTGGGCTTTCTCTAAGAAAAATTCTCGAACGGCGTATGTCGGGTTGCCTGAAATATATTGAATAATTTTACGGAGTTCGATATGCCTGTACCTTTTACACGATACAGGTATATGACCAGCAACATGAAGCAATGCCTGGTCAACTGGAAAGCAAATAAATTTGGGATATTTGTCTCTTGCATTTATTGCATGAAAATATTGGTGCATCTCCTTTGTTCGAAATTTGTTTTTGCTATTTCTGAATATTCTTTTGGCTTGTATTTATTTAGTTTTATTAAGACTCCCGTTTTATGTAATTTGTAATTATTTTAATGATATTTGCCTGAATTAATTAGACATTAAATCTTATTCTGCAATAAGTATATAATTTTATTACTATTATTTATGATTATTAATTATTTAAGTTGTATTTCATATTATTTCTCACTATGATTTGTATTTACTTTATATGTTGAGGCTTTGAAATATGAGTAATGTTTTAGAGAAAACTAAAATCTGATAAAAAAAATCTATTGTTACAACAGTGCCGGTGTTTCATATAAAATGCAAAAAATATTTATATTCTTCACAATCGACACTGATATTGTTAGTTAGCGAAAATAAATTATAAAAATTTCACGGGTACGTGGGTACGATACGAACTGTGCGGACTCCGAACTAATCATTGTTAGAAGACAATGTTAATATCACAACTTGAAATCGAATGTTATTGATATTATCATTTTTTTTATTTATATCTTGCCTGTTTAATTTTTTTTCAGTAAAGCTTCGGTAAAATTTTTAAATAACCGTTATGTGGCAGACAAACGTCAAACGCAATCCTTTCCGCACCACCTTAGAGGTAGAGTGCAAAGGGTGTTTTTTGTCATGGTATTTCCAGTAGGCCTAATTCATGTTTTCTACAACAAATTTTTTTTACAAAAGTATAGACGGTGTAGAAAATAAACAAGTATGGCCAAGTAGCGTTTTGTCTAAACGTATCACTATCAGTAGGTAAATATTAATTCTCCAATTTGACGTTTCTAATTTCTCGATTTCTCAAAATACGAGGATCCATAATTTGAGATAATAAAGCGAGAAAATAAAATTCCTCTAACTTAATTACCATTTCTGGTCAGAGTTCTACATCTACCTATGTGTATTGTCTCATACCAAGTATCCTTCTTTAGATCCTTGACAAAAGTAAGAAGCACAATCCGAGTGTTCACAAAAAATATATCTTGGTCCATTTATAATGTCACACTGCAATTTCACTATCTATAATTTGTTATTGTTAAGTTCGAACTTTTGTAATGTTCAATTGCTTTTGTCACGGCCGAATTGAATTTAAGTTTTTTTCAAACAGTCCCTAATTTTATTTATATAATTACGTAATATATGATTTCGGCACTCGATTTTTTCAATAATTTTTTGGAGACCGTAAGGGGCCGTTTCACTTAGTTTTCTAAGAACGATGCTATCATCGTCCCCTATTAATCTACCATAAATACACCGTGCATTTCACGAGAAACCTTCCGCAATAATTGTCGACTCCATGACTGTTGACGACGAAGACTAATTTTTGTAGCATATCTGATCTTTAGATTTACCAAATTTTGCACAAATTAATCAAAATTTGTTTTTTACGCCTACATACAATTTTATTTTTCGTTCGCCATCCAATAATTGCTGCCACTCCTGATAAACCGCTGCAATTAAACTTATAAGCTCGTTTGGCCCATGCTCTTTTACTGACTCACATATACAAAAAAAATCTAAAAAAACTGTCCTGGAGTCAAAATACAAAGTATAAATAAAATAAAAACATGAAGGCATAACAAATTCAGATATTAAAATAAATGCTTTTACCATCTAGAAAACTGAAAATTGTGTAACTTCCTGCCACTTAGTTTAAAGAGTCCGGCAAACTTCTAAGTTCGTATCTTATAAAGACATAAAGTTGTTTTTGTCAGATTTTAGTTTTCTACAAACATTAAATTGTTCATATTATTAAAAAGCTTCCTGCAACTTTATAATTAATAATAATAATGTATATTTATTGCCGAAGAAAACTACATTTCTGAAATGCCATAAAGCTGGAACCTTGTCCTTGAAAAATAAAATGCATTTTGAAAGTGAGAAGAATATTAACGAACAGAAAAAAATGTCTAACAAAGTAGACGCATCAATGTTATCACGTAATCAATCATAAATGAACCCCGAAAAATATCTGAAATATATTACAATTTGCTTGTATATACCAACCGCATGTAGTTTCTTTTACAAATATGTTTAGTGTATACTTACTATTATAACAATAATAACATATATTTATTCCAGGCGAAAAATTAATATCTAATACATTCTGGCAAATATCCTTAAAATAATTACAAAATAAAGCCGATATATGAATGAAACATTCGTTTACTTGAGGTAATAAAAAAAGTTGAGAATCCGAGACGCCTGAGTTCTATTTTCGATTTTTTGTAATTGAAGAGCATGTTGTTTGTAACCTTTTTTTCTTTAAAGATACTCTTTTGATGCCTGACAAACACATATATAACGTAACTGAGTATGACTGAGTAAGCAACATACAAGTTTGTCGAGTCTATATTTCCCGTAGTCAACTTGCCTAACAATAACTGATCGTTGGCAGCGCCCTCTGTTTAAGAATTGCTGCACCTACCACTCTGATTATAATAAACGAAATCTACTTTTCCCATAAGAATATGTCTCTTAGATACAAATCAATGGGAATTTAGGGGTGAAAACATTTAAAAGCACAAGACAGCTATAAAATACGCTTAATTGCTTTGTATCAAGCATCAAAAGAAAGAGAATTTATTTCTCCAGGGGGTAAGCTATCTAATATCTGGCAATTATCTATATATTCCAAGTAATTATGTAATAAACTAGCAGATTTTTGGTATAAAAACTTCCTGTTTTTTAACATTTTTTCCCACATTATTCGAACAAACTTCCGTTATTAAAACTACCCAGTCCCCTGGAGATAAGTTTGTAGATTATGCTCGTATTTTTTTTTTGTAATTTCGTGGCTTACTAATGGATTCTGGTGCAATATGTTCGCAACATGTTTGCAATGTAATTTAGATGGGCGAGATGGCCACCTTAATGATTTCCATCATAAACACAATAGACGGTTATATGTAATATTAATATTACTAATTTTATATTAATTACTAGAATATTTAATGTGCATATAATTGTTGTTTTATTAATTACCACATTTAAAATATTCATTTCAATGGTACGATATATATATTACGTTTAAGTGGGTAATAAAATAACAGCGATTTGCAGCATTTCTTATTTTTTATTTAATACATGTTTCGGCTCAGTGGACCTTTTTCAATTATGGTATCTGATACGTGTTAATATTAATTTGTATTTTCTCGTAACTTTAGTCATGGTTTAGAATAACAACTCAGATACCATAATTGAGTAAGTCCCACTGAGTCGAAACATGTATTAAATAAAAAATAACAAATGCATACTAGCGCTGTTCTTTTATTTTTAGTTTTCAATCTAGTATTAATATACGTATATAGCTACAGTATTAGTAAATCGGATTACATTTAATGACAGTAGTAATGCCCGGTTTCTGAAAGAAATTTTGAAGGTAACGTTCACTAACAGGCTCATTAGTTTAACGAATCCATAGGGTTTCTGAATGTGATCTCCAGCACAGACCGTTAATCGAATTAAGACTTTCAGAATCCGTATAAAATATGGGAAACACCTGCGACACTAGCGCTGCCCCAGCGTTAAGTCAAACTAAATAATCGTTTCTATTTGTTCATTCAATCAGTAATTTGCGTTGATCGTGTAAACTTGATTTAATATGGTAATCTGTTTGTCCTTAAGTCTCTTTAATGTAATTAAATAACTGTATGAAACAACAGCGGGCCGTGAGGGTCAGATGTCATTGTAGGAGTCATCGAGAAACAGAGAAATGATAAAAATTTTGTGATTTGAACTTCCAATTGTCAAGGCCAAAAGAAAAATTGGATTTTGTACACAGCCGTGAAGGTTATTGTAAATATAGATGGTGTCCGTAAATATTTTATTATTAGCTTTTTGAACAATGGGTCATAGCCATATGTCGGTTGATGGAATTCATGAAAATATTGAAAAAAATTTTTTTATTAATTAGTAAACATTTATGACAACGCAGGCAACAAAACAGCATTAAAATGTGCTAAAACAAATTTTGAAGCTTTAGATGTAACTGAAGTGGGAAAAGAAAAAGTCACAACCACGTAAAAAGATGATCCACACCAATAAGTACTACTGAAACCAATAGTAGAAGTAAAATATACTTCTGGTTTGAGGAAGAGGAGATTTTGATGAAGATTATAAACAGCGTGTTATATTGAAAAGGAATTCAATGTTATAATTATGCCACCATTACTAGAAACACGAGAAATTAAGAAGAAGGAAAGAGATAAAATAAAGGTACCTCTCTTTCGTCTGATGTTAACCAGTCAGAAAATTCTGTGAAAATTTACAGACCAACTCATCTTCAGTCGACCTTATCGCAAATGCGGAGGTTGACGATATTCAAAACATATTAATTTCATTTGCATTATTAATACACTTGATTGTTTTATCTTAAATGATAATATATTTTCCATGTTATATTTTCACTGATAATAAAGTCAATAGCAAAATTTCTGTAATTTGTGTAGATCTATGTTTTTGTGTTTATATTTTGTACGTAATATAAGGACGTATAGTGATAACGAAAGTTTACGACCCCGAGATTTTTGCAGATTTCTACGCTTTGAAGCCCCCTGATACCAAACAATTCGTTTGTCAAAAATGTCTGTGTGTGGACTACGATAGCGGCCAAGCGGCTAAAACTGTCAACCGCAACCTTTTACCAATATATCTCTTTCTGAGATCTAGTTAGGTTCTCACTGAAACTGGTAGACCGGGTAATAGTTTACTTAAAAGCAAATTTCATATATATTTCCTCAACTACCAGATTTAAATTTCTGAAGAATATAAATGTACTCTGAAACAACTTTAAAAAAATATATATAAAAACTTTCTTTAAATATCTACCGGAAGCGATTCTCCTTCTTTTATCAAAAAATAGTGCCAATATTTCGCAAGCTTTCCTGCTTCAACAGATATACTCAGAATATGAAAGTATTTAAAGTTTGATTTTGAATAATATTTGTATAAAAAAATTTCAATTTTAGGACTGGAAGTAACACTTTTACTTTTATCGGATACCAGCTTTTTGCAAGTACCTCTAAGATTATGCATTCTATACAAGATTTATTAAGAGTACAAAAGTATCTAGATTAGAATCGAAGTAATTTTTGTATAAAAGAAATCGAGTGTTTGAAACTTAGTTTGGAACATCCTTTGTGGTAACCACGCCTAAATTTGTATATATTAAAACAAGTTAATTTATAAACACAGTAACTATGTCTACCATCGATCCTGGTTAGTAGTCAAATTTGAAATGGATTTCGAAAAGCAACGTCTAGACATTGCTGTACACTTACGGACTAAAAAAGGTGAGGCAACTCTTAACATAAAATTTTGTTTTATTTTAGCTGCTATTGCTGGCTATTAAAATTTTACTGAATAGAACATATAACTTCATAACTGTCATAAATACAGCTTTTCGTTAATATTGTTAAAAAAGCAAGAAGAATTGGTAATGCAGAAAATGGAAATTCTATTGGGCAGATTTAGCTACAATGTATCATTAATAAAAATAGAGTGTTTGAAATTAATACGAAATGGAGAGATGAGGGGAATATAAACAGAAATCCAGGATCAGGACGCAGAAGAATTTCAACTTCCGAACGAGATTTGGCTTTAGTGAATGTGTTAAGAGATAATACACATTTTGATCTAATCGAACTGGTCGCAGACGTGTTAAAGAGTTTGAGCTGCGTTGTTATGCAAGAGCACAAAAACCTAAATTAAATGTTGTACACAAAGAAAATCGATTTTGATTTGCTTTACAACATATGGGCCAAAATGAAAATTTTTAGAACACGGCGATCTTCAGCGATAAGAGAACTTTTCAATCTGGTTATCATGGTAAAATTGATGTCTATCGACCCAGAAATACCAGATTCGATGAACCGTATGTGACAGTTTTCGGCTAACTTATGTGGGCCTGGAGAACAAAGTCGTGGACCAGGTGTTTTGTGGCACTTTGAAGAAAGATTAAATAGTACTGAATATATAAGAACTTTAGAAAATATTATGAAGTCTTCAGTCTTCTTACTTTCCGATTGATAGGTATATCTTTCAGCAAAATAACTGCTCATCCATCTACTGACTGAATTGTTTGATGCAAATAATATTCATGTACTTGACTGGCCAAGTTGTAGCCCAGATTTAATTAAACCCAATGAAGAACGTGTGGGGACTATTGACTCGTAATATTCAAAATAGAAATGTTCGACCACAAAATATGCAAGATTTATTGGAAACAATTAATAATGCGTGGGATGATATTTTGGACGAATACTATTTAAGTTTACATAATTCTATGTCGCGAAGTGTAGCAGATATTATAAATTGAGATGGTGGAATGACTAAATATTAATAAAATACTTAAGAAAAAATTTGATTTTGAATAAACTATTGTTAGTCCATTTCCGTCTTGGTTTGTGTTTTTTGACAATAATTAAACTAATTTTTCTGACATCAGTTATTGACGTTTGTTTTTTACAATCCCAGCACTTTAGGCAAATAAACTGTCCCACTTTTTTTTTCCGTAACTGTACATAAATGTACTTGAAGTAGATTAAAATGTGTTTTGGTTTTCTAGGGTTAATTAACTAAAATCTTTCCTTGTTTCCCACCAATTTACTTAAAAATACGTACTGTGTTTTGTCATGGCGAAAGTTGCTATTGAAAGTTGTACAATGCGTTATACCTTAATTATGCAACATATTTTGGGAACTATATGTATTTTAATAATGTAATTATTAATATATTTGCATTACTTAACAGCTTAGGAATTACGCTTCAAGCATCCATTTTCAATTTTAACCCGGCCATTTACTTATTGCTATTTAATTAATTACTTAAGTTCACTGTTATTAAATTAATTTCTTTGTAATCCCTACGGCACTTTGGCTCATTTAATGAAGTAAGAGAATACAACATGTTCTAACGAGAAAGATTTATATTCGATTCGAAGCCGAAGCAGCTACATAAATTAATTAATTAATATAAGTATAAACAGTAGAGAATTTATAAGATACTCCTCCTCTAAGAAGTAAATATACAAATAATCTTTCATTCTTGTAATAACGATCTTCATAAATCGAAGTCAATATAAATTAGAATATCGACTTAACCTATGGTGATTGGTTACATTTTAAATTTCGATTTAATATTTTTGGGGCGCAATTTCTTGTTCTTTTATTTTTAGAAAAATCTTTATTTCAAACTTACAAAGTCACATTTCTTGTTTTGTTTATTTTGTGTTGACTTTCGGGATATATCTCCATGTCTTCTGGTGAAACCATATATACAGAGTGTCCAGAAACTCTCCTGACAAACGAAGACCGGATATTCCTCAGATAATTTTAAGACAATTTAACCCAATTCACCCTAGTCCGAAAATGCTTCCTAAGGGAGCTAGAGCTCTTTGAAGATGGCACCTTGTAATCATTTTCTTTTAATATCTCCCGAACGCTTCTATTTAGAAAAACAAAAACTGGTACGCTTATTTATCCTCCAGAGACCAATCGATTCCATCAATTGCGAATTTATAGTACTGGTCATAGGCGTCCGTTTTGGGCAGGTAAAGGTTATTTCAACGCATAACTTTTTTGTCTTTAACTTTTAAGCATTTGTGACACTAGATTATTAAATTTTCAGGTATTCTAGTACTAAAAGGTATTCTCACTTTAAGTCGGTAGGATACACCGTTTTCTAGAAAAATCGATTTGAAAATTTTTCGTCTTTTCGTCATTAAAATTCAATTTATTATGTACCTACTTATTTTTAGCGACGAAGTTGGCTAGGACTATCAAGGCATGGATGAAAATTAATTTAATAAATCATCTTTTGTTTCAATAAATGCAGCACACAATTCGTAAAAAAAAGTTTGGGAAAAGAAGCAAAAATCAATTTGAAACAAAATTTTAGCTGAAGGTTTTTAAAAACAAAGTATTTATTACAATGGATCGAAACTAACAAAAAAAGAACAGATATCAAAGGTAGATAGATAGTTACAAAAGATGCTCGATGTGATGACCATTAGTCTCTATGCATAAATTTACCCTTTTGCTTAGAGAACGCCGAATTCTTGCAAAAATTCCAAAGTTATTTCTAAATTCGTTGCAAGCATCTTGTATCCTTAGCCAGAGTTGTGCACGATTTTGTATCGGAACGGAATAAATAAATGCTTTTATGTATCCCCAAACACAATAATCGCAAGGATTCAAATCCGGCGACCTTGCTGGCCAAGCAACTGGACCGCCTCTTCCAATCCAATGGTCTTCGCAGTTATTATCTAGAAAGTCTCGTAGCCGTCCTGTAGAAACCATAAGTTTTGCCGAATATTTAAACGCACCTCATCTAACAAATCAGGTAAAATATTTTGCAGGAAATGTAAGTAATCAACACCATTTAAACGAGCAGGTAATTCCACAGGTCCAAGTAGATAATCGTCAACTACTCCAATCCAGACGTTTATGCTAAACCTATGCTGATGCTTAAATTCTTGAACAACGTGGGGATTGTCACCAACGTACGAATAATAGTGTGCATTATATACATTAAAAATTCCATTTTTTGAGAATGAAGCTTCGTCACCAAACAAAATGTACCTGAAAAAATCTTCATCTTGATTTATCTGATTTTGTAACCATCTAGCGAATTCTACACGAGCAGGAAAATCGCCTTCTAGCAGTGCTTGCACCTTTGTTAAATGAAAAGGATATAAATTTTCTTTGTGTAAGATATTTCCTACGGAAGATTTTGAAATTGTGGGGTACATGGCAGGTAGTCTTCGAACGCTAATTTCTGGATTTTCCTCAACTTCCATTAAAATAACATCTTCATGTTCTGCTGTTACATCATTATGTCTACCTGTTTACTTTTTTTTTTGGGACCACTGAACCTGTTTCTCTTAATCGTTGATGAAGAGCTGTAAATGTTGAGTGAGTGGAATGCTGACGATTGGGAAATTTTTCAGCGTATCTACGTTGCGCTGCTCGAGCGTTACACCTCATTTCGCCATAAACTAAATGCATGTCGGCGTATTCTTCATTAGTAAAAACCATTTTTTTTAAATTGAAATCGTTGTGTTTGAATGCTACAAAGTAAAAAATTAAAAGATAAACTTCGCGAACTGACAACAATTTGACAATTAAAACGTAGGTTTTATTTCTGTTGGCAGTTCAGAGCGAACTAGTGCAAAAAATAATAAATTGAATTATAATGACGAAAAAACGAAAAATTTTCAAATCGATTTTTCTAGAAAACGGTGTATCCTACCGACTTAAAGTAAGAGTACCTTTTAGTACTAGAATACCTGAAAATTTAATAATCTAGTGTCACAAATGCTTAAAAGTTAAAGACAAAAAAGTTATGCGTTAAAATAACCGTTAACCTACCCAAAACGGACGCCTATGACCGGTACTAGAAATTCGCAATTGATGGAATCGATTCATCTCTGGAGAATAAATAAGCATACCAGTTTTTGTTTTTCTAAATAGAAGCGTTCGGGATATATTAAAACAAAACTAATTACAAGGCGCCATCTTCAAAGAGGTCTAACTCCCCTAGGAAGCATTTTCGGACTAAGGTGAATTGGGTTAAATTGTCTTAAAATTATCTGAGGAATCTCCGGTCTTCGTTTGTCAGGAGAGTTTCTGGACAACCTGTATATAGTTAATTTTCACTTACCTATCGGCATATAATAGATTTATTTGTTATATTTGTGCTACCTTCATGAGTTGAATTATTGCTCGTTTTTTTTTCTAAATTTATTTCACAAATTTTTAAATAGGGCGCATTGACTTAAACCCGAGGGGGAAACCGCTGAGGGATTATGGTGTACACCCCGTAGGAATTCCAGGAATTATTTGGGATTATTGGAATTATGTGGAATTATTTGGGATTATATCGGATTACATGGGATTATTTGGAATTATATCGGATTACATGGAATTATTTGGAATTATGTGGAATTATGCGGGGTTACTTGGTAGAATTATGACGGATTCCACAGTCATCAGAAAGAATGTTTTTGTATCTATTGTCCTGTATAATCAACAATACTTTAAGTAATCGAATCATCCCTTCAAATTGAACGTCATGTCCATAGTTCTATCACAGTAGTAAAAATCAAATTGAATTTTAACAAATAGTGCCTTTGGTAGTTTGATACTTCCACGAGTGCCGTCTTACGACTCATTACTTGATCATACGATATTTTGCGGGAAATTGCTGATCGTACACTAGTTTGAACCGGTTTGAACCGAGATTTGAACGCATGCGCCTTCCATTCGGCATTTTATTTATACAAGTCAGTGTAATGCGGTGTGATGTGATATTCTAGGATGTTATGCTGTTTATTTTTGCTGCCACTGAGTTATTGCACAGATAATCTTGAGGATAATTTTTACAGCTGAAATCAAGGTATGATCCTCACTTGAAATCTATTACGAAGTCCAAGAGAGTAATTGTAATTTGTAAGTGCCCGTTGTTTTTCTTTAGATGGAAGTTTCACAAACAGAGGCTGAGTGCTTCACCGAAGTTGAAAATAAGCTAAATATTTCCGTGCCTGTGTGCATAAAAAATCTTTTAAGAATCAATGGATTTACTAACGCACAATTACTTGCTCAAGTCACAAATGATGGCATCTTGGAGATGGAGAAATTTATGACCGAGACAGTACCAACATTAATTCCCAAGGAGGAATATGAATCGTATTTTGGGATATTTTCGAAAAAATCAGAAAATTTCAAACTTATACAAGGTCACAGAAGATTAATTACCATACTTTCCAGACATTTCAAAAGAAACGTTCTACAACAATCTAAAACGCAAGATAAATCCCTTGCACCAATTTGGTGCACTGGAACTTTAGGTTAGCGAAGATATCGGCCGAGACCTCGGTTAATCTATAGTATAGTATATGTACAGTAGAACCCAGATTATCCAAACAATTTTCTTATATGTTAATCGTACTCCATATTATCCGACACCTGATTCTTAATTTTATGTGAATTTTTTAACAAAATCGGTGTGAATATTGTCGAAAGTTATTTTTCTAGTGTGCTATTCATTTCGCTATTACTCCATTTCCGTCTAGTGCATCGAGGTTAGTAAAAATGCCAAATTTAAAAAAACGGTAGAATAATTATTATTTAGAAAAAGATACCAAACCTTTCTCTAACATTCATTTATGATTTTATATATATATATACCGTAGTCGACATATTTCAATTTTTGATACGAAAGTAGAAAGAGGAAAAGAGCGCGACGAAATAAACTAAAGATAATCATAAGCGAGGCTGCCAAGACAGTACACTCGATAAACGTTTCCTATGAAATGTAAGGCGTGAGGGTCCCCCGGCACTGCGTTGCTCTCCCACCACCATTAGCAAGCAGGCATCGCTGCATATTATAAGCTCATATTCTGCATGGGATAGAAGTATAAACCGAAATTAAAATTTTACGACTACGGTATACCTATTTTGATTATTGGAGCACGATTCGATTCGCATTAACTCGGATTATAGAAGTGCTACTCTACTTGTGGTTCTTGAGGATGAAGGAGTATTATGAACGGATTTCAGAATAAAGTTTTGCTTTACTTTTAGGGACAAGTCGACAGGCAAGTACTACATTAGTGGGTGCATCAGGCTCACAATCGGTAGTTACCGACGAGATCGCTACAAATCTCCCAGAAGAAACTTCTCATGTTTCACGTACTATAAGTAACTGGATTAAACATAAGTGCATCAGCCACGACCAATGGTACTTTTTTAAAAAAAAAAATTTTTAAATATTTTTCGAAACCAAATATGGAATACGAAATGAGTTATATTGCGTTATGAGATGCTACTGTAAAAGTTCCTATAAAATTCAAAAATATGCGCAACAGCCAGGCCATTCTAAAAAATGGATTTTTGGAAATATTTACAAGCATTTATCTGGACATATAAGTGCTTATTCTGCACCTGGTTCCGTATCTAAGACCACCGACACACAAAAATCAACGTCAAGCCCATCTTTGATCTGTGATCCAAAGAAAAAAAGTAAGAATAAAGATATTAAGTGGTTTTTTAATCAGATTTCTTGCTCTGAAACGAATACTTCTATAGAACATGCTGAAAAAGGTAATCCAGCTCATCATGTGATAACTTCGTTACAAAATTCGGAAGATGATAAGGCAAAAAATGTTGGGAAAGCCTGCAAAGCAATAACTATAATTAGCAATACTCTCATTGTTCCTTCGTTCAGTAATGATATCAAACAACAAGAACATCGAAACAATATTGAAAGTCGTATTGCTAGCTCGATTGTTAGTGATAATTCTTTTGAAGAAAAGGAACCAGGTGAACCAGAAGCCTCATGCTCGACATGGAAATCTTCCGATCGTGTAGAAAATCGAGACAGGGAAAATAAATCCCATCACAGACCCATCACTCAGTGGTCATTATTAAGTGTAATTGAGTGTAATAAATTTTACGCTGTTTTTTATGATGAACGGTGGTATGTAGGTCAAATTATTGAAATTATCAATGATACAATTTTTAAAATTAATTTTTTAACACGAGGATGGACGCAAAATAAAATGTTTACTTTGCCAAAAATTAAACAAGACGTTGCTACGGTTGATCTCAAACATTTTTTTACGGCCCTGTTAAATTTGCCACCGAAATGGAAGCTTTTCATTTAGATGAAATCACATACGCCGAAATTTATAAAAAATATGATAATATTAAATCTGAGATTAAATTCTGTGTTAAAGACTAATTATTATTATTTAATTCGGTTTTTTTTTTTTTTCACGAATATTTAAGTTTATGAATTTTACTTTTGCTGTGTTTATATGTTTTCCTTAAGTAGTGTATAAATAAAACAAATCTTTCTCGTAAGGCTGGTGTTGTGTATATTCAACCTTCGATTGAACCTTAATTTACCATTAAAACGTGCACAAAATCCTCAGAACTCGTGAAACATATAAAGAAATAATTAGGGATTATTTGGGATTATTGGGATTACATGGGATTATTTGGAATTATTTGGAATTATTTGGAATTATTTGGAATTATTTGGAATTATTTGGAATTATTAGGAATTATTTGGAATTGTGTGGAATTATATTGGATTATGTGGAATTATTTACATATGGTGGGATTATGGTGTACGCTTTTGAGTCAGCGGTTTCCCCCTCGCTTAAACCTCAATTCTTTTATGCTCTATATCTTTGTATGTACTGTCTACTGAAACAACCTACTTCCGCTAATTTTGCAATATGAATGATGATGGTTAATTCTATTTTGTTGTGAATTATATAACAAAAATGAAAATTAATGTTGTATTGGTGATTTCCCAATAAATTGATTTTTAAAATATATAGGGTGAGTCTCTGTGATAAGTTGGGTTCGAAAATCAGGCTTACGTTCCAGGGCTGGACTTAAATAAATAATGTAATTCGATATTGGGCACAGAAATACCAGTAATACAATAATAAGTAACAAGTTGAACATTATGCTTGTAATGCTCTAATGTACATATTATACGAATTTTTAAAACTTAGGTTCGTCAATTACCATCAATAAAGATGTTTACCACTTACGATATGTATATATAAAATTAGTTGCATCTATCGCAGCGAATGTAGAACCCATGGAAGGGCGGCCTTTTGCGCCGAAAGCATTTTAGTTAAATCATAAGCGCTGTGTGCGATGGGTCGATCTATTGTTTACTTTAATTACATACATGTGTTCTATTGCATAAATAGGTTCCGCCCACATCCGTTGCAAGATATAGCTGATAGATAGATGAGAGACTTGTCTGCACTAGAATTCGACAGTAGTTAGTTTTGATGCAAAATTTGCATTGTATTACTATGAAAACCTGCGTAGTAGAACATGTGTCGTCGGATACACATAAAGCACGTAAAGCTGGTTCTGCAACTGCATATGAACAGCTGAAAGTACTTAATTAGGATCCACTTAATGTGCTGAAAGCGTTTCACATTCCATGGAATACGGTGAGTCATCCATAGTTTACTCGTTTCCTCCAAACTTTTGCTGACAGTAAATATAGTAACTTGCGTGTGCCTAAGGAATCCATCTTCAGAAACTATATTTTGTCCAAACTGTCAATGACATGATAAAATAAATGATAAACATAATTTGGGTGTCAGTAGACGAAACTACTGACGTTAAAAGATGCAATATTGCAAATGTTTTGGTTGATGGTCAGCAATGTCTAAACATCTACTCGCATGTGAGAGACTCGAAGGAACTAATGCAGAATCCATATCATATAACATAACTGCGTGTTTGAAAAAGCTATGAGATGAAAAGCACGACAAACGTAAGGAAAAAGTACTACTATTTAAAATGTCAAACACAAAATTGAAACAGTTCTAAATAGCAATCCAGAAATTCGTACTGTACGCCAAATTGTTAACTTGTTTAATGGTAAAGTATATTTACGTCATATTAAACTTCATTTTTTTTTGATTATCCGTTGTGAAAATTTAATTTTAGTTGCAATGTAATACTGAGAAGTTTGATTGAACGCCAATTAGTATCTTATATCGATTAAAGTGCACGAAAACTTTCGTACTTTTTTTGAGTGCTAATATTATCTAGGTACCAGTACCTGCTGTATTATCTGTTTTTCTTCTTTATTAATAACACTTGTATTATTTTCAATATCAAATTTAAATTGTCTATATGCAGGGACAATATTTAAAATTTTGAGCTTTTAGATAAATCTTAAAATTTGTACATATTATATAATCGTAAACTGATTCCATTTAATTAATAATAATTAATTTATACTGGAAAAACTTTTTACGACTCCCACTGATGCATTTAATCCATTATTAATTTTTATATAAATCACAAATGTTTTAGTAGAATAGGACGATAGTTTTGTCGAGCTCCATACTTGCTTCCGTTTGCGGATAGGAGGATCATGTAAAACATGACTTACCAATTTAAATGAATCACGACGCAGTCTTGTAAACCACTTTCAGTGTTGTAAAATACTATTTTCAGTTACATCAAAAAAAAATTTTACAGCACAAACATGGGCATATATCAATTTTTGGAAATGCAAATTTCTTATTATACAGGCTGGTTCATCTGGAACTGAATTGATCGATTGCGGAGAAACTGTAGCTAGGAATGATCTGAAACTTTGAAACAATACTAAAGTCGATGGGGGCCATTCGACTAAAATATTTTCAAGATGACAGCACTCCAGGCTATACCGGAAGTAGACACCAACTTCCTAATTTTAAATAGAATATACTGTATATTGTCAGGCTTTTAGATTCTAGGTAAAATTCCAAATATATTTCATATATAATGTCATATATCTAAGTGTAACCCTTTTTGACTTATTGAAATTCTTATGTTAAACTTGACGTTTGCAGACAGAAAATCAATAGCACTTTTTCCATATACAAATGAATTTATTATTGAATTTGAAGGAAATTCTCTGAAATAGATGGTCTAATTAAATACTATTTCTATAAAATTGTTACAATTATTAATACAGAGTGTGCGAATTATACTTTATTACATTCCCCATAAATAATAAATATATTTAAATAATAATCGTTTGTATAATTTCAGCGCCCCGGCATAACTTTTCTTCAACGAATGACAATTTATAATTTTGTAAACACTGTCATGGCTAACTATTGAAAAAAGAACTAATGCAAAGAGTATGTATTGTAGAAGATAAAAACACTAACTTGCCAATATTTCGAAAACTACCAATTTTTATAATAGACATATTTATACAAATCCCTATTTTTAATGCAGAATAAGATAAAATTATAAAAGTTGCCGCTTCTCATTCAAAAAAAAAATTGTCTTTTGGCAATTTTTCCAAATTCGTTTTCAGGCGTATAATTCGCACACTCTGTTTTAATAATTGTAACAATTTTATACAAATAGTATTTAATTAGACCATCTATTTGAGAGAATTTACATCAAATTAAATAATAAATTCATTTTTTCTGTGACGGGAAAAAAGTTGACATTTTATCCTTCTTGACAGGTAATAAAATGTCACTTTTTCAACCCGGGCAAAAAATAAGTACTCTTTTTCCGGGGGAAAAAGTGCTCACTTCTTGCCCGCTTAAATTGACAGATATTTGATTATTTCACAGGTTTCCATTAGCAACGCAGGTGTAATGTCACTTGAAATGTCACATCGATTGATTTTCTGACTTTAATATATAGTATTTACGTGTTTTTTTAATATTAAATCGTCGTTTTTCCCATCACAGAAAAAAATAGTGTACTATAGGTACACGGGGAAAAAATTAGATTTTAGCTCTCGGTAAACCTTACCTCGAGCTAAAATCTAATACTTTTTTCCCTTGTATAATAAATAACTATTTTATATGAAAAAAGTGCTATTGATTTTCTGCCTGCAAACGTCAAATTTAACATAAGAATTTCAATAAGTCAAAAAGAGTTACACTTAGATATATGACATTATACATGAAAGATATTTATACAGGCTATTCTATTTAAAATTAGGAAGTTGATGCTTACTTCCGGCATAGCCCGACGTGCCGCCATCTTGAAAATATTTTAGGCGAACGATCTCCATCGACTTTAGTATAGTGTTAAAATTTCAGATCATTCCTAGCTATAGTTTTTCCACAATCGATCGATTCAGTTCCCGGTGAACCACCCTGTATAATATGCGATAGTTATATATCAGAAAATGAAATGCGTTTGAAATGACTATTTGATTCCATTTCAAGGTAGGGATATCTTCACACCTTGTGAATTAATATTTTATTTATTATCTAATAAATAATGCAAGACTTTCTTATACTTATATGCGTTCAGAATTTTTGAAACAAAAGTTGTCAATATTTAAATATTAAGTACTTTCATTTTCGTAATAAAATAAAACTTTGAGTAAAAGTGTTATTTCCGGTCCGTTTCTTATCCAAAATTATTCCAACTGCAACTCTATTACTATTGCACTAATAATTAATCGATATAAAATTAAAAATTTATATTTCCAAGAAACTGGTAATAGATAAGCGCAAAAGTGCTACTTCCGGTCCTAATTATAAATTATTCAACAACAAACTTTGAACATTTTATAACATGTGTGTCTAGAGAGCATGAATTGGGAAATATTCGTAACAAACTATAGTTCGATAAGACTAAAAGATGTACTTCCGGTAGAATTTTTTTTACTCAAATGTTTCTCAAATTCACTTTTCTAATCTTAGGAATTAGTCTAAACTTGGTAATTGAAGAGATAGTGGTAAAATTTGAATTTTTAACTGAAGTAAACTACTACTTCCGGTCTACCGATTTAAGTGAAAATCTAATGAGATCTCAAGAACAAAATAATATTCGAAAATGGAAAGTGTAATACTGATAGCTTTAGCCGTTTGGTTAGTATCGTGGTCACGCACACATATACACAGAGACAGAGAGAGATTTTTGAAAATCCACTATTTCGGTATCAGGGTACTCAAAAACGTGGGCATCTGTAAAAATTTTGATGTCAAAACCACAATACTGCCTTACACTACGTATAAGAAAGTAAAATGGAAACAGACATAATAGAAGAGGGTTCATTACCGCAAAGAGAAGGCAAATTATGTCATTAGGAATATAGATTTCTGGGGGCCGTTTTTGTCCATTAACAACCGCTGATTAGAATCACTTTATACATTTATTTTGAATTATACAAAGTGTTTCATTGCCAATCATCATTACAGTTTCTTAAACAACAGCTTGTACATTATTATATTTCCACAACGCCTCTACAATTCTGACACACGACTTTCTTATACGTATGTGCGTTGCAAACTATATAATTTTAAGAATTTTTTTATAAAAAATTTATTCACAATCCTATTCTAAGTACTTTCATTCTCTTAATAAATCGCTATAGAATGCATATTTTGCAAGATATTATCAAAAAAGTGTTACTCGCTAAGAGTAAAAGTGCTACTTCCGGTCCGAATTTTGAAATTTCATATATGCAAAAATATTGCAAATCCAGTTCCAAATACTTTTGTACTCTTGATAAATATATATAGAATGCATAACGTACGACATATTTGCAAAAACTTGCTGTTAGATAAGAGTAAAAGTGGTACTTCCGGTCTCAATTTTGAAAATTCTTTTATACAAACGATATTGAAAATTATGTTTTAAATACTTTTATACTCGTAACGTACTTGTCTAAAAAGCATGACTTGCGAGATATTCGCAAAAAACTGATTTTCGATAAGAGTAAAAGACCTACTTCCGGTTGGAATTTCGAAAAACTTTTTTAAGACCATTTGTCTCGAACTTAATTTTAAGTACATTTCAATTCTTTATAAATTTGTTTAAACTTAGTAGTTGACGAAATATTAACAAAATTCCATTTTTTCACTGAAGTAAACTGCTACTTCCGGTCTACCGATTTTACCGAAAAAGTAATCAGATCTCAAGAGGAAGATTATACACGTAAATACAAAATTTGGAATTGATAGCTATAGCGGTTTTGACCGCTATCGTGGTCGCAGACAGACACACAGACTGACACACACACACAGACATTTTTTAAAAACCACTTTTTCGGTATCAGGGGACTTCAAAACGTGGACATTTGCAAAAATCTCGAGGTCGAAAATTTTCATCGGTTAAGAAAGTAACAAAAAGTAATAAGGTACTATACGCCTACGCCAATGTTTTCAGTTTATTACAGTTCTTCTGAGAAAAAATTAATCACTGCAGTTTATAAAATAATAATAGTATGGGATAAAGTTATGAGTACAGCATGCATTGATTGGATACGGGGTAATAGATATGGAATAGAATGGAAATCAAACGGATATTTGCAGAGAAAGTCCATAATTTTGACGTCCGCACAAGTTATATTCAATTCAAAAGACACAATCTAAAATGCAGCACATATAAAAAAACATGAAGAAAAATAAGTTATAGATAGAAATAGTACTCATATAAAAAAATTTAGATATGAGTGAAATTTGAATATATCCCTGGTTTTGGACTTAACATAAACACTTACAAAAAGCGTTAGTGTTTATTTGGTTTATATTCAATGTTACCGTGTGCGAAATAAAGTATAAGTACCAAAATCGTCAAATGATTAAGATATTTTTCAATTATTTTCTAAATCTTGGTAAAAAAAATAACCTTAGAGATATTACCTACCTTAGATAAACAGTTAATAAAAACAGGAAAAAGAGTGCTATAATACGAAAATCAAATACATATAACGAAAACTAATGTTTATCAAGCTTTTATACGTATCATCAGTTGTTATTAAACGATTTTTTTCCTACTTGCATAACTTATTAATTATTGCAAAACAGAGAAAGTAGTAAGTACTCTTCCATTCACTTTTACAAATATATTCTTTAATGAATCATGCCTCTTTATTGCAAAAATTCCCCCTTACGTAGGGTATGGGAAGAAGGGTGATTTTGTACATTTATAATAAGATGATAAATTTTAAAAATATTAAATTATTGTAAATAATTCTAATTATATGTATTATAAGTAAACAAATAAGTTGGACGTACTGTAAAGTTTATGTTATTCAAAATTTTATCAAACTTGCAAAATCTTCCCTATAAAAATAGAAATGTATCATATTTGTTTAGTTCTTATGCTTCTGGCTGTTTAACTTTATTAATTGGGATTAAGATTTTTCGCTAACTGCTAAACGTTCTAAACACAAAAATTAAGATTGTTTTCATTTCTATTACACACTCCAATCAATAAATGCATCGGAACGCGTCTAACAATAATACTTCGATTATTGTTCTCGTAACTTCACTGAATTCTTGTGCTGACAACAGCTTTTATGGTATTAGACGTTTTTCCCAATCTCTGGATTTGCTGGGTCGTGGTACGTTCCAGAAATTTAAAGTATCTTTAATCCAACTGATAATAAAAAAGTATAAGTTCTCGTACCAAGGTTACGTACAAAAACGTATAAAGTGTACGGTGGTATTGCAGATTTTATGAGACATTTTTTAAATTTTATTATCGTAAAAGTTTTAATATCAGTTCAAAGCGGATATATGTCACAGCACAGCATAGTAAGAAGACAAAAGACACGAGCAAAGTAAATATTTCGCTTCTACCTCGAATAATCTTTTGTTGATTGAAATATACCTATATAGGTACACGGCATGTGCGATACTTAAATTGATTTCTTGACATTTCATATCTGCCGGTAAGATGTGAAGTTTATATATACCTATAGTATATTTATATTTCAATATACAGGGTGTTCCTAAATATCATGGACATAAGGAAGGGGGTAACTATTTGGTTTATTTTGTGCCTAAAATTTCATATAAACATAGGTCTGCAAACGCATCGTTACCAATATGCAGGGTGTTGAAATTTCAAGAATTTTTCACTTTTTACTGTATAGCTCCTGCAGTTTTTGAGATATTTTGTTCAAATTTGGAAGGTAGGTTACGCTATAAGGCCTGCATCATTAGCCATGCCAAATGATTATGTAAATCTACAGGGTAATAATTTTTTCGGGGTCATGCCCTCTTTTCTCACCCTGAACTTTTTTGCGATGCGCCACTGCTAGATTCTAAAATACGCAATAAATTTTCTGTACTAAATACTAATGATGCAGGTAAACCACGTACTGTTAGAACACCACAGATCGAAGAGGTTCACAGAAAAATCAGTGAACATTTAAATATTAGTCATCAAGTGGTTTGGCGTATTCTACGTGTTTCCCTGCTATACCCTTACCACATTCAGAGAGTGCAGGCTCTTCTTCCCCGAGACTTCCCTTTAAGGTTTGATTTCTGCCAATGGTACCTTAATAAGCTAGCAGTAGACCGTATTTTTGATTGTAAAATCCTTTTTACCGATGAAGCGAATTTTTCAAGGACTTCAATTATGAATTTCCACAACAACCACACGTGGGCAGATGACAATCCACATGAAATTGTAGAAACGCATTTTCAAGAACAGTTCTCATTAAATGTATGGGGTGGTATAATTGGAGATAATTTGATTGGTCCTTGTTTTTTGCCTGGTCGACTTACTGGTCAGTCATACAGGCTGTTTTTGCAGAATGAATTGCATTTATTACTTGAAGACTTGCCCCTTTTACTTAGAAATCAAATGTGGTATATGCACGATGGCGCCCCATCACATTTTTCTATTTTGGCTCGGGAGTATTTAAATGAAGTATATGAGAATAGGTGGATAGGACGAGGTGGACCTCAGCCATGGCCCCCTAGGTCCCCTGACTTAAATAGTCTAGATTTTTTTTTGTGGGGACATCTCAAATCTCTAGTGTATACAACACCTGTGAATACTGTTGATGACTTACAAAATCGAATAATCGATGGATTTGAAACGATAAGAAATACTCCAGGAGTATTTGAGAGAGTGCGAGCATCAATGAGAAGAAGAGCGGACGCCTGTATAATGGTTGAAGGAGGACACTTTCAACAATTGTTGTAGCTTAGTTTCATTGTCATTGTTATTACTTAGGGTTTTTATTGTTATTAGTTATGTTACTTTGTATTGTAATAAAACAATGCTACGAAAACCGGGTCATCCTATTTTTTAACAGGTAGTAGCACCTTAACTCTTAAAATTAATTAACTCAAGTGATTATCTGAATAAAGCCAGAGCCTGCTAGACCATTTTAAAAAATTTAATTTTCTCTGGCGAATTACAGAAAATTGTTTTCTATTTTTTTTCTCGATAACGGTCAGAGATAAGAAAAAATACAAGAGATCAAAAAGTGTCTAAACAAGACAGAAAATTTATTGCGTATTTTAGAATCTAGCAGTGGCGCATCGCAAAAAAGTTCAGGGTGAGAAAAGAGGGCATGACCCCGAAAAAATTATTACCCTGTAGATTTACATAATCATTTGGCATGGCTAATGATGCAGGCCTTATAGCGTAACCTACCTTCCAAATTTGAACAAAATATCTCAAAAACTGCAGGAGCTATACAGTAAAAAGTGAAAAATTCTTGAAATTTCAACACCCTGCATATTGGTAACGAAGCGTTTGCAGACCTATGTTTATATGAAATTTTAGGTACAAAATAAACCAAATTGTTACCCCCTTCCTTATGTACATGATATTTAGGAACACCCTGTATATAGATGCAAAAATGAAAATTGGTTTGAAATTAATATAGAGTTAACAAACTATGAAACTACTCAAGTTAAATAGAACTATTAAAACTTAACAGTATAATTAAAACTAATTCGTTGTGGTCTTTTATAAACGCCATGTTAGGAAGTAGGCATTTATGTCGAAATTAATTAAAATATAACTGTATAGGTTTATGAAAGGAAATTGATTTGTGGATGTTTAAAAAACAAGTACAATGCGAATAATTAGGGTGGGATAGATAATAAAAGTATTAACGACTTATTTTGAGAATGTTTAAAAGTGCATCGAACATGTCTGGGCATAGAGATGTCAAGATAAATGAACTTACTCGCACAGGCGCCCCAAACATTAAAACAACCAGCGACGTATTCGGCGTAACATCAGTGTTGCCAACCCTACCGATTTATAGGTAGATCTACCGATTTAGAAAGTAATTTACCGATATGCCGATTTGGCATTTCATTTACCGATTTTTAGGATATCTTAAATTTCAGTCAGATATTTAAGATTAAAAGAGATCGAGGGAGGTATTTTTTTGTAAAATAGTAAATTGAGGAATTTTTCCATATTTAAAAAATTATTAATGATAATATTTCAATACTGTATATATAAGACGGCTTATATGTTGTTATCTTAGTGTGGAAGATTTTGTTTAGATTTTTATATAGAAACGTGTAGGCAAATTATTCAGTGATTTCTATTAAAAGGAAATATAATAACATCATTTAATTAATTAATCCTAGAATTGTAAAACATGGTTCAATAAGTTCTATTACTCAAGTGTCCCTTTTGTATCCTAACTTAAAATATGATATTACAAGCACTTGATTCTGAGTGGCGGTTATTGAGAAATATCGACGAAATTCAGTCATTTCCAGATAATGCTGCAGAATTTTGGCGAGAAGTTAAGAAACAGAAGCTTGGTGATGGGTCTTTAATGTTTTAAGTTCTTTGGCTTTTAACATACTAACTTTCCCGACTTCTCGACTAATGTAAAAAGAGTATTCTTTTCTATAAACTTAATGAAAACCATGCAACGGAACAAATTAAACACAGAATCTATAATAGAATTGTTACAATAATGGTTGCTACAATTTTCCTGTTGATAAAAAATTATTGACTCATATGAACAAACAAAATTTGTATACTTCATCAAGCGAACATTAGTTTATTTAGAGTTGATTTGTTTTTTCAATTCTTATTTTCTTTTTGCATTTGTTTTTAATTAAAACTATTTTTTTCTGTAACAATGTTTGCCTCCATATTTCCAACCTACTGATTTTGAAATTAGTTTTCAACAGTCGACAGAACTGTTATTCTACTACTTATTGCCACTTTATTACTTTAGTCCTTTTTTGGTAAATATGAGAAATTTTATTGATTTAGTTCCTTTTATGATTGGTTTGGATGTAAACTTGATATCATTGTGTAAAGAACAAACTATGAAATCTGTAGCATCTTTTAAAAATTTTAGAAATTATTACAATATCCACTTCAATTGTTGAGCAGTGTAATATAAATTAAAAATTTTAAAGCTAAATTTTTCAACAACAGTGGACTCGTTTTGAAGTCCCCTGATTCCGAAAAAGTGGTTTTTAAACAAATGTCTCTCTGTGTGTATATATCAGTGTGGCTGTGTGTTACCACGATAGTGGTCAAACCGCTATAGATATCAATTCCAAATTTTGTATTTGATAGAATGAAAAATCGAATTTTGCCAACATTTCCTCAACTTCTAAGTTTAAACAAATTTATAAAGAATTCATATGTACTTTTAAAATTGAAAACAATTTTATTTAAAAAGTTTTTGGAAATTCCTACCGGAAGTAGGTCTTTTACTCCTATCGAAAATCAGTAAAAAAAAAATATATTTCAATATTCAATTTCAAAATTTTAGACAGGCATGTTACGAATATAAAAGTATTTAAAACATAATTTTCAAGATCTTTTGTATAAAGAAAATTTCAAAATTCAGACCGGAATTGCCACTTTTACTCTTATCGAATAGCGACTTTTTGTAAATATGTCGTTAATTATGCATTCTATATATATTTATCAAGAGTACAAATGTATGTATTTATTGCTAGATTTGGAATATTTTTTGTATAAATGAAATTTCAAAATTCGGACCGAAAGTAACACTTTTACTCTTAGGGAGTAGCACTTTTTTTCGAATATCTTGCAAAGTATGCATTCTATAACGATTTATTAAGAGAATAGAAGTACTTAGATTAGGATTTTGAATAATTTTTGTGAAAAAAATTCTTAAAATTGTACAGTTTGAAACGCTCAGTCGTATAATAAAATCGTGTGGTGGCCACACCTCATTTTTTCAATATCTATAACTGCTCTTCTTGTCAGGATATATACCCTGTGCATCTTCTGCATTTATTCTACGATATCTTCTTGTTCTTATCTACTTTTTAAAAATATACTTTTGTCTTTATTACTAATTGTCGTATTTGAAAACATTTCATGCAATTCCACTTGTTATATTTCAAACTGAGAAATATTAAGCATGCCTAATAATTTCGGAAGTTATTCTAGTGAAAAAACTGCTTGCATTACATTAATTAGTGTCAATTTTTGAAATATATCTTGAGTATGATTTTTCTAAAATGCATATCCTATTCTATTAAACTAAAATTGCTTGGGAAGAATTGATTGGCGGTTGTATATTATTGACATTTGAATTAACGAATGAATGGATAAAATCGACAGGACAAAAAACAGGCATAAAGTCGATGAATTGATATAGTACAACACTTTGTAAAAGTCAAGTTATTTCTACTACAATGCTTTGCATATTTCGTTTTAAGCAACGATTTTTCATGGTCTTGATGCTTATCGGAGGCTGTACTCTACGAAGATACCTCACAGCAGCCACAAACATGTACAAGCGCGTTCGAATAAATAGGTAATACATCAACATACAATATGCATGTGTGCCGATTCTAATTTACATACCGCATTGAATCGTAAGCATGTAATGACATATTATTTTCAAACAGCGAGTGGGAACGAGATTTTGCTGGAAGCAAGGTGGTCGTGCGTATTGAACCAGTCTCTGTATATGTATCAGCAAAACGCAATGTGTTTGCATTTAAATGTCCCGATATGTAGATTTTCAATATGGTAATGCTTTATTTGCATTACGTAATAGAAATACGCTTAATTCAGAAAGTTAGTAAATTATTTTTACGGTAGGTATTCATTTATATGGCATAGTTATGTGCTAACTACGGTATATGACATATACTTTAAAGCTAACATTAACTAGCTATAAGCAGTAGTAACTATAATATAAAACAAGTTCTATAAGGCGCATTAATTTGTCGCATAAGTTTGAGATCAGAAAAAGAACCAACATTAAATGGTAACTGCGACAAAATGGCGTTTGATATGCGTAGCGTAACTCCCAAGGAACTCAATCCAATAGGTGGGAAATATGTTATGATACAATTTTGCAAAATTTTGCTTATCCACACATTCGACATTACGTTTATTTTTAATAAATTTTTGTTTCTAAACGAACTTGTAAACCAAAAATAATTATAACAAAACGTATAAAGCCACGCAAAAGATTTTTTGATTTAAAGAAATATACATACTTTGTTTTCAACAAATAATTCCATTTAATGATAATAACATTAATAATTTGTTTCAAACATAATGTATACCGCATGTGTCAAATATCATTAGGTATAGGGATTCAGTGTTTACGTGCTCTTTATACGTATACAAGTAACACGTGGCAACGTGGCACCCCTACTGTCCGTCACCAATCCCGGCAACATACGACATCACAACGATTTTCTCCGATCTTTCCACTTCTCCCCACCAGATTTTACATTCAATGTTTAGCTGCGAGCACGTTGCGATCTAGTCTGCAATAAAAGCCGTCTTATTACTGGAACGGGAAACATTAAATGGCCGCGGCGATCTCCAGATCTAGTAGTTTATTATTATTTTCAGAATCCTTTTTTATTTACCTTATTAGTGTTATTTTTTAATTTTATTAGAATTACGCTTTTGTTTGTGTCATGCAGCGTGAACGCAGTTAATAATTCCCTGCATTTACAGAAAGGAAAAAGAAAAACAAATCCTTGCAACTCGTAAATATTATTTCTGAACGCATTACAGACACCCAAGTCAGTGGTCCAATAGTTACTGCTAAGCTAACTTGTATTTTCGAGCATGTATCGGTCGCGCTGGCATTGGAAAGGAAAGTAGGGGTGCCACGTTGTCACGTATTGCATGAATTGATCGCCTATGGCTAATGAAAATTGACACATGCTGTATATTGTTTGAAAAACGTCAAAATATGAATATACATATTGCTATGGTTCGCAAAATATCAAAATTAAATTTGATGATAGAAATTTAAAGTTTTATTTTTAAGAACCTTCAGTTATACTGTTAGATATGTTTATTAGTGTGCGATAAGGGCACTTTATTTAGTACACTGTGCACATGAAAATTATAGAAATATTGAAACTGTATATTTGTTATGTTAAAAGAATTTTATTTACAGGAAACTCTGTATAATCAGCACGGATATTGAGATGGTAATATATAACACTCTGTATATCTCTTAAATAACATGAAATTGATATTAACTCTTAATGCAAGGCAATAATTTTGATTTTTAAGATGGTCACAGACAGGCATTTATGTGGGTAGTAAAGTTTGTCTAACTAATAGGTTAGCTTAGTTCATTTACTAGTATATTTATCTAAGCTAAATCTATTTCTAAATAATGAAGTGTGGCCACCACACGACTTTCTTATACGTATGAGCATTTCAAATTATACAAAATTGTTTTAAATAGTTTTATCATTTTAGAAAAATAAGCCTGTGATTAAGTGTGTAACTTAAAATAAAGATTATTCAAAATCCTACTATAAGTATTTCTATTTTCTTAATAAATCTCTATAGAATGCATACTTTACAAGATATTCGCCAGAAAGTGGTAATCGCTAAAAGTAAAAGTGTTACTTCCGGTCCGAATTTTGAAAATTTCTTTATAAAAAAGGCATTAAAAATTAAGTTCTAAATACTGAATATTCCAAATTCAGCTCTAAATACTTTTGTACTCTTGACCTGTCAAAAAAGCATGATTTGCAAAATATTCACAAAAAACTGATTTTCGATTAGAGTAAAAGACCTACTTCCGGTAGGAATTTCGAAAAACTTTTTTAATAAAATTCTTCTCAAATTTAATTTTGAGCACATATGGATTTTTTATTAATTTGCTAAAACTTAGTAGTTGACAAAATACTGGCAAAATGCGATTTTTTCACTGAAGAAAACTACTACTTCCGTTCTGCCGATTTTAGTGAAAGTCTAATTAGATGTGAAGAGGGAGATTATACTCGTAAATACCAAATTTGGAATTTATAGTTACAACGGTTTGACCACTATCGTGGTCACACATACACACTGACAGACAGACAGACAGAGAGACATTTTTAAAAACCACTTTTTTGGTATCAGGGGACTTCAAAACGTGAACATCTGCAACAATCTCGAGGTCGAAAATTTTCGTCATCACAATACTTCCTTATACTACGTATAAGAAAGTAAAAAATGACTTTCATACAAAAACGTGTCATGTAATTTTAATCCAGTTTTCTGCACATGCAGTTAGTAATTGTAAAAAAATAAAACATGCTTCTATTAGCACCTCTGATTGTAAACAATACTCCAAAAAATTTTGTACATCTAATACGTCGTTTTCGAGAAATATAACTTTATACAAACATTGAATTTTTCAGAAAAATGGGAATAAGTCAAAAACTTTAGATGGCCTATACCATCTTATTACTTTTTGACTAAAAATTATACGGGGAATACAAAAATGCAATAATATATGGGGTGTTCCATTTAAAAAACTATAACTATGGTCAGCCACCAAGTTATGGAACACTCTGTATAATACGAAATATTTTTAAAATGTGCTGCTAATAAGCAGCTATTTCCAGGGAAAAAACCCTTCAAAATATCTTGACTCATAAAGGCATAATCGGCCTTACCGGCGGAGATGACTCACCCTGTACATAAGTAATGCAATATTAAATTATATTTTGTAACTTTCGTCACGGTTTCATGATGTTTTCAAGATTTCTTATGTCACAAATTGTTCTTTCATTCATACTATCACAATGTGAGTTTAAATGATTATCATAATAAATGTAAGAAATACATCAATTAAATACAGATTTTAAAATGAGAATACTTGAAATTCAAAAATGGAATACGTATTTACCAAGACAATTCGTAATTATAAATTTGTCTTCCTGTATAACCGTTAGCCGTCTAAACGATTGTGAATAATGAACGAGCTATTTACACAGAAAACCTCGCAAGTTACTGCGGGCAACTATGGAGTCACACTGACGATGATTGATGTCATTCTGATCAGACATTTTGGCGACTTCCCATAGAAACACATCTTTTGTGACGAGAGCGATTATTTTTGTGATGAAAAACCCAACCGACCTTCTTCTTGGTTTTCTTTTGAACGCTGTTAATCTGAAAGATTTCGTCGAATATAATCGATGTGACAAAATGACTCAGAAACGGTATTAAACTGTATAAAGCTTTAGGTCAGGCATTCGATCTTCTATTAAAGCAAATCTGGAAGAGTACATAATAACAATTGACTTTTAATCTGTAATCTAAAGAGAATAAAAACATTTAATGTTTCAGATATTTTTATATCTCTATTATCTATTAGGCACGGAAAGGCAGATCATTTTTGTCATAATAATATTAACAAAATGTTGATATGATAAGAAAATATGAAAATTCTAATCTCTATTAGTTAGATATGTTTCGTTCATTTAAAATAAACTTTATTATTATTTAAAATAACAAAGTTAACAACATAAACTAAATCAATGGAATTTGCTTGGATAGACCTAACACACTTCACAAATAAAAATTCATAATCATAAAAAAAAAGCGAGCCATTGCTATTACCAAAGAAGTCCTTAACTTATAATATATCTAAGTTCTATTACTTTTTATTTATTAATATTCAGAGAAACAATAATCTTTTGACTAATTACTTTTTCTTATTTAATTAGTATTTTGTAAAATGAATTGACGAACACACAAAGTATTATATTATAATTACATTTTATATTTGTTTTAATAAAATTGACAGTACAATTATACTTTTTATCAAGATTTAACTAATTTTATAAGTTTTGCAGGTAAATTTCCGCCGCTTCTGATGCAACCTTCGATACTGCCTTGCATAAGAAGTAAAAGAATGCCGTGAATTACACGTTGTTGCTCGTTTTTTATCCAGGTATAAAAAGTTTAAATATTAACAACTCTCACAGCGCAACAATTAGTTTGTTAATATGATTCTTTTTTTATTTTTTTCTTTCAAAAGATCTTAGTGATGGTTATTTTGTATTCGTGTCAGTTATTTCCCTTTTTTTACACAAATAATTCATCAAAAAATCTAGATTATGTTACATTCTAGATTATTTATTCACAAAATTATATTTCAATTTTTAATGTACCTACAAATCTCGAAACTATAGGACGCAATTCAATGTCAAGTCATCAATCAATAGTTTTTAGAAATCTCTTATAAGGAAGACTTTTTCTGGCACGACCTAACACGCATTAAAATAATAATAAAAAAAAAAATTAAGTGTCAGGTGCGCTCCAAATTAGAGAAAACTTGATCCAAACTAAGTTTTAAATTATGTTAACCAATGAGTAAAAGTGTTACTCCCATTACGAATTTTGAAATTATCAAAATCAGTCTCTCAGTATATTTTTGTGACTTGCGAGATATTTCTAAAAAAAATATTTTTCGATAAGACTAAAATAACTGGGAAGTTTTAAGTAATATTTCTGAAATTTATTTCTAATGCATTTTTGTATTCCTTAGAAAGTTGCATGAACTTAGTAGTTGACCAGATGTTGGTAAAACGTGATTTTTTTAAGTGTAAACTTTTTTGGCGCGTTGCGTTGATTGTGGGCACTGAACAAGACTGAGCCGTCACGCTCGGCTATGTAACGCTCGTTCGGGTAAAGTCGGCTCGAGTCGACTAAGGCAACAAGAGAAATATATCATATAGAGATATTTAATTTCAATTGAATTGAAATTTAAATGAATAAATAAATTCATGTCCCCGAGCAGATTCGATCCCGAGCCGCACGGGTGAGAAGCGGGCACGTTAGCATCAGACCAGCGCGGGACTCGTAAGCGAGTTTTCACATTGTCTATTTATATATATGATACGGATGACTCGAAAACAGATCAGTATATTCCAGGTGTTAAATAACGTCCACACGCATTTACTATAATTTGTATACCAATGCAAAACAGAAACGTTGAGAATAGAGCAATGCTTTAATTGCTCATTATATACGAATTTATAAGCATTAATTTCTTTTCTGTTACACAGGATGGATGAAGAAAATCAAATCGATGACAATTTAAAACGAAAAAGGGAATTGTTTAATGCGCGCGTGAAAAAATATCGTCAAAAGAAGCACATAAATCTCAGCATCTGAATTCGTCGATACAGGATGACCCTAATGTAATATATAACGAAAAAAAAAGTTGGATTTCGTATTATTAACCTCGCCTTGATGAAGTTTTCACTTCTGCCGTGTGGTTTTAAGCACACCCATTTTCTTGTTTCATTGAAGTAAACTTTTACTTTCGATTTACCGACATTAGTGAAATTCTAATCAGGTCTCAATAGGAAGATTATATTCGTAAATATAATAATAGTTGGTATTAATATTCTTAGTCGTTTAGCTTCTATCGTGGCCAGACTTACACCGAGAGACAGATATTTTTCAAAAACGATTTTTTTCGATGTAGAAAACATTTCACATCATAATACGTATACTCAGTATATGTATAACTTTCAGAATCTTCAAAACTTGTACTATATGCACCGTGTGAATTAAAAATTTACATTGTTCGATGTGGTTATGGATGATATACACAGAGTATAAAATACCAAACTTTGGTAAAAAATGGAGCACCACGCGGGAATGCACCATGAAAATAGCAATAAAAAAAATGAAATAGATGGTAATTCGTAAGAAACCGAAGAGGTGCATATTAATAGTTCAAGAGAAGTTCATAGAAAAAGTACATAGAATGGTAGTGGACATCCAACACAACCATAACAGATAAAAACTAAATTTTCACCGAAGAACATTGACGACTGATGTGTCTATGTTTAACGTAAACAAACGGGTAAAATTTACCAGGATCGTGGCGAACATCGACTAAACACAATTTTTGGCTAAGGTACAACCTTAGAAGATATACTCCTCACCCAGTCACCAGTGGGATAACACTGATTTCTTAAAAAAACAACATCCAGAGAGACTTTCACCTAAACTTATAATAATTCATACAAACTGGACTCGGGTGTTGGTCCATTGTCATAATTCATTAACCTACATCAATTTCTATAGATATAAATACTTCGTTACTATCTCTCGTAATTCTCTAAAATTATTTACAGTTTTATCTAATCTAAGACTATCTGTAGGCATACAGTGTGTGTCGAAAATACGAGTCGAGCAACGCCTGCTTTTTCCGGTCTGTTGTACGTGAAATGTGCAATGCGTTCTTGTAACGAGTTGCAATTGAACGCATAGTTTGTCCAACATATTTTTGATTACAATCTTTACAAGTTATTTCATAAATACCAGATTTTTGATCTACCTCAATTTTATCTTTAGCGTTCCCCAAGAGTGATTTTAATGAAATGTCCAATTTAAACGCAATTTGAAGTTCCTGTTCTTTAAAAATACTGTTCAAATTTCGTGTAGCTGATTGATACGGTAAAGAAACAAACTTATTACCACGAGTTTTTTGAGGTAGCAAACATGTAGTATCATGAATTTGTTTCTTAAATTTATGTCTCCTAATAAGCAGTTGTATATTTCTTGGTATCATCGTCATGACAATGGCCCGAAACAATTGACCAATTATGTGCTAAGCGCGCGCGCCAAATTATATTACGGCTTTTGCAATCGCAAAAACTTGTAATTTATTCACACTAAAATGTTATACTATTCTAACTTTTATTCAAGATTACTTTATGGAATAATACATTGCGGCATGAGAAGTGGCGTTTTCTTCATTTTTGTCTTACAGAAGAATGCTGTTAGAACTAATTTTTTTTTATCTGCGACAAAGCCACTAGATTACATATTATAACCTGTGCGTTTTTGATGTGTTATTTATGTATATAAAAATGGTAGCAGTTTTGATTTTAGTTTTCACCCAATTAGTAAGCCCGCCGCTGTAATTATAATTTACATCTTGTCCAATGGTACGGCTTTATTGCAGAAGACATTGGCTTTTGTGGCTTGGAAGTTATTTAACCTTGGACTATAAATTTTTTTAAAAATAAAACTGAAGTAATACATTTTTCAAATTTGATGCTATTGTGTATAAAATTATTATTTTACTCTTCTACAGTTTAATAAGCATAAGAAATAAAGAAATTATTAATTTTATTATTATTGATCTACAAAACAGACGGAAGGGAGACTAGAAGTGAAACTACAAAAACAAAACAAACAATGAATACAATAGAAATGAAGATGCTGTAAATGATAACAGCAAGAAGAAATCAGGATAAAGTCATAAATGCCAGAGATAAAGGATTAACACGGGATTAGAGACGTGGAAAAATGGGTGAAACAGACGAAGAGTCATAGGGATTATGGATCGCATGAATAATGATAAACTCGCCAAAATTGTATGGACAGGCAAACCATAATATGGACTGACAAATAGGTGTCATCATCCAGTGAAGATTGCGATAAGTCTTAAGAAAATAAATTTCATGAAAATAATCTTTATTGTTTCAAAAAAATTACTTTATTGGTATTACATAAAAATTGGACAGCTTGAAATGTATCTAAATGAATTCTATGAAAATCTGCGTTCATCTTGATTCCACTATGCAAAATATGTTTAAATCGTTCGCATGTATCTCTGAAACGTAAATCAATTAATTTTGTAGTAATTTTCACTTTCCTTATACAGGGTGAGCCATCTCCGCGGGTAAGGCCGATTATGCCTTTATGAGTAAAGATATTTCGAAGCAGTTTTTTTCTTGTGATAGCTGCTCATTAGGAACACATTTTAAAAATATTTTGTATTATACAGTATGTTTCATAACTTGGTGGCTAACCATAGTTATAGTTTTTTTAAATGGAACACCCTATATATTCTTGTATTTTTGTATTCCTCGTATAACTTTTAGTCAAAAAGTAATAAGAGACTATAGGCCTAAAATCTAAGGTTTTTGACTTATTCCCATTTTCTGAAAAATTCAATGTTTGTATAAAATTGTATTTCTCGAAAACGACGTATTAAATGGACACAATTTTTTGCAGAATTGTTTACATTATATATCAGTTCATTTTTGAATTCCTTATTAAATTTCAGATCAAAAACATGTAAAACGTTAATACTTTAAATGTGACTATTACTGAGCTATTGTCGCTTTTTGATATAATTTTGTCAGTACTAGATATACTATATTAATTAAAACCATAAAACTGACACAATTATATCAAGAAGCGACAACAGCTCAGTAATAGTCACTTTAAAGTATTAATGCCTTACATGTTTTTGATGAGAAATTTAATAGGGAATTCAAAAATGAACTGATATACAGGGTGTTCCATTAAAAAAAATACTTTTATACAAAAACGTGTCATACAATTTTAATCCAGTTTTCTGCACATGCAGTTAGTAGCCGTAAAAAAGTAAAACATGCTTGTATTAGGACCTCTTATTGTAAATAACACTCAAAAAATTTTGTAGAATGGGAATAAGTCAAAAACTTTAGATTTTAGGCCTATACTATCTTATTACTTTTTGACTAAAAGTTATACGTGGAATACAAAAATGTAATAATATATAGGATGTCGCATTTAAAAAACTATAACTATGGTCAGCCACCAAGTTATGAAACATACTGTATAATACAAAATAATTTTAAAATGTGCTCCTAATGAGCAGCTATCACAAGAAAAAATCCGCTTCAAAATATCTTTATTCATAAAGGCATAATCGGCCTTACCCGCGGAGATGACTCACACTGTATATATTTCACTCTTTTTTTTTAAAAATAAGACAAGATATTATGAAACTTAAATATTTTAAATTACAGTGCCTAAATTAATAGTTCATTCTTATTCATTGGCTACGGACTATTCCGAATACTTATCTTAAAAATCCTAATTCCTGATTTTATTCAGTGCATTCTACTGTCCAAACAAATAAATGTCAAAGTTTCAGTATAACTTTCTATATAAAAACTCTTTTCTATTTCCCATATATAACAGTATTGATTATTTTTATATAAGGAAATATGTTCTCCGTAAATGATAAAAGAAAAGTCTACCATATACATAAAACTGTATGTTTTAAAAAATGCGACCGTAAGACTAACATGACAAATGGCACACGAACTTTCTTCTTTATAGTGGCGAGCCAATCACTGTCCCCCAAAAAAAGAGGAAACAATAAGACGACGGGAGCGTAATAGAAATTGATGTGACAGAAAAATGTGAGTCCGTTACGAAATAGGAAAAAATATGAGAGCCGTAGAATTCCGTGTGGATTGATCCGGCAGAGGAAACTGAAAAATACGAACCGGACTAAAGTAACGCAATAAATATTAGACGAAAACCCTCGAATATTTTTTATGTGGAGATATTTGAAAAGGTTCCCAAAACGCCGACAAAAATAAAAGGACACTAATTTGTAATTGATTAATAAATAATAGGATGCTATTCGAAAAAAAAACCCTCAAATGTACCGACTATCAACCGCCAATTAATGCAATGAAACTGGAAAGTTGATTTGACATTTGACGCGATGTAGGAAATGTATAATCACCACTCATTCAGTATAAATGATTAGATTTGAGTGCCTGTTAATTTTAGTTTTTAATCAATTTAGTTTCGTTTTATTTAAATAAAAAGCATAAATAATAAGAAATAAGAAATTTAGTGTTGTTGATTTACTAAATTTTTAATATTTAAAATTTGAGACTGGCTACCTTATTTTTTTCAATAATTAATAAGGAAAAAACACAAATTTTAGTTTCAAAAATATTTAATGTAGACACTACATATGTTTCACCACACTGTGGCTTCATCAGGTGATGAAAGTATACTAATTCAATTTCTGTAACAATGGCACTTATAAATACAGATAATAGATGACACAATTATTGTTGTTAGGTAGGGGTATTCAATTAGTTTTAAATTTAGTAGGGGGGAGCTATTTAGGTCCAAATGATCGTTTAATATTATACCTACTTTATTAAATTTATTTATTTCTAGACTTTCCAGTAAGTTAAGTTTTTTACTTTTATCTTGAATATGTAAAGTTTCAAATTCTTTGTTAAATTTATGATTCAATTCCAGGCAGTGGTTAGCAAATGTCGAATCTGTTTTCCTATCATTATAGCTTCTTTCATGTTCTTTCATTCTGGCTTAAAAAGTCATCCCCGTCTGTCCGATGTAAACTTTATCACAATCTTCACATGTTAACTTATAAACTCCTGAGTTCAATTTTTTGTTCGTTTTGTCTTTCTTATTGTTAAGAATTCTTAGTATTGATTTATTATATATCTATAAAAGTGAAAGACCTACTTCTAGTATAAATTTTAAAAAACTTTTTTAATAAGATTTATCTCAAATTAACTTTGAAGTACATTCGAATTCTTTATAAATTTGTTTAAACTTAGTCGTTGACGAAATATTGGAAAAATTTGATTTTTCACCGAAGTAAACTACTACTTCCAGTCTATCCAATTTACCGAAAATTTAGCCGGATCTCAGGATAGAGATTATACTCGCAAATATAAAGTTTGTATTTGATTGCTTTAGCCGGTTGACCGCTATCGAAGAGAGAAAAAGAAAGAGAGAGATTTTTGAAAACCAGTTTTTCGTTATCAAGAGACTTCAAAGCTTGATATACGCAAAAATTTCAAGGTCAAAAATTTTGTAATCCCAATATTTTCTTGTACTGTGTATAAGAAGCTGAAATTGACTTTACCATACAAAATGTATTTATTAATAATAATTTCTTGCACTAAAGATTACAAACAGCGGCTAAGTGATTAATAACCCTTCAACTCGTTTCACGTTACTGTTTTGCATTAACAATAACAATTCAATAGTACTTCCATAAAATTCTTCAATTTCTCAATTTAATTTTTAATTTTGATTTTGCCTAATCCATTTTATATAAACTTTAAAAATAACATGTTAATAATTCACTACATGTCACATCTAGTTGAAATAATGTTCAGTATATTATGGGAAAAATCTCCCAGAGTATTTGCATAAAAGCACTCACTACCAAACTGATAACGAAGTTTTTTCGCTGTTTAAATATTGATTTTGCAGTGTAATTTAAGCTTACACAGTGCAGTTACTTCCTTACCTTTGTCAATATAATGCTAATGACTTGCCAGTAGCGTTTATTCTGTTGATATGATGAAAGCTGCTTGGATAGTCTTCATTCTTTGGAGATGAGATATAAATGAGTGTAACCGACAGCATAAAAAAGCGCACTATTGTATGGACGAGATCTTTTGTGAATTTTATACATTCGGCAGGCGCAATTTTTCTTTGATTTTCTTCAAGACCGTGTCGGAAATAAAATTGAATGGAGAATATACAGAATAATGATGGGATAAGCGGAAAAGAAGAAATTAGCTTTCATGTTGAAATCTCTTGCATCTCGATTAATACAAAGAACATTTATTTATTCAGAGAGTTTGTTACTACTCGAGATAAATTGATAAATCTGAGGGCCCAACAAAAACGTAATATTTTACAATGTCTTAGGTTTTCAAGACTTTATTTCATTCACATTAATATCTCTATTATTTTATTCCACCTCTATTATTATTCTAACGTTTTCCAAGCACTTTGTACAAGACAGATCCCGAGATATGAAGTTCTCAAAAATAAATTTTGAGGTGTTAGTATGTAAGAATCAATATCTGTTTCATTAATCATATTTTTTTAATTAGAATTAAATTTCACTCATGCGGAAGTAGCAACATTTCTTTCTGTAAATTTAGAAAGGTTCTCAATGAGACAAACAAACAAAAATCCGAAAAAAATAAAATATGGTAATTGTATTTATGGAGTACATGTTTCGGCAAACACTTTTACTTTCTTATACGCAGTAAGGAAGTGATTGTGATGACCAAAATTTTCGACCTCGAGATTTTTGCAGATGTCCACCGTTTTGAAATCCCTGATACCGAAAAATGCTTACTAAAAAATCTCTCTCTTTCTCTGTCTCCCTCTCGCTCTCACTCTCCCTCCCTCTCTCTCTCTCCCTCCCTCCCTCCCTCCCTCTCTCTCTCTCTCTCTCTCTCTCTCTCTCTCTCTCTCTCTATCTCTCTCTCTCTGTGTGTGTGCTTGTGACCACGATAGCGATAAAACGACCAACACTATCAATTGCAAATTTTATATTTACGAGTACCTATACCCTCTTGAGATTTGATTATATTTGCAGAAAAAAAACCGGTAGACCGGAAGTAGATGTTTACTCCAATGAAATCGGTGTATTGCAAATATCTGGCAAGTCCATTCCAGGCAGGTACATTATGAGAATAAAAGTATTCAAAGCTTGCTTTTCAATGCTGGACTGGAAGTAACACTTTTATTCTTATCGAATAGCACTTTTTTGCAAATATATTGCAAGGTATGCATTCTGCAGAGATTTATGAAGAGATTAGATGCAGTTATAAAAAGTAATACTCAAAATTCGGACCTAAAGTTACACATTTAGTTTTTTTAAGAAGATAATTTAATTTTTTCTATACAAAACTTAAAGCTGAAAAAGAATCACTGTAAAACGCCGCGTTTTTGTCAGGCGTACATATAACCTATGAAGGTATGTTTTTCACCTAATAGCCGGTGAGATGAATGATGGAATTCGATAAGTCAAAATAAGAAAACTGTTATTTGTACTACCTATCAAAATACAGCAAGACATTCTATTTCACTATATTAAAATTAATCGGACAAGAAAAATAGTGTTCACAGAAATAAGTAAGAACTCCTATAATATTAAAATGTGGTAATCTTAAAAAAACATAGAATTAAGAGAAGATTTAATTTTTGGTTGAAGTATTTTATAATAATATATATCATTGTTCGAATATATTAATATGTTAGTGAGAAAAAACAATAAATGTATTTCAAATATTAACTAAACCAAATTCGTTGACCGCAATTAACAGTTTGTCTGAATGTTTAATTGATTGATATTACTCATACTGATTCGCAAAATATGTCATCAACATCATCTAATAAAAAATATTGTATTGTACATCGATTGTATTAAAATTATTTACACATTATTAATATTAATTATTTACACATTATTAATTATTTACCGAACATAGTAACGAACATTTAATGAAGATCGTTATATCTTATCAATTTTATAGGATTCTGCTACTGAGCAGAGCTGGACAATTACATTACAAAAAGGAATTAACAATCACAATTTACTTTAGAAATTAGTAATTGTAACTGTAATTAATTCCTTTGTCTTTTCAGGTAATTTGGAATTGTAATTGCTTAAAAAATCTTTGGAATTTGTATTTTTAAAATTTGAATTACAAATTACTTATCAAAATATAATGGATTATTCATTTCCAAATCACAAATTCCTTTTCGAGTTACAAATTACGTTCTCGCAACAGTTTTGTTTGTTTGCTAGATGTCCGTATTGCATGTTCTTGCCGTTTTCCGCTTTTGACACCAACTGGGATACAATGTCGAAGTGTTAAAGTTCAAATAAGAAATATTATAAATTGTCTTAGCAATTTTACATACAGGGTTAGTTTTAAATAGCGTCATTAAAGAAAGGGGATGAAAGAAAAGTATGAGTAACGTCCGTACAAAAAATCCGCGGTCCAATGTGCACGCAGTGACGAGAAATTGATTTTTCTTTCCTCGAGTCCGAGCCTGTTGCAGTTAATACACAAACATTATTATTTTTCGATATTTAAAATAATATAATTCTATTTAACGAAAGAAAAAAACCATGGTAATGCACTGAGGTTGTCGACCTTTTCCACATACAAAAATTCACACACAAAAAAACATCGCCATAAATCTTTTCAATTGCCATTCATTCTCAAAGGTTGTACTATTTGCATTTTATAGTTTTTTTTGGAAGAACTGGAATTAATCGTGGTATTTACGTAAATGCGTATAGGATACACAAAGTTATGGGCCGACTTTAACTACATTTTGGCCCTAAAAATTTAGATATTTTTGATGAGTTACAAATAAATTTCTTTTTTGATTTTCAGTTAGACATTTATACGTATTATTCAGATCGTATAGCCTGGTACCTATTTAGCGATAACCCTGTATACTTCACAAAAATGAGGTAGGTAATCTACGTTCCTTTAGATGATTTAGTTGAGCTTGTGGACTTCTATTACATCTCCGGTATTTACCTATAATGCTTAAACATATATAGCAATTTTAGTGTTGCTAGTGCTGATACCTGATACAGCTAATATATGGTGTTGAAGTGATAAATTAAAGACTATTTAGTTGAAAGGCTCCTTATCTTAAAAATGGCAAACAATTAAAGAAATCGATATTAATCAAATCTTATTTAGTTAATCACTTATAAAATACAGCCTGTTTGTTTTATTATGTGCTAACGTTTCTGTATTCTGAAACCGAACAGATACAAAAACCAGTAAATGGAAAAAAAGATAATTATTTTGGGTAATTATATAGTGATCGGAAACAGAGACATTTTTGTTTGCTGTATACACAAATGTTATTCCAAAAAATATGCAAAAATGGAAAAGAAAAATGAAATTTTCCAAAACATTATATTAGTGAGAATCTTTTATACGATCGATACAAAGGAAAGTACTATTACTCTTATAATAACTTGAATATAATTACAGGAAAAAGAAAAAAGAAATAATTGTAAAAGAGCGAAGGATATCACAATCTTTTCATCAATCTCTAAAAATTGAAGATGTTTTAGAAAAAGAGCTCTAAAAAGGTTGGACGATTTATATAATCAACAAATATTAGGCAAACAAAAAGTTAAAATTGTTGAACAAAGCTTTCTGTACTACCACGACGAACATATGGTTAAAAAACAAAGGGCTTATTTGTCACAGGATTGATTCGGGTTGCTGTGGTATCACATGCGTTGTCCTGCGAAACATGTATTATTGGTATGCTTACTATATTAACAGGTGGGGTGGAATATATTTCCTATTTTAAGTTCCGATTTGTATATTATATACAGGGTGAGTCATTAGTAGCCCCTTCCTCGATTGCTCTTTTGTATTTTAAATAAAAGAAAAAACAATTAGTGAAAGATCCATGTTTTTTTGTGGCGCATATTGTAAAAATACTTAAAGCTATGATGCACTTCCGGTTTCACCGGAAATACACGGACCTTAATTTTTTTTAATGACTTACCATATATTTTTTTGAATTTTCTTGTACTGCTTTAAATTGTCTGTTCAAACGTTTTTTCTTTTTCAAAATTGATCCAATAGTTTTTCAGTTATTAATTTTTTTTGAAAATATTTGAGCAAAACACGTGTGCAGAAAGAGTTATTTATTATGCAAGGGAAAAAAGTAATAGATTTTAGCTCGAGGTAATGTTTATCTCCCGACGCGAAGCGGAGGGAAATAAAATACCGAGAGATTTTTTTCCCGTGTATAATACACTATTTTTTTCTGTAATGCGAAAAACGATTTAATATTGAAAAAACACGTTAATACTATATATTAAAGTCAGAAAATCAATCGATGAAGCGAGATTACACCTGTGTTACTAAGGAAACCTGTAAAGTATTCCAATATCTGTCAATTTAACCGGGCAAAAAGTGACATTTTGTTACCTGTCAAGAAGATAAAATGTCAAACATTTTTCCCGTCACAGAAAAAAAAAAATTTTCACATTGTTTTTAAAAGTAAAAACATTAACTTTGGTGGTGTTTGTAGCCAAGAAAATTCTGCATCTCAAAACTTTGTTTTTTCAAAGCCTACTTCCTGAAATTTTCAATTTTTTTTTTAAATGGAACACCCAGTATTTTATTGGGGCATTTTGTTCCTTTTTTTTATTCTCTTTCATTCTTGTTAATAATGTCCTATACCTATCATTTGTAATTTCTGAGATAATCACTACAGGAACAATTAGCGGTCAATTAAAGAACTACGAGCGCTGTTGTTCTATGCACCAAAATATTCATTCAACCAATGAAAGGCAGGAATGACGCCCAACTTGCTTAGTCAACTATCAAACAAAGTAAATGTTAAGTCCAACTATCCCAAAAGTAATAATTTTATAGAATGAAGAGCAACGCATTTCAATTTTTTACTTCCGGCAATGTACAGTTGCAGTATTTAATTTTTGACGCTATTGGTTAACATCGAAATAAAATAAAGGTTATGTTTACTGACATATTTGAAGATGTCTTCAAAAAGTTTTAAAAATCCGTCCGTAGATAGCGGAGATTCCTCCTCCATTAACATTTTCATCAAAGAAATAAGGTGCAATTATGTAACTATCCACTATTCCTCCCCACAGTTTTAATGACCAACGATTTTGAAAGTTTTCAGGTGTGATAAAGTGGGGGGCGGGGGTTAGGTGTTATAATAACGGAAATTGTGACGATGAACGTATTCACTTTAATAGAAGGTGGCTTCGTTGGCAAACAACAAAAAATTGAGAAAGCCAGGATAATTTATCTGCTGCCAATTGACAAAAATATAAGCGATTCTGAAAATTTTTTCATCTAACCCTGTGTATGCATATGATACGGGTGAATTTCATATTTTCTAATTATTCTGGATTCTCAAATTTGACTTACATGTAACTAACGGCTAATTTGGTAGTACTAGTACGGGGGTGATTGACTACACTCGCAAGTACCATAAACGTCTTATCCTCATCAGTTATCGCTTTTTCTTTCATATTCAATACTTTCTGTTCTTTCAAACTATCCCTTTATACTTTCGAAGGTTTCTGGCTTCGGTTGACTTCTACCAGGGATCGCTGTGCATAAAGTCTGGATGCTAGCAAAGAGTTTCTTTCAGATTCACCCAAAAGTCAACCATATCTATTAACTCTTCATAATAATAATTCATTTGGATGATAACTAATAGCGATGCTTTCATAAGTTTGACATAAATGTATACCGATTTTTTTAGCAGTTAACTCAGGCAGTCAGCCGCATTCCAGCCTTTATTGGACGAATATTTGGGTGCATAGAATAGCGCCCGTAGTTCTTTAATTGACCGCTAATTGCTCCTATAGTGATTATCTCAACAATTATAAAAAATAGGTATAGGACATTTTTAACAAAAATGAAAGAGAAAAAAAACAGAAAGAAAATGCCTCAATAAAATACTGGGTGTTCCATTTAAAAAAAATAAGTTTTTCGTATGTGAAAATTTCTGAAAGTAGGCTTTGAAAAAGCAAAGTTTTTGAGGTATTTTCGTGTGCAACTTTACCAAATGATGCAGAATTTTCTTGGCTACAAGCACCACCAAAGTTAATGTTTTTACTTTTAAAAGCAATGTGAAAATAATTTTTTTCTGAACACGTGTTTTGATCAAATATTTTCAAACAAATATAATAACTCAAAAACTATTCGTTCAATTTTGAAAAAGAAAAAACAGTTGAACGGACAATTTAAAGCAATACAAGAAAATCTAAAAATATACAGGGTGAGTCATTTAAAAAAAAATATGTTCCGTTCATTTCCGGTGAAACCGGAAGTGCGTCAGAGCTTAAAGTATTTTTACAATATGCCGCACAAGCAACCATGTATCTTCCATTAGTTGTTTTAATGACTTACCCTGTACAAGAAAAAAACTAATAACAGAAAAACGTTTTTTCTGAAATAGAAAAGTTCTGTTCTTAATTTCTTCTATTTTGTAATTGCAATTGATTACTAGAAAAGTAAGTGCCTAGCTCCCAGAGAGTGCCCAGATGTAATTTATCTAAGCCTAAATGGCTTATAGATAAAGAAATCGTAGCATTTTAGAGAACAAAAGGTTTAATAGAATCTAAAACAAAAGTACTATGTGGCGACTGTGGGTAACCAATCGCATAGAGATTAGTTTTCAACTGGACAAAGTCTATATGACACGGTGAGCGCGCGAAGTGTTATAACAAGATAATCTCCTGACAACCTATCACGAGACTGGTGACTGCTCGTAATTACTGATCGTCTTACTTTGGTGAACGGACAGCCAAGACTTGGAAATGTTCCAAAAAATAAACAATTGTATCAATTTCAACTATTACGAAAAATTATTTAATTACATTCAAACAAAATGATTGAAATAATATTTGTTTTGCGTCAGAAACCATTTCAGTAAAATATTATAAATAAATTGTTGTAAAAGTACTCACATCGTTGGCATATGTAGCAGCTATGGGTCCATCGTTCGCTTCCCATTTGTTCGCAATCCTTATGGTTTCGGCGGTTTTCTCTTGAACAGACTTTGTGTCATCCAGCAGGGTGAGCTCGTAAAATTCCTGAATGTCTGAAAAATAAATATCCTCACATAAGAACCGAGCCACCCTATTCATAAAGAAGAGAAAAATTGTACGCAAGGAAAAATGTGACGCAAACTTTCTCTGACAATTTTAATTAAGGTCGTACGTCAAGCTTTTTATGTAACGTAAATAAAACTTAAGAGACGTGCGTAAAAAGGTGGCAAGAAAATTTTTGCGTTACCTAATGGGCGTCCCTATTCAAATTGACAGAGAATTAAAAAAATATTTTCAAGAATTTAATATAATTGTAATACTGTGTTAATATAAGCAACAATAACAATCAAAATACACGAGTATTACAAAATAATACTCAAAGAGGTATGACAAATAATTCAAAATAAAATAACATTACTTATAAGGTTATCACAAAATTGGAGATACAATTTTCTAGCCTACCCAACGGTTTTTACTCGGTTTATATTCATCAATAAAATTTAAATATAATTTGTTTGCGTGAATCACTTTAATAGCTTTGTTACTTCACTAATACGCCGTTAGAAAGGGAGAGCTGTTAAATTTCATCCCCACCAGCTGAAATTCTGTGGTGATCCATATCTAGTAACACTTGCAATCCTTCGAACACCGTCTGTCTATATTAACTACTAGGGCACTCAATCATGCTCTTCAATTTCGCGTTTTAGGGAGATAATTTGTATGTCCATGTTCACTATGATCCCCTGATCTTAATTCGACGGATTAGTAGTTGTAAGGTAAGTTTTCAAAAATTCTAGGAACAACATAGAAAGAATTATAACTAGGGAGCGGAATCGAGCGAGTCATGACTCATCGCCCATGGGCGCGCTATTGAAATGTTGTACTTTTAAAGAGGTTTTAATTTTATTTATATAATTGAATAACAAGTGGCTGGTGATTATAAAATACAAAATACCCTACTATTTGTTCATTTTCTCTTCTGTAAGACTTGTTCTCTTTGAATTAAGTACATCCATGTAGATAGAAAACGTCTTTTCTACATCGCAACTGGTTATATTTACGTAATGGAAATATTCTTTTATTTCAGCGTATTTAGCATACACAATTGCCGCAATGTTATTTAACCTGGATTTCTATTAAAAACTGCGTCTAAGTCACTTGGAATTATTAATAACCACATCTAATGTGGTTAATCCATTTTTACTTTCTTATACGTAGTATGAGGAAGTAATGTGAAATTTTCGACTTCGAGATTTTTGCAGATGTCCACGTTTTGAAGTCCCCTGATACCGAAAGATATGTTTTTAAAAAATGTCTGTGTGTCACTATGTGACCACGATAACCGCAGTAGATATCAATTCCAAATTTTGTATTTACGTATCTAATCTCCCTCTTGAGATGTGAGTAGTTTTTCAGTAAAATCGTTAGACCGGAAGTAGCAGTTTACTTCAGTGAAAAAATTAAATTTTGCCAATATTTCGTCAACTACTAAATTTAAACAAATTTATAAAGAATTCATATGTACTTGAAATTAAAATTGAGAACAATTTTATTTAAAAAGTTTTTCGAAGCTGCTACTCTATCGAAAATCAGTTTTTGCGAATATTTCGCATGTCATGCTTTTTAGACAGGTACGTTACGGGTATAAAAGTATTTAAAACGTAATTTTCAATATCTTTTGCATTGCATAAATTCAGACCGGAATTACCACTTTTACTCTTATCGAATAGCGATTTTTTGCGAATATGTCGTAAATTATGCATTCTATAGTGATTTATTAAGAGAACAGAAGTACTTAGAATAGGATTTTGAATAATTTTTGTGTAAAAAAATATAGTATAGTTTGAAACGCTCATACGTATAAGAAAGTCGTGTGGTGGCCACACCTCATTTTTTAATTTGAGATTCGATTTTCAAATTCATTAGTTTAGGCAAAGTCATTAGTTTAGGCAAATTTCCAAAGTGTTCCTGAAGGAATAACAACTGATTTTTTAAATTTGGGATTTGTGTTAGTTCCTTGCACTCAGAAATACTTCGAGCATCGTCATTTAAACATGTAACGAAATTTTGTAAACTATCGAAATTCTCTGCATGAAAACTATTTCTGTGTATGTTTTAGCAAAGCTAAGTGATGATATTTTACAGACTTTGCAATAAATTTCGGAATCACTGACAATTAATTTTTATCTCAGAAAAAGTAACATAAACAACGTTCTAGATCTAAATAAATGATAACTAAAAATGTAGGCGTATGTTATTGAAACATACAATTATATTGCGAAATATAAGATAAATATAATAAATTTTAAAAACTCGTCACCCTTGTACCTACGCCGATGAAGAAAGGATTTTATTCATGAAATTCCATATTTTATGGCAGTTTTTTCTCTGATTCTCGGGCGTAAACAGATGTTGCAGTTCGCCCTATGAATTAGTGCTATTCAGATATAATGTAAACAACACGCAGTTGTTTACATTATTTCTTTTCACGGTTGTGGCTCCGTAGTAGTTTAGCTCGCTCGATTCCGCTCCCTAATTATAACTCTAGGCATGTGTAATATTATTATTACTATAATAAAACTAAAGGTTTTCCGTATATATCCTTTTAATGTTTTTAGATATAAGAATCAGGTATTTATTACACATTTAAATATGATCATAAAACTTTCTCATGAATTGAGATTATTGTACAAGTCTGAGATTACATTTTATATATTTGAATTTGTATTTTCGTCTCGGGCATGTCGAATGTGGCCTTACTCATACAATTTAGTGGCATTCAAATAATTCACTCTTTTTATTGTTCCGTCTTTTAACAACTCTCTCTCTATTATTTACTTTTAGTACATTCTTATTTTTGAACAGTGGTCCATTTCTTAAAATGTTTAGTGCCACCCTAACGCTTTGTGAGAAATTTGGCTCTGTTTTTCTATATTCAAACCATACCTTGTGTAGTTTTATGTTCTCTCCTTTCCTCCCATTCCGCCAACTTAAAAATGCTCCCTCGTAGTTATTACCCCTTTCATTTAAAATTAAACCACTGTAATAGCAAAATCATGACATGTTAAATTTTATTTTATTTAGTTTTCAATACTATAGCAAATGTAGAACATCGATTAGAATCATTTTCATTTAATGTAATTATGGGACAAGTTACATTTTAACTAAACATTATAAACTGTCACTATACAATATTCCTGTTTTATACTGTCAGTAAACTTGTTTGTTTAACAAACAATCCCATTGTAATGAAATGTAACAACGGGCTCTATCTTGACAATAGCATTTTCCTAATTTCACTTTTATTGCCATGGAATGTCGTCTTCGCTGTCTAGATGTGCTTCGCTTGCAAACTGAAGCGCTTTGTTTAACACAGAAATTATGAACCGAGGGGATGTATTATATTAAATACCACACCAATAGAGATTACTACATCCATCGACTGATACGTAGAGGTAGCAAAATTCTGCTGATATATTATCGTGTCATACAATATCCTAAGATAATTGATAGCATACACAATAGTTTTATACTTAATTAACTTCAGGTACTTTACATGAGAGAATTACCCAGTTAATTCGACGTTCAAAAAATAAATGTTAACGATTTTCCTCGGATACTTTCCCATTTACAATGAAACTTTAACGGTTACACAATTTAGAATGCAGGTTTAGTAACGAACAAGCTCTTTATGGAGATAATGAAGAAATCGGTGCTCATCTGATACCGTACAAAGGTTGTAATAGTATACTGGCTTGACAAAGGATAATCATCTTATAGAAGCATGTAACAAACTTCTTGAAAGGGGTATTTGATACCTACACTCTGCTACACACAGGATATAACATGGAAAATAATATTCTAACAATGTGGATCAGGACTTACTACATACAGGATCTACTACAAATACAATTTCGATTACGTAATGTAATTTAAAAGCAGAACAATTAACGTATTTAAATTTTCCATTTTAAAATGAGAATTTATATTTGGGTAGATTTCTATTTTTTTTTTGTACAACACAATTTTTTTTGCAACATCTTTATTTTATTAAAATTTGAAAAACTTGAATGTTCAACAAAAATTTGTACAATTACTTACCAAAAGTATAATAAATACAGTGGTACAATAAAATATAGAATATAAGAAAAATATTTAAAAAAAAGTATTTAACATAAATATTCACAACATATATACAGGCTGTCCCAGAAATAAAACGACGGAGTAGCAGAAATTGGAAGCTAGATTGTGTGAAAACGTACCCTCAAAATACCAAGTCTTTATTCGTGCGTAGATGGCACAAAAGAAATAATAAAGCATTCAATTGGCCTTACGCCGACCCTGGACGATAAATATCCACCTGCTTCACTTTCACAATCGGTTCTTTTCAGGACCACCATATTACTTGTGTTAAAAAAAAGGAGGAGGAATAGATACTTCATAATAAATATCAAACCATTAATTACTTTAATTTTACACCTGCTACAAAAAAATAATTACATTCTTGATATTTACTGTAATAAAGGCTAGAAAAACTACGATTTATTGGATATTCTAAAATAATAATAATCAGCTGTTTCCGATTATAAACACATTACAGGACAACAACTTTCCTATTTTAAAAATAAAAACAATTTTTTATTGTCCGCAATAAAGTGGGTCGCCCATCTGGCAAAAAATATGTTTTATATGAATGAGTACGTTTTAACGTTTTCTTCCGTTTTAAACAACTAAAAGCGTATTTTTCTATGAATGCGTGTTCGTTTCTATTTAAAAATGAGCATTCTTACGTGTATTTATAAACATACATTCTGTGCCAAGTCCGTAATGTAATTTTTTTATCTAAAAAACAACATAGAAAATTAAATATCTAATTTCTTCATTATTGCGGTATATTTGGGCCTGCTTCTGTTCGGATTTTACATACCTGCTACTCGGTCTTTTTATTTCTGGGACATCCTATATACACCTCTGTTTACCTGCTGTACTTTCCCCCTACTTATTAATTACCGCCTAACACTAATTTGAACATAATTTTGTGCCTCATTCAATACTGTGTTCCTTAATGGGCCATGTTGGTCGAAACCGAAGTCACACCATTTGTTTAAATATAGCAATACAACGAAGTATATGGTTTTATTATTTTAAGAAATTTCTTATTGTTATTATTATACAGAGTATTCCATAACATGGTGGGTGACTATACTATAATAGAACACCCAGTATATTTTCACATTTACTTCTTAGTCAAAAATAAGATAGTATAGGACTAAAATTTAAAATTTTCCACTTATTACCATTCTTCTGAAAAATTAAACGTTTCCATCAAACTAGATTTCTTGAAAACAACGTATTAGATAGACACCATTTTTGGTAGTGTTCTTCATAATAAAAGAACCTAATATAAGCATTTTTGTTCAATTGCTAATTGCACATGCAGGAAACTGGATTAAAATTAATGACACATTTTTGTCTAAAAATCTTTTTTTTTTCCAAACAGAACAGCCCTGTATATCTCTTCATTTTTTAATTCCTTACTATATTTCGCACCAAAATTATGTAAAGCGTTACTAATTAAAACTGACCATTACTGAGCTATAGTCATTTTTTGATGTAATTTTGATAACTTTATTTGGATACGGTATATTTGCTGCGAAACTGACAATCAAATGAACGGCATTTAATAATAATAATAAATAATTCTTAGTTGACAAGCATAATTTTATAATTAATTTTTCTAAAAATAAACTTAAAGGTAACGTTTTTGTATTTATTGGGGAATGTCAAAAGAACTGTTTGTTAGCTAAATAGTTTGAATTGTGATTATTTAATATATCATTACTTTACTTCTTTTCTTTTACTTTACTTTTTACTACTATACTTTTAGTGTCTCTTGTCTATACCTACCTGTATTTATACGTAAATTGATGAATATATTTTATTTAGATTACATTCTATGCCAAGAATAAAACTGATCCACGCCGCCGCGCCGTCGGTGAAAATTGTAAAGTTTTACAATTTTCACCATTGTGTGAATTAAAATTAATTATCAAATTTGACATTAAAATCCCATAAGTTCAATATAAAAGGTTTTCTATCAGTGATTTTTGAAATTATCGACATAAATAATCAGCTTCAACATAATATGATTCGAAATTACAGATTATTAATGCTATTTCATAATATTAGAATTATAAAATGTTCTTAAAGTGATGTTTATTTTGTAATAAAATTAATAGAATCTACGGTTGGTTCGTGGTGAAACATTATGAATATTAAAACGAATAAACACTAGATTATATTGTTTCACTTAGGACAGATTTATTTTTCTCTGACACGTGTTTCGACTTCTCGGTGATTATCGAAGAGTTTACTTTAAACTTAAACTAAACTAAGAAAGTTACCAATACCTATTTATATGTATGTGCTAGTGCCTTAAGTAACAGTGTCAATAATGGGGGTGTTTATGATATATAAGGTTTGTTCAAACCTCCAGTTCTGAACAGTTCCGGAACCGTTCTAGAATTAGTAGTTCTGATAATAATGCGCATGTCCGGCCAAATCCTGGTTCTAGAACGGTTCGAAATTCTGAAGGTTCGAACAGTTTTAAAATTGGAATTTTAGGGAAACTTGTACTACCAACATTAGTAATAGTAATATTAAAAAACACCAAACTCATTGGAAGAAATATCTATCGTAATGAACTTTTAATAGCTAATGCATCTAACTACCAAAATTGCGACAGGATTTAAAAAGTAATGAAAAAGTTGTTTATATGAAATACGTTTTTCTAAATTTTGTAATGGATAATTCTGCATTTTTTATATAAGCAATATATTTATATATTACAAAACACCAAATGGTGAACAAATATCAATCAATCAATCAATGTTACTGCATCTGCATCTAACCACCAAAATTGCGACAGCATTTAAAAAGTAGTCAAAAAGTTGTTTATAAGAAATAATTTTTTCTAAATTTTCCTATGGATATTTCTGCATTTTTTAAAAAAACACCAAACTGGTGGACAAATGTCAATCGTAATGAACATTTAAATGTTACATCTCAAAATTGCAACAGGATTTAAAAAGTAATGAAGAACTTGTCAGAAGTACATTTTTCAATATTTTGTAATGGATATTTCTGATAAACCGGGTAAATAAAACAAGGATTTTTAATACAAGCTGTTATTAATAATAGGCACGTGCATCAAATGCACACACACATTAATAAATATGTATTACATAACTATAAAATCAACAATCATAATGAATTTAAAGAAATATATTACAATACATTTTCAACGTTTAAAGTCAGCTCCTCTTCTTTTCTTTTAATCTGTGAAGTAGTACACTCTTTCAATCCATTTTGGAGAATTAAAGCCTTTTTGGTAATTTGAATTGCGATACCTACATGATTTGGTACTTACATCAATCAGACTCTGAACGTTTTGTGTCACAAGTCTGGGAGTCACATTAACTTGCAATTTATTATAATTTTCATGACATAACAGGTACAAATACATACATATAATAGATTGTTCGGATATCTAATATATTGATATCACAGATTCCATTTATTTTGCTTAAATCTCAAGGGGGCCACATCGAATCAAAAATTGTAAGTTTAGTATACATAATATTAAATACTATTTTGTCTAAGTTTAACAAATATGTTAGTTTCTCTACGAATATATGATAATTATAAATTAACTTTTTTCATGTTCGCAAGTTCCTATAATTGTACCATTACATTCTCTTTATTCTTAGAGGAAGAATGATTTGCTCGACTCAAGAACATGGTAGACAATGGAGTAATTTCTAAAACAATAAACCACCATTTGAAGAAACTAATGTTTAGTTACATACTTATAGCTGTTTACTTTGGCTATTATAAAATTGATATAATGGGTGTGAATAAAAACTGAAAAAAAAGTAAAAATAGGTTTGATAAACCGGATCACACCAATACTCTAATAATATCACAAACTAAAATAAAAAACAAATAAGTACTTGAATGACAACTTAAAAACTAACCTACAACTCTGAAGTTCAACATAAATACGATAAACATAACCAGAAAAATGCGAAAGCTGATACGAATGACAATTACGCATGCTCCGGATTTATCAGAATTTCAAATACTAGCCCATCATTCAGAACTGTTAGAACCGTTCCGAACGGTTCTTGAATTACTAGTTCTGAAAGACCGAACACTGAACTACCAGTTCTCAGAATTTGCAGTTCCAGAACTGCATGGTCCGAACAGTCTTTTTCTTAAATGACATGCGCACTAGTTCTAGAACCGTTCGGAACTGCAGGTTCGAACAAACCTATAGTTGTGTGCTTGTGAGATATTTATTAGCTGTTATACCTTTTTTAATTTCAATGATTTCTAATAAATCTAATTTTCTTCCTTTATAACTATTATGTAATAATATATAATTATTAGTATCGAATACATATATAAGGTCTATTCAATGTTCAGCAAAGCCTGTATTTTTGCTATTGTTTAAAATGGATTTTTTATGTTCATTAATGCGATCCTCTACGGGTTTCCCCCGTTTGACCAATGTAGATTGCGTCACAATCACTGCAACCTACCTCATAAACACCTGATTTGTCACACAATTTTGTTGTTTCTTTATTATTGACTAAGATTTTTCCTAAATTTACTTTGTTTACTTGGATAATATTTAAACCTAGCTTTTTTAATTCGTTAGAAACTCTGCTGCTAGGTCCCCGTATATAGTTAAGATAATGATACTGCTTGTTATTTGGATGTTGAATTTGTTCACTGTAAAAAATTATTTTAAAGACATATTTTTGTTTCTTTTCAATCATTCTATCAATGAGTTGTGTGCTATAACCATTATTTTTCCTAAGTGAAACAAAATAACCTAGTGTTTATTCGTTTTAATGTTTATTTTGTAAATTAAATATTTAGGCGCGCTTTAATCGAAGAACACTAAAGAAAAACATTTCCAACATGACAATTTTTAAACTGCAAGGCGTAGATCAATTACAGACACTCATTATATGTATTTAAACACAAATACACCCACTTTCTATGCTAGCATATAAAATAGATATCATTCGCATTATACTTCCCTATCATCTACTTATTTCTAAGAATTACAGATAATTATTGTACATTTTCATTACATCTCCTGGATGTATATCATCTGAAATAATACCCGGCAGAACGGTGTTATCAAAAGTTTCCAATTTTCGCTGAGATTCCGGATTATTATACGACCGAGGTCCGGCTTAAATCAATATACAGAACGTTTAGTTTCCGAACACGTTCCCTGAAACTAATGTCTTTATTGGAGTACCTAAAAGAGTAAAGCTGTTAAATAAACTTCTGCGATATACGACAGTGATCTATGGATTATATTTTAGAAACCATATTTTGGATAACTTCCTCACCCTGAATAATATATACGTAAGAGATTTCATAAGATTAATAACTTTTTATATGTAAATAACTCAAGTTTTTTATTTCATATACAGGGTGATTTAACGTATGATAAAGTACGTACAATTACTCTTTAATGTTTAATATAACAAAAAAAATTAGGCAATGTAGATGATAGATAGATTTGCTATTCCTTCACAATTTAAAAATATATTAATTTATATAGGCTGATAATTCACAAGAAAGGTAATAATTTTTTTAATTCAATACCCGATATATAAATTCAAATATGAAATTTCCGTTACATAGGAATATTTTTCATAAAGGATAATTAATGACTATTGTTAGCAGTTTTCGAGGTAATTATAATTAATCGCAAAAGGTGACATTCACAAATGTCTTTAATTACCATTGCCATAGGAAACATGGAATATTTTTTTATGAAGTGCACATAAGGTGTGATAAATGATACTCAGCTGTAGAATGTTTTCTCTTCTATATTGAGTGTTTGTAAAAGTTTGGCAAAAGTAGGAAGTAAATAAAAAAATTCTTATTTATGCTACATGTAACACCTAATACTCTTTTATGTTAAATATGTGCTATACCTATTTTTAAAACAGACTAATTTTTAAATCCTATGCATGATGCAGTAAAAATAACAGTAGCAATAGGAATCATAGTCGCTTTTAACAAATATTAATGGCAATAAGTTGAAAGTCTCTTAAACTTTTCGTTAAAAGTAATTGTAGTGTTATTGACTTCTGTTAATATTATCTATTACTACTGTCGTTACTGTTGTTCCTAGGTTTTTGTATTTTCTTGAAAGTCTTGTTTCTGTGAAGTATATATTCTACTAAATCATTTTATTAACATTTTTGTTAAGGACACACACATAATACAAGCATCGCTGCAATATTTTCGAAAATATTTAATCAACTCTTAAAACCACATTGAGAATAAAATATGGACCAATTCCTTTTATATGATATTTAAATTTAATGTTACCGCTTAAAATTGATTTCACCAGTTACAGGTTGTAATATATATAGACTGAGGGTCTATTTAGAATTTTGTCTCTCTCTTTCTGGAATAAGATATAGTAATTGTATTATAAAAATAGATAAAGTTTACAAAATCGCGAGCTTTTATTTCCTGAAGAAATTTCATGGATTCACTGGTGATATTACAGAAGTATAATATATACGTATAAACTATGAAAAATCAAAACCGTTTGAATAAAGGCCTAACTAACATGATTCTATAAAACACTACTGGGTGTTCCAGTTAACATTTTTCCAAATCTTCGCACACACTCAGTCTATAATTAGGCAAGTTCATTGTAGAAGTAACACTTATCGTACTTTAAATAGCAATGATTTAATGTGTTTGATGTATCACTCTTGAATATTAATATATGTTAATGCCACTTTTATCTTTGATCGTCGATAATTAAAAACTATTAACTTTAGACGTCAACTTTACGTTAATTAAATAATATTCCAAATAAAACTTAAAGTATTCAATTTAAAAAAATATACCCTTTCTGTGCCAGTGATTTTTAAATTGTCAAGCAATATTAACCATATATATAACTGCAGTGCTTAAATATTTTATTATATCACACATTAAAGGGAAACCTAAAAATGTTCAATTAAAGGCCCAAAATAAATAATTCACAGGCTTAAAAGCTGAATTTAGAAATAAGAACCGGCACCTTCACCATTCTATTAGAAAATCTTGGTTAGAATTATAGTATAGCTGCTACATCAAACATACTTTTAATGAACAATTTAAATTAAATTTAACATTATACTAAATATACATGGAATAACGAAATAGTAATCTCTTTGTTTAGAAATCGGTATGTTTCTCACTACGGCTGCCTGTTGATCTAATTTAACACACGGAATGTTTATATTAACATGAATGTGAGGAAGCGCCAATAAATTTGTTGTTGATTACATTTACGCCATGGCTATTATATAAACTATCTGCACAAGAGCTGTTCTGGCTGCAATATGCCCATGGAATGCTCTATAGAACAAATGTTCTATCACACGCATCAATAACGTTACGTAGTATTAATTTTATTATGGTGAAAATATTTTAATTTAGTTTTCTAATATTTCTATGAATTTTCCTGTCATACATTCTTGTTCGTTAGTTATTTTTTAAATACGTGTCAAAAACGAAGAGGAGGGTGGAGGGGGGTATCTCTGCTTGCAAAAGTAGGTATAATTTCGGTTTGTCTTAACGGATTTGAATATTTCTGGGTTATTTGATAGAGAATTTTACAAAGAATAAAGAGTATTTGTAGTACGAAATTACGTGGTTGTAACAAAAAATCACAGGGGGCGCTGTTCTCAATTTCTGTATATTACTAGCTTTTCCTTTAAAATTTGAAATGGAACGGTATATTTTTAATATCGTAATGTTAAAGCACATAAAAAAATTAAGAGGATGATGAAAACCGGAAGTTGCTACTGTTTTTCTTGACGAAAATATAGTCACCCGAACATAATCCAGAAAAATAAAAAAATTTAAATATAAATTTATTTATTTATTGCGAGTAATAATTTAGTTTAACTTTTAATAGGTTCACTAGGCAGTTCGCCTTCACTTAAATTTTAATCATACTCTTGCATACATGTACTACTTTCAATCTTCTCACCGACTGTCTGTTACGTTAGATTATTCTTTTAAATGTTTTCCAATTCTCTAGCTATTTTTGAATTGATCTTGTCTGATATTGAAATAAATAAATAATAATAATATATCTTTATTACCCAACGGACATGCATCTAATTATAGGAAAACAGCACACATAATTTCCATAACTCATGAACTAAGTATGCAATAACGAGAAAAAAAAAACAATATAATATAATGCATTAGTTATAACCAAATCATTTACTCATTAGTAATAAAAGGGTATAAAACTTGACAAATGTTCGAAGTGTTCACCATTATTTTCAATATACATGTTTATTTGCCGATTAATAGAGAGCACAGTATTTCATTTTCGGAGACATCAATTGTTGTAATCGGCTTGTTGTGATGTCTTCTTTCCGGATAATTTATGGAATATTGCCGGAAAGCAAGAACTGCAATTTCAAAGCATTGAAAATACATGCTGATCATGTCATAAGCTTCAAAGTTAGAATATGTCATTTTACAAACTTAATAATTACGTGCACGTGTCCAAAAAGGCTTAATTTGCTAATTACGTGTAAAAAGTTTAACTATAAGTGACACTAGTACTTTTACATTTCGATTTTCATGGCCCACCTTAGAAATCTCATATCACGGTGCTTGTCATATTGTATGAAAAAGCAAGCTATACATTGACATTATTATTTTATTTCAATGTTGGAAAGGGCAAGAAATGATATTTAAAAAATAATAGCTCGAGAATTTGAAAACATTTAAAAAGAGAATCTAACGTAACATATGCAATGAATTAAAAATTCGGTGAGAAGATTGAAATGAATACATTTACGGAAGAGTATTATGAAAATTCAAGTGAAAGAACAGTGAAGGAACACTATCTAGTGACCCTTTTCGAATTAAAATAAAATTATTACGCGCAATAACTAAATAAATTTATATATATATATTTTTATTTTTCTAGATTATATTCGTATGACAATATCTTCGTCAAGAAAAAGGTAGCAACTTCCGGTTTTCATCATTCTCTTCAGTTTTTTTATATGCTTCAATATTACGATATTAAAAATATACTGTATCGTTTAAAATTTTAAAGAAAAAGCTTGTCATATACATAAATTGAGAAGAGCGCTCATTGTTATTTTTTGACAACTACATACTACAATTCCTTGTAAAATTCTCTGTCTAATGAGCCCAGAAACATTAAAATATGTTGAGGCAAACAGAAATTATACCTACTTTTGTACGCAGACATACCCCCTCCACCCGCCCCTTCGTATGGGAGTTAGATCAAAAATTTTCAAATGAAAATTGTATAAAAACGTCTGAAAATCTTGTCAGTAGAAATTTTAATCTATCCTAATCTAAAATTTAATGAAAAATTACCACATTTTTAATTCATCTTGAGAATTGCGCCCCCTTGCGATAATTTTGGAAACGTAAAAATATGTTTGTTGAAATCCCCGTGTATAGTTTTACTATGAAATTTTTTTCCGCCAGGTTCAAACGATAAACTGTTGTCGAGATATAGCCGGTGGCCCAGCTTAAACAGACACCCGGTATAGCTATAAAAAAGGAACAAGGTCGATTTATAAAAATACAAACTCAAAAGTTAATATATCGTAATCTTGTGTATTTTGCGTTAAGCATAAATAAATAGATTTTGTATGTAAATTTATACTTGTAAAATGTAAATTAAATAAAACTATTATACAGAGTGCCACACCGAAAACGAAACAGATTGAATATCTCGAAGGAGAAAACTTTTTTGAAAAACGCAAAAACAGGTCGATTTTTGATCCAATGGGAACACCCTTCCATCATATCTTCAACTGAGATAGGTCATTCTCCTCCCCTCCATCACTCTAATCATTACAATTTAAATATTGAAAGTATTAAATACGATACATCATTGAAAAGGTAATTGTACGGAGAATTCAGCAAAGTGATTGTTGGTTGCGCTATTTTTGATTTTAGCGCCCTCTAGCGAAAAAAAACGGTTACGTATTCCACAATATGACACATCATTTCAAAGCTAATTTTATTAGCAACTTAATACGTAATATTTTTGACATTTATTTGTCATCATTGTCAAGTACAGACTGTTATCGTCTTCTGTAAAGTAATAAGTTTCTGATATTAGAGCTCTGCAAGGTTTTTCAATAATTTAATTTTTTTTCAATTGTGCATTAAATTGCTAATAAAATTAGCTTTGAAATGATGTGTCACACTGTGAATACGTAATCTTTCTTTTTTCCGCTAGAGGATGCTAACATCAAAAATAGCGCAACCAACAATTACTTTTCTGAATTCTCCGTACAATTACCTTTTCAATGATGTACCGTATTTAATACTTTCCATATTTAAATTGTAATGGTTAGAGTGATGGAGGGGAGAGGAATAACGTATCACAGTTGAAGATATGATGGAAGGGTGCCCCCCTTGGATCAAAAATCGACCTGTTTTTGCGTTTTTTCAAAAAAGTTTTCTCCTTCGAGATATTCAATCTGTTTCGTTTTCGGTGGGGCACCCTGTTAACTACTGAAGGTATACCATTTAGGTATTAAATGCTTACCCAAGGTATTCAAACTATTTAGATTTTCCTCCATGTTGATAAATTCATTAATAATATAATATATATTTACGAGTATTATTAGCATGTGTTAGGATTAAACCAACATTGATACTACATGCTTATCAACATGCAATGTTACACCTGTTTCCACTTCTTCATCCGTTTGTTATGTTATTAAATTAAAATATCGTAATTTAATAATATTGACTGCACTGGTCAACAATTAACTTATCAAATGCACAAGTTTTTCGAATTTTAATGTATTAGCGAGCGTTGCTTCTGAATATGAAAACAAAATGTTTCTACTGCCAATGAAAGCAGACCAATTTCAGTACAATATTTATTACAAATTACTTATATGACCTACATAACAATACACGTTGTTATTATTAAATATGCTATGTAATAAACTTTGCTGTTTTTACTATCAATGCAATAGTAGAAATTAAAATTTAACTACTTTCTTATACGTATTACGTTTCAAAATGCGTATGCAGAAGTTATTCCAAATTAAACTTTAAATTCCTTAATAAAATAAATCTGAGTATTAGTGTTACTTCCGCTCCGAAGTTTGAATATTGTTTTATACAGAAATTATAACAAATCCACCTCAAAGTACTTTTATTCTCACAAATCTATATAGAATGCAAAATTTACGAAGTATTTACAAAAAACTGCTATTTGATAACAATAGGAATATTACTTCCGGTCCGAATTTGGAAATCCCTTTTATACAAAGACTGTTCCAAATCGAGCTCTAAATACTTTCGCACTTATAATAAATCTCTACAGAATGCATAATTTGCGAGATACTCGGAAAAAACTGCTACTCGATAAGAGTAAAAGTGTTACTATCGGTCCGAGTTTTGAATTTTCTTCTTATTCCCATTCTTCTTCTTTCTCTTTTCTTAATACATAGTCTTGTTTCTTCTACTCTTCTTAATCTCGTTCCGCCTTTTGGCAAGCAGATGTCCAGCTCTCGCACTATCTTTTGGAAGGTCGACCGGGGGTCTCCTTGAATTGAATTTTTTATATACCAAAATTGTTCCAATTTGAGCTCTAAATACTTTTGTTTGTCAGAAAAATATGTATGGAATGCATAATTTGCGATATATTTGCAAAAAACCGTAAAAAAAATTAAATACATTCCGTAACAATGATTTGGCTAACAGAATAAATAGGTATTAGAAAGCAGAACCCACGGTTGAGTGCGGTCATGTGCAGTGATTGTTATGTTCTCTTCTTTCCTACTGCACATATTAGCTTTGTTCGTGGGTCTGATTCCGAACCAGTTTAGGGACTGAGCGCATGCGTAGTTTTAAAATTGTCGTTCGCTGTTCCTTCAGTTCTGAATTTTTAGTAACAGTTACGTGTTTGCGGGTCACATCGAATCGGTTTATTATGATTCCGAATCGGTCCTAGCGGTCCCAGGATTTTTGTTAGGACTAAAAGTTCGGTTCGACTGCTCACTGGCAATTGTCGTCAGACTCGTCAGCTGTCTCTTTGTGTTTGAGTAGGTTTGAGTTTTGTTTATGTTTTGTAGGTGTCCTAGGATTTTACGTTTTACTAAATTTACAGTACCTACAATATAGTAAGTTAGTTACTTATTCCTATTTAATCTAATTTATTAAATTTAATATACACAGTTTTAGTGATTTTTTTACATCTTAAGTACCTACTATGTCGGACCATTTGTCATCTAGTGATGAGGACATGGAAGAATTATTACAGCTTGTTGAAGTTTCTAAAAGCAAGGCATATTTTGAGGAAGTGATGCCACAGTTCAGCAATAAACAATTTATAGAGCATTTTCGATTAACTCGAGAAGTGGCCGAAGACTTAGCCAATCGATTTGCTATTTCTGAATATTATAAATGGGAGGAAGGAGATTCAGAGAAGGGTACCCCTCTTAAATATATAACTGTTTTTTTGTTGTTTGCAGAAAATGAGGCAACTTCATTTAGAGAGGTTTCGGACAGGTTTAATATAACCAAAAGCACCCTATTCAAAATTGTACGAAGGGTAACATATTTTCTGAGCAATTTGTCTCCAGGAATAATAAAATGGCCAAATGATTTGGAGAAAGTGGAAATTGAAACTCATTTCCGAAACACGAATTTCCCTGGTGTTATTGGTATCATTGATGGTACACACATTAGGATAGACAAACCTGCAGAAGATCCTGACTCCTATTTAAACCGAAAACATTTTTATTCAATTCAGGTAATAATTTTCACTTTTTTTTTAATTCATTACATCCTACTGGCGAAAGTCTTCAAAATATTGAAAATAATATGCAAAATAATCAAAAAAAAAGGTACATATTTCTTAAAGTTTATTAACTTTTTCACAAGTAGTATTTTAATAAGAAATGAAAGTTCATGCATATACTCTTTACTTATGGACAAAAAATTTTTGTTTAAGGCACAAGTGGTATGTGACCACAAACGAGGGATTCGTGATATCTTTGTAGGATATCCTGGGTCGGTACATGACAGTCGAGTATTGAGAAGTTCTCCTTTAAATGACACCTTGCCTGACAAATGTGGAGACTCATACATTTTAGGTGACAATGGTTATCCTTGTTGAGGAATTTATTGACTCCATTTAAGGAAAATGGACGTTTGACTAGGCGTCAAAGGAACTATAATTATATACTTGCTACAAATAGATACATAATTGAACACTGTTTCGGAATCATGAAACAAAAATTTCGACAACTTTACCATGTCAAGATAAAAGATGTACAATTTATTGTTCATTTTATAAGAGCATGTGCTGTTCTGCATAATTTATCACTAGATATTGTTTTTGATGCAGCTGAACAAGAAGTAGTGCCTCAATATGACATGCAATTAAATGATGATGGTGAACCAGATAGGGATGACAGAGGTGGTATCATAATTCGAGAACAAGTTATGAACAATTTGCCATTTTTAGTTTAATAAAGAATTTAAAAAGCATTTTTTATGTAATAATTAATTAGCCTTTTTACATTACACAGCTGAATTTGCACAGTCGGGCCTAAAATTTGAGGCAAGGCATCGGGGACTAAAAATAAAATTCTAAAAATATCTTTATTAAACAAAATATCACATTCTGTGCAAAACTCCTTAAAATACAATTTATATCACAAACAAATAAAAGTAAATAAACATTCTAAAATATTAAACCAAAACATATATTTAAAAAAAAAACAAAATAAAGTCTAAAAACAGAAACGCTGACTATTGTTACGCTGTAAAATTTACTTTTGTTTTAGTTCCCGAAAGATTTTGTGTCTTTGTCTAAATACGTGGATTTTGTATCAGCTCGTGACTTTTTGGGCGTACCCTGTACATTGTTTGTTTCACCGGTTGCTAAGACTGCCTGCCGTATATCTGCGTGCGTACTAAACCTACTTTTGAGCCTTCAGAGCCCTAAGTCACGTACCGTGAAATTGACAGTTAGGTTTTGTGTATTACCGAGCAATTACACTCTATTTTTGTGAAAACCTCTGTATCTAAGTATCTAATTCTAATTATCTTAGCTCTAGCTTATTTTACCCTACCTGTAGTTTCGTATTTTCTGCATTTGCAGTTACTTTTACGCCTTGTTTAAGTTTTTTTAATATCTACTTATTTATTACATCCGATCTCTACATAATGCATTCATTTGTGGCTTGAAATGCTCCGAGACGACAGTCAGGTCGTTGTGTTAACTGTTTCACGTGTTTTGCGTATTTCCAAACACAGTATCTCGAGCAGGCCCGATTATTATTCTTTTTTTTTCCTTCGCAGTTGTCTCACTAAAAATGTAAGAAGTATTAAAATGAGGAAATGCTTGGAATAGTGGGCATACTATTAATTGTTTGCCGATCACTTGTTGGCCTTTCATCGTTATTCTAAGTATTAGGAAACTTCTGTGTTTCTTCCTGAATCTACCACAAGTGGTTAAGGCCGGTAATACTCTGAAACATAAGATTTGATCGGTTTCCCTAACCGTCTTCTGCAGCGTTTTGATATTAGAGCTTGGATACTTCGTTAGTTACCTGCAGAAATTCTGTTCTTTCGCATAATAAAATGGAAACTACGTGTGGAGGTTTGTTTTGTTTTCTTCTGTCAAAACGTGGTTACTACGTTGCCGTGAAATGGGTGTTTCACACGTTGCCAACCGATGAGTGTTTATGTCCCTATTTATTTGCCGACTGTATAAATTCCACATTCTTCGAAGGATTGTTTCTGTTATTTTATCTTCATATAAGTTACGTTCGTGTTTGCGTTTATCTATGAGTCACAGTGTTAACTCCCCTTTATGGTCAAACTCAGACTTGTGTCTGTTATTTTATTTGAATGCTCCCGCCGTCCATTTTGAGGTATTTTCGCGTCTTTATGTTTTGAAGAGATGCGTGTAGCGAACGCGCAATTGTGGAAGAGGAGATTTTTCCCGTTTTGGACTTCACTTGATAGTCATATCTTGTATAAGAACAGTGTGTGCAAATTGCTTATCTCCCCTTAGTAATTTAATTACATTATCTATGTGGATATTTTCGCGATTGCGGCTTTAATGGAGTAAGCAAAAGATACCGTTACCTTAATTTTGGGTTATTAACGTGAATTTCTACCGATGTACCGTTACCGAAAAAAAATTCACGTATGGCCAGGTGCTGGCTTTTTTTTGTTAATTTAAATTTTGCACCCTGAAGTGACTTGTAAGTCGTTTATCGTGGGATCTCCATTTTTCATAATTGGGGTAAGTGTTTGAAACTCTGTGTTAAATTTTCGGGATTTTATCTTTGGTTCTTTTCTTCTCTAAATTTAATAGGATTCTTTTGACGGGCACAAAAGCCCTCCGAAGCCATATTTCTGGTGTTATCGCCCCGCATTTCCATCGAAGAGCGCGGTGGTTTTTATCGATGCTTCAGTAGTTGCACCTTAACATCCAGGCCGACTGCTGTAGTGGAATTTTTCCATCAAGGGAGTCACCGCCATTTTGGATTCCCACTGAGATATCCGGCGTCCATTTTGCCAGATAAGTGCAACTAATGTTGTAATTTTACATCTTATTTTACGTCTGATTTTCGACGTCTTTACGCCAGAGTGCTGGACATTTTCTCGCCTAAAATTTGACCTAAGAATTTTGAGTGGCTTTAATATCTTTCGCACCACTTAGTTTACTGCGAGGTCACAATATAGTCCTAATTAAAATTACCGCTATAACTTCTTGTTTTTTTTTGTAACATTCAGTTTAACTAGAATTTTGGTTATGTCACTACCGTAATTTTGTAGCCCTTTGTCGAGGCGAATATTTAATTAAAACTAATTTATTACTATATCACTAAATCTTTTGGAGAGATTTTATTTAAATTAGTAATATACCTAGTGATTTTCATTACCGTTAAAATTATTGTGTGTCTCATAATGTGTTGAATTTTTAATCTAATTTTTGATATTAATTTTTGCACGTTTGTTGCCGTAAGTTAGTAAAGTTTGTCTTTCACGTTGATCAAATAATCTTTCTGAGCTAATTAAAAGCAATTCTGTAAGAGCAATTTTGGTTCGTGAAGCTCAGTGTTTTTTTGTTTAATATAAAATTTCTTTTCTAATTTTACCTTTAATTATTTGATTTTGCTATTAAATATCCTTCATTTAATTTAATTTATTTCTTGTATTCATACCTGTTGTTGGTATTTAGCGAATCTTTCACAATTTTAGACTAAGTCTTTTATACTGAGATACTAATTTTCTTGCGTTTATAAATACATATTTACACTATTGTATTAACATTGCCGTTGTGGCGTGTCCATGATATCACTTGTAGTTACATAATGTGAGGTGATGAAACGTTTCTGCTACCAACCATCTACTGCTGAAACGCAGAGATTATGTTAAAGTGTTAAGACTTGATATTTTCTTTCAAATTTTTCTTTTAATGTACCTAACGCTTTGTTTATTTATTATCAACTGTCTAGTTTTCAAATCATCATATTTTATTTAAATTCTGACAACGTTTGCTATCCTTTTGTAATACCTAACTTCATAATTTAATTTAAAAAAAAAACCATTCAACACGTTAAGATTTAATTAAATTTTGTTACATTACGTAATACCTTTTCTTTTATTTCTTTTACCTCTGCATATCTCAAATTTTATTGTGACAAGCACGTACATAAGATTAGGTGCTACGATTATACAGGGAGTTCAATAGGTAACCCGCTGGAGGGACACAGCCAGTGGTAGCTCGTAGGAGGCGCAGGTAGCTTATCTGTAAGATAGCATAGTGTCCTGGTGCCCGGACAACGTCGCTAGCGTCGTTGCCGACCGACGCTCTACTTTTAGGTGTTCTTATTTTCCTGAACGTCACGCCGTCTGCGACTGAGTTAGCTCGGCCCTGCGTTATCCAGTTACATCAACCCCTATTGCGTTTCTCCGTTTTCTTTCCCTAATTTAGTCTGTTACCTTAATGCGACGTAGTTCCGGTAGCACTATACCTTCAAAAGATGCCCTAATCATAGGTCAATAATAGGTGTGTACTTATTTTGGTATAAATTCTTTTGCAACAACACATTATGATTTTCTAATAAATTATTTCTCCTCTTCTTTTCTGCCAGCTTTTTTTCTTCAATGTCGGATCTTTTTTTGTAGTACTCGTTTCTGTCACTTTTAATTTCTCTAAGAATATTAAATTTGAGTCTTTTGCTTTTGTTTCGAGATTTCACAGGCTCTTGTTTTCGTACCGGCGTTGAACCTGGGGTTAAAACAGTTGGACAAGTTGTCTCTTCTTGCACATTTAGTTCTGTATCTGTTTCCATTTCAATCATACTGTCTTCATTCTCTTGTGTGGATGTCCCTGGATTATTAATTGTGTCTGAGGACAAAAGTAAGACTGGATGAATGTTTTTCTTTTGCCCTAGTATGCTGTGCATAATTTCAGCATATTCAAACGTTTTCCGTCCCCTGCCAGTTTTTGCTTACTGTTGTCTATATACTTTTTATAATTTCGTTCAAGAACTTTCCGCCTGTTTTCACAATTAGTCCCTGAGATTGTTGTTTTTGTGATAATGCTTATCTCTTTGGCGATTTCTTCAAACATTCTTTTTAAATTTTTTATCCTTAGTGAACCCACCTGCTTCCGGTATTTTTTATATAGATCTAGAAAAATCAATGTATTTTGATGCGTCCATTTATGACCCTCCACCTCCTCAGTCTGTGTTGGAAAGACCAAAAATTCGGCTAATACTTCTAACAATGTTCAATGTCAATTAGTATAATAGAAAAGTAAATAGATAAATGATTATTTACCTCCCTCGGCCTCACTAATTTTGATATTACTTTCAATTTTCAATAAAAGGTCTTTGAATTTGGAATAATTATGGGTTTAAACCACAGAACAAGAAAAAAAGTTTAAGCTAGGTTAGGTTCACAGATACTTACATTTGAGATTTACTGCGTTTAGTATTCTATTCCGAAATCGTTCGCGGTACAAAAAAATCCTGAACCGATTCATAACTAGGCATGCGCTATACGACAATCCCGAATTAGTTCTGAACTGGTTCGGAATCAGACCCGCGAACAAAGCTATTATTAAGCGTAGTCAGGGCAGGACAAAATTAGACATTAATTGTAGCGTGAGTGCTTATAACATTGGTCTGCCTGGAGGGGGATCGAATATTCCTATCAGCTATACATGGGCGAGATAGGGGAAGTGGATACGATTTCACTCAGACTAGACCGACTCGTATTTTGTCGGCTCTCGGGTACCATATTACCTACCGGTTTCCCCGAGAGCCGACAAAACACGAGTCGGTCTAGTCTGAGTGAAATCGGATCGACTTCCCCTATATCTCGCCCATGTATACTATCAGCTCGGTTTGGTTTGACAAATCCTGATATTGTTTGAAAGAAACTATTTTCAAAGTTAGGTTTTGCAGTATGTTAAAAAATTACTAAAAAAACAAATCTCTCAAATGGCTAATTTAGTACGTAGTTTCTATTATATTTTTTTCCCTTAATTTGTAATAAATTGTTACAGGAAATCACGAAAGTTATGATAAGTATTTATAATATCTTTGCCCTTAATTCAGTTGGTAATCCTAGTAACGTTCAGTGGTCATTGTTGTGACACTGTCCAATCAATTAAAAATAATGTTATAACCACTTTCACATCTATATATTATTAATATTTAGAAAGCAGGAACAAATTATTGCAGAAAATGATAATAATCTAATAGATATGTTACGTGGTGTTACACATAATTTCAAAGACCTGCTTCAAAGTGTATAAGAATGTGATTTAAACACCATCATTTTTAAAATATAAACATGTAGTATAATTGAATCAAGTAGTTTTAGACATTTGCTGCTGTAGTTAAAATAACTTAAATAAGATGATATCGAACTGTCATGTGTTCCACACATTCCTGCGCCCTCCTATTAACGAAATTGAAAACGCACACCGACTAATTAGATCCAAATTAGACGCCGGAGGTCGCTTCCAACAAACGACACGTCTAATGCATTATTCATTTCCTCATATACTAAGACTGAGACATTTACTTTGCCAAATGGCAACTAATTTCCAATGAAGATGTAGTAGGACTTGCGATATGGTTTCCGAGATGTGATGCGGTTTAGATAACGCTCCCGGTCTCGCGAATTTGACCAGCATTGAGTATGAATTTGCATATAAAGTAGAATTTAATAACAGAATGAAGTATTGTACCAAAATAGCGACCCTTATAATTTAATATAATAACGTATAAAGGGGATTCTCGTACGATAGCAGATTTACGAAAATCTTCTTGATAATATTTCTATTTACGTAATATAATCGTGATTTAGTTCACAACCCGCCAACCAACAGACGAGAACAGAGAGTATCTATCAGTATAATAAAGTCTGAAGTTATATTGGATTCATTAAAGTGCGGACAATTCACTGATATGAATATTATATAAATACAAGGGAATTCTCCTTTTATATTAGGGTATTGTATTTCGGCAGGCTAGATCTTTCCTTTTCATGTTCAACAATATAATAAAATTTTGTATTTTATTAATTCTGCCTTTAACATAATCAAAATGAGAACATGTTTGTTCAATGAACAAAGGAATAACAAACATCTTTAATAATATTTCAATGTAGAACTTATAGGTCATGTAATTTACACGATGTTTTCTACTAGCGCTAAATTAGATTGTTAAGTTATAATTAGTGGACAGCGGACGTGCCAGGTTTAAAAGACGACGGAGCAAAGAAATAATGTAAACAACACGCAATTACTGATTAGCACTATTCATATGGTGAACCGCAATATCTGTTATTGTCCCAAAACGATAGCAAAAAAAAGTCGTCCCCTCACAAAACTTGTTTCTTCATCAGCGTAGGTAGTAGCGTGACGGGTTTTTAAAATTTATTATATTTACCTTATATTTCGCATGATAAATAAAGTTATATATCTATTCATACTTACGTTAGTTTCGTTTTTCATTATTTTGACTATTAATTACGTACTTCGTAATTTTTGTAATAGTTCCTGTTTAGTACCGTTTCATTGAATCTATTTCTCCCAATTATCTCGACGTAAGTGTGCATTGGATTTTGTTAAGTTTCAATAACATATGCATACATTTTTAGTTATCGTTTATTTAGATCTAGAACATTGTTTGTTACCATGATTTATTGCATAGTCTGTAAAATATCGTTACAGAATGCCCAAAAAGGCCACGTACAACGTCACATAGCATCGCTAAAACATACACAGAAATTGGACCCGTTAAAAGCTGACAATTTTAACGAAGATCTCTGTGAAGCTTTAATGGCGGCTAATATCCCATTAAAGAAACTTGACAATCCCACTTTCAAAACATTTCTTCAAATCAGTACCTGTGGATAAGTGCCGACGAAACTGTCGATATATTAGGACGCTGTGTGGCAAATGTTGTAGCTGGTGTACTACATCCAACTATTCCATATAACGCATATGTAATAGCATCTAAAGTTATAAATACAGTTGATGCGGAAAGAGTTGCTAAAACCATTGACGAGAACTTGCACAGAATGCTTCATTCGGATGACAGGTACAGGAAAAAAATACTGTTATTTGTTAGTGACAGTGCCGCATATTTGTTAATAACAGGCAGACTATTAAAGGAAATATATTCTTATATGCTGCACATTACTTATGTAGTACATGCTCTCCACAGAATCTATGAATATATCAGAGACAGGTATCCAGAAATTGATAGACTTTTATCTGCTTTTAGAAAAGTTTTCAGAAAAACACCATAGAAAGTAGCTCTTTACAGGGAAAAACTTCCGTCTTTGTCACTGCCTCCGTCGCCAGTAATAACTAGATGGGGGGGGGGCATGGTTGGAGGCTACTGGTTTTTATGCATAGAATTTCGATAATTTACAAAATTTCGTTACATGTTTAAATGACGATGCTCGAAGTATTTCTGAGTGCAAGAAACTAACACAAATCCCAAATTTAAAAAATCAGTTGTTATTCCATCAGGAACACTTTGGAAATTTGCCTAAACTAATCACATATTTTGAAAATCGAAATCTCAAATTAAAAGATAGATTAACCACATTAGATGTGGCTATTAATAATTTCAAAAGTATTCCAAGTGACGGATGTGGTCTTCGGCAAAAGTTAGACGCACTTTTTAATAGAAATCCAGATTTAATAACATTGCGGCAATTGTGTATAGGTACAATGACACAAAATCTAACTGCTAAATACGCTGAAATAACAGAATATTTCCAGTACGCACCTATAACCAGTTGCGATGTAGAAAGGACGTTTTCTATCTACAAGGATGTACTTCATTCAAAGAGAACAAATCACACAGAAGAGAACTTTAATAAGGAATTTTGTATTTTATAGATCACCAGCCCATGGGCGATGAGTCATGACTCGCTCGATTCCGCTCCCTATTAATTATAAATAAATATATCAGAAGAAATTAATACGTATGTAATTTCAACAGTGTAAGCGACTATTTTCAGTTAAATATTCGTTTCACATCGTTCATTTACGCTAGCACATATAAAAATTAATTTTACTAAATTTACGATTTTGTTGACAATGTTTTTTAGTCCATTCAAAATATCGCTCAAAAGAGAGAAGTCTGCAAAAAATAGCATGATTTTCTCGATAGTGTAATATGTTAAAGGGGTGTATTCTGAGCATAATTTTAGATATCAGGGGTTCTCGAGTGTCAGTGGCGCCGCTATCGCTAGTAACGCTTCTAATTCGTTATCTCGAGAACGGTTCGGTTTACACAAAAAACTATAGAGACCTTTTCTCTTAAAATTTGAATTACTTAACTTTTTTATTCGAAATATTTTTTTCTAGCATCGATATTTTCCAAGTTATTTTGTTAGAAATATCCAAACTTCCCTATTTTCGTCTTTTTTCGCCTCTATCTCCCTAACCGTTAACTTTTAAGTCATTTGATTATCTATTCTTATTTCTACGTTTTTGAACCATTATTAATTTTATAGCTAAGTATTTTCGCTTGAGTTTCCAATAAATATCACTAAACAATACAAGAAAAATATTCCTTCACATCATAAAAGTTAATATTAAAATTCTTTCAAAACATAAGTTTACCTTAAAACTATTAAATATCACAATGAACAGTTTTGAAGAAAATTTTTTTAAAACATATTTTTAGCAACTACTGATATAATAGAAAGTCCTTTCAACATCACACTTAATTCTATTCTATATGAAGGGCAGAATAACATCTTCCTATGAAAGACGTTTAGTAGCTTTATGTCTAAAGATACCGGATAGTCTTTGTTAGCCTCGAAATTCTATAACGAAGTCTCACGGACATCTGAGGCGAGAATGCCTCTTGACATAGAGAAATCAGAATTCAGCGGATTCAGGTACGTGACTGTGCATTGTGTTTCTTACAAATAACCCAACATAATTTTCATTTTTAATCAAGGATATGTAATTTTTATATGAAGTATGTATATAGTGAGTGTTGAATGCCAGGATTGTATACTACGCTGTAACATGAACTCAAAATTCCCAAAATTTGTTATGATTTTCCTTTATACCTGAGCTACAGTGTTCTAAAGAAGACTTTATATACTTAACATTTTCAACATTATACATGCGTTTTTCATGTGATTTAATGGAAGTTACGGAAAATCTAACAGGTTGATTTAATTTTTGAATAATTTATTACAATTGTATTAATTAAAAAAATAGTTTAAAATTAGCTTGTTTTTAGTGTTAATTATAATTTTCTGCTTTTAGCACAGATAATTATTTAATTTAATTTTGGTTCGAATCTCAGTCGTGAGCAATTTTTAAAAAATTAAAAACGTACCTAATTAAATAATTATTAGTGCTAAAAGCAAAAAATTATAATCAGAGTCTGCCGCTATTACTCACACACTTGGCTGCTGAGGATATTGTATCAAGATTACTTTCCGCATAACTTACGAATGGAATATCCAGGTAAAATTTTCCCTTCGTGTGTTAATTCATGTAAAATTAACACGTCGTTCAACCCATCTCATGTAGTAGAAGTATAACTAACAGTACCTACTTTAAATCCACAAGACAGAAGTGCACGTTAATCAAATTGTATAGTAATGTGTAATAATATTTCATACAATCATTATAATTTGTGTTTAACGGTTTCAAAAAGAGATGGACCTACTATTACGCAAACGTCCTACAATAAAGGAAGTTTACAACTTATAAAGTACACGTACACTGACGAGACCTCAAAGGTCGAAACACCGGTGTCTGTGCGTTCGATTGTCGGCAATGGCACTTAATGTATGTGTGTATCTCAAACACATGCATATATGCATATACGTTTTACGTATAAATGTATATATGTAAGTCACAGTAATTATAAAAATATGTAAATTGAAATTTAGTATAGAAGTAAATAACAAACTAAATAAACTGGTAGTTTATTCTCAACTTGCAGCCAAGATGATTAATTAAAAAATGTCAATACAAAGAACTGTCAAAAGCAATATAAATACTTTCACTGTTTCATTGCGTTACTGAATTTGGTTCAATTGCGTACACAAGTAACTAAAAATTTTTATTTTAAACTTATTCTTATCTTTAGTAGTTTTTAAATGTTCTGGTAAATAATTAAATTACACCATACCAGAGTAGTCCAGGTCTTCTTCAGTACCTGCTAAATGATAATTAAATAAAAGAAACTTAGATTTAAGTCGTGCTTCATGTTAATGTTCAAATATAAAATTCTCATAAAGATAATACTTCTTGTGAAGAAATACCAGGCACTCATAAATGTATATCACATATTTAGTTAAGAGTTTTTTAGACCTATGAATCCCCCTACAGAACTCCAATAAGTCTTTCCCATATATCTTGTTAACTATTTTTGTTGTAGGACAAAAATGTGTTCTATTATAGTAGTCCGGCTCCATCATACGATACTTAAACGAACTATGGCACAGTTTTACTTTTATTTTTATATTTCTGTTTTGATAACTTTATATTACTTTTGGCCATAAATAGACAGATTAAATATTACAGGTATCCCAAGGAAGAGACGGTCCGAAATGTGTGGTTAATTGCGTGTAAACGGCAGGATGTAATAAATTTTAAAAATGGTATTTCGGGAAATCTAAATTACGCAACTTAGTAGTAGTTTTTGATTATAGTTGTTTATTTAATTGTATAAGCAATTGTTAAAGTATTCAGGCGAAGTTATATTTTAAAATGCAATCAGACTACTTAAGATACTTTAACTTTTTTGCATATGTTTGAGTTACATTTTCAATACACAATGCGAAATAGTGTATGCACTGTGAGCTCATTTTTGTACTGTGCTCTCTAGAGGTTAGAGTTATGAATTAATGAATTGTGTAAATATAAACTGAAAATTGTAATTGAGGTATTGATAAATGTAGTGAATAAAATCATTGCCAAAATGTATTTACTTATTTACTACTTATATTTTCTTTTGCGCAGACGTAAATCCTATTTAATGAATCGCATAGTTCTGAAGTATTCAATATTGGTAATTTACAGCTACATTTCTTTTAATAGAAGGATTTCAGGAAATTGAAAGGAGGTAAACCAACATTTGAATGAAGCAAATACAACTTGGTTGGAGTTTGTTATGTTTCATATACATATTTTGTATGTTTACAATAAAAATAAATTACCCAACCGAAATACAAGAGCATAAAACTGACTCCACAACTTCAAGCCATAAATTAATCTTGATTCTAGATTAAACAATAATAGTAGTGACGTATATCAGAATTTTAAGAGACTTTGTATTATAATAATATTATTTTAAAATAAAATTGCCAAATATAACTTTTATTTAATTTTTTTCCTGCATTACAAAATTTGTAATTTAAAGAAAATTTATTAGGTTTTTGTGTTTGATAATAACACTGTATTTGAACAAAATACAAGTAATTATAAAAGGAAGATAATGTATTATATGTTCCCCTATAGATACCATGGAGGTTATGGATAAAGGTTTGTAAAAGATAGGAATTTTAATTATGGTTGCTAATATAAATAGCAACTTTGATAATTCAAGAAGTTTATTTCAATTCAGTCAATGTGTTTAACACTATTAAAGAAAAATCTATCCAATTTTGTATCACATTGAAATCCAAATACTATTTTCACAATATCCTTGACATAAATTAACGAAAAGCAACCTGAAATAGTTAACAATAAATTAGAAATTTTTAATAAGAAAAAACTAGGTATGTTACTACGATGCATAGAATACCTCAAAATACTTTATGAATGTTCACAGATGTTCACTTAATGTGAAAATCTTGGAAAAAATATTGAATCAAATAATTCACTTTCATAGGTAATTAGTAAACATCAGGCACATTAAAGCTTTAAAATTAGTCTGTGTCGATGTTTCACTCATTTTACTGCTCTATCTTAAAGTACTTTGAGAATCTGTATATGTTTTATAACAGCATCTATTTTTTGCTTTTTAATGATTTTCAACTCATTGTTTCTTTCAAATTGTCTTTACTTTGAATGTGGAAACTGTATCTGAATTTATATCACTGTACGATTTATTGGAAACTTGCAGTAATTCTTACAGGAGTGATGTATGAAAATATGATGGCTCAAAATGAACAACACAGATATATGAGTAGATATGATTCGCCGGTACTGGCGACCCCCCCCCCCACCATTGCCACACAACAAAATTTTTAGTTTCAAGCGCCGCCGCCGAGGATTTATAGATGGCGCTGATGTCGGCGCGCTACCTATTAGTAACAACTTGATTTTATGAGTATGTATAGATATTATAAGACTATTTTCGAGAGCTTTTAAACAGCTCTGAACAGGTGTACCTGTTCAGACCAACGGATTTGAACAGATATCAAACTGGTCTGAACAGCTTTCAAATAGATGTACCTGTTCAGAGCTGTTTAAAAGCTCTCGAAAATATTGTTATAATATCTATACATACTCATAAAATCAAGTTGTTACTAATAGGTAGCGCGCCTACATCAGCGCCATCTATAAATCCTCGGTGGCGGCGTTTGAAACTAAAAATTTTGTTGTGTGGCAGTGGTGGGGGTGGCGGCGCCAGAACCGGCGAATCATATCTACTTACATGCTAAAATATTTTTTCTTTATTATGAACAACAATAAAATCAGATTTCTGGATATACCATTTTTAAAATTTATTAAACCCTATCTTTTACACGCAATTATGAACACATTTCGTACCGTCTCTTCCTTGGGAAACCTGTAATAAATCTGACTACTTTAACGACTGTATTTACAACAACCGTATACAGCACAACCAGGCATATTAAATAGAATATTATTAAAAGAAAATGATAAAACAACTTCAAACTTTCTCAAAATGCAGCCGATAAGAGAATTGTCTATTTAACTTGCTTCGCAGTAACGTCATTGACAGCTCAAGCGAGCATTCCGATATATGTGTATCGTGATCATAGGTACATCTATTTTTGATATTTTTAAAGCTTAACTCATATTGTTGCGAAAAACTTAACTATTCGCAAATTTATATTCTGCTTGGAACTGGATAAAGTTGTAGATGTAATACACAAGAAATTGCAAAACTTAAAATTCCATTAAATTTTTATTTGTTCGTAATAAAATTTTACATTTACGATATCGCTTTTAAAGTTAACTCAAACTTAATTTAAGTTTGTTTTTCGTGGCACTGAAGACACACCAATGGTTGCGAGGTTATTTTCGTATTATTCATTCCACTATCCCAAGATTTTCTACATCGCTTGTGGCGTCTACTCTTCTTTACTCACATACATAGATAATACGATAGTGCATGTATACGGCCGCGGAACTCTCGATATCTATGAAACGAATCGGCGTATTCGATAGAAGCTACATAATTCATGCGATGATAAACGAGGCGTTCGTTCAACGAAAACCTCTCTCTGGGCAACATACTCATCCTCCTGCATCGGGGAGTGCCGTTATTATTATTGTTGTTAGTTGGGATTGCTTCGATTCAGCAGTACCAGTAGCAGTACGTACAATACACCACAGCCCCTTCTATTTTCTTTTTCTATCAGACGTACATCCGTTTGCCGAATCGAGCAATTCTCTTCCGTCGTTGATTTATTGACAGTTATTCGAATAATTCTCGACATCACATCGTGACCGTAAATTTTCCTTCAGTTGTTTGTTTCGCTCTTCGTCGAGAGAAAACCTCGTGTCTCTTCCCATAACAGTAATGAAATTGGAATTTTCTTGACGATAGACGAAGAAGAGGAGACTTTTCGTCATGTGGAAAGATGGTTTTTCCCTCAAATTTTCTCTGTGAATCGTAAAAAAAAGGAAACGCCAGCGTTCATCAAATCATGTCTGTTTTGATTGATTGTTAGATTGTATATATTTGGAGAATCGTAATCCGTAGTGTATCACCACCGATATAACGCTTGATGAAACTGCATCAAATATTTAGAACAAAAAGTACACAGAATAATTATGTAATTAAGTATTGCTGTGGTTTTGTGATTAAAAATAAGCTGTGTATAAATATTGTCAAGACCACAACTAGATTTATGTTAGGTTAATTTTATTTTGCAATTTTTAGAATAGTCTTAGGTTCAGATTAAATTAAGCATAGTGTATGTAAATATTTATTGTAAAATTATAGTAGGTTAGGTTCCAGTAAATTTATATTAGTTTAAGTAAAACAATTTAATATTGTTATTAAAATTATTATTTACAAAATCAATATATTTGAATGATCCCTGTATAGCAAGTAAATATTGATAACTAATTGTAACTAATCTGTAACTTTAGCGTGCGAAGATGAGTCCCCTGAAACCATTCGATGAGTGGAATCTCATGATGGGGCCGAAGTATATAATTATAATGTTCCTTTACTTGTGGCTCTTCAAATCACTCATGAATCATTTTTCTTAAGAAAACGCATTCCAACAATTACGGATATATTTTCATTGTTTCCTGTGAGAAAGAAGAAAGAAAAATTAGAATTAAATGTCCAAAAAACATGCGAAAATGGTTTAAGAATCATAGTAACAGCAATGGATAAAATTTTCATTTTTCAATGGTAATAATGTGTCACTTTACAATGTAAATAATGTTATAGGTGCTAAAATATTACTGTACCTACCTTGTGCGATGAAGTTCTAGTAGTAATTTACACATTCACCCGCTATATGCTGAAATTTTCTTTAATTTTTGTAAAAATTGATATAATCACATCGATTTAATGGTGCATTTGTGTTTACGTTTTCAAGCAGTAACATATTTCCACGTTGCTTGTGGTGATTTTGATAACATGATGTTGGTAAAATATATTTAAGAGTGGGAATAATACATAGTCTCACCGGGCATGCTTAAATTTTTGATTTCGAAAATTGTTTATAAAAGGCATTGCACGATATTTTTCGATGAATTCTTTAGCAGGTGAAAATCGCTTTAGAATACAAATAAGCATACGGTGTCTGTATTAAAATTACATAATAATTTCTGAAATTTAAAATAATATTTAAATAATAATATTATAAGGCACTTATCAGATGAAAATAATTACATTTGAATCATGTTTATAGGAGATATCATTATTTTAATTAAGGGACGAAAGATTTTATTTTAAGACCTGTTGGCTATACGTGACATGTTCTGATAAAAGATTTCGGAGTTTGTAATTAATTTAGAATAAGGATGTTTTATTTTTCATTTATCATAATTTTAAAATAGGGATACCGACACATCATGTTTTTTATTTTATTTAATTATACAATTTAAGTAGGGTAGATTGGACAGTTCTAGATCCTCCCCCCACCACATTACCTCCTCCCCCACCACTCCCCCACCACTAATTTTAGTTCCGAACGCGGCCACCGTGTATTTGCAGATGGCGCTGTGGTCGGCGCGCAAAATCAATATACAGGGTGTCTCAAAATTATAAATACATATACAGCATGGTACTTTGTGACGTATACAGGGTTAGAAAAAGCAAGATGGCGAATCCAAGATGGCCGCCAAAATTTTAAAATGGCGTTTCAAAAATTAGAAAAAGCAAGATGGCGAATCCAAGATGCTGAATCAATGATATAAATTTTGAACAAGGGTGTATATATAATATTTAGTTGTAGAAAACAAAAAATCAGAAGAAATTTCTAGAAAAAATAATATATTCCATGTTTTTAAAAATATCATGATGACGCTAATATTAAACAAACATTGATTGTTACCTTGTGATAATCGGTGTGGGGCCAAGACATTAAAATCAAACCTCACTGTATTTTACACACTAGCGTTTCAGAATATAAATTGATATTTTTTCAATAACAAATTGTTTACATTCCAAAATATAAGACCGAACAAAATATTTGTAGATAAATTATACATAACAGGATGTAAGAGATAATGCTATTTACAGTTGTTTATCTACAAACAAATAACTTCGTAATATCAATACATTACTGTAATCTCTCACTTCCTGTTTTGAACTATATGTGGTTAGATTCATCCGTTGCATGTTTTTATCATATTTAGGTAAAGGTGCACAAAGTTAATATGGTGACGTAGTAATAAAATATATTTTTGAAATTTATAATAATTAAATACAGGGTGTAAGGAATAAAAGATTAGCTTATTTATAAAATATTTATTTTTATATATAAACATATAAATATACTAAACTATTTTGAGAAAATTTTCTAACAATCGAACATTATGTAATGCACAAATACAATAGTCTTTAGTATGAAACAAACAAGTTGAATTAGTCTTATCTAACTTAATACTATTTTCATCACACTCTAAGTTAATTATTAAAGAATTAGGTAAGTAATTTTTTAGAAACATTTTTTTCTGATGACCCTTTACGTAAATTTGATCGTTGCAGCAAACAAGTCTATTCAAAATCTTTCTTATTTCGGAGTAGTGTATATACCCATCGTTATAACATAAACCATGATGATTTTCTTTTAACCACAACACCTGACGTAATTCTTCACGTGTGAGCTTATTGTATGGCATATTAGGTTTGAAAATGAAATGCCCCATTTTTACACCATCACTAATTGCCATTTCCTTAAGCATAAACCCATTTTTTAATTGAAATCCCTGTAGATCAATAATTACATATGAATGACGTTGTAATAAATTCGGGTTAGTCTCAATATTCTCAATCCTATGTTGAAATCGATCCTCTATAGATATTCTACACTCACACAATTCATTCATTGTTGATGTATCATCAAAATTAGCCATCAAGAAATTACTTTCTTCACCGTTCCCGTAAGAGGCTGATATTCCACCAAGTTATCGTGTAAAATGAGGCAGTATACTACGGTATCTGGTTTAAATTGTTCTTGACACTCTATCTCAAGCTTGATATCAACGCTTGAGGAAATTAGTGATTCATTTTGCTTGGAGCAGTCGATTAAATAAAGAGCATGGTCGTGAAACTGATTATAATCCAAAAGTGGTTGGTTTTGGCGACCGTAATAGCTAGATTGGAAATTTGAATACGCGTGATATGCAATAGCATATCGTTTAAGTCCCATATTTAAATTCATAGCTGTGTAAGGATAGCTCTCCGAGTTTAAATATAATTTTAGATTAGTAATTGCAGAATGGTCAAAGTCGGAGGAATCTGCTTGGGGATTATCCTTCTTCTTAAATTGAAATCCCACTATAACATAACGAGGTTTCTCCAAGTTTGTGCTGGTTTTGATAGGCCATATATCATTTTTCGTAGTGCGCAATGATGGTAGTTCGTGCAACTCCCACTTTCTGAATGGTATGTATATCGATTTGTTTTCTCGAAGAGCCTGTAGCAGTTTCAGGCGAGTCTTATCGTTTACAGTAATGTGTGGCACATACCATTCAATCTTTTCTATTTGTATGGTTGCCTTCTTAGTACCATCAGCCAAATTGTTTTTATAACAATGATCATCAGTTTTACTGCGATTCAGTATCAATTCCTGACTGACATTCATCATTATTTGCTTGTAATCATCAAATATTCCAAAACAAAATTTGACTGGCAAAACGGCGTTGAACTCATTTACGGAGAAGGTGGGTTGTTCATCCTTGAACGGACACCAACCTGCCATTTCAAGCATCTTAGATTCATTCGGATTGTAGGAAACGTATGCCTTCATTGTAGTAGTGATGCCAGGCTTCATACAACGATCAATCTCCACACCGTTAATTTCATATCGCATCTGGTCGAATAGAAAAGCATACGCATTGTTTGTTAGTTTACATTTACCCGTTCCGGTAGTCTGCTCATTGAATTTTCCCTGAATGAGAATGAAACTTTCACTTGGTAGAGTGTAAATATCCTGATGTTGAATGGGGATGCGAATTTCATCATTTTGGTTAAAGTTATTTGCGCGTGGATAGTAGACGTGGTATTGCTCTTTCACTATAGCATCATCGAATTTTAACCCCTGGAATATCTGCAACTTTTCCATTTTTCTCGATCACCTTCAAACCAATAGATTTTAGAAAAACAATGTTAGCAGGTGTTAATCGACGGCGTGCCCGTGATTGAATGAATGTCTGTTCAACAGATCTGTCCGTTTTATTGTTTTGACTATTAAATGATAGGCCCATTTTTCACTTCACGACAATCTCTTGAGTTCGAGACGTACAACTATCTGCTCACCACGAAAATCTACTGGGTCAGAGTCTTGATCTAATAAGGTGAGGGTAATATTACTAATTCTCTTCGTATTAATCGGCAAATACACAATATTTCTCGGTTGTACGTTAATGCTGTAGCCCGGTGCCACAGAGGGTGCGAATTCAAATAATGTGTGTGCAAGATGTGTGTCATAGTACGTAGACGTTACGATATTGCACTCGATTCTTATAGTGACAACCTTTATAATCTGCACAGCGAGATCCGATTCATGATTTTGTCCGGCAATCAACTTCCGACCACTGAACCCCAACATTCGCCCAATAGAATCATTTGGCGTAAAATCGATTGTATACTGACTCTGTATCTCACATCTTAGTGTATTGTTGTTGGGCTTTATGGACAGCAATTTGTTTTTATCTGTTACGTCACCAATTATTTGTTTCTGCAGGTAAGCCTCCAAGTCTCCTATTTCATAGGAACCAGTGGGTATATCTAACACGTGACTTTCGTAGTAAAATTTGTTGTGTCCCTCATATATGTTTGGGATAGTGTTGTATGTATGCAGACCTATCAGACCAATTGCATATTCATACCTACTATCCAAATCAATTGGCGGATAGTAATCCGCTGTGAGCACATTACTCGTGCTGCTGAGCGTGAACGTACTCGACATGATACTAATGACATTCTAATCTCTACACACGGCTATATAGAAATTTTAAACACAAATGTCCACAATTCTTGGTATCAAAATTTTGAAAACGCGAATGATTGTAAATAATTTGAGAGTTTTTAAAGTATTCTATCAATTCCAAAGGTGGTGGTAAATTGCCGAAAGAATCGAAATAATGAACTGTACGCTTCTTCTTACAATATGCGACCCAATGGGTTCCCGGGCCGGACATTGAATCAAGATTAACGACTGCACACTCACTGTTCCTCGGTTTATTAGGCAAATCGTCTCTCATAAAGACACCGCGAAAGTTAGGTATGTTTTCTCCAAACTTCAAAATATCTATATCTGTGAGAGCTCTTCGTGGCAGTCTGCTTAATAGTTTTTTGATTGTGGTTTTAAATACAATCCCAATCCTTTTCTGTACGGTTTCAAATACAGACCCTGACCATGTTTTCCCAATGCAACAGCCTCCATTGCTTTATTATGTCGTTGTGTTTCAGCCAGTAATTTTTGGGATGCCTTTGCTTTATTCACCGCCTGTGTAATTCCAGCGGCTCCTCCAGCAAGAGTGCCCAAAGCGCTTAACCCGGCAAATAGTGGTATTAGAGGAATAAAGCCCCCAGTTTTTGGTATAGGTATAATCCTTGGTGTTCTGATATTTTTTCTACCTCCATTCTTTCTAACAGCAATTTTAGCAGCGGCGAGTGATATTTTAGCTTGCTCCGCAAAATCCTTAATTTTTGATTTCGTCAGAGCTGATTTTGCTTGTGCTACAACACCCCTTCTGAAAGGAACTCTTCTACTCTTAATACCAGCTCCTTTAATTCGCTTTCTACTGCTCGTTCTCTTCATTTGTGTATTGATACCCATCCCCAGTTTTCTCTTAACTTTCATACTATTAGTCACCAACCAGCTAGCCGCTTTCTCACCAAGACTAGCGTCTTTTGACTTAACACGATTCCAAGCTTTTTCTTCAAGAATTTGATCCGCCTTGTGTCGATCTTTAATATCCTTATTTTTGGAGTATGCAATGTCGTGCTCTTTACATGCAGAGTCGAGCGGGTTTATTCCAGGATCTCCTCTAGCTAAACGTTCTTTTACTTTCGTCCCAGGGCCGCACCACTGGTAGTGGGGCAAGTGCAGCTCTACAGGAAGATTGTTGATAAGAGTGTTTAGGACACCACCTCCTTCTTTGAATGCTAACATTTGAGTGAATGATATTTGATAGGATGAACATCCTAAATACACTTAGTACTGCATCATGCGTCTAGTTAAGCAGAAGCTTAACCTCCAAGTGAATAATTTGGACAATGAACTGCTGTCTGAAAAGTCATATCGTAGACATAATTCATTACTGCCTAATACAATTCGATGTATAATATGCGGACCGTCTAATTGTGGAAAAACAAACGCTCTGATAAGTCTGATTATTGAAGAAAACGGTCTTAAATTTCATAATATCTATGTGTACTCCAAGTCGCTCTTCCAGCCGAAATATCAATTCCTGGAGAAGGTGGTTAATAATGTTAAAGGCATAAAGTATTTCAAGTACACCGAAAACGATAATATTCTAGATCCTAATGAAGCATTAGAAAACTCTATATTTATTTTCGATGATGTGGTGTGTGACAAGCAAGATAAAATTAGATCGTATTTTAGTATGGGGCGGCACAAGGCCATTGATTCTTTCTACTTATGTCAAACATATACCCGTATACCTAAACATTTAATTCGAGACAATGCTAATTTTATTATTTTATTTAAACAAGACGATCTAAATCTTCGACATATATATAACGATCATGTAGGCACCGACATGACTTTTGACCAGTTCAAGTCAGTTTGTGCCGAGTGTTGGAAAAATAAATATGACTTTCTCACAATTGATAAGGATAGTAATATAAATGAGGGTCGCTATCGAAAAATGTTTGATTGCTTTATATATTTGTAAACGACTATAAATTTGTCAATCTACTATTGTTACTCGATCGTGTTGGATGTATTAAAATGGAAGAAGAAGAACCGACAGAAGATACATATATTGGATGTTGTGATATATGCTGCTTATTTTGTGAATTTATTTCATCGATTATACTTCATATTTTCTCATAGTTATCAAGTGTAAGTAGTATAGACAACAACAATTATAGCTCTGAAAATTATACAGAGCTCTTCAAAACCAGTATTAACCGCTTAGAGCCCATTGTATTCTGTATATTACCTGTTTCGAAGCACTTGGGACGCAGTTCAAAGCTGTTTGTAGCACTTCAAAAGCCGTTCAAAGCACTTCAAAAACTGTTCAAAAGCTGTTTGTAGCACTTCAAAAGCCGTTCAAAGCGCTTCAGAAGCTGTTCAAAAGCTGTTTGAAGCACTTCAAAAGCTGTTCAAAGCACTTCAAAAGCTGTTCAACATTATTTAAATATGGCCGCACAGAGCAGAAATAATAGTGATAGAATTACATCTGAAATAATACGAGCTACCAATTCCATTAGAAGGAAACATTTAGCATTAAAATCAGGTCGTTCTGATTATGATAAGTTAATAACAGAACATTTTAAACCTGTTACCGAACCCCTTCGGAAGGTATTGAAAGATGTCGTTATACCAACAGTTAAAAGTGAAACTAAGATGGAACCAAAGGATGAAAGAATAGTTGAGGATGGTGAAATAAAACTTCGACTGGAAAAGCCGACAACATCTAAAAAGAGGGTTAGTATAACCCATGATCGTGCAATTCAAGTACAGCCCACCGGTATCGACAGAGGTGTACAACATGATGATAGTGTATTTGAGCTTGACACAACACCAGTGGAAGTGGATCCAGAGGAATCATTTCAGCAGTATCGTACTCAGTATAGAGAGATGCTTAGAAGGACACCAGAAATCGTCGATGACTATCTGGAACAGTACGAGTTAATGCCAAGGACTTACTTGGATGGCTTATTGGCGGATACCGCTGGTGAATATGATTTAACAACAGGTGTTCACTTCGATCCTATAACAAATAAATTTAAAATTGGCAACTCCGTTTTAACCATCGACGGTAAAGATATTGTAATCGATACTGTGCGATATAGAGGAACTGGTGGCCTCTACGAATTAATATTTAAAGCCCGTCCGGAAGGTTTTACTAAAGAAGATGAGGATCGATAACGTGCAATTTTAAAACAGACTAATGTACATCGCCGCGGATATGATCCGAGAAAACAGGTTCAAGGCACTAAGAGTTACAAGTATGTAAACATCATTAGACCCCTAACATATGAGAGACACGCATCAGCAAGTGGACGTATTGAGGGTGGTGGTCATTTAGGTGAAGAACTCATATTTAGAAATGAACCATACCAGTACGTTTACTGGGATGATATAAACGAACTGGTGGATCGTCTACGTTTACTGATAGCTTCCAAGCATTCAGGGAATAATGGTCATGCTAATGAGATAGCCTCAATAATAGAAGAGCTCCAGGGAGCTGGTGTCATTGAATATAACTAGAGACATTTTCAATTATGGTCTCAGTCTAAATACAAACATCAATATGGATAGCATTGATAAATTTGGTCGTCACTTAACTAAATCAAAAACGAAAAAATCTGTACCCACAGATAACCATCATCCACTTTTCGAAACTAGTACTGACGGTCATTACAATTTTAAAAATAAGCGACTATGTAATGTTCAATCACCAGTAGAAGTTGACGACTGTGCAAATAAAGCTTACGTGGACAAAAAGTTTAAAGATGTTGATGAAATCATTAAAAAATCTAAATCACCGTATTATAACCAAATTACAGAGTTTATCGAACTACAGACTGACGTGGAGGATTTAAAACGTTTGAAAACAAACGTCACCAGCAAAACTGATGAGCTGACGGATAGCGTAGATCGGCTGAATCGTGAATTTGTAGCATATAAAACCAAAGTAGATGAGGCCCTACACTTGGACAACAGGTTCAGATTTGATTTGGACGTTGTTGAAGATAAATTGACACAAAACGAGTCCTCATTTAAAACTTTATTGACCAATTTGGAAACAAAGATTGATAACAAAATTAAGAAGTTAAAGACTAATAATGAGTAAAGTTAAACAAGATGTTGTCAACGAGTTGCATAAACCCGCCCGCAGAATATTTAAACGGCGCCGTGTTATTATTAGAGGTCTCGATGACTTGTGGCAGACAGATCTGATGGAATTTGTACCATATGCTAGAGAGAACAGAGGTTATAAATACATACTCGTGGTAATTGATTGCTTCTCGAAATTTCTATGGACTCAACCTATAAAAAGTAAAACAGGTGCAGATGTGATGAATGCAATGCAAACAATTTTAAAAGGAACTAGACAACCTAAAAATTTACAATCAGATAACGGTCGTGAATATTATAATGCTAAATTTAAAAAGCTGATGAAGCAATACAATATAAATCATTATTCAACATATAGTACCATGAAGGCTTCCATTGCAGAACGTGTAATTCGAACAATTAAGGGAAAATTGTATAAGAAATTCAGTATGTTGGGTAAATATAGATGGGTTGATATATTGTCAGAAGTAACCGACACCTATAATGGGACTAAACATAGAACGATTAAAATTAGACCTCGTGATGTTACCAAGAAGAATGAAAAACGGTTGTTAAAAAGCGTTTATAGTCATGTTAAAATAAGTGGGCTTCGAAAGTTTCATGTGGGAGATATAGTACGTATAAGTAAATATAAAAGCGTATTTGAAAAGGGATACATACCCTCCTGGTCCACAGAGCTATTTAAAATAGTTAAAGCTAATATTACAGATCCAGCAACGTATGTTCTAGAAGACATGAACGGACAACCCATCTTGGGCAGTTTTTACCGAGAAGAATTGCAAAAAGCGAAACATGCAGACGTATACCTGGTTGAAAAGGTGCTGCGCAGAAAAGGCAATAAAGTGTATGTGAAGTGGTTGGGCCTATCAACTTCAAATAACTCTTGGATAGATAAACATGATATATTGTAATTGAAATTGTATATATTTCTTTTTTATGAAACAATAAAACAAATATTAAACTGCTACATATAATTTTTATTTATAAATAGGATAAGTATTTAATTTACAATAGCTACAATTTCTTCGAGCAGGTGTTGGACCATCTATGTGCTCCGACTGCCAGGGCTGATTGTAGTGGAGATAGCACGGTAAGTATTCTTTGAGAGCTTCCCTCTTCTCTGTGGGGATAATGTGCCAGTTTTGTTTCAAAGATTCAGCTGTCACCATGGTTTGTAGAATGGATGTCGGGATCTCGCGAATTGTTGCTTTATTTATTCCGTCTAGTGTACCAAAATTCTTATTAATTTGTTTAATAGCTCGATCAACCTTGTTTTGTTGATTCCCCATTTTAGAGTTTGATTTTTCTAATATTCAATGTTATTTTATAAACTTCAATATCCAATCCTAGTTTCTTTAATTCTGATTTGTATTTCTCGATTCTATTACCTAACAATTTAATTTTCAATTTGAGTGTTCTCCGCTTACATATTTCACACATCGTTGATTGATGGCAAATCAACGTCTATTTCACTTAAGAATTCTTCATACTTTTTTATTCGAACTGCCATCATTTTAAAAATACCTCGCGAGAGTGTATCACAATTGTAACTAAGTAATAATACTATTTGTATATAAATATATGCTAGTAGTGTGCAAGAATACATGCGCACATATGGCCACAATCATTCAATAGAAATTATTAAATATAAACTTTAAAAATATATTTTATTACTACGTCACCATACTGTATTAAGTTTGTGTATTACCTAAATACAATAAAAAACATGCAACGGATATATCTAATCACATTTATTTTGTAACAGGAAGTGAGAGATAATGCTGTTTACGAAGTTATTTGTTTGTAGATAAACAACTGTAAATAGCATTATCTCTTACATCCTGTTATGCATAATTTATCTACAAATATTTTGTTCGGTCTTATATTTTAGAAAATAAACATATTTTTGTTTATTGAAAAAAATATCAATTTATCTTCTGAAACGCTAGTATATAAAATACAGCGGTCAGTATTGTAAATGTCATTCAACATTGTGTTCTACTAGAGCGTACATCATTACATTATTCTACAAGTAAGTACATATTGCTTTTTAATATTTTTTTCGAAACGGTATTATAGATACTTCTAAGATGTTTTGAATGTGTCTAGTATTTATAAATATCTTTTTTAAACTAGACCGGAAGTAGTAGTTTACACATACAATTGTTTTACTAATGCTTGAATAAAATAGAATATTTCTTATTCTAAACTTCAGTAAACACTGCAACCTCGTTGAGAGTACATCGTTATTGTTTCTAGTTAGAGCTCTTATTATTAGAACAGTAAGTAATAATTATTTTTTAAAAATTTCTTCTTCTTCAATGTATTTTGTAAATATTAATCACCTAGTTTTAAATTTGTTTTTTTAATATTTCATTATAAACAGTATACAGTGGTGTTTAATATAAACCGCTATAGCAAATTTTATATTTACGAGTGTACTCTTGATATCTCACTAGATTTTTATTAAAATCGGTACATATTAACATATGTTTTTAAATTATTTTGGGGCGTCTTTAAATATTATAAACAGTATTTTTTGATATACAGTGATGCTTCATATCAATCTGACACATTTTTCAAGATAATTTGAATTATTATATAATAATTTTTTCTTTAAAATTCCTAATTATTATTTCAATTTTGATTTTTTTGCAGAAATGAACTGCCTAATATGCGGAAAAACCTTCACCCGCCGTGATAACTTGAAGCGGCATGTAAATGCCCTCCACCGCAATTTTATTTGCGGTATTTGTGGGGAGGGCGTGGACACATGTGAGCATGTTGGTGGACCATCTAAGAAGAGGGTTAAAGTAGATGTTGTGCCATCCACAAGCTCTATTAGACTTGCGGATGCTGCTCCATCTACTAGTCGAGAGGTGTCTCAGGTAAGCTGTTGTGGGCTGAGTTTTCCTACTAATTCTCTATATAGGGGACATCTCCGCTCACAGCAGCACTTGATTAATAACACACTTATGCTGCAGGATGGAGTGTTCAAAATTAATTCATCATTCAAAAACCGGGTCGCGAGTTACAAAATTTTAGGCAAACAAAATTTAGATGTTGTTAATTTTCTGGCCAATTTAAAAATTAAAGTGTGCCGCCTGATTAAAGACGTTCTGGCTAGGGCTGTATCGGGTATTAAGGTGCAGTTAGAGCTATTTGCTCATTATGTTAAAGCGATAGCAGATGAGGAAATAGTCGACTTAAAATCATTTAATACTCGATACACCATTGTCACCGAGTCTTCGGACTTAGAGGACGTCTTTGACCAGGCGGCTGCTATTATAAAGTCGAAGTCGGAAGAGTTTTCGGAGAGAGGGAGTAATTGGGCATTTAAGATGGTCTCACATTTAGAGGTTAACATCAACACATACCAACCTCTTGGGGGATCATCTTACTTGGAACTACCTCCCTCGATCCGAAACAAAAAAGCGTGCGTCAACATTCAGAACTCCGATGACGCATGCCTGTGTTGGTCGCTTGTAGCAGCACTCCATCCTGCCAACATAAATGTAGACAGAGTGAGTAGTTATCCCCATTACTCCAGCATCCTAAATTTTGAAGGTATTAAATTCCCGGTTAAAATTAAAGACATTTCTAAAATTGAGGAAATGAATAATTTAAGTATTAACGTTTACGCTTTGGCTATAAATGATGACACAAAAAATCATGAGGTGGTGGGGCCGATTTATTTTACGCGGAACAGGAAAGCTGTTCACATAAATTTATTACTTTTGGAAGACGGGGTCAAATCGCATTATGTATTAATAAAAAATCTTTCCAGGCTAGTTTCGTCTCAAATAAATAAGCATGATGGTCAGATATACATCTGCGATGGGTGTTTGGTTTATTTCAGAACACCCGAAAAACTAACCACCCATCAACAGAATGATTGCAATCATGTTTACACCGTACTACCCTCAACTGATGCGCGTAAAACTAAATTTGGTAATATGATACCACAAAATATATTAAGATTCGATGGTTATGATAAGAAAATGTCCGTTCCTTTTGCTGTTTATGCCGACTTTGAAAGTATTCTCCAACCAATTCACACATGTAGCGGTGATCCAGCTAATTCGTATACAAATAAAACATTCAAACATATTCCTTATAGTTTTGCATATCAAATTGTGTGTTCGTTTGATGTGAATTTAAATAAATTTGTCACGTATGCCGGTTTAGATTGTTCAACGGTGTTTGTTGAAAAATTGATAGAAGACGTTAAGCTAATCTATGAAAACTATTTAAAGACTATCGCGCCGATGAATCCTTGAAATAAAAGCGAACAAAAATTATATAATGAGGCCGTGATTTGCCACATATGTGAACTATCTCTCAACGGAGATAGAGTGAGAGACCACTGCCACATTACGGGAGCGTTTCGAGGGGCCGCTCATTCTAATTGTAATCTCAACTTCAAAATTCCGAAATTTGTCCCTATCTTTTTTCATAATTTGAGCGGGTATGATAGCCATCTATTTTTGAGAGATTTGGCACAACAAAATTTAAATATTGATGTGATTCCGATTAATAAAGAACGGTATATTAGTTTCAGCGCGAAAGTTTTGGTCGGTGATTATACTGATAAATCGGGCGAGAAAAGAAATGTTTGTATAAATCTACGGCTTTTAGATAGTTTTCGGTTCATGGCGTCTTCTATTGATAAACTAGCGAAAAATTTAGACCCACAAGACTTCAAAAATGTTAGACGGGCGTTTCCCGTAGATTCCGAATTCAATTTAATTAGAAAAAAGGGTGTATTCCCTTACCAATATATAGACACCTTTGAGCGATTGTTTGAACCGGCCTTACCGGCAAAGCGCGATTTTTTCAATTCTTTATGTAATGAGGATATTTCGGTTGCTGAATATCAACACGCACAAACTGTTTGGAATACATTTGGATGTAAGAATTTATTAGAATATTCAAATTTATATTTAAAAACAGATGTTTTACTTTTGGCTGATATTTTTGAAAACTTTAGAAAAATTTGTCGTGATACATATAGTTTGGATCCAGCACAATATTACACCAGCCCTGGCCTGTCTTGGGATGCTATGTTGAAGCATACCAAAATTGAACTGGAGCTACTCACTGACATTGACATGCATCATTTTGTTAAGCGGAGTATCAGGGGTGGGTTGTGTCAGGTATCTTTGCGGCACGCTACAGCAAATAATAAATATATGTCTAGCTATGATGCGAGTGCTCCAAGTTCCTATCTAGCTTATTGGGACGCGAACAATTTGTATGGGTGGGCAATGTCGCAGTATCTACCATTCGGCGGGTTTAGTTGGGTTAGTCAAGATGAAATTGACAATTTAAATATCTCAGGGGTCGCTGATGATTCACAGATTGGTTATTTTTTGGAAGTAGATGTCGAGTATCCTGTAACATTGCATGATGAGCATAACGACTTACCTTTTCTGCCCGAAAACATGGTACCTCCCACATCTAAATTTCAAAATAAAAAGCTGATCGCTAACTTACAAAATAAAGAGAAATATGTCATACACTATAGAACATTAAAGCAAGCGTTACATTTCGGCCTTAAAATCACCAAAATTCATCGTGTTTTGGAATTCAACCAGTCAAACTGGCTTCAAAATTATATCGACCTAAACACCAGCCTACGTCAGCAAGCTAAGAATGATTTCGAGAAAGACTTCTACAAGCTTATGAACAACTCTGTATATGGTAAAACCATGGAGAATGTTGATAAGCGAGTAGATGTCAAATTGGTCACGCATTGGGAGGACCATGGTAAAAGTCGCGGGGCTGGTAGTTTAATCGCGAAACCAAATTTTAAGAGTGTTAGTATCTTTTCTGAAAACTTTGTAGCTATCCAGATGGAGAAGTTAAAAATTGTATATAATAAACCTATTTATATTGGCTTCTCCGTCTTGGAGCTATCAAAATATTTAATGTATGACTTTTATTATAATTTTTTAAAGCGCGAGTATGCAGAAAACGTTTGTCTGTGTTATATGGATACGGACAGTTTCATTTTAAAAGTGAAGAGTAATGATATATACGGTGACATTAAGAAAAATATTTCAAAATTCGATACATCGAACTTTTCGGCCAATAATGTCTTCAACATAGCACCTCAAAACAAGGCTGTTTTAGGTTTATTTAAAGATGAAAATGCGGGTAATATAATGAGTGAGTTTGTTGGATTGCGCGCGAAAATGTATACCCTATCGGTTGAGGGTAGAGAAATTAAAAAAGCGAAAGGTGTAAAAAAGACTGTAGTCCGGGATGAAATTAGTTTGGCAGATTATCGCGGTTGTTTATTCGAACAAAATTTAATATTAAAAAAACAGAACCTATTTAGGACTAAATTACATAATATCTATTCGGTCGAACAAAATAAACTAGCCTTATCACCTCACGATGATAAACGCTGGATTAATGGGGATGGTATCCACACTCTGGCCTGGGGACACTATAAGATCGATTTACCACCTCCTTAGCTGGTCCCCTGCGCATGCCTCGGATGGAGTTGATTTGTCGCTTCAAATTGAGTAAGTATCCCCACTAATATTTCACTAAATCAGTATTAGTTTGGTTGCATTTGAGTTCACACATATTTTTATGTTCTAATATTAAAATGGAAGCTAGTAAGAACACAAATTATATAAACTTATATCTATATAATTTTTTTAATTCTTTCCAGAAACTTACAATGAATTTATTGATAATTCACTTAAAATGATTGATGACAACATCGTTAAAGAAAAACAACTAATTGGACAGTCATCATACTTCCTCAACAAAAGTGGTTCCAAGTGGCTCATCATCGGCCTTAGCCCAGCAGCTGGATTCATACCTATCATTCAAATTCGTTCCCCAACAAACTGCATATTCTTCACATTGGAGGAATGGGCGGAATTTTGCAAGACTGAGAGTTGCAGCCCCAATCATCAAATTGAAATGTCGACATACAAAACGATTAGTGTTATACGAATAAGTAGTCGAAATCAGCAGATGGTGTTATCGAAGGATACATATAATAATTTATTTAATTTACAACCACTAATTAAATGTAAATTATCATTTTTCGCTGATTGTGAGTTCCCTAGTTTTTATAATACATTGTTGAAATCTTGTATAAATTTAAGTGGTGATCTATATAGCAATATTGTTAAATTAATAGAGGATCATTCAAATTCATTAAACGCTTTTCTAATGTTAGAAGTGCTACATACTTCTTTTACTACTCTTCATTATGATTTTGAAGTAATGAAACTAGGTGATATTGCTAATTGGTATACCAATACTGTTGATTGATTAGTCCATAAATGTGATACTAGATAATAAGTTTAATTGTATATAAAAAATAAATTTTGTCTACAGAATCTAATCTTTTATTTCCTTACACCTTGTTTATTTTGAAACGTCCTGTATATTCATATTTTATTAATACAAGTATTATGCTGTATATGTATTTAATTTTTGGCGCCATCTTACTTTTCTAATTTTGAAACACCCTGTATATTCATATTTGACTGCTACGTCACCGAGTACCATGCTGTATATGTATTTAATTTTGGCGGCCATCTTGGATTCGCCATCTTGCTTTCTGATTTTTTAAACACCATTTGAAAATTTTGGCGGCCATCTTGGATTCGCCATCTTGCTTTTTCTAATTTTTGAAACGCCATTTTAAAATTTTGGCGGCCATCTTGGATTCGCCATCTTGCTTTTTCTAACCCTGTATACGTCACAAAGTACCATGCTGTATATGTATTTATAATTTTGAGACACCCTGTATATTGATTTTGCGCGCCGACCACAGCGCCATCTGCAAATACACGGTGGCCGCGTTCGGAACTAAAATTAGTGGTGGGGGAGTGGTGGGGGATTGAGTGGTGGGGGGAGGAGGTAATGTGGTGGGGGGAGGATCTAGAACTGTCCAATCTACCCTACTAATTTAAAGTGAATTTTGTTGTTTTATACTTCTTTATAGTTTTAAGTATTTGAATAAGTAAGGACATAAAAATATACAGTGTTCTTGTTTAGTGTGGTGATTTATAGAAACTGACCGGCAAAAAAAAACGCCCACCCATCTGATACACGTTTTATATTTGCACTGGCACTGCATTAGTACTTGAAAAAGTTTGCATATGTTCCACATACAATGAATAGTTCTTGGATTCAATCTCAATAGAAACTTAAAATGATTGTAGAGCTGATTATTCTAAAAATTTCAGGTGGGCGATTGTTTTTGCCTGTCAGCTTAGATAGATAACAAGGTTAGTACTTTTATTTAGAATTTGTAATTATTTTTATTCAATTTGTGTTTATGCATTGGAATTAGACATGTTGAGTTTTTTTTTTTAATTAGGGATGTGTTAAATAACTTTGCAATAATGAACTCATAGAGTGAAGCACTAATTGATTCTCTGACATGAATTTGTGTTGATAATGTCATTCAGAAGTGAGAAAATGCATTTGAATGAGATTAATATCAGCACAGAGTCGGTGTTTTAATGGATATAGAAACACTTTTTTGTAAAAGTTTCTAATTTAATTTCAGAATAATATTTTATTAATTTTTTTTGAGCATTCGAAATTGGACACCTTGTGCGTTGAATGAGTTTTAAAACGTAAACTCATAGGATGGAGCCTTGATTTTCTCATTTGCGAGCATTTGCTTTGGGAATGTTATCCAGAAGTGAGGAAATGCATTTGGATATAGGATTAAGAGGAAAGCATTATAATAAATTTTTCTTTTGCTCATTATAATAATATCTGATATAAGTCATCACCTGTAATAAAATTCTTGATTTTATTTTCTATTTGAAACATTGGACTCAACACGTGCCAGTACGTTATACGTTATATCATTATTATATATAATGTACGCTTAGTTTTAATTTGTATACGAATAAATAATTTTAGATTAAATTGTTCCTCTTCATTCATTTTTTTTTTAAGTGTGTATAATAAATGATTTTACAAGATATTTCTGTATGTATTTTATTTAATGTATGTTACCTGTAGAAGAACTATAGAGTAAAATCTTTTGGAGAAATAATAATTCTGCTCCTGAGGTGAGATCTTATTAGTGATCCTATTATCTGAGCTAGTGAAGTCCGACATTGCCTAACTCACATTTTTGCACCAGTGATAAAATCTCAAATTAGCATAAGGCTAATTTCTTGAGATATATGCGTGAATCTTCATATTTATTTTTAAAAATACTAACCTTTAATAAAATTTCTTGAATAATTAATTTGCAAGGGTTACAGCAGTATGTAATATGTAAATTGTACGGACTTAATACATTCTTGTGAATAAAATACAGATATTTTCAGATATAAACACGGGGTTTGAGACAAAATTGTAATTATAGTAACCACTTCAATATTGCTTCGCTTCAGGTGGATGAAATACTAAAGCTAACATTAATTTGTCCCTACTTATATATAATAACAAATTTTACATAAACAAATAAATTACAAAGCTGCTGCAGTGACCTACAACTATTTAGTATATAATATTACAAATTTCAAGAGAGAAGTGGTGAGCTTGTTCGTTTAGAGTTAACTCTAATTTATTGTATCATATCTAGCACCAACATATCAAACTTATCTAAACTAAACATGAATTTCAATCAACTATGAAAACAGAGTATAATCCACCAAGAACACCTATCTTCTTCAGAATTTTATGATAATAAAAACTTATTATTATTGTTATTCAATATGAAATATTCTCGGATATCAAGTCAAAAAAGGATTGAAAGGCGTACAAAATGAATAACAATTTTAAACATTTTTGGAAGTATTTCAGAGGGGTAACAAAACCGTTCTTTAGCAAAAGAATGCTGGGAGATATTTTGACAACAGAATTATATTATCAAAGCGGGTAGCAGCAATGTTAGGTCCTCACGTGATCCATTAATGTAGAAAATTCAGACTTTAAAATACCCCCAAAAACCTCTTTCGTAAAGTGTTCGTTTATTCTGTAACTATATATCAGGATTTTTCATTTATGCTTCCATTTTAAAGAGCTCTATCTAGTAGTAAGGTAGTAAGTACCTTCTAGTAGGTATTTACCTTACCTCCTAGATAACGAAGATTCACTTCTAAATATGCGAAAGGTAGACGTGATCAAATATTATTGTGTTCTGAAAGTCCTATCAAATCCTTTCTGTATACGAATACCTTTTTAAATGTTATGTTCATTTAAAAAATGAGGTGCGGCCACCACACGACTTTCTTATACGTGTGAGCGTTTCAAACTATACAATTTTAAAAAAAAATTATACAGAAGTTATTCAAAATCCTATTCCAAGTACTTCCATTGCCCTAATAAATCTCTATGGAATGCATATTTTGCAAGATATTCCAAAAAAAGTGCTACTCGCTAAGAGTAAATGTGTTACTTCCGGTCCGAATTTTAAAATTTCATGTATACAAAGAATATTGCAAATCCAGCTGTAAATACTTTTGTACTCTTGATAAATATATATAGAATGCATAATTTACCACATATTTGCAAAAAATCGCTATTTGGTAAGAGTAAAAGTCATACTTCCGGTCCTAATTTGAAATTTCTTTTAAATAAAAGGTATTGAAAATTAAGTTCTAAATACTTTTATACTCGTAACGTACCTGTCTAAAAAGCATGACTTGCAAAATATTGGCAAGAAACTGATTTTCGATAAGAGAGATTTTCGAAAAGAGAGAGATTTTCGAAAAGAGAATTTTGAAAAACTTTCATACCTAATAAAATTTTTCTTAAACTTAATTTTGAGTGCATATGAATTCTTTATAAATTTGTTTAAAATTAGTAGTTGACGATGTATTGGAAAAATTCGATTTTTACTGAAGTAAACTACTACTTCCGGTATGCCGATTTTCCTGAAAATCTAATCAGTTCTCAACAGGGAGATTATACTCTTAAATGCAAAATTTGGAATTGATAGCTGTAGCGGTTTGACCGCTATCGTGGTCACACACACACACACACGGACGCACAGACACACAGACAGAATTTTTTTAAAAACCACTTTTTCGGTATCAGGGGACTTCAAAACGTGGACATCTGCAAAAATATCGAGGTCGAAAATTTTCATCATCACAATACTTCCTTATACAGGCTGATTCTTAATATATGCGACAAACTTTAGGAGCTGATTCCTGGGGTTATTTTGATCATAAAAGTTCATAAGAACATATGTCCAAAACCGCTTAGTTCAGAAGTTATACAATGTTTAATAGAAAGTTAAAATAATAAATGGTTTTATTATAAATTAACAAAATAATGAGTAAAACAAAATTAACTTATAGTAACTGTTGAAATTGACCGCCCCCAACTGTACTACAAAATTGCTATCCTCCGTCGTATTGACTGGCGAGTCCGTTCGAAAATACCAGGGGTATTTCGAATTGTTTCAAAAGCTGCTATAATACTAATAAAACCATTTAGTATTTTAACTTTCTATTAAACATTGTATAACTTCTGAACTTAATTTTGTTTTACTGATTATTTTGTTAATTTATAATAAAACCATTTATTATTTTAACTTTCTATTAAACATTGTATAACTTCTGAACTCAGCGGTTTTGGACATATGTTTTTATGAACTTTTATGATCAAAATAACCCCAGGAATCAGCTCCTAAAGTTTGTCGCATATATTAAGAATCACCCTGTATTACGAATAAGAAAGTAAAAATTCAATTTCAGTATTTTAAATCACATACACCTGGAAGGTGATTTTTGTATTTATACTTGTCGTTATTCCTTTGCGAAGGGTATTAAATACGACACATGTAATGTTGTCGTATTTGTATATACGGTATGCTGCTTCCAATATATCCATACGTATATCTGTCAACGTTTCTGACATATCTCTTTCGTGAGCTTTTCAAAACAACTTCTTTAATAATGATCCCGCCCGTATTAAGTCTACGCGAACAAATCGTTAGGTCCCGACAGAAGTTTGTTTCGATGTTTTCTTTTTCGTTTTTCTTATTGGACCATCAACGCGAAAAATGAAAGGTATTTTCTTAAGGCATACTTTAAATTGCAAACGATTTCTCTCATCACACTAAGAGAAACATGGTCGACAGGAAAAACGCCGAAAATAAGGCAGAAACACGAGTCGGTAACGTTCAAAAGAATGAAATGTCGAGAAAAAATGCCAGTTGAAAACTTCAAATATTGCCTTCACATACCTGTGTGAACGTGCGTGTAAATATGTTCAACACGGGAAATCAACAACGCTCATTGTCAGACGAGCAATGTACAACACCAATATCTCCGTATATGTATGAATCCCGTATGTTATATGTAAGGACGTAAACATCAAGGCAATAATTGCATTACTGTTACCTGTGTTTATGTAAATATAACTGATTCTATGTATGCTTTCATCTGATGAATCGTTGTGCATATATGACAATTCCCATGTTAAGTTAACTTACAAGAGTAAATACGATTTCCTTAATTTTACAAGTAAAACAGCGGAAATACTGTACCATATAAAACGTGTGTCAGCTAAGGCTGTAATTATCCAACATTTTCATTTTAATTCTTACTTATTAATAATGGTTTTACTTTTTAAGCATAATTAAATAATTTTAGTTTCTAAATGGGTTTATACAATTTTCTAATTCCTAATTTTTAATTCTTAAATAATGATAATTTTGGCTGGATTTCCAGCATTTTTTATTCAAGGACATAATGGAAATTATAAAAAAATTACCAGATGTAATAACTATTTACTTGCCTATGCTTAACAGTATTGCAGCAATTAAAAAAACTACGGTGAAGAGAAATTCCACATTATGGTGTTCGACCAATGACTTGAAAGAGAGATTCTGAACGATTCCATCAAACTCTCATTGTGGACATGAGAATGTTGGAATGGGACGAGGAACAATTTATTAAATGCACGAAAAAGAAAACAATTTTTATATCTTTTGGAATTAGTGAGTCCATCTTTAAAAAACAACAGGAAGAAAAAACACATGTGGGTTGAACAACGTCTTATTATGGCTTTTTACTAAGTTGGTAAAATCTGCTAATAGTGCAAAACCACGGCAAGGCATAAACTTGTCGAACACTCTGAAATATTATTAGTCCCTCTAAGCTTCCTACACCTACTGAAGATGATTTTAGACAAATATCTGAAGAATTTTATATTCTACGTAATTCCCAAATTATAATGGAGCGGTCGATGGCAAACATATCAAGACATCTAGAAAAACAGGAAGTGAATACTTTAATTACAAAAAGGCATTTAGTGTAGTACTTATGGCAATATGAAATGCCTACAAGAGGTTTACCATGGTAGATACAGGTACATTTGGATAAATTTTGGTATTGTTCACAAATTATTATACATGACTCTTAACTCGTAGGCTTCCACGGTTGTCGTTGATAACTTCTTGGTTTCTGGGTTAAAAACGCGCCGTCTCTGCTTCTACTGCCGACGTTTCGTCCTCTATCTTAAGGAACATCTACAGGGCTTCTACTGCTGCTATAAATAGAAACATACTGAAGATATCCCTTAAAATATTCGACGAAACATCGGCAGCAGAAACCCAGAAACTAAGAAGGTGTTACACATGACCTATACATAGATGATTTTCTTTCAAGTCACTGTATCTTACGAGAATATCTTCATAAGAGCACAATTGCAAAGCAATTGATCTGAGTTTTGTTTAAGAGGGGCATCTACTAACAAATAAAACCTTGTGCAAATTATATAATACTCGCGGGACGGGTAGACGCAAGGGGGTGTGAGCAGCTGGAGGTAGACGATATTCGGTTCTGTCATAGTGCTCGGTTTTATTCACAGATTCTGTCATAGATAAAGGAATACTATAGATGGGAAACATAATGTATAAAGAATGAGCACTTACGGAACTGCTGATGTTGTTGATGTTTTATAATAAGCCAATTTTCGCTTGCCCATAACTAATATTATTAAACACTCGAATATTATAGGTATATATGACATTTCTTTTTAATTACAAACTGTCACTCTGACTTAAATCTGGAATAGCCGACCGATTCCGATAGATTTTCGTCTTGGCTAGGACCGGTAGAGATACCGTAAAGTGGGGATAGACGACGCAATAGCTTGGAAAAACCTCGTGTGAAATGTGTGTGACAATGTTTACTATTTAATGGTTTTTATCTTCAAAAATAATTACAGAAATTTTTTTTTTATATCGTTCACCAAATGTGCAGCTGGCGCGTGGAGGTTGTTTTTTTTCTTTTGTGTATCAGCCTTAGTTAGTAGACATTAATTAAATTCATGCATTTTTGTCGTTATTTCTAAGACACATAACTTTTTTAATAAAATAAATTAGTACAAAAACTGTCCTTGACATTATAAATTTACGCCTTTTGCATCACTAACCCAAATTTGAGATTCTAAAATTACAAAATAAATCCAAAAACACGGAACGGCGATGTCTTAGTTTTCGATAGGTAAACACTCCTCTTAATTAATTTATTTTTATTAGAATTCATAAAATTTATGACAAACATATTATCGTTACTTTGTCTTTGGTTTGGCTATGATATTTCTTTACTCGTTGATGTAAAACTTATTTATACATTACATTTCTCCACATTTAACAAGGCACAATTTTTAATTAGCAAGGATTTTGTCGATCTTGAAACTACTGATGAGTGTTTGGCGATTTACAAACTTTAATTATACAGGGTCTTTAAAAAAGATGCGGCAATATTAAAGGGGTTGATTGTCCAGGTCATTTTATACAAAAAGGTTTATAATAAACAAGGTCCGCAAACGCTTCGTTACCGATCTACAGCGTGTTGAAGTTTAATTAAAAGAAACAGTAAAAATTAGTTTTCTCCAAGACGGCATTAAAGATCATAATGAAATTTTAGGCGTGTTATTTTTCAAGAAAAAAATAGGACGGCGCTGATTTCTCTAAAAATAAAAATATGTTTCTATTCTTTGTTTAATTGTGAAGAAAAAAGCTCTCTTAACTTTCTATCATACGACGTACCGTTTTTTTAGTAAAAAACACATTTTAGTGCATGTACATTTATTACAGAAATTTTTTTTTAAATAACAAGGGTTTTATTTAGGGGCAAAACCAAATATTTTACCATACCAACAATTTTAGCAAGCAAAAATTACAATAACTGTGCAAAGTGACCACCTCGAGCTCGGATGCAAGAATCCAATTTTCTCCTCATCGACTGGCGAACTCTCTCAAAAACAACAGGATCGGTTTCAATTGAGTTGCACCCAGCAATGATTCGATTGCTTAAGTCTTCTACGTTTTCCAATGGAGTAGCGTACACCAATGACTTCAAATAGCCCCACAGGAAAAAATCCAGGGGATTTAAGTCCGGGGATCGTGCAGGCCATAAGTGTGGTCCACCTCGGCCAATCCAGCGATTTCCGTATGCTTGTGTTAAGAAATCACGAGTTACTTGACTAAAGTGGGCTGGTGCGCCATCGCGCATATACCACATTGCATCTCTAATTGCTAATGGTACGTCCTCCAGAAATCCAGGGAGCGTGTTTTCCAAAAAGTTGCGATACACATCTCCGGTTAGTCTCCTTGGTAAAAATACCGGTCCAATTAGGCAGTCACCCACAATCCCAAGCCAAACGTTCAAAGAAAACTGATGTTGAAAACGATTTTCAACAATTTCATGTGGATTTTCGTCACACCATACATGGTTATTATGGAATTTGCGTATTGCATTTCTTGAAAAAGTCGCTTCATCGGTGAACAGAATCAACAACAGGAATTGAGGGATTTGAACCATTTTCTGCAAAAGCCATTGACAGAATGCAATGCGAGGAGGAAAATCAGCAGGAAGTAATACTTGAACGCGTTGTATATGGAATGGGTACAACAAATTTTCCTTCAGAATGTGCCAAATAGTCCCATTACTTACATCCAGAGCGTTAGCAATTTTTCGAGTAGAAGTACCTCGATCTTCTTCAATCATGTCTAGCACATCCTCTTCCAGCTCTACCGTTCGTGCTGTCCTTGGCCTTCCCGCTCCTCCATTTCGTCTTAATGTGCCTGTTTCATAAAGACGCCGATGAATACTTTCGAAAGTTTTTCTGTCAGGAGCAATACGGCCAGGAAATCTTTCAGTATACAACCGCCTAGATTCTAATGCATTTCCATCAGCAAGTCCATAAATGTAGTGCATGTCGGTCATTTCTGCATTTGTATAGCGATTCATGATAAGGAAATTCAACAAATTCGACATATACAAAATTATTAATCATATGTCATTCAATATGTCAGTGAGTAAAACAGGACTATTTAAAAATATTTTTGTAAGCATGATAAATGTACATGCACTAAAATGTGTTTTTTTTTACTAAAAAACGTCACGTCGTACGATAAAAAGTTAAGAGAGCTTTTTTCTTCACAATTGAACAAAGAATAGAAACATATTTTTCTTTTTAGAGAAATCAGCGGCGTCCTATTTTTTTCTTGAAAAATAACACGCCTAAAATTTCATTATGATCTTTAATGCCGTCTTGGAGAAATCCAATTTTTACTGTTTCTTTTAATTAAACTTCAACACGCTGTAGATCGGTAACGAAGCGTTTGCAGACCTTGTTTATTATAAACTTTTTTGTATAAAATGACCTGGACAATCAACCCCTTTAATATTGCCGCATCTTTTTTAAACACCCTGTATATTTAGATCAATACATCTATGTGATAAAATGACACAACCATAATCTGTTTTTTAATTCCGCGGACCATCAGGTAGAGCCAGATGTACACTATGCAATATATGATAACATTTATTTTCAAGAAATACCAAGTAGAAAGTCACTTTGGTCAATTTATTCAATGTTGAAGACCTGCTTATTAATTTATAATAAAACTGATTTATCAAAATGCAATAAACTTATAGCATTTATTAAAAAACAAACAGAATATTTACAACTAAAAAATCAAAGGTTATTAGTAACCATATCTGCAACAAAAACATATATTACAAGAAAATTTGTGATAATTAAAAATGATTAGATTTCTTTACTTGGCAATGGTAAATGTTTAAATATGCCCGTAGGAATAAGCGCAGTAGGGAAAATACCATCAAAAATTGCCAAATTCTTAAAATTAGATTCTCGATTACGATATATAGGTCTCTGCATTCGTAGAAGTTCAGCTACGATGTCAGCAAATCATGGTTGAGATTTATTATCTGTTAAGCAGCTTGGTGTGTGGAAATCGTCCTCTGCTGCAGAGGAATAGAAGATCACTACAAGCCAAAATACATTGTGCTGAGAAAATTGTTGCGTCAAAAAGTAAAAATTCTCAAGATGTATCCAGTTCTGCATATTCTGTTGGAGAAGAAAGTAAAATTCCTAATATTTAAATTATGCCGTGTAATCATTGTTCAATTTAACATTACCGCAATGTTATCCCTAAAACTGATTAAGATAGATATCAATTAATAAATTTGTTGTTGCATTTACCTTTCATATTATCCTTAGTTACTTCATTTATTAATTTGCCCTGGTTGTTACATTATACTATATAAGGTAGTAATTGACACTATAGTGACGATAGCATAATATTTATTATAATGTATACTGAAGTTTATAGACACGTACAGAACATGTATTATCTTTTAGGTCTAGAATATTGAGAATCAGCAATTAATAATATAGGTTATGTAATAGATGGGCGATATTGCCTTTTTTTTATAGCTTTTAATTAATTTTATGAAATTTGTTGTAATACACCAATATTAATTGAAAAGTACATTTTTGCAATTATACTTTATTACTGTAATAATGATCTATTTATTTAATACAATTTTTTTTCCCGCACTTGTGTGGGAATAGATATTTACGAACCAAGGCGGGAAGACTGTTTTCCCGCATGAGCGCACATTGTAAGCACGAGCGACCGCTTTTAATTGCGCTAATGCGTTGAAGATGTCTTCACGCAAGTAGTTTGTACAATATTTTTTCTACGAACAATAAATTAAAAAAATATTATTGATTAATGTCATTAGTATCATACCTAACCTAAGATAGATTACCTAACTAAATTAAGCATATCATGTACGTATATATTACTCACCTTTCAGTAAAATTAAATTATTATATTCTTACACATGGCAAACATGAGGTAATTATTCTTACATTTATAAATTTATAGTACATTTATTACATTTTTTTGGTTTAAATACAAAAAATTCTGAACTGCCAATATGAATGTCGATGTGGTCAAATAGATGGCGCTTGAATGTCGCTTAAAATGTCGACAAATAGATGGCGCCACAAATTTATTGGAAGAATTTTTAATTATTACTCCTATTTCCCCAACTTTTAGTGAAGAATAGTCGAGGGAAGTAGTATTTAATAGACTAAATTTTATTACTATCAAGTTAGATTTTTTTTAAATGCCCCAAAGAGCCAGTGTTTTTTTCAATTTTTATAGTCGCCTCGACCGGGAAAATCTCTTTCTTAGTCGAGCTACACATGCGCCAAATGTCACTTTACAGTCGGTGAGTACAAAAATTCAATTTGAAAGTCAGATGGAAATGCAACCACGAAATGACATGTTTTGATATGCGAGTACAAAAATAAAAATTGCTAGAACTTTGCAAGGAAAATGCGATAAAACCGGTCTACTGGTCGTTTTATGAATATTTAAAAGAAGACGTTAATATTAGCGCTTCAAGTAGCAGTGATTCGGAATAAGTAAAGAAATTATAATTTTTGATGCGAGAGAAGATTCTTTTTGGGACAATTATGTTTTTTCTTTGTCATGTTTTTTTTATAGTATAATCAACATATACTTTTAACAATAAATCTGCATTTATGTATATATACAATTTCAAAAGAAATGATTTCCAAAAATATCTAAATTTTCACCCACTTTTGGTACCTACATTTCTGCAGAAATAATAAAGTAATTTTTTTGCGATAACCTAACAAACTACGCACATTTGACAAATAGGTATCCAATTAGTAAAAACCAGAAAATTCACGTAAAATATCAATGCCATAAGAAGCTATTCTTGAAGTTTGAAGAATATCGATGGAAGAATAATTACGTTAAGGCATTTTGAAAACTGCGAAAGTTCTTTAATCCACATTATTTCAGTTCAAGTATTTTAGAGTTGTTACAGTAATGAACTGGGGTATCGAATTATATGAGCACAGCTCTTTAATCGCATTGCAAAATACGAACGTTGTACTGACAGAATGGACTTGTGGCAAAATATAATCGTCACTTTTGATTTTTTTTTTATAACTTTATCGCCTTTTAAGTACGTAGGGAAAATAGTCAAGTTACCTTCCAAAGAAACACCAGGGCACGGAAATATTTACTTTCCCCAGTGAGAAGTTTAATGTAATGAACACTGCAGGACTGCTAATTCGATAAGAATAATTAGGCCTACTTAAGGGTTAAATCTAGACAATAACAATTCTAACGCAATTACAAAGTTGTTTCAAGATTTCCAAACAAAACAACTCAAATATAATTAGGCAATTTACGCTAGCACTTGACATCTGCTTGTAATTCACATTGAATTACGTTACTTTCCTCTAAAGTTGAATAACATTACAATGAGATTACGGCATTAACTTTTGAGTCAGTTAACCCGTTCGCTGCTATATACTGAAGTTGTTATATTAACAATTGAAACCGGGTGTACGTGAAAGCATTTAAGTTTTTACGCGATAAATTGACTGAGTGTGTTTTGTTTTATAACTTTTTGTTTGTGATAAAAAACTCAGATAACGGAAACACAAACGACGAGAAAAACAATTAGTTGAGTCCGTATTTAAGTTCTGGTTCACGCTACATTCTTTTGCTATATTATCCACTTCAAGATGCAAAACAAAAATTAAGAATAGAAATTACTCTGTTTGTGTAACCTTTTATTAAATATTTTATATAGAAATTTTGATTTACTTATTATTAAATTATTACCTTTTCGTGGAATACGTTCAGCATGTGGGGAATATGTGATTTGGTACAATGCTTTGTCCAAAAACGAAACTGTTTTGTGTCATTTCCTTACAAATTGTATATTTTTATAATTTTCATCTATATAATTTATTTATATATTGGTGTGCAATTTTAGAACATTCATTGTATGCATTTACTTCAATTAATCTACAACTTAATCTACACTTTCTTCTACATTTTTTTTTACAATGTATTGGTATTATTTGGGATCTCCTTGTTAATTTATATATTATTTGAACAAGTAAATTCACAACCGAATTCTGGCATTGTATGACATAAATATTACGCATACTATATAATACACCTATTATAACAGGGGCCACACCCGTAATAGCAGATGCAGGTTGCGGGTTATGGTTCCTGATGGCAGCGTAATCAGTGTATCTCATCTTGTTGCTGCAGGTTTGCAAGGTATGGGTGCTTATAAAACCAACTACCAGGCCCAATGAAGAGTAGTATGGGCATAAAATTATTTTTTGTGAAGAACTCATTTGTGTTTCTTTAGAACAATCTTGTACGTTCTTAACATCTCAAGTTTATTTCTTACATATTTTGTGTAATTCCGAATTTTTCATTGTTTCATTCTAGAAGTACAATAAAGAGACGTGTGAGCTTAAGAAAGACTTTACAGCAATTAAGTTTATTTATTGAAATACATGGATTAATACAAGGTGGCTTACGGAAACGGGAAATTTTGAAGAACAGAAGTAAGAAAAAAGTCTTAATGTTAAAAACAAAAACTGAACACATGCCGCAAGTATTCTAACAAAATTTAATTTGAAAAAATAATGTTCAAAAGATGATGGCATTTCAAACGTAGATATTGACTATGAATAATTTTTATACACGGTGTTTTATAACTCAGTTATAGACTTAACTTATATTTTTGTAAATGGAATGGTATACTTTCTTTTGTGTATATAAATGTTGTTAACTTTTGTGACGTTCCTCATGTAGGCTTAGTCTGATCTATTCCTTGTGTAAGGAAAAAATTATACGACGTTTTTTGCACCGCTAATTGCTTTGGATACGTCTTCTATTTTCGCTGGCTCGTGAATTTAATAAAAAACAAGTATCTTGTATTCAGGGTGAGTCAAAACTCGGATCCTTAATTTTCTCATTAAACTTAAATGGAACAGCCTTTATTTTTTATGACGTTTAGATAGATATTTATCGGCTCTTGCATTTTTGTTAAGCATTCCCTATTCCTAATTGTTAGGGTATAGTAAATATTTCTATTTAAAATTGAAAATTGATTTTTTTTTAAATTTATTAACTAACAAGTTACACGGTGTGCGTTATCGATAAAAGAAACGTCAATACAGTGTTGCAGTCATTGTACAAACGATTGACTAACGTTCCTTAACATTGCTGCATCAATACTCTGAAATTCTCCTCTTACGAGGTATGTCTCAGAATTATGAGAATGATTAGTTTTAAAGAGTTTTACTGAATGTATCAACAAATAATTATTGTCCCCTTCAAAGTATGCTCCTTGGTAATGCACAGAGTGTCTCCAGTGACTTTTCCATTCCAGGTAACAATTCTGGAAGTATTGTTCCGTTAGGGCGTTTAGAACCTGCGTCGTGACTCTTTGTATATTGTTTATTGTTCCGTAAGCCTTGGATAACGAAAAAAAATCACATGAAGCCATGTTTGGAGTGTATGGAAGACTGAATGCTTTTCTCTGCCAAAAATTCTTCAACTGACAATGAGCTGTGACTGAGGCATTATAGTGAAGCAGGATCCACGAGTTGGCAATGTCTTGTCCGCAAGCGTTCAAGAACTTTGCGATAAAGGGTTTGATTCGCCGTCTCGCTCGGCGGTACGAATTATTTCTGGACAATTCCACGCTAATCAAAAAAGATGATAAGCATGGACTTGATTCAGGATTCGCTCATGAGCTTTCTTTGGGGGCGGAGATGCAGGTGTGTGCCACTCCGCGATTTGTCGCTTTGCTTCTGGATCATATTCAAATACCCATTATTCGTCACCTCTTATCACTCTGTGCATAAGTTGGGTTGGGTTGTTAAGCGATCCAGTAGCTGTTGGCTAATGGTGAAGCGCTTTTTCTTTTGTTCATCAGACAAGTTCTTTGGCACCAGCTTTGTACAAATTTTCGGCATGCCTAGTTCCTTTGTCACAATTCGATGAACAGTATCCTTTCTCATACCGACCCCATGTGCCATCAACCTAATTGTCAACCGTCCGTCTTGTGCTAACGTAGAATGCACCTTCGCTAAGATTTCATCGGTTTTCGACGTGGAATGCTTTCCCGAGCGATGGTAATCTTCAATTGCGGCCATCTTTGAAAACCTTATGCTAACTGAAAACTGGTGCTAACTGCAACGCAGAATCTCCATATGCTGGTCTTAACATTTGCAGCGTCTATGAAGCAGTTCTTCCTAGTCTAACACAAAATTGAATTGCATATTGCTGCTCGATATTTGCCTGCATTTTACATGAAACGTGGTATTGGAACTTAGCGGTAAATACCTCACGCTCATGACACTAATACTAGAGTTAGTGGCCTGCGCCTATTCAAGTTGCGTTCTTAGCCACTCCACTCACATGCAGTCGGCTGCAGTCGTTATCACATATAGCGGAAAAAATTCATTCTCATTAATTCTGAGACATACCTCGTATTCTTTCCATCATATCTACTAATGTTGTTACAGGTACTTGATACAGACGATCTTTTACATAGCCCCATAAGATAAAATTAATTTTTGTCAATTTCGGGCATCGAGCTGGCCATATGACTGGTCCTCCTCTTCCAACCCTCCTGTAGGGAAACGTTGTATGGACGTGGTTATGGATTAATGCAGTGTTATATACAGGAGCCCCATCTTGCAAAAACCATATTCTTTGACGTATGCTCAGAGGTACATTTTCCAAATATAATGGTAAAATATTCTGAAGGAAGTCCAAATAAACTAAACCATTTACTCGTCTACCAAAGAAATGTGTCCCAATAACGAAATATCCAACTATCGCATCCCAAACATACAAGGACCTTGGCTATAACTTTGTGTCATATTGGGATTGCCGGTAGAATAGTAATGAAAGTTGTGTTTATTCACGCTGCCATTTTTATGAAATGTTGCTTTTTCTCCAAAAAGAAGACATTCAACGAAAACTATCCGATTATGGATTTGTAGTTGAGCTCATTCGCAAAATGCAACTATACGGGCAAAATCATTGTCCAGCATCTCTTGGTGTAACTAAATGTGGTATGGATGGTATTTGTGCTTTTTTAGTATTCTTTAAACGGACCTTCGACTAATATTTTGTTGCACCGAAATTTCACGTTGACTACGATGTGGATTTTCTTTAACGCCTGCTGTCACATTAAATTCATTTTCCTCGGTAGTGACACGTTTTTCGTACTTTATTCGTACAGAATGATCTCACCAGTTATTCATCGGCCTGTACCTGCTACTGTTTTCTAAAAAGAAAATAACTTTAAATATAGTAATGTAATAATTTAACCCATGTTTGTGCGATAATAATTTTTTAATTTTTCACATTTAATTCGAAATATCTACTAAACCTTAACAGCTGGGAATAGGGCATGGTTAACAAAAATGAAAGAGCTGGTAAATATCTATCAAACAATCTTGAAGAATAAAGGTTGTTCCATTTAAATTTAATGAGAAAATTAAGGATCCGAGTTCTGACTCATCCTGTACACAAGATCTTTGTTTTTTATTATATTCACGAACCCTCGAAAATAGAAGATGTACCCAAAGCAAGTAACGGTGCGAAAAAGTCGTATAATTTTTTCTTTACCAGAACTAACCTTCTTAAGAGTCCTTAATTTAGACGTAAAAGTGGTCATAACATTTTAAACACACAGAATAGATGAGGCAAACCCTATGTGAGGAACCTCGCAAAGGTAAGCAGGTTTTAAATACGCAAAAAAAGTATGATATTGCATCTAAAAAAAAGTCTACTAACTAAGTTAAAAACCCTAATTTTAAATACGAAGCTTAAGAACATAAATCGGGCTTTAAGAAGACATTCACCATGAACTATGTTTTTGACATTATTCTTGAATTTTTCATAGTTAATCAAATATTAACTAACAAAATGTTTTTTCAAATAATTTGGAACTTGTGATTTATATTTTTTGCGTTACATTTTTAATGCTTATTTATTAGTTGTGTGTTTTATGCTCCTACTCTTATGTTTAATCCATTATCCTACATATATTTTCTTCATAAAATTGTCTATTCTGTACGGATATAAATTTTCAACTTTAAAAAAATTTGACCCAACATAACATCAACCTCTTTTTTGATTCTATCGAAATATATGTATTTGCTGATTTTCTATCGACAGATTTATTGATTAGTTGTTTGATTTAAACAGCTTTTACTAATGGAATATTTTATTAATTCACTCAATTGAGGGAAATTTCTGTCCTACTAGTTTTCTTCGTAATAAAAGAACCAATGATAACAATACCTCTTTATTCAATAAATAACACTGTAGCATATCATCCCGTATATTGGCATTCATATCTGGAAATTCTCCGGTAAAATAGGCCGGAAGGACTCGGAGATGAACTCGAAACAAAAGACCAGGATGTGAAAGAACATTGTGAAAAACGAAACAATGCAAACCAGATTAAACAATGTCGCAATTTAGTTCTCCCCCGGAGCGTAAAACAGACGCTCCATATAATTTGAGACCCTACAACTCGATAGGTACACTTTCTAAGGATGACGTCAGATTCGCCCCATTAACCTGAAAATTCTTATTCAAATAGGTAACCACGGATTAAGTAAAAAAAAAAAAATCAAGGCGATCAATACTGTTAGTAACTGAACTTTTTTAAGAAAAAATTATTGGGAAAGTACTGTAAGGGTTATTTTATGATATATTGAAAAGTAGATTTATTGAATTGATTACATTTTCATTTATCATTCTTACAAACAAATAAATCTGGGATTTGTTTTATTATATATCCTTATTATATCCCAAGCTGGCGGAGACCTAGTCAGAAGGGCAGTACAATAAAAATAGGTATAAAACATTATTTACGTTTATTGTTATAAACAATATAGTTATCATTTAACATTAAAGCTAAGAAGAAGAGAGAGTTATATAATATAACTATGAAGGATGTTGAAGATCGTGGTGAGTTGATTATTGTAAAAATTCCGGAAACAGAAACCTATATTGAACTACCTTCACTCTTGTAAACTAAAATGAAAAAATCCATTATTTGGACATTTTTCGGAGGTATATTCAACTTCGACCAAGCAATGCTAAATCCGAGCGTCTGTTTCTGGCTTTCCACAATGGTAAATGTAGAAACCAAGTAGTGGGGAAAGGAACACTTGGAAGGTGGCCATCCAAAATTGCAGAATATTTAAAATTATCGAATCCAGCTAGCTACACCGGCCATTCATTTCGACGAACATCAGCAACATTGTTGGCCAACAAAGGGGTGGACATTCTAGGATTGAAGCGGCATGGACCATGGAAATCTTCTAGTGTGGCCGAGAGTTACGTTGAAGATTCACTTCAAAATAAAATACAATTTGCAGAAAAAATATTGTATGATGTTAGAGACACATCCTTCAATATTCCTGATGCTTTTATTCGAAATCATTATATTATACTAATGTCTTCCTAGCTGAGCTCAGACGGTAAAAATATCATGTCAGTGTATACAACCGCAGAGAAGGTACAAATAGTTTCGTGGTATCTTGCAGGCAATTTCTGTCGAACAACCGCTGATTTATTTGTTGTAGAGTACGTAAATCGGCCTATTCCTTCGCATTCGACGATTGAAAGGATCGTAAATGCGTTTAGAAAATATGGCTGTGTAGTCGGAAATTTCCGCAAATGCCAACAAATTGACGAACAGCCTCATATCCCTCTAATACCTGCCGATCGGGAGGAGAGAGACGTGAGGGTTTGTTCGTTAGTTGAAATGGGCGACCTTAAGTGTACACGGCAAATTGCAGACGAAATCGGTGTTAGTAGAAGTACAGTAAAGCGGATTCTAAAACGCAACAAATATAAAAGTTACAAAGTTCGAAAGTGCCAGGAGATTTTTCCCGAGGACAATTTTGCAAGAATGGAGTTTTGTGAGTGCGTGATGGAAAAGGCTAACAGGGGCGAATATTTTATAAAAAATATTCTGTTTACCGACGAGTCTTCTTTTCCACGTCATGGGAAGCATAACCCCTCAGTCGTGCAATATTGGTCTCGAGAAAATAAACATCTAACTCGTAATGTTAAAACTCAATACCCCGAAATACTTAACGTTTGGGCGGGTATCTTGGGTGATAACATTATAGGGCCATTTGTTATCGACGGCAATTTGAATGCAGTAAAATATTTAGATTTGCTGCGAACACGAATTATTCCTGCTGTCCGTCAACTAAACATCGATTTTGATGCAATTTGGTTTATGCAAGACGGTTGTCCCGCGCATAACAGCAGATTTGTAAGAGAGTTTTTAGAAAACACTTTTCCTAATCGTGTTATTTCCGGGAGGGGTACGATAATATGGCCACCTCGATCACCCGACCTCAATCCCTGCGATTTTTTTCTGTGGGGTTATGTCAAAGAAAATCTTTACGGTCTTCTAACAATCCCGAACTTGCAACAGTTACAAGTTAAACTGTTTCGCCTTTTCGAGACAATAACCCCTAGAAATCTCGAGGGAGTGAGGCGGGAGTTTTACAATAGGCTCGGCTATTGTTTGGCAAGAGAGGGCGGTATTTTCGAATCCTATTTTGAGTGACTTTCTTAAAATTTGAATTTATTTTGCAGAATTATTGATTTTTTTACTTTTATCTTTTAGAAAACGTTATTGTTTTTTTATTACTTAAAATTACTTTTCCGTAGCAGCTAAGAATACAATAATAATAATAAATTGGACCTTATTATGTCTGAAACAAATGGGCAAATTACGTATACAAAACGAATATGCAAACGACTATATCCTTGCGCGGTTTAAGTCTTACTAAATTCTTAACTGCAATTGAAGCTGCTGCGGGTAGAGGGGTTTCGGTGGGGGTTTCGGTGTTGCCACTCATTGCTGACTATGGCCCGTTCCGAGGTGGACCTATCGGTATACATAAGAAATAATGTGAATCGGGCGAAATTGAAAACAGTGCCGAAGTTACGGCGTTCAATTTTAGAAGTACATGACTTCCTAAATTCAATTACCATAAAAACGTCGCAGAAGTTATGTGTAATAGTGAAACTATTTATGTTGATGGAATATTTGATTATTACACGAAGTTTTTTCTGCAGTTGTTCACCATTCAAGCGTTTATTCGAAATCATTATATTATACTAATGTCTTCCTAGTTAAGCTCAGACGGTAGAAATTATAATTAAGCATGAAAATAAATAATACTCCCAGGATTGAATTCTTTGTTAAAAGTTATTTTACTATTTATTTCAAAAATAATATTTTATTCATAACACAATATAATGTATGTTGGATAAATAATTAACGTAATTATGTAAAACTCTTTTTACATCTAAACAACAATTCTAATTCAAAAATTAACTTCTCCTCCTTGATGAAAATCACCAATTCAAGAATACAAATATGACTATTCAGATAATATAAAATAAAGTTATTTTTTTACAACAAAAGATAGATTATTTCTATTATTCTCCTTATCTCTTCAAATTTTCACTTCATTGATTGATTCTACTGATTATTAAATGATTGTCTTTTAATAATGTTTAAAATTTTACATTACTATTTTTCTGTTTTCATCATAGGTCTAATCCTCTTCACAAAATGCCTCTATCCTGGATTGCAGGTACAGTCTTTTAAGTTCCTGATAATACGTCACATAAGGTCCAAGTTAACTGCATCAAATATCCTCGTATTGGTACACTCGTTATGGAATTCTTCTATTACAGTAAAAACATCTCCTATACGTATTTTTCTCCGTCTATAAATCCAATTCCATTTATTTTATACGTAACATTAAGATAATTCTGGCTTAGTAATGAATTTAATCCAATATATGAGTTTCACACGTAATACGACTTCCCAAAAACACGCAGATGATGATATCAACTTGTAAAATTAAGTATATATTGTTTTTATACCACAATTTCTATATTAATTCTTCTTTATTTCAAAATTCTCGTTTCATTCAATGTATTCCTACCTTTTATGTGAAAATTTATAAATCATCTATTTTTGTTTATAAGTAACCAGGATATTTTTCTTAGTTTCCATATACGTATTTGATTTTTCATATAATAATGACATTTTTTTGTATAGTAATTTAAGTTGCCTATCTTATCTTGACAATATTTCTAACACTGTGATTTTTTTAAAATCTTTCATCAAGAAGTGAGATTACGATAAATTTAGTTACTATCTAACATTTTATACATTTCATTACTATTCTAATAAAATTCTTCTATTCTATATACGAATGATCTTTTATTTGTATAACATAAATTAATTTTCTTTTTATACTATAAATGTTGACAATTTAAATCATTATACCAACCCCGTAGCGTTTTGTCTATTGCCAAATAAATTAAAACCGCCAGTTATGTGAAGAAATAAAACAAAATTGCTGTGAAATGGAATGTACTTTCAATCCGATAAATATTGTTATTGACTTTGAAAAAGCCATACATGTGGGTGAGTTAGAGGTACGGACAACTGAGAATATTATAGGATGCAGATTTCACTTGGCCCAGGCGTGCTGGCGAAAGATCTAGCAACTTTTTCTTACTTTAGATTATAGAGCTAAAGAATCAACTATCAGAAACTGGATAAAACATTTATTTGGTTTAACATTTTTAAACCCTGATGAAGTAGGAAACTGTTTTGTGTTCGATTTTGCAACTGATCAACCAGGCGATCCAAGAGTCACAAAATTTGTTGATTACTTAATCGATACATATATTAATGAGGACTCCAGCTTTCCACCCTGTATTTGGGCTGCAAACACAAACTATTTAACAAGAACAACAAATGTATGTGAAGGTTTTCATTCCAAACTTAATTCATACTCTTGTTGTACACAATATTCACGTTTTCGTAAAAGCTTTGGAAAATATGCAACTAGATACTTATACAAGAATAAATTCCGCAAAAATTTATGAAGAGCGTGTTATTAGCGGAAAAGTAAAAAATAAAGCTGATTTTATTGGCACAAAAATTAGGAAATATAAAAATAACGAAATAGTTAGAACGCATTTTGTAAATTGTGTTTCGCATTTCTATACATAGAATTATTTTAAATATTTTATTTTTTAGAATATTTGTTTTATGTTATTTTGTGCAATTGTTATTTTATTATAGTTTATTTCATACTTTTGTTTCATATGTAGAATTTCGTTTCGTATTTCAAATACCTTCAATAAAGAGATATACATACATAAACCTTGTCGTTGTTTTAATTTAGGTTTCCTACGTTTTATATAACATATTTTAAATGAGAAGTCAGTTCTAGCACTTAGATTATAATGAGGGTATTATTAATCCGTTTGACTGCAATTCGTTTAGGGGGATTACGATTATAAAGTGTACCCTGACAGCAATTCGTAATAGACCTAATTATCATAACAATATGTATCAAAATTAAGGTTCAATACATAAAAAATATTGATATTAATAAGAAAACATGAGTACAGTCAACTGTGTTTAGAACAAATATATAGTTGCATAAAATAAAATAAAATGATACTTTCATGTACAGGCTGTCCCAGAAATAAAACGACTGAGTAGCAGGTATGTAAAGTCCGAACAAAAACAGGCCCAAATATACCGCAATAACGAAGAAATTAAAAATTTAATTTTCTATGTTGTTTTTTAGATAAAAAAATTACATTGCGGACCTGGCACAGAATGTATGTTTATAAATACACGTAAGAATGCTCATTTGTAAATAGAAACGAACACGCATTCATAGAAAAATACGCTTTTATTTGTGTGAAACAGGAAAAAAACGTTAAATCGTACTCATTCATATAAAACATATTTTTTGCCCGATGAGTCTAGATAACGCAGCTATGTAGTCGGTTGTCAGATGGGCGACCCACTTTATTGCAGACAAAAGATTGTTTTTATTTTTAAAATAGGAAGGTTGTTGCTCTTTAATGTGTTTGTAGTCGGAAACAGCTGATTATTATTATTTTAGAATATTCAATAAATCGTAGTTCTTCTAGCCCTTATTACAGTAAATATCAAGAATGTAATTATTTTTTTTTCTAGCAGGTGTAAAATTAAAGTAATTAATGGTTTGATATTTATTATGAAGTATCTATTCCTCCTCCTTCTTTTTTAACACAAGGAATATGGTGGTCCTGAAAAGGACTGATTGAGAAAGTGAAGCAAGTGGATATTTAGTCCAGGGTCGGCGTAAGGCCAATTGAATTCTTTATTATTATTTTTCTGCCGTCTGCGCACGAATAAAGACTTGATATTTTGAGGGTACATTTTTACACAATCTAGCTTCCGATTTTTGCTGCTCCGTCTTTTTATTTCTGGGACAGCCTGTATAAAATAGAAAACATATAATTAAAAAAGAAATAGGGTAATTGTAAATATTCCTATAGAAAGACATTTTAAGTATTAAGTACCGACGCTTGAGCAAAGATTAGTTCTTCGTTTATTTTTATATAATTTCTCACTTCCGCGATAAGAGTGCGCCACTCCACTAATTCTAGAAAATTCAACGTTGTGCTTCCGACAGGGCATCGGTAAGATTTAGTGTAATATTTATTGCGCGATATTTCTAAGAATAATTATGACCGAGTGCCCGGGGTCGGCGGTGCGGTCTGCATTTGGATTAGTTAATTTATGGTGACACGGCGCCCTCTACATCATACTTCACGTACGTTAAGACAATGCCGGAACATCACGCGAGAACTTCTTCGTCCGAAAATTGCAGATAATCCTAGACGCACACCGTCAAGGAATTACATGGTGTGTATTTTCTCATAAACGTCGCGAAGTCGTCGCTTTAATGAATTTACGAGACGAAAGATACGCGCCGGGAGCCCAATCTCGAAGGCAAAACTGAGTACCGAAGGCGGCGTTTCCCGTTTTTTCTTTTTTTTTTGATCTTTTCGTTCGCTATTTTCTGCATTTATATTTCGTCAAACGGAATGTAGAGATAGCAAAAGGAGGTTCGAATATTCCCCTTTCTAATAATTCCTTTTTTTGAAGCTACCCTTTAATATACAGACGCTACGATATTTACGGTCCATAGATAACACAAACGATATATTAATCACGTTGTTTTGTGAACAGAAATGATTTAACTAAGTAATTGGATTAGAGAAGAAGAAAATTACCTACTCGAACGGAAGTTTCGCATTTTAAGAGCTACTTTACTCGTTACAATCAACAACGTAAGAAACACTTGAAGAACTGAATAACGATATTATTTTAAGTTAATTGGTACTAGAAAGTATTATTAGTATAAAATTCAGTGCTTTGATGCTACTTCTTTATGTCATTAGTGCTCTCCTTAGAAGTTGAATTAATTCTCAAAATACGTAGCAAGTAGAATGTTATAATAAAAATTACAATATACTTATTAATATTTGTAGGTTATTTCAAGTGATTACGATCACAAGAACAAAAAAAACGGGCAAAGAAAATCAAAATGTTTTTACTGCAGTCAATATTCAATATACCGGGGGGTGCAATAGTGTGTCGGCGGAGTTTGGTATGAAAACTAATAACGCTGTAGTACTGAGACTTTACGTACGTATTGCTGTGGTCCTTGCATATTTAAAAATAAGAATAATATTAAGAACTAGTTTAAGTGTTGAAGAAAACATTAAATTTAAGTTTAAAGAATGTTTACTGAAAATTTCAACATCATACAATATAAATAACACAAGGGTATGATGGGTTGCATATATTTAAATATGTGGGATTCAAGTATCAAATGATTTTATTGTTACATTATAGGTTAGATAAGTATTAAAAATTAAGTATTATATAGGTACAAAATAAAGACAAAATAAGTCCAAGCAATATATTTCCTTAGAAGAAAAAATAAACAGGAGGTGTGATTTGTGTACAACAAAACGCAACCTAACTTTTCACAAGCAGTTGAAATAGTTTTAAATATCTTAAGTAATAGACCTTTGTGAAAATACAAAAAGGTACTAAAAACTAATAAAACAAACACTATATAAACACTATAAAACTATATGAACAGGTTCTCATTCGTTTTGCCCGAGACGAAAATATTTCAGAATAAATAATGTGATTTTAAACGTGCACAATGTGACAAATTTTATAAGAGAGATTCATAATTCTTTAATGGGATAAGAATGTTTACTGAAAATTTCAACATCATACAATATAAATAACACAAGGGTATGATGGGTTGCATATATTTAAATATGTGGGATTCAAGTATCAAATGATTTTATTGTTACATTATAGGTTAGATAAGTATTAAAAATTAAGTATTATATAGGTACAAAATAAAGACAAAATAAGTCCAAGCAATATATTTCCTTAGAAGAAAAAATAAACAGGAGGTGTGATTTGTGTACAACAAAACGCAACCTAACTTTTCACAAGCAGTTGAAATAGTTTTAAATATCTTAAGTAATAGACCTTTGTGAAAATACAAAAAGGTACTAAAAACTAATAAAACAAACACTATATAAACACTATAAAACTATATGAACAGGTTCTCATTCGTTTTGCCCGAGACGAAAATATTTCAGAATAAATAATGTGATTTTAAACGTGCACAATGTGACAAATTTTATAAGAGAGATTTTAATAAATCATGCTTAAAGAATATAAAAGTTACCTCAAACTTATGACTATAAATAAGAAAGTTAAATATTCTAAGATGATATGGTCATCAATAATGTTTTACATAAACAACAGCTGAATGAATGAAAATATATATTCATGAACTTGTATGTGTAAGCACAGAAGTTTCATAGACTGTGGAAATCTTGTATGGTTTTGAGACCTACAAAGAGAAATATAGTATAAACTTTGTATACAGTTTCTTGCAGATAAATATATTACTGTGAGAAAAGTCCTGGGTAGAAATGAAAGACGACGTAGTGGACCCGACTAATCGTTGTAATGTAAGTGATATGGGAAGAAGAATTCGTCATCTGCAATGTGTTTCCGATTTTGCCTAGTCCAGACATTTCTAAAAGAAAATTAAGGATTATGTTAGCGAATGGGAAAAGAAAATATGAAACAAATAATGAGAAAAGCAATAAGTTTATAAACAAATACAAGGAGACACTGTATTAAGAAAAGTACACCTACCGTTGGAGATACAGAACAATTTAGTGAAAGACTTTTAAATAAGCAAACGGTTCGAAGTGTTGACGTTTGGTGAATGAACTGTCAAAGACAATATGTGCGTGTGTGTAAGTGTGACAACGATAACTTGCAGAAAATGAACAGCAGAGATTTCACCGAAGATGCTTTAATACCAACCTAAAGCTTAGTTAAAGGGCGCAATGAAGGCTGTTGTTTTTTTGTTTCTCTTATTCATTTTAAAGCAAAAACAAAAATAAACTATTATGGTTACTAAATAAAAAATAAAGTCAATATAAAGTCAACGATATAAATGATAACAAGATAAATACAACACGTAACAACTACTAACAAACAAACAAATTAATAATTCACTAGCTGAACTTACTTTATAAAAATAAAACGCAATTACAGCAAAGGGAATATACAGAAAACGACTTTTTGTGGACTTTTAAAGTAGAGATTTGACGTTTGGTTGCACAGCGATTTTTTTTTAAACCAAGGCCGACCAACTATCAGATGCCCCACATATTGCTTATTATAAACATGAATATATCCCATTAAAGAATTATGACTTTGAAAATACTAGAAATAAGTACTAGGTATGTATGGTACCATTTTAAAGGCGATTTTAGAAGGAATATGTTGACTTATAAAAATATTATAGGTTAGATTTAACAAAAAACGAGAAAATAAAAAATTAAGATCGAAAACTTAGACACGGCATATTTAACACCCTGTATATTTATTTACTTTGTTCAACCTCAAAACAAATAACGTGTTAGTCCATAAATGAGTAAAACAAGAGTTATGTGAGGCATTCTACCTATTTTCAGACTAAAGCTTAAAATATTAGATGCTGCAACTGTCAAGATTTTAACAAATTATCAATAAAATCAAAACTAACAGTCTGAAGTACACATATCCACATATCATTGCAAAGATAATTTGGGGGGCTATCATTATAATAGCTAGAAAGCATAGATAGATAGATAGATAGATAGATAGATAGATATTTTATTTGTGCTAGACAGAATACATAAATGTATGCACACGTCAAGAAAAACTATATACATATATAGATGTTTATATAACAATCTTATACATGTAAAAAATAAAGAAAAAAAACGTGTCTTTTACATAGCAAAACAACCAAGTATACAAACTAAAACAATACTTAAAAATGTATAATAAAGTAAGTTGCTATTGAGACAATATATCATACCCAAAATGTTTAAAGATGAGTCAACGCCCCAATAAACTCCTGAATCTCGTAAAAAGGGTTATGTTTCAGAAAAGTTTTAATAGCTTTTTTATAATTAAAATAATTTAGTTCTTTCCAGTGGGTAGGTAGCAAGTTATATAATTTTAAGGATAGATACGTGAAAGAGTTAATATTCCTAGCGTGTCGAAAATGAGGCTGTGCATACTGTTTATGTCTTGTGTCGTATACCGACTGCCGGTAGTGAGACATTAAATTTTCTTTGCTGTAAGCAAGACATTCATAAATGAACTGATTCGTGCAAGTTAATATTCTGAACCGTTTAAATAAAGGTCTGCACGAATCATAACGTTTAGTGTTAGTAATTATTGTTATTGCTCTTTTTTGTAAGATTAAAATATCCTTTCGGTGTGCGGACCCACCCCACAATAAAATTCCGTAACTCATAACGCTGTGAAACATGCAATGATAGGCCAACAACAATGCGTCAAAATCTACCATTTGTGTTAGATTCTTTAGCGCATATAGGACGGTAGTCAAACGGTGTGCCAGTCGATCAACATGAACACCCCACGTCAGTTTGCTGTCGAGTGTTATACCCAAACATTTTACCGGTTCGTTTTGAAAAATTTCCAAGCGATTATTCAAAGTGAAAGTTAACGTTTGGGTTTTTTCATTATTCAAGCAAAGTTTATTATTATTGAAATATACCTCAGCCTGTGCAGCGGATAATTCCCAATCTTTATATAAGCCGTTAAGGTTATTGCTACTGACTAATATTGTGGTATCATCTGCATATTCAACGTTTTTAGATTTGATATGGTTCACATAAATAATAAAGAGTATTGGTCCGAGAATGGAGCCTTGCGGAACCCCATGTAACACTCGACCCAAAGATGATACATCACGGTCAACTTTCACACATTGATATCTATCAGACAAAAACCCCTGAATAAATGACAATGCATGACCCCTAATACCATAATATGATAATTTAGCAAGAAGTATATCGTGAGAGATGCAGTCAAACGCCTTGGTCAAATCCAAAAAACCACCCAGGACCACGTTTCCCACCTCAAGCTCGTCCGTAATACAAGTGACGATATCAACCAATGCATCAATCGTAGACCTACGCTGCCGAAAACCGTACTGACTCAGGTTTAAGATGTTTTTGTTTTCTAAGTATCTCACGAGTCGATGCTTGAAAGCAGTTTCCAAGTTTTAGAAAAAATAGGAACTATGGATATGGGTCTATAATTCTCAGGTAGAGAGCATAGCAATGTATTTAAAATAAAAAAGTTGAAGGTGGTTGCAAAAATTTGAAACACCCTGTATATTTGTAAATAAAATTAGAAAATGCACAGTCGCATACTACATACGTACATACAGTCTCATTGCTATAGCTTTATTAGTTTTCATACTAAGCTCCGCCGACACACTATTGCACCACCCGGTATGTAATGGTTTAAAGGGATATAAATAGGAAAACTTGTAACGGTCTAAAAGTACGCCTTCTATATAAGTATATTTTCAAAACCTTTTAGTTGCATAAAAATTTCTGTATTTGCCTTATATTGTAGAACTTTCCGTTTGTTTAATATTTAATGTTTTGGGTCTTTAAATTAACAGAATATTAATTATTTTATTGCTAGTGCTTTTACAATGCTTTATTTATATGTATGGTTTATCTTTTAGTTTCAATAAATGTTGGTTAAAATACGTTAAGAATTATACGTTTAAGGTAGGTGATGCCATCTATAGAAATTTTGAGTATTTATTTATCCACTGAATGAATATACTTTAATTAAGATCTGATGTATCTAAGTCGTTTCGATTGCCTTCTCTCTTCTACTATTATTAGAATGAATTTAGGATAGGACTGTCATTTTTTACCAGCTGATTTAAAACACCTTCCTGTGCAAAAATTCAAGAATGTGGTAAGCGAAGTATTAATGGAAAAAGAATATTACTATCTTCAAGAGTACTTCATGGACTCTTTTAAAATTAATATTATTGATTAAATTATTCAATTTTCTTTATAAGTTAGTGAAATGTATGTACTATGTATTGCGCTGTATTTATACAAATGTATGTCTGTGTATGTTTCCCCAGTGAGACGAATATTAAAAGCTATAATTATTGTACGTGTACTGACAAATAGTGTATATGTTTATACATAAATAAAGTCTATCTATCTATATATTTATCATAGTTTTTTGATCTGATAAGTCGATCTATCATTTCCGGCATATATAACAAAGCTGAGGATACTGACGGTATAAGTATTAAAGTAATTAAATTGTATTGCCCCTGTCTAAACAAATTTTCCTGGTTGTTAGGAAGTGTCATTTATGATGACTCCAGTACCAAAAACATAACATCCTCGGATCTTAAGGATATGAGACCAATGAGTATTTTGCCCGCCCTCTCAAAGGTATTCGCAAAAATTTTGCATAAACAGGTGAGAGAGTACATACTTAAATCTCTGTAATATTATACCAGTAACTCAGTCGGGCTTTAGGCCAAATCACAGCTGTACCACTGCACTACTTGATGACACGATTGGAAACACTGAAAAGGGTTTGTTTACCGTGTTGCTGCTCGTAGATTGCTTTAAGGCTTTTGATATTATGATCATGGGCTGTTGCTCTCAAACTTATATCATATTGGTATGCTGGTACGATACGTTTTTTAAACAATATTTAAACAAAAGAATACAAATGGTTAAAGTTAAAGATAACATTTCACCGCCTCTTCCACTGACATCTGGTATGCCACAGGGAAGTGTGTGTGTGGACCCTTATTATATACTATTTATTCCTCCAATAGTCTCAATATTTATAATTTTGCAAATTTTATGCATATGCTTATGACAGTCAGTAATATTATTCGTTTGACCCATTACATAATTCAGATGTCGAGGCGCTATTTAACTCTGACCTTAAAGCAGTGTTCAAGTCCGCGGGAATTTTATTTGGTAACGAACAAAAAACTGAAATAGCAAACGTATTGCATTTTCAAATTACTGATATTCTCTACCATTTACGACCAGCGTAAAAAATCTTGGCCTTTGGATGGATTAGGAACTGAAATTTGATAAACACGTAAATAAATTAATCCAAAGATCATACGGTATCTTGAAAGTGTTATATCCTCAATGTCATCTGATTAGTCAAAGAGATACGACCTTGTTGACAAATTCGCTTATATTAATAATAAGAATAATAATAATAGTCTTTATTATCCAACAGCAAATAATGCCAATTATAGGATAAAGAAATTACAGTTGAATAGCATTTACATACAACAATATTAACTCTTTTAATCAATGTAATGTGTTATATGACTCATGTATCACTAACATTAATCAAAGTCGCATTCAATATGTTCAAAACTCCTCTCTTACCCTTAGTAGTATGTGCCTCAGTGGGGAAAGGTAATGTTCGTAGGGTCGGAGATGTTCAATAATGATGTACTCAGTAAAGAATATTCAAAGCAGCATTTACATGTTATTCAACCAAGCTAAATTTAAGAAGGTGGTCTGCATGAAAATCGGCCCTCACACCATTCTTGACGATTCCTATGTAAAATGACCTCCTGAATCCAATTATGACCTCAGTTTTCCCCCACCACCCTCAGTTTGTGAGGGACATCCCCTACTTATTTTTCGCATATTTTTCACTTATTTTTTACATATTTCAACTTCTAGCCGATAAACATCCGAAAGCAGGTAATAAAATTTATAGCAAAGTATATGGCAACATTGTTAATATATAAAAGTATGTAGAAACTACAATAAAATACAAAGATAGAAGAACATTAATAAAAATATAAAGAAACAGTTAGGAATATTGACTGCACGACGCTGTCGCTCTCAATACCACAAGCGCACAGGTTCGCGGAGGAATTTACGACAAGCCTAAACTTGCATTGCTCTTCTCGTTATAGTACTACGTTGTTTCGATCAGTACATCTATAGCCGTTGTAGAGTTAACTTGTCGACGTTTTAAGCGTGAATTCTGTGTTTCGGAATTGTTTATTTGTGTAAAACAGTAAAAATACTTTTACTCTGGGTTTTTTCCAAGTGCATAAGTGTGATTTGTGGTTAATATCGGGTATTGATTTACTATTTAATTATGCCACGCGAATGTAAAAATCATCCCAATAGGTTCTGCTATGTCTGCGGGGAATTTACTTTAAAAGCGCAACGGAAACCCCTTTCTCCGCTTCTTAAAACTGCTTATAAATTGTACTTTGAATACCAAGTTGGCGACCAGGACAAGACTTGGGCTCCATCAGTTCGCTGTACGACTTGTTACAGTAGTTTGACCAAATGGCTCAAAGGTACCCGTAAATCAATGCCATTTGCTGTGCCCATGGTTTGGCGTGAACCTCGCTGTCATCTTACAGACTGTTACTTTTGCATAACTTCCACCGTTGGGTTTTCGAGCAAAAGTAAGCATACAATTCAGTATCCCAATGTTCCTTCAGCTCTAAGACCTGTTCCTCACAACGAGTCTTTGCCAATCCCAGTGCCCCCTCAAACTTATACTCTAGAGACAGATGTGGATTTGAAAGACTCGGAGTTACAACCTGGGGCATCGAATGATACGTTCACCGATGATGAAGAGTATTCGGCTGATTCAGTTTCTCGACAACCTCACCTGCTTACTCAATCGGAATTAGATGATCTCGTCAGGGATTTGGAGTTACCTAAGACTAAATCTCAACTTCTTGAATCGCGACTTCAACAGTGAAGTCGAGCCTAAAACTACTTTTCTCGGAAGATAAAAGCCTAGTGTCCTGCCCTAATACCAATTCATTGATGACAGAGCTAAAGATGCCATGTGACTCAGACAAATGGAGACTGTTTATAGATTCGTCAAAAACAAGCTTAAAAGTTGTCCTGTTGGCAAATGGGAATGACTTACCATCAGTTCCAGTTGCGTACTCTGTTGACATGAAGGAGACGTACGAAAACATCAGCCGAATCCTTGATAAAATTAGTTATCATGATTATAAATGGGACTTAAAAGTTGTTGCTCTACTCACGGGCCTGCAATCAGGATTCATAAAATATTGCTGCTTCCTTTGTGAATGGGACAGCCGAGCCCGAGACAAACATTACACCGTACGGAACTGGCCTCTGCGAGAAAATTTTACCCCTGGTCAGAAAAATGTCGCCCACGATCCTTTGGTTCCGAAGGAAAATATTTACTTGCCACCTTTGCAAATCAAACTTTGGATTGATCAAGCAGTTTGTGAAAGCAATGGACAAGACAGGTGACGCATTTCAATTTTTGAAAACTAAATTTCCTCGTCTTAGCGAAGCTAAAATCAAGGAAGGAGTTATTGTGGGTCCCCAAATTATACAACTTTTCCAAGATTCGACGTTTATTGAACACCTAGATCAAAAAGAAAAACCTGCTTGGCTTTCATTCCAAAACGTCTGTAAGAACTTTTTGGGTAACCACAAAAGTGATGATTATGTCGCTCACGTCGAGGAATTGCTGTTAGCGTACAAGGCCACGGGATGTAACATGTCTCTTAAAGTACACTTCCTTCACTCGCACCTGGACTTCTTCCCTGAAAATTTAGGAGCAGTCTCCGATGAACACGGGGAACGGTTGCATCAAGACATCGCTAAGATGGAGAAGAGATTTCCAGGGAAGTAGAATGCAAGCATGTTGGCGAAGTACTGCTGGTTTTTGGGACGAGACAGCTGTACCTCAGGGTATAAAAGGGTGTTATAAAAATTTAGAAAAGTAGCAATAGGGAATTAAATGTTTTACTGAAATATTAGTATACATGATAACCAAAACATGATTATTAGAAAAAATATAAAATATAATAACGGTAAAAGTTTCACTATTAGCGCACAGAAGTAACTAGCAATTCACAAGCAACAAAATAACTCGCAGTAGTAGCTTATTAGAGTCCTGCCACAAAATCATCTTGTAAAATTCCCTTCCTAATTAGCATTAAGTTTGAATAAAGTATAAAAGCAATTTCCATAAATGAAAAGTTATGCCAATTTAATAAGAAAATTTTTAGGTAGGTTTGATGTTAATGTGAAGAAAATCAGAAACAAAGACTTTATAATATACAATAAATGAAAGTGGCGATACAGGACAATGTCTTCTGACAAAATTCCTCTAATTTCACAATTTCACTTTGCATCGAGAATTTTCCGATGTAATTTTTGGACAAAGAGCGCTTCTAAAATGCAGAGGAACAATAAGGAAATCGTTAATAGCCAAGACCGCCTTTTGTCTTTCTTAATTGAAGACACGAGATACGGCTGTGTTGAGTAAGTATCGTCGAGGCGTTGGGTAGCGAGAGAAACTTCTAATAAAACTGACAGGCGGATGAAATAAATTGGCGCGGATGGGTTATTACTCCAATTATCCGAAGTGCTTGAATGCCAACGGGGTTGGGGGAAATGGGTTGAGCCAACTGAGGACACAAATAATCTAATCTTTTGTAAGTTGTATTTTCGAGTTACTTCACAACATTTAAAATAATAACGTTTAGTCGTCGTTATAAAAATGTTGGGTATAATTACTGCGCTCATTAAATGTCTCCCACAGGAGTTGTATTAATTACTCGACAATTTTACCTTATCTCTTGTGGTTTATTTGTTCAAATGCCTCTTCGCCTATAAATCATTCGAAATGTTTATTTGAATTTTAAAATTGAATTAAAATATATGCCATGGTAAAAAATACTGTCTTGATAATGAGGTAGTTCGGCCCCTAAAATTATTCGAGCTCTAGGCATAAATGTTCCTTCTATTAAGAGGGGCGTTTACCTATCGAAAACTAAGGCATCGCCGTTTCGCGTTTTTTAAACTTATTTTGTAATTTTGGAATCTCAAATTTGGGTTAGTGATGCAAAAGGCATACATTTATAATGTCAAGGTCAGTTTTTGTACTAATTTATTTTCTTAAAAAAGTTATGTGTTTTAGAAATAACCACAAAATTGCACGAATTTGATTAATGTTTAGTAGACATTAATCAATTAATAAGGCTGGTACACAAAAGAAAAAAAAACGACCTCTACGCGCCAGCTGCACGTTTGATGTACGATATAAAGAAAAAATAAAATGTATGTAATTATTTTTAAAGATACAAAACATTTAACAGTAAACAATGTTACACACATTTCACACGAGGTTTTTCGCGTCGTCTATCCCCACTTTACGGTATCTCTACCGGTCCTAGCGAAGACGAAAGTCTACCCGAATCGGTCGGATATTGCAGACTTAAATGCCAGTGACAGTTTAATTACAAATTGTCACTGGCATTTAAACGTCATATGTACCTATAATATTCGAGTGTAATAATATAACAGTTATGGGCAAGTGAAAATTGGCTTATTATAAAACACCAACAACATCAACAGTTCCGTAAGTACTCATTCTTTATACTTTATGTTTGCCATCTATAGTATTCCTTAATCTATGAATAAAACCGAAGCGCTGTAATGGAAACCGAATATCGTGTAGCTCCACTTACTCACACCCCCTTGCGTCTTCCCATTCTGCGAGTAATATAAGTTGCATAAGTTTCTATTTGTTGGTAAACGGCCGTCTTAAGAGCATTCAAATATTTAAATATTTCATATATATGGAAATGTGGGTGTTTATATTTGGGAACTCATCGATCATTTACTGAAAGTGATATTAACACATATCTGCTAGCTCATTCTACTGAAGAGGGAATTATATTCTTGTATGCTGTTATTATGCCACAAATTATAGTACATGCAGAGATGTTTTCCTTTATATTTACAATATCTTGAAGACACAATTTCAAATTCTGTGGGTTTTACTTAATTACTTTACTGTAACATTAAACATAATTCATTTAACAAATATATTACTTCAATATTGTCGTTTACTTCTTTATGGTTTACATATGATACCACATTCATTAGTTCAAGTAAACTTAAATTATTTTTCAACATTTAACAACGCAGAATTATTAATTGTCACGGAACTTGCTGATCTTTAAATTATTTATGCTCCGCGTTTGGCTTATGTAACAAACACCGCAAACAATGCGCCTGTGTCGAGGGTGTAATATTTAATCGCTTTTTTTGAGTAATTTACATTCAATTTAATCAGATTTAGTTTTTTCTTTTTATTAGTTTTGACCATTGCATACTTCAATCTTATATTTAATTTACAAACTATAATTTCTTTCTTTTTTAAGTTGCTTGGATACAATTTATCATTTTAAATTTGTTCATGTTGTTTTGCAACTAGTTACCGCCTTTTTATATTTTTCAAATGTACGCGGGCATATTTTTATGTTATCTACCTAGGCATGAAACAAAAAAGTGACGATGTCAAACAAATTATTGAAAAATTGCTGTCACTGTTAGAAGTACATGTGCTTGTGTTTAGTTTATGCTGTGTATAGAGATTTGAGACGGTCCATTTCTCGATAAAATGAGTGAAACTAAAGTTGAACATCGCAGCGTAATAAAGTTCCTGACAAAGGAAGGCAATGGTCCAAAAGCAATTCATGAAAGAATGGTTGCTGTATATGGGGAAGATACACCATCTTATTTCCAAGTAAAATATTGGTCTAAACTCTTTCGATGGAGCCGAGAGTCCATCAATGCTGACCCAAAGTCCGGACGACCCGGTTAACCTCGAACTGAAAACATTGTGCGAAATGTCGAAAATTTGGTACTGAAAGATCGGCGTGTAAAGATCTCTGTCATTGCCAATGAAGTCTGTACATCCGAAACAAGTGTTGTCAAAATTTTGCATGGCGTTTTGGGTATGAAGAAGGTGTCTGCACGGTGGATACCCAGATTGCTTACACCTGAACAAAAACTGTACAGAAAGGAATTTTCTCAAGAAAATTTGGTCAAGTTGGAGACGGACAAAACATTTTTATTTCAAATTATTACCGGGGATGAGACTTGGGTATATTACTGGGACCCTCCTACTAAACAAGAATCCATGCAGTGGGTTCATAAGGGCTCTCCACCACCAAAAAAGGCCAAGACACAATTTTCTGGAAAAAAACTGATGGCAACTGTTGTCTGGGATACTGGAGGAGTTTTCCTTATTGGATATATGCCGAGAGGGTCTACCATAATGGAGAGGCCTACGGAAACACAATTAAAAATTTAAAAACTGCTCTGGAGGAAAAACGCCCGCATTCTTATCCACAAAAGAACTTGTTGCTGCACGACAATTGTCGAGTTAATAAGGCAAACAAAGTTCAGCAGATAATCAATGACTGTGGGTTTATAGAGTTAAGGCATCCACCTTACAGCCCCGACCTAGCTCCGTCAGACTTCTTCTTATTCAAAAATTTAAAAAAGCATCTCGGAAAAAAGCGTTTTGCTTCTGATGAAGAACTCAAAGAAGCTGTTGAAGAATATTTTGCGGGGTTACCGAAGCAATTTTTTTCTGAGGGTATGGGGCAACTGGAAAAAATATGGAATAAGTGTATTAGTGTTGAAGGGAGTTATGTAGAAAAATAATTTTTTCTTGTTCTCTTATGTGCTTTTTTTCATGGCTAGGTAGATAACATAAATATACGCCCTCGTATTATTAACTATTGATTTACATTTCTAATTTCTACCAATCCTTTTCTTTTTACTATTGTTAATAAACTAAACAAATCATACCTATTTGTTGAAAACTGTATAGTTTTCGACTTTCTTTTTTGTGTTTTGGTTTGAGTTGTTTAAAATATTATTTGCCTTCTGACCTTACCTCCTTAGTAGGTGGGCCATAAAGAATTCCGGTAATTTTCCATTATTATTAGTAAAGTTTAGATTCTTTATTTTTATTATCAAGCATAAGGCGGTATTTTATGCGGTTACTTAAAGAGCTCATATTATAAACCTAGCATAATATTATGATAAATAGAACCGCACTCAGTGTTTATCCTGTCTGACGACAATAATTGTCTAGAATTTGTTTGAGGTATCTTGTGTTGATCTTATATTTCGTTTATTCGTGCTTCAATAGTTTCTTTCATTTTCAATATACTTCCTATATTTTCTCTTTCGATTTTATCGAATGCCTACGGAACATAGATGAACATTTGATCTCTCTCTTACAGTGTTTTCTTCGTTTTGTAAATCTTAAAGACCTTCAATTTCTTGGCATTGTGATGAGGTTTTTTTTCTGCAATTTTCCGTACATTGTGCGACTAAATAATACAGTGCTGTGAAAACCATAATGACTGCAGACGCAATCAATTCATTCAATTATCAATATTTCTTTTTCATAATAACTTTGTATATTTTACATTTTTTATGTACACTCGAGAGCAAAAATATTCAAACGAAATGTCGTAAAACAAAGCGAAACTCGCTTTACTTGAAAATATGTGTATTTCAAGGGCTTTACGTCGTTGGCGAATTGAACGCACCCATACTTAAATGCAAAAAAAAGAACAACGATTCCGGTTATCATATCTATAGACATATAGTTTGGGGTATTATTTATATAATTTCTAATTTCTACTACATAAGTGATCATTGTAAAGAAATAACAAACATATCATAAGAAACGATATTAACTGATATTTCCCGTAAAAAATACTATTATTCTTTGTATTGCTCCTAAAACAGACTTCGCGCCTCTCTAAGTAATTTTTAAATTTACTTCGTTTACTTATTAATACTGGCTGGAGATGGAGATTTAAGTTACTTTATATATATTCCAAGAAATATTGATAAGTAGTAAGATTAGTACACTATTTGGAACGTATACATTATAGAAAACGGTATTCTTTCTTGCATGTAGTCTTCTGTTCTGCTCTTGTTGGTGTAGGTTAATTATAAAAACATGGAAGAAAGATACACACACTGCACAGAAAGCGAAAGAAGTAATTTTACTCTTTAATGCTTAATATAATTAAAAATTCGTGTACTGTAATTAATAGGGTTGCCATTGCTTCACAGTTTAAAATATATACGCTTTTACAGGATGATCCATAAATCATTGGCACAAAGAAGGTGTATTTTTTTAAACTGAACATCCTATATAAGTTCAAATTTGGATTTCGCGTTATCGTAGAAATATTTTTATTAGGTACTGTTTAAACTTAATAGTTTTCGAGTTATCTATGATTAAAGTTAAAATGTGACATTCACAGATGTCTTTCTAATTGCCTATAATACAAGAGTGCCATGACAAAACACGAAATAATTTGGTGTGGGGTAACACACAAGATGTTCCAAGTGATACTTATATGCAAAATCTGTTCTAACTTATATTCCGTGTTCGCGAAAGTGTTGCATAATGACGAATCAATATGATGTACCAACAAAAAGCAAAAACAAAGGAGAACCAATAGTAATACACTTAGAGAACAATAATAATATAACTTTTGCAAGCAGTTTCACTCAAGCACCGTATATCTTAGCAGTGTGATTTTATAGCTACTATGTTTTTCCATGGCTTTTAGAAGATTTTAACATAAATTTAAATATCTTCTAAAATATGAGAGATAGGTATAGGACATAATTAACAAAAGTGGCTCTTTAGGGGCTTAACATCATTCCGTAAAAAAATATTGGTCGTTCTATGTAAAATAAATACGTTTTTTGTGTTTAGAGTGTTTATTCACTATGCAACACCTTCGCGAACACCCAGTATAAATTAAAACAGGTTCTGCATATAAGTATCAATTGGCACTCTTGAATTATAAGCAATTAAAAGTTAAGTTTAATCATAAATAACTCAAAAACTATTAACTTTAACGAATAATCACCTATATATATATAAGCGTATATATTTTTAAATTATGAAGCGATGGCAACTCTATCACCTTCAGTACGTGAATTTTTAATTATATTAAGAATTAAAGAGTAAATTTACTTTCTCAGATCGTTGAGTCACCCTGTATATGCACATACTGTTTTGACTTCAGGCTTCGGATATGCATAATACTTAAGTTATACAATAAAATTAAGCTGATTTATACGTTTCCAGAGCATAACGACGTCAACATTCCTTTTTAAATAACTTATTTCATGTTTATTTCAGAAAGTAACTCTTTTACGATATTTATACAGGCAAAAGATAGGTAGGTAATGTCAAAATAAAAGCAAAAACTGGAAAACCTCGCAAAACAACACAAGATGCATGTATGCAGTATTAATAAATACGTTAGTTGACCTTCGATTTCTAAATAATGACCAATTGATTCCTGCAACAAATGTGCGCTGTAGCTGGTTTACAATTGGCAGAAGACTAAGATATCCAGGAATTCGCAGTAGAAAAACGGCAATAAAGACAGATATCCTTGAACATCACCCTCATCGGCGTTTACAATTTGCAATTTAAAATATGTATAAAAATTAGACAAAGGTTTTTTTTTTTCTGACAAGAAGGTGTTTTATTCTGATGAATATTCTAACATAATTGTTCATAGACCAGCAGGTGGTAGATATAGCAAACGATACCTGATCAGCAAGAAATCAAGTGGGAAAATATATGTGGCATATTGGGGATGGATGTCGTCTCATGGTCACGGAGACATTGTGCCGATACATCCTTGACTAACGAGTGATCTATATGTACGTTGGAAGAATACGTTTTACCTTGGCTTACTGTAATGAACTTGGCTAATCATATTAATCGATTATGGGAGGAAGTTGGTAATTAAAATTATTGCACAAAATTACTTAACTCCATGCAGAGACGATTGCAGGAGGTGATAACGACCGAGGGCTTGTATACAAAATAGTAGCCGTTGTATACCTATTTTTATGTTCTAAAAATTGTATATTTTATTTTATGAGAAAATCTATTTTTGATAATTTTTTAAAAACATGCTGAATTTGTCAGATCGATAAAACTAGACTCGTCCAAAAGTACTCTCTCGAAACATCAATATTATATTTTTTCCCCAATTTATAAGTTTTAAAGGGTAGCAAATCTATTTAACAACAATATTATTTCTTATAATGGCACAATTGGCTCTGTTTATTTTCTATCTAATTTTCTGCTTTTGCAGTGAATGTAACCATCTTATTAAGAGCGACGTGCAAATGCCGGTGTTTCAGTACATTTGCTCTTGAGTGTACATATTAACTCACATACATACCTTGCACTAACTAAAGTTTTTTAGTCTAGTAGAAAGGATACAATTGTCATATACAGAGTGTCCCAGAAATAAAAAGACGGAGTAGCAGAAATCGGAAGCTAGATTGTGTAAAAACGTACCCTAAAAAATCAAGTCTTTATTCGTGCGCAGACGGCAGAAAAAAAAATAATAAAGAATTCAATTGGCCTTACGCCGACCCTCTACTAAATATCTACCTGCTTCACTTTCACAATCGGTCCTTTTCAGGATCACCATATTACTTGTGTTAAAAAAAAGGAGGAGGAATAGATACTTCATAATAAATATCAAAACATTAATTACTTTAATTTTACACCTGCTAGAAAAAAAGAATTACTTTCTTAATATTTACTGTAATAAAGGCTAGAAAAACTAGGATTTATTGAATATTCTAAAATAATAATAATCAGCTGTTTCCGACGACAAACACATTAAAGAGCAACGACCTTCCTATTTTAAAAATAAAGACAATCTTTTATTGCCTTCAATAAAGTGTGTCGCCCATCTGGGTCATCAACCGACTACATAGCTGTGTTAGATGCATCGGGCAAAAAATATGTTTTATATGAATGAGTACGATTTAACGTTTTTTCCCGTTTTATACAAATAAAAGCGTACTTTTCTATGAACGCGTGTTCGTTTCTATTTACAAATAAGCATTCTTACGTGTATTTATAAACATACATTCTGTGCCAGGTCCGTAATGTAATTTTTTTATCTAAAAAACAACAGAAAATTAAATTTTTAATTTCTTCGTTATTGCGGTATATTTGGGCCTGTTTCTGTTCGGACATTACATACCTGCTACTCCGTCTTTTTATTTCTGGGACACCCAGTATTATAGATGGCTTTACTATTCAGTAGCACATTTCGATGCAAATAACTTAAAAACGCGTAAATGTAAAAAGAAAATTGAGTCAAATCCATACTTCCCCAGTGAACCCAAGAAACTTGTATTCATGGCATCCGTCCAACGAACATTTTACGGAACAAGGAAATCTTATCTAAATTTTATCCGAATCGATCACACACAATCATAAAGTTTTAAAAAAACACATCACGTCTTTTTTGTAAGGGATATAAGGGAATTGTCTCAGTTTCATCTCGCGGCATGTCTTGGGGGCTCACTGATTTATACAACCGCATTTCGTATACACTCCGGTTTCAAGGCAAACGGAATCGAAACAAAAGAAAAAGAAAAGAACGCACGAAACGTGTTTAACAACTCCTGATGACCCTAAAGGAAAGCCCGGGAAAAAATTGGAAGCTGTAATGGAAGTTTCGGCGGAGCGTCAGCCAATTATGTCGAGTGATATGCCCTTAAGTTAAGAATGAGTGAGCGTAAAGGGCAGAACGATGCCTGCGTGTATGTGTTGGGTGTTTTATACGTGCATCATCGAGTTTATTAAAAAATAAGAAAAAGTGGGCTTCCGCGAGTCGGTCTTCTAAATTTAATTTCGATATTAAATCTAATTAAAAGAGTATGTTTTTGACATGAAAATAGATATGGAAATTTGCGTATTTTTTTTGTACCAGATCGAAATTTGAATTTAACCTAAAAATAATAATTTGCGATCTCAAATCATATATAGAAGAATGATATCAAATAATTTGCATTATAATAAATAATTATTAAATAACGGCAATAGAAAAGAAATATTTATATTTCTATAATTAATAAGAATTTAGATTTTATGTCACATGCACAATACGTTAGGAATATAATAGTATATTAAAGAACAAGTGTCATAAGATACGTCTTATTCCACGAGCCCAAGTTTAGGACACGACGAGTGCAGGGACTACTTATTCTATGCTTGTCTATGAGGTCTTGTTTAACGATATATAAAAATGTAGAATGAAGAAAAGAAATATTGCGGATCATGGAATAATTAAGTACAGAATTTAATGGGGTAACTCCGCAGTTGCATTTTCAGCGGAGTTACCACATTAAATTCTGTACTTAATTAAAAATGTAGATATATCACAGTACAAGAAATTACAAGCTTTCCTCATACGTTTATCTCAAGGTTACCTACCTAAAAAAATCTAAAATTTTAGAAGAAATAGACATTATTAAATTTATACAACAAGCAGATAATAAAATATATTTGGCGATGAAAGTAAATACAATTTGCACAACTATCGCAGCTTTGCATAAAATAGTATCAATTTGTAGGTAGTCTTGATAATAGGTCACAACGGAGCTTGTAGAAGAGAAGAACTGACCAATACGTGTGTAGATGACATTGACTACAAGTCTGACACCATCACTATTTCTGTACCTAAAACAAAAAATGATATTCCAAGATTCTTCGTAATTGCAGATGCAATATGGATCGATTTAATTAAGAAATATTTACTGTGACTTACATATATACCTTTATACGTAAAACGTATATGTATATATGCATGTGTTTGAGATTGAGAAATATTATAACTTACGGCCTAATAATACTAGTCATAAGCGATTTTTCTTGACCTATCGCAACGGTCAGTGTATTAATAGACCAATGGGTATTAATATTATAGGCAAAATTCCTATAGAGATTGCAAGTTTCTTGAAATTGCCAAATCCAGAATTGTTTACACTCTTTTAGAAGATCTAGTGCAACACATTTGGCAAATCACCGCTCTCATACATTATGTCATTATTAATTAATTTAGAATTATTGAGTAATTTAAAAAGCTGGGTGTGTATTTTAAAAGACGGTTGAATGTGGTATTTATGTAGTATGTTTATGGATTTGGAAGTTATAGCATTATAGGGCAGAAGCCTGTAAATGACATGCTGTTTATCTTCCCTGCAGTATAATGGATCGAATTTCAGTAAAGTTTTATATAAAATTCTATCAATGTCTTTGACATTAAAACTTTATATAGGTCAAACTGGTAGAACTATAATAAAAAAAATAAATGAACATAAAATTCAACCCAATTCAAACATTTTTAAACACAGAACGGAGACTGGTCATGTAATAGATTACAATAATCCAAAATTATTGCACAAATGTCAAAAAGGCCTTAAATTAAATTTACTTGAAATTTTAGAGATTGGAAAACATAAACTCCATCACAATTTTTATGTATTTTAATTTATTACAAGATATGATTGTTTAATTGGTTGCCTATGTTGTTTTCTATATTTATAATGTTTTCTGGCATCCACATTTGTAGTTACTTTTGGTTTTACTTTTGAAATGTTAACTGTTATTTAACAACTTGACTTTCAACCTCACATTGTCCTGTCTTTATACATCCTTCGACCGAGTAGAACGTATTACCTTTTTAGACTCCCTACTCCATTTTCCTTCCCGTTTTAAAATTTTAACATAGAATCCAAACCATTCATTTCTCCAATTGATATTTTAAACAATACTCTCTTATAATTTTATGAATTTACACAAATATTAAATATTTTAAAGTGTTGTAATGTAACATATTTAAGTCATCACTTTTGATGAGCATAATCGTCAAATATTGTAGATATACTGACTGTGAGTATTTCACTAATGTGTTTATTTTAGATAATTAATTATTACTGTAGATTCTAGCTGAGGATGCCCGTAGGGCGAAACATGTACTAGAGTAAATAAAATTTCATATAAGGTTCTAAGAGGATTTATTATTTACACTATATTATCAAATACCTTATATAATGGATTTTCTATATAAAATATCTCATATGCTTAGCTGTCAAAATAATACAAATATTCCAGGATGTTCAAACGAAACCACCACAGTAGGCAGCAATAATAGTTTTCATCAAAATATTGTATATCAGCAAGTACGAGTGGTTTGCCTGGTGTTACTATAAATGCCCAAGATACATCTCATGTATCTATTAACGTATACACTAACTATACAATTCAAACACATAATTAAAAATAAAATATTTGTTGAACAATGGATCGCTGCAACGTCATTTTATTTATTTATTTTGCCGATAGTGCTGTATTTCTGAAACTTGAAAAATGTTCGATGAACATCGTCCGCACAGATTATTATAGTTATAAAATATTTTACTTCGTTTCATTTTCAGCGATATTTTGCATATTGTACATTGAAAATATAGCTACCATTTTGACTTTTTCACATTATGCCTACAAATTACATGTAGCCACCCATGAAAAATTAAATTGTACTAGATTATCTATAAACGCACAGTGTGCGTTTATAAGCTATAAACTCATCGTTTTCGATGCGTTTATAACGTTGCTATGACACCAGATTAGAAAAAACGTTTAAAGTTCACTTTTTACGCAGAACTGCGTAATTAAGCTACTAAGTACAATTAAGTTAAGTACAAATCGAAAATAGCTCATTGTTTAGGATTTTGTTCAATCCTATTTTTCAATTTGAATCCAAATGAAATACAGCAGATTCAAAAAATTCAGAACCATGCTATAAGAGTTACATTAAAATGTAATAGATATACACCTATGAAAGTGATGTTTAGGACTTAAAATTTAATAAGTGCTAAGCAAAACATTGTTTATAGGGGTCTCATATTTATTCATAGAGTAAAGATGAGATATTTGCGACCTTATTTAAGTGACTGGATAATTGTAGTGCAAGACATACACAATTACTGGAAATATAAGTAATTTTTAGTAGCTATAAATGTGTACAAACCTCGAAAAACATTTACATAAGTGTTATAGATACGTACAATAAGTTACGTGTAGACATTAGAAATTGAGTAATTACATATATATATATTTAAAAGTAGATTCTATAGTTATGTAAAATATATATATTGAGCGTGGTATAATTCGTATTTGAATAAATGTGTGTTTCAGGTACTTATTTTGTGCAATATACACCATGTCTAAACTTTGTTATTATTGAAGTTACGAAGTCGGTTGGATTAGCAAACTAGTAGGACTTCCTTTGCAGATTCAGTTAGTCAAAACAGAGAAACAATTGAAGAGGCAGTTTCTGATATATTCACAAAAGCAACAAATTTTTAAATTGTACAACCTGTATATTTCGATATTCTTTGAAAGAGAGTTGAATTCTAAACAAAAAGTAAGTAATAGACTGTCGTCCTAAATTTAAAAATAAGCGAATAAAAAGCACTTAAACTTTTTGACTGTTATTGCTTTAGTATGTAAGTAGATGATGGAAAGTAATTGTAAATTTGAGTACATTAAACCATATGAAACATTGAATAATAAAAAGCAACAAAAAGTAATAAATTTATAATTTTTTTATCTTAGTAAATGTTCGAGGGTATGGCCTTTTTGATCAATACACTTCTGAGAAGAATTGTTACTTTTAGCATAGTTCGAGCGAGAATATTGTTTATTAAATTTGTTACAATAATATGCCAATGCTTCCACGGTGTTTTTTCTGCAATACAGATAAGCTTCAAGCATATAGCATTTTGCTAGATGTGCGAACGGCATTTTAGTAGAACTAACAACCAGTCATAAAATTGTTAACAATAGGTAGCCGTACACAACTAATTAATTACAAAACAAATTAAGTTTACAAACTCGTTGACGTTTCAAGAAATCTTTTATTTCATTTTATATTCATCGCCTACTTACATATTAAATCAATAATAAAAGAGTTTAAGTGCTTTTATTCCCTTACTTTTAAATTTAGGATGAAAGTGTATTACTTACTTTTTTTAGAATTCAACTCTCTTTCAAAAAATATTGAAATATACAAGTTGTTTCATTTAAAAATTTGTTGATTTTGTGAATATCTCAAAAACAAGCTCTTCAATTGTTTCTCTGTTTTGACTAACTTAATCGGCAAAAAAAGTCCTACTAGTTTGCTAATTTACGACTTCGTAGCTTCAATAATAGAAATAATTAATAAAGTAATTTAAATAAAGAAAACGGAATATATTTAAGATATTTGAAAAAACAAGATTAATCTTTAATTACACATATTGTATTTAGTAGATATTTATATAAACATAGTTTAAGTCAGATTTTACTTACAAATAAAAATGTATTTAAGTTCGTTTTAAGACTAGTTTAATTTATAAAAAATAACCATGTTACATGAAACTTACATTTATTTATTTCATACTTAACTTTAGTTAATTAAAAGAAAAAGAAATTAAAAACTTCATCTCAAATGTGAGAATGTTTGGGTGATATTGGTGTCCGACATATTTAACAAAACAATTAATAATTTTTTAGCTTATTCAATTGGAATATTAGTGATAGTGGAATTCTAATTAGTACAATTCACAATATGGGAATGTTTGGACTGTCTATTAGTTGAAAAGTAGTCATTGATATTTTATGAATAATTTAATTATAATACATTTTTTTCTTGAATTTTCTTGATTCTGCAAGATGCCTAATCTCTGTCTCAAATGTGAGAATGTACAAGTAGGTTCAGTATTGAACGCATTCTAGAAATATATTATTGAATATATTATAGACTGAAAATCTTATAAGTGAGTGTTAGAATTTTATATTATTTTTATAAAGCAACTTTTAAGTAAAAAAGAGAAACTGTATTGTGTATCAAATACAAATCATTAATTTTATTTGATTATGAAGATAATTTCATGGCAAATATAAATAAATACATAGAATTGAAATTATTAAATATTTTTGAATTAAAATAGTATAAATATTTTCTTTTCATTAAAATAAAAATTAGTGTTAGGTATAATAATTTTTTATATCTTGACTTTCATTTGCTAATCCTATCCCAGATCATATAGATAAGAGAGTGAGATAAGAAGAGAGAGATGCCCTTAGCTAATAAAGTAAGAAAAGATTGTAAACCACTGTTGAAACCCACGAGAACAACTCAAAGTTGTAACATTATAATTAAAGATATAGTAAAAATTTACTTTGGTTAAACTATTTAAGAATAAAGTAGAAGTCACAGCAATATGTAATGTTATTTTATTTTAATTTATCTGCGTTTTACAGATTTTTCTGCAGATCTTCAAGTTTTTTTTTTAATTGAATATATTCAATTCAGTTATGATCAAGAGAATTTTCCGACTTTCCTTTGTAATTGTCCCGATTTTTTCCCTCAAAACTTTTTCAGGACCATAACGAACAAAATAAACAAAGAATTACTTATATATATATAATTAATTAGAAAGAAAAACTCGTTTCACAAAAATATATATGATTTATTTCATAAACTAAATGTACATTTCGTTTGCCAAGCAAACATCATCGGTAGTATACAGATTCATTCGTGTTTTTACATTATATGTATGTTCGAACGTTTGCAGTGACAAACCCTCTCATTGTAGTAATAGCTATAAAACTAACCGTACTTTTATTACAGTAATATTGTAAAACTATGGTGGGTGTTTACGGAATGTGTAAGGGTGGTATGAATTCTAGGAAACACTGACTAAGTGGAGAAACATCTGTGTTTAATAAATTGTTTTTAAATTTCTTCATATAAATACTTTCCCACATATTTAAATTTTTACATCTAGTTCTTTTGATAACTTGTACATTATCGATTGAAAATGTATGTCCTGTGTTTACAAAATGATACGCTAAAGCTGATTTATCACTATTGTGATTTTTCAAATGATACAAATGTTCTGATGCCCTAATTTCTGCGTTTCTTTTTGTTTGTCCAATATACACTTTATTGCAATTATTACAATCAATTTTGTATATTCCTGAGTATTTTAACGGGTCTGACTTTTCAATGTTGTTATGTAAAAATTTAGTAAGTTAAAATTTGAAAATGATCATTCCATTAAAAACACTAAAGAACTCATGATGAAATTAGAAAAATATAAGATTGCACCTGATGATAAGTTAATTTCATTTGATGTAACTTCCCTTTTTCCTAATGTCCCTATTGAAAAAACTTTAGAAAATCTAAATTCTTTTCTACTTTTCAACAATATCAAAGAAGAAGAGATAAATGAATTTTTAAAACTAACCAAGTTGTGTATGGACCAGAACATTTTTGCTTTCAATAATCAGTTTTACAAACAAACTTTTGGAACAGCTATGGGCAACCCGCTATCACCGTTTCTTGCGAACCTTTTCCTTAATTATTTTGAACACGATATAAAAGAAAATGGACCAACGTTTCCTAAATTTTGGGTCAGATACGTTGATGACATTTTTGCAATTATTCCAAGAGATTTTGACTTAGACCAGTTTGTCAATTACATTAATAATCAGTACCCATCTATCAAGTTTACCCATGAAATGGAAATTGAACACACCCTACCCTTTTTGGATTTACTTATCTCTATTAAGGAAAACAGTTTCCATTTTGACATATACCGAAAAACTACACATACAGATAATTATATTCATAACACTTCGTACACGTCCTTCAGACATAAACAAACTACATTCTTTTTTCTTCTCAACAGATTACAGAACACCCCACTTTCTAAAATAAATTATAATAAAGAGTTAGCATACATATACAAAGTAGCCGCTGAGAACGGGTACGAGAAAGATACAATAGATCGAATAAAACGTAAATTAGAAAGGAAAAAATTAATTACCAACAGAACTACACTAGAATCCATTAAATTAGAAAACAAAAAAGTTTTTTGTAAATTTTGTTTAAATAAAAGATGGGAATATCAAATTTCGAACTTGTGTAAAAGATACAATATAATTCCTTCATTTGTCAATGAACAGAATACTAAGAGTTTATTACATAACAACATTGAAAAGTCAGACCCGTTAAAATACTCAGGAATATACAAAATTGATTGTAATAATTGCAATAAAGTGTATATTGGACAAACAAAAAGAAACGCAGAAATTAGGGCATCAGAACATTTGTATCATTTGAAAAATCACAATAGTGATAAATCAGCTTTAGCGTATCATTTTGTAAACACAGGACATACATTTTCAATCGATAATGTACAAGTTATCAAAAGAACTAGATGTAAAAATTTAAATATGTGGGAAAGTATTTATATGAAGAAATTTAAAAACAATTTATTAAACACAGATGTTTCTCCACTTAGTCAGTGTTTCCTAGAATTCATACCACCCTTACACATTCCGTAAACACCCACCATAGTTTTACAATATTACTGTAATAAAAGTACGGTTAGTTTTATAGCTATTACTACAATGAGAGGGTTTGTCACTGCAAACGTTCGAACATACATATAATGTAAAAACACGAATGAATCTGTATACTACCGATGATGTTTGCTTGGCAAACGAAATGTACATTTAGTTTATGAAATAAATCATATATATTTTTGTGAAACGAGTTTTTCTTTCTAATTAATTGTTTAATATTCACAAGTGCTCAATTATCAAGATTATATATATATAAATGATATTTTTTTAACAGAAACCATTTACATTTTAAATTTAAAAAAATATAGAAAGTTTAGTGATGTAGTGAGGATTTTATTTTAAATCAAGTGTAATATGGAAACTACAACAAAACAATAATTCTTATACTTATGAGAATGTAATGAAATTTCTGAAGAAGACCAATGATTAAAGGTCGAAACGTAAAATAAAAATTTACATCCTATTCTACAGGAGCATTTTCATTTAACTGCCGAAAGTACCCACGATGTAAACACATAATTATATATATATATATATATATCTTTCGTGAGTCTATAGAAAAAAACACTTCCAATTTTTCCTGAATTTTCCAATTTGCCAGGCAACTTTCCCGATTTTCTTTCCCTAAAAATCTTATTCGAACTATTACGAAAATTGTAAAAAAAATAGGCATTTAATTTTTATTTATATATGTTAACATTTTGTGAAAGATCTCCAACAAAAGCTTAAGTACAATTATACCTGGCTGGCGTAACAAATAGCGAGCACAACTATATAGCTTAATCAATGTTTCAGTATACTAAATTCAAATTGACTGTACTAAAAGTATTACCAACCACATCAAAAATCATATTTAATTATATGCTGTTTAAATGCATTTCGTTACACATAACACCTATATAACGGAAGATTTAATGTGAAGGTCATTAAAGCCAAACTGCACTTAATAAAAGCTGATAGCACGGTATGTAAGCAGGACAAATAAAAAATCATCCAGATTTACTAAGCAAGCACTGTAAGAATATCACAAACGACAATCAATAATATTTGATTGCCTGTTTGAGTTAAATTTCGTGAGTAGCGAACGGCACAATAATATATTCCAAGAGTGTATTGCGGATGTAAGGAAGATTGTTCTCCCTTACTTAGGGTTTATTACATCCCATAATACTCGAATTGAGCATTAAACTTACTAAGCACTGGAAATAATTGACTAATTAAGTCTATTTCGTATCAGGCATGTAAACGAGGAACACAGCTGCTTTATAGCCGGTTCCGATAGTGAGTTCATTTAAATATTTATCGGTGAACTACAATGCAAAATAAAGGGCGAATTTAACGTATTTCAGTTGGTTTCAGTCTGAATAACGTAAAGCATTGTTCAATTAGATGGAAATGTAAAAAACATTGATTTTTAAGGAATTTTAGGACAGAAGAAAATGAAGAAAATGAACAAGATGAATCTCTGCTACATTTAGAGGAGGTTTCATGTTTCAATGTAAAAGCTAGAATACCTTTTAGAATTAGATTAACGTATAAACATACCTTTAACTTCCTATTTCATCTTGTATGTATTTCATATCATCACTATATATTTATGTACTTTTTTTCTGGTTCTTTCTAATCCGAAAACTTCCGCTTCTACTACTTCCATAAATTGCTTTAATTCGGGGTTTTTTTTACTACTAAATCGGTTGATAGTTGTTATTGACTATGGTGACTTCTGGATTAATATGTATTTTTCTAATTTTTCATATATAAATAGTGTGACCAGTGAAGTCCGCATTATATGGGATTTTTTTTTATTAATAGATTTATTTTAAATTTGAGTTTGGCATCAATTTCTGCTTCGATCAAGATAAAAGTTAACCAAAAAAATAATAGTCACGTGATTCGCATTATCTGTCAAATTTAACTTTTTTTCCAAAAAAAAATCAAAAGCGGGGTTATTTCTCAAAATATCGAAAAAAAGTTATTAGGAAAAGTTTTTCTAAAAACAATTTTTAGCCAACATGCAAAATTTCAGCTGCATAAGATAATTTAGATTTTTTGCCAATTTTTTTGTAAATTGCACCACTGTTGCTAAATAAGACAACGCAACCTACATAAAACTTCTTAGTTTTAACAATGCTTTATTCCAGACACATTTTCTTTAAGGCAGCGCCATATTCAATGTGTGTTTTTCTACAAAATCCAAATAGGACTATTAAAATTTGGTCACATGTGATGCAAAGTTTATTTGTTTTTGACCCTGTATAAGGTAACTTCATAAAATAACTATTTTTGAAAATGTAGTTTGTGTCGAAAAGTAATACGCATTAATATTAAGAAAATAGTTTAATTGAAAAGTCAAATTTTCTAATAAAATAATCATAATACGTTAAAAAATGAAACGCATTTAAAATTCCACCTTTTCAATTAATAACAATATGTATTTTTAGTATTTGAATATTAAATTAAACATAATTTGCAAAACCTAAAAATTAAAATTACATTACTGTGTGCCTCCCATTGCGTTCAATACAAACAATTGTTCTTCTTGATACATCTTTAATGGAGTTTCTGATACTAAGGGGCCTTATTTCTAAAATACAGTTTCGAATCACCGTTTCCAAACATTACGGAAAGGTTTTTCTTTGTAAACTTTTTGTTTTAGGTAACCCCACAAGAAAAAATCAAGTGGGGTTAAATTCGGAGACCTAGCCGGCCAGTATTGCTCCATATTACGCCCAATTACTTTGCCCCTAAATATTTCCAAGAGGCGTTCTTGAACCCGTCTTGTAGTATGGATGGGAGCACCGTCACACTGGTACCACAAATTATGCCTTATTTCAATAGGCATATTGTCCAAAACTTCAATGACCTCGGTGTTAAGGAAGCGTAGGTATTCTTCAGAATTTAAATTGCCTCTAAAAAAATAAGGCCCAACAACTTGATCGTTTAAGATACCGCACCACACATTAGTTTTAAAGGAATACTGGTCCTTGCATTCTATTATAAAATTTGAATTTTCTTGAGCCCACCATCTACAATTTTGAGAGCTAACAACGCCGTTTGAAGTGAAAGTGGCCTCGTCGGTCCATAAAACGTGAAACGGAAAGGACACATTTTCTTCTTTTTCCCCCTGGTACCAAAAAGAGAATCCCAAACGTATGTCAAAATCTTGTTCCTTAAGAGTATTTATAAATTTAGGTTCATACGGCTTAAATTTATTTTTGGCAAAATATTCCTTACACTCTCTCTTTGAACATCAGTTCTGCGAGAAACATGTCTAATACTAGTTTGACCATGTTCCACAATATCTAGGCAAACATTTAATTGGACTTCTTCACTATGTTTTATAGGATTGTGAGGTTTTTTAAATGAACTTTCCACCGATCCAGTTGATTTAAATTTCACCATAATCCTACTCACAGTAGATTGTTGCACATTTTTGCCTGGATGCCTTTCATTAAAAATGTTGGCCGCTACACGATGACTTGTGTTTTCACCACATATTAATACAATTTCAATTCTTTCCTGTACAGTTAACATTTTTTTATTTAATACGCAATATTAATTAAAAGCCACTATGACAAACAGAAAGCGATTTGACTGTCATTAATAAAGCAAGGGCTTGTTGATCTTTTTTATCATTGTTTTGCGGCCAACTTGTGTTTGGTGCATCATCGTAAGGTACAAAACTAGTTAATTTTTTGGAAACTGAACTTAAATAATAAAAGAATAGTTTTAGTTTTTATAACATAGCTCCATAATACATTTTAATAAAGGGGTTTTAAATTAAATCATTGAAACTAATTAAACTTACGTAAGTTAAACAAAAATTTATTTTCCACTTAATGCAGACTTTACTTGTGACGCTGTGTACTTGTCTGTATTAATATTAATGTATATTACTTTTAGACACAAACTACATTTTCAAAAATAGTTATTTTATGAAGTTACCTTATACAGGGTCAAAAACAAATAAACTTTGCATCACATGTGACCAAATTTAATTAGCCCTATGTGGATTTTGTAGAAAAACACACATTGAATATGGCGCTGCCTTAAAGAAAATGTGTCTGGAATAAAGCATTGTTGCATTGTTAACTAAGAAGTTTTATGTAGGTTGCGTTGTCTTATTTTGCAACAGTGGTGCAATTTACAAAAAAATTGGCAAAAAATCTAAATTATCTTATGCAGCTTTTTCTAATAACTTTTTTCAATATTTTGAGAAATAACCCCACTTTTGAATTTTTTTTGGAAAAAAATTTAAATTTGACAGATAATGCGAATCACGTGACTATTACTTTTTTGGTTAATTTTCATCTTGATCGAAGCAGAAATTGATGCCAAACTCAAATTTAGAATAAATCAATTAATAAAAAAAAATCCCATATGATGCGGACTTCACTGGTCACACTGAATATTAATTAATTGCAGCATAGGTCATTTAGGGACTCTAAGAAACCTTGATATATTCTATTTGATAAGATTTTCAATGAAAAGTTTGCTACTGATGATTTTGTCCAAGTTTTTAATAAGTATTTAGATTATTCTTGTTCATGGCGTGAGTTGCGTGGTGGTATGGGGAGAAATAAACGTTTTTGAATGACACCAAATATAATCCGTATGGGACATGAACTTAAATCATTCTTCGTTGGTGAGGGACTGAGGACTACTAATGGGTCTAAGTTGTATTGTCGGAGGAAAGGCGAGTATAAAAAAGCAGTAGCTCATAAGAAAAAGAAATATGATAGAAATCACATTTCTAAACTTTCAACAGGAGCTTTCCTTTTGCATCAAACCTCAGTTGTTTCAGTTCACTTTGTGAGTGCTTACTTATTTAACCGTTCCTTTTGCCCAGACTCAAATAAAATCAAGTGAGATTTTTACTTCCTCCCTCACTGATGCTGCACTAACCCTTGAGTAACATCAGATAATAAAATTGTCTCCGTTGTGTGGAGGGGGTATCTAAACTAGAAAATTAGCACATCTGTTATGACTATGAGGTTAGGTTCATAGTTAGACTTGAACTTCTGCCAGTATACACTATTAGTTTTCGTTTATGTATTGTTAGTAAGTACGAGTACCCCATCGTTAAAAATAGTAAAGGATGGGTCCAGGGTGATGGAGACATCTTGGTCATGGATAAAGGTACACAAATGTAAATATATTAATAATTGCGTTACCGCTTCTATTTATGTTCATGTTTGAACAAAGTATGTAACTCAATAATATTATACCGCAGAACCAGACGAAGAAGTAATAGCACTGAAGTTTTTATATGAAAAACATGAAGAAGCAAAAGCAATTATGAATGAGACACTTAATTATACTCAAGAAAGTGATGAAACACGAAGTGATACTCACAATAATACTCTAGAAGGAAATGATACACATGAAGGGGATGATACACAAGAAGGGCGAACAATTTGGTCATACAACCATACTAAAACTCTAGTCACAACTGTTGAGGCCCGCTATGAAAACATGTTTCATATTCATAAGAGAAAAACGTTTTGGAATACAATATCCATATCCACTGAACTTCTAAGTTTAAACATTGAAGTAAGTATTGCAGATATTTATAGGTATATTTAATGGCAGACTCTAATCATATTATTTTTCCAGTACTCTGAAATTGCTTGCAAAAGAAGTGGACCAATCTTGTTAGAACATATAAGGTGGTGAAGTATCATACGAAAAAAATTGGAAAAGGACCAATGCGGTTTATGTTCTTTGATCAGCTCGATGCACTCCTTGGGGATTCTCCTAACAATTATTATTTGTTATTAGCTATTATTATCACTATCGTACGATAGGCAGAACTTTTTGTCATGTTAAATCTATCTGAGGTTTGCCTAAATGTTGCTGTGTTGGTCAGGTACCACAATGTAATATAGAAGACCTTCTTTTTTGAAATCTTTCGTTCAAATGTGTGCATTGGTAATATCTGTGCTCTTTCAATTTGGTCTACAATTATTGGGTTTGTGAACAAATGACCACTATGATTAATAATAAAAATGCATTTGTGAAAAATATCTGCTTTAGTGATGAATGTATTTTCTATTTACATGAATTTGTAAATAAACTCTACTCTTCTGTCATAATCCTCTTCAGTTAGCTCTTGACATATTTTCAGTTTATAAGGATGAAATTTATGAAGCTTTGTAATTTTATGAACCGAACCCAAAGAAATTCCAGTTACAGCAAAAATCTGACGTAATTGGATATTAGGATTTATGCCGCAATGACCCAACACTTCCAATTGAGCGCTCTCATTTAAAACTATCGGCTGGTTATGTTTTACATTTGCAACAGATCCAGTCCGAGGAAATTTTTCAATAAGATATAGGACATATCTATGAGATGCGATCTTATCCGGATGCCTTTCGTTAAATGTTACGGCAGTTCGTCGAGCATATTGATTTTCGGCTCCAAAATTAATACAGTTTCAACCCTTTTTTGTAAACTGTAAACCATTGTTGTTATTTTATTTAAATAACTTTGTGTTGATAACACTAAATAACAATTTATACTAAAGCAACATACAATGTATTTGCAAACGAGGAGCACCGAAACAAAAAAATTATATATCCGCTTTTTATGCTATTGCCTGTTTTTCGTTTAGAACATTATTTTATTGTGCTGTTACAAAAATTGAATCAATAAACATAAAATCGGTATAAAAAAGCTCCTAAAACACGCATTTTTTATGTATGTTAACATGATAATTTTCTATGAAATGGATTTGAATAATTCAGTACCAATTCTATATGTAACCGCATACATCCTCTCTCGACAAGAGATACTTCGAATATTAATGACTATTCTAGGCTGAAGATGACATACAAGTGTCGAAAATAGTTCTTAGAGGACATTATAAATTAATATTGTAAAGATTAAAAGAGGAACCTTTATCGTTTAAGTTTTTCCATTCAACTTATATTCTGTTTTATCATAATGTTTAGTAGCTGAATTTCTTTCTTTATTTACTTATTATAATATTAACATATGTATTTTGTGTTCAATGTTAATGCAAAAGAATAAATATCTATCAATAGCGATATACAGGTTTTACCTAATAAAAGAAAGGCTTCAAAGTGTCACATTATTCCTCAAATATTATCCAGTCGTATATTATTTTAGGACGATGTTAAAACATACAAGAGCTGGCCGTAAAATTGAAATTTAATTTTCTGTCGACACGGCTGTCAAGGTGTTAATAAATTATTCCCCAGAGTAAAGAGAATTAAAACATCATTTTTCCATAAAATTTAATTATTCCCATTAATCTTATTTATATCTTTTACCTACATACTGGTCTCCGTGGTAAAAAAAACACGACCATTACCTATTCGTCTTGTTATTAAATTATCGAATAAACCAGGCTTTTCACAATAAAAAAAAAAAAACTGTACTGCTTTTATCACTCACGTGAATATTCGTTTCATTAAGTAATGTGCAAATATATGCTTTGGGAAAGTGATGTATCATCAATACATTCTTAAAATAAACAAGAAAAAATGTGCCAAGAAACACAGTCTGCGAATGGGGGTGGGGGGGGGGGCAAGAATGAAGCCTTAGTGCCATTTGCGGCACATTTCTGTTCAAATTTAATTTCCTGTCACACGATCAGATTTCGATTCGCAAATCGACGACGCCACCTACGGCGCTGTTTTCTAATGGAACTAACTGGATTCCGGTGAGCCAACCGGCGCGGCCGTTGGTTCCCCCTGGCAGGTATAATCTCTAAAATTAAGTTCTTACATTGCCGGCTGGTCTCGTGCGTATCCCCTCGTAAAGATGAACGCGCTGAAATATACACTTCTCCGCGAAAATTTCCAATCGAAGCGGAATCATCATCATAAATCCTCATAATTAAGATTATCGAGATTATCCTTTCACAAGCCAGTATTTGCGATGAAGAGCTTTATTGATTTCAAATATCGGTTTGGTAAATACGCGAAGATAAGAGTTGGCACAATGCCTAATAGAACTCCAAAATTAGGTAATTATCAGATTGTTTAAAAACATTACATTGTGAAAACGTGAGTACATATTTAACCCTTAAAGGACGAAGTTTTTTTTTTCTTTTTAATCTTATTATTAACCTATTATTTTTTGTTAGTTTGTTATAATTGTGCAATATATTGCATAAAAACCCATTCAAATGGCATAAAAGAAGAAAAACAGCACGTTGCCATATGGCAACGCTAGTCCTCACTCATAGCTAAATATGACAAAATAGTAAAAAGCACAAAAACAATTTAGTTTTAATACGTAATATCAAAAAAATTACAAATTAGTATGAAAACTTATATTGCAAGCCAGACATAGTCCCACGTCACATTTTGTGCACATTGTTCTTATTATTGATTTACAATTTTCACCGGCACATCTTCTTTTCTTGTGGTCTGCTGTGTTCGTGAGCAGATGATTAGTTTGATCAAATCTAACATCATCAGAAACCCTACAAAATGATCTGCTCGATAAACTTGTGGATGGTCGTCCACCAGGTTTTGGGGGGCAACCAAATTTGTTCAGATAGGTTTTTACAATTTCTCGTCGAAATTCTAGTTGTGTTAGTTTATTGCCAGATTTCCTGTGTAATATCCAAGCGTTTTGGATGGTTACATCAATTAACCAGGTGAATAAGCACCACCACCACTTTTTCCCGCGTAAACCAATTCTGTATCTTGATATGTTTTCATCCATCAAGTCAGTGCCTTCCATCGCAGCATTATATTCTCCTATAACATATGGCCTTTGGATTTGAATATTTTTCTTCTGCGTTTGAGAATAGCGCTGAACCTGTCCAATAGGAGAAACTCCATCAGAAGTTGAGGCAACGGTTACAACATTATTATCGGCCCACCTGACCAAAATAATACCATTGGTTTTGTCAATAGTGGATTCATATGTTCCCCTTTCCTTCTTTTTCATCAGTGCTTTTGACGATAAAGGACAAGTTTTTGGTATCCGATTATCGCGAATGGTTCCTGTACCATAATAACCTAAACTTCTTAGGTGGCTAAGCAAAGTGAAACTGGTGAAAAGATTATCAAAATATAAATAATACGGCAATTTTTTCTTGGCTTCAGGCAATTCATTTAGCATTGTAATAAAGGGTGCTGCCGCTTTTCCAACTGTTAATTGATAATTCTGATTGGCCTTAGGATCATTCCCCTGATAAATCGTAAAATTGACGAGGTATCCGCTTTTTGTGTTGACACTCCATACCTTGTACCCAAACCTTATGGGTTTGCCCCTTATAAATTGTTTACAAGAGTGCCTGCCAAAATACTTTACCATGGATTCATCGTAATTTAGTTCTTCTTCAGGTTCAAAGTGCTGAAGGAACTTTTTTTGTAGCTTGTCAATCAGTGGTCGCAACTTTGCTAGTTTGTCAGACTGGGCAAGATTACTATTGTCAGCACAGTGAAGATAGCGACAAATGGTTATAAAACGATCTCTTCTCATAGCGCCAATAACCAATTTATTTCCCATATCTCCATCAGTGTCCCAGTAAAATTTTTTACCCGGAAGAGTGTTATATCCCGACAAAATCAAAATTCCGAGGAAACATTTCATTTCTTCGTAGGTGATTTTCGGATTAGGACAATTTTTAAAGTGAGCATATTTTGTTGACTCAGAAACCAAAAAAGATACGATGTCATAATCTAAAAATAACTCCAACATTTCAACAGGGGTAAGGCTTTTGAAGCGTTCATAATCCGGCTTGGTAAAATTTTTCTGTTTTCTTTCAAGATGCCCGTTCATCCACTCAATCGCTGAATTATCTATTTTTTCCAGCACCGCTACACCATTTCTTGCATTCTCACCAGTATCCTCCTCTACAGCAATCTCACCAGTATCCTCCTCTACAGCATTCTCACCAGTATCCTCCTCTACAGATTCGGATAAACTCTCTTGATATGTGTTTGACAAATCTTCTGCCTCATTATGATGAAATTGTATTTCAGCCCCAGCACTCAGTTGTCTTCTGGACAAATTGTCAACTAATCCTCCTCCATCTTCATCGGCAGAATCCTCATCTGTAAGTTCGTCAAAATCGGGTGGTTCGATATATATGTTTTCAATATCTAAATCCTCAGAATAGGCCATTTGTATTGCCTCTTCTAGTGTTAAACCTCCACTGTAACAATTTGTATTTTATATAAAAATGTTACATTCGTAGGGACTGGCGTTGCCAAATGGCAACACCAAAGTTTGATAGGGTGTGCAGAAATAGTTTTTGTATTTGTGGTTATAAATATAAAAGTAACACATTTTGGATACATTTACGAATCTAACATAAACATTTCAGGCGTTATAAATGGTATTTGTTAAAGTTATAAATACTTACACCAGCTTGAGATCCATTTTCCAACCAACAAGTTACACGTGCGTACTATTTAGGTTATAGTTACTATATGAAGAGCTTTACAGCAACTTTGGCAAGACAGTACACGAACAGTGGGTTTATTTACGCGCTAGTAGTGACATCTACCCAACATCATTGAAAATTATTTCTACAGATTCCTCTCTCACCAACACTTTTTACGTTGCCATATGGCAACGCCAGTCCTTTATGGGTTAATTCAGTTGGAACATAAATATTACTTAGGTTCAACCTGGGCCCATACAAAATATTTTGCGGGTCTTACTGTAGATGTGACAATATTTATTAGTGCAATTTTCCGGGTATAGCCTTATTTATTTGTCGCTATTTGGCTTGTATGATACGATGCTAAATTGTTACGATCTAAGAGTTCATCCTGTATATATGTGTATTTTACATACCCTTTATTCCCATTATAATTGCTTTCCCGCAGAATTTGGCTCATTTTTCGGCGTACGTAAAACACAATGTGTGTAACGTATGTCACATAAGTTTTGGGAAAATTTTCGTTGGCGTAAAAATAACTGTAAATAACTTGCAATCTAGGAACCATGGAAACTTGTTATGACACTTCATAGATGCCAAATAATTTGTCCAATTATGTCGTACAAACTTGAAATATGGAAAAGCATTTACAACCTGGTTGGACATGTTGTACCCAAGCAACAAATTGTAAACATATTTTGGAATCAAAATATTTCAAAGACAACCATTTATAGAACAATTGCAGAAAGTGAACAAGGTATACCATGCCTCAATTTACCAAAAAGCGGACGTCCCGGAATGTTGACCGAAAATCGCGCCAACCTAATCTGTGAAAGTGTAAAAGACCGCGTTGGAACGTCATGCTGAAAGTTATCCAGAAGATTTAATGTTTCTCATGAAACTGTATGAAGGGTATTGAAAAAAAAAAGGCCTAAAGTTTCGTAAAAGACGTAAATGTCCACGTTATACAGAGGACCAGTTACGAAGAATTCCAATGTGTTGTCGTAGATTACGCCGAACTCATTTTGCAAACAATAAAGTGATCATCATGGACGATGAAAAATATTTTACGTTCTCTCACTCAGAAATGAAAGGCAATGATGGTTTTTATACCGATCATATAGAAAATTGTCCAGATAATGTTAAATACAAAACAAACAAAAAATTTGAAGATAAAATTCTAGTTTGGTGTGCCATATCGGAGAGAGGAGTTTCACGACCTTATGTTGGGTGTTGGGCATGTGAGGGGTGAGGCAGTTAATGCCAACATTTATACCGAAAGATGCCTACCAAAGTTGCTACAGTTTATTACTACGACTCATCCACGTGAAGAAATAATGTTTTGGCCGGACTTAGCAAGTTGCCATTATGCAAGAACGACTAGAACATAGTTAGAAGCTCACAACATACCCTTTGTGCCAAGAGCAGACAATCCGCCAAATGTGCCATAAGCTCGACCCATCGAAGATTTTTGGGGACTATTGACCAGAGAAGTATATGATAATGGGTGGGAAGCTCAAAATGAAGCTCAACTAAGGCGAAGAATATATCAAAAGATAAGAGAAATTGATATAAACATCGTCCAAAACATGATGGGACAAGTTAGACAAAAACTGCGTGCCATTGAGGACCATGGCTCTTTGTCATTATTTTAATTGTAGTTTTAATTAATTTAAATATAAGGTAAAATGTTGGTAAAGTGGTCATTTGAATAAATTACGTTACACTTACTTTAAAGAATTTATTTATTTTTCCCAAAACTTATGTGACATACGTTATAATGGGTTGTCGAATTTGGTTTATCCATAATAATAACACTATCTCAATTTTTTTTTAATAACCATTGTAAAAATGGGTGTACAGTTCTTACAGTCTTTAACTGAAAGCATAACCAACAACAAAACTATCCACAACGTCTAATTTTAGAGTTACAATTATACTCCGCTAGTAAATAAACAATAACACTGAATATAGAAAATTTGTTATACAGAAGTTATAAAAAGAAATAGATAAGTACAAAAATCTTGACATAAGAAATACTTGAATGTTTAATTAGTATCAAGAATACAGAAAGAATTAACTACTTACAAAGGAAAATTTCTGATATACCAATGTTTTGCATAAATAGAGATATTTCTTCCTTTTATGTTGCCTGTTGCCTTCTCGAATGCGAAACTAGCTTAAATCTTCCATCATGACGGGATCCCACCTAACTTGATATTGTTTCTCCATTTCTGCAATCTCTTGATGAAGCGTTTGCCCCTGTTCATCACTCGTCTTTCCTAAATTAGCAGGAAAAAATCCAAATGTGAATGCCAAAAATGAACTTTGAGCGACATTCGGCACTCTAAATTTTTATAGTTTTCTAGCAAATTAGTCACGATATCTTGGTAGTTTTTACTCTTTTGATTTCCCAGCAAATATTTGCAAACATTTTCAAAATAAGTCCATGTTAGCAGCTCTAAATCATTTATGGTACGTTCAAAATTTTCATCTCTGAACAGCTTCGTGACTTGTGGACCATCAAATATTACTTGGCGAACTTTCGCTTAAGTATTTAAAATAGTTGCCTTCTTTTTCTAGTACTTTGACAAACTGTTTAATCAATCCGACTTTAAATGTGTAGCGGGATAGAATTATCAAATTAGAATTCACTAACGGCTGAAATTTTATATTAAATTCTTCAGGAACAATGGTGGTCTGTGGCTGTCATTCATTTATTTGGTAATGATGGTGAACTGCTCGGCTATCCCACAGACTCAAAAAACTAGAATATTTGGTAAACCCATCTTGCAGTCCAAGTAATAAGAAAAGAACCTTAAGGCAACCACAGATTTGCCAAAGATGATTGAATATTGAATGAAATTTAAAGTTTCTTTTGTGTTTGTAGAATGAGCCATTGGAATTGATGGTTTTCATTTACCATTATAAATTATAACGGCTTTCAGAGTTGTTTTCGACGAGTCGATAAACAATCGCGATTCTTCGGGGTTATATTCAATACTCATTTTGGCAGCATCAGTACACAGTAGCAGAAATTTTTTTCAACTTTGCAAAATGAACTGAATTTTTCGGGACGATTTATCAATACAGAGATTCCAGTCAGGAATGTAAAAGATTTCATTTTTTGTGATCGAGATCCCAAAATTTGTGATTTTTCTTTGGTTAAACCCCAATCCCGTATCAAATCATTGAGATTTTATTGAGTAATGAGATGTGGTTCGTAAGAAGGAAGATACGTCAGATCACTTGAAAATGACACATTCAAAACATCATTTATATTTTACTCGTCCGTGGAATTTGCAAAAGAATTTGAATGCATTGGAGTTGGAAGCTTACAATCAGTTCTTTTCAACGATTTGTTTACAGATGGACTGCCTGGATACATTACTTTGTGTTTATTCCTTCTTGAAAACTCTTGAATTTTTACGAGACAGTAGTAACAGTCCGTGACGTGATCTGCTGATTCACGCCAAATCATTGGCCATTCTGACAGGACTTCAGAAAATTTCTTGTTTTTGTTCCACTAGGTTAATTTGACATAACACGAAATACAGCATATATTACCCATGTTTTGTCCTGATTTTTAATTTTAAAGCCAAAATATTGTTCATAACATATTTGAATTAATTCACTTAGAGGGAGAGGGGGGGGGTTACTTGATCGGCGTATGCCCATCCGCCCAAAAAATCGCAAAAATTAAGGCACAATTGCTAATATTTGTTCTAATGACTCTCGATTAAAATTTGGAATTATATTAAAAAATAGTTAAGATACAGCACTTGAATTTTTTTTTGTTTTTCAGAGATATAAAGCTGACTGTGCTTATAAAGTACTTTTTTGAATCGAGAGACGCTAGTTATTTTCATCCTGAACACGACAATGTATTTACTTTACTTTCACAGTAACCCTACTCTACGAAAAATTACTTTGAAAGTAATCAGCTTGATCACAAATTGCGAACTGATAAATGGCAGATAAGCAACACAGAATTCAAACCTCTATTCACTGTTTTGTAATGTCTAAGAGCAGCCGACATCTGAGAGAAAGATTCGCAAGTAGGTAAATTATTAGGAGATACTTAGAGAATTACCATTTATCACTTCTATCGGCGCCTTAATACTGACGCTACTATTTGGCGTTATATGTATAGTATTATATAAATTTATGTGTATTATATTTCACTAATCTTTTTATTAACGGTTATACATTAGCATGAAATGACAATTGTAATTTCAATATATATAAATATTAAAATATATTACAATTCTTTGCCAAATATAAAAAAGTATTGAAAAATTGAAAATCTTCTTGGTAGTAGTGGCATATCTGACATATATGTTTCTACCTAGTTTGGTTTCGAAACCAAACTAGGTAGAAACATATATGTCTGTAGCTACAAACACAACTTAACACATACATAGTTGCATCGTTGATTGTTTATGTATTTCAATCAAATTGTACATGTTTAGGTAAACCTAAGCCGTTTTGATAGGATTACATAGGTAATACCGATTGTCTTATGCTTATTTGCTTTCATTTACTTTTATACATGACTGATTTTACATTCTATATTGTTATAATATCAACAGTTCTATCCTTAATTTTCATTACATAGTTGCGTCGTTGTTATTTGTATAATTGCATTGACTGAACAGTTTGTGGTAGACCCAAGCATTTTGATGTGACTATATAAGTAATCCCGACTGTCCTATGCTTATTTGATTACATTTTCATTTATACATTTTGATTTAAATTCTATATTTGTCATTGTTTTCTAATTGACAATCAGATGTCATATTGTTATTAATTTTATTTCATTGTATACCACTACTACCAAGAAGATTTTCAATTTTTCAATATAAATATTAATATATATACAAATATTGCACGCTGTCCATAACAGTTAAGAGGAACCTGCTACACTGCGCATGTATATTCTAAGAAATATTCGGAAAACTACATTAAAATTGCTTATTCCGTCTACTTTTCTGTTATACAAATTATCCTACACTTGCATACCCATTTAATTCTTTGTTTATAAATGACTCACTTGCAGGAAATGGATTTAAGTGTGGCAAACGCGAAAGCATGCGATATCAACGTCCAAAACTACAGACATAAACGCAGTGAGTGCGAATATCCTCCGTTCTTTTCACGGAATGCGATTATAAGTATATGGTGAGTGACTTTACCGTGATATCATTATCCCAGTCGCTTTTGATATGTATACTCTCGTTTTCATCTCTACTACGGACATTTCCAAAGGATAATTTTATTTTGTCATTTTATGTCCTGAATCACAAATATTTAATACTCTTGAACCATTAGGTATTCTTTGAAGATTCTCCGTTTATCATAGTTGACAGTGCATTTTCACAAAGTAAAGGGACATCTTCAATGATTGAACGCTGATACTTTTAAGTTTAGCTTTTTAATTGCTTAAAGAGAAGGCTTCACTCGGAATATATAATTTATTATGGCTTTTCTGGGAAGTCTAGAACTACAGAAGTTTCATCATGTTTTCAATTTTATTGTTATATCACTGGAGCGAAAGGGTTTAATCCTTCTTATTTTCGGCTACTAAACCATAGCCATATTGACATTAATATTTTAAGTATGGTATGTATTTAAAAACGATTATAATGAAGTAATAAAAGTAGAATATTGATTGATAGCTCTAGCATTTATTTGGAAACACTAGGTGTTATTTCTTAAGTAAAGCATTAGGGCAGATGAAATTAAAGATGACACTTGGCACAATTATCTTTACGTATTTTTAAAAATAATAATTTTTCTGACAAATTCGCTACAATTTCATGCAATAATTTTTGTTCCGTAAGTCTGCAAATATGCGTATACTGAAATCTAATTTATAAAAATCAAAAACATGCAAGTTGTTATTTATAGACTCGCAAACTACATAATCGATTTTGATAAAATTTTGTGTGTGTGCTCCTATTGTTGTGTGGAAGGTTTTGATCATATTTTTTTCCAAATTTTATCGGAAAATATTTAAAAAAATAACAATATATAAAATTATATAGGAAACGAAATACACACAGTTGGCACGTCATATACACACACTGACCGCATCGCTATACAGACCAGAATATTGTGTACCCAAAGGTATTGGAGTGATATATTGATTATAATAAAATAATCATTGATTCGTTGTTTAGCTAGAAAATAAACAAAAAAATTATATCGGTTAATAGCAGTAAATACAAAGCAAGTTATAAAATAGTGCTCAAAGAGTACAGTAAATAATACATTCAAATAGGAGAGCCGAAATGTTTCCTATATAACACAATATAACCCTTAAAGGGAGGAAGACTTAAGCAATTGCAACTATACTTCGATTAATATGAAGTGTTATTATTAATTATGATGCAAACAATATATCACCCTTAACTCTATAATACAGCCCAACACTCCCCATACAGCATGCGATAAACTGAAAGAAAACATCTACAAAGCCGCTGAAGAAACCCTAGGCACATGCACGGCGTCACAGACCAGCAAACCGAACAACAAACCGTGGTTTACAATTGAAGTCAAGGATATCACCAGAGAAAAGAAGAAAAATTACTTACAATACAAGGAATCTCCCACACAAGAAAACTGAAATAAGTACACTGAAGTAAGGAACAGTGTCAACAATAGGGTTAGAGAAATTAAGGAAGAATACTGGCAGGAATTCAGCAACGAAATGGAAGCAGACATGTATGGAGCACAAAAACGTATTTGGAAACTACTAAGGGACATGAAACGAGAAACCAATGGAACAATACAACTCAGAAGAATCACGGAGGAAAAATGGAGGAAATATTTCCGAAATCTATACGCAGACATAGAGAACCCATTGGAAGCACAAGAAGAGGACATACAAAACGATGCACCAGAAGAGTACGCGCAAATCACCAAAGAGCACGTAAGGAATACGGTGAGGAAACTTAAGAAGAGGAAAATTCCAAATCAAGACAAAATACCAAATGAATTAATAAAAAATGGAGGAACTGCCATCGTAAAAGAATACACAAAACTGTTTAATATCATACTACGACATAGAAAAATACCTGAAGAATGGAAAAACAGCGTAACAATACCCGTCTTCACAAAAGGAGATAAAACCGATCCAGCAAATTACCGTGGAATAACATTGTTGAGCACCTCGCTAAAACTCCTAACTAAGATCATTGCGGACGAAATATCCACAACCATGCTAATAAGCGAAGTACAACAGGGATTTCGCAAAAACCGATCTAGAACATAGTTAGACAATTGGTAGAAAAATCCCTACAGTACAACACCCCTGCCTATCTCTGTTTTGTGGACCTAACGAAAGCCTTTGACAAAGTAAAACTAAAAGACGTCATAACGATCCTGGAAAACTGTAATACGAAGAAAGAATACATAGAACTCATTCAGGACCTAAACACAAACACAACAACGCTAATACGCACAAATCACACCTCAACGCAACATCTACGAACTTCAACAGGTATCCGTCAAGGCAACAGTCTCGGTCCTTTGTTATTCAATACAATCATGGACGAAAAGGTGAAAGCTGTAAAGAACACCGAATTAGAATATCAAATGGGCTTGCATAAAATAAATATATTATGCTATGCTGATGACGCAGTACTTACTGCGGAATCGGAAGATGACCTCCAAAGATTGTTACAAGCGTTCAAGCAGGCAGGAAAAGTCAATATGAAAATCTCCACAAACAGAACCAAATGCATGACCATAGCAAGGGAACCTCTGCGCTGCAAACTGGCAATAGAAGATAATGTAATTGACCAAACCATGTCAATCGAATACCTTGGATGTAACATTACAAGCCCGGGTTTTCTGGGCGACAAGGTGAGGAAACAAGTTAACTAAGCAGCATAAATATCGGGACACCTTAGATATCCAATATGGAGAAACAAACACCTAAGTACAGAATGCAAGTCAAGATATACAAAACATGCGTACGACCAGTGCTGACATATGGTGCTGAGACGAGAGAGGAAACAACGGCAACAAAGAGATTACTAAGGACAACAGAACTGAAATGAAGACCTTAAGAACGATAACGGGACATACATTGAAGGATAGGCAGAAAAACACAGACATAAGAGAGTAGTGTCAAATGGACGACGTTGTCAGATGGTCGAGGAAGAGAAGAAGAGAATGGAACCACCATGTTAGCCGAATGATCCCCGACAGAATGGTTAGGATAGTACGAAATAACACACCTCATTGAAGAAGACCCATAGGACGACCACCAAAGCGATGACGTGATAGCTGGCAGTCAAAGTCACAAGAATCACCATTGCTCAGAAACCGGAACTAAACAGGCGATACGCCTACTAAAAGAAGAAGAAGAAGTTATTATTAAGAACAAATCGTAAAATCGCACAAACAATTACCAATTGACGCAACGTTCAAATAATGCAATGAAAAGGATGTCAGTAGGAACAGATTGCATGTAGAGAGAGAGACTTAAGCAATCGCAACTTTACTTAGATATATGAAAAGTTAAGTAGTAGTGTGGCTGAACCACTGGGGTTCCTTTGGTTCTTCGGTTGAAATAACACAAGTAGTACAGTTATATACTTCTTTATTCAAAGACGGTTAGGTTAATTCTATTATAATGATGATGATGTATGAAGATGAATATCTACCAATACATATATATATATACAGATTGTCGTATTTAAAAGTTAATAATATGCATCTTCAAATACACACACATAAACATGTACATACCTATGTATGTATACAACAGTTCAAGAGTGTGGCTCTCGGTTTACCCACACCACCATAAGACCGGTGGTGTGGGGAGACCGAGAGCGCGAACACCATGCGCGCATGGCATTCGTTCCGTATCTTTAGAGCGTGAACTTACATTGTGTCTGAGCAAACTCGCAAATATTAAAATAAAATGCCCTTAACTGTCGAGGAAAAAATACAGATTGTGTTATGGTATGCGAAGGATAATTCGTACAAAGTCGTGCAAAATTTATTTGATTAGTTCATTATAATATTTTGTTTCATTTTAAATGTGAGAATTTTATTTTAGTTACAATTTTTATAGAGTTTTGTTTCAGTTCAATGTTAATACATTATACATCAATTACCAAAATAGCGGAGCAATTCCTTAAAGCAAACGTCCGCATACTAGCTTTCAACGTTTTGCACTGAAGCTGCGGTACCCGGTGTCCCGGTATGAACTCATCTCCCCTATTATCGTACCCCTCCATTTCATGTTTGTATGCACATGTGTGCGTGTCTGTGTTTCCCTATATCTACTTTTATTTCAGTCAAACGGTATATCTGTCTGTTGTCAGTGCGGCGTCTTTCCGATTGCTGCGTGAGCATGTACAGTGCATTAGCTTCGCACGTGATGCTATGCGACAACAGACAGTCCGGAAATGTAATAGATATGATCTAGTATTACAATAAGATATGATAATGTGTATTACATAAATGCTGTCAAGGTATACATTACAGTAGAAATATAAGAAAGCCAGCTTATTTCAAATGCCAACGTTGTTAATGCAAAAACAACTTCAATTATTATGAAGTGTTATTATTAAAAGAAATTCCTAAAATCGCACAGACAAATACCAATTGGCGCAACGTCTAAATAATGCAATGGAAAGGATGTCAGTAGGAACAGATTGCGTGTAGAGAGGACTTACTATATTAATAATGATCAAAGTATTCTGTTAAAATAAATAAGTGTATGGATAGAATATACCAGATGAAAACGTATCGTAACTAGTAAAAAAAGTAGAGAATAGAAATCTCAAAGAAATGCGAAAAAATAAAAATTATTAAAGAAAAATAGAATTAAATTAAATTCCAACAAAAACATCCGTTGTGCGAATACAGGTTTGCTTTTACATATTACAGAAAAAATAAAAATTATTAAAGAAAAATAGAATTAAATTAAATTCCAACAAAAACATCCGTTGTGCGAATACAAGTTTGCTTTTACATATTACAGTTAATATTTGGAAAGACTATTGTTTTATAAAAACAAATTGGTAACATCTTGTTCCTAAATACTTTAAATTAGAAAATCATATTCCTATTGGTATGTGACTCCATCGTTCAAGAGAAGATGAAGTTTCATAAGAAATTAAGGCACATAAATCGACATTCTAAGTAGTAGTCTTCACCAGTTGTCATTAATACCTTCGTGGTTTCTGAATTAAAACCGCATCTACTATCCTGAGGGACATATTCTGTGCTTCTCCTAGTGCGATAACCTGAAACATACTGGTATATGTTGGTAAGCGGATGGTTTATATTGTGTTATTATTGCAGTTCTCAAAGAATATACGTTATGGATGAGTTGAATTTGTATGATGGTCTTCCAAAGGTAATGGAAATAGTAACCTTCGCATTCGTTCAACTTGTTCGAATGTTTCTGGATTTCAATGGATATCTTGATTTAGCGACTGTATTAATGGAAATCTTCTGAGAGGATTTTTGTGGTATTGAACCGAATCTAGTGTCCGGTATCTAATGTGTGTACAGCCAGTGCCGACCCGGCCTGATACGCCATCAATACAAGTTTAATCTGCACGATTCAACTGATTATCCGTAGCAATTTTTCGTGAAAAAGTTTTTCTAGTGCATTCTCAAAATGAATTATAATAATTTGGAGCACCATTATACTATGGTTCTGCTTCAGACTTGGGCACACTGCTGCAGAAGCTTTGGCAAAACTTTAGCATGCCTATGGAGACAATGTTTTCTCTACGGCTCAAGTTTTTCAGTGGTTTAAGGCATTTTTGGGAGGAAGACAGTCAATTGAAAATGAATCACGCAGCGAAAAGCCTTCGTCGAGGAAGAGTTGAATTTGCTTCAGACAGCCGTTCTTTAATCAGTTTTATCATTGAATTAAAAATGAGATAAATCTGCATACAAATGGTTCGCAATAAACCTTTCGCAATACCAAAAGTACATCTGGATGAAAGGATGCCTTGACATTTTGGAATCGATTGAAAATGATCCCAATTTTCTGTAACCTGTGTTTTAGTACGACCTGGAAACCAAACGCTACAGCATGGAATGACACCTCTCCAAGGCCCAAAAGAGTAAGAATGAGCTAGTCCAAGATCAAATTATGTGCTGATCTGCAGTTCCGATAGCCAGAAAATTGTCCATTAACTTTCGGCATCAAATCCAAACAGTTGATCAATACTTCTACCGAAAATTTCTTGAAAAAGATTGAAATAATGTAAATAAATAGTAACAGTTGGTGGGTTTCCGTCATCTTGCAGCAGTTTGCGTAAGATAGCAAACTAACGCTGAACTGCTGCCTGTCGTGGGAAAGGCATTGCGGTATTGCGGTGAACAGACTAAGAAACTTTGTACGTCGGTGTATGTTCATTGAAAAACAAACTATTAATACATTTTTGATGACAGTCAAATTTTTCAATATTATCTAGTTTCCAGGTCATGCACAAAACTAATTTGGCCATAAATTATTATTAATATTGTGCAAGGTACGTAGAGTAAAGCGCACGTTTTATATTTTGCATACACGAAACAATTATATTATTATTTGAACTTTGCGTTCACACTATTAACGAGTACGTAATTGTGTCCAATTTCGAATGTGGTAATTGACATTTAGAGTAAATTCGTTAAATGATTTAAAAATATGTAACATGGCGCAAATTAATTTCATTTTATCCTTTAATTAAGTTTTGATGAGCCTTTCAGGTAAAATTGGATTTATATAATTTTTAATTTGTCGTTTTTAATCAATCAAAGCCATCCGACCGGTGGAAAATATTCAATTGCTTTATAAATTTAATATATTAATTAACTCTTTACTCTTGGTATACTTCGATTTTGATTGTATTATTTAGCTATAAACTATATTTATTATATCAATCTAAAGGTTTGTTTGAATTTTTAATTAATACAATATTTTAATATATCCACCTCATAAAGGTTATGTTTAGGGTACCCTATGCAATTTCAGGGTTACTTATTATGTTTTCAAACAACGGAAGTCATAATACTTACATAAAATCTAGTAAGAAAACAAAATTATTGTTTTTTTTTTAGTAAATATCTAAATTACTTTCAAGATTTCTATAAATTACTGCAAGTTACTTGTTTTAGCAATTTACATTTAGATTGCTAATTTAGCTTTCAACAACTTAATGGATCTTTATATACTTTCAATGAAATAATAATAAACAACAAGCCACAAAAGAAATATTTTACCTATTTCCATTCCTTGATTATACATATATATCTGTATTATTTGGGGTTAGAGCGACAATTAACGACTTTTTATTTCAAAAACAGGGGATCCAAAATAATACGTTGTTTTATTTTTAAAATTCCAACTATCTTCGATATAAATAAAAAATTAAATACGTAAAAGCTATTGATCTTCAGAATTATCATATGCGTAATAACTCTATAATATATAAGAAAAACTACAACAAATTTATTCAGTCTAGTCTCTTACTAAATAATTATTTATGAAATAATATTTAAATTAAAATTTGAAGAAAGTATATATTTTTAAAACAAATAATTGCGTTGATAGCACCATAAATAAGATGTGACATGGTAAATATATTGTACTGAGTCATTACCAAGGGATATTGTAACATATTGTGATGATTTGCAGTTTATAATTATATAGTGCCCCACGTTGTTTGCGTCATAAATGCTGTAGCGTATAGGCCCCACGATTAGGCGACCATAAATGCTGTGGTGTAGAGGTCCCACGATTGAGCAACCATCAATGCAATGGCTAATGAGTTGATCATAATAGTCAAAGAATATCTATTGTAAGTTAATAATCTCCCTCGATTTGGAAATATAAACGTAATTGTATACGCGGTGAGCAGCTAGGCTTTTAAAAAAAATTATAATTTATGAAGTCCGAAGATTGGATGGACATGTGTAATGAATATAATGAAAAGTGGGCTATAGAATTATAAGTATGAATTATCTAGAGAAATGCCCTGTTTGTAGGTAATGTACACTCTAACAAATGAACAAAAGGCAAAAAATTGATATGTAACACTATGTTAAACTTCCAAAAAAGCACAATATATACATATATATATATATATAAACAATACAGAATTTAATGGGGTGACTCCGCTGAAAATTCAACTGCGGACACGTGTTTCGATGATCTTTTTCAGCTCCAAGTTTATCCCATCCTATTCCTTGGCTACACTGCGCTGACGAGAACCAAGTAGTTCGAAACACGTGTCCGCAGTTGCATTTTCAGCGGAGTTACCCCATTAAATTCTGTATTGTTTATTCTATGATCCGCAATAATTTTTTCTTCTCTTATATATATATTTCTTAAGAGAGGTAAGTTATGCAAAGGGGTAAGTACATTAAGTATATTATTTTAATTAAAATCAAAGATAATATTGCACAAAAATATGTAGGGTGCAAGAAGGGGATATGTGAAAACACATAAATTGGAAGAAATTAATGTTAAGTGCATAAAGGCGATACGTAACATATAACACATCAAGACTAATAATAATTAAAAGCTTAAAATTCTTCCAATACACTTGAAAGCGTCGATTAATAATAATAATAATAATATACTTTATTCTATGTTGCAATAGAGCGTAGAATACGTCATACACATAAAGTTAAAAAAAAACAATATATAAGTATATAAACAAGTATATAAAAGTAAAAGTAAAAGCAGACTTTAGACAACACATTCAAATTTTAAATTTTACAGGCTCTTTAAAAAAGTCCTCGATCTTGTACAAGGTTCTTACAATTAAAATATTATTAAGTGTACTTTTAAATCGTTTTTGTGGCAGTTCTCTAATCTTGGCTGGAAGATGATTATAAATTAATAGAATATAGTTTATGAAAAGTATAAACAATATATACAGGTATGTTTGAATACAAAATAAACAGGTAATCACTTTGTCAATCTTAACCAGACACACCAGTTTAAAATAAATAGCAATTTTAAACCATAAATTTTGAAATATAGGTATTAAATCACAGCTATATTATTCTAGAAATATTATTCACCTTTATCTATTACAAATTGTTTTTGAAAATTTTGTTATAAAGAAGAGTCATTTTGGCTAATCAGTGCCATCTGTCAGTTGTGGTAACAATTACACAATCAAAAAATTCACATAATCTAGAACATCACTTATACACAATTAGAAATCAATTTCTCCTCTTCCAAAAAATCATATGAATTATTCAAAATTAAATTCATTATATAACTGTAATAGAATTAAAACAAAAACCCTACATTGTTTCAATCCAAATTCATAATATGTAATTATTAAATGATATATTATATATTAATACAAAGGAAATGGTCGATACTGTGTTTGTTATCGATATGTTTATTACGTGTTTATCATTATTGTTAATTGTACTTCCGCCTTATCTTTCATGTCAACCATTACGTTACTCTCGCAACATTTTTTAAATTCAAAGAAGTCAGATACAAAATCTAAACAAACACTTGACAACGTAACTGATCGCCAATTACATTTAACTTCTGAACTGTTAGAATTAATTGGAAATGTAAGTACAGTAAACAGACTGAGTCCTGGCCGCTGGACGGAGTCTTATAGGTCAGTGTGAGATAGAGAAAGTATTCGGAAAAAGGAAATGATAACATTTGTTGCTTATCCTAAATTATAAGAATTCACTGCGCATCTTGTGGGAAGGGCATCTCACCGGTCAGCTCTCAATCTGTGAGCTGTAAAATTGTTATTCTTGAAACTACCCAAAAGAGTAATTTCCAGCAACGCTAAATTTCATTTCGTTCTTTTTCAATATTTTAAAGTTATTAATATTAATTACTGTTAAGTTTAAAGTATTATTCTAAAATGTATGTCAATAAAAATTGAGAAATCATTATTTCTGGGTTTATTATTCTATTACTAGATGGCGTTACTAAAGGGCCGATATTTTGAGGTTAGCGGAATGTAAGTCGACGTGTTAATATCGGGCTATGGCTATGATCTAGGAAGCCAACAAATTTAATGCGCAGTGATGAAGATTTTACCACTACGATTTCACTAAGGCATACAATCGGAAATGAGGGCAACGTTAATTTCTGAATATGCCTCATATTAACATCTGTATTTTGCATTTAATCCCAAAAACAGACAACATGAAATATCGTGTTTCGTTTTCAAATATATATGAATAATTTACAAAAGACCCAATTAACCATGATTACAAATCCAAACATACAACCCTTACTTCCTGGGTACCGAACAACACTTCATACAAAACAATACAAAATATATATAACTTACATTCTGAAATAAATAATAAATTTATATTTATTAATTTACTACAGCTTGCCGATAGTCAGCAGTTTGAACAAAAAGTTATATTTATATTTTTGGTGAACAGTAAGTTAAATATTGCTTACGTATATTTAACTTACTATACACCAAAAATATAAATATAACTTTTTGTTCAAACTGCTGACTATCGGCAAGGTATTGTAATTATTCTATTTTCGTGAAATTAACCCCATCATATTTTATTAAAGCCGACGAAATTCTCATTAAGAATGCGCTCCATCGGAAACTGTACATTGTACGTTCATTGAATTAGAAACAACAAGGGTTTCATTAACTTGAGGCCCAGGTGGTGTTGTCTAACCCGCATATAAGGCAACCTCTCTAATTGAGATCAAATTATGACCAGACAATTCGATAAAGCAAAAATGTTTCAGACCACGTTCTCGGTCAGTTCCCTAAAGAGAAACTGACAGTAACTTTCCCACATTAGAGAAGCAACTTTGCGCGATACAAAGTTGAACGTCAAACGCTGCCTGTTTCTGTATTCCACGGTGTCGGAAAATTCCCCTTTAACTCGTTATGAAGTTTGCTTATGAGAGGAATCGTGTATGAACGTGTAGTAGTGGCGGTGCATGGAAGCGCATTTTCAAAATAACTTTCCGAACGCAATGAAAAGAGTAACTCAAATACTTGCGGTCTTGCTTTGTCTTTGAAGTATTTTCTTGAATTTAAAATATAAACCGTTTGCTAGTTTTCGAGCAAAATATGTTTCAAAATGCTTTGTCGATGTCACATTGTAAGACAAATATGTATGTACCTCGCATGCGTAATTTACATACCAGCTATGAGTATCGTACTACATGTTTCCCGCTCGTTATAAATTATCTAGGCGGAAAATATGCGAAAATATAAGCAAAAAACCCTAACTCTGAAACTTTTATTTTCTACTTGTTTTTTGCATTTAAATTCTAAGCAATTACTACTGAGAACGCTTATTATTTACATACAATTATGTAAGTTTAAATGCTTTTTAAAAATAATATATTCAGAAAACTTTTATAGCAGTCAACTTACGTAGTCAATCATGACACGAAATCAGTACCTATACAGATTTATTTAAAAACAAAAATTTGCATTTAGAATTACAGTGATATTAGTCTTAGCAAGTTATTGAAATTTTTATCGTTTGCATGTTTCCTTGTGAATTTTTTACACTAGAAGTTCACGTTTCAGTTGCCAGAACAATGAAGTTTTAGTAGTTTCTTAATATATTTGTCCGTCATACTTAAAATTATCAGTAAAAATGCACTAAACGCTTAGGCAGGTAAATATGGAGCCCCAATTTTTTGAAAACGAAAACATTATAGTATTCCTAACATAATAAGCATGTTGCATCGACTACATCTGTTTATGCAATTGAGAAGGTACACAGGTGTATGTCACAAGGTCATTTATCATTTAATAATTAATTATACAATTTGTAATTCTAGGTGTATACATTATAGCTTTTTCAAGTAATTAATGACCAATTAGAAGAAAATGCTTCTGCAAACCAATTGCAAACAAAAAAAACATCATCCAGTGATCTGTTTAAATTTTGTCAGCTTTTTCTTTCTTAAACATACGTAGTATAAGGAAATGATGAAAATTTTCGACCTCGAGATTTTTACAGATGTCCACGTTTTGAAGTCCACTGATATCAAGGAAAGTGGTTTTTAAAAAATCTCTCTCTCTCCCTCTCTCCTCCCCTCTCTCTCTCTCTCTCTGTGTGTGTGTGTGTCAAAGCGCTATAGGTATCAATTCCAAATTTTATATATATGAGTATAATCTCCCCTCTTGAGATTCCATTAGATTTTCAGTAAAATCGGCAGACCGGAAGTAGTAGTTTACTTCATTAAAAAAATCGAATTTTGCCAATATTTCGTCAACTTTATAAAGAATTCATATATATTCAGATTTACGTTTTGAGAAAAATTTTATTACGAAAGTTTTTCAAAATTCCTACCGGAACCAGGTCTTTTCCTTTTATCGCAAGTCATACTTTTTAGACATGTTCGTTGATAAAAGTATTTAGAACTTAATTTTCAATACCTTTTGTATAAGAAAAATTTCAAATTTCGGACCGGAATAAAACTTTTACTTTTATCGAATAGCAATTTTTTGCAAATATGTCGTAAATTATGCTTTCTATATATCAAGAGTACAAAAGCATTAAGAGCTGGATTTGAAATATTTTTTGTATAAATGAAATTACAAAATTCGGACCGGAAGTAACACTTTTACTCTTAGCGAGTAGCACTTTCTTTCGAATATCTCGGAAAGTATGGATTTTATAGAGATTTATTAAGAAAATAGTACTTATAATAGGATTTTGAATAATTTGTATATAAAAAATTCTTAAAATTTGGCTAATTTTTCTATGAAATAAAACTATTTGAAACACTTTTGTATATTTTGAAACGCTCATACGTATAAGAAAGTCGTGTGGTGACCACACCTCATTTTTTGATTTTCTATGTATGTATAAAAGTAGTTTTTATACATTTATCGTGGTTAATATAGACGACGATGGAGGGCAGGCTTTTGCGCTAAATATTTTAATTAAATCGTAAGCGCTGTGTATAGCTGGCCGATCTATGCCTTGCTTTTGTTTATTACGGTAATCTATTGCGTAAATATAATCCGTCCACATCGCGAGATAATGCTGAAAGGTGTTTAAGAAATTTGCTTGTGCTAGAATTCGACGGTATTAATTTCTAATGCAAAATTTTCAATACCTATATTAGTGTCGTGGCAAGTGGAAACCTTCATAGTGAAACATGTGTCATCGGATACTCATAAAAAGCGTATTGCTGGATCTGTAACTGCTGAAAGCATTTAATTCGGATCTACTTAAGTACTAGTAGCGTGTAACATTCCACAGAATACGGTGAATCACTCAGTTTTTACAAAATTGTATTATCGGTGATTTAGTCACGTAAACAGTCAGGATGTGTGATATGTTTTATTTACTGTTATTTGATAGGTATTTGTTTCTCTATAAGTATTTGGAATCGCGTGTGAAAATATGAATTTGGGATTCATAATGTCTTTGATGCGTCCCTGGAATTGATGTAATGAAAACCTGACTTCCCATTTCCAATACATAATTACTTTCAACTTGATTTAAATATGCATTTTGAAATGTGTGAGAAAAACAAACAAAAGCAAATCCGAGTCGGGAGAGAACGAAGCAATTGTAACAGAAAAAGTGCTTAACGTTATTTATTTAACGAAATAAAAAAAAGGAAGAGTATGTGTAAATGTTTTCCATGTTATTTTGAAACACCAGAGATGTCCAAACGTTTAAACGCCCAATTATAGCGTTAATTGTGCAGCGAATGCCGACAACTAGAAAATTAAAACCAAAAATGAAAGTTGGAGGACGGAAAAAAAGCACAGCAGAATCGCATGGAAAGCATAATGTGCAGGTAATTGCAGGACATTTGGACGGTCGTTTGTGCTTTGAAACGAGTCTGCCAGCCCATAGAAATTCAGCGTTGTCCAACAGACAATCCCGATAGGTACTGGCCGGCAGTTTTATGTTGAAATGGAATTTTATGTGGACTATTAATCTTAATTATCTACCAATTTTAAAAACATTCGTTATTCCTGTCTCTCGTTCTGGTCGAATACGTATACCTAAACTAGTAATCCAAGGGGGTAAAAGATCCATTCTGTACCATTAAATTAACGTACCGTTAAAAAAAATATAGTAACCGCACTTGAATTTAGTAATGGTTTCATTTTATAGGGGATTTTTTTTGTATTCTTACTGTACGTATATTTCTGTACTATCGAAAGTAATGTTTCCGCATTAATTATGAAATTTGCTGTGCAATTTACTTCGCCTAATGATTAAATATTTTAGATTCCAAGTCGATATGATACAGTAGTCTGAATTAATATTGTAATATCCCACGTTTAGTAGACTGACAGCTTGTCTAAAGATTACATCTTGTCCTATCTTTTAATACTTAACCGTTATTTGAGTAATCGGATAAGTATCTCCTTTTGGATTTTAATGAAATATACCTTCGTGATACCGATTTACTTAGAGAGAGAAAATTATAATTTATATGAAGGCATAATTGATGTACATGCCTCTATTTATTTGAAATTACTTATATTTTCTGATAAATCTGCAATTTATTGGGACTGTTGACCTCAAATATGATGTACATTTTTGAATGTAGGAGAAAGATGATTATTGATATATTTATATTTGCTATACGTATCACTTTTTTTTTGGCAATATTTTCATAATCCCAGCAAAAACCATAGCATAAGATTACCATTGACATATATATATATATATATATATATCTGGACCTGAGTCTTAAAAAGACCAATCTCTACTTTCATCGATTTTGAGATATCTCCAACACTAAAATTCCCGAGTTTATTTCTGTCGATATAAAAAAGGCCAGTCTCACCATTTTAAGTGTACGGCTTATATCCAAAACCGTTAAGAACGAAAATGGCCAATGTCCAACTGACATGGCGATTGGCCCTTCTCACACAATAATTAGCAACAACCGCAACAAAATAATGAATGCAGATTGACCCCTTGAATAAACCTAACTTAAAAATTTGTGTACCATACAACGTTCGGTGCCGTTTTTGACTTTTTATTAAAATGTATTCTGAAAGAACCAACAGACTCTATCTTCAGTTAATTGTTGTGAGAAGAAAACTCAAGGTAAGTTGCAATAATAAAAAAAAAGCAGTAGCTATAATATTTTGGTATTACCTAGTGTTATGAATATTTCATGATCTTGTACTCTGTAACCTGACAATTAAATCGATTGAAAGCTGTACTAATCCAGCAGAGGAATAAAATAAAGAAAATGAGAGGATACAATTAAAAAAAAAGAAGATTTAGATTTGGCCCAAAAAGCATATAAATGTAAGGCTGAGGACAAACAGAAAAGCAAAGTAGATCCTAGTTTTGTAACAATCTCTTTCGATTTGGAAAAATGTCACCCAACACCATATTAAAGAAACGGCGTATCTTTTTACAAAACACAGCTATGGACCTATAATCTAACAGCATACAAAACAGATACAGATGGCAATGAGGCAGCCTGCATTTTGTGGAACAAAACGATAGGGGGTAGTGGAGGACAAGAAATTGCTTCCTGCATATGAAAATTTATATTGTCCTTGTATTCAAAAAGAATTCAAGCTTTGAATTTTTACAGCGGTTCTTGTTCAGGCCAAAATAAAAATATTTAAATGGCCATAATGTTTTGTTACATTTTAAAGGAACTTCCACCAACCAGTACAATTGCTGAGATAAACCATAAGTTTATGGAACCAGACCACACTCACATGAAGGTTGACACCATTCATGCCGCTACTGAACGAGCCAAGAAGAAGAGAACAATGTATATAGTAGTTCCACATGATTGGATCAATTTTATTAAAACATCTGTGTATAGAAAAAAGCCTATGAGCGTGATTGAGATGTCTCAAAATGAGTTAATAAATTATGGGACTTTCCTTAAATCTTCTCTAGTCCATAAAAAAAAAGATGAAAGAAACGCAATCTCATGGCTTAAAATTAAGTGGATGAAATTTCAGCAAGATCAAGCACTTCAGTTTTCTTATAAAACAGATTTCGGTGATGGGGAATTTAAAAAAGTTGATTTAAGAAGTGGATCGTTAAGAACTCGACAAGACCACAGTGATTTTCAATTGAAACCTCTGCACGATCAACCATTACCGATAGCTGATTTAAAAAGTATAATAATTTACGAAGCCTTTTGCCTTATGTTAGTGATTACAATAAGCCATTTTATCAAAGCCTTCAACGTTCGTCTACTAATAATCCTGAAGATTTCACTGCTTCAGAATTTTAAAGTTTTGTTAATTGTAAAAATGAGTAGAGTGTTCCGAAACACTTTTTTTTAAGGTTTATAATAATATAGAATTAAGTTTCGTTTATTTTTTCTACTAAATTTTATAATTAGTTCAAATAAATTTAAAAGTTTACCTATTAAATAGAGACAGTTTAGTAATTTTTTTAGTTATTCTTTTACCGCTCTTCATAAAAAAGCTAAAAAAGTGGGTACTATTTCCCATAACAATAATGAATAAAAGGGCCAATCTCCATCTAAATCAAAAAATATCTTTTTTTTTAATCAACAACATAATTTTAAAAAAATATACATTATTTTGAAGTGTCTTGTCGATATTAATTACCTGAAAATAATTATTCACACACTTAAAATTATAGTCACATTGCTTTTAAATGTGGCGCAATTAATATCTCAGAACACTGTAAATGGAGATTGGCCTTTTTAAGACTCAGGTCCAGATACCTATATATATGTCCATTCTTTTCTATCGTTCCACTAATCTTGACTCTGATCTCTCAAACTCATGGGTTTCGAAGTCCTTTCCACATTTTTGCTCTTCCGCATTTTCTTCTGTGTTTGGGTATTCATACAATTACTTTTCCAGTAATTCTTTTCGTCGACGTCAAAACTCGAGTCCGAGCTTGTCGCAGTTAATATACAAACATAATAATTTTTAAGTAGAGGTATGTAAGTTTCAAAATAATGGTAATGCACCGAGGTTTTCGACCATTCCCACATAAAGGCATGCTATTCACACAATAAAACATCGCCATAGACAATCTTTTCAATTCCCATTCATTCTCAAAGGTTGTAACTATTTGCATTTTATCGTTTTTTTGTAAGAACCTTAAACTGGAATTACTAGTGGTATATACTTGCGTATAGGATAAACAAAGTTATAGACCAACTTTAACTACACTTTGACTCCAAAAATTTAGACATTTTTGATGAGTTACAAATAAATTTCTTTTTTGATTTTCAGTTAGACATGTATACGTATCATTGAGATTCGCATAGCCTGGTACCTCTTTAGCGGTAACCCTGTATATAATCGCAGAGATTAAGAAAGGGAATTTATAAAGAAACTCGCAAGGAAAATAAGCATCAACAGCTGACAACAAAAAGGAATGACAATACTGATACGACCCAGTGGACAAAGAGAATCATACCACATATGGAGGAATGGGTCAAAAATTATCTCACACAGGCTTTCACGGGACATGACTCGTATATTACCTATTCTAAGCGGATAAGGAAGCGAGAAAGAGATGATAGTATAACGTAGTCGACATATTTTAATTTCTGATACGAAAGTAGAAAGAGGAAAAGAACGCGACGAAATAAACTAAAGATAAACATAAGCGAGGCTGCCAAGACAGTACACTCGAGTGAGTGTCCCCCGATATCGACACTGCGTTGCTCTCCCACCACTGTTAGCAAGCAGGCATCGCTAAATATTATAAGGTCATCTTCTGCATGGGATAGAAGTGTAAAACGAAATTAAAATTTGACGACTACGGTATACTGACATACAAATGCAGATACACCTGAACATACACTATTTAAGTGTGGAAGATGGAGTGAGGTACGATAAGTCACATAGAATAATATTAACACAGGACACAATAGCAATGAAAATGATGGAGAGCAAGAAATTAATATAAGGGATGATTAAAACAATAATGTACCAAAAAGAGACGGAGGAGAGCGACAGAGCCAACAGGTAACAGAGAGAACTAGATAGACTAGATGCCGGATGCACCTGATGCATTTCATTCAATGACGATCCCGGGTGTATCAAAAAGGCTTAGAGGGGGGTTTTAGTGGGCTGAAGTCCCACACTAGCAGACAAACATAACATATGGTGTGCATTATGCATTTCGCCCCGACAAAAAGAAAACGGTTGTTGCATAACACTAGACCTGTTGCTATCTAAGTGTTTCGAAAGTGTTCAAACTGCATCAAGTCATGAATGCACATACGCGAGGTCTACACTATAAATATGACGGTTCGAAGCCTAGTAGTTTTTAGTAACCAGCCAACCAACGTGACTAGTGCACGAAAATTTCTGAAGTAACGACAATTGAGTACCGCGCGGTCATTAAATTTTTAACAAAGGAAGGGCATACACCTTATCACATTAAACAACGTTTAGACGGCGTTTGCGGCGATTCATCTCCTTCGCATTTAACTGTAAAAAAGTGGGAAAAATGTTTCCGTTTGGGACAAGAATCCCTGGAAGATGCTGATCGGTCGGGTCGACCAATTGAGGTGATAACTCCTCAACAAATTTCAATTATTGAACATTTAGGACTAGAATATCGCCGTTTGAAAGTGAAGAAATTGGCAGTAATAACAAACATTTCCGAAACAAGTGTTCGCCGAATTCTCCATGACCATTTGGGTATGAATAAAATTAGTGCTAGATGGGTACCGTGACTTCTTTCTGATCTCCAACGTGAACGTCGAGTCGAATGTGCGCAGTCGTTTTTAAAAATGTGTGGAGACGACCCAAAACCGATTTTGGAGTCCATTGCCATAGGAGATATAACAATGGTTCTGTTTTACGATCCTCTATCGAAAAGGGAGTCCATGGAATGGCGGAGACCTGATGAGCCTCGTCCCAGAAAGGCGAAAGTCGTTCAATCAACGGAAAAGGTGATGGCCACAATATTCAGGGATTGTGAGGTCGTTTTACTAATTGACTTTAAAGAACGCAATGCAAGTGTGAACAGCGTCTTTATTGCATAAATTAAGAGACAGTATTCGTGCAAAGCGTCGTGGAAAATTAACAAAAGGTGTGCGATTATTGCACGACATTGCTCCCGTCCATAGTGCCCCCATTTGACAGGCTGCCATCAGCGAATGTGGTTTTCAAGAATTAGATCATCCACCGTATAGTCCGGATATGGGTCCTTGTGGTGTTTTTTGGTTTTCTAAGTTGTAATAAATGTATAGAAGTTAGGGGAGATCACATTGAAAAATATAAGTTCTTATATTGTTCCAAGTTTCTTTTTTGTATATCAGGCCGAGAATTTATGGCGCCTACCTCGTACATTATTACAAAACTTAAAATCACCATCAGTCCAAATTAAATAGCAAATCGTTATTGCAAATCTTGTCTGGTTGAATGACCATTTTCAATTATAATTATTATTTTTTTAACAAATTTAAAAGTAACGGATATGAAGTTGTGATAATATATAGTTACAAATGGCATGCAAAATTTCTGCAGTAATAGTTTCTCCTGAATTTGTATACCTATAGGTCATGCGATCGCTTTCCTCAATTAATTTCCATTACGTTTAGAAGCGGCAATGTATATAGCTAAATGAATATTTCCACATTGCGCTAACGCCTTCCGGAGTTCATATTTTAAATACATACAAATGCATTAACTTTGCGAGATATATTTAATATTATCAGCATAAATACATTTGTAACAAAGTTAATCTGGCACCTTTGAAACACAATAAAATCGAATAAACAATCTAAAATAAAATAATAAATCCAATATTTACGTGGGTTGTAAATGCATATTTTATTGTTCCAACTTTAACGCTTTATCAAGTTTGACTTCAGGCCGCTTTCGTCGCAATATAGGAATCCCGAAAAAAAAACCGTTATTACGGCCATTAGCAAAAACTAAGGTATTTAATTCTGAAACTTTTCATAGGCCGTACATGCCAAAAACTGGCATTAAACTGGGCGGCAAAACAATTTTAACCGTCCTCATTCTATTACTTTAATACGGACTCAGGGGCTCGCTTTAATTACTTAATTGATGATGGAGGGAACGCAATCAGTGCCTTCTCTGAAAGTTTATACAAACCCGGGGTATGTTTTTTTCAAGCTTAGAGTTTCTTTCTCCACCGCGACCATTCCGTTCTATTTATTGTGTCCATTTATTACTTAGTTTTCCTTTACGACTTTATATAGATACATACATACAAGTATATATACTGACAACGGGCGAGAGGACTACTATAGGTAAGCGTTAAGGGGGAAAGAGAGAATCGAGTTTGAAATACATTTTAATCGATAATCAATTTAGCACCGTCCTTCGTTGTGTTAATAGTTTACGATTAATTGAATTTCTCGTCGGCCTCGGGTCGAGTGCTCTCCATTCCGCCCCCAAACGTACGTCCATGGATTCGCAGATATGTGTTTTGTATTCATGCAGTCGGAGATGAGTATGGGCGGGAAGTATTAATAATCGGTGAGAGGAACATGCTAATACAGAGGTCAAAATCGTTGATATCATCCTCATGAAGATATATATATATATATATTTATTCAACCGACGTAACCAGGCCCGCTATATTCATGCTACCAAGTCAATCCCAGTGTATAACACACGAGTTGTCATTCAATCGACGCTTTTAAACCCAGCGATTCTACCGTCTTTCGAGTCCCAGTGTGTAAAAAAGCAACATTTATCAGACCTTGTCATTCCCGACAGCATTGCCAAGTATACTACATAAACAACGTAATTTGATAGTCCCGCTCGTGCTATGAAATTCAGCTTAAATTTATTTAAGATGTTTTAAGAGTAAGGGAAAAGTAAGATTTTAAAATACAATATTTTAAAATAAATTGTGTTAAAGGTAATTTAGATATTTGCCGTTATTTTTGGTTGTTTCACTTTCTTTAGATATCTATATTCTTTTAAATATATCAAACAAAAGGTAAAGAAATGTGTTTTTTCGAGTATTCTAATACAGCGTTAGTAAAAAGTCCCGGAACGGTCGAATAACTTTGTTATTTGAAAATTATGATTTCTGAAATTTGGTATGGGGGTATAGTTAATATAAATGCATTTTATGCAATACAGTTAATATTTTTTTCACTTCCGGTTTAATCGGCAATACGTCCAACTTTTTTTTTTAAATGGAACGCCCAGATTTTTTTAACACTTTTGAATGCAAAATAAAAAACTACGTTCAGGGAGTATTAAGATGTTTATTTTTATTCACAAGAAAACAGTTAAAAAATTAAAAAAGTGTCCTAATACAGAAAAATCAAGGTACCTTTGAAAAAAGTTGTTGTTTAGTGTTTGCATTCTTTTTGCCGTCACATTTGACAATTTTAAAAGCGTTTTAACTTTTGCATCGCTATAAATTTACTTATTTTTGACATTGACATATTTGAAAATGGCAGTAAAACTTACTGAATCAGAACGAATTGAGATATTAATGATGCGTGGGTACGGTGATCGTCAACGTTCTTTTGAAGAAGTTCGTATTTTGTTTAATACTGTTTATCCGGATCGTCACATTAGTAAAAGTACGGTATGCCGAACAATTCAAAAGTTTGAAGTCTTTCGTCAGGTGAAGGATTTACCTAGAAGGGGACGTCCATTAACAGCAACAGACGAAGAAACTAGTTTGAATGTGTTACTTACAGTGGAAGAAAATCATCACGTGTCCACAACAGAATTAGGTCAAATTCATGAGATCTCTCAAAAATCTGCTCATAATATTCTTAAATCAGCAAGAATGAAAGCCTATAAAATGTATCCCGTCCATGAGTTAACTGAAGATGATCCAGATCGTAGACTACAATTTTGCGAAACAATGACGGAATTGATCGAGCAGCAGCCTAATGTTTTAGATCACATGATTTTTTCAGATGAGGCAACGTTTTGTCTCAACGGCACTGTGAACAGACATAATTGTCGCTATTGGTCAAAAGAAAATCCGCATTGGATTGAAGAAGTCCATACACAGCGTCCTCAAAAGGTGAATGTCTGGGCTGGTCTTGTTGGAAACAACATCATAGGACCATTTTTTATAAGAGGAAATTTAACTGGCAACGTCTACTTAAATTTATTGCGAAATGAGGTTGTTCCAGCACTTGCGGCCCTCTTTCCAAATGCAAACATAGGTGATCACCCTAATGCACATTTTTGGTTTCAACTAGATGGAGCTCCCCCCCATTTTGCCCATAATGTCCGCGATTATTTGAATGAAATTCTTCCAGGACGTTGGATCGGACGTAGAGGAGCAATCGAATGGCCAGCACGTTCGCCAGATCTCTCGCCATTAGATTTTTTCTTTTGGGGTCACTTGAAATGTCAAGTGTACAAAAATCGTCCCCATAATCTTGAACAATTGGAAGAGAGAATAGTTCAAGAAGCCAATCGCATCACTCCAGAACAAATACAAAATTCAATAAGAAATTTTACTGACCGTTTACATTTTTGTCAAATTGTAAATGGAGAGCATTTTGAACAATTATTGTAATCGCAACCTGAATAGACAGGTATCTTGATTTTTCTGTATTAGGACACTTTTTCAATTTTTTAACTGTTTTCTTGTGAATAAAAATAAACATCTTAATACTTCCTGAACGTAGTTTTTTATTTTGTATTCAAAAGTGTTAAAAAACCTGGGCGTTCCATTTAAAAAAAAAAAAAAGTTGGACGTGTTGCCGATTAAACCGGAAGTGAAAAAAATATTAACTGTATTGCATAAAATGCATTTATATTAACTATACCCCCATACCAAAAAATCATGTGATCTAAAACATTAGGCTGCTGCTCGATCAATTCCGTCATTGTTTCGCAAAATTGTAGTCTACGATCTGGATCATCTTCAGTTAACTCATGGACGGGATACATTTTATAGGCTTTCATTCTTGCTGATTTAAGAATATTATGAGCAGATTTTTGAGAGATCTCATGAATTTGACCTAATTCTGTTGTGGACACGTGATGATTTTCTTCCACTGTAAGTAACACATTCAAACTAGTTTCTTCATCTGTTGCTGTTAGTGGACGTCCCCTTCTAGGTAAATCCTTCACCTGACGAAAGACTTCAAACTTTTGAATTGTTCGGCATACCGTACTTTTACTAATGTGACGATCCGGATAAACAGTATTAAACAAAATACGAACCTCTTCAAAAGAACGTTGACGATCACCGTACCCACGCATCATTAATATCTCAATTCGTTGTGATTCAGTAAGTTTTACTGCCATTTTCAAATGTGTCAATGTCAAAAATAAGTAAATTTATAGCGATGCAAAAGTTAAAACGCTTTTAAAATTGTCAAATGTGACGGCAAAAAGAATGCAAACACTAAACAACAACTTTTTTCAAAGGTACCTTGATTTTTCTGTATTAGGACACTTTTTTAATTTTTAACTGTTTTCTTGTGAATAAAAATAAACATCTTAATACTTCCTGAACGTAGTTTTTTATTTTGCATTCAAAAGTGTTAAAAAAATCTGGGCGTTCCATTTAAAAAAAAAAGTTGGACGTATTGCCGATTAAACCGGAAGTGAAAAAAATATTAACTGTATTGCATAAAATGCATTTATATTAACTATACCCCCATACCAAATTTCAGAAATCATAATTTTCAAATAACAAAGTTATTCGACCGTTCCGGGACTTTTTACTAACCCTGTATATTCTTCAATTCTATTACTTTTATTATTTCAATATATTAGTTTATTTGGCTGAGATTAGAAGAGTCGCAATTCTAAATTAATATTCTTCAAATTATCTTGGAATTATTTACTGCAGACTACTTTAAGACCAACTATAGTAATTGTAAACAGAGATATATTATTCGAAAAATATACCTGTAACTAATTATACTTAAATAATCCGTCAGAGATCAAATTAATTGTGCCATCTGAATGGGACACAATCTCTTCCACTTACACCATGTAACCGATACCCATGTAATTATACGTAAATAAAGTATTATATTAGTAGACGAAAATGATTTATTTGATAAAATAACAAGCAATACAAAACAACTTATGTCAGCGATAGTTGTTGTTGCTTTGTATATATAATAAAATTCTTATTTATTAGTTGAGAAAGAAGAAACAAGTCCGGGTCTCTTTAATAACTTTGGTAGAACAGCTGATTTATCAAAACTAAGAGATTTGCTTGCTTTCTGTTTTCATTTTATATAATCAATTTTAGGGATTTGTAAAAGCATTTATTCAAATATTTAATTAATTAACTCCCATTACAACAATAGCTTGTATGCTAATGATTACGTATTTAAAAAATCATACTTTTGAAAAGAAGCAACTTTGAACAAATCTGAAATTACGTTATAATATTAAGTCGATGATTGAAATCCGTCAAATTCACTAGCTGAATAAAAAAAATGAGGTGTGGCCACCACACGACTTTCTTATACGTATGAGCGTTTCAAACTATACAATCTCAAGAATTTTTTTATACAAAACTTATTCAAAATCCTATTCTAAGTACTTTTATTCTCTTAATAAATTGCTATAGAATGCATACTTCGCAAGATATTCGGAAAAAAAGTGCTACTCGCTAAGAGTAAAAGTGCTACTTCCGGTCCGAATTTTGAAATTTCATGTATACAAAAAATATTGCAAATATAACTCTAAATACTTTTGTACTCTTTAATAAATATATATAGAATGCATAATTTATGGCATATTTGCCAAAAATCGCTATTCGGTAAGAGTAAAAGTGTTACTTCCGGTCCGAATTTTGAAATCTTTTTTATACAAAAGATATTGAAAACTACACGTAACGAACCTGTCTAAAAAGCTTGACTTGCGAAATATTCGCAAAAAACCGATTTTCGATAAGAGTAAAAGACCTACTTCCGGTAGGAATTTCGAAAAACTTTTTAAATAAAATTGTTCTCAATTTTAATTTTAAGTACATATGAATTCTTTATAAATTTGTATAAACTTAGTATTTGACGAAATATTGGCAAAATTCGATTTTTTCACTGAAGTAAACTGCTACTTCCGGTCTACCGATTTTACTGAAAAACTAATCAGATCTCAAGAGGGAGATTATACACGTAAATACCAAATTTGGAATTGATATCTCCAGCGGTTTGACCGCTATCGTGGTCACACACAGACAGACAGACAGACAGACAGACACACACACACAGACACAGACATTTTTTAAAAAGCACTTTTTTGGTATCAGGGGACCTCCACTAATGATTTTCTTGTATACCTACCATTTTCTAACCATTAATACAATAGTCGAGATATTTGCTGTGACATAAAATCTAACACTGTTTTATATAAAATATGATTTTAAGTGATAGGTAAACATAATATAATATAAATAAGTAGATTGCTCTACATCATTAATTCATTCGAAATATAGTTAAGGATAGTATTTCAAAGAATCTAGAAGCAAATGTCTCAAAATAATATTTTGCGTTACTCGACCAATTGAAGAGTATTAAAAGAAAGGCAATGTGTTAGTTCTACAAGTATTATTCCTAGAAGTGTTTCGCTTATCGTCATTTACGTAGCTGCCAAGTTTAGGGCTTGGGAACGTCGGTATAATATGGTGGGCTTGACAACGTAAGAGTAAAAGTTTTTACACAAATACGCCTGGCCCTCTCCCAGAAAATCCCTGAACTAAACTTGTATATAAGTTGATATTATACCGCGTTAGCGGACCCAAAAAATTTTTTTTGAAATATCAATTTTTATCATAAGCATTGAATAATAGACCGAAATAACACAAGAAACGTTGTCAGTCCCGAAACCGGGACTGACAACGTCTTTGCGGGCCTGACAACGATTACTGTATGTAGCAGATCGGGTCTGTGTAGACGGTTAAATAAATATATATATATATGTACATATATATATATGTATATATATATATATATAGTATTGATATAAATCTCTGACACTAATTAATAGAAAAACTTCTTACTATTCAAGGCAGAAGTACGGGTAGAGGTAAATTGAATAAAAATACACTTCTACGTAATGTGACGTTTCGACTGAATATCTCAGTCTTCATCAGACCTGTTTATTAAAATAACACAAAAAAAAAATAATTTTAGGAGAAAACCCAAGCTAATTAAGTACAAAACATATGCATTGAGAGGATTTTGGCCGAGGTTGAATGCATTCTCTTAGAGGTGGCGGACTTATCGGATAAAGATATATAGAGCGAATATCGCATACTATATTACTAATTATATGAACAAACCCGTGTAGAACGGCCCTCTTTGTCAGACTTCTGGGTTATGCCGTTTGAGTTTTCTAAAAAATTATTCGTACATGTACATGCATAGTTTATCTATCTACGATTTTGGTCGCCTATCTCTGTCGTTATATACATTTCTTATATGTGGTTCTTTATTTTCTTCAAGGTTGTTGTTTTATACATTACGACAATTTTCCTTTTATTTATATATTTTTTTAAGCTTAAAATTTTGCAAACATGAATCATACAGGGTGTGTTGGTTTAAATTTGTCTAGTTATTGAATTACAGGGAAGTACATTTTGAACAATCCATCTATTTCACTTCTATCGTTAATTGAATTGTTATTCCTCACTATCTGTATCATCTCCAAAAAGCCTCTTGCTTTAGTATTGTTTTCCTTTATTAAAATTTTGGTATTGTTGAAATTAAACGTGTGTTTGGAATTAGTTTGATGTTTCTTAAGTGCAGTATTATTTTTTGCATATTTATGTCCTTTTATTCTTTCTTCCAAAAGTTGCTTTGTTTGTCCTATATATACTTTATTACAATCGGCAAATGGTACACTATACACAACGTGTGATTGTTTCATTGTTGGTATTTCATCTTTTAATCTAGTATCTAGATAGTTATATTATTTTTGTTTTGGTAAGCTAATTTGAAGTTGTACGGTTTAATGATGTTGTTAATTTTTTCTGATAGACTTGTAATGTGGGGTATTGGAATGTATTGATTTTTTTTGCCCTTTGACTGTTGTATATTTTATGTAATCGTTGTTTAATAATTTTTATTACTAATTGTGGAGGGTAGTTGTTATTGCTTAGTATGTGTTTAATTCTATTTACAACTATTGGTCTATATTCTGGACTAGTTAGATTAATAGTTCTGTCCGTTAGAGCTATGACCACATTTTTTGTGTATGCAATGGGTTGATTTGACAAGAAATTTAGATATCTTTCCCATGATGTGGGTTTTTCATAAGTACCATTTCATTAAAATTCTATTTTTTTTTGTTTAATTAAGGTTAAGCCTAAAAAATTTATTGATTCATTTTCCTCTACTTCTAATGGAAATTTAAATTTTTATGAAATTTGTTGAATTTATTTCTTATGTATTGTATGTTGTGTGCCGGTACCATTGCTACGCAATCGTCAACATTTCTTTTGAACAAAGATGGCTGGAAATCTAATTCTTTCATTACTTCTTCCTCCACATATTCCAACACCAATTGGGCAACTACGCTCGATCGGATAAAGCAAATAAAAACAGTCTTAATGAACAAAGAAGATTATGAAATTAAAATGAAAAACGTACTAGCATTTATACTCAGCACATGAGTCCACGAAGCCTCTGAGTTTCTCAAGAGCTTCCTAGAGAAGTCCGCGATACAACTCACGAAATCGTCGACCAACCAACTTATACTTGTTAAACAAAAATATTAATAATAGAAAATGCTCGGCTAAAGAAGACACAAGTCAAAGCAATGACTGAAGTATCTGATACAACCCTTTTCTAAAGTTCTTCATGATCATGTAGCCATGACTAACGGCAGCGCAAAATGGGTGCAATGAAAAAATAAAGAACGCAGTTTCGGCGTATTTTCCAGATAAACCATTTTTATGAAGGCATACACAAGCTAAAGGTCAGAAAAATGTATTAGAGTTATAGGTAAATATATTGAAAAAGAAAATAATTGTGTATTATTATTTTTTCCCCTATTTCACGAACTTAAAGAAGTAGTATGTTGTGGTGATGAAATACATAGACTAAGACAAAATATTAGAAGAGAATATTTTAGTATATTTTAGTCAGGAAGAAAAATACTGCCTAACCGGAAATATTATGCAGGAAAGAAAGGAAAAAAATGAGGTGTGGCCACCACACGACTTTCTTATACGTATGAGCGTTTCAAACTATACAATTTTAAGAATTTTTTTATACAAAAATTATTCAAAATCCTATTCTAAGTACTTTCATTCTTTTAATAAATCGCTATAGAATGCATACTTTGCAAGATATTCGACAAAAAAGTGCTACTCGCTAAGAGTAAAAGTGCTACTTCCGATCCGAATTTTGAAATTTTAGATACACAAAAAATATTACAAATCCAGTTCTAAATACTTTTGTACTCTTGATAAATATATATAGAATGCATAACTTACGACATATTTGCAAGAAATCGCTATTCGATAAGAGTAAAAGTGGTACTTCCGGTCTGAATTTTGAAAAACTTTATAAATAAAATTATTCTCAATTTAAATTTTAGTTATATATGAATTCTTTATAAATTTGTTTAAACTTAGTAGTTGACGAACTATTGGCAAAATTCGATTTTTTCACTGAAGTAAACTGCTACTTCCGGTCTACCGATGTTACTGAAAAACTAATCAGATCTCAAGAGGGAGATTATAGACGTAAATACAAAATTTGGAATTGATATCTCCAGCGGTTTGACCGATCTCTTGGTCACAGACAGACAGACAGACAGACAGACAGACAAACACACAGACTTTTTTAAAAACCACTTTTTCAGTATCTGGGAACCTCAAAACGTGGACATCTGCAAAAATCTCGAGGTCGAAAATTTTCATCATCACAATAATAAAAAGAGAAATAACAAAATCTGTTCATATTTCATACACCTTTAATAGTTATTTACGAACCAAGTGCGGGAAGACTATTTTCCCGCATAAGCGCACATTGTAAGCACGAGCGACCGCAGGAAGCGAGTGCTTTTAATTGCGCGAATGCGTGGAAGATGTCTTCACGCAAGTGGTTTGTACAATATTTTTTGTACGAACATTAAATTAAAAAAATATTATTGATTAATGTCATTGGTGTCAAACCTAACCTAAGATAGATTACCTAATTAATTTAAGCATTTAATGTACGTAACTATTACTCACCTTTCCCTGAAATTAAGTTATTATATTCTTACACATGGCAAACATGAGGTATTTATTCTTATATTTATAAATTTATAGTACATTTATTGCGTTTTTTGGTTTAAATAGAAACAATTCCGAACTGCCAATATGAATGTCGATGTGGTACAAATAGATGGCGCCACCATTTTTTTTTCGAAGAATTTTTAATTATTTCTCCTATTTCCCAAACTTTTAGTGAAGAATAGTGGAGGGAAGTAGTATTTTATAGACTAAATTTTATTACTACCAAGTTAGATTTTTTTTTAAATGTCCCCTTTGGGACATTTAAAAAAAAATGTGTTTCAATTTTTACAGTCGCCTCAACCGGGAAAACGTACTTCCCAGTCGAGCTACACATGCGCCAAATGTGACTTTACAGGCGGTGAGTACAAAAAGTGCTTTTATCATTTACTGTTACAATTATTTTGCTGTATTTTATCTCTTAATTGAGAATTTTAGTCTTATCGATTGAATACTTAAATTATCTTGGTTAAATAGATCATCCTTATGACTCCTTCTGCCATCTGGGGGAGAATTTCATAAGAGTCCTACCGCCGTACGTTTTACATTATCTCATGTGTGTAATGTATATGTGTTGACGGGTAGATGGCGCACTTGTTTTATTTAGTGGTTTCGGCAGTTTTAATTAGTTTCTAATTAGTTTTGGGAGTTTCTTTTGGGTCAGAGTTATGTGACAATTTATTGATAATTATTTTCCACTTTTGTATTGTCATTTGAATCTACATTTATGTCGTATGTTAAAATATCAGGTTAGGTCGTTCTGTTATTGGTTCACATGTTCGTTTTACGCTTGAGGTCGGTGATTGACAAGTTAGAACCTTTCTCTTATGATCTTCGACTGTCTTGGAAGAAGCACTTAAAACATCACAAGAGCAGATGCATTTTCTTTAGTCACTACTTGAGGAATTAGTAGAATGTTAGAATTTTATCGTATGTAATCGCTAGCACAAGGCGGATGTTATGGTATTTCTCAAGTGTTAATGTGAATATGGCGTTATGGTTGTAATCTTGCTGAGGATATTGTTTTGTCGTGGCTTAAGAATTGTTTAAATGCTGTAAGTATAATTTCACGTGTCTGACCGATCTTAATTGTGCTGTTTCTATATTCAATTATAGCTGCTGGTGCATGGCAAAAATCTCATCAGAGCACTTTTCGTTGGATAAAGTTTAAGAACCACGTGCCTGATGTATTTTATAATTCCAAGGTGATAGATTGTGTACCCTGCGGTGAAGACATAATTTAAGGTGCAGATAGATGTAATGCTGTAGCCTTCCTACACTGTTCTCCCGAAGATGTCGTTAACCGAGGGTATGTGGAGCAGTCTCCCTTTGTAACGAGTGTGATTTGTAGAAGGTATCGTGTATTGTAGCTGTGGATGTGGAATTTTAAAGGTACTGTGTCTGTGTTTGATTATCCGTTATTTGCCAATCAGTTTTGGTAATATCAAGTCAATTCCGAGTACTATCGAGCTGTTAATTGTAATTTTCTCGGCTTAACTAATCGTTCAAGTCATGGTAATTTCATTATTTAACTGCATAGTGGCCTGCGTGCCTTATAATTTGAATTTATTCAATTAAAGTAGTTTTATTAATAACAGTGACTCCAGTTGGGGGTTACTTTGTCAATTTTGGAGACGTTACGTAGCCTTTTTTTTTGGATTTAGAATTTTGAACAAATTTTGGATGTGTATTGGCGCTGCAGCCTCACATCTGTATGGTGTAAATCTAATGCTTGTTATTTAATATAATTAGTCACCTTTCAAAGTTATTATTGTGAAATCTTGTAAGGAATTATTGAATTTAATGTTGATCACGTACTCTTATGTAAAGCACAGTTAACTAGCGCTAATATTTTTAGTATTAGATACCTTATAACCTAGAGTCTGAACTCTTCTGTCGAACAGATTGTCGGTTGCCTCTGTTATACAGAGTGTTTCATTTGGAGTGTTGTTGTGTTGCAATTTACGGTCAAACTGTTCGGCTTTGGAAAGACTTTCGGCAAGTTGCCTTATAATTATATGCTTTTGTAAGAATAATGTCAGGTAATTAATTCAACTTTAAGGTTGTCTCATGTGTTTTTCATTTTGAATTTCTTTGATTTTGTAATTGTATGTCATTGGTAATTTGATGTTGTGGATCACCTTGGGTGGCCATTTAAGACTTTTATTCATTCCTTCAGAAATTTAAATACTTGCAACTGGGTTGCGCTTATGTAATTCATATTTCAATGTTTTTTTTTTGCTTCCTTTTAAATATATTATTGAACTCAACTTATAACGAGCTACTAACAACGATTGACTCAGGATATTAGTTAGCAATAGCTGTTTTGTTCTGATTATTTGATTTTGAAACATTTTGGGTGTTTAAATTTAGAATAAACCTGTTGTTGAATTCTGAATGTTTGTTTCTCATTTGGTTACCTAAGTGCTTTTAATTGATCATTCTCTTGGGTCAATTCACTTTGGGATAGAGATTAATTTTCAAAGAGATGGCGCCGGGTACTCCATCCACCTCTGTCTCGACAGAACCTATGCCCACACACGAATGAGCTAGCGGCATAATCTCTGTCTTTGATTTTCATCGCACTTCGGAAGCGAAAAGGTAAGGTGTCTGAAGGTGGTCACACAGTTTCCGAAACGTAATTTTAAGTTTTATTTGTGGATTAATGCTAAAGTTGATTCAGTTTATTTCGACATATCAAAATTACCGCCGGATGGAATTATAGTATGCGTATGCGCCATATTTAACTGCGCCTCTGGCCTGTTTGGTGTTAGGGCTAGATCTCCCGTTCACAGGCCCGGGTGTAGCATTACTCTGCAATAAATTAAAGCCCTAATTAAAAATTCTTTTATATACGTCGATGAATTATTTATGGGAATATTTGAAAGGTCATAAAATTTCAATTACATGTTTAATATGAAAAAAGCAATATCCATTTTAAATGGTCGAAATTATATCATATATACTATAGGCGATAAACTTTGAGTCGCATTTATTATAATTTATTTTCCGATGGCAATTGAGTCAGAAACATAATGCTCAATGATTGTGATTTGTGGCAGCCGAATCGCAATATTAATTTTCGAATAAATACACTGATATCAAATTAAATGTATCGAAACACATAAAACATTTTTGTTATTAGAATTTATTCATTTCATTATAGTGCGTAATATGTGTATATTACTGGGAATATATTATTACATCATAAATGCCAGTGTGTTAAAATTAATACATCATATTGTTATTTATTTTCTTAGGGGAGAGATATTTAATTATTTATTTGGTTATTATAGTGGAACAAGATATAAATTATTTTTATATTTAAATAATGTAGTATGTCGTTTAAATTTATTGCTGTAATTATATTTTAACTATGGTAATATATACCGGGTGTCCAAGCGTAGCGGTAAACTCCATTATTGGTATCTAATAATGTAGATAGCAAATAATTTTTAATATAAAAATTATAGACAATGATAAGCTCTATAATTTAAAAATATTTTCATTTATACAGAGTGTTCGACAACGACGGAACAACAAAAATTTATGATTTTTAAATGGAATGCTATGTATTTTTTTACATTTTATGATAGCCCTTGAAGAGCTGATTAATCTGATATCAAATATGTATTTGCCGATTTTCAAGTGTTTCTAAAATATGGGCGACTTTTCGTTAAAAATTGAACAACATTTGAAAAGTTGCTATGCAATAACGATTAGTGATGAAATATCTATTTTGGGCTCAATAAGTAGAGATAGCTTTTCAGTACGTGAAATTAATATTTATTTCGACATATCTACGCATGTTCTTTAGAATTACATACAATTCGCTAAAGTTAAATATTCTAAAAAAAAAATATTGGAACAGTCTGTATGTTTATATGTTACTGTAAAGTACTTAAAATTAACTAATTAAAAGTATGTGAAACAAAATGCAAAAGCAAAACTCCCTTACTACAAAAAATATTTTTTGTGGTAAGGGATTTTTGCTTTTACATTTTATTTCAGATTTTTAGCCACAGTCTTCACCCATTATTGAATAAAAATACGTACTTTCTTCTACCTGTGGGCGATATTGTAAAAGTTATAGGAGTATATTATATATATCTGAATAAACTCGATTATGACTTAAAAATATGAGTTGCCATGAAAAGTTTGGAAGTTGATGAATTAATAATAATAATAAAAATAGTAATAATATTTATTCATTCAATTGACCATAAAAATGGTATAGAACAAGTCAACACAAATGTAAATATAAATATAAAAAGTCAAACAATACAAATATAATACAAGCATAAGCACTAACCAATGCAATACAATATAATTAGCCATAGTATAAAAAAAATGATTATTTGCTGGCACAAAGATATACAACTAAAAATATCCAAATATGCGACAGCCATCCACGAGTGCTTTTCAAATAATGTTAACAAGGTTTCAAGAAACTGGCAGTATTCCGTGTTACTGCTACCCTAGAAAACGCAGTTGCACAATAGGCTCTTTTGTTATGCGTTCAAGAATATCCTGATACAAGCGTGCGTAAACTTTCTAGAGTCCTTGATGTGAGAAAAAACTTTATTAAGAGAACCTTAAACAAGTTTAAAGTCTATCTGTATTACATCAAGATCTTCAGAGAAAAGTTTTTATGAATAGGATTGCCTTCTGTAATACGATGTTGCACAAAATAACTGACAATTACAGTGTTGTATCTAAGATTTTTGAAGTGAAAACTTTTATGAGCGCGTTGATGTATTGATTGTTGGGCACTGAACGAGACGGAGCCGTCACGCTCGGAATGTAACGCTCGTTCGGGTAAAGTCGGTTCGAGTCGAGTCGACTAAGGGAGCGAGAGAGATATAATTAACACGTCTCTGCCGGTCTCTGCTATACTCGCTCGGCAACCGTTTCACGCTCGGCTTTGTATTATAACACTAACCAGCAGTATTTAATTTCATTTAAATTGAAATTTAGAATAAATGCTGGAAATATTGTATTTTTATTTTCTGAAAAATTCTTGTCCGCGTGCAGATGCGATCCCGAGCCATAAGACCAGCGCGGGTACTTGTATGAGAATTATTATATCGTCTATTTGTATATATACATGCGTACGTATGAATTTTTAAAGTGAAAACTTGATCAGACCGAGCGAAATGTACTACAAATATATATTATTTAAATGTAATATAGAAGAAAATGGAAAATGGAAAATGTAAATGTAAATGAATATAGAACGAAAAAAAAGTTGTATTTCGTATTACAAACTTCGCCTTGATAAAGTTTTCACATCTGCCGTGTGGTCTTAAGAACGCCCATTTTTTTTTTGTGATGAAGATACATTTAAGAGTAATGATCTTATAAATAGCATTTCTACGCCACTGAGAATCCGCAATTTTTGTTTTACCGTAAATATAATGTTTCCATAATATTTTATATAGGTACTTCAAATAGTAAAAAATACGAGCATACTATAAAACCAAACATCTCTTAATTTGTTATGTGATGACTTAAACTTATAATTACTGTTATGCTTGAAAATAGTAGCATGTATTTTCTTCAAGATATTGCGAAAGTTAAAGAAGTTTTCGATAACATACATTTAAATACTTGTATTGACGATTTGCTTTTCAACTGAAGTTATAAATCTATATATGATTTCTCTAATTTTAAAGTAATTTAAAATTTAGTATGACGATAAACAGTTTTTTGTCACAGAGCGACTGCGATATTTGTAAAAAGAAAATATTAGAAGTAACTGTTTTCGATTAATTTTAGTTATGCTATGTGCAATTAAGTCATGGCAACTCATATTTTTTAATCGTAATCGGAGTTATTCAGATAATATCCTATAACTTTTGCAATATCGCCTACAGGCACTAGAAAGTATATATTTTTAATTGGTAAATTTTAAATACTTTTTAATGACATAAATATACATTTAATTTTTTTTAGAATCGTCCACGTTAGCGAATGGTATGTAATTCTAAAAAAACATGTGTAGATTTGTCGAAATAAACATTAATTTCACGTACTGAAAAGATATCTCTACTAATTGAGGCTATAATAAGTATTTCATCATCAGTCGTTATTTCATAGCAACTTCTCAAATGTTGTACAATTTTTAAGGAAAAATCGCTATATTTCAGAAACAGTTGAAAATCGACAAACACAAGTTGACGTCAGTTTAATCAGATCTTCAAGGGGTATCACAAAATCTAAAAAAATACATAGCATTCCAATTCAAAAAAAAAACATAAGTTTGTGTTGGTTCGTCGTTGTGGAAAACTCTGTATAAATGAAAACATTTTTAAATTGTAGAACTTATGATTATCTACAATTTTTGTATTAAAAAGTATTCGCTTTCTACATTAATAGATACCAATAATGGACTTTACCGCTACGCTGGGACACCCGGTATATATTTAACAATTCTTAAGTTTTTTAACGATTTGAGTAATGTTTTTATGTAATTCCACATAATATAAATACAGGTATCTGCTTTAAACGTTCTTATATATAACATAGTTTGCTTTCTTTGTAATTTTGGCTACTCTAGAAGAATAAAAATAAAACAAACTCATCTCTTAAACATTCTATATGGTACTTTCTTCGAAAACGTCTAATAGATTTTTTTCTTTAGAATTCAACAATTTCTTTTATAAGTGAAATTATTGTTAGAATAAATTGTACGTTCACCAATTCATAATAAATTATAACCTGCGAGATTTATATATTCTTAATTTCGCCTACCATATATGAGGAGCATACTTTCTATATGCATTCAGTACATAATTTGAAATTTTTGGACAAACTTGGCGTATGAAACTTTAAATGGCAGGCTACAATCTTAGGTGAGAAAAGACATTGTAAATACACGTTATCCCATGTAACATATATTAGGAAGAAAAACGCTTGGGCACTATATGTGCAGTATGTCCAACGTTGAAAAAGAAACTAACAGCATTGTGTCCTTTGAATGTGGACTAACTGAGAAAAAGCTATTAGGTTATTAATTTTCTTGTAGCATAATCTTAACAATATTTTATATTATTTTATTAAAGTACTTAGATCATTATCCTATTTTGGAACATTTTAAATTTACTTGCAAATGCAAACGTATAGATTTTCGCTGTAATGACTTATCCCAAGACGATATAAAACTAATTCGAAGAAATTTCTTTATAATTAAGAATAAAAATGGACAGCACAATAAACTTTCAAATTTTGCGGTTGTGCCAATTAGAAGTAGAAATTGAAAATCTGAAGAAAAATCCTTACTTATCCCAAGACAATATAAAACTAATTCGAAGAAATTTCTTTATAATTAAGAATAAAAATGGACATCACAATAAACTTTCAAATTTTGCGGTTGTGTCAATTAGAAGTAGAAATTGAAAATCTGAAGAAAAATTCCATGCTTTCACTATAAAATCTCGTGTAAGTTTTCTTATCTTTATTCCTGCAGGCAGCTATTAATTATTTAGTTTACAGGTTTGGAATCACAAAGAGAAAATCAACATTTGCCAAAAAATTGTTCTTAACAATTTTTAGTGTTAGCCAGAGGCACCCAGATATTTCATTCTGGAAGTGGCATAGCAGAGGCTCGTGGAGAAAACAAAGGCTCTTCTAAGAATCTCGGCAAACTTCAAAATGTGAAAAAATTTATGGCAATTCTAAAGTTATGATGGTCTGATATATTATTCGGCACTCTTTACAACTTTATTTGAATCCTTACGTCCATGATTACATGGTTCAAAAACTATCCTTTTCATTTATATTCTGAAGTTTTTATCTGTTTTGGCTATGTTTATGTTAAAATCGTTCATTATAATATGTTTGTGCTTTATATTGATTATATAATTTTTTAGAACGTTTTCTACTTTTTTTGAAAACTACTTGGAGAAGTTTGTGTATTAATGTTATTATTATATTTCGTTTTTTAGTAGTATTTCAACATTCTTTATTGTTTTGCTCATCAGTATTTTGCTTTATGTATATACATGCTTCCTCTGTGGTTCTAGAATTAAAAATTTCTTTACACCACTTCTTGATTTTGTATATACAAAGAACACATTATGGTTCTATTAATGTTTTGTTGCTCTTGCTTTATTGTTTCTGTTGTTGTGTTTAGGTCTTTATCGGTTCTTATTCGTACTTTGTTACTGTTCTCTGTTTTCTCGAGTATATATTACCTTCCTCTCTTCAGGCATACGTATTTAACTTTATTTTCCTTTTTCAACTTTCTGGCATGAAAAAATAAGATATTATTCTTTGTTGTTAGTTCCTCACTACGTATATGTTAAGTTTCCTTTTGGTATTATGATGATGCCATAATGTGATGTTTTATTGCTTGAGGTACGGCGATCTTGGCTTCATGCAATTTAATTTCGACAATTATTAGGCTTGTTTATCCTCATTTTTTCTGTAACATTTCGCTATGTATTCTGTCATATCTTCGCCCAATTTTCTCGTTATTTTCTCCTCTATTTCCTTCGCATTTTTTTTCATTTTGTTTTTGTATTCCATTTATTTTAGGTTGTTCTTTATCTTTCTCTTTCTATGCGATCCAATATTCTATCCAGCTTATTTATGTTGTCTTTTAGTGTGTTACTTTCGACCAGCAGCTTTTTTATTTTACTATTTTCCAGTTGGATCTTTTTTTTTGTATTTGTCCCATGCCTGTTTTGTTTTTTCTCTAATTTGAAGTAAAGTCTCAAGTGATCACATCAGTCATGTGTAAACAATCAAATATAACAACGGAACTTCCGAAGACTTTAATAGTGGGATTTTGTTAGTGCTTTACACAATGACGGAATTAATGGCTCGATGCTTGTGCAGAAGTTGGTCCTACATTGAAGATGAATAAGTATATTTTAATATTATATTGAAATGAAATTAAAGTAATAACATTTTGAATGCCCCACATATTTGCTTCCAATTAACTATTTAATTTCATGACTGTATTCTTATAGAAAAGAGACTAGACTGTATGCTTCTCTATTGTTTAAAAAATATTTTACCTAAACGTATTACTTCAATAGAAACAAACGCACAAGTAATTAACAGTAGATACTTTTACTAATAATAACATATAAAAACACATTTTCCTTTACATAATAACTATAAGTTTATCAGCCGCTTCTAATTTTGATTTCGTATAATATAAGTTATTAAAAAATAACTGAATAAAAAAATCTGTAGAATATATGAATGTATGTACCTATATGAATTTGATAAACCTTATTTACGGTAACGCATTTAAGAATATCAGTTAAGAACATAATACTTACAAATAGAAGATTAGAAAAGCCGTTAATGGTAGAATATGCTTACCTGAAACAAAAAAAAATGCATGTAAATATTGCTCAATTTTTGAAATATAATTAGAAAATTTAAATGCCAGTAAAACACGAATGAAATAGTTAAATATAGTACATTAATAACACCGAATATAAGTAGATAGACGTACTTTGCTATATAATTTCTTTGTTTTTTTTTTGTCGAGACCCGCTCACACGTCTCAATTTTAAAGAAGCTACCAAGAATATAGAAGTAATCTAAGATAATTATTGTATGTGTAATTTGTTCCAACGAAAAAATGTTTTTGATAAAATAATCTCAACTTAATGTTGATGTACACTTAAGTCAGAGTGATGCAAACAATCATACGCCCTCAGCAGCCGAAAGAAGTAGGACAGCTGTTACCTTCAAACCGACAGATTTCTATTCAAGCTGTCCAGCTGGGGATTCATACTTACTACGTATAGTAATATATGTCGTAATTTGCAGAAAATTAACAAAGTGAGTATTATTAGCAATTATAGCATTATAAAACTTTGAAATTCGAAAGCAAGATGTACCTTGCAATTTTCCATACATTTTTGCGAATTTAGCTGGTAATAAATTGTTCGTGGCTACTAAGGTTTCTTTCATAATTTCTGGTGGAGTCAAATTTTACATTTCACTGTCATTATCCCTCATTTGTGTTTTTCAAAAAACACAAATTTTAACCACTTACTATACCTTGTCTCAGAATAAGAAGGAGTGATTCAAATATGGCGCCAAAATGGCGTATATTTTTAAAGTATTTCATTGGTTCTTGCGTAGGCAAGTTTAACATGGGAAAATAAGTTTGACAAAACGTCATTTTATGTTTACAGCCAAACCATAACCTAGTCTTTTACATTTTTACTTTGGTTTATTATACTTTATTGTGTTATTAAATAAAATCCGTACTTTTATGTACAACATGAGCATGCGTTGATCCGACGGCTTAACACCTAAGGAACAAGTGATCATGCATTTGAAACTTTGAATTTGATGAATCTGTCAAAAATACTGTACATCAGTGCAAAAATCAAACATTCAACAATTAATATCGTCCCAGAAATAACTATATGAGTTCATACCATAAATGAACTGGACAATTCACACATATTCTAGAATTAACTCATTAATTTCAAGTAAGTGTTAATTAAATACTAATTATATTACCACATGTTCATATACTTGTTATGTTTCAGATATTTCAAACGTAAAGAAACCTGTACTAATAGAAAAAGGTGAAAATATCTGGTGGAGAATATGGGAAAAAGTTTGGATTGCCACAAGTATAATTAGTGCACGCAATTAGTGCACAAGTTTTGTTTAAAACCTGTAGGATTAAATAACCATACCGATAAAGATAGGCAATTAAGATTATTTCATATAGGATCTGAATTGATACATAAGATGAAATTGCTTCAAAAAAATCCCCTTTCAGAATATCACTTATATGAGAACTTTTATCAGAAGCAATTACAAATGTTACAATAAGTATTTGGAAAAATTGTGCCGACCATGTAAATTTTTAATCTTTTTAACATGATGTGAACACTAAATTATTGCTATTTTATATATATAATAATATAATATATAGTAGAAATAAATATTTGTTATACTTTATATATTTTCAAAATAAATAAATTTTAATAGGGATTAATAATTAGTAATGTGTAGGTATATGTAATTATCTTTGCAGTTCGTGTAAACAACTTCAGCCGATGTAAATTTTTCTATTTATTACTGTTGTATGTAAGATTCACATTTCCAAGACTAGTTGCTTGAATTTACCTCCTCAAGGTTTGTAGCAGTAATATGAATGATTTATCTGTATAAGTTCTTTATTGATATTTAAAATACAAACTAATAAGCAAAACCTTTTCTGCAAGTTCTTAAGGACATTTTGATAAACTAAGGTTTGATTAATTCTTGCTCTCTGATACAAATATTTAATAATAAATAGACTTGATTCACAATTTTCATGTTGATATAGCACATTCACTAAAATGTGTGCAGTAATTATATATTTATAACGGCAATCCTCCTCAAAACGCTCAGAACAAAGTCTATGCTTTCATTTGTAAATTGGGCCTATATCTTTATCCATAGATTTTTCTAATTTTTTTTTTAAAACTAGAATGAACAGATTTGAATATAGATGTATGCACCTACTTGTGTTTATAACTTTACTCTCCTGTTTCCAATTGCCGTGTACTCGTATTGCTGCTTCGACTGCTAGAATGAAAAGCGGCACATCCATCTATTTTAACGAAAGTAGTAAATGAAACACAAAACAGCTAAATCCTTAGTTAGAATTAATACAGTTCTTCTAACCTCAATTATCATGATGTCATACCAAATTGTCTACTAAATTTTAAGCTATGTGTTCCATGTTTTGGCGGGATATTTGAATCACTCCTTCTTATTATGAGACAGGGTTTAGTTAATTGCAGAGAACTGTCACATTTAATTAATTTTTATATCTGTCAGATGTGCAGTCGCCATATTGAATAGTGATTCAATATTGGAATGTCGCATTCCTATTGGATATAAACTTGTATCTTAATGAAAAATTTGTATTCCTATTGGACATAAACTTGTATCTTAAGGGCGAACTGCCGCCGTCAGTAAGATTCTTGACGAGAGTTGTAATTTTCTGTTTTGTGGAACAAATACAAAAAAAAAGTAATATATTCGTGTGTTTTAAGTTAAAAATATCTTACGATTGACTCATTATGAGAGGAACACTGAAAATTTAGGCTATGTGTATTCAGAAATAGGGCAAAACTTACGTTTGTAATTCAAGTTTTTCTCAATAAATATTTTGTAAATTAAGTTGAATGAAGGCTGTACGTTTATAGTAAGATTTATTGAAGGTACCTAAAGGACGTTTTTTTCCCTTTCTGGAAAAATAATATAGAAAACATATGGTAAACTTGAGTCACTTTCTAGACTCCATCTAAAAATATTTTAATAAGTTTTATAAAATTTAATTCTTTAGCCTCAAAAAAACCTTAAAATATTTGTTGGTTTTTGTTTAAATAAAATCGCTGCAAAAATAAGGGAGAAAAACTTGAATTTCTAACCTCTTGTTTTCGGTAGTCGGCAGTTCCCCCTTAATGAAAATCTCTATCTTAATGGACATCATTAAAGTACAGGTTCGGCATATCTAATAATACAATTAAAGTATGGGAGTAGAAAAAGTAATTTAATAACATATATCAAATAAAATAATAGCTAATGTGCAAATTAAATTATAATTCTACTAGAGCTGCTTCCGGTCGAAAAGTTTTTTCGCTCCCTTCAAATACTGCTGAATTAGTTTTTCAGCATCTTTTTCATATTTGTTGAGATTCCTATTTAAAAGTCTAAAATAATTTAGAAATATCATTATTTTGCTATATAAATTTAAACTAATTTGAGCTAAATTACTTATTAAAACTGCTGCAATTTTTAATAGTCCTTAAATTCAGGTATACCCTCAAACATATTAGATAAAGTGAAATATTTATTATTACAAGAGGAAGTACATGCATATGACCCACGTGAAACTAAAGTCTTTTTTTAAAATCTAAAAAATTTGAGTTTAATCGCGTTTGGAACCATTTGCAATCACTATGTCAATTTCGGTAGCGGACTGATAGTATTTTTTTTTTCCAATATGCTTCACAATTTAGATTTTCTATCCTTTCTTTCGTTAAATGTTGCGACAGTTGAATTCTTAGATAACTTTGAAAACAAAAATAAAACATTTTACGCAGTTAAAGTGTGTTTGAATAATAGATATTTAAGGCTAAAACAAAAAAACAAAAAATTAAACAAACCAAATATTTTTTTAAAAAAGTCTTCAAAGCAAATCGATCCATCTAAAAAAAGTTAACGCCAAAATGTACTGTTTCAAAAGACCTTTAAAATAACATATTACTCGATACCCCTTTACATTTAAGATTTTTAAAGGGGTAGCTCCCGGGGGCAGGGGGTTAAAGTGACTGAGTCAATTTTTACATCAAGAAATGTCCCCCTCGATAATACTTCTTACGTGTTTCAGGGAATTTTTCATAGACTTCCAGATTTCCAGAAATTTAGAGTGGGAAGTTTTGAAATGAATGTATGGACTTGTCAAATTATATTTAAAATTTTGTATCTAAATACGTACATGTGCTGAGTGCATGAATTTTCTTGGATTATCGAACAAATAAATTGCATGTAATGTAACGTGGAACCAATTAGTTATTATCAATATATAGAAATTTAATTTGAAAATCTATTTGATAAATATCCTATGCCCTGTGATTTATTAATATTGAACCATGAAAGTCAACCCAAGTAAATTGTTAGCGACGTAGTAGATTCTATTTATAGGCATGTTAACTAGGTGCTGGATTAGTTGGCCGACAAGTAACAGGACAGAGACCTTATATAATCTTGAGGACATTCAAAGTGGGATTGCAGATTCGCTGACATGAGAGACCGAGTTGGCTTTGTTCACTGCCACTTATGTCATTATCAAGGAGAGCATTGTTAACTTTGCTAACGTCGCACTGGAGTAAAGGGACTGCTCCTACGTGTGTTGAGGCAAATTGCTGTCGCGATCTTAATTGGGGACCTTAATGCGTACTCCACGGAATACGTGCAGATGGAAAAGGATGGGACAGATCTAGGAGAATGTTAGAAAAGAGGATCGCGAATCGAGTATGCGTTCGTCAGTGTAATTAAACCTGATATGGAAAGGATTTTGTGCAGTCGAAACTTATTTAAGTTGTTCGAAGTACGATAAAATTGTTTTCAAAGCAACAGCAGTTTCGGCATACACAAGAAAATGTGCAATAAAAAAGGTAAACGAAATGTTCAGCTAAGAATATAGAGCACGTTGTGTACATTCAATGGTCATAGTTTAAATACTTAGAAATACTGCCAAATAAGTAATACAGATAATTATAGCAATTATACTCGTAAAAATAACGAAAAATGAGGTGTAGGCACCACACGACTTTCTTATAATGTATGTGCGTTCCGAATTTTTTATATAAAAGTTGTTTCTTATTATTACTACTGTTACTTCCGGTCAGAAATTTGAAAGTGTTTTTATAGAAATATTTCTTAAATCCAACTCTTTTCTACACTTAATAAATCTGTATACAGTGCACAATTTGCCAGACATTTGCAAAAGAAAAACTGCTATTCGATAAGAATAAAAGTATTTATTTATATAAAAATTGTTCCTAATCGGGCTATAAATATTTAGGAGCTGATAAATATGTCTAGAACGCATAATTTGCGAGAATATGTCGAAGAATTTGTCAATAATACCCAATTCTTTTTATTAAATTTTCTTGTATTAACTTTTTGTTCAGGAGCTTATGTTATTTAATTTTATTATTAAATGTTAATAGCTGGGGTTCTCTTTTATTGATTTACAAACCACATAGCTACCATATAATTTATAAATTGTAGACTAATTTCAAACCAGACACCCAAATTCACGCGGTCAGTATCGTTTTAAAACGATATTGTGCAGAGAATAGTTCTACATGACCAGATTTAGGTGTTTAATATTAATAATAAATCTTCTTTCTTTATTTGACAGAGTCCGGCTGAAGCTGTACAACTCAAACTTACAGCTCTTAACTTACATGCACATTATTGTATATCAATAAATTGTAAATTATGCTATAACAAGAACTTTATGCACGGCATACAATGTGTCAATCTCAAGTGAAGGTTACGCGGCCTTACTTTTTAAGTTGACAAAAGTGAGTAGTTGGTAATATTGAGAAACATTTATGTATATAGGCACTGCGTATAGCCGTAACGATGTGCATATAATGTTATGGCTATAATATGACAGACATGTTATGTTTAATTTATATCAGTAAAGAGAATGAAAGAAAATAAAAATCAAATAAAATGTAATAGTAAAATAACAACAAATTAAAACAAAAAAAAAGCGATTGTACGTATTCAGAATAGATGCCTGTATATGTATATCTGTGTAACAGGAAAATACCCTAATCTAGGGATTTTTAAGATACCACCACACTTCACTTCAGATTGAGAAATAACGTTAACCACTAAAGGACACATTAATATTAATAAAAATATTTTTTCTACTCCCATACTTTAATTGTATTATTAGATATGCCGAACCTGTACTTTAATGATGTCCATTACGATACAGATTTTCATTATGATACAAGTTTATATCCAATGGGAATACAGATTTTTCATTACGATACAAGTTTATATCCAATACGAATGCGACATTTCAATATTCAAACAATATTCAATATGGCGACTACATATCTGACAGATATACAAATTAAATAAATGTGACAGTTCTTTGCAATTTACAAGTAAGTACTTAAAATTTGTGCTTTTTTGAAAATATAAACGGTAAAAATGAGGGATAATGACAGTGAAATGTAATAATTGACTCCACCAGAAATTATGGAACAAGCCTTAGTAGCCACGAACAATTTATTACCAGCCAAATTCACAAAAACGTACGGAAAATTTTAACCTCAATTTATGAAATGGATTGTTCAAAAAATATGTTTTATTATGGGGTCGTAGAAAAAATAGTGTATGCAACTCGCATTTAATGGCTATTAAGACACTCGTATTCATTACAATACTCGGCTTCGCCTCGTATTGTAATTCTTTTACTCGTGTCTTAATAGCTATCATTAAATGCTCGTTGCATAATATACTAATTTTGACATAATAATCATTATAATAGAAGTCATTCGAAAAATTACAGTAAGCAATATATGTACATAAAACATGTACATTCTAAAACATTTAAGCAAGCATGCATTCATTTAAAATTCAAATCTACATTTAATACAAAATTTAGAAAATTATGTACAGAATATAAATCACTATTGTTCATGTACTGCTGTTATTCAATTCAGGGAGTTTGTTGACGATTTTAACACCCAAAAAATCTGCAAATCTCTTCTTCGTCTACACTCTGTGGTATGGTATTGTTAGGGCATTATACATTCTGGTATTGTAGTCATTTGTGTCACCATTTCTCTCATGCAAAATATGTATGCACACGGAATAGTATTTTTTCCTGGTCTACAGGTCGGTTCCTGTTTTAGAATGCGCAGGGCGTTTACTGCTCGTTTTTGAAGGAGAAAAATCCGTTCAGCACCAGAAGCCATTCTCTAGACCTGTAAGCCATAGCAGCCATGCTATGGAAAATGCCAAAATAAGTCAATCTTGCAGCATGGTCAATCAAAACGTTTTTACAAGTAATTATTTTAATGCGACAGACAGTTTGTTTTCTAATTCAATCAGATGTGCGTCACAGTTCAACCAACTATCGAAGTGGATATCCAACACCCCCTCAAGTAATTATAATTTTCCTTTTTGTCTACATAAATCGCCGTTTAGTTTTAGTTTATTCGTTTTAAACCAATCTTCTGCTTCCGTTATTGTGCAATTTCGGCTTATAATAAACCGGAACCATTTAAATTATGAATAGCTGAAATATGTAATAAAATTTTTATATTAAAAATTTAAACTTTGTTATTTAACTCTTTTTTTTTAAAAAAATTACAAGTTCCGGGGTTATTATATTACTTTGGCTAGCTCAGATAGACTCTAATCAATAATATATATTTTAAATCGTTTATTCACAATGTCTGAAAACTATTCACCCTTCTTACACAAATGGGAAAGTTACGTTATTGATTTAAAAATTCGCGGGCTTGTTGCGTAGAAAGTATATAGGGTTTCTTGTATTCCCACAGGGGAAGGAGAAACCACGCTTCTCGTATTAGCGCGAAACGTTCAATTAGACCGGTGCTAGTGCGTTCTTTATGTGAATATAAATTGGTGTGTTATTAAATTGATTGTGAATCGTGTTAGAATTTAGATAAATAAGTGTTCAATCTCAGGGCGTTGATAGGATTTGGATTTATAGTGTCAAAAATTACCTTATTACTTCGAATTCAGCAGGGGTCCAACGAAGTTCTCGACAGCATCATAACCTGAAACTTTACATGCATCTCTCCAATGCAGATGACATATCTCTGTGTGTGTTTTAACTCACTAATCAGTGCTGAATAGACTATTTGATGGATATAAACAACTTTGTATGGGGTATAACAAATTCTTGATGTTGCATATCTAATTATATCTGTGACCATGAACGGTGTGATATCAGCATATAGGTAGATCTTATCGGCAGATAAATTGGACACAATTGGACAACGGTGGATGCCATCAACAGGGTCCAGGACATAACAGAGGATGCGAGAAGACGCCCTAATGCATTTATCAGCCCACCGTGTGGCGGCATAATGAAGGTCCTGGAGAGCAGAGGTATGTCGGCTTACCTTCGCAGGATTATTTCAAGCTACTTGGAGGACAGGAAGATACTGGTGGGAAGAAATGCACAAATGGAGATGCCATGCGATGTGCCACAAGGTTCGGTGCTGGGCGCAACGATCTGGAACTTGTACTATGACGAAGTACTTGGGCTGGACATGCCGGAGGACGTGAGCCCAATCGGCTACGCAGACGACCTAGCATTCGTAGTAAGGGGGAACGACGAAGAGGAGATCAAACAAAGTGCGGTATGGGCGGTGGAGAACCTCAGTCGATGGATGTGGAGGAGGAGTTTACAGTTGGCACCCGAAAAAAAGAGAGACTATTATGTTAGCCGGAAGGGCAACATTAAAATCTATATCCATCGTAGTGGAGGATACAGAAATCAGGAGTGGGAAGACACTGAAGTACATTGGTGTGATCTTCGGACACAATATGAATATGGTTGCCCGTGTGAAGGCGGCTGTGGAAAAGGCTGACGGAGCGGTGGAAGCCTGGGATGTCTGATGCCAAACATCGGCGGCCCGAACGAGTCCAAAAGAAGAGTGCTTGCAGAAGTCGCGCATTGCGCAATGGGCAATGATAGGAAGGGACAGGAAGATGATGGAGAGGGTTCAGAGGAGGTCTGCCACAAGGGTGGCGAGCGCATATAGGACCGTGGCTACGAAGGATATACAGGTCGTCGCAGGTTTCGTGCCGATACATCTGATGGTGCAGGGAAGAGGAAATGGCAGTGATGTAAGCACGAAGAAGAAAAGAGGAGAGCCTAGACAGGTTTCCCTTAGGAAGTGGCAAGAGGAATGGGACGAGGAATCCAAAACATCCCAGTGGACAAAGAAGTTCATCCCCACATCGTACCATGGTGACACGAAAGCACGGTAGTGTTGGATATTTTTTAAACCAAGCGCTGACAGGCCATGGATGTTTCGGTGTCTAACTGTATCGATTTAAGCTGGTCGAAAACGACAGTTGTGTATATTGGGGCGGGGTTGACATGCCAGAGCAAACGCTCATGGTGTGTGACAGATGGGTCGGAAAGAGGAAAGGGATGGAGCTGCTGGTGGGACAGACGCTCACCCCTGAGAACATGATCCCTGTCATGCTTCGGAATCAGAAAGGGTGGATTGCGGTGGCAAACATGGTTAATACAGTCATGAAACTCAAGGAGGAGAAAGAGCGACAACGCCAACTGCAATGAAGTGAGGGAATAGCCAGGGGTGTCAAGGTGAAGCATGCCGTCAAGGCGATCCCATCTGGTCGCTGGTACGAGGAGGGGTTTTAGTGAGTAAAAGTCTCACACTCCCCGAGAGAAGCGGATCTCGGGGGCCCATGAAGCTGTCCTCTCGTCCCGAAAAAAAAAGAAGACACCAGCTTATTTATATAAATAACAAGCAAAAGGACCCCAAGTAAAGTTCCTTGTGGAACAGCTTTTTCCACAGTCTTATTGATAGGTATATTGTCATTTATAACAACATACTGTTGTCTATTAGTTAAATACAATGTCATCAAGTTGTATACGTACTTATATCATAATAGTTCAGTTTTTGCATTAGCAGCTTGTGATCGACTGTTGCCTGATCAAATAACAACAAGTTAGTTAGGTATATTCTTGCTCAGATAAGAAGACAAAAATAACAATATGTTTCATGAAAAATTCAATAAATTCAGTTTATTTGGAGGTAGGTGGTCTCCTTCAATCTGTGTTATTAAAGTGATATCGTCGTTGCTTAGAGTATAAAAGAGCAATGTACCAATTTTGGCTTTATTGTTTCGACACTAGTTTGTCAACTTATAGGTCCCCAGAAATTTGGAAACAATTTCCGGGGATTTATAAAAAAAATTAGGAACTGCTACCGTGATTCAGAGGGCACACAAAGCCGTCGGTTTCAGCTATTTTGCTCGTCTGTAAAACATGTTAAGTGTGCATGCGCAATCTGCAAACGATTAACAGCTGACCTTAGTCAGAAGCTGTACTATATTATTTATTTATTAATTTACTACTACAACATCGAACAGTTGAACTTCATAACTTTTCCGTTAGCGCTTTTTTAATCAAACGATTATATGAAACAAAAAATGCTCCTTTGTGTAGATATGTGTGAAATGCACTTTGTTTGTTCTAATAACGAAATCTTTACTTTTCCAGTCCCGCACACGAATGAAACTCGCAATGCCTCTCTGAATTAACATCTAGTCTTTTGTTTATCCAGCCTGAATCGATATTGTTGAAAAATATCCGGTCACAATTCCTGGAAAAGTTCCGAGACATTCACCTAAATAAGTCGGTCGAAGCGAGTGTATCTCACACATACGCCCCATAAATACAAGGCCTGGAGGGAGAATTTTAGCATGCAGTGACGTTTGGACAGTGAAATATCGCGTCGCCCCCACCATTCGTCTAAGTGATACAGATGGATTTGCCCCCGTTTTGGCAAATAAACCTCTGTCTGTCAAACGTCCGAAACTTCTAATTCTGCGTAGAAGCGAACGTTCTGCTTACTACTTTTTAAAATGACAACCCATACGTTTCCGTTGGAATATGTAAGAGGTTCGTTTTTCTTTTACTTTCTTGTTCTTATTCTCCGAGGGTCGCAGACGAAAACGTTTAGCTTGCTGACAAAACCACACACCTAACAAAAGATTATTTACGCGTGAAAAGATCCGAGTGGAATTTTCATAAACTACCGTCGGAAAGAATAATTATGCTATTTTTAATGCAATAAGATAAATATTAGGTCAGTGTGACTGTTGAAGTGAATACAGTTTTCTAAGAAACTTTCACAATAATAGCGTATATAGAATGCGCAGAGGTTTGATGTTGGCTATTTTAAACTTTATATGATTGTAAAAAGCTTAGTGTGCATAAACGGCATTCATCTTTATTCTGATAATACAGCGGTGATAAAAAGAGGAAGACCAACTTAAGTACGCAGATAAATAGCCCTGGAAAATGACACACTGATATAGAACGACTGAAACAAAAAAGAACAAACCAATACTTCCAATATCTCGCTAATGTAATATGTGCCTCTCATGAATTTTGACTAACTTTAACTCTACAGGGTGGTTCACCGGAAAATGAATCGATCGATTGCGGAAGAACTATAGCTAGAAATGATCTGAAATTTTGACACTATACTAAAGTCGATGGGGGCCATTCGCCTAAAATATTTTCAAGATGGCGGCACTCCGGGCCATACCGGAAGTAGGCACCAACTTCCTAATTTTAAATAGAATACCCTATATATTGTCAGGTTTTTAGATTCTACGTGAAATTGTAAATATATTTCATGTATAATGTCATATATCTAAGTTCAACCCCTTTTGACTTATTGAAATTCTTATATTAAATTTGAAGTTTGCAGACAAAAATATTTTCAAGATGGCGGCACTCCGGGCCATACCGGAAGTAGGCACCAACTTCCTAATTTTAAATAGAATACCCTATATATTGTCAGGTTTTTAGATTCTACGTGAAATTGTAAATATATTTCATGTATAATGTCATATATCTAAGTTCAACCCCTTTTGACTTATTGAAATTCTTATATTAAATTTGAAGTTTGCAGACAGAAAATCAATACCACTTTTCCATATGAAGATGAATTTATTGTTTAATTTGAAGTAAATTCTCTCAAAGAGATGGCGTAATTAAATACTATTTAAATTGGTATGATGGGCCATGTGTGGGTGGATAGTTAAGAGATGCAATTGAAACAAGGTCCAAGGTCCCACAGATTCTTTATTTGAAATTACGGCGACCGGTTTCGTGAGTTTAAATAATAATACACTCACATCATTAGGCCAAACTTAAACAAGAAAATAAGCTCGTGACACCAAGGTACAAATTACAAATTAGGTGATAAAATGTGTTTAAAAAATGTGTTTAACAAATTAACTAATTAAAATACAAGTCATATAATGAAAGAATTTTTTTGTTTTTTTAAAACAAATTGTGAAAAAATTCAAATAGTCAAAAATACAGTGAAATTATATCAGTATCAAATGAAGGAGACTAATCCAACACTTACAATCCCAAAAAAGACTACCTTTCTTGCACCAGCAACCACATCCGTGTAAAAATCATATGCCTCAACAGACAGTACTCATAATAAAATTTTTATTCAAAAAATAAAAAGGAATAAATCAAAATTATTCCTGTGTGTCAATGATATAATAATCTATAATTTACATACAAGTCTGTTATATTTCAAATACGACATACAACACATTAAAAACTTGTATATGGGACAACACTCACAAACAAACGGTCAACGCAAAGTGACCTTATAATTCAAAGTGAATTTAAACACATTTTATCACCTATTTTGTAATTTGTTTGGTGTCACGAGCTTATTTTCTTGTTTAAGCTTGGCCTGATGATGTGAGTGTATTATTTAAACTCACGAAACCGGTCGCCGTAATTTAAAAAAAAAATGAGGTGTGGCCACCACACGACTTTCTTATACGTATGAGCGTTTCAAACTATACAATTTTAAGAATTTCTTTATACAAAACTTATTCAAAATCCTATTCTAGGTACTTTCATTCGCTTAATAAATCGCTATAGAATGCATACTTTGCAAGATATTATCAAAAAAGTGCTCCTCGCTAAGAGTAAATATGCTACTTCCGGTCCGAATTTTGAAATTTCATATATACAAAAATATTGAAAATCCAGTTCTAAATACTTTTGTACTCTTGATAAATATATATAGAATGCATAACTTACGACATATTTGCAAAAAATCGCTATTCGATAAGAGTAAAAGTGGTACTTCCGGTCTGAATTTTGAAATTTTTTTTATACAAAAGATATTGAAAATTATGTTTTAAATACTTTTATACCCGTAACGTACTTGTCTAAAAAGCATGACTTGCGAAATATTCGCAAAAAACTGATTTTCTATAAGAGTAAAAGACCTACTTCCGGTAGGAATTTCGAAAAACTTTTTAAATAAAATTATTTTCAATTTTAATTTTAAGTATATATGAATTCTTTATAAATTTGTTTAAACTTAGTAGTTGACGAAATATTCGCAAAATTCGCTGAAGTAAACTGCTACTTCCGGTCTACCGATTTTACTGAAAAACTAATCAGATCTCAAGAGGGCGATTATACACGTAAATACAAAATTTGGAATTGATATCTACAGCGGTTTGGCCGCTATCGTGGTCACACACACACACACAGACAGACAGACAGACACACAGACACACAGACATTTTTTAAAAACCACTTTTTCGGTATCAGGGGACTTCAAAACGTGGACATCTGCAAAAATCTCGAGGTCGAAAATTTTCATCATCACAATACTTCCTTATACTACGTATAAGAAAATAAAAAATAAAGAATCTGTGGGACCTTGGACCGTGTTTCAATTTCATCTCTTAAATACTATTTGTATAAAATTGTTACAATTATTAATACAGAATGTGCGAATTAAACGCCTGAAAACAAATTTGAAGAAATTGCCAAAAGACAATTTTTTTAAATGGGAAGAGGCAACTTTTATAATTTTATCTTATTCTGCATTAAAAATAAAGATCACTTTGTATAAATATGTGTATTATAAGAATTGGAAATTTACGAAATATTGGAAAGTTAGTATTTTTATCTTCTACAATACATACTGTTTGCATCAGTTTTCTTTTCATTAGTTAGCCATGACAGTGTTAACATCTTTAAAGAAAAGTTATGTACCTTATCATAATTACAATAAGCCATGCCGTGGCGCTTAAATTATACAAAATAATAATAACAATAATAATAATATTTATTAGTTCATGTGACCATAAACATGTCATGTCAATGATATAACTATAATAAAAATTAAATAATACAAACATTTTGTCCCGGTCACCTTTCGGTATGCGATACGTAATTATATCATTTATACATAAAAAAAAACAACACAATAGTTGTACATATAAAAAAAACTAGAATTACAGTTTGATTACATGGAAGAGTCATACTATATGTATGAAAGCTGCTCAATTTAGTATACTTGTTTTCATTTTTCTTTGCATATAACAATAATTGAAATAAGTAAATGCAGGGCAGCATCATTATGTGCATCCGTATGAATCCATCTCTATAGCTTGTTCGCTGACTCACACCACTCACCAAACGATTATTACTTAAATTTATTTATTATTTATGGGGAATGTAATAAAGTTATGTCAAGAACATGTAATATATTTGCATTACATTGTTATCGTTATTAATAACTGGTTTATTTCCCAGAATCTTTACCCTCGCGGATCCAAAGCTTCTGAAGTCTTCTTCTATAATAAGTTTAATGGTATTGGTAGATGGTTTCCGTTTTTGCGGATATCGAGTCGCAAATGTATCACATGTTCTTGACATAACTTTATTACATTCCCGATAAATAATAAATAAATTTAAATAATCATTGTTTGTATAATTTAAGCGCCCCGGCATGACTTATTGTAATTATGATAAGGTACATGACTTTTCTTCAACGAATGACAATTTATAATTTTGTTAACACTGTCATGGCCAACTAATGAAGAAAGAACTAATACAAACAATAATGTATTGTAGAAGATAAAAATACATAGTGATTTTTATTTTTAATGCAGAATAAGATAAAATTATAAAAGTTGCCGCTTCGCATTAAAAAAAATTGTCTTTTGTCAATTTCTTCAAATTCGTTTTCAGGCGTATAATTCGCACAATCTGTATTAATAATTGTAACAATTTTATACAAATAGTATTTAATTAGGCCATCTGTTTGAAAAAATGTACTTCAAATTAAATAATAAATTCATCTTTATATGGAAAAAGTGCTATTGATTTTCTGTCTGCAAACGTCAAATTTAACATAAGAATTTCAATAAGTCAAAAAGGGTTGAACTTAGATATATGACATTATACATGAAATATGTAGAATCTAAAAACTTGACAATATATAGGGTATTCTATTTAAAATTAGGAAATTGGTGCCTACTTCGGGTATATCCCGGAGTGCCGCCATCTTGAAAATATTTTGGGCGAATGGCCCCCATTGACTTTAGTATAGTGTCAAAATTTCAGATCATTCCTAGCTATAGTTTTTCCACAATCGATCGATTCAGTTCCCGGTGAACAACCCTGTATATATACAAACAACTACTGGTTTCTTAACACCATCAGAAAGAATATATAATCAGAGAGTAGCTAGCTTACTTTAGCATTCAAGAGGACAAAATTATTATGCAATCTGGATCATCATGCAGGTTCAAACTGAAATTCATAGGATTTTTCATATTAGATAAATCCCTGGTTGAATGAAACCAATCAGTAATCGAGAAAGTAACAAATAATTTGTCAGGAGACTATGTTAATTAAATGTGACTCCAGAATTTGTTCACAGCTAAACTCGATGTATGAGATTCAAACACTTGAAAATATACTGGAAATATTATTTAACATATAATAATAATGATCGCAATTACACCTGTTGTTTCAGCATTGTTCGAGCAACCTTACGCCATGTAAACATTACAGGGAGAAGCGTATTGGATTCATTTCGGGCAGTGTTTCACGCTGCTTGATACCTAATGAAAGCTGTTAACAATGTTACGTTGGCGTAGGCGTGCCCTCAATGATCGTTCGAATGTAAATTGAACTGTGGCTTCATAGACAAACATCGTTACATAAGATTATAATATACATTAATATATTAGTTATACTATGTGGACACACTAAAACTTAATATTTATAATACTTTCTGGAGTTTTTTAAGGCAAAAACTTACATTTTGGGTGGTTATTTAGGATATTAGTTGGATTTTTCAATCTCTTCGAGCTTCAATTCGCTCCTTTTTTCTTCCGCTTACACCTTTATTACAATATCCTGTAAAACGCGAGCATTGCTATGATGCATTTTTATAATACCCGGTTTTCTAAACTTTTGACGCACCCTGTATATACGTTTAATTTAAACTTTTTCACAAACTATCCGTGCGTCAGAAGTAAGTTGACGTTTATTCTTTCCTATAACCTTCAAAAATCTACTGCCCTCCCTCTTGAATTAATTATGTAAAAACTGTTTTAAATAAAAAATAAAAATATTAAATGAATCAATGCTGGCACACAGTTCATTAGCACTTCTGCACATCTCTAAAACAAGTGACAAAAAATGATGACTGCACGTAAAATAATGATATTATATTTGGCAAACATGTGTTACAGTCGCTGAATTCATACAATTATTTTATTCTACAAGACTAACGAATGAATTACCCAGGGTTATGCAGAACCTATTATTCTTTGTTTTTCTATAAGGAAGACATTTATATACTCATTTAAAATATAAAAGAAATATGGTAATTTATTTATTTGTATACAGGGTGAGTCACCTTCGCGGGGAAGGCAGATTGTGACTTTATGAGAAAAGATATTTCGAAGCGGTTATAAAATTATATATCTCGAAAATGACGTATTAGATGGACACAATTTTTAGTAGACTTGTTCATAATAAAAGTCTTAATACCAACAAAATTTAGTTGCAATTTGCAATTACTAATTGAATTTGCAGAAAACTGGATTAAAGTGACATGACATATTTTTGCTAAAAGTGATTTTTTTTCAAATGGCACCAAAAATATATAAGACGTTATTATTTTAAAAGTGACCAATACTGAGCTGTTGTTGTTTTCTGATGTAAGATTTCCAACTTATGTTTTTTATTTGAATACGGTATAGTGAGCCATGCTATTTGCCGTGAAATTGACAATTGAATGGATGACATTTCACAATTTGCTTTTTAGTTGTCAAACCTGATTTTATAATGATTTATTCTAAAAATGAACTTAGAAATGTATTGGAGTAATGACAAAAAAAATTGGATATATTGTTTATTAATCAAAGAATATGTAGAATATGGCACAATAAACAAAGTTTAAAACCAAAGAAAAAAATGGGTGTGCTTAAGACCACACGGCAGAAGTGAAAACTTTATCAAGGCGTGGTTAATAATACGAAATACAACTTTTCTTTCGTTCTATATTCATTTACATTTACATTTTCCATTTTCAATTTTCGTTCTATATTACATTTAAAAAATATATATTTATTATTATTGTGTATACATTATTCTAGTACATTTCGCTCGGTCTGATCAAGTTTTCACTTCAAAAATTCATACGTATATATACAAATAGACGATATGATAATTCTCATACGAGTACCCGCGCTGGTCTAATGGTAACGTGCCGGCCTCATACCCGGGCGGCTCGGGATCGCATCTGCACGCGGACAAGAATTTTTCAGAAAATAAAAATACAATATTTCGCGTATTTATTCTAAATTTCAATTTAATTAAAATTAAATACCGCTAGTTAGTGTTATAATACAAAAACGAGCGTGAAACGGTTGCCGAGCGAGTATAGCAGAGACCGGTAGAAACGCGTTAATTATATGTCTCTCGCTCCCTTAGTCGACTCGACTCGAGCCGACTTTACCCGAACGAGCGTTACATTCCGAGCGTGACGGCTCAGTCTCGTTCAGTGCACAACAATCAATGCATCAACGCGCCCATAGAAGTTTTCACTTCAAAAAAATAACTTGAATTTACTAGGAGTAGAAACATGGACTGTTACGTGCATGGAGGAGCAATTAGAGGAACAGAAATTATAAAATAACAATAAATATGAACATTAAAATAACCAAAAATTAAAAGTGTTCGAATTTACTCTTAAAAGGTTCTGAACATGATTCCGAAATAATAAATCGACATTAACAAGACGTTGAGTACATATATTCCTAAATATTTGTCGAATATATTTCTTCATAACTTCTTTTGTGGTTACAGTTATATTGTATATTTGCTCTATATCCCCATAAAAATAAACTAATTTTGTAATGTTCGAAGACCCAGTAGGTTAGTCAACAGAGCCTCCACGGGCTAGTAACATCGCGGGAAATATTTCAATAAAATATTTCGCGTCTATAGCATTGAATGTTATTCGGGATTCGTCGATTTGTTGCATCTACATCTCTTCGTAAATTTAGCGGGACATCTACCAATAATTCTACTAAATGCTTGACAGAAATTACTCATTCTCGTAAGCTTTGCCGTTAATACTGCCTTTATTATATAAATAAAAACGACAATAGCTCAGTAATGGTCACTTCTAAAATATTACGTCTTACAACATGAAAGACGTTATATTTTGGTGAGAAATTTAGTATGCAATTCGAAAATGAAACGATATAGAGGGTCTTCCATTTGAAAAAAAAACATTATTATGAACAATGCTACCAAAAATTGTGTCCATCTACTAAGTCGTGTTCGAGAAAGATAATTTTCTAAAAACATTGAAATTTTTAGATAAATGGAAGTAAGTCGAAAACCATAAATTGTAGAATACTATTTTATAACTTTTTGACTAAGAATTATACAGGGAATAACTATGCCTAGCCACCAAATTATGGAACACTCTGTATAACACAAAGCAATTTTAAATGGTGCTCCTAATAAGTAGCTATCATAAGAAATAAAACGCTTCGAAATATTATTTCTCATAACGTCACAATCTGTCTTCCCCGCGAAAATGTCTCACCTTGTATAATGTTATGCCAATCTATGTCATTAATTAAATTGAGATACTTACCCTCCTTGGGCGGATTGAATCCGTGAACTTCACAGAAAGTCGTGGGGGCTAACGCGTGTCCGGGACTAATGGTTTCAGTAGCCGTTGGTAAAGTGGCATTACCCTCGATTGTAAAGAAAGTGGACGTGGAAGGTCCTCGTTCTTCTGGCAGGAGCGTCTGTTCCTGACGTCTGCATTTAGCGCATCGTTTCATTTCGGCCCGCACTCGTAACAACCACACCATACCGAATAGCGCCATGTCCGGATACGTCATGGCGGTATACCTAACATGACCGATTTCACCCCATAACATGCACATTCCCTCAATAAAACAATGAAAATCGAAATCACTCTGGTTTTCGTTATGAACACTATTACAAGCGACACATTAAAATAATTATTTTAATACTGCCTATATACGAACACATACTATATGACTAAATTTCGATAATATAATATATATTTTCATTAATTTTTTCGGATATAATTTAAATTACTTCGTACAAAAAGTGTATATTATTATTACTTATTTATTTCCTTTTTGATACTATTATTTAGTAAATTCCAATATAAAAGCTTATAACTTATGTGTTTTAAATGACCGGTTAACTAATTAAACTAGAGCGCGTTTCATTTCTTTATTTTAATCCTTTCATTTTTGCAGACGGATAACCTGAAAATAAATGGCTTACTTGAAGCATATATACAGTAAATGTGAAGCAGAAATTTTTATAAATTACGAGAAACTATATGAACTTGTTTCAAACATCATATAGAAAGACAGTGTGATGTAAATAATATAATCTGGCATTCAGCCGTCTTGTGATTATTAGTTTCTTGTGAGGATGAAAAGTAGATGATTTACATTTAAAATATATATTTGTACTTTAAATGCATTAATTGTTCCCTAAAACTAATGAAGATTGCGTAAGTAACATTATTTTTGACAAACGCATTTTATACACAAGGACAGGACAATTTACGTAGGTAGTTTGTTGCACCCGCTAAGCTAGTTAAAGGACAAGCAAGAAAATGGCACAACTAATCTTAAAAGTGCATCTCCACTAAAGCCCTCGATTCAAGTTTCCATTAGGGAACAAATTCAACAATAAATACTCTCAGTTAATGTTATTTACTCTTACGTAACCTCTAAATGAATGTGATATAAATGGCATAGTTAATACACCTCACGTCTTACCAAAAACTTTCCTTGCGCTCCTACCTTAAATACAGATAGCTCTGTCGTCGCTTAACTCTAGTGGAGACAGCCGTAGATCTAATAAAATATGTTCAGGTGATTCACTATATACCGAGTGGTGCATTAGTGTGTCGGCGGAGCTTAGTGTGAAAACTAATAACGCTGTAGCAATGAGACTTTACGTATGTAGTATGCGACTGTGCATTTTCTAATTTTATTTACAAATATACAGGGTGTTCCAAATTTTCGCAACCACCTTCACCTTTTTTATTTTAAATACATTGATATACTTTCTAGTTATTACAATGATAGCCATTCAAATGATCTTTGCAATGATATATGGATATGTGGACTTCAGGCTATTAGTTTTGATTTTATTGATAATTTTGTTAAAGTCTTGACAGTTGCATCATCTAACATTTTACAACTTTAATCTCAAAATGGGCAGAATGCCTCACGTTGTATTACTAATTTATGGACTAACACGTTATTTGTTATGAGGTTGAACAAAGTGAATAAATATGCAGGGTGTTAAATATGTCGTGTCTAAATTATCGATCTTTACTGGTTATTTTCTCGTTTTTTTTTAAATCTAACCTATAATATTTTTATAAGTCAGCATATACCTTGTAAAATTGCCTTTAAAATGGTATCAATAACATAGTAGGTACTTATTTCTAGTATTTTCAAAGTTATGTTATAACCCTTTAATGGGATATACTCATGTTTATAACATGCAATATGTGGGGCATCTAACAGTTGGTTGGCCTTGATTTAAAAAAAAAATGGCTGTGCAACCAAACGACAAATCTCCACTTCAAAAGTCCATAAAAAGTCGTTTTCTGCATTTTCTCTTTGTTGTAATTGCGTTTTATTGTTATAAATTAAGTTCGGCTACTGAATTATTAATTTCTGTTTATTTGTTAGTACTTTTTACGTGTTGTATTTACCTTGTTATCAGTTATATCGTTTTATTGACATTGTTTTATTTAGATACCATAATAGTTTATTGTTGTTTTTGATTTAAAATGAATTTTTCGAAAGAGAAGCTCATAGACATGGTATTTGCTCTTGGCGATAGCCACAGAATCCAATTTTAGCATCAATAACATATGCGATGGGATATCCCGACCGTAGTATGTCAATGTATTTAAAATAAAAAAGTTGAAGGTGGTTGCGAAAATTTGGAACAGCCTGTATATTTGTAAATAAAATTAGAAAATGCACAGTCTCATACCACGTACGTACGTAAAGTCTCATTGCTACAGCGCGCGTTATTATTTTTCATACTAAGCTCCGCCAACACACTATTGCACCACCCGGTATAAGGCGTCCCCGAAGCAGGAGAAAATACCATAAGACAGATATACACCAGTTAGCAATGGTTATTCGCCGCCAGTAGGAATATAAAATAAATATATAAAGAAATTTCGAAAGGGTGATCAAGAGAAAAGCTAGATTTAGGGGAAGTTAATAATTATATTTAGTTAATTAAAAATAAGATGTAAATTTTACATTAAATAAATTTTGAGTCTACGGAGGGTATACCAGAAGAAAACCAAATAGTGAGAAATTCACTATTTGACATTTAGTTAAATATACAATTCTAAAGCGTAATTAATTTAATTTCTCGTAAAAACAAAAACTAACTAATGACTCTTGACAAAATTTGATGTGTTGAAAATAAACAGACGTTTGGAGATCTCGTTGGTCGCACATAAATCATACAGGGATTTAAAATAGGAGAAGGAGTCGAATTAGGTGGTGCGAAATTAACCTTAAATATGCGCAGCAAAGTGCAGAATTAACTAAATGTTACTAATGTTCGTGTAATTAAATAAAAACTTTACTTGAATTAAAATAGGATAACAGTTAAAATTATAAAAGTATGAATATAAACCAAAAAAATTAAGAAATATAGTTATATGTCCAACTTGTACACTGTGAATTCTAAATTAATATAATATATCTAAATTACTGTACCTACACTAAATTAATCCCATTTAACACTCTCACAAAGTTGATATATTAATTAAGAATATCCCCTGCTTGAATCTAATTTAAAGCCCTTTATGAACAAAATTCACTAAAATAAACAAGACGTAGTCGTACCTAACACATAATTACTCTTACATACATATACACATCACCATACATATAGACATCTAACCCTGTGACCCGTAATTTTTTTTTTGTTTATTATTAGAAGTAAATATACGTCATGAGTTAAATGTATACTGTTTTTGTTCATATATTTATATTTTTCCTGAGTTAATAAATTGGAAGGAAACAAATTAATTGTCAAAAATGTAACAATTTGTCTTACCCTCCCCTAAACAAAGTATAGCGTGACTGTGACGTCCATATATAGAAGAAACCAGGAGGCCTCTAGACGTTAGAATCAAAGAACACAAGAAATTGGTTCGCCTGGGAGAAAGCCTCGATTTCAAAGTGGTCTAGATACCAAGTCTTTGTGACAATATAAACACAGCATTACATTTAACAGTATATTACATAACACAAATTAAGATTAAGAAAGTCATAATTTGTCATTTTGACACTTCGAAATGTAATAAGTGTTATTTTTGAAAAGTTATTTTAATCCACCGCAAGTTTTGATCCCTTTTTTGTCAAGAAGCAGTACTTCCTTCACAGAGATACTCCGAAGACGATATAAGGTTTTCTGCCGAAACGTCAGATGTGCAAAATCCAACTAAAGATGGAAATACCAACAAACCAAGGCTATCTTGTACTTTTTTAATATACTTTTCAAGTGTGGATAAATGAAGGTTGTGTCGTTATTAACAAACAAATAAAATTTTCTAAAAAAATAAAACTATAACCTCAAATATTACAATAAATATTGCCCTATATTTAGTGTAATAAAGTTTCAGCATATACGTCAATATTTCGAATCGTGTTAAAATATTTCTTAAAATTTATAATTTACAGATATAATCAGATGTATAACTCTTGTAAAAATGATCTCCTCAAGTTCAGCGCAACTTTCAATTTGTAAAATTAAACTTTCACTTCGAAGATGCGACCGGTAGTTCTGAACAACTGCCGGATTACGAAACTTTTAACAATAAAGCACATTTTTCCGAGAGTTCTGTTCTTTCTAATTGCAACTTCGCTTCGACGTGAACCAAAATAGGCAGCAGGCTTTCGTCCCTGCAATACTTAATGGATTCAGACTTCGGAAAACTTTAAATTAAATATCACTTAAATGCCGCTGCCGCTGCCGCTGCATCGCGCTTTCTGCTACCACCGACCCTCTGTGCGATGTAAACTCGCTTGTTCATCGTTCGCTTGTCTGTTCACCGTTTCCGAAGTAACTGAACGAATCCTTAGAAAATCGGTAAATGAAAAGGATAAATTGCGTATGCAAAAGACAAATTAATCTTACTTAATTTGGATGGGTGAGGGAAAGTGATGTAGAATTACTGGAATTTATTAGATGAAGTTCAAAACGGTAACTGCGGAAAATTAGAGGATACGTCGTAATTAAATAATTTAACGGCAGGTGTCTTTAACGCCAATACTTTCGCTAGAGAGATAAAAAGGCAGCAGTGATGGATGAAAAAGAACCGAATACCTTTGCTTTCCTTTGATAACTGTTCGTTTGTAGAATCTAATTTTTTGTCTACCTTCAGAAATCTTTTGTGATATTGTGATTTAAAAAAAAGGCATTTATATTGTTAATGGATTGGTTTATGTGTAAGCTGTGCAGGTTTGAAAATTAAGTAAATGACGTAAGTTTTAAATTATTATTTCTGAGTATTCATGAAAGGTGATGGCAACAACACACAGAAAGAAAAACCTTAACACTAAAGATAAATAATGAAACTGTTAACATATTCGCGGGCAGGACTGCATATGTAGACAGATCTCTATGGACACGTCGGACACGTATCTATCTATCTATCTATCTATCTATGGACACGGCTGCAATTGCAGACAATATTTGACTGTTCAAAGCGACATTCCTGCAATGGCAGGAAGTGCAAACTGACGATGAAAATTCTGGTGGTTCAGATAGTACTTGTAAAGAAAATTCAGAATCTGAAGAAGGCCCTTTTAGAGGTTATGATGACAGAGATCTAGATTATCGTCCAGTTGATGCTGAAATGTTATCGAGAAGATACGCTCGTTTTCGAAGTTTGGCATATGCAAACCAAGCTGGTGGCATTGCCATCGTCTTAGAACCTGAAGCTGGAAGTTCAGGATCAGAAGATTCTGTTGGTGCTGATTTTGGAGACACTGTTGATAAAGTTAATCGTGACAGTGATGACGACGAATGGGTGGATATAACCGATGAAATCCCACAATTTAACTTTGATCAAAGCCCTGCTGGCGTAAAGCTGCACTTCGATCATCCTCCATCTCCTACTGAAGTTTTCAAATCTTTGTGAACACAATAAATCATGGATTTCCTTGTAAGAAGTACCAATTGTTATGGCAAAAAATTGGAAAATTCCAAAAAACCTAAATGTAAACATTGTAAGTTCTCTGTATTTACAGAAACGAACTCTGAAGAATAAATTCCTTTGTCTTTGCATACTTCAAGGTCAAGTCCATTTTCCAACTTTACGAAAATTATTTTCTCTTGATTCATTATACTACTATTCTGTATTTTCTTATACAATATCAGTGAGGCGTTTTGAACAACTCCTTCGATGTTTTAATTGCGCTAATGAAAATGGAAACACTGATAGGCTCAATAAAATAAGTCAGCTGCTGAAAATATTGATTGTGATTTTTCGAAAAGCTTATTCACCCAATGAAGCCCTGTGTTTGGATGAATCTCTGCTATTACACAGAGGACTTAGCTTCAAGTAATACATAAAAAGGAAAAAAGCAGAATATGGCATAAAACTCTTTCAGTTGTGTTCCTCCGATGGCTATAATCACAACACAGAAATATACAAAGGCAAACAAGTTCAAAATGATAATGTATCAAAACTTGAATCTTTAATTTTTCTATTTATAGATAGAGCTGTCGGTTCTTGGTGAAATAGAATACTCTCAGCCAAGAAAGGCATATTAGCAGCAATGTATAGAAAAACTCTCCTAAAAGTAAACAGATGCAACAACCATTTAAGCTTCAACAAACAGTGTATATTACTAGATCTAAAGCCAAAATACATGAAAATAACCTGCCACAATAAATCAAGAGAAGCCAAAGAAACAATACAGAAAAGCTACAACATATGGATACAGAAAGAAATGCAAAAATGGTACAATAGAAGAAATAATTACAAACTCCACCAAAAAGTAATACATACACAACTAATACAACAAGTCCACCCAATAGAATTTGATATCCTGGACCAATCCATCAGAGAGGAAGTACAACAAAGAAGCTACGACCACTACATCAAACAGAAAAAGAAAATAGAAAAACTTAAACAGAGTAAGTTATCTTTGCATAATAATATGGTACCAATTAAAGTAAAAGAAAATGACGAGATAGAAATGAAATTCTATCCACGTTTTGTAAATTTGATGGACGTAGATTTTAATGAAACAGAAATTAAATTGTTAAACAAAGGTCTCAAATATTGTCCTCACATTAACAAAAAACAAGATATTGAACAACTAGCAGCAAACCTTATATATAGAAGAGTGTAATTACGAAAAAGAAATAATAAGAAAGATATTAGTACAAAATAAAAGCAAAATAATAAACAACAAAACAAATGAACATAATATTATTAAATCAATAAAAACAAAAATCGAAACAAATAATTTAATACCCACGAAAGCAAATAAAGGTAACACAGTCACTATTTTAAAAGAGTTAGACTATACAAATAAAATGAATAACTTACTCAATAGCGAAGACTTTGTAAAAATACAGGACCCTACTAACAAATATCAAAAAGAAATTAAAAACATAATAAAGAGTAATCATCTAGAAAATGAACATATAAATACAATGAACCCAAGAATTCCACTCTTATATGGACAACCGAAATTACACAAAAACAATAACCCAGTAAGACCTGTAGTTTCATACAATAATGCACCAAACTACAAACTGTGTAAATACATCAATAAAATACTACCAGACAAAATTAATTTTAAATCCGAAAAAAGCATAAAAAACACAATAGATTTAATAAAGCAGTTAAATACACTAATAATACCCCCAAATGCAAAACAAATATCATTAGATGTAAAAAGTTTATTTACTTCCATACCAATAACAGAACTTAAAACTATATTAAAAGAACACGTTAATAAATGTAACATAGAGGACAAAGAAAAACCAAAACTTTTGGAAATAATAAACACATGTATAGACCAAAACTATTTCAAATACAACAATAACATCTACAAACAAACTAACGGTCTGCCTATGGGTAATCCCTTAACTCCCCTTTTAGCAGAAATTTATATGGCACACTTTGAAAAAGAATTATTCAAGAACGACAATAAAATCATAAAAAAGATATTACACTAGACAAGATACGTAGATGACATTTTTGTATATTTTTAGGAACTGACAGACAAACAAGCGAATTACTAAATTACCTTAATAGAATTAACAACAAAATACAATTCACAATAGAAATGGAAAATAACAATCAACTAAACTTCCTAGATATCACAATCAAGAAAGAAAATAACAAATTAACTTATAACATATACAGAAAACCGACATACACAGACACAATAATACATAAATATTCAAAACAATCCTGGAAAATTAAAATATCCGCGTTCCATAGTTTCATTCATAGATTAATAACCATACCATTAAATAAAACAGATTATAATAATGAATTAAATACAATTAAAATAATAGCAATGAATAACGGATACAATCCAAAAATAATAGACGAAATAATAAAATACAAACACAGAAAAAACCTACAAACATATTTTTACCCCACAACAAAAGAAACAAACACAAAAAAATGGCATATAATACACTACGTCCCCTCAGTAAATAAAGAAATCAATAAAATACTATCTAAGAAAGGACTAAAAGTAGTCAACGTAAATAAATACAATCTAGGTACCATGTTAGGCAATAGCAAAGATAACATTACAAATTTAGAAAAATCTGGCGTTTATAAAATTAATTGTAAAAATTGTGATGCTATCTATATCGGACAAAGTGGAAGAAACATAAAAACACAGGATTCTCGGAACATTGCATTGAGAAACTCCACTTTCCCGATATAGATAGTTGTAAATTACTACATAATGCTAACGAAAGCAAAAAACTTAATTATTTAGAAATACTAGAAATTAAAAAAGCTATACACAAAAAATTACACATAACCAACACACAGACAGAATACATGAACACACCGATAATAGACACAGTAATAAAATGGTCAAAGTAGGTACAGTAAACACACCCTCAAGTAATATATAAAGTTAAAAAATAGACACACAAATTTAGTTCTTTGAGAATGGTAGAACATACCGAAACAATATTGTTAGAGATATTCCAATAAATTAAGTGAAATGATATCAAGTCTTTTTTAATTTTATCTGCCTTACAGTATATTTAATTTTTCGACTGATAAGTCCCTTCTTAGACAAAGGACATCACTTGATAATGGATAACTATTATAATAGTGTGTCACTGTCGAAGAAACTTCTAGATCGTAAGACGCACACCACTGGAACATTGCGAGCAAACAGAAAAGAAAACCCGAAGGCTGTTACAACAAAAAAACTGAAGAAAGGTGAGCACATTTGGTTACGGAAGGGTAAAGTGTACGTGTCTAAATGGAAAGATAAAAGGGAAGTGTTATGTATTTCAAACAAAATTTCACCCGCGTTTAATTACGGTAAAGGACTCCTATGGACAAGAAAAAATAAAGCCAGACGAAAGCAACCAGTATAACCTCAATATGTCTGGGGTAGATAGATGTTATCAGCTAATGTCGTACTATAGCTGTCCTAGGAAATCCGTCAGTTGGTACCAAAAAGTCATATTCCATTTGCTAGATGTAACGATTGTAAACAGTTTCCTACTGTATAGAAAGATACATAGCTCCAAAATGGAGTTATTAGCTTTCAAAGACTTTATAATAAAAAGTCTCCTTGGTATTTTAGAAGTGAAAGATGTCAGAACGCTGGTAAAGAAGGGACCTATAAATTGCCTCAGTGCTACCAAGGCAAGAAAGGCACCAGATAAACAACATGTGCCACAGAAAATTCCTGCAGCTGAAAATTATGAAAGAAAAAGTTATTTTCTGCGGTGCAGGCAATGTTCTTCACAAGGCAAAAGAGGTCAAACTTCCTGGGGACTGTAAGAGTTGTGAAGCAAAGCCGCCTCTATGTGTGGGAGAATGTTTTGAAAAATATCATTCCAATAATAATAATAATTAGATGTTTGACTGTTTCTTTTTTTTCATAGGATTATGCTTGTTTAATTTTGGTCGATATAAATAAAACCTTATTTTTCATAGTATGTTACGATATACATATATTTATCCTTACATGTTACCAAATGCGTAGCACAATTCCAAAATATGTGGTATGCATATGCAGATGCGTCCCAAGAAAACAAAACTTTTACATTGTTGGAACATTTCTATTTTTTTCAAAAAAAAAATACTTTTTTTTACAATCTTGGCAAAGCATATGTTATATAATAGTAGAACTAAAATAAAAGTAGCAAAATCTGACGTGCGTTAGAAATTTCCCTCCTCCGCGAATGTGTTAAAGAGCAAACGATATTGGTGGATCATTTCAACAATTATTTTAGTGAAATTGCAGATGAATTGCTACCTCTGAAGGAAAAAAAATGGGTTTAATACAAGTAGAAGATACACATGTGCTACAGCCTTCATCCTACAACCTATTCGTGGATTGGAACTTGCAAATATTGTGAGCAGATTAAAAAATACATATTCTTCGGGTCAAATTAGTTCTAACGTATTAAAACACTGTATACATGAAGTTGCGGCTCCTTTAACACAAATAATCAGCAATTCAATTATAGAAGGCGTATTTCCCGAGAAGTTGAATGTCTCTAAAATCAAGCAGCTATTTAAAAACGGTGATAGGCAATCTGCATCAAACTATCGTCACATATCTTTGGTGAGATCTTTTTCTAAGGTTTTTGAAAAAGCCATGGTAGTAGGGTTAATAAAATTTCTAGAGAAAGATAACAAGCTGAACGATAATCAATTTGGTTTTTGTAATGGCACTTCTACTGCTATTATTACATTTTTTAAATATTTATATAACGATATGGATGAAGAGAAAACTTGTATGGGGATCCTCTTGGACCCCAGTAAAGTCTTCGATCTTGCAATCCGTCAATTGCTACTTGAAAAACTGTATAATTATGGGATTAGAGAAAATGTTTTGGACTGGATCTGTCAAAAATACTGTACTGTTCTTCCTACAAGGTAGCTATTGTAGGAAGAAAACCCTATGTAGAAATTAACTTGACTTACTGTGGCAGGTTGGATTTGGGACATGGTGTACTTCAGGAAAGTATCATTGGTCCTATGCTCTACATAATATATGACAATGATATGGATGTGGATAGGGCTGTTTTGTTTGCGAATGACACATACCGCATGTGTCAATGTCTTAGAACGGCTCATGGAAGGTGCAATACTATGTTATTCAAGTGGGATGTAATTGCGGAGCTGAGATTGAAACAGTTAAACATATTGTTGAAGAATGTCCTCTATCTAAGTTTAAATTTAAATTCACAGATTTACAAAATTTAACTCCAGAGGCTGTTGCTTGGATCTTAAGAACTAAAGATCTTTAGCATTGTGACGCTGTGATGGAGGTTTCTTTATTCTACAGGTTTCTTCTTACATCCTAGACCAAATTGTGCAGTGTTTGCAGTTATGGCCTTTTAAATATATTTCTACGTTTGTTATATAATTTTTTTTTTGTAGCTGTCATGTAGTTTCATACGAATATATATATATATATATATATATATATAGATAATGATGTACGTTCCATATACTGGATAAATATGTTGGAAAAAAATTGAAGGTTACTGTCCTAGACAGAATTATGGGTTGTAGAATTAAATAAAACACATAATTTGACGCTACGTGACGTTTCGGTTCATTATTGAACCTTCTTCAGACCTTTAATCAAATTTTTTTTGGAAGAGCACAAAACAGCAATTAGTCATTACAAAAAAAAAATTAATTAGTCATATAGTACTTACAAAAAGCATCTGTGCTCGCATATATGTTGTTTATGTCGTTTAATTTGTAAATCCACGGTGAGTTGGAATTTATCATTGACATTGAATCGTCATATTTTTGAGTACATAATTTTGAACTTATAACAACATTTTAAAACTACGTAACAGCACATTTAAAAAAACATTTACTTAGATAAAACAATACACTTTACGGGTCACAGTGCAGTTCTATCAAATCGTATATCTTTATGTTTGTGACTCAACAAATACTGTGTATATAGACGATGCATGTGCAGATAAGAAATCGTTTGCGGAACATATGTTTCTTTTTATCCCTGATGTTTTGTGATTTAAAATAGCATTTATAAAATAATTTCTATTTAGTTTTAAGCAAGGTGCGGATCCAGGATTTATGACCCAGTGAAGAATGCCCTTTATTCTTTTGTAGAAAAGGCCGTCTTATTGCCTTATTGTTTTAATTTAAATTTGATTTTATCAGTCATGTGTGGTATTAGAGCGGAATAGATGGTACTAAAATTGCTACAGTCATTTCTGTTGTTAATATTGGGACTTATGGTTCTTATGGCTACGGTTTCTAAGAAAAGTCTCTTTGACAAGTTACTCTCCTGAAAGAGAATTTTAATGTTATCGAAAGTAATGTTATGGTTAGTGGAGCTCAGGTGGGCAGCTAGTGTACATCTTTGTGGGTGTCTTTTAATGTCACTTATATGTAGCGTGTTACGTTCTTTAAGGCGTTGTTTCGTTTGACCTACATAGTATTTACCGCAATCACACTGTAGGAGATATACTACATTGCTATTTGCTAGATTGTTTATTTTGTCTTTCAAAGGTGTGAACAGTTTGTTTACCGTGTTCGGAAGTGTATAAGTAATCGGAATATCACCCTGAAAAAGCATCTTGATTTTATTCGTCAGATTTGGGATGTATGGGATGCTTTTGTATCTGGTTTTATGATCATCACCCATCACCGAAACTACACCCCCCTCATTAGTCCCGTTTGTGTCAATCCCGTTTCGAATGTCTGTGGAAAAAAGAATTTTATTTACTGTGCTAGTGGGGTAATTGTTAAGTATTAATATGTTTTTCAAAATTCTTAGGTCTTCATGTATGTAATCTGTGTGCGTTATTTTCATGATTCGGGTTTTTAAACATTTTATTAAGTTTATTTTAAATTTATTTGGGCAGTTAGAATTATAATTTATGAATCTGTTTGCGTTCGATGGTTTACGGTACCACCTGAGTTTAGTCATGAGTTCTTCTCGTATCACCAGCGCATCGAGGAATGGTAAAGTATGGTTTTTTTCCCTCTCGCATGTGAATTGTAAATGTTCATTAAAGGAATTAAATGATTGTAAAGTGGAATCAATTTCAGAACTAGATGTTATACAAAAAAGATCGTCCACATATTGGAAAATAACTCTTGGAGGTGTTTTACTATTTTTCATAACAAAGTCTATGGCTGTGTTCATAACTAGGTCTGCGATAGTTGGAGATAACGAGAGTCCCATAGGGGTACCCAATATTTGTTCGTAAAATTGATTATTGTAACTGAAATATACGCTATTGAATAACCATTCTAGGATAGACATAAACTCTTTTTTTGGGATGTTGGTGTTGGGATTTACAAGATTCCAGTTTTCTGACACTAACCTAATGACTAAATCAGTGGGTATATTGGTGAAAAGGCTTATGACATCAAATGACACAAGTACCTCACCCTCCATTAATATAAAGTTGTTTATGTTATTAGCAAAGGTGAAGGTGTCTTTAATTTTGTATTTATTATATTCTTTAAATGATTTATCGAGGATATCAGCTATGTATTTGGATAGGTGTGTAGCATGACTTTGGACACACGAAACTATAGGACGTAGTGGACAGTTTGGTTTATGAATTTTAGGAATTCCGTAGATGCGCGGAGGAGCAGAATTGTGTTTTATTAGTTTTTTGTATACTGTTTCCTCAATATATCCCTTTGTTTTAAGATTTTTAATTATACTATTTGTTTTCCTTTCGTATATATAAGTTGGATCACGAGTAAGTTGTTTATATACATTATTGTCATTTAATAGTTGTAGCATCTTGTCCCCATAGTCTTTTTTAGATATGCACACCGTCACATTACTCTTGCACCTTGCTTAAAACTAAATAGAAATTATTTTATAAATGCTATTTTAAATCACAAAACATCAGGGATAAAAAGAAACATATGTTCCGCAAACGATTTCTTATCTGCACATGCATCGTCTATATACACAGTATTTGTTGAGTCACAAACATAAAGATATACGATTTGATAGAACTGCACTGTGACCCGTAAAGTGTATTGTTTTATCTAAGTAAATGTTTTTTTTAAATGTGCTGTTACGTAGTTTTAAAATGTTGTTATAAGTTCAAAATTATGTACTCAAAAATATGACGATTCAATGTCAATGATAAATTCCAACTCACCGTGGATTTACAAATTAAACGACATAAACAACATATATGCGAGCACAGATGCTTTTTGTAAGTACTATATGACTAATTAATTTTTTTTTTTTGTAATGACTAATTGCTGTTTTGTGCTCTTCCAAAAAATTTTTGATTAAAGGTCTGAAGAAGGTTCAATAATGAACCGAAACGTCACGTAGCGTCAAATTATGTGTTTTATTTAATTCTACAACCCATAATTCTGTCTAGGACAGTAACCTTCAATTTTTCCCCTATATATATATATATATATATATATATATATATATATATATATATATATATATATATATATATATTGCCAACAATGTAATATTTGAAACTTATTTTTAGTATTATCAATTGAAATGACACTACAGTGTGATCAAGAGGACAAATTATCTATCTATCCATTTATCTATTTATTTTTGACAATCTAAAAACTTATATAATTTACTTTAACTTGTATAGACAAATCGTCAGAAAAATTTAAATAACTTCTAATAATGCACTGATATAAAGAAAATAATAATGTACAATATCAAATAAGAATTGTATTTGAAGCCACTAATTTTTCGTTTGCTGCACGAGTTCTTTAATCACGTATCTGAAGAACTCAAATGCCATACTCAAATTACAAATACTTTAAACGGGAATGCTAGGAAAAGAGAGATCCTTGTTTTTGGTTAACGTTACTATATAAAATAATTAAACAAACTGATGGATTTCTCTTGGTGAAACATTTTAACAATAAACAATAAATAGCATAAATAAAACACGAATTATTTCACAAATTCTTTATCAAAACTCTAACTCTATGTGCATTTTGGCTTGCGGCATCATCAGGAGTTGAACTGAAACTAAAAGAAATTAGCGGATATGTTCATCACTTTGAAGTAACATTATTTGAAAAATATGTATCTAATACAGCTCCAGTAGTCATATGGTTTAGAAATGTGGTAGACATTTTTTGTTTGTGATCAGGTTCTGATAGACAGTTGGACTGTTTCTTAGATCAACTTACTAAAAATAATAATTTCAATTCAATTTACTTTAAAAAAGGAGGAATCTGGTCGTTCATTAAACGTTCTGAACAATAAAATTCAAATTACTAATAATACGTTGCAATAGGAAACCCACTTTTTCTCATTCGTAAACTCCAAATACTTCTAACTATCCTACTAAAATAAAACATGCTGCTTTTAATTCAATGATTTACAGACTACTGAAAGTCACAATGACAATTGCCAATTTTAATCAAGAATTGAATACTATCAAATTAATTGCACATAATAATGAATACGACACACTTTTAATTGATAAATTAGTTAAAAGATGAATAATTCACTAATATTAAAATCATCATTTCCACTCAATCCAAAACTGTAATGTAAACAATGAGTTAAAATCCCATATTTAGGAAGAATCAGTCATAAAATCAGTAATATTTTAACAAAACATTGGATTCCAAGTTTAGTAAATCGGGAATTTATAAAATTAATTGTAGTGGATCTAAAAAAAATTATATAGGTCAAACAGGGAGTAATTTTAAAATGAGGTTCTCGGAAGATATGCGTTAGACTAAATTATGAGAATTCTAGCGTAGCAAATCATATTTTCGAAACTCTCATTGTTTATTAGACAATTTGGAGGTTCTGATTAATTTAAAGAAAAGTAGAAAATGGGTGTTTTAGAAAGTTACTATGTTAAAGAGGGTTGTTTACTTTAACATCCAGGCAATATTCTTAATACTCAGATAGATATATTATATTCTCGGCTAATAAATAATCCATGTATTCTCAAGTTGGTTTTCTCTATTTCTAAAGGATGTGTTCATTATTTCTTTAACTACACCATTAAGACGTAACAGTTCATTTTTGAAAATTGTAGGATAAAATATTAACCTTTTTTTAAAGTTTCAGTTGAATATAAATATTTGAAATTTAATACTACCACAATATAGTGCTAAAATAATGATTGCTAATCAAATTTAAATTTTTTTTTATATATTTTTTGATTTTCGAGAACTCTGTATTATACTTTTTCTACTCCCATACTTTAATTGTATTATTAGATATGCCGAACCTGTACTTTATTGATGTCCATTAAGATACTAGTTTATGTCCAATAGGAATACAGATTTTTCATTAAGATACAAGATTATATCCAATAGGAATGCGACATTCCAATATTCAATCAATATTCAATATGGCGACTGTATATTTGACAGATATAAAAATTAATTAAATGTGACAGTTCTCTGCAATTTACTAGTAAGTAGTTAAAATTTGTGCTTTTTTGAAAATATAAACGGTAATAATGAGGGATAATGACAGTGAAATGTAAAATTTGACTCAACCAGAAATTATGAAACAAGCCCTAGTAACCATGAACAATTTATTACCAGCTAAATTCGCAAAGATGTACGCAAAATTTTACGCCAATTTATGAAATGTAATGTTCAAAAAATAATGTTTTATTATGGGGTCGTAGAAAAAATAGTGTATGCAACTCGCATTTAATGGCTATTAAGACACTCGTATTCATTACAATACCCGCCTTCGGCTCGTATTGTAATTTTCTTACTCGTGTCTTAATAGCTATCATTAAATGCTCATTGCATAAAAAATCAGTCTGTAGAAGTTAGAGTTAAAAAGTATAAAAAAAAGATGTTTACTAACTTTTACGACATAAATCCTCAACTATTGAGATACGTGTCTTTATTATAAATTAGGGATGTAAATCATACTGTTTGCTTAGAGTTGACATTGCGTAATAACCCAAAGAAAATAAAACAAAGCTGCTTTTTCCCTGTTTTCTTTTTCACAAAATAAGGCACGCTTGGATGGAGAAAATCGCTTTATGTACGGCATTGAAAGTTAATCAAAGAGAAGACACGTCTCTACTGCCTTAATTAACGCGCTACCAGAGACGAGAGAAATTTTAAGAAAACTCCGGATGTTTATTAAGAAACGGGCGGGTTGTTTCGTTTCCGGGACGAAGAGCGAGAGGTTCGGTCACCGAAAAAGCCGAATGCGGCAACCGAAGGGTTCTGTGAATTTACGATTCGATCACAAATTTTAATAAGGCCAATGGTAGCAGCATCCATCGACGCAGTACTAAAACGAGATCGTCGTCTGAGAGTGTTGTCCATTAGCTCGAATCCGACGTTACCGGAGGGTTAAAAATATCAAGCGTTTGGCTTAGAAAGAAAAACGGCAACCCAAATTGGGCAGACGGCAAGTGGGTGGCTATGGACAGGGTCGCCGACGAAAACCCATTTGGAGAAAGCAACTCTCCTGGTAATCTCCGCGATTCGATCGGAAAATAATCAGGAGCAGGGTTAAAGAGGCGTTCGTTAACGATACCAGACAGGCTATCGACATTCGTCTTTCCTCGGCAACAAGAGAAGAAAATAATTACTTTTGAAAAGGGAGTTTTTACGGTTGTTTTTCGACATAAACTTTTATAGACGATTCCCGTTCAATGGGTAACGGAAAATGATATCTTAAATGTCCGCGATATCTAACCCTTAATAACGAACGTTTTTAGTATTTACATAATTTACGATAGTATATATTACTGATAAGAAAATAGCGTTATTTAAACACAAGAATTATACAATACTAGATTGATATTAAATAATCGATTATATTCCGTTATATTTTATATTTAGAACTTATAATAAGGTATGCAAACTGAATAGATCTATAAATAGATTTAGTTTCCAATTAGTACCGAACATCAAAGATTATAAATACAAAATAAAATCCAAATGTTGTTCAATCAACAATTATAATTTGTTTAAATTTTAAAAAATCTTAAAATTTGGTATCCTCACAGTAGTAATATCTAATATTATGTTTCTGTTTTGCACTACTAATTAATTAGCTGGTAGGACACTTGCCTAGCAACTGGGAGGCGTGGGTTCGAATCTCACCCTGGGTAATTTTTTTCTAATTAAAATTTATCTAATTAATTACTCAGTGCAAAGCAGAAATATCATATTCAGATATTTCTACGCTGAGGAAAATGAATTTTAGATTTATTTAAAATTAACATATTTGTCCGTAATGCCGCCGGCAATATATATAATTTCATCTGCTTCTTGAGATGTTTCAAGACGATTAAGAAGATTCGAATCCACTGCCCAGGTAGCGTAGTGGTAGCGCACCTGACTCGCAATTGGGAAGTGAGGGTTCGAATCTCACCCTCGGTAAAAAAATGTCTAATAAAAATTTACATAACTAATAACTCAGTGCAAGGCATTAAAATTTATAAATTAATTAAAATTTACACATTTGTGCGTACTGCCGGCAATATACAGGGTGAGTCATCTAAGCGGGTAAGGCCGATTATGCCTTTATGAGTAAAGATATTTCGAAGCGGTTTTTTCCTTGTGATAGCTGTTCATTAGGAGCACATTTTAGAAATATTTTGTATTATACAGAGTGTTCCATAACTTGGTGGCTAATCATAGTTATAGTTTCTTAAATGGAACACCCTATATATTATTGAATTTTTATATTCCCCGTATAATTTTTAGTCAAAAAGTAATAAGATAGTATAGGCCTACAGTGTAAAGTTTTTGACTTATTCCCATTTTTCTGACTGAAACTGGATTAAAATTAGATGACACGTTTTTGTATAAAAGTCAATTTTTTTAAATGGAAAACCCTGTATATCAGTTCATTTTTGAATTGTTTATTAAATTTCATATCAAAAACATGTAAGACGTTAATTCTTTAAATGTGACTATTACTGAGCTGCTATCGTTTTTTGATATGCCTTTGTTAGTTTTTGCAAAAAAGTCAATTTTTTCAAATGGAACATGCTACCCTCTTGTAATTAAATTAAATCGGCCGAGGCCCTAAACAAATCGGTACCCAGAAAATTCCAAGAAGGTAGTGAATTAAGCACCACCACGGTAATTAACCTTCTATTTAAATTTTTTTTTTAAAAGGACGCTTGTCTATTAATTAATCACCAACTTATAACACTCAGTCTTACCTCTTACTTCCCCAAGGGTCGATGTTAAATATGGGAGTCAGCACTGCCTCCAGCTACAGTCAGAGAAGGGCGAGTTCGAACACCGTACTAAGTCGAAGGTTATGATGTCAGGGCGCCTATCCGTAATAATGTGCTGAGCCCAACAGATATTCAGACCCCGGACCAGATCCAATATAAACTCCCCCAGGTGATAAGTAAATAAGACCAGTACACACTCATTCAACTTAACAAACAGTTTATTAAAATTTAATCTCAGATTTCAACAGCGTATTTCCAGTACTGTACAAAACCGGCTATATATAAAATCTCTAACTTCCAAGAGATATTTAAATCAAAGGCAAAAAAAAAAAAATAATGAAGTGAAACACAAACGCAACTCCGTTGCAAATTTTCAGTGACGTGATATTACAAAATTTAGAAGTTCAATAAAAAAAAGGTGAACACAAGAACAACTTAAAACTAACATTGATTCACCATCAATATTCTTACAAGTACACAGTTATAAGGCAATTTACCAAAAGTCCCTCCAAAGTCGAACAGTTTGATCGTATAATGCAACACGTCAACCAAAATGAAACACTCTGTATACCAGAGGCATCCGACAATCTATTCGACGTTAGAAAACAGACTCTAAGTTGTAAAATATCTAATTCTATAAAAGAAATAGCGCTAGTTAACTATGCTTTACAGGTAGAATATGCAATTAAATAAAATTCATTAGTTTCTTACGGGATTATACCAAAATTAAATTACAATCATTGATTAAATGCATCAAATAATATCTACGAATTTACACAAGACCGATGTGAGGCCACACTGCCACACACATCCAAAATTTAAATTCAATTTCTAAATCCAAAAATAAAATGGCTACGTAACGTCTCCAAAAATGTCAAAGTAACCTCCAAAATGGGGTCACTATTGTTAATAAAACTACGTTAAATTAATTAATTCAATAACATAAAGGCTCACAGGCCATAAGAAGTTAAATTAGGAAATTACGATTACTTAATTAATAAATTAGGCCGGAAAATTGAAATTCACTGTTCAAATTGTACGATATTGACACAAATTTAGTCAAACTGTTTAGTCAATTAAATTCTACCCTCTGGAGAATAACAGAGAAAATTTACACAGTCACAATACCTTTAAACATCACATCCACAGCTTCTAAACACGACAAATCCTTCGGATCCACACGTTACCAGGAATATGCCCTTCTGTCTTCGGTTTACGACACCTCAAGAAATAGCGTTCGAAGGCTACAGTGTTCCAATAAACTGCACCTTAAATGTGCCCTCACCGCAAGATCCAACAACAATTCCTGGGCACCGTAAGGTTTCTAGCACGTGTTTCTCACGTATTAACCTCAAACCAACAATGCTCAAATGAGGTTTATATCAGGCCTAACACCAGCAGAGCAGCTTAACAAATCCCCAAGCACAGAAGAAATATCCTCGTAAGACTCAAATAAACGTCAAAAATTTACCAATAATCCCTGAGAATCACCATAAAATCCGCTTTTGTTAAGCGATTATAAACGATACAACTCAACTTTCCATATTCTCAAGGCAGCTAAGGGAAAAGGTTCTGCTCTCGTGTCTAACCTTTCGCAACGATCGTTAAAAATCAAAAGAGAAAGATCTTAACATCTCAAAACCGACCATACAAACCAAACACGTCAAACGCGCTAAGAGAACAAATGAACCAACTAATACTTAAAACGTACAACAGAAATACAGGTTCAAATAACCATAGAAAAATGGAAAATAATTATTACTAATTTGTTGCATAACTCTGGGCCCAAAGAAGTTCAAAAAAAAAAGAAGTTAGTCAAAATTAAAAGTAACAAATTAATTAAATTAACAACAGACGCCATCTACCCGGCAATACCAGATTTACGTTACACCCACCTATGCAGGGCAGAACGCGTGTAATAGAAATCTTAGGCACTCCTACGCCAGATGGCAGTAATAGTAGGAAGATGACACAAATTTAATCAAAAACTAATTACGTATTCCGTCACTAAAATAAACCATTAACGGATAAAATACAACCAAAAAAAAAAAACCGTAACAATTCCTCCCTTACCACAAAAGGTTATTTACTTGTAAATTACCGTTAAGCCAAGAGTTATGAAACCAGGAACTGAACTGTGCGTAACACCACATATAACATACGATACAAGGAACCAAGTTAAAATCGACAACGACTAGGCAAAAAGGAAGACGAATGTGCGCGACCATGTCCGACAGCAAACGCAGCAACACCAAACGCTTGACCAAAACCACCACGCGGTCCTTCGGCATTCAGCCGGTACGAGGAATTAACGAGGGATAAATAAAAAAAATGGGTGTCGAGATTCTGCACAGACGCGCCCCGAGACCTGACCAACCGACAGCCCAGTACCACTGATAGCATCAAAAAGGAAATGGAGTAGACGGGTTACGTTACGGTGTGCCCGGCCGGCGGTGATCCTTACGACGGTCGAAGGCACAGGAAATAGGAATAGATACTACCAATAGACCAAGACGCGGGAAAGGCAACCCCCGGAACGACACTCTGCAGACACGCGACGGTAAAAGAGAACTTTGGGTGAGGCCCTCGGTATCTCAAAACAAACAAAAAAAACAGGTGAACAAAAAAAAAGGTTTATTACTACAGATACGGGATACAAAGCGGAATAAGGAGAGGTATTTAAAGATAGGGTACGGCAGAATGGTGAAACTACTAAAAGACACAGACGGCACGTCCACGCGACAAACGTACATTCCGGAAACACAACAATTGAAGATCGCCAAACAAAATAAACATAGCAAAAGAAGTTTAAAGTCTGGACCGGCGTTGTCCCGACTGAAACGCTGAAGGCGAGCGATAAGCCATAAGGCGAAAGTCAATATCAAATCCTGGAGGTAACATTTTGACAATAACACTAGCAAAAGAAAGTCGCCAGGACACGACCCTTGGAAGGCTGAGAACTATCAAATAAAGACCGTTCTTCTTTATACCTTCGCAAATAAACGTCTAATCAGGAAGAGAATGTCAGTACGACATATACAACACGATAGAAATTCTAGACCATACGATACGTAACATAATCCCAAAATGGTAAAGGTTCTAGAACTGCTATACGGTACGAAGTCATAAAATCGTTATTACTTAATCGTAAACGATACGGAAGTCAAATTCGGTACGGAACGTCAAAATCAGTACGGTAGAGTCGAGATCGGAACAAAAGTCAAAATCGGTGCGAAACACATAACTATCAAGGTTATACGGAAGTCGGAAATAACTTAACTAACGTAAGTTATACGGTACTCAAAGGTAACATACAGCGTTACACGAAATTAATCCACCCAAATCAATCGTCGCTGTGTGGGCTATCGACAAAACATAGGGAGAACATCCCAAATCAGAACACGTAAGGAAATACGTCGAACCCACGACAACTAAAATTGAAGATGTTAAAAGAAACGGGGGACACTGAGAATTTTTGGGACGCCTTTTACGCCCAGGCATTAAACCCACAGGTATATTCGTTAGGCCTACCTGCAAACCGAAAGACTTGCAAAGTTCAATCATCGTTAGGTTGTGCTTAAAGATGTTCAACACTCCATGTACTCGGAAAAAAAACTACAAGCTCGGAGATATACTTCCTGGATCGATCACAAAATTAAAGTCCAAGAAACATTAGCAGATTATCAATAACTACAATAAACCAAAATAAAAGTCTGCTAAATTCACCAAGGAAAACACAAGTGGCTCATACAACACCACTAACTGGACTATAGATCGTAACAGAGCTTATTCATGATGATAACTGACAACTGAACTCATACGAAAGATCACGAACAAAGTTCGCTACAGGAAATCAAAAGATTTCAAGACATACAACACACAAGTGTAAAAGTTACTAAGGACCACAAAACTAAACAATACATATGGGAAAACTCTAATAACCATAAAAGGAAAGATGGATACTGCTATCTCATGAAGCAATTAAACCAAGGTAAGAATACAATTACACCCGTTGACTTTTGACGTGCAGATACAAATTATCCCACATATGTGGTTGCAAAACGACACTCCAAAACGACACGACAACCCTCCACCCAGCTCAAAAATCCCGAATTACACGGCAACAATACGGTACTATACGATAAATTAGGTGAACAGGTAGAAGGCTCCACACGATAAGCCAAACTGTAAAAGTGAAATTCAAACAGGTTTACACTTCACGAAGATAGGGAAAAAGGGTCGAGAAAATTTAATTATCCCAATACGTAACTACAAATATTACTCAATTTAGGCAAACGACAAATGATCCTATAAGGGACAATCACATACACTTTAAAAACATCTCTTTTGAACATCAACCGCCAAACTGCACACATGGCCTACCAAATTTGTTAGAGTACTCAACATAAGAAACATTGTAGCGCAATCTATCCACAACATAACAGAATGAATTAAGGGCATCAACAATATTAACGATAACAACGGCATGAACGGTACGAAAAGGGTTATCGAAAATAATACGAAAATATACCAAACGTCATAATTCATTCCAACCAAACATACAATAAACAGATTGTAAAAGTAATATCCACGAAAGGCCAAAACAACTGAAGACCACACAAACACAGCCAAAGCCAAATCTTAAAAGCGATTCAAATTATCCGCAATAACATTAAGAAGTGACAAATCCCATATAATCCCATATTATTATTATTAAACAACCTATTACACGAGATCTATTATTACTATTATTATTACTATTAACTCAAGGGCGAAACAATAACAAAAAAAACTATGAGACTGACTGCATAAGCGATGACCCACAGTGACGAAACAGATTCGAAAATATTAATTCTACTAACTAACGAAATAATTAAGTTCCAAACAAATGATAGATTAACACATACAAGTCATACTACGAAATACTAAATCACGAGATATTAACTAACAAAACTAATAAGTACTCTAAACATTCATACTAAACAATCAACCGCCATTTTGAAGGTCAGAACCACTATGCCAGTAGCCTACACAAGATACACAAAGTTGTAAAATACAAAGTCACAACCAAAAGACTTAAACTCGAAATGTTTTACAGAAATATTACTCAAAAATATTTAAAAGACGAAAATTTCTCACAAACAATATGGCCCTATACTTCGCAATTGGTTCTCAGATTTCCAATACTGTTATTTAACAATGTATACGGTAAGTGCTCAAATGTACGAAAATATTCACATATACGGAAGTAATCAGATATACAGAAACATTCGAAAGTACGGAACATACATTAGCGATAAAGTATCAAACATTCTACATTCAGTAACTAAGGGCCAAAGTACACATAACATTCAAAATCACACACAACGTAAGACGTAACTGTGATATAAGCTGGTATATACTTTACTTTACTCAAAACAAAATATGACAAGGTCCTCAATGCTAAAATTAATTAACTCCGGAAGATGATTCAAAAGTTTCTGAAATTCCCAAAATCTAAAATTCTTGATTTATTAAAAAAAAACTAATTTTTTTTTCCCCTTCAAAAAGGCCTCACAACGTTGGCGGCTAAAACCCTTTTCTAAGGCCCCACGTTGGGCGCCAAAAATCCTTGCTACCCTCTTGTAATTAAATTAAATCGGCCGAGGCCCTAAACAAATCGGTACCCAGAAAATTCCAAGAAGGTAGTGAATTAAGCACCACCACGGTAATTAACCTTCTATTTAAATTTTTTTTTTAAAAGGACGCTTGTCTATTAATTAATCACCAACTTATAACACTCAGTCTTACCTCTTACTTCCCCAAGGGTCGATGTTAAATATGGGAGTCAGCACTGCCTCCAGCTACAGTCAGAGAAGGGCGAGTTCGAACACCGTACTAAGTCGAAGGTTATGATGTCAGGGCGCCTATCCGTAATAATGTGCTGAGCCCAACAGATATTCAGACCCCGGACCAGATCCAATATAAACTCCCCCAGGTGATAAGTAAATAAGACCAGTACACACTCATTCAACTTAACAAACAGTTTATTAAAATTTAATCTCAGATTTCAACAGCGTATTTCCAGTACTGTACAAAACCGGCTATATATAAAATCTCTAACTTCCAAGAGATATTTAAATCAAAGGCAAAAAAAAAAAAACAATGAAGTGAAACACAAACGCAACTCCGTTGCAAATTTTCAGTGACGTGATATTACAAAATTTAGAAGTTCAATAAAAAAAAGGTGAACACAAGAACAACTTAAAACTAACATTGATTCACCATCAATATTCTTACAAGTACACAGTTATAAGGCAATTTGCCAAAAGTCCCTCCAAAGTCGAACAGTTTGATCGTATAATGCAACACGTCAACCAAAATGAAACACTCTGTATACCAGAGGCATCCGACAATCTATTCGACGTTAGAAAACAGACTCTAAGTTGTAAAATATCTAATTCTATAAAAGAAATAGCGCTAGTTAACTATGCTTTACAGGTAGAATATGCAATTAAATAAAATTCATTAGTTTCTTACGGGATTATACCAAAATTAAATTACAATCATTGATTAAATGCATCAAATAATATCTACGAATTTACACAAGACCGATGTGAGGCCACACTGCCACACACATCCAAAATTTAAATTCAATTTCTAAATCCAAAAATAAAATGGCTACGTAACGTCTCCAAAAATGTCAAAGTAACCTCCAAAATGGGGTCACTATTGTTAATAAAACTACGTTAAATTAATTAATTCAATAACATAAAGGCTCACAGGCCATAAGAAGTTAAATTAGGAAATTACGATTACTTAATTAATAAATTAGGCCGGAAAATTGAAATTCACTGTTCAAATTGTACGATATTGACACAAATTTAGTCAAACTGTTTAGTCAATTAAATTCTACCCTCTGGAGAATAACAGAGAAAATTTACACAGTCACAATACCTTTAAACATCACATCCACAGCTTCTAAACACGACAAATCCTTCGGATCCACACGTTACCAGGAATATGCCCTTCTGTCTTCGGTTTACGACACCTCAAGAAATAGCGTTCGAAGGCTACAGTGTTCCAATAAACTGCACCTTAAATGTGCCCTCACCGCAAGATCCAACAACAATTCCTGGGCACCGTAAGGTTTCTAGCACGTGTTTCTCACGTATTAACCTCAAACCAACAATGCTCAAATGAGGTTTATATCAGGCCTAACACCAGCAGAGCAGCTTAACAAATCCCCAAGCACAGAAGAAATATCCTCGTAAGACTCAAATAAACGTCAAAAATTTACCAATAATCCCTGAGAATCACCATAAAATCCGCTTTTGTTAAGCGATTATAAACGATACAACTCAACTTTCCATATTCTCAAGGCAGCTAAGGGAAAAGGTTCTGCTCTCGTGTCTAACCTTTCGCAACGATCGTTAAAAATCAAAAGAGAAAGATCTTAACATCTCAAAACCGACCATACAAACCAAACACGTCAAACGCGCTAAGAGAACAAATGAACCAACTAATACTTAAAACGTACGACAGAAATACAGGTTCAAATAACCATAGAAAAATGGAAAATAATTATTACTAATTTGTTGCATAACTCTGGGCCCAAAGAAGTTCAAAAAAAAAAGAAGTTAGTCAAAATTAAAAGTAACAAATTAATTAAATTAACAACAGACGCCATCTACCCGGCAATACCAGATTTACGTTACACCCACCTATGCAGGGTAGAACGCGTGTAATAGAAATCTTAGGCACTCCTACGCCAGATGGCAGTAATAGTAGGAAGATGACACAAATTTAATCAAAAACTAATTACGTATTCCGTCACTAAAATAAACCATTAACGGATAAAATACAACCAAAAAAAAAAAACCGTAACAAACAGCCTATATATTATTTCATTTTTGAATTTCTTATTAAATTTCACATCAAAAACATGTAAGACGTTAATACTTTAAAAGTGACTATTACTGAGCTATCGTCGCTTTTTGATATAATTTTGTCAGTTTTATGGTTTTAATTAATATAGTATAACTATGGTTAGCAAGTTATGGAACAGCCTGTATAATTTTGTCAGTTTTGTGGATTAATTAATATAGTATAGTACTGACAAAATTATATCAAGAAGAGACATTAGCTCAGTAATAGTCACTTTTAAAGTATTAACGCCTTACCTGCTTTTGATGTGAAATTTAATAAGAAATTCAAAAATGAAATAATATACTCAATTTGAAAAAATCTACTTTTTTGTAAAAACTAACAAAAGCATTTGACGATAATAACTCTCTAATAGTCACTTTTAAAGTATTAAAGTCTTACATGTTTCTGACATGAAATTTAATAAACAATTCAAAAATGAACTGATATACAGGATGTTCCATTTAAAAAAATGGCTTTTATACAAAAACGTGTCATCTAATTTTAATCCAATTCCCTGCACATGCAGTTAGTAACCGTAAAAAAATAAAACATGCTTCTATTAGGACCTCTTATTGTAAACAATACTGCAAAAAAATTTGTCCATCTAATACGTGGTTTTCGAGAAATATAATTTTATACAAACACTGAATTTTTCAGAAAAATGGGAATAAGCCAAAAACTTTACACTTTAGGCCTATACTATCTTATAACTTTTTGACTAAAACTTATCGGGGAATTCAAAAATGCAATAATATTCCATTTAATAATAATAATGTTCCATTTAATAATAATAATAATAATAATAATAATAATAATAATAATAATAATAATACATTTATTTGCCCAACAGATATTTCCAATTACAGGACAAAATATAAATAAACACATACATTAATGCAGACAAAAAAAAGAAATGAACATGTAAAACAAAAGGACACAAAAAGAAAAATGTAACAGACGTCACTATCGATTCCAGTATCCAGCGTAAATGTCCAAAAAATAAACTTCGGCATTCCGTGCCATGTGGTGCAAGGGCGACTTCCTGAGCACATTGGTCCTGGCCGTCGGCAGATTGAAGAATGCTGCATGCCGAGCCGAGCATCGCGGAACGTAGAAAGGCACAGCACCAAGCAGCTGCGGACAGTCAATCCTACTGTTAATTAACTTGTATAAAAATCCGGCACTATGCATGGAGCGTCGCACGGCCAAGGATTGGAGCTGATGCACCTCCAACAGATGTATGTAAGAAATGTTCCAATCCGGGTAGGCTCCAGTGAGTTTAAAAGACAAAAATCTTAGAAATCTCCGCTGAATTCTATCAATAGGAAGTTGTTGTGAAGTGTAGAGGGGGTACCATATAACCGAGGCAAACTCCAACCTACTGACTACCAACGCAAAGTAGAGGGACTTGAGGAGGCAGGGATCCGTGAAGTACCTCGAGATTCTCATCAGAAATCCCAACATCCTTGACGCTGCGGCACACATAGATGTTATATGTGGCGTGAACGTCAAGGACGTGTCAAATACAACGCCCAGGTCCCTTATCGACTGAACCCCACTGATCAATTGCCCACAAATGGTGTAATTGTAGTCCAGAGAAACGGATTTACGAGTAAATATCATCGAATTACATTTTTCGATATTTATGTTCCATTTAAAAAACTATAACTATGGTTAGCCATCAAATTATGGAACACTCTGTATAATACAAAATATTTTTAAAATGTGCTCCCAATGAACAGCTATCATAAGGAAAAAACCGCTTCGAAATATCTTTACTCATAAAGTAATAATCGGCCTTACCCGCTTAGATGACTCACCCTGTATATAATTTCATATGTTTCTTGAAATGGTTAAAGACGATTAAGACTCGAATTCACTGCCCAGGTAGCGTGAGGTAGCGCATTTTACTAGAAATTGGGAGAAGGGGTTCGTATCCTGCCCTTGATAATTTTTTTTATACAAAAACTTACCTAATTAATTACTCAGTGCAAAGCAGAAAAATCATATTAAACAATTAACATAGGATATGCGTAATATGTAATAAATAGTTAGAAGTAGGAAAAAGTATGTCAAAACCAGTACACAGAGAGAATGATTACAGAAAATGAGGCAAGATTTACATGTGCTTACACCGTGTCACTAGTTTGGTAGTATAGGAAGAGATTCAAAATGACTGTTCATTTGCTATTTCAGTAGTGAATTTAAGGACTTGCTTGAATCTGCCTGATCACTAATGATCATGACTTACTTAAACGTTCAGATTGTATTTAATAACAAAGTAAAATATAATAAACCAAAGCAAAAATGTAAGAGAAAGTTTAGAGGTTAAGGCATGATTATGTTACAAAATATGGCGAACATGGCGTACTTATTTTTCCAAATTAAATTTGCATGGGCAAGAACCAATAAAATATCTTAAAAATATGTAAATATGTACCATTTTAGGACGATATTTCAGTCTCTCTTTCTTATTGTGAGACAAGGTATGGAGTAGTACTATGAAGCCATAACTGTTTAATGTATTATTTTTTGAGTAAATATTATAAATCGTCTTTATTAAAAAAAAAAAATCAGTTGTTATTAATTTTCTGGTTTAATATGGAGTTATGGGCAGTATGTTTTCCGTTCATTAAATAAGTGCAAGATCATACATATTATCTATTATAAAATGTAGGTTGAGAAGTACATACATAAATCTTAGTCCAATTTACCACATTAATTAAATAAACGATATCAGTGAAATTAGTGTCAAAGATTCTATTAAATTAATTTAATATTAATTAATTTTAAAATGTATGATATCAACTCCATACAAACACTCAAAACTACTACTTAAAAAAAACGTTTGTTACAAGTAACTTGCAATATCTGGCGACAAACACAAAAATATTGTAAAGAATCTATTGAAGATGCTCATAATATCTTTAATGAGATAATTATACTAATAATTGGTTTCGCGTAGCATTATGTTAATCCAATTCTAAAAACTTAATTAGAGCACTCATTAAGGACTTGGCGCATTATTCAAATTAAAGGCAATTGATACTTTATTTCATTATATTGGGGAAGTAATTTAATTCGATTGGGAAAACAAGGCCCGTAAAATAATTACAACACAGAGTCATGACAATTTTCGGAGCTCGGAATATCGTATATCTACAGGAGGGAGAAAATTAAGAAAATTGCAAAGCTTTCTAATAAATCAAAGTAGCTACGATTATAATGATTTTACCGTTTGAGTTTCTTGTAAAATATGCGCGCAAATATGAAGGAAATATTGAAAATAATAATACAGGATAAATAAATTAAAGAAAACATCAAAATTTATGCATAAATATATTTGATATGATCTAGATGTTAAGTAAATTTGTTGTTAGTTTTAAATACAACGAAACAAACTGTAACAACAGATAATGACTCCTAAAATTTGACTAAAATTTTATCATGTCATGCAATACGTACAATTATTCTTCCACTAATTCACGTAAAAATAACAGACAAACGTCGTTCAATACATTTCATATAACATCAGTGTTAGAAAGAAGGATAGAAGCATAAATACTTACTTATTATTATTTCTAACCTTACATGTTGAAGCTTTTTAATAATATGAATAATGTTTGTAGAAAACTAAAACCTTTGTAAGATACGAACTTAGAAGTTTGCCGGACTCTTCAAACTAAGTGGCAGGAAGTTACACAATTTTCAGTTTTCTAGATGGTAAAAGCATTTATTTAAATATCTTAATTTGTTGTGCCTTCATGTTTTTATTTTATTTATACTTTGTATTTTGACTCCAGGACAGTTTTTAGATTTTTTTTGTATATGTGAGTAAGTAAAAGAGCATGGGCCAAACGAGCTTATAAGTTTAATTACAGCGGTTTATGAAGAGTGGCAGCAATTGTTGGATGGCGATCGAAAAAAAAATTGTATGTAGGCGTAAAAAACAAATTTTGTTTAATTTGTGCAAAATTTGGTAAATCCAAAGATCACGTATGCTACAAAAATTAGTCTTCGTCGTCAACAGTCATGGAGTCGACCATTATTGCGGAAGGCTTCTCGTGAAATGCACGGTGTAATTTATGGTAGATTAATAGAGGACGGTGATAGCATCGTTCTTAGAAAACTACGTGAAACGGCCCCTTGCGGTCCCCAAAAAATTATTGAAAAAATCGAGTGCCGAAATCATATATTACGTAATTATATAAATAAAATTAGGGACTGTTTGAAAAAAACCTAAATTTAATTCGGCCGGGACAAAAGCAATTGAACATTACAAAAGTTCGAACTTAACAATAACAAAATATAGATCGCGAAATTGCAGTGTGACATAATAAATGAACCAAGATATATTTTTTGTGAACACTCGGATTGTGCTTCTTACTTTTGTCAAGGATATAAAGAAGGATACTTGGTATGAGACAATACACATAGATGTAGAACTCTGACCAGAAATGGTAATTAAGGTAGAGTAATTTTATTTTCTCGCTTTATTATCTCAAATTATGGATCCTCTTATTTTGAGAAATCGAGAAATTAGAAACGTCAAATTGGAGAATTAGTATGTACCTACTGATTGTGATACGTTTAGACAAAACGCTACTTGGCCATTCTTGTTTATTTTCTACACTGTCTATACTTTTGTAAAAAAAAATTGTTGTAAAAAACATGAATTAGGCCTACTGGGAATACCATGAGAAAAAACGCCCTTTGCACTCTACCTCTAAGGTGGTGCGGAAAGGATTGCTTTTGACGTCTTGTCTGCCACATAACGGTTATTTAAAATTTCTATCGAAACTTTACTGAAAAAAAATTAAACAGTGCAAGATATAAATAAAAAAAATTGATAATATCAATAACATTCGATTTCAAGTTGTGGTATTAACATTGGCTTCTAATCAATGATTAGTTCGGAGTCCGCACAGTTCGTATCTTACCCACGGTGAATTTTTATAATTTAATTTCGCTAACTAACAATATCAGTGTCGATTGTGAAGAATATAAATATTTTTCTCTAAAACATTACTCATATTATTACAAAGCCTCAACATGTAAAGTAAATACAAATCATGGTGATAAATAATAAGAAGTACAACTTAAATAATTAATAATCATAAATAATAGAAATAAAACTATATATTTGTTGCAGAACAAAGATTTAATATCTAATTAATTCCTCCAAATATCATTAAAATAATTACATATTAAATAAAACGGGAGTCTTAATAAAACTAAATAAATACAAGCCAAAAGAATATTCAGAAATAGCAAAAACAAATTTCGAACAAAAGAGATGCACCAATATTATCATGCAATAAATGCAGGAGACAAATATCCAAAATTCATTTGCTTTCGACTTGACCAGGCATCGCTTCATGTTGCTGGTCTTATACCTGCATCGCGTAAAAGGTACAGGCATATTAAACTCCGTAAATATATTCAATATATTTCAGGCAACCCGACATACGCCGTTCGAGAATTTTTCTTATAGTAAGCCCACCCTTAAACATTAGTAACTTGTCTTACTTAACTAAGCGTCATCATACTATAGAAATAATACAATAATCAAACTATAAAATGTTCAACATAAAATGTCATATTGACACTTGTTGTTTGTGAACCTTTTGAGATCCATATTTTATATGTATGGAGTTAAATGGGGGTACTTAACTGACTTATGTATTGCCATTGATTGTCTAAATTTTCATATTAGTAAATTATTAATTTGGTCATACGTGCCTTCGATAGTATTACAACCAAATACGAACCTATATATATTTAATTTGCAAAATTAAAATCCCTGTATAATCACATGACCTTGCACATATGCAACTGTTGAAAGTAATTAGTTTAGGCGAATAATTTTCATTTCTGAAAAACCCTTAAACTGCGCTTATGGGGTTATAATGTAAAATTTGACAATTATGTTGAATTCACGTAACCAAATAAATTTGGAAATTGGTTTGCCGTTATTTTACCTCCTACACTTAGCTTGATTAATTTAGAACCCACAACTATATTTGCTTCGTACATCTAAAATTCAAACTGAGGCAAAAATTCCAAACCTATATATCTATTTCAAGAATAACACCGATTGTGTTTAAATATTACCATGTTTAAAATTTATCAGCTGAAAAATTGTTCTTAATAATATTTCATCGTTTCGCTTGCAAAACATGTACTTTACTGGTGGATGAAATTCATTTCAAGACACATGATTTTCTGCACTAAAATGTGAATTTGAGCTATTCAGTATTCAAGCTGTGATCCAAGAGCAAACTGTATGTATAATTTGAGAAAATAAAATATTTTCTCTCAGTGCCAAAGAATTATAGGCAAATTATAATCTACCTAATTATCACTGACTTATATGTGTCTTGATATAATTTAAAAGGTTTAAAGTATTCGTATGTACATATCTTTCGTAAAATTATAAATTATTATTTTTTTATAGGTAATGAAATTTTAATTATTCAGCACGACCATATAATATCGCACAAAATACCTTTCATCGAACAAATGAGGCGTGTGTTAATTCAAATTACGTCAGCTGATCAGATAATTACTTATAAATACATTGTGTTGTTGTACAACTTGGGCCACTCAAGTTCGTTTATAATGCATGGACAAATAAGAAAACAAAACACAAACAAACCTGAAGGCAGGACTGTCAGCCATGGACCCACTAAATAATTCACAATAGCATTGAAATGAGACCTGCTTATTTGATCCGGTTGACTTTTACGATATTCACCAAAAAGGGTTTCCGGTCTAGCTAATGCAATATTAATCCCTTAGACAAATTTAATTATTAAAAGAATCGAGTGCCGTGGCAGACTCCTGTAGTAGGCAATGTAATTACTATACATTATAATTTTATGATACAAGATTTGTGCAAAAACAAAAAAGTGTTTTTACGCTACTACTTCTTATAGTGGTAATAGTTAAAATATGCCTCTATATTTTTTAGTGTCGAAACTAATTATAATTTCAAAACGTCTTTTCATGTCTAGCTTAGTTTGTTAGGCACTTATACTGTCAACCAAATTTATACATTGTTTACTTTAAATATGTTATAAAATGTTAAGAATCAGTAAATTACTATACAAACAATTAGTAACTGATTAAAATAAAATAATGCTTATTTTAAAATATACCGTAGTCGACAAATTTTAATTTCTGATACGAAAGTAGAAAGAGGAAAAGAGCACGACGAAGTAGGGTAAAGATAAACATATAGCTAGGCTGCCAAGTAATCTCGGCAAACGCTTCTATGAAATGTGAGAATCCTCCGACACTGCGTCGGTTCTCCCACCACTATTGGCAAGCAGGCATCGTTGCATATTAGAAGGTCATCTTCTGCATGGGATAGAAGTATAAACAGAAATTAAAACTTGTCGACTACGGTATATACATGATGAATCGAAATCAATACACTATAATCTTAAGAATCTATTCTGTATATCGGATTATATTTAACAAAATGATATGTCTTATAGCAATTCCATTTGTTTTCAAGTGGCATTGTGATCAAAGGAAACCAAAGAATAATATTGTTCAGAAGATGACAGGTTCAATGGTATATTCTCTTGCTGGGTATGGCTGTCAGTTTGGATTAAGAGTATATATTGTAATAATTTGGACGTGCAGTAAAATCCTATACTTAAGAAAAATTGTTATAAGGACAGAAAAGTTCATTTCTGTTCTTTCAAGGATATCTACGGACTGCCGGCATTTTGCCGGTGTTGTCCAAGGTTCCTGAAAGTGTCATGGGGTATCAATTGAAGCAATTTGTGCTAAACAATGACATTTTGCCTCCTGCGCAGATGGGATTTAGAAGGAACAGTTGTAACAGAGCATTACTGAATATCACAAACTTGATTTGATACTATTAACCATTCACTAACACCCGCCTATTTGCTCAAGTTGATTTGATGCAAAACTAGGTAAATTTATTTAACATAACTACCTTGTTGGAATAAGACGACGCTTGTTAGTCCATAATGGAGTATCTGGGTTTGATCGTTGAAGTTGCGGTGTTCCGCAAAGTTCCATTGCTGGGCCACTACTTTTCTCAATTTATACTTCAATTGCTGCGTGTAAAATGCAGAGGCCTAAGTAGCGCTATATATAGGCGCCAAGATACAAAATCAAAATAAAAAATCAACAAGAACAACAAAACCCTCCAGGAGTCTTTAACCTACCCTTCTATGAGAAAACTTCTCATTCGGGCGGCGGAAGGCTCAGAAGAAACATGGTCAGGCTCGAAGCGGGAACTAAACTCTTCAGGCGCTACTCATAAGTTTAGAGCACGTAGAATAAAACGAATTTTAATGAAGAATAATAAATTTAAATCGAATAGATAACAGTAAAGGAATTAATCATAAAACCAAATAAGTCATAATCGTATAAATTCTTCCTTAAAAAAAAGTTATGGGTTTAGGTTCTTTTTTGTTTGGTAAACTAGACTGAAATATGAAGAAGCTAAACAATACTTAAATGAAGTCGCTTCTGGGCCTTGAGAAGACCACGAATATATAATGTATATTAAAGGTAAATTTCACAAAAATAGAAAAAACCGTTTGGTCAAATTCTGGCCACAATTCGACATACAAAGGTTCATACAATAATTTATAGATTATAGATACAGGCGTTAATAATAAACCTGTTTAACACCCTGTAGGTATTAGCAAATTTAAGAAAAATCAAGTTATGAAACTGATGTCACATAATATTAAATGAAAACCAAAGAAAAATTGTAATAACTGTCAAACAACTCAAGTTTTAACCAGTATTAAATAATATACAAAAAATAATGATGTGTGGTCACCACACGACTTTCTTATAGGTATGGGCGTTAAAAATAAAACAATTTACAGAATTTTTTATGCACTGAGAAAAATGGTTTTTACCAATTACTTCACATTTTTTATTGCCAGTATTGTTGATTCAACATTTCTGCTCACTGACTAAGATTTAATCATTCGCAACTTTTCATCGAACACTGTAAATTGTTGTTCAAATAAATTGAGAGTGTCGCATTAGCAACGCGAGATATTCTTTCAAAGTTCAACTTCAAATAATATTCTATACAATATTATATCAAACACGCAAAATCATTGATTCAATAACTTAAACTTGATAAACTATACGTTTTGATTCAAAATTCTGAAGTGATTGCTCACCGGGAACCAGCTAAATCTATTGAGTTAACTAGAAATTGATTGACTGACCATTTTATTTCTCTCAGTGTACAAAAATTATTTAAAATCCTATTCTAAGAACTTCTATTCTCTTAATAAATCTCGATAGAATGCATACTCGCTAAATGTAAAAGTGTTAGTTAATTCCGGTCCAAATTTTGAAATTTTTTTTATACAAAAGATATTGAAAATTATGTTTTAAATACTTTTATACTCTTAATAAACATGCCTAGAAGCATTATTTGCCAAATATTTGCAAAAAGATGATTTTCGAGAAGAGTAAAAGACCTACTTCCGGTAGGAATTTCAAAAACTTTTTTTATGAAATTCCTCCCATATATAATTTTGATTACATTTGAAGTCTTTATAAATTTGTTTTAAACTTAGTAGTTGACGAAATATTGGCAAAATTCGATTTTTTCACTGACGTAAACTACTACTTCCGGTCAACCGATTTTACTGAAAATCAAATCAGATCTCAAGACGTAGATTATACACGTAAATACAAAATTTGGAATTAATATCTGTAGCCGTTTGACCGCTATCGTGATCACACACACACTGGCAGACACACAGAGAGAGAAACATTTAAAAAAAATCCCTTTTTTTGGTGTCAGGGGACTTCAAAACCTAGACATCTGCCAAAATCTTGTGGTTGAAAATTCTCATCATCACAATACTTCCTTATACTACGTATAAGAAAGTAAAATCAACTTTGTTTCGAAGCCTCAAATTTACAAGAGAATCTAAAATGAAAGTGTCTAATCACCGGTGCGGGAAAAGAGAATTTTATTTAAAACTAATATCTTGCAAAGTATGCATTCTATGGTGATTTATTAAGAGAAAATAAGTACTTAGAATAGAATTTTGATTAATTTTTGTATAAAAAAATTCTTAAAATTGTATAATTTGAAACACTCATACGTATAAGGAAGTCGTCCTATTATTATTTTTCTTTTATGTTAATGATCTTTTGAATAATATTTTTAAATTTTTTAAATAATATTTAATGATTCACTAAACTTACAAATTTCTCTAAGCCTTGATTATTTCACTGCCATGGTTATAGCATATCCTAATTTGCATATAAAGTGCTTAAAAATTCAAGGTATATACAAGCTAATCCAAATTAACTGTAAACCATTAGTAATTTTGCTATTATTAAACATACAAACTTGATTAAATTAGTAAACTAGGAGCTTTGTTTAACTCTCATTATAACAGAAGGTTGCAAAGATTAATTGATCATCGTGCTTTCAAGACTTCATATAAATAAACATTAATAAAGAATAATAAAAAAATCCTGTGTATTTTATTTTTCCATTACAACTTTAAACTTAAAACGAAAACTTTTATAATAACTTTTCTTCTGGAATGACAATTCTTATGGATATAACGTTCAAACCGAAGCAATTAAGATACATTTATAAATTTTATTCTACAGATCTCCTTATTATAAAAGAAATTACAACAAACACTGCTCGAAAAACGACAACGTTATTTAATGAATTATTGCCCTTGTTTCTTAAAAACTCAAACTTTTTTTAGTATGGTTCTATAAACTATCTGTTTTTTTTCCTAATTGTACTCTTTAAAGCGTCAACGTACACAATATTTTTTATATTTTATATTATATTTCAAAGTCTAAAATATAATATAATAAATAAGCAACAATTACTAAGAGCAATTCAATTCTTCGCGTGAATACAAAGCTTCTCTTTTAGAAAATGTTTAAATTCTTTTCCAGTTCTCGTAATTAAAATATAAGCTAATTGGGGCTTTTCTCAAAATATGATCTATAATCTATACAACATTTTGTTATCATTACTATAAGATTTTAAAGTGTTAAATTTAACCTTCAAACTACTATTAACAGCACAAATTCGACCATCCAAGTCTTTAAACACAAAATTTACTAAATTATCTAGTGTTCATAATATTGTATTAGCTATCTTACAATCAAAACAAATGCAAGCTTGTTTTACAGGATTTGATGACTTTTAATTTCAAAGTAAATTCTAATAATTTGCAAAAATAGGTACTATACGCTCATTTAGTAAATACGTCACAACGCCAAATTGTTAAGCACGGTGATAAGATAAGTCAGTGAAGTGGATCCAAACAACCCTCATTTAGTAAATACGTCACAATAGATAGGTCTGTTGAACTGGATGCAAACAGAATTTGATGACGCGCACTAAATGAGCGTATTGGAATGTTTTGAGACAGATATCAGCTAAACGATTAAATGGTATAAGCTTCTGCTTATATTTTTTAACAAAATATCAAGTTCAAGATCTTTTCAATTTGATGTACGTTGATTGATGTATTTAGTATGTGAAATGTAACATGATTTATGTTGTGTGAATATTGTTTGCTGAATGCATGCATTTGTTCGTGTCTAGGTAATTTTTTTTTTGAGAGCAAAACATTTCTGAGTTTGTTGGCATCAAAAAAAAAAACATTACCACATCCACAAATGTAACTAGATGGAGATTTATTTACCTAAACATTATCTGCTACCTTGAAACACGCCCACTCTAGGGGTTATGTTTTCAAATTCACCCGTTGTCGGTGACAAAATTTATTTAGGTTTCTTCTTTATGATGATATTGAGATTCGGTAAATGTATTTACATAGCAACAGAGTTCTAGTAGCTATTCGGCTTGACAGCTGGTATCTGTTTGTGTCGAAAGTTATAGCATCAGGTAGACTGACAGAGCCCCGTTTATTAATTTAAAAAAATCAATTATATATATTAAAATTAGCACCAGAAATTATATATAAATTATTGTAAACGATATTAAATAATTCATATCGTTTTATCAACTTTGCTTTATTCATTTCTAAGTGAATTTTGTTTTCACCGACTTCACCTTCTTAGTGTAAACTTCTTTAGGCACGTTGCGCTGATTGTAGGCAGTGAACAAGACTGACCTGCAACGCTCGGATATGTAACACTCGAATATGTAACGCTTTTCGGGTAAGGTCGGCTAAGGGAACAAGATAAATAAATATATCATATAGAAGTATTTAATTTCAATTAAATTGAAATTTAAATGAATAAATAAATTCATGTCCCAGAGCAGATGTGAATCGAAGCCGCCTGGGTGAGAGGCAAGCACATAACCATTAGACCAAGGGCGGGAGTCGAAAGCCAGTATTTATATCGTCTATTTATATATATATACATGCGTCCGAAAATCTCCTTAATAATGCTTGCGGCCGAGGCAAGACAATCTCGAGTACGTTAAAGTTTTTCGCGGACAAGATATACACACAATTTTTTGGGCAACCGTTAAATTTTTCAATCGATTTCATTTAAATTGAGACACAATTTAATTTAATTTAGTTCTAAAGGTGCTAAATTAAAGTGGTTTACTTGCTTTACATGCGTTACCATGGAAATGAGACGAATATAATAAACTACGAATACTTGATAGTTGTCAAAATAAGTCGTAGAATGTGTGATTAAACATGTGTCAAAATGTGTATTTACTTTAACGGCCGCTGCCATAGCAACGGCCGCGAAATTGTATTTCGCGAACTGTGTTGCGTTCGCGAATTGGTAACTTCGCGGACGATTATTTAAATGTAATATAGAACGGAAAAAAAAGTTGTATTTCGTATTATTAATCTCGCCTTGATGAAGTTTACACTTCTGCTGTGTGGTTTTAAGCACACCCATTTTCTTGTTTAGATAACAGCCAATAGTAATTTTGTTATTATTTGCTAATCATATTGCCGTTACTACCAAGAAAGCTAGTTCATTTTTTCCAATACATTTGTATATTCGACAAAAAATTTTAATATATTTTACTAAATGCCTGGCTGAGTTAGACATTCCACAATATTAAGTGCACTGTTAACCATTGTTGTTTAACACATGGACATTTTAAGGTAATACTACATACATTTTTTTAATCTACTCATGTTATTGCTTTAACATACTCGTATACCTATTTTCTTAGTTATGCTAGACTGACAAAACTAAGCAAAGTAGAAACATATATGTCTGTATCTACTAACACATATTAACACTTTCATATTTTGATTTACTTACACAATTCTATATTATATCTCAGACACATAGTTAAGATTATTGTGTGACGGAATTAGTCATTCGTCAAAGAGGTATCTTGACTTTCTAATTAACTCACATGAATAGTATCAATAGCTCTACTCGTAATTTTTAATTACATAGTTGCGACGTTATTATTGATGTAACATGCATGTTTATGGTAGACCTAAACCTTTTGGTGGGACTGATAAGTATTACCGGCTGTCCTATGCTTATATTCTTACATTTTCACTTATACATGTTTGATTTTACATGCTATATTTGTCATTGTAATTTGTGTTAGATGACAGCCAAATGTCATTCTGTTAGTATTTGCTAATCATATTGCCGCTAATGCCAAGAAGGCTAGTTCATTTTTTCAATGCATTTGTATATTCGGCAAAGAATTTTAATACATATATATAGAACGGTTGGTTTTCATATAAGACTGAATGAATTTGAAATCAAAAAACAGAAAACCCAGTGAAATACACATGGTATTCCTAGATTCATTCATTTGTTTCACGTCGGACATAATGGCTTATATATAATTAACAACACAAGACTCAATCACGTAACTGAAGTAACTGTCGTCGTATTTTTCCCGAACTTCATTTCATATTAATGGAGAACCAGCGAGGGACACAAGCTCATACGGGTCGTAAAAATCATTTGCCCCGCGTAGCGTTACGATCCCATCTAGAAATGTAACAAAAGCGGTTTGGGGCAAACCGTACCCTTAAATTTTTAATTCGTTTTTTGAAAGTTCAACCGGGTACAGTCACGACCTTACGCCTGCTGTTCCCAGTAGATGCGCGGATGTTCTCTTTATTAAAATTTACTGAAATAAGTGAATGTATATTAAAAGGAGTAACTTCATCAAAAAGTGCCAGATTTTTTTTATACTTAAGCATCCTGTGAGTTAAAAGAGAAACGATGTACTTGATAGCACACGTGGGAGACGTACATATCTCGAATGTTTTTTTGTAATTACCTTGATATGTGAATTTTTTTATTAACACTTTTATTATGGGCATGTTTACTTTTTCCGCGAGTCATAAACTAAATACACATAATGGAATTTTCTTGTTAATCCTCAGTTAATGGCATAATATGGTAATTAGTTAATGTTGCTTGAATGACTAAATTACATTTCATAATTCACTTAAAATATTTTAATATTCAGTCGTATATGAGTCGCCATTTCTTCGTTGCAAAATAATTTTTTTTATTTAATCATCACAAATACTTTAACTTTTTAGTCTGACTTTTCTGATTTTTCTTTAGTTAGACTAAATGAGAGGTATTAGGTCAATGTACAGCCAATCCCTTTCTCAAAGGCTTTGAGAAAGAGAAGATCGAAATACGGTATCCACTGAAAGGCTCATTTCTGTTATTATAAAATGTATTCTAATAGAAATCCAGAGATAGTACCTATATTTTGCCGTTATTCCCTACTTTTAGATTTGTGAATGAATTTTTCTATTGAGAGCTTCCCACTAAAACTAATATTGTTTTTCAAGTGCGGCCAAAGCACAATTTTTGTATGTCGCATAACTTTGCTAAAAAGAGAGAAAACATATTTAATACCATTGGGGTTAAAAGTTATTAAATATGACATTTTGTTACGTTTTAAAATTGATTTTTCCTCAAATATGCGTTATTAATTTAATTGCGTGCCTTCCGCAAAGGAATCGTTGTTTATTTGTTAATTTTTCGGCTACTTTGGCTATTCTTCATTTTTCATTAGTATCTATTTCTTGAAATTTTATTATTTATTTTTGTGACCTTTGGTAGCAGCCTGTATTGCAGGGTATCAAATTATCAATATACCTACTCTAAATTTAGGGGATCTCTTTTCTTTCCCTTCTGGTTGTGACTTCTCTTAATTACCGTTCTATTTAATGAAGTTGATAGTTCCACATTTCATTTTGCTTTCTGTATTTATGAGAGTTGCTGATATGTATATTATAACGATATTTATATACTAAAATCATGTGTATAAGGAAAGATAGTCTCAATATTTATATATATAATTTTATAGTAACTCGAAACTAGGCAACTTAAGATACACAAATTACTATAGAATAACTCAGTCTTAAGTAAGATATCTAAATATCTAAGAAATTATTTAAAAAAATCATAAGTTAATAAATTCCCGAGAATTAAGGGAAAATTTAATAATAACAACATTTCAAACAATATTAGAAAACATTTTTATTAGTTACTCAAAGTTCGACAACTTAATATACAAGTCAAAAATAAAAATCAACTTAACCAATAGTGGGCAAAGAAAGAAAACAAATGGGATTATTCAAGAATTTTACACAAGTAAGGATCGCTTAAAAGAACACTCTCAGAAATTAAGTTAAATTTTATTATTAAAAGAAATATATTAAATACCTGTTAGTGCAGATCTTTTTATCACGATTTCAACAATAACGTTATACTAAAATAGTGAAGAAATGTTCCATTATAAAGTTCCCGTCGATTAAATTGTATCTATTGATCTACAAGTAAACAATCGAAACTAAATAATTGTGAATATATGTGCTAAATTAAATTATAGTGAAATTAAGAAGAAATACAACGTAAGGCTCGAGGAATAAGCAGCTCAATTGGAGGAATTGCGTACCAACACAGTATCCAGGACGAAGAGAATCGTCAGGGTATAGAAGATACCAGATACAATTTCGAAGATATAGTCCGCTAAAACAATTCCACAAAGTATTAAAAACTCGAGTTAAGTACTTAAAATTTTATTAACGTTGATTTTAAAAGAATCAGAAATTAGAGAAAAATTATAATTGCAGTAGAAATACCTAAATAATTTAATCTTAAGAATGTACTTTAATTGTAAGAGTTGTTCTATGCTAATCGTTATCATAAGTTAATACCTCTAAAGTTGAGTATTAAAGTTTTCCATACATAAGAGATAAAAGAATTTTTAGATTAATTCTAAACATAGATTTATTTACTATAAAAACAAATTATAAACATACAGTTCATGTTTAGTTGATCCCATTATTGCTGGATAAAAACAATTTCATAGTAACATTACACTAGCAGTTTGGTTTATTATATAAAATGTTTGATTCTAACCTTAATTGATAAGTTCATGTATCTACTTCAATATATCTTTTATTTATGATTTAACACTGTTTTTCTTTTATACGAAGATAATCTTCTATACTATAAGAACTCTAACACCCTGAAATTACTACATGGAGTCTCATAAATAAGTTTAAACTGAGCTAGTAATTATATACGAAAAAATGTTTAAGCCGGTAAAAAATAGTAAACATAACCTATATTTGTTGCATACATGCATATTTTTCCCTCGTAATTTTTATTCAAATACTATGAATGTAGTTATAATCTTATTCATGATAATTTGGATACAGAGAGTAAAAATAAATATTGTACAATTTTTAATTTATATTTGAAAATAAATTTTAAACTTGTTATAAAATTAAAATCACTTTATTTAAAAATAAATAAAGTAGTAATTAACTAACTATTATCCTATTGAAACATAGGGGTAGTATAATATATCCGTTAACCAAGAGAGATTTGTAAACATTAAGTTCGGTGTTAAATTTCATGTAAAAAATGAGGTGTGGCCACCACACGACTTTCTTATACGTATGAGCGTTTCAAATTATAGAATTTTAAGAATTTCTTTTACAAAAATTATTCAAAATCCTATTCTAAGTACTTCTATTCTCTTAATAAATCTCTATAGAATGCATACTTTGCAAGATATTATCAAAAAAGTGCTACTCGCTAAGAGTAATAGTGCTACTTCCGGTCCGAATTTTGAAATTTCATATATACAAAAAAAATTGCAAATCCAGTTTTAAATACTTTTATACTCTTGATAAATATATATAGAATGCATAACTTACGACATATTTGCAAAAAATCGCTATTCGATAAGAGTAAAAGTGGCACTTCCGGTCAGAATTTTGAAATTTTTTTTATACAAAAGATATTGAAAATTATGTTTTAAATACTTTTATACCCGTAACGTACTTGTCTAAAAATCATGACTTGCGAAATATTCGCAAAAAACTGATTTTCGATAAGAGTAGAAGACCTACTTCCGGTAGGAATTTCGAAAAACTTTTTAAATAAAATTATTCTCGATTTTAATTTTAAGTACATATGAATTCTTTATAAATTTGTATAAACTTAGTAGTTGACGAAATATTGGCAAAATTCGATTTTTTCGCTGAAGTAAACTGCTACTTCCGGTCTACCGATTTTACTGAAAAACTAATCAGATCTCAAGAGGGAGATTATACACGTAAATACAAAATTTGGAATTGATATCTACAGCGGTTTGACCGCTATTGTGGTCACACACACACATACAGACAAACACACAGGCACACAGACGCACAGACATTTTTTAAAAACCACTTTTTCGGTATCAGGGGACTTCAAAACGTGGACATCTGCAAAAATCTCGATGTCGAAAATTTTCATCATCACAATACTTCCTTATACTACGTATAAGAAAGTAAAATTGGGGTTTAATTACCAGAATTTTCGTGTATAAATTTGGAATTAATTAACAGAATTGTCTTGTATAAATTGAGGTTGAGGTGTTCATAGTTAAGTAGGTAGGTACAACTTTTATCTGCACGCGTTGCAAAACAATTTCAGCACCAACGGCTTGTGAGTGTTAAATTAAATAAATCAAAAGTAATACAAATAATGCATCTCTGAGGGTATTTGTCATTATTTTGAAATATAACGTCCGCAAAGGTACCAAAAATAGTTTGAATTAACTTTGCAGCGCTTTCCTAAACAAAAACAAAACGTTTCCAATACAATAATTGAAATGATTTTTCCAGCAACGCCATCATCACATGACAGTTGATTTTATACTGTAATGCTGCCAACATACGAGAACTGGAAACCAATACAAACGAATTGAAGAGTTCGGATTCAGCGAAACAAATACCGTTAAAGGCCGTTCTCATTTGCTCAGGTGTTGATCGGCATTTGTAAACTAGTGTTTATTACCTGGTAAACTGTTCTCTATGAAGTCAGCATAGTATTTTTCCTTTTTAGTTTTACTTCTAAAAAGGTATCTTAAGGTTAATGAATTTAATCGCAAAAATTAATTAATGCTGAGAATATTGTTTGTTTTCGTGATTTTAGGCATCGTATATAAAGCTCTATTGTTGAATCTTACAAAGAATATTTTCCAGTATTGGTGCATAGTATTAAAACTAATCCTTTTACGCCAAGAAAATTTGTAAATAAGAAGCGGTTGGTAAAAAATATGTCTAGCCTGAATTCTATGCTTAAGTATCCTATACAAATTCCTTTACAAAATAGAACATTTCAAAACATTAAACTTTCTTCCCTCTTATATGGAAATAATTAAAATTCTTCTGCGTGCCTTTTATGGTTTATTGACAGTAATAAGCGTAGGAAATATTAAATTTAATACAACGACGTTATAGAAAGCGAAATATGTCTTCCCCATCTTTGGTTTTTTTTTTATTATATTAATATTATTTTCAAGAATAACACAGGAGGAGCAGCACTAGAAGGAAGAGGAATGAAATAACACGATAGTCCCATTTAGCATACTACCATGCATATACTGGGTGGTTAACACCGTACCTGCAATGACTCATTATTTCGGTAATTTTGTATGATCTTATGTGGGGCTTAAGATATCTCTTACGACTTATCACTCATTACTATAGACCAGACGTACCAGGTTTAAATTACGACCGAGCAAAGAAATAATGTAAATAACAAGCAATATTCATATGGTGAACTGCAACATCTGTTGTTGTCGCGAAAACGATAGCAAAAAAAGTCAATTTTACTGGTAATATCCTTTCTTCATCGGGGTAGGTAGAAGCGTAAGGGGTTTTTAATTTTTTTTATATTTACCTTATATTTCCTAAGATAAATAAAGTTATATATGTATATACCTATTCATACTTATGTTAGTTTCGTTTTTTCATTGTTTTGACTGTTACTTGCATACTTCGTAATTTGTGTAATAGTTCCTGTTTAATACCGTTGAAGTAAGTGTGCACTGGATTTCGTTAAGTTTCAATAACATACGCATACATTTTTAGTTATCATTTATTGAGATCTGGAACATTGTTTATGTTACTATGATATGGAAGAACGTCGAGAATGGTATCGCGAAACAATGGCGAGTTGGATTAAGGATCATACTGATTGTGTGTTCATTGTCAGTGATTCCGAAATTTATTGCAAAGTCTGTAAAATATCCTTACAGAATGCCCAAAAATCGCACGTACAACGTCATTTAGGATCGCTAAAACATACACAGAAATTGGACCCGTTGGAAGCTGACAATTTTAGCGACTTCTGTAACTTTAATGGCGTCTAATATCCCATTAAATAAACTTGACAATCCCACTGTAAAAACATTTCTTCAAAAATATACTGGTCGAAATGTTCCTGATGAATCCACCTTTCGCAAATATTATGTTGCTGGTATAGCATCTAAACTTATAAATATAGTTGATGCGGAAACAGTTGCTAAAACCATTGACTAGAATTTGCACAAAATGCTGCATTCGGATGTCAGGTAGAGGGAAATAATACTTTTATTTGTTAGTGACAATACCGCATATCTGTTAAAAACAGACAGACCATTAAAGGAAACATATACAAACGTTTCAGAAAAGCACTAATGAGAGTAGCTCTTTACAGGAAAAAACTTTCATCCTTGTCACTGCCTTCTTCGTCAGTAATAACTAGATGGGAAACATGGTTGGAAGCTACTAGTTTTTATGCAGAGAATTTCGATAGTTTACAAAAGTATTTTGTATTTTATATACCACCACCCACTTGTTATTCAATTATATAAATAAAATTAAAACTCTTTAGAAATTGAAAATGTCAATAGTGCGCCCATGGGCGATGAGTCATCAACCTCTAGCGTCCGCTCTATATACATAACGCCCAATTGTCAAGAGTAATTTGGTTTTAAAATTCTTAACGTTTACTTAGGCTAGTTTTTTTTTTTGATATGCTGAAACTATTCATTACTTTCTGTGTTTTTTTAACAAATATTCTAATAACAATCGGCATTGTTCTTTTAAATTAATTACTTAGTGCAGTGAACGAAACTCTGAAGATTTTGTTTTAACTGCCTTGTTTTTCATAATTAGTACTCTACTGGTGATAAGAATAATAAACCTTAACTTAAATATTCTTAATTTCTATTACTTGCCCTTATTTACGCCATTAATAAACTTGTTGACTGGTGTGTGATTGCTGTTGCTGGCAAATTCTTTTCTTTATTATTCCGTGGGAGGTACCCAGGGAATAATAAAGAGTCAGCCCAGGGGCTTGTTTTATTAAGGCGAGTGACGCCTTATGTAGTACATCCTCTACTTTTGATCTGTTAGACCTACGCTCTTCTACACTGAGCAAAGCGGCGAGAGGTTGTCTGTATTATAGACCAAAGAGCAACAGATATTTTCTTTTGAGTCAGGTATAGCGTAATAAGCAAGAGGTTGTGTAAAAGGTAATGTTACCCTGAATTTCGATTACTGAATTTTTCCAAAAAGGTTAAGCAGCAAACTTTTGTCGGGCCATTTCTTCGCCCCTATTAATTAGAAGGGACGTGACAATGTCATCATGCTCTTCTATTTCTTCAATTATTATGATATTTTCCCTTTCCGTTTCTTGAGGGTGAAGTGTTTTGTAACGTATTCTATATTTCTACGCTGCCTCACTTGTTTCTGTGCGGGTAATAGAATTTCAATATCTTTTTCTAGGAATCTCACTTTTTTATACATATCTCTGTGTGACCGGTGCTTCCCCTAATTATGCTTAAGTTTTGAGAACCCTGCGTTCATACGACTCGCACCGCTTTATTTATTCGTTCAGTAATCATAGCTGGATGAAGTTCGGTTCGCGTAAATAATTAAGGTGTAACAAATATTTTACGAAAGTAGTTTGGAGAATGTGAGAGTATGGTGAAAGTGAAATGTATGTTGCTGCCAATGCATATGAAAGCGATGAAAAGGTTTTAACTGAAGTAAAATAAAAAATACGGAGATAAAAATGCGTTTGAAGCAGAATCTATATTCATTAATAATGATAACCAACAAGGCAATTTTTAAGTGTAAGATAGAAAATTTTTAGATGGTATTGCTGGTTGAATAAATAACTAGCGAAGTGATACTTAGAGCCAGAAACACTAACTACAGGAAGGCAACTACTACGAAATATTGTGTATCATGAAGCAGGACCTTTAAAATATGCTGAGCGAAACGCAAATACAATTAGCAGTCATTTTGCCATATTTCTTAGAAATAGTTCTATCGTTCAGTGGACAAATGCAGAATAATGTAAACTAAAGTATGGAAATTTATGGAAAAGTCTGGGTGCCGAGGAATTTCTACGTTTTGTTGGATTATTGATAAGAACAGGAGTTTACAAATCTCATAACAAAGGAATTATATATTTTTGAAATATAGCAGATGAACACATATATTCAACAAAACTGAGTAGAAACAGGTTCACCACAATTTCCCTATATCTGCGTTTAGAAAATATTGAAACCATAAAAATAATCAGGATTCAGTTGTACCACCAATTAAGGCTTTTTTAAATTATGGCTACCAACATTATAAGATTAATATATATATATATATATATATATATATATATATAGCCTACGAAAATTTAATCGTTGAGCAGAAACTGCTTTCTCCCGATGAAGGGGTAGGTACCTCTTCAAGCATTGTATACATAACCAGGGAAATATAGCTTCAAAATTTTGGGCAACCTACAACAGTAAAACTTCATATTCCTACAATTGCCAAATATATCTTGGTAAGACAGGAGACCAGCATGAAAGCAACCAAGGCAATTAAGTTGTCCTAGAGATGACAGAGTTTGGAAAGGTCAGAGATAAATATGACCACTGACAATTTCTTTATAAACCTTGATCTAGCAAAAGAAATGGAATGGGCAAATCTAATGACGCTTGGTGCAATTGGAAAAATAAAACCAGATAACTCATGAACTAGCTACTACGCACGAGAGGGATGCATATTCAATAAAATATGGTTACCAAGACAAAGCCAAGTTAGTTTCGTAGTGTTCACATTTTCTTGCTACCAACTATGCAAAACGGTTGTGATATGTCTGAATACGTCTGAATATAATAAAACAAAGTCAGAGGCATGCAAGCTCTCCGAATGTACGGGGTGGGGCAAAAGTCCCGCTACCATTTTGATTGTGCGCCATCTTGGTTATGTGACGTTTAGCTCAGTTTAGCTTTAACCATTGTGTTGCAAGCTCTCCGAATGTACGGGGTGGGGCAAATGTCCCGCTACCATTTTGATTGTGCGCCATCTTGGTTATGTGACGTTTAGCTCAGTTTAGCTTTAACCATTGTGTTGTGTAGACGTCCAAATTTAATAATGGATAAATATACGCCACAAGAACGAGCAGAAATAGTGACAATATTTATTGAAAATAATCGTTCCATTATTGCCATTCAGCGGAAATTGTGTCAGAAATATCCTAATCGTCCAGTGCCTCACAAAACCACAATTTATCGTTTACATGCGAATTTTCGACAGTACGGTACAACAGCAGACAGACCTCGTTCTGGAAGACAACGGACGTCTCGTAACGCTGAAAATGTGGCTCTGGTGCGCGATGGTGTTGCAGTGTCTCCAGAAACATCAATTCGGAGACGTGGTTTCCAGTTACACATGTCTGCACGCAGTTTAAGGCGAATTTTGAAAACTGATTTGAAAATGTTCCCGTACAAAATTCAATTAGTCCAAAAATTGCTACCGAGAGATCCTGATCACCGAGTTGAGTACAGTAATGCAATCCTAAGGCTGTCTGGTGAAATTGAAGATTTTTCATCTAAATTGATAATGAACGATGAAGCCCATTTTCTTCTCAGTGGCCACGTCAATAAACAGCACAGTCGGTTTTGGGGAACACAGAATCCTGAATTAATCCATGAAACATCATTGCATCCACTAAAAACAACTGTATGGTGTGGTATTCATGCTGGAAACATCATTGGTCCCTATTTTTTTGAAAATGACCAAGGTGTTGTAGTTACTGTTACTGCTGAACGGTACCAAGACATGATTCGAAATTTTCTTGTGCCTGAAATGGAAGAGCATGGACTAGAGGACATATGGTTTCAGCAACATGGGGCCACAGCACACACAGCCCTTTCAACAATTTTATTATTGAATGACGTTTTTCCACGAAGACTAATTTCGCGAAATGGCGATTTAGCATGGCCAGCCAGATCTCCGGATTTGACAGCACCAGACTTTTTCTTATGGAGTTTTTTAAAATCAAAAGTGTATATGAAAAATCCCCAAACGATTCAACATCTTAAAGACAATATTCGTCACGAAATTGAAGAAATTCAGCCTGAGATGTTGCAGAATGTCATGAAAAATGCCTTGAAAAGAGCCGAAAGTTGCATAGCGAATCGCGGTCACCATTTAGCTGATTTAATTTTACAATCATAACGAAAAAAGAAATGTAAAGACCATATGAACTTTTTATGAAAACCAAACTTACTTATCCTTTCTTTGAACAAAGTTATAGGCAATCAATATGGTAGCGGGACTTTTGCCCCACCCCGTACATCGTAAAGAGGCAAACAAGGAGATGACCTGTTATAGTATTTTATAACATGACATCAGAACTTTGAACTCTTATATTACATGGGTTCATCTAAACGAAGATCAAAAACAAGTTACAAAAGACTAAATTTTCTCAAGCAGCTAGTAAAGAAAATAGCTGCCACTGGAACAGGCACAGAAGAAGCATTCACATCTCGAGCCCAGGCACCAGGCATTCGAGAATTGCCACGTGATAGAGGCTGGAAATGCCCAAGAAATTTGGCCAAAAAATATTTCAAGAGATGTCAGAATTGCAATCGATTTGTTTGTAATTATCATCAGATAAGCTACTTGCATTGAATGTAAATCAAACAAATCATAAAATTCTGTTATTATTCTCCAATATCATTTATTAAAAATTCAGGGTATTATAAAACAATTAAATTTATTTAATAATAAAAACTTTTTGCTTGTATGTCATATAATGAAAAAGTAGTATTTTACATATACAGGATTGCGATTATGTATGGAACCGGGTTCGTTATGCTAAAACGGTTTGAGCTAGAATCCTGAAATTTTAAATAGACGTAGGACTCAATTAAAACTACTTATTAATTTGTTTTATTTTTATTTTGATCAAGAAGTTTTGGAAAAACAAAGCCTACTTGTTTTTTTTTTAATGGGAACATGGGTTATATGGAACATCGTTGAAAAGGTTATATTTTCCCGAATTCAATGATATAATAGGTTTGGTAATTCGTTTGACAGAATTTTAGAAAAAAATAAAACATTATTAAAATAAAATAAAACACGCAAATCATGCAGCCTTTGCAAATCCGTCAAAAATTAGAAAGAAATTTGAGGAAAACTATTTTCTCGCAATAATTGTAAATATTTTTCGGCAGTTAGATTTCCGTCTATGAAAAACTGGCTTATGATATTATGGCAGATAATTTCAGCCAATAGATAGACTTTTTGTGGATATTGGGTATGTACCGTCGCCATCCAATGAGGATTACTATCAGACCAATATTTACAATTATGCCTATTTAAAATACCATTTAACTGGAACGTTGCTTCGTCTGAGAAAACAATCCTTTTAACAAAATTTTCATCGCCGCCGATCATCGTCATCATTCTTTCACAAACATATCATGATTTAAAGCCACTTATAGTAGAGAGATTTTAGGGTTCTCCGCGATGTCTATAAAATATGATCTTCTTCGTTGGTGCATGTTCTTGGCCGTCCTAATTTAGTTTGGTTTTTGACACTACCGGTTTGATTAAATCTTTTTAATGTTTTTGTCACTGTTGACTTACTTATTGGATACCTGTTTGGATGGGTACCGTTAAACACTGCACAAGCTTCTTGGTGACTTCTTTTTCTCTCTCCATACCCAATTATCATGAGAATTTCAATTCTTTCTCTTTCAGTTAAATGATTCATAATTATTAGTTTTTTGCTAATACAACGTCAGCTGACAATTAACTGTCAAGAATTATATGTTTGACGGATTTGCGTGTTTTATTTGATTTTAATAATGTTTTAATTTTTTTCTAAAATTCTGTCAAACGAATCACCAAACCTATTATATCATTGAATTCGGGAAAATATAACCTTTTTAACGATGTGCCATATAACCCATGTTCCCATTAAAAAAAAAACAAGTAGGCTTTGGTTTTCCAAAACTTCTTGATCAAAATAAAAATAAAACAAATTAATAAGTAGTTTTAATTGAGTCCTACGTCTATTTAAAATTTCAGAATTCTAGCTCAAACCGTTTTAGCATAACGAACCCGGTTCCATACATAATCGCAACCCTGTATATTTATAAGAACCTTCAATATTTGTCAAAGAAAATACCGGAAAGTTGGGTGAAATATGAAATATTATCTCATCTACTACTTAAAAAGGTAGGTTTTTATTTTTATCCCAAGGTACAAATTATTTCGTAAAAGTAATCTCACATTTATCTATGTAATATTCTATAATAAATGTTTGGAAAATTACAAATTGAAAACATGTTATGAAAACCTGACATATTTACGACAAACAAATTCACTTTGTCAACTAATATTCAGTTACATTAACTCTTCATTTCGTTCCTTTGAAGTACCTGAAGGTATAATCAACGATTTTTAGTATTTCCACGAGCAAATATTTTGTTTGCTCATATATCTAATCGCATGTTTTATTTGCTGAAATTGGAATTTTGTTTGAACTGAGCAAATGGTTTTTTCGTTATGAACATGAAATATTTTTGAATGTATTTGCAATCACGTTCGTTTGATATTACTGCCGAATATTTTATGTTTGTATAATATTTTTTGCATTTTTATTATCTACTTGTACATTTGTTTATCTGTCAAATACAAATATACTCAAAACACAATTTCTTAATTAACCACAGGACTAATACAGTTTTTAATTAAGATCTAAACATCACTAGCACAAAATAGTGTTTTCTTCGTAATGTTTTTATGCCCTAATTTTACCATACCGGCAGTAAGTTATATAAATATATGCCATGTGGTGAAGTTGAAGGATGTGGTCTTTGATAAATTAAGGACCTTCAAATAAAACTGCAAATATGGTAGGCTACTTCCATTTTGTTATTTTATTAGTTTACTGTATTTCTCAAAGAATCCACAACGTCAATATGGACTGTTTAGTTTAATTTCATACGTTTTTTTACCCACGGGTGAGATTCGAAACCACAATATAGTCAGGTGCGCTTTCCTCTGTGCCACCGAGGGGGGGGGGTGAGTGTTTGAGTCTTTTATATTGTACTGAATCATATGAATTATATCAAGTAAGAGATGTATGTATATAAACTTTTAAAATTAAATTTACTTAATTAAACAATTATTACTGCAACAGCACAAAATTATAATACAAATTTTGAACACTGATAAAAACTATTTTAAATTTATTTAAAATTTTGTAGCATTCTATATGTTTTTAAAAAGAATATAACATGCAATTTTACCGTTCGAAGGCAATGAAAATTTCAGTGATAAAGAAAAAAATAGAAGTAGAGATATAAAAATATGTCTCTCTCTGTTTGACGAAAAACTACACTAAAATTAAATATTTTGAAAAACGATAGTTTTAATACTTCTACGTAAACAGACAATGCAAAATAAAATGAGAAAAACTAAAGCAAATTAAGATAATTACTGTTTATTGAAACATAACCTTACAATTTGATGAAGATTTTTTTAGTATCGAGTTTTGAAATACATATCCTGTATCACCAACCTGTCATTACTGAACTTATGAGAAGAAATTAATTAATTGAACGAGAATTAATCCTTTCTAGCAGCTTATCGTGAATGCTCTATATCCTATTCCAAGTTACAAATGCTTTGAAAAACATACTCAGATTATACTACGAGGACAGCTGATTCGATCTTACATAGATCTCATCGGTGTACGAGCGCGCTTGTGTGACAGATGCCGCTGGGAATCTCTCATAGGCATTTGTACGTGAGTCGACTATATATGCAGGTAGTCCAAGTTTTTAAGGCATTATGAATAGCGCGCTTGTACACTGATGAGATCTATGCAAGATCGAAACAGCTGTCTGTACGTTGTTGTTCGCAATGCCAGCTTGTTGTAGATGTGCATTAATACCATTTATTAATATACGAATTAATTCGTGTATGTATATTTGAGTGCTTTAATAGTGCGAGAGCATTTTATTAAATAATTACTGTCATGTAATCTGTATTTAACCAGTTACCGATTAGTTAACAAAACACTGCTATTTAATTAATTCAAATATTATTCTATTTGCCTACACAATCATATCCACACGTCTCAAAGACGATACAGTATGTTTGTTTCTCCTTGGGACTGTATATATACACAGAACACCATTACGAAATTTGTTTGATATGTACATACACATATTTAATAGGCTAAATAATTTAGAATATTAAATATTAATTTGCATTTTAATAGGACATCAAACTTGTGCAAATAAAACTGCATTAATTTTAAAATATACCGAGAAACCGAGACGACATTTCACGAAGTGTTATTCCTGGAGAAAATTGCGAACTCTTACGTTTTAAAAGCGCAAGCGAAACACCGTAATATATTGGCAATCGAAGAAACGAATGAAGCGAAAACGGAACAATATTCCGTCCCAAAAGAGTCTCAAAAATTGTCGGGTTTGAATTGCCAAGACTCAATTTTGCAAGTATAATTTATAACATCGGTTTTGGCTGTTTTCGTCGCAAAATGCAAATTGGTTCAGGACCTAGACAGGATTCGTGTCGACGCGGCACTCTTTCTGAACAAACAGTACACTCTCATCCAGTGTTTTCGGGTCCGAAAGGATCTGCGGTACAAAGTAAATAAGTCGTCTGATGTTGTTCGTTATAGCAGGGCATGATGATAAATTACAAGCGATTTGTCCTTCCCCGTTTTCTTGAATGGAAAATACAATGTAAAAGCAAGGGTCGTGAATTAATCTAACCATTAGAAATAATGTAATTACTTTGTTTTCGGATTCTGATACCATTCAAAGTTTGCATTCGTCTTACTTTTTATTTATGGTTGTGTATTTTTCATTTAAATAAAATTAAATTCCTGCAAAGATATCTTGAATATTAAATTGTATGTAAAGCGCAAATAAAAAGAAAATAAATATTTACTCAGCACATGCACTTATTAGCAGGTTATGTTGTTATACATGCTTATCGTTATATACACTGTGTATCAGCCAAAATTCGATAATAAATAAACGGGGACGTGTACCAAAAAACGCTCGCCACCTGAATTGGTATTTTTAGTTGTACATTTTTTTCAACAGAAGTTTTTATACAGGGTCTATCATGTAACAGTGGCCAATACCATCTTTCTTATTTTAAATGAAACACCCTGTATATTATTCAATTTTTGGATTCTTCAGAAAATTCTAAATATATTTCATGTACATACATATTCCTATACCTATCTCCAACTGTTTCGGAAATATTAAGTGTTTTCATATTTATGCAAAAATTAACATTAAAGAAATAAAATTATTTGATTACAGAAATTCGCTACAACATACTCGAAAACTAATAAGTAATCAGTTTATTTCTTAATAATGTAAAAAAACAAAAAAAACATACCTTTTTACCGATATGAAATAAACACAAGAAAATGGATGTGCTTAAAGCCACACAGCAGAAGTGTAAACTTTATCAAGGCGAGGTTAATAATACGAAATACACGCGTATAATATTCAGTAACGTATTATACGACTGATGCGTCATGCTCTGCCATGTAACGGTCGCCGAACGAGAATAGCAGCGACGCGAGCGGCCGTTTCGTTGGGTCGGTTCGGACGTATGTATATACCGTAGTCGACATATTTTAATTTCTGATACGAAAGTAGAAAGAGAGCGACGCAATAACTATAGATAAACATATAGCGAGGCTGCCAAGACAGTACACTCGACAAACGTTTCCTATGAAGTGTAAGAAGTGAGGATCCCCCGACACTGCGTTGCTCTCCCACCACTGTTAGCAAGCAGGCATCCCTGCATATTATAAGGTCATCGTCTGCATGGGATAGAAGTACAAACCGAAATTAAAATTTGTCGACTACGGTATATAAATAGACGATATGAATACTCGATTACGATTCCCGCGCTTGGTCTGATGCTAACGTGCCGGCGTCATACCCGTGCGGCACGGGATCGAATCTGCTCGCGGACATGAATTTATTTATTCATTTAAATTTCAATTTAATTGAAATTAAATACCTCTCTATGATATATTTATCTTGTTCCCTTAGTCGACTCGGGCCGACATTACCCGAACGAGCGTTACATATCCGAGCGTGACGGTCAGTCTTGTTCAGTGCCTACATTCAGCGCAACGCGCGCAAGGAAGTTTACACTTCAAAAACTGTAAATGCTTTTGTTTACTTTTGTTTAAAACGCCTGGCCTTGGCAAATTATTGTCTGCCTGAGTTTAATTTTCAGTGTTATAGTCGTTTGGATTTCATTAATTACATATCAGAAAAATGGTTCATTTAACAGATATGAACAAAATAACACTTCTACAGATGATTGGTTATGGAGATAACATACGGACACAAATGGAAATTACTCGCTTATTTCATGAAAAATTTCCAAATTTGTCACCTATATCCCAAGGGACAATTAGTAAAATAGGAAAGCCGTTTCGCAGCAGCTAAAAAAGCAGCTGCCAATGCAATAAGTGATGGTAACAAATTGGATATTATACTTGAGCTTAAGGAAGACCCACATATGTACTTCTAGTCGACAATCAGCCACAATGTTTGATCTTAGCCATTCATCGATTATTCGAACAATAAAAGAAAATGCATTCCTATAAAATGATACCAATTCCGAAGTTCATGGAAGACAATGTTGATAGGAGAACGTATTTTTGTGAACAAATGATGGCAATGTTAGATAACAATGTGATCCAATCAGTGCACCTTTACACTTCACGGTCATGCTAATCGCCAAAATGGCCGCTATTGGTCGAGGAAAAATCCTCACTGGATGCGAGAAGAACATACGGAATACCCTGTAAAGGTTAATGTTTGGACAGGAATTGTTGGAGATCATATCATAGGTCCCTTTTTCATTGATGGCAATTTGAATGGCGGTAATTATTTAGCACTACTCCAAAATAATATTGTAACGTTTTTGGGTTCGCAATAAACAACTCGTGCAATTTATTTATTTAAAACAGTCTGTATATTTATATACTTAAAATTATATAACAATATAAAATATAAAAACTAACGTATCACACTTAAACTAATATTAATAAATTAACAGGTATTTATTTCTATTACTAATATGTCCGTATATTTATATCACTCTTCTATTTATATAACACGCACCACTATATTTATTTCTACTGTATTTATTTCTACGCGCATCGGCTACTTCTTACGGACTTTCTTAATCCCGAATTACTCCGCAATTACTCATCCCGCAATGAATCGCCATATATATATCTGCATGAAAAGTTCTCGAAAAGTACCAGTAAATTCGGTAATATACCAGAGGAAATCTGGACTCTTCCTTGCTTATGCCGTACATCTGTGAGGTGATATATTTACGACTTGTTTACATATCGTTTTTATACGTCGCGCCGAGATGATTTACAACCTTTTTTTTTTATTGTCGCTCGAATGTCTGCTGGTTTCGTTACAATATTGTGCCAACTTTGACAAACCTATATCCTAATCCAGCAAACCCACAAGTTCCAGAGAATATGATATGATTTCAGCAAGATGGAGCACTGCCCCATTACCAAATCAATGGCCGGCAGTACTTTAACAGAATATTTCCAAATCAATCAATATTTCTTCTTATGAGGATATGTCAAAAGCATTGTATACAAAGAAGACGAATAACGCTTGCTAGTACATCGGTCACGTCTGAGATGTTGAGTAACGTTAGAAGAAATTTCTATTTAAGATTAGGATGTTGCCAAGACGTTTGCGGCCAAAATACTGAACATCTCCTACATTGATATTAATGGTTTTTCTTTTACATTATCAAGAAACAAACGGATTACTTATTAGTTTTTGAGTGTGTTGTAACGAATTTCTGTAATTAAATTTTTTTTTCTTTAATCTTAATTTTTGCAATAAATCTGAAAACACTTAATATTTTCGAAACAGTTGCAGATAGGTATAGGAAATTGCACATGAAATATGTCTAGAGTTTTCTGACGAATCCAAAAATTTAATAACGTACAGGGTGTTGCATTTAAAATAAGAAAGTTGGTATTGGTCACTGTTACACGACGCATCATGTATAAAAAGTTTCTGTTGAAAAAAATGCACAACTAAAGTGCTTTCCAGTATTTTTTATAAATATTTCTTTATCTGCTGTTGATATACAATATTTACAATTAATTAATAAATACACCAATAATTAAAAACAAGAACTTTTTAAAAATTGTTTCAGTTTTGATAGCTGCATATTGTATTACTGTTAGAGTAATTTCAAAGATTTTATCACGTAAGGTTTTTTAACAAAACATTGCTAATTTTGGAGAGAAAATAACACAAATCATAGTATTTTGACATTTTTAGTTAATCACTTCATAAATATATAATTTACAATTACATCCTAACTCTAGACAAGATTACAATGATTTTATGAAAAAAGCAACAATCACTATTGAAGCGTGTCCTGTTTTAATCCAAACTTATTCTTTCGTATTTTCTCTTGTCGAGCTACAGAAAATCTTTCCTTCTTAACATCCGGCAGTAAGCGGATATTATGCTGATATTCCATAATTCTTGATATTCTCTGGCTTGCCATAACGGAAATGTACAGAAGATGCAAGGTGGAGTCTTGCACCAAGTCATCAAGGAAATGAACAGAAGATATCAAGAAAGATGGAATATCAGCATAATCTATAAGCTAACTGCATCCAAATTTTCATGAAAATCATTTAGATATAAATGGATATTTTCTTTATTTATGTCTGGACTATTTTCCTGAAAATGTTGATGCTTTCTAAAATTTTGAGGTTTGTCAACATAATTTCTACCAGAGATTTATAGACTGGATCTTTTTTGTTTTCAAGAATGCTGGTTACCACTAGTTTGTCAGACTTGCGACTTGGGCATAGTATTGGTAATATCATTATTACTGTGACCAATGTTGAATTACATTATTCATTCAGTCCAGTCCTGCAATGTACCCCAGTTGTTGAAAATTATGGCGGACTGAGGTTCTCTGAATTGGGCGCACACTTTTGACCACAGCAACAATATTTTCGACCGAACGCACTAAACGACCTTGAAGGAGCTTTTGTTAGAAATTACCTTCCAATTTGGCAAAACTTGCTTACAGCCATCCCCGTTGGTTCATTATTTGGACAAAATTGCTGATCAAAATTCTCACTGTTACTGAAGCAAAAATCAATTCATCTTCAGTAGCAAAGATTCTGTTCTAAAACCTATTGAAATGTCATGCGCGTTTGCGTTGCCTCTGTCAAAATAATACATACTTCGCAAAGAAACCAGCAGATGGTCCACCCTATGTAAAAATAATTTTTTCCTACATGATGCGTATTTTATAGTAGGTATGCATAATACATAATTTAAAGAAAAAGTATTTTATATCAGCAGGATGATTAATCATACTTTTGTAACATTTTCGTATAATATGGTTTAATTTCAATTCCCTTCATGAATAATAAATAAATGCTTTAAAAATCAATCATATAGAATTGATAATAATTCCACGGATAAGCTTGCAGGCTATCGTTCAATTTTGCTTTAGGTTATACATTCATAACGTATTAATAATCTTATGTTTTCGTATTCTGACGATTTTCCCTGCCAGCTACATGTATAATTCATCATCGCTGCAAGGGAACCACATCTAATGTCGAGACCCTAAACTAGCAAATAGCAGGCGAATGAGATGACGATTCAATATAATTCATCACATTTCCGAGTAAGGGCAAAATAACATGCTGTACCACTTTTACGGTAGACTTTGTCGAAAAGTGTCTTCATTGTAAATTAAAGACCTTATTAAAATTAATGAATTTTCTCTGTTTAAAAACGTTTCTTATAAAAACGAATTTTTCGAGACTGAAGAACGGAGAAATCGCAAGTTCGAGGAAGATGTTGCAAAAACAGATGAATTTGATTACAGCAACTTTAAGTTTCCAGGAAAAAAAGAAAAGTAATGAAAATTTTTGTTAATTGCTCAGACTTGAACCAGTAAAGTGGCAGTACGAATGAGATTATTTTACGGCGTTAATAATACAAAAAAATCTATTTCAGGCACTTTGATATCTTTTTAAAAGCATACTGTTGTGTTTTTTCTGCGTGCGACGTTTCTCAAAAGATCCGTCACGAGCTTTTGAAAGACTACTGCGGCCATAAAGCCTGACAATTGTATGTTTGTGTAAATTTTGTCGCAATTTTGTAAATTCAGTTCAGCACCATTAGAGCAAAGAAAACTGTGGATTTAAAGTTCGCAACAATTAATCTACATATCCGAACAGAACGTTTTATATAACATGCCTGCGTAACAGGCGTAACTATATGTTTTACAAGTTGTTTAAATCATGTGAATGCTATCACGTATCTAGCATCCTTCTGGGATGAAACCTAGGCCTACTGCTTTTTGTAATATTTATTATCGATTTAATAGAATCTTTGAATTGTTCGGTTCTTGCATTTGCAGACGAACTAAAAATATATAAATAGGAGAAACTATTTAAACAAATATCTAAAGTAGAAATTTTGTGGCTAGTTTCAGAATCAAAATGCATATTCGCATAAGATGTACAACATATAAAACAATACCCCTGTCATTCAGAATAATAGATTAGTTTCAAACAGATAAAGCGAAGTAAATTATGAACAACAAATTAGTATTAAATACAAATAAACGCGAAGGTGAATACTTTATTGTTAACGAAACAACTTAACTATATCAATGTAACCGATTATTAGTAGAGGAGATACTTTGAAACATCAATTCAATAATTAAAAAAATGAGGTGTGGCCACCACACGACTTTCTTATACGTATGAGCGTTTCAAACTATATAATTTTAAGAATTTTTTTTATATAAAACTTATTCAACATCCTATTCTAAGTACTTTCATTCTCTTAATAAATCGCTATAGAATGCATACTTTGCAAGATATTCGAAAAAAAGTGCTACTCGCTAAAAGTAAAAGTGCCACTTCCGGTCCGAATTTTGAAATTTCATTTATACAAAAAATATTGCAAATTCAACTCTAAATACTTTTGTACTCTTAATAAATATATATAGAATGCATATTTATGACATATCTGCAAAAAATCGCTATTCGGTAAGAGTAAAAGTGGTACTTCCGGTCCGAATTTTGAAATTTTTTTATACAAAAGATATTTAAAATTATAATGTAAATACTTTTATACTCGTAATGTACCTACCTAGAAAGCATGACTTGCGAGATATTCGCCAAAAACTGATTTTCGAAAAGAGTAAAAGACCTACTTCCGGTTGGAATTTCGAAAAACCTTTTCAAGATAATCTGTCTCAAATTTAATTTTGAGTACATTTCAATTCTTTATAAAATTGTTTAAACTTAGTAATTGACGAAATATTGGCAAAATTCGAATTTTTCACTGAAGTAAACTGCTACTTCCGGTCTAACGATTTTACTGAAAAACTAATCAGATCTCAGAGGGAGATTATACACGTAAATACAAAATTTGGAATTGATATCTACAGCGGTTTGACCGCTATCGTGGTCACACACAGACACACAGACAGACACACAGACATTTTTTTTAAAACCACTTTTTCGGTATCAGGGGACTTCAAAACGTGGACATCTGCAAAAATCTCGAGGTCGAAAATTTTCATCATCACAATACTTCCTTATACTACGTATAAGAAAGTAAAAATAACAAAAGTTCTGTTTCAAAGATGTTTAATGTAGACACTACACATGTTTCACCATACTGTGGCTTCATCAGGTGATGAAAAGATAAAAATAACATTTCTGTAATACTGGAACTTTTAAATATAGATATAAATAAAACAATTGTTGTTAGGAGGGGGTATTAAATATAGTAAAGATCCAACTGATAGTTTAATATTATATCTAATTTTGAAATAAAATGCAAAAGGAATAATCTAAAAAATATAAAAGATTTATATCCGTATTTCGGCAACTAAGTTGCCATCTTCAGAAGAAATCTGTAGAAAAACAAAAAAGAGTGTTAAATGTAGTATTTTTGGCTAATGTGTAACCTTAGAAGATATGCTCTTCACCAAATCATCGGTGGGATAACACTGATTTCTTAACAAACAACATCTTGATATATACTGCCTAAATCTAGCCGGACAGTAACGCAAGCGTGAAGCGTGACATACTAATCACCTAAAATTACAATAATCCGTACAAACTCGACTCGGGTATCGGTCTATTGTCAGAATTCATTAACTTACTTCTATTTCTATGTATATAAATACTTTCGTAACTGTCTAATTCTCCAAAATTAAATACAGTTTTAGGTAATCTGACTATCTGTAGACATAGCGTGGTCTGTGTCGAAAATATGTCGAGCAACACTTGATTTTTCCTGTCTGTTGTATATGAAATGTGCAATCTGTTCTTTGTAACGAGTTGAAATTTGCTGGTTTTACCCTACATATTTTTGATTACAATCTTTACATGTTAATTCATAAATACCAGATTTTTGATCTACCTCAATTTTATCTTTAGCGTTCCCTAAGAGTGATTTTAATGAATTGCCCGATTTAAACACGATTTGAATATCCTGTTCTTTAAAAATGCTGTTCAAACTTAGTGTGAATGAATAATACGGTAAAGAAACAAACTTTTACCAAGAGTTTTTTGATGTAGCAAACATGTAGAATCCTGAATTTGTTTCTTAAATTTATATCTCCTAATAAGGTTAGTTACTATTTTTGAATCGAAACATTGTACTTCGCGATCTTTTTAATTAAACTAAGTTCTCTTTCATATCTATCTTTTGTAAGCGGAGAACATAACAACATGGATAAGAAAATTAAAGGAAGCCATCTTTTGTTATCTATTTCTATGTTATTATTATGCTTTATAACCAAAACTTTGTATCTATTATATCTATTTTACTAAATTTATTTATTTCTAAACTTTCCAGCAAATTAAGTATTTTTGCTTTTGTTAAATTTATGGTTCGATTCCAGGCAGTGGTTAGAAAAGGTCGAGTATGTTTTTTATTAGGTTCCTTCATTCTGGCTAACGTAAAATATGCTATGGAAACAGAATTAAACAAAATCATTAGTTTCCTGGATATAACCATATCACACAATAATAACAAACATGAATTTTCAATTTATCTCAAACCGGCACAGACAGATACAAGTTTTTTCATCTCATAACTCGCAAGTTATCACCGTATCAATTTATGATCAACAGAGATTCCCATAAGAAAGATAACTTCGAATTAGGAAAGAATCGAATTCCAATAGTTGTCAATAATGGGTACTCGATATACATGATAAATGGCATATCAACTAAACATCTAGGGTCTAAAATACATCTAATAATAATTATTAGATGTACTTAGTTTGAAATGTTGCCTAAATATGTAATGAGATTGCAATTATTGCAATCTCATCACATATTTAGGCAACATTTCAAACTAAGTAGGGACTATTATTAAGAAAGCTAGTAACGAATCTATTTCATTAAAAACTAACAACTCCATACTAACATCTCTTAACAATAACAAAGACAAAAAGAACGAAAAACAGAACTCGGGAATTTATAAGTTAACTTGTGACGATTGTAAAAAAGTCTGTATCTATAGGACCTTTGACGCCAAAAAGGCGGAACACGAAAGAAGCTATAATGATAACAAAACAGACTCGACCCTTTCTAACCAATGCCTCGAATCAAATCGTAAATTTAACAACCTATTTGAAATTTTACATTTACAACATTAAACGATCATTTGGACCTATACTCCATTCAGTCTAAGAATAAAGTAGATGGCGCTACAATATGAGCACAGTTTACACACGATGAACTTTGTATTTTGAAAACAAGTAAAACATATGTTTACTGTCAGATGGATAGCAGGGATATACATATCTGATATCATTATATTTTGACATTTACGTACATTTTTATACAAGTTGGTAACTCATTCCTCAAGAAAAAGGAATGCACATGTCGTCTAATTGTACTTTTTTGTGCTTCATCCAATTTATTGTAAGTATGACGATAATTTCTTTTTCTTGGAGGAGAAATTGGAACTCCATATAATTCCATTTCTTTAATAATGCAGTACATTGTATTCCTATTAATACCCACTTCCTCTGCTGTTTGATTGACTGCAGCTGTTTTAGACATATTGTTTTTATCCTTAATGTACACATTATAAGCCATTTGCCTTTGTCCAGATCTTATGTGTTTCCCTTTACGATTTTTTGAAGGACCTGGTAAAAGTGCTTCCGCCATACTATAGAATATTAGCGATTACGAAAAGAAAGTTAACGAAATTGATAAAATACCTTAACAAATGAATATTTCAATTGCGAGTTCTAAGAAGAACTATTTTTTAAGAATATTAACAACAAATAACTATGTAAAATACGGAAATCGACAAAATCTTTGAACAAAACTGTCAGTAAACAAATTTTTGACAGAACGAGCTAAATGCGATTATTTTGCCGGTGTAAATGCACACTCGATTTCAACCAATCACAAACGTTTATTTTAAGCCCTATCTTTCCCAATGCTTTATTCTTAGACTGAATGGAGTATAAATAGCTCCCCCTATTTGCATCAATAATACGCCACATGTTTCTATTTATGATAGTACTATTTAATAAATGATGTGAGAAAGGCATTTACAGTAGTATTATATAGTTTCCTATAATAACTGAACGTTGGTTTAGAAACAGTTTCTCTGAGATTAAGTAAGTTGTAACAAATTGGAGCAACACCTAAATTGATTTTTCTGCTTCGCGCTGAGTAAATTAATTAGGAAATTTATCACAAAAATTTGCCCACGATGAGATTTGAACTCATGACCTTCTTAATGCCGTCAAGATGCGCTACCAACTGCGCCACGAGGGCTTGAGTTCATATCTACTTAAACGTCTTGATATCATCAAGTGACAGATTGAAATAATACATTTTTATCCGGCAGTTCGGAAATGAATGTGTAAATTTGAATTTTAATTATTTTTAAAATTCTGTTTTTCTCAGCGGAGAAATACCTAAATTGATTTAATTTAATTTAATTTAGGTATTTCTCCGCTGAGAAAAACAGAATTTTAAAAATAATTAAAATTCAAATTTACACATTCATTTCCGAACTGCCGGATAAAAATGTATTATTTCAATCTGTCACTTGATGATATCAAGACGTTTAAGTAGATATGAACTCAAGCCCTCGTGGCGCAGTTGCTACCGCATCTTGACGGCATTAAGAAGGTCTGAGTTCAAATCTCATCGTGGGCAAATTTTTGTGATAAAATTTCCTAATTAATTTACTCAGCGCGAAGCAGAAAAATCAATTTAGGTATTTCTCCGCTGAGAAAAACAGAATTTCAAAAATAATTAAAATTCAAATTTACAAATTGGAGCAATTTGTCTTTTCTTTAGAAAAACTTTCTATACAGGAAAATGTGCAAAACTGGACAAAACTAACGATTAAGTAGTATATATTAATTAGATTAAAAAAGAAGTTTTGACTTTATCAATGGAGTTTAATATGTGAAGACAAGTTCTGATCCAACTAGTACCAGAAGCTATGTACTTAGTCTGTCAAAGTAAGTTATCTCCATAGACTACGATTTTCATATCTAAAATAACAGAATTGAGAACTTGCCTATGTCAGAATGCTTAAATAATTTTATTTATTATTTAAATAGGCATTTTTCTAATAAATCCTTTAAATGGTTCTGTATTCGTATTTAGATTATATTAAAATCACTTCAATTTTATTTCTTTAGTTTGCGATGTATATTGAAGAGGGATTGATCATTCGATCCAGTTCATGTTTAATACAAAAGGTAAGTTAGATATTTTGCCACTGAATGGTATTGTATCATAAAGCTTCTATTTTTAGTATTTAAGGTTACGATCAAATAATGGAAATATGGTAACACGGCTATTGTATAGGTTTTGCGGAACTTGTAGTGCAGTAAACAAAGCGCTTGGATAGGGTCAGTGCAGCATTACGGTGGATTTCAAGCAACTTATGAAGGTATTTTCTTCGTCGAAACAAAATGGGTTCATAGATTTAAAACGTAGTGGATATATTCACTCGTTTGTTATATTGTTCTTGCACTTGAGTTGTATATAGAAAATAAAGTATTACAAAAGGTAGCTTGTGTGTATATACCAATATATACACGCGAAGAGAGTAAATTTAAAACTGCAACAATATGAAAAACCACAGATATCAGATTGAAAAATAATAATTAAAAAGTGTTATTTTACAATGTTTCGTAATGCACTCACAATTTGGTGAAATCATATGTTAATTTTCTTTCCAAAAAAGCATTGCTGTTTTAAACAAGGTAGTCAACAAAAAATATGGAATTGTGGAATGACTGAATGAATTGCTTTTCTTGTCTGACTCCCGAGAATGGTTAAATATAATTGATAAATAGTGGGGGCAAGTTGCATCTGACACGTAGCGCTAGTTAAGGCGGTGCCGATTCGATTTGCTTACTTTCTTTTAGGTGCGAGAGAGATATTCAATTGAAACAAATCTTTGGTCTATAAAAATATATTTACGAATAATGTACCACTACCTTGTTTACACCTATGCCCAAGTCTATTGTAAACAGTATGCCTTCAACGCAATCGGAACACGTTTTATTTACCTCCAAAAAATGAGACTAAAGTTTACCAAACAATTATGTCTTTAAGTAATATTAATAGTGAAGACATATATGGACTTGAGGCATCTATAATTAAAAATTCTAGCTTTATTATTATAAGTTCATTTGCAAGTCTTTTCAATAAACGCTTATTAAAGGTCATTTCCCCAGTAAGCTTAAAATGACACTGGTTGTACTTCTATTTAAAAAAGGCTGTGATTTCAACAATTTCAGGCAAATTGCAGTCCTACCGGTGCTTCGTAAGATTTTTGAAAAACTGCTTAAGTTAAGGCAGGTGGAATTTCTACTTTCTTATACGTAGTATAAGGAAGTATTGTGATGATGAAAAATTTTCGACCTCGAGATTTTTGCAGATGTCCACGTTTTGAAGTCCCCTGATACCGAAAAAGTGATTTTTTCAGTAAAATCGGCACACCGAAAGTGGTAGTTTACTTCAGTAACAAAATCGAATTTTTCCAATATTTCGTCAAAGGCGTTTCTGCTAATTCAGAAATTAATTGTTTATGTCATGTATGTCACTGTGCAAAAAATTAAATGAATGGAGATATCAAATTAGGAAAACTATAGGACTGATCGGCAAAGATAATGCTTTAATATAAATAATAATGCTATGCAAATTTCTTTATTTTGATAAATTACAGCATTAATTTATTGGGCTCCTCACCAAACGCTTCGAGAATTTTTGAGATTCAACCAAAAAAGTTGCCAGAATTATTTGTTATGCTACACCTAGAGAGTAGTGCAGACCATTATTTTTAAAATTGGGACTATTGACAGCATCTTCTTTATATATGTTACAGTAAACACCCGCTTTTAGTGTAAACGCGTTTTTACTAGTAAAAAAACTAGTTTTTACTGAACGCTATTGTTACAACTAGTATTTATTGTTAATCAAAAAATGAGGTGTGGCCACCACACGACTTTCTTATACGTATGAAAGTGTTACTTCCGGTCCGAATTTTGAAATTACATTTATACAAAAAAAATTCCAAATCCAACTCTAAATGCTTTTGTACTCTTAATAAATATATATAGAATGCATAATTTACGACATATTTGCAAAAAATCGTTATTCGGTAAGAGTAAAAGTGATACTTCCGGTCCGAATTTTGAAATTTTTTTTATATAAAAGGTATTGGAAATTAAGTTCTAAATACTTATAAATTCTTCATAAATTAGGCTAAACTTAGTAATTGACGAAATATTTGCAAATTTCGATTTTTTCACCGAAGTAAACTACTACTTCCGGTCTGCCGATTTTGCTCAAAATCTAATCAGTTCTCAAGAGGGAGATTATATTCGTAAATACAAAATTTGGAATTGATATCTCCAGAGGTTTGACCGCTATCGTGGTCACACACACACACACACAGACAGACACACAGATACACAGACACACAGACATTTTTTTAAAAACCACTTTTTTGGTATCAGGGGACTTCAAAACGTGGACATCCGCAAAAATCTCGAGGTCAAAAATTTTCATCATCACAATACTTCCTTATACTACGTATAAGAAAGTAAAAGAAATGTGAGTTGAAACGAGTTTTAACTAGAGAAACTAGTTTTAACGAAATGACAGTTCTTTTTTCTTTCTTTTCCCCAGGCCTGTCTGACTAACATCTCCAGTTCGCACCGCAGCCAAGAAATGACCGTTAAAACTGTTTTGACAGTGGTCAAAGTTTATCTAGCTTACACTTGGTGCTTAAGAACAATTTTTTTGGTCAAACGATGCCGTATGACTCGTGGCGGGCCAACCAACGTAATCATTTCGTTTGTATCACATCTTTGTTCAGTTGATTTGTTATTATATTTTGCGATTAAGATTCAAAGCAAATAGATTAATTGCTGTAGGTTTTCCTTATGACAGATTTAACTCAAGGAACAAGATGAAAAGAAGAATTTTAGAGATTGATGAAAACAAAAAAAGGAGAACTACTACAATATTATGAGCAAACAAACTTATAATAACTTAGTGGACCACGTTGAGAAAGCACAATCAACTGCAAAAAAAAACAGAAACAGTACAGAAGATTAAAACGGTTCAAGATTATCAATATCTGTGGGACGGAAAAATTAATAACAATAAAAGAACCCATAAAGTACTATTTATATGTAGACGAGATCGAGACAGGTTGTAACGGTTTAAAAATCATGGGCTTAATTATTTCTATTTTTAATTAACAATTATTATTATTCTCGATTTCATTAGTACAGCTTTGACTTGTTTTAAAAATTAATAATTTTCTCTTGCATATTTTGGGTATAGTAGCGTTATCTTGTCAGTAAGCTACTAGTGTAGTTGTAGTCATCTGTTTTAAATTTGTTTATTATTAATTAATGACCGATAAAGTTAATTATTATTTTAAGTTACTTGTGTTTTCCTTTTTAATAACTTAGTAGCATTTTAAAATGTATTCAAATTTAATTAATTTAGGATCCGTCGGAATATGTTCTTTTAAGTTCTTCCTTACCGGCTTTTCCCCCCCGGAGAAATTTCAATTGTCACTTGGGAATTAAAATGTCATTCATTTTGTTCTTATCGTCTTGGTAACAAGCGTGGTGCATTGTGTAATTAGCTTTGGATTTTCATTCTAATTTATTTAGGATAGTTGTTAAATCTATTAATATCGTCCTATCGGCGGATGTTAATGAATGGAATTCTGAATATGGAAATTTTGCAATTATTTTTGGATTGATTAGAACCGCAATTTTCTTATATCGGTCATTAGTTTGAAATTGTTAATGATTGGGATACTCAAATTGTATTGCAGGTATGTACTCTTGAATTTGTTTCAATATCGTCAAATGTCAAACAAATGCTAAATGTCACAGTCATTTCATTCAGAGAGCCTTTTCAGGTCAGAATTTGATGTGTCTAAAGAAAAATTCTTGCAGTTTGAAGAAGTGTTGGAGATAAATTTGTCTTTAAGAACTATTGTCAAGAAAGCGGCTTTTGGTACAGGCCAAGGGTATCTTCGCTGGGTATATAAGAAGGCATGTAAGTCAAATAGGTGCTTTTGCAAGAAGAAAGGCAACCTGTGCAACTCAAAATGCCACGACAGCTTTTCTTGCAATAGCAAGTAATTTCACCTAGTATTTCTTTATATTTGTCTTAGCTAACGTTGTTGACAGTATGAGACTGACTAATTCGTTTTTATTCTATTATTATTTTGGTACTAAATTTAATTAATATTAATAACATGTTGCTGTCTTATTTGCTCAAATAATTTTAGAATATACCTTTAGTGTAGATATAATTATTTTTGTATTACCTTTGAGTATCAAATATTATATGATGTTCAATAAATACTAGATAATACAGATATTTTTAATACACAATCAACATCTTGGAGTGCTTTTAACTAATAAATGTCATCCATATAGTTTTTCCTAGTAAAAACTAATTCTATTTAACATTTAAATTTGTTTAGTAGTGAATTCAAGTTTTTCCTAAAAAAACGCGTTTAATATTTCATAAAAGGTTAGGATACACATACAGTTCATGATCAGGCTATTATATTTTATAATAAAGTACCTGTAGTGTTTAAAGAGATGTCGGTTGTAGTTAAATTGTATTCATAGTTATTAGTTTATTCTATATAGACAGACTTTCTGATTGCAACTTTGATTACTCGATGAAATAAAATTTGTTTATTATTTATGTTTACTATTTTGGTCCTACAATTAATTTCGTCGTATGTCGTTAAACATTTGAACGCTTCAAACGCTTGGTTTATTCTGCCTAAGATATATCTTTATCCGTTTCTTGCTGTTAAGCATGCTACCTAGATATTAGAATTTATCAACAATAACCCTCTGGCGTTGTGTTCAAGTCTTCAATTCGCATTACTTTTGATTACTTACATCAATTACACAAATTAATTATGAAGTTTATTTCTTTCAATTCTTCTTGCACTGCTCTAATCATTGTTTTAATACCAGTACTGGTTTTCGAATGGTCCAATAAAATAATACCAATTTCTATGTTTATATGTAGTGTGCACATAATAGCAATGACATAAAACTTAATTAATTAAAATTAAACTACAGAGGTGAAGTACTGATATCTGAATACAGAGAGACTTTTATAAAATCTCACACAATGAAAATTTACACGTACTATTCGGAATATACTTATTACTTTTTAATGAGTTAACGTAAATGAATTACAAAATTCATAAATGTGCATGCTAACAAGTTCTGTTTTAATGAGAAAAGTTCACTAGTTTTAATAAAGTGAACTCTATACATGAAGGCAAGTAATGTTTCTGCATGAATTAATTTATAGAGTATATTTAATAAAATATCAACTATCGTCGAGTTATAAAGTTGACAAAAAGAAGCAAGCAAGTTGGGTAAATATTTAAGCAATTTTCGATATTGACATACCAGAATATTTTCCAAGTCTAGAAAAAGAAGATATCAAATATAACATGGAACTTGTTATTGAATACATACTTCTTAGAGGATAGCGCACAAAATTTCCATATCAAAATATCCCACTCGTTATGTCGCTTCATTATTTCCGACAGTTATTTTGTTACTAGTACCTTGTTTATAGTTAGCGGCATCCTAATTTTATGTTTAGCTATCAATATAATACAAAAGCATACCAAAGGTTGCCTCTTTTATTGTATCAGCATTTGTGTAAGTTTAGAAATCTCGAGGTTATCGATGAATTTGTAGATTTAGACAGAAAATAGAATGTAGAATAAAGAAGGCTCATGAAGATATGAACAAACAATATGAAGATTGATTCCAGTGGATCTTGAACAAAAAAAAAACTACTATTTTTTTGGTATTATGTGAATTACTATATACATTGTGTTTACATTTCGATGCTCACCATTGATTTATCGGTCATTAGAAGAGATAGGGCAACGATTAAATGGGGAATGTTTTGCTCGCAACAAATCTTATTTCAAATTCAATCGCAGTTTTTACATTTTTAAGATATTTAAAAAAAAAAACAATATTTTCCGATTTTAATTTTCCTCAATAACTCGATAACGCCTAATTCGATCGCTTTTAAACTCTAAGATTGTTGAGACACTTTTTCAAAACACATTTTTTGGTGTTACTAGTAACCCTCGATTTTCACATGTTTCCAAGTTCTTGGCGCTATCTTTTGTTTTCCTTATGGTGGCTATATCGGATTTTTAATTACTTAAATAGTCCTTAAAAATAGCTTTTCAATAATGGTCGACATGCCTAATAAATCTTTATTTATACGAGAGATATGAACATGTAAAATAAATTCCACTCTAATACGAAATTAAAAGTTCAGATTTACTTCAACAAACTGTTTAATATGGCGGACATTCTGCACCATAAACTTTTGATACCTTGTTTTAGCAGAGTCACAAACTCTACCATTCCTTTAATGATCTTAGCACATCCAACACTCGTTGTTCTAACATTTTCCGATTCTCTGGTGGGTCAAAATTAAATACTTCGTTTTTAGTGGCACCCCACAAATAAAAGTCAATGGGGGTAAGCTCGGGTAATCTCGCAGGCAATTGTACTGGTCCTTTATTTGAAATAACGCTCTTATTGAAATGATCTCTCAAAATATGTTGCACGTCATGAGCACTATTGGCAGGGCAACCGTCCTGCTAGAACCAGACGTGTTGCATGTTTTCAAGATTAATAATTTGTCTTAGGGCAAGCATTACCTCGTTCGTTGGTTGCTCCAAATATCTATTACCAGCTAAATTGTAATCAAAGGTGAATAGACTTATTAAGTGATCATCTAAAATGAAGAATAAAGACCCAAAAAACAAAAAAGATGTCAATAAAGATTCGTACCAATCAAATCACACCAGAGATTAAAACCAAATCGAACTTGAAATCTTTGATTTACCAAAAACAGGTATGTCTATTGAACACTCCACAATTGGTAAAACCTCTTTCGTTTGTCCAGTGTTTTCTTAGGAAAATCTGCATCATCTTCCCTTTTTGTAGATACCACCTGCTTATTATTTATTGTTTGGGCAATATACCAACAAATTGGTAAGAACAAAAATAACTTAAACTTATTTTTTTCTTGGATACCACCACTTGCTCCTTTACGAAGATTCTTCCTCTTAACACGACCAGGACGGCCACCACCGAATGGTGACTTCAGTGAGAAATCAATATGTTTTTGGGAATCTAATCTTATAATGAAAGAAGGAATATTCACAACTTGCTTGCGTACTCGGATGTGTCGTACTAGAACACGATCATGATGGATGGATTTTGCTAAACCTAATTTGAAGCTTGTGTTTGGAAACGACGCTCCAAGAAATCTTCAATTTTCAAACCCAACACGTAATTGAGTTTCATTCTGTTTTCATCCAATACACCAATACGGACAAGACGACGTAATAATGCATTACCTTCAAATAATCTTTTTTGATCCCTCTCTTGTAATGTAAGCAATTCTCGAGCAGCTTTACGTATTTTCGCTAGAGTATACTTAACACGCCCTACTTCACGTTTGTTTCGGAGACCATATTCTCCTATGATTTTTAATTCTTGATCTAAGCGGGCTTTTTCATATGGACGCCTTGATGTAACATAGGTCTTTGAACAGACCGAAGGACTACGACCATTCACCATGGTGGCGAGATGTTACTATTTCACCGCCTCAGAAAACTGTACAAGAAATTATCACTACTAAATTTTAATCTTCTCTGATAATCATTATCGCCTAAACCTTGTACAATTGTTGGTTTGTATGGGTGGTATTTGTTTATCTTCAACGTTTTATAAACACTAGATTTCGGAATTCCAGTTTCTCGAGCCACTCGACGTGCTGATGTACTTGGATTGTTCATAACGTTTTGCAAAATATTATTTTAAAGTATATCAGCATTATTGACTTGATAGTTAGCTCCTTTTTGTTCGCAGCTGCCATAGTTCACTAAATTTCTTATAAACGTTGTCCGGTGTGGTTGTGGCCTTTCAGGAAAACGCTGAGCGTAATTTGTGCAAGCATTTTCAGAGTTTCTATTTGCCTTGAAATACTCTTCCAACATATCAACTTTTTCTTCATTTAAAAATGTATGTGCCATTATCAGTGATTTTTTTTACATATTTCTATCTCTCGTATGAATAAAGATTTATTAGGTATGAATTCAATATGACCCCTATAAGAAACACAGAAGATAGCGCTAAGAACTTAGAAACAAATGAATATCGGGGGTTACTGCTAACATCAAAAAAATTGTTTTAAAAAAGTGTTTCAACAATGTTAGAGTTTAAAAGCGATCGCATTATATGTTATCGAGTTATTCAGATAAATTGGAATAGGTAAATACTGTTTTTTTCAAAATATCTCAAAATTGTAAAAAGTCCGAATGAATAGAAATTTCATGAATTTTTTCTCTAAATAAGTCGATAATTTCACGGATTATTAACGCCTACAAAATTAATTAATAATTTTGGCAAATTTTTAATTTTAAAAATTTTTAAAATTGAAATATTTACCTAATTAACAAATTATCAGTGTTGAAGCAGAAAATTTGAATTCAGCTGCTAATTTTTGTAACTTTATGAGGAAATTACATCTGAAGAATTTCTTAACTTACCATTTTCGCATAAATTTGTCTATAAAATTTCTGTAATTCATTTTATGTAGTGGGTAGAGAATTTTTGCCACGATCATGCGAGTCTGAAGAATTTTAAATTTTTTAATAATCCTTAACTTGACTTATGAACATATATGATTATTAAATTTACACTAATTATGTGAGAAATTAGTATAATTGGTATACTTATTCATTCTGCCCATTTCAATCTCAAATCAAGATGTTTATCTTAAATTTACTTCTAATAGCCGGTCGTCGTCATATATATTCTGTATCCATACATCAGAATTTTGCACGTTTACCTATGAAATCGCAATTTCTTAAGATACTATGTAAATTTAATTAAATAGACACTCGTTCAGTATTGTTATCAAGTATTTAGAAACTTAATAATGAATATAACTGCACAAAATTTCGTATAGAATGTTCTAGGAATTAAATTTCTTTTTAATTTTGTACATCTTAAGAGTTAATGCAACTACTGAATAGCAAATTTAATTACTTCTCTGGATGGATAATAAATATTCAGGCAACGTTTATAGAGAAAGGTATGCGGAACATAGTTCACTCAAATGCTCCAGCCGTTCAACTACAACCGTACCTAGAGTATTGAAAACCTAGAATTAAATTTAGGGAGAGCATGAAGCGTCTTTAACGTCTGAGCTCATGCAGTGAAATTAGAATAGTCTCCCTCAATGGCTCCGTGGTCACGTTTCAGCATGTTATGATTAATATTCCGTTTGACTTCCGAGTAATTATTTTAACATTCTAGACGGGGGAGCTTTTATGTGTAATGATAGTTGTTGTATGAGCATGGCATGTTCCACTTAAATACGAATAGAGATATTATGTTTTAAGGCAAACGCTGTATGTTAAGCGTTATCGACTAAACGTATCAACTTTAACGTGTAAATAGAATTAAGCAGCAAATAATATGCAACGGAAACTTCGCATTATTTACTTACTAAATAATAATAATGCAATTAAATTATTGGCGGATTCAGGGGCAATAATAATAATACTTATGGTATAATTTAGCTGATACCTCTTCGTACTTAACAGAGAATGTTAAAAATCATGAAAAAACCAACATATAAAAAGCAGGATGCCGGATCTGATATTCTTTTTTTTGATTTACAGATATTTTGGATTGCTCAACTTCCTGTCTTGCCGGTATGTAATTGTTGAACAAGAAGCTTCTTCTTCTGATGTACAACTTTTGTAATGGTACATCCTATTTCTACGTATTAGTATTATAATATTACTATATATAAAGAATTTAATTAATGATATTTTTTATTAATAATTTAAAACATATTTAAAATCAATGAATATATTACTGTAATATTAATTAACATGTAGTCATAAGTTGTATTATGTATTTATGTATAAGTATCGAGACGCGTAAACATCCGTGTTTATATAATGTGTGTGAAAAAGTAGTAGGAAGGCCCGGACTATTTAGAAAGCGGGGAATCACAGACATCCTCCTATAAAAAGCAAGAACACGTATTGAAATGCATGAGTCGAAAGTTAGACAAAGGGTCGCAAGTTAGACTTTGTGTGGAAAGGCGAACTCCAAATAATAGACTCCTGAGTGGGTCGGCAACAGTCATAAGAATTATTGTTAATTGTAATTTAAATAAATAATAGACTCCTGTAGTGGGTCAGGCAACAATCATAAGTATTGTTGTGTATTGTAAGAGTAATAAAACAATGATTAAAATTATGTTATATCTTTTGCGATAAAGATACTGTGCTTGTTAACAATGTCCTATACCTATTTTTTGTAATTTCTGAGATAATCACTGTAGGAGCAATTAGAGGTCAATTAAAGAACTACGAGCGCTGTTGTTCTATGCACCAAAATATTCGTTCAACCAATGGAAGGCAGGTATGGCGCCCGACTTCCTTAGTCAACTGTCAAACAAAGTAAATGTTAAATCCAAACTATCCCAAAAGTAATAATTTTACAGAATAAAGATCATCGCAGTTCAATTTTTTAATTCCGGCAATGACCAGTTGCAGTATTTCATTTTTGACACTGATGGTTAGCATAGAAATAAAATAAAGGTTATGTTTACTGATATATTTGAAGATGTCTTCAAACAGTTTTGAAAATCCGTCCGCAGATGGCGAAGATACTCACCTCCATTAACATTTTCATCAAAGAAATAATGTCCAATTATGTAACTACCCACTATTCCTCCCCACAGTTTTAATGACCAACGATTTTGAAAGTTTACAAGTGTGATAAAGTGGGGGGTTTTATGTGTTATAATAACGGAAATTGTGACGATGAACGTATTCACTTTAATAGAAGGTGGCTTCGTTGATAAACAACAAAAAATTGAGTTGGCCGGGGTAATTTATCTGCTGCCAATTGACAAAAATGTAAGCGATTTTGAAAATTTCTTTCATCTAACCCTATGTATGAATATGCTACGGGTGAATTTCACATTTCCTAATTATTCTGGATTCTTAAATTTGACTTACATCTAACTGACGACTAATTTTCGCAGTACTAGTATGGGGATGTTCGACTAAACTTGCAAGTACCATAAACGTCTTATCCTCACCAGTTATTGCTTTTTCCGCTCTTTGTTTCATATTTTGTTCACTCAAACCGTCCACTTTATAATTTCGAAGGTGTCTGGCTTCGGTTGACTTCTACCAGGGATCGCTCTGCATAAAGTCTGGATGTTAGCAAAGAGTTTCTTTCGGATTCACCCAAAACGTCAATGATTAACTCTTCATAAGAATAATTCATTTGGATGATAACAAATAGCGATGCTTTTATAAGTTTGACATAAATGTATACCGACTTTCTGTAACAGTTGACTCAGGCAGTCAGCCGCATTCCAGCCTTTATTGGGCGAATATTTGGGTGCATAGAACAGCGCCCGTAGTTCTTTAATTGATAGCTAGTTGCTCCTATAGTGATTATCTCAAAAATTACAAAAGATTGGTATAGGACATTGTTAACAAAAATGAAAGAGAATAAAAAAAGGAACAAAATGCGACAATAAAATACTGGGTGTTCCATTTAAAAAAAATAAGTTTTTGGTATGTGAAAATTTCAGGAAGTAGGCGTTGAAAAAACAAAGTTTTTTGAAGTACTGTCGTGTGCAACTTTACCAAATGATGCAGAATTTTCTTGGATACAAGCACCACCAAAGTTAATGTTTTTACTTTTAAAAACAATGTGAAAATGACTTTTTTCTGAACACGTGTTTTGGTCAAATATATTCAAAAAAAATTAATAACTCAAAAACAATTGGCTCAATTTTGAAAAAAAAAACAATTGAACAGACAATTTAAAGCAGTACAAGAAAATCCAAAAATATATAAGGTGAGTCATTTAAAGAAATTAAGTTCTGTGAATTTCCGGTGAAACCGGAAGTGCGTCAGAGCTTAACGTATTTTACAATATGCTTCACAAGCGACCATGGATCTTCCACTAATTGTTTTTTCTTTTATTTAAAACACAAAAGAGCAATCGAAGAAGCGGCTACTAATGACTCACCCTGTATAACGTGATCATTTTCGTTGTAATGAAACTGTCAATACAGACGTCATTATTTTTCGTTTATGACGAAAGTAAATTGTTTGGAGCGTTCTACGATAGAATAGTTTACTTGCTCAGTAATATACTCCATACTAATGTCATTATTATAAAAAAAGTTCAGGAAATTTTAGTTTAAAATTATAATGAGGTATAAAATCAAAAGTTATTTATCGCTCTTTTAGAGGAAACAAAAAACTTCATTCTACGTCTATTGTTCGGGATGTTACAATAAATTTATAAGTTTTTCCTAATAATAAAGACGGAGCTTATCCTGTACACATAAATCCGGAACGGATTATATTCCAACTGCATTGTTTGTGTACGCGAGGGCTTAAAGCGTACACGATTTATGACCTTCAATAATCGGTGCTAACATTTTGCGTCCCTCGCTTTGCCATCGCGAGCCGTTTTTCACTTCTTTCTCTATTTTCGATGGCGATTTTTGAACGTCGCCTGCCATAGTGTGTAGGTAGTATTTTTATGTTATGATGAAATTAAAGCAAATCGTCCGGAAATTTTATGGTTTCGCGAACGTAAAATTTCGATATATATATACGCATTGGGAAGCCGCACGCTACGTTCAGTTTGTATGCTTGGTAATTTATCATAAGAGACATGGCCAATTTTCTTAATGGAAACATGTTAAACGCTCCACTTGGCGACTGTATATTTATGTCAACTTTAATATAGAAAAATTCGAAACAAAAATGAAGAAACACATAGAAGCATAAGAATAACAACGATTCCAGAAATGATTTCCTGAATAAATTAAACGTATTTTTAAAAAATGAGCTCCGAAGCAAAAGAAAATAGTCTCGGCGCAGAATGTGCATAAATTTTAAAGGAAATCTCAAAAATAAAACGTAAGAGACAACGTTTTTACGTTAAAGGAAAAGAAACACTTTACATAATTATAATAATATTTATAATCCAGGTCTCAAAACTCTGAAGATGAAGATAAACTAGTATTGCAAATAGTTGGAAATATATTACAAAAGTTTATGAATAGGTTAATATCAAAATAATAATAATAAAAAAAACTTCGTTTCTTATTAACTATTCAAAACCATCGCAATATTAAGGTGCATACTAGGTGGTGAAAAAAGTATTGAAGACGCTAAAACATTTTCATTAGGCGGTTAATGTACTTGTTTTTATTTTAATTTGACAGATGACAGTCACGAAATTTATTGTGTTGTGCTGCGGAATAATTGAGGAGCTTCTAGCAAAAACAACCACAGTCCAAAGAGGTAAAAACGAGATACACAGTGCGACACGTAGATTCAGGGACGGAAAATCGTTCAATAAAACTAGTTCTGGGGAAAAAAGCCATTGTCACTGTTATATTAATCTAAAAATTAGGTGTTTCTCCAAAAACAACGATAGTCTCGTCGATATTCAGCAAAAACCACCTTAGTCTTGGACATGCGTATGTGCTAGTTTATTGTTTAGAAAATGCATGATTCTGAACAATATACAGATGAAAATAATCTTACACAGTGGGAAAAAAGAAAAGAGAAAAGAGCCAAAAAAGAATAAATCATGAAAATCAAAAAAATACATGGGGAAGCCCATATTATTCACGTTGGAAAAGAAGTACCTGAAAGAGTTACATGACCAGACTGCAGGTATGTTTTATTTTTCCATTGTATCACAACACAAGCGGTAATCAAAAAACTTAAGTGTTTCGAAACAATTTCTGAAGATTCCAGAGCAAATTTACTTCATATATTCAACGCGATGACAACGATAATGAACAAGACAATTTACTTAGCGGTCTTATGAGTTTTTATGCTCCAACACGGCGTCGCTCGAGGAGACCTCATGCAGAAGAACCAACTGAAAGTGAAGGTTCTGATAACGATGACAAAGCAAGGAAATTTGCAAATAATGCAATTTTCACTTACAAAGTGCGCGTTTCTGATTCTGAAATAGCTGTATGTTTCAAAGCATTTCTGGCTATATTTGGAACACCTAGGGCAAGAATCAGAAGACTCCAGGACTTCCTCATACACCGTGGTGGTTCTCCTAGGGACAAACGTGGCACGCATGAATATAGACCTAATAAATTACCCGCAGAAATTGCAACGCTTGTCACACAACATATCGAATCGTTTAAAGCTCGACAGAGTCATTATTCGAGACGCAAAAATCCAAATCGTGTATATTTGCCCGAAACTCTTTCTATTGAAAAAATGTTTAGGATGTTCTTAGATAAGTACAAAATTAATGTTACTTATAAGGCATATTGACCAGTTTTCAAAAGTAAATTTAACATAGGTTTTGGTTTGCCAAGAAGTGATACCTGTCCAATTTGTGAGCAGTTGATGCTAAAGATGAATGTTGCTGAGGACCTAGAATTAAAACAGAACCTGCTGTTCACTTAGCTAAAGCCGATAAGTTTTATGACCTTAAACGCAATTAGAAACTGCGTGCAAACAAGGTGAATTGACTTGTTTGTCGTTTGACTATATGCAAAACATGCCCTTGCCTCATCTGCGAACTGGTGATATGTTTTTCGCGAGCCAATTGTGGTACTATGTATTGGGGGTACATGATTTGCGTACGAATGAGGCCACTATGTTCATCTATGACGAAACAATAGGCAAAAAGGGGAAAAATTAAGTCACTTCGTTGTTGCTGAACTACTTTAATAATCGGGGAGTAGAAAAAGATACTTTGGTTTTATTTAGTGATGGTTGCCCAGGCCAAAATAAAAAATACGTTATGGTCCGATTTCTTTACTTTCTTGTTCATGGTTGGAACCTGTTCAAAGAAATTATTTACCACTTTCCATTGCGAGGGCACTCGTGACTTCCTAATGATCAGGACTTCAGTTTAATTGAAGCAAAGAAAAGAAAGCACAATGCTGAAATTCAATCGGATTGGGACGAACTTATTTTATCTGCTAGAAAAAACCATCTCCTTTTATATGAATAAAAGTAGAACAATGGCATTGTTTAATATTGCAGATTCTCTAAAACCATACTTCACTTCTAATACAAAACCACCTATGAAAATAAAAGGAATCCGCTGCATATAGATTTCGGCAAACGTTGATCATGTTAAAATGATACATCACTACACTGGTTTATGGTATGGACAAGAAATAGCAATAAAGCCAAATAAATTAGCTTTTCTAAAAAAATTGGCAAATTTTGTTCAAACGCCAGTAAATCAACAATAATATTATTTAAAACTGCAAACAAACATCGTTCCAGAAGGAGAGTATGAAGAGACAGAAAATGAAGACAACAGCAGTGGCGCGGAATAATAATGTGTAATGAAATTTGACATTTCTTTTCAATAAAACATGTTCTTAATTTTAATGTTGCCACGTCTTTTATTTTTATAATCAATATAGATTTCTTACAAAAACAACCAATGTCCTACGAAATTCGCTCATTAACAACAAATTGCTTAGCAATGTCAATTTATCTGTTTCATTATTTTAAACTAATAAAATCCAAATACTTGTTCAAACATTTAAGCGAAACCAAAATATGAATATCTTTAGAAATAACCAAGTTGGAAATTTTTGTTTGATTATCTCAAATTCCAGAATATGGACTAAGGTTATTTTTGCTAAAAGCTCCTCAATTGTTTCAATGTTTTTGCGGAATAATTCGTCAGTGGTTTTGACTCTGCGAATATCTGAAAAAATATCCGAACCGTATGCGCCTACTGCTCAAACAATTCGACGTTTGGCTGTTAGACCTGGGTCAACCCGTGATCGGAAATCACCCGGACGGCCCCGAAAAAGCCGGTCACTTCATCCAAGCTGTGAGAGAATTGGCCATCTCTCGGCGATCCCTTCAAAGAATTTTGAAGATGTTTCCGTAAAAAATTCAGATGGTTCAACAGCTGCTGCCAGCCGACCGCCAAACCCGTGCGGCGTACAGTCAGAGGTTTTTGTAGCTGAATAACGAAATGCCTGATTTTTTCGAGAAATTGATGATGTGCGACGAGGCGCATTTCCACCTTTCTGGAAATGTAATCAAACAAAATAACCGGTTTTTGACAACCAACAATTTTCGTGTTCCCCATGAAACACCACTCCATCCACAAAAAGTGACCGCGCAGTTTACTCAGAACATGTGACTCGACCATACTTTTACCGGACCATGTAGAATGAGTTCTTGACACTAAAACTGGATGAGTTGGAGTTGGAGTATATGTGGTTCTAGGAAGACAGTGCCAGCGCCCACATAGCGCGCGACACAAAGTAGATATTGAGGAACACTTTTTCAGGCCGCTTGATTACTCCATTTAGGGATTTTAGTTGGCCAGCTAGATCGCCCGATCTGACGGCTCCAGACTACTTGGGGTTACTTAAAGAGGCTAGTCTACGTAAATAAGCCGCAAACCGTTCAGGCCCTCAAAAACTATATTCGCCAAGAATCGACAATATAACGCCGGAATTCTTGACAAACGTGATGCAAAATGCCATAGAAAGAGCCGAAATTTGCATCAACTCTGGTGACGGCCATCTGCAGATATCATTTCGAAATATGATAAATGAAATTTATTGCTTCAAATAAACATATGCCGTTAAAAAATAACGTTTTTTAATTGTTTTTGAAATTACAGCAAAATAAAATCGGACCATACATTTTGCGCAACACTGTATAACAATAATACATATACAGGTTGATTCAACGATCTGACAAAGTAAATTTACTCTTTAATACTGAACATAATAGAAATAAAGCGCACTGTATTTGACAGTGTAGCGTTTACTTCACAATTTAAAAATATATATTTTTTATATACAGAGTGATTCATATATAAATGACAAAAAAAGATATATCTTTTTAAATTAAATACCCCATATATAAGTTCAATTTGAATTTCGCATTAAAGTAGAATTTGCTTTATCAAGACATTAATGGCAAAAGTTAATAGTTTTCGAATTATTTATGATTAAATTCAAAAAGTGACGTTTACAAATGTTTTTTTAATTGCCTGTAATTGAAGAGTGCCATGATAAAACTTGTGTATGCCATACCAAGTTAGTATGGCGTACACACGGAGTGTGCCAAGTGATATGTATATGCAGAACTTGTTCTAATATATACCGGATGTGTGCAAATCTGTGGCAAAATAACGATAAAATTATTTCATTAAATAGAACGAACACCCATTTCTTTTACAGAATCATATTAAGTTCTTCAACAGTCACTTTTTTTGCTAAGTATGTTCTATACATATCTTTGATATTCAAGAAGTTATTTAAATTTATTTTGAAATCTTATCCAAGACGCAGTAAAAGTAGTAGTATAGAAAAACATAGCAGCCACAAAATCATACCGGTAAGAAATACCGTGCCTTCAAAAACTTTCCCCATTAGAGATGGCTATGCTTTTGTTTTAATGGTTGTGATAGTGCACGTATTCAGGCACACAGGCATAATTTTGATAGTTTGGTTATGTCAGATAAATAATAATAAGCGTCTATAATTTGAATTTAAGTATGACAACTGTCAGAATTTGAAGTTTTCAAAGCTTAGCATGTACACCAGCATTGATTACTTAAAAAACTTCATGAACAGCCTACTCTAAAGAGAAAAGTATTTGAAGGCACGGTTATTATGCTTCCGTAAAACTGCCTGCTTTATGTTGTTACATCATATACAGCATGTGTCAATTTTCATTAGCCATAGGCGATTAATCCATACAGTACGCGGCAACATAGTACCCCTTCTTTCCTTTCCAATGCCAGCACGACCGATGCATGTTCGTAAATACAAGTTAGCGTGGTTAGCAGTAACTATTCAACCACCGGCTTGGGTGTTTGTGATGTGTTCAGAAATAATATTTACGAGTTGCAAGGATTTGCTTTTCTTTTTCCTTTCAGTAAATGCAGAGAATTATTAAGCTGCGTTCACGCTGCATGACACAAACAAAAGCGTAATTCTAATAAAATTAAAAATAAGGTAAATAAAAAAGGATTCTGAAAATAATAATAAACTACTAGATCAGGAGATCGCGACGGCCATTTGATGTTTCCCGTTCCAGTAATAAGACGGCTTTTATTCCAGACTAGATCTCAACGTGTTCGCAGCTAAACATTGAATGTAAAATCTGGTGGGGAGAAGTGGGAAGATCGGAGAAAATCGTTGTGATGTCGATTGTTGCCGGGATTGGTGACGGAGAGTAGGGGTGTCACGTTTCTACGTATTACTTGTATACGTATAAATCGCACGTAAACATTGAATCCCTATACCTAATGAAAATTGACACATACGGTATATGATACTTTCCAAAAGAATCAGTTAATTGACATATTCTAAATCTTGGGTGAAACGCAAAAAAACTCTTTGCTTGCTTCACGTATTTAATGATGTATTACCCAAATAGACATCACTCGTTTACTTCGAAAAACTTAAGCGTATGATGTTAACGGAAAAGTACAGTATGACTTGGAGAGTCTTTATCATGTCGAACGAAATCGGAAGGTTACTAGTAGACAACTACATAAGTGTTACTGCAGAAACATCCCAGTCCACGATAAATCGCTTGTTATAAGTTTCATCGATTTTGTATAGAATAGTATCAAGAATTAAAACCTCGAGATTTCGAAAACAGAATTCGTTCTTTCTATGCAATTCAAAGATAATTATAACTTCCTGTCCTTGATAATGTGGTTTGTGCATAATGTAATACCAGCACATTACCATAATGGTGTCCGTCAATTTTTAAGTTGCTGTCTGCTCTTAGAGATAAATTGCCTGATGAGGTTTCATAGTATGGTCGTGACATCATGTGATCTTACCCCGGATTTATTTTAATGGGAATATATTAAGGATAAGGTTTATACGGAAAAACCAACAAGAAGGCAAAATATGAAGACAAAAATAAGAAAACTTTGCTGAGAAATATCTACCGAAACTTTCTAAAGATTCGAACATCAGGTTTTATAAAGATTCTATCTATTTAAGCAAGTGGAAGGCAATATCTTTGAACATTTAATATGGTTTTATTAAATCTAGTAATTTATTACTTTGTTTCGGACATTCGCCCCCAAAAGAACATATTTATGGTATAGGCTATATAAAGATAGGGTTATAACAACAAACAAGCACTATAAAGTCCTTGATGTTTTCGTTTATATTATTTCTAATTTAAAATGTTTTCATTGTATTTGTATAAATTTATGCTAGGTATTCATGTTCTCCTGTGATTCTAATTTCTGTTGGATAATAAAAATCCTATTATTATTTTCATTATTATCAATTGTTATTTTACACACTGGTGTGACCTAGACTGGAATATGCGTCTATAATCTGGTTACGTTTTCTCAAAACCTACTAATTGAGAGAGTACAGCAGAGATTTTTGAAGTACCTCTTATACAGTGCTCGCGGCACGTATTCTCCTAGAAGTGTCGATTATGAGGGTCTACTACATAACGTTCTTTCCCTCTTGAGACAAAATCGCAATTGCCAATTTCCTGGTTGGGTTGAAAAGTTTATGTCACCAATTTGCTCTCTGTGGTTTTTTTGGTTTGCAGATACGGTACGCGTTCGGTTGACACTTTTTTGGTCACTCGAGCTAGGTCAATTATTTTGCCCAGGCGCCTCTCACTCATAGTGGAAAAAACGCCCAGTTATGTCTGTTGATTGAACTCGTTTATTCTTTTTCCTTTTTGAGCTTTTTGCCTTGTCTTTCATTTGCTCTGCAAATATCTCTATTACTGTTCCTTTAATTTGTAATTGTAATGCATTCGAGTTGTATTCATTATTAAATATTGCCCTGTTAGTGGTCTAATGTGTTGGGCGTTTATGATCATTACTACTATTATTATTATTACTACATCAAGAACCAATAGTATTTATATGTATCAGAGTTTGATGTGTATATTCAGCTAATTTAATTTTCTTATTGTTAGAATGTAACTTTTATATTCTGTTTTATAGTTATAGGAAATACTAGCGATACCCGGAGTGCGTTGCTATATACGCCCAGAAAGAAAAAAACAATTTTTATCGGCACCAAGCTTCACATGAACACTCTCCAGACTAGAGTTTTCCTGAAAATTTCATCAAAATCGGATCAGCGGTTTCGGAGTTTATCGGGAACTGAATAATCACAGGTGAACAAATGTAAATAAGATCATTAGTGCAACTTCATGGGTTAGTAGTAATCTAACCACAAAATAATCACAGGTGATCCGATGTCAATAAGATTAAATGATGGAAAATGTTTTTGTTTTTAATCCGATCGGCACCGAACTTCGGAGGAACACGCTCCAGACTTTGCTAGAGTTTTCCTGAAAATTTCATCAACATCGGTTCAACAGTTTCGAAGAAAAACTGGGCAATTACTTTACAAAAAGGAATTAGCAATTACAAACTACTTTAGAAATCAGGAATTGTAATTAATAATTAATTCCTTTGCCTGTTCAAGTAATTTGTAATTGTAATTGCTTCAAAAATCGTGAAGTATTTGTAATTTGTATTTAAATACTTTTAGTTTTTTAAAAGTTCAATTGCAAATTACTTTTCCAATTAACTCATATTTAGGACATACCCTTAGCTCCCCTGGAATCACTAGTTGGAAGTCAATGTATGACAGTATAAAACAAATACTGAGCATGAAAGAAAAACATTCCATCCTCTTTTTAAAATTAGAAATACCGTGCTTTTCTGAATACGAGTTCCGTACTCTGGAAGAATATTGTGAAGTCACTGCACTTTTAGCAGAGACTGTAAATATCTTACAAGGTGGAAACAAAGCTTTTCATGGCGTTCTTCTTCCTAGTCTAGTGTCACTTAAAAATAAGCTAAATAAAGTAAGTAGAAAGAAGTTTAAAAGTGACGGAGATATAATACTTCAAAGTGCCATTAAAGGTTTAGATAATAGATTTAAACATCTTTTAGCTTTAGAGGATACCTATGCACTTTTAGGAGCAATTACACATTCTGAGTTTAAACTTCGTTGGTTTCTGTTAGTCGAGTCAACGTCTGTGTTATCTAAATATGATATTAGACAACTGCTTATTTCGGAGTGTGAATTATTTTCTTTCGAACAATCCGAAATAATGAATGTTACAGATATTGGTACCGATAAAAAAGAAAGGAAGTTAACAATAGCAGCTTATTTGATTTTAATGAAGGAACTGAAGGAATCACACAATCAGCTGACACTAAAAATAAAAATAAGATTCATCTTGAAATTTTACAGTTTTGTCTTATATCTGGATCTTATAAGACAAAACTTTCCCATAGTAGAAACTTACCCTCTCATTAAGCAAGTGTTTTTTAAATACAATACTGCACTACCATTTTCAGTACCCGTCGAACAATTATTTTCATTGGCTACTATGATTCATGCAACCAAAAGACATGCCCTCTCAGGCACAAATTTTGAAAAGTTAGTTATGTAATGAAAAGCAACAAGATATACAGTTAAATGATCATTTTAAATCATCCAACCAACAATACCAAATGTTTTAGTATTTTATATTAAATGTAACAATAAAAGGTACTTATTTCAATACTTTCCGAAGGTGTAAATAAGTTGATTTAAGGTATATGTTACCTTTACAGCGCTTTTTTTTTAAAACTAGCCACTTATTTTTACGGAAAATTTCAATTTCAAATAATTTTTTTTAGGTCTTCTTCAATAAGAATAATATTATTTTAGAGCTCAACAGTGAGATATTTTAAAAAATTGAAAAAGAGGCATAAAATGGGGTTGAAATATTATTATGTAAAACCAGCCTTTAAAAAAAGCACTGCATACAAAAATACACTACGAAATTTGTAAAATGAAAACACTGAATACCTACGCGTGACATTTCCTGGTTTAATAATTATTTTAGTAGCAATAATTTTGAGGAAATACATATGATATACTACCCCAAATTTGTCACCTCAGGGTAAGTAATGTACCATAAATTACCTTATTTTCATTCCTAGTTTTATGGTGCAATTTTTTGTTACTAATTATTGTAATCACATATTTTATGTTATACGTGAATAGTTGCTTTATTTGTTTTGTTTTTTATATAACAAATTACGTTGTTTTTTCTACAGGTGGGTTGGAATATAGTTGATTTCTTTCCCATTTCCTATTTTAAGTTCCGATTTGTATATTATATACAACAAAAGACTAATAACAGAAAAAACGTTTTTCGTCGGATTTTATAAACAAATGTAATTGTAATTGTAATTAGAAAAGTAATTGTCAATTACATTTTATTTGTAATTGTAATTAATTACTATTTGAAAGTAATTGCCCAGCTCTGTTTCGTAGTCTATTGGGAACATACACACGCCCCAACACACATACATCCAAATTCATATTTAAGATTATGAACTAAAATATTATTATTATATTAATATACATAGCAAGTGTTAGTGTTATCTACGACTACCAGAAGGTCGATATATTTACGGGACACCCTATATATGGCTGAACCAACAATACAACTCACATTATTTTGATCGAGTACGAAATTTATTCTCGTTGGTGATTTTAATGGTTCAGTCAATATCTCCGAATATGATAGTTCAAATTTAAACTTCATTTTATGGATTTCCTCAATTCACAAATTAAAAAATCGCATCCACCATCTATTTATGGGAAATCGATACCTATCCGGGGATAATGTGCATACACGTATTGTGCATTCATTCATGATTTATCATTGTAATTTAAAATTTCATTTAACGACTACAATGCGCAAGAAAAAAAAATGGATAACATGTACATTATACCATAATGTGCGGTTTATCATGCCAATATGACAACAATTTGTGCCGTGGATCTAAAACGAATCGGCCTAACTATATGCATATAGAGCGGTTAGCGTCCCTGTCGTTGAAACAATGTAAAGCGAGAGCCACGGGGGTAGATTTAGCGCAATGAAATCGAACGCAATACTAAACACACAATGAAAACAATATATAATGAAAGAACAGATAGCAGTATGGTTGTGAAAGGATTGAATAAATAATAATCTTGGCTCCTGTTTGGCATTGATAAATTTATAATAGCGGCGAATATCAAACTATAACGGCATGCGGGCATTCTAAGCGTTGATTGTTGGGATAACACTGACCTGTATCATTTTTGATGTCTGTATAATTAATTAAGCTTGTGGTTATATTTTGCATAACATAATAAAAATAATAATTCGAATGCATTAATAATAATAATAATAAATCGACCTTATTGTTTTGTTTGTATACAATTATACAGACAGACTTTGTACTGAAATAGGCGAAGTTTAGCTAAAGCTACTCCTACAGTTAAGCTGGATAGCGCTGTAAAAATAGAACAAGCTAACAGAAACTATACAAGTACACAAACTAAACACAACTCAAAAACAAACAAAAAGTAATAATAAACCAAAGTTTAATTTCAATAAAGTACATAAATATACAGTAAATAAAAACAAAAGAAAAACACAAAATACAAATTGGAATATAAAAAAAAACTAGAATAAACGTTTTTTGCCTAACACAGTACTTATTTTTTGTTGGTAAAAAAAATATTTTAGCAATTTATTATAGAATTTTACAATATTGTATGAAAAAGATTTCCGAAACATGGCCGTCCCGTAGCGAGACATAGCGAAAATATGCTTATGTCTGATATTATACCGCATGTGTCAATTTTCATTCCACAGGAGATCAATGCATGCAATACGTGGCAACGTGGTAACCCTACTTTCCTTTCCAATGCCAGCGACGACCGATACATGCTCGCAAATACAAGTTAGCAGTAATTATTGGACCACCGACTTGGGTGTTTGTAATGCGTTCAGAAATAATATTTACGAGTTGCAAGGATTTGTTTTTCTTTTTCCTTTGAGTGAATGCATAGAATTATTGAGCTGCATGACACAAACAAAACCGTACCTAATTCTAATAAAATTAAAAAATCTGAAAATAAACTACACAAGGGGCTGAAAAATTCCTCCCTGGACAGCAAGACATTGCCCTAGACGGTCGTAGAAATTTACTCTTACGTTTCCTAACATGTGAGCAGTTACTGAATTATCAGCATCAATTATTTTATCTCTCAAGGCAACTATGTTTTCTGCTCTACCAGCTTCATGGATATAAACAATATTTTTCAAATATCCCCACAAAAAAAAATCATTTGGAGAAAGATCAGGAGATCGCGGAGGTCATTTGATGTTTCCCGTTCCAGTAATAAGACGACCAGGGAAATTATTCCCTGGAAATTCCTTTACCTTGACTGCAATTATGTGCTGAACAGTCATCATGTTGAAACCAAACGATTCATTCCAGTGTTTTGAATGGTGCGAAGTATTTGATTTTGCAATAATTCGAGGTACTTGTCGACATTTAATATACCATCAATAAAAAACGGTCCTATCAAATGATCACCTATAATATCTGCCCAAACGTTTACTTTTTGATGATATTGGGTGCGGTTTGCAAAATGCCGGTGTTCATTTTCCGTAGCCCAATATCAAAGAACAGAGGGATTGTGCTTTCCGTGCAATGGAACAGTTGACTCATCGGTGAAGCAAATACTTCTAACGAAATTGTCGTCTCGATGTATTTTATCCATAACGGATTGACAAAACTCCATTCTTCGAAAATGGTCCTAACGGAAATATTTCTTGGGTTTTCGAATACTTAAAGCATTTCAAACCATTATGTTTACAAATACGTCAAACATTTTTGTTACTTATACCCAAATTCTCGGCAGCACTTCTAGTTAATATCGCGTTGTCTATTTCCACAATACTACAAACTAATACATCCCGTCGTTCACTTGCCTCAATTTTTTGTTGGGATATCTCTGTTGGTTTGCATTTCGTGCAGTGACCCTGGACTAAATATCCACCTGCTGCACTTTCACAATCGGTCCTTTTCAGAACCACCATATTACTTGTGTTAAAAAAAGGAGGAGGAATAGTTACTTCATATAAATATCAAACCATTAATTACTTTAATTTTACACCTGCTAGAAAAAAATAATTAAATTCTTGATATTTACTGTAATCTAGAAAAACTACGATTTAGTGAATATTCTAAAATAATAATAATCAGCTGTTTCCGACTACAAACACATTAAAGAGCGACAACCTTCCTATTTTATAAATAAAAACAATCTTTTATTGTCTGCAATAATGTGGGTCGCCCATCTGGCGACTATGGCACTATTTTTTTTCCCGTTTTATACAAATAAAAGCGTATTTTTCTATGAATGCGTGTTCGTTTCTATTTACAAATGAGCATTCTTACGTGTATTTACAAACATACATTCTGTGCCAGGTCCGTAATGTAATTTTTTTATCTAAAAAACAACATAGAAAGTTAAATTTTTAATTTCTTCGTTATTGCGGTATATTTGAGCCTGTTTCTGTTCGGACTTTACATACCTGCTACTCCGTCTTTTTATTTCTGGGACACCCTGTATATGTATACTGGTGATGGTATTATCCGTTAATGTACGTTACACATTCAAGTATTTTATATTGTTACATTGTATTGTAATAGGTACGTCACCTATGGCGTGTTCATTCAATGCACGTGTATCTACAGTTGCCCGATTAGTAGTTGTACTACGGTGGGTAACATTACCTTGCGATGTCGCACTTGTGTAACAGATGCCGCTGGGAATCTCTCATGGCATTTAGTACGTAAGTCGACTATATCAGGTAATCTGAGTTTTTAAGGCATTGTGAACAACACGTTCGTGCACTGATGAGACCAATGTAAGCTCGAAACAGCTGTATGCACGATGTCGTTCGCAATGCCAGCTTAGGGTAGATGTGCATTCATACATTTACATATGTGTATATACGTTTACGTATATGTACATATGCGTATATATACGCATATACGTACACGTATATATACATATATACGTATATGTATATATGTATAGTCGTGATAGAAATAACGATGGTGTTGTTTATTACTATCTAATTATTGAATTATTCATTGTGAGGCTTAATCCTGTTTTTGTGTATCTCTACTAACTTATTGTCTACTTCTATCGCTACATTTGTCGGGTTGTTGAATTTAACAATTATGAAAGAGCCTTTATATAGTGCTTGCAACGTTTCATCTACTTCGGTCTTAATTAACTACTACTACTACTGTAGTTACTGTTTTTATTCTTATTCAAACATGATTTCAATATCTTTCTTTCATTTAATGGATATACTGTTGCAGTTTTATTGACTATAATGGGTTCTTTAAACTGACTTGAATACTTGTGTCTTTGACAATCAGGACAACGTTTTATAAAGGATTCGATATCTTTCTTTAATTGCGAACGAAAATAAAATCTGTATTATTATATATATTCGATTTATTCCGCTTGCCCGCACTGTTCGACATATGTGGTAATCGATTCTTTGTTTCCTACCCTTTGAGTTTTCTTAATAATATTTGTCTTAACTTTTAATCATACATATAATTTCTTTTTTACTCCATTGAAATATATCTTTTAAAAATGGGCCATTTGTGGAATTATCTTTACATATATGTATTTCTTGTATATTGTCTTTTACGCATATATTTTTGAGATGAGCCAGCGATTGCTGATTTAGCTGTTACTGTGTCCTCTTTTACAAGAAAAATTTGAATTTTGTCATCATATACTATTGAGTTCGATCGATGCATGAATTCTTTGTCATTATAGTGAAATTGAATTCTTATTTATTTAAAACTTTGAGTTCTGTAGATACTGCTGGTTTTTTCAACAGTTCCACAACTCCAGGGTAATCAATCCCGGTGTTAGTGATACTTGCTGATATGTTTTTGTAAGGATTCATTTACTAGCCTAGTGTCATTAATGTGCATGGGTCGTGACATAAAGCTACTAAATGTATCGTCACTTACAAAATGTTAAAAAGAATAATTAATTTCAATGTTTGTATTTTGTAAGTAGATCATGTGTGTAGATCGTGTGATCGATACTATACCAACGACCAACGAGAAATGACAAACACGTACAAATATATATATGCATAGTAACGAAATCCTTTTAAAAAGTTGTAGTAGAAATTAACTATAAATTGATAGAAGTGTAGAAAATTTCCAAAATTAACTCACATGTTAAAAATGCATACACAAAGAAGTGTAATTTTGAAACGCCAATAACGAAGTGATAAACTATAATAATATTTAACACTGAATCAGGTTGTGTTACATCAATAATTTTAAGAAATACAAAGTACAAAGTCAAAAACAACCAAACGTAATACAACGAGAAGTTTAATAATAATTACAATTAGTAGGATGAATCAGAAAATCCACCATGTGGGTATAATCTTCACATTAAGAATTTAGCCAAGCTCTCAAGATATAAAGTTTTGATATTGGTGCGCTTTTAAGTCCAATTTTTAAGCATTATCCGAAAGTGCAGTGCTATAAAGTGGAGTATGGTCGAACTACAAAATTAAACTTATAAATATTTTTATGAAAATTATAATTTGGTGCCAGTTTATATAAATTTAAATAATTCACCAATAACAACCATGGAAAAATACACATTAGGTGGGCGACTGTATAAAAATCAATATATTCTCCAAAATACTTATTTTGTTAGAAACCTCTTAAAAATGAAGTGATTCCCTTTGTGACCCAAATGAAATTCAGGAAGGCAGCATTAACTGAAAATATAGACGAGCTTGCGTAGTAACCGACAGCATGTTATTGTTTATTTTCACCAGTTGCTCAATGCCACAAAGAACTCGACTTTATTAAATCCCAGGGAGGCCGAATTGACAGAAAACAAGGCAGTATTAATTGAATCTAAATCCGGGGAAGAAGAGAATATCACTGCTATAACATTCTTTTTTATACGGAGGTCAATATCGAAAATTCGTTTCTGAGAAAAATATCTAAATCGCTTTAGATGGTCCAAGTACATATGTACGCAAGTATACACCGTGTTTCATGTAACTAGCACATTAGAAGTTTTTGTGCTTACAACGCGAATTTTTTCCAGAAGTTTTGCCTTCTCACATAATTGACCGCAATCTTTCAAGTTAAAATATTTTTAAACTCGTGCAACTTCCGGTTGCACCGGAAGTAGGCGCCATCTTTGTTATTTTAAATATGACACCCTGTATTTTATTCGAGATTTGAATTACTTATTTAAATAGAAGAACAGAGATACCGGGTTGGATTATGTCAAAGTCAGCCGTTTCGGAGTTATACAACTGTTTTCCATTTTTAGGGCACTTGAACGTAAATTTTAAAAGTTCTTTATCTGAGACATGAAAAAGATAAACAATTGAAATTTGTTCCTGAGATAGTCAAAGTATTGTCCTATTCGAATATCACCAGATTTTGCAATAATATTACACAGGATGTTCTCTAATTAATTTACAATTATACACACTTCAAATGCAAGAAACTCAATTTTTTCAAATGAAATACCCTGTATATTTTTGCCTTTTCTGAAGCAGAAAAAAATTGTCTTTCGATCCACTATTACATTCCCTATACCTATCTCTAGAGGTTTTGGAGTTATTGGGGAGATCAGCCTGAAGGCCCGATATTTTGCAATTTATCACACACAATTTCAAGAATGCCTTGGAAGTAACAAAATGTTTAGTTGTCAAAATTTCGTTCGCTGTCAGTGTTATTAATTTGATGCTTGGATATTTTTTGTACTTTACTGAATGATTTGATTAGTTCATAATGGAAGGCTATAATAATAATTATCCAAATGAAAGTATCCTTAATTTATTTTACATACACGGAGAATGTAATCGCATAATAAGTAGAACTTGCCGTGTGTTCAATCAGAGATGAATTTGCCTCCGATGAATCGATTCAAATTTGCAAAAATTGAAACACATTTTTTGCGACATTGGAATATGAACACAAAAAGAAATTGTACTAAGCCAGTAACAGGTGAAGAAAACAACGAAATTAATATTCTGGGATATTTCACAGCTCATCCCCATGCTTCGATACGTAAAGCAAAGGTGGATTTAGATATTAGTATGACGTCAATTCAATGCGTGCTAGCAAAGAACAAATGGCACCCATATGCACAAAGGAAAGTCCACGAACTGAGAAATGGAGACGCTGATTTGCTTTTTCGTTGCCTAAGGAATTATCCACAAAGATTTTGTGCCTCAAAGCCAAACAGTCAATTAACACTCTTACCAAGAGTTTCTCGAAATGTGATACCAAGCATCAAAATCAACTGAAAGTTGCATACGGACAATGCGCCTTATCACAGACCAATTTCAATGAACGAGTAAAATATTCCTGATTCCTCAGCCTTCTCTTTCGCCTAACTTGGGTCTTTGTGACTTTTACCTTCTTCCTGAGACTGAAAAGCAAATTCAAGAGATCTGATTTTGGAATACTCAAAAATATTAAAACAGCTCTTACCGAGCAATAGGCTACTCCTGTATACGAATTCCAGCACCTCTATAAGAATTGAAAGAACCGTCCTCAGCGCTGTGTAGCTTCCTAAGGAAGTTATTTTGAGAGAGACAATACAGAATTATAATTCTATTCGAATAAAGGAAATTAAAAAAATCAGCTTCATTACATAATTTACGCACCTCGTATATACACATTTAAATTAAAGTGAACAAAAGTGACAATATTTGATTGGAACTACCTCAATTCGTTACGCCAGCTTCGTAGGAACTCAAAAGCAAAATACCTCAAAAGCGTCGTATTTTTCATAGATAACATTCATGTGTGTGACATTAGTTTCCCATTATGTAATATACGTATCTTTCAGCGTCAGCCATCTGCATGCATCTATGTGGAATGTAGAATATTATAAATTTTAAACAGGGATGTGCGGTTGTTCAAAGCGGAATTGCGCTTTATTAATAGCATGTGTTGACCACCCGCCACTCAATGTGCCGTGTAATTTGCGTTAAGCCCGGAGCTAGAATTTTACTCGGAAAACTATGATAAGCACGGAAAGTGCATTGCAAACGTGGCACATGACTTGATGAACTTCGACATTAAATTCCAATTACGTAGTTTATGACTGCTAAAAGTGAAACAGGACATTTCGCAAACTTTTGAGTTTCCGCGTATTATTAAGTTAATAAGCCTGTAAATGAACGCTAAACTTAAATATAAAACTTTGTATCATTACATAATTTTGCATGTGTAAAGTCCATGCACGCGAAATTCTCTGAATATTGGAAAGATGTGTGCGATTCCTTATTTTGATAAATGTAATAAATAGGACATGCCTATTTCTTTATATATTTATTCGTTTTTTTCTAAGTACTCTCGTTTCCAAGGTTTTCAGTTTTTCTTCTGCTTTTCTTGTTATGGTCCTGTGTTTCGCTTGAGTATAAACAGCCGGCCGGATTATTGTCTCATATTTTCGTATTTTAGATGTTCTGGATACGGTTTTTCCTCTTAATAGTCAAATAATAAAAGTTAAAATCATACATATAGAAATATGTTTAATTACAACAGGGTTAGTTCTTTATTTGGGTTTTATATGACAGTAAATCACCCTAGTAGCACACAATATTGGCCCAACGTTGGCTGTCGGTCGTTTATTTATTGGCCTGACATCAGCGTCTGGTATCAATCCGATGTTAACATTTTACAACGTTGGATAAATATCACTGCATGATATTGGCCCAATATTTTGCACAGACATTTTTCCGATTTGAGCATTTACCTTATATTTCATAAGACAAATAAAGTACAGAGAATTTACTTGATTTGAACTACAAAATGAACAAACAAAAATGTGCTTTGTATTTGATAGATCACAATCCACTTGTTAGCCAATTATGTTAATAAAACAAACACTTAAAAATACAAAATTTCAATAATGCGCCCGTGGGCGATGATTCATGGGCTTCTCGTGTCCAGCCTCTAAAATTATTTATAAAAGTGTGCGTAGTACTTTTAATATTAATTTGGTGAGAATTATTATTGCAAATGCTTAATTAACTTTGAGGATCTATATATTTCATTTCACAGACCAACAATTATTCATGGTACAGTGTGAAATATATTCTGTGATAAATTAATATAGACTATATCAATATTGTCTTGCAAAGTTAATACGATGTTGGCGTTTAATCGCAGAATATCAAATTGTAATGTCATCCCCTTTAATCTAAATTTTTATCGAACACTGACATACAACCAAAGTGACTTTGTGAACTTGATATTATGTAGAAATTTTTCTTTACTGTTAATAGTATGTAGATTTTTGTTGTCAATAAAATATCAGTATCAGATATTTAACCAATATATTACCAATGTTGGTCTGATATCAACCCAATGACATAAATTGACATTTACTTCATATAGGAATTTTATATCCGTACGACATTGGGTGGGGGGTCACTGATGTTCTGTCGATCTTAGAATATTGGAGTGACATTGGCCCGCTTTGAGGCCAACGAACTTGGTTACTAGGGCAGTAACACTATTACCTACATAATTATTGGAATTGTAAACCATCTGTCTCTAAGCATAGTTGCAATCTATGCAGTATCATATGTACTACTTGTACGAGTCTTTCCTGTGAAATTTCCAATACTACCGCGTTAATTCTGTTTCTGCGTCTTGAGGAGGCGTTATATAAACTTTCTCTTTACTGAAACGCCAAACAAAAAAATCTAAAAGTATAAGATCGGGAGATCTCGCAGGTCATAAAATAGAAACGTCGCGACCAATCCATCTGTTTGGGAAGCGCTCATTCAACCAATCTCTTACATAATGAGCATAGTGTGTAGGAGCTCCGTCATGCATGGGAATCATGTTATAGCGTATTTGCAAAGGCATGTAGTCAATGGCTTGTTCCAATACATTGAGAAACCCATTGGCATCAAGACGATTTGATAGATAACTTGGCCCATCGACCCGGAGATTTATTATGCCCAGCCGAACCTTAATGGAAAACCTCCTTTGGCGACCATATCCTCGAAATGCATGCGGATTTTCATCATTAGCTGGTGCTGTAGTGTTGCCTTTCATATGATTTATAAATATATAGATAGAATAATTAACTATATCCACTGCATATTCGTGTATGTGTTAACAGTTTAATTCTGGCTAACTTCGCAATATTCTTCTATAGTAGAATAGTTTTACTAACCGGCATGCGTCAATCAATTAAAATTGAGTAAAATTTTCTGGAATTTAACGCCATTTTAATTTATTGGCGCTGTACAGCAAAATTTTTCCTATCAAGAAATATATTTTACAAAAGCCGTTTCAAGCCTGTCATAAAAATAAAACTCATACACATTTTAAAAATTTTTATAATTTCCTTCCAAACAATACAAATTTGTTAAAAATGCTTGAGTACTAAATAGGATAGCCAAGTATTTCATAAAATATCGGTATAGAAAAGTAATGTATAGTATATTTACTATATAATATACTATTTGCATATAATTATACCCTATCACAGAATATGAAGGAGTGATTCAAATACCCCGCCAAAACATGGAACACAGCTTAAAATATAGTAGACAATTTGATATGACATCATGACAATTGAGGTTAGAAGAACTGTATTATTTTTAACTAAGAATTTAGCTGCTTTGTGTTTCATTTACTAAATGAAATTAGCAGACTTTGTTCTGAGCGTTTTGAGGAAGATTGCCATTATAAATACATGTATAATTACTATGCATTTTAGTGAATGTGTTATACCAACATGAAAATTGTGAATCACGCCTATTTATTATTAAATATTTGATATATATTTTCAAAAATGTGACCGTTCATTTCATGAATCCTACAATAGTCTTTTCTCCACATATATCAATTCAGATCCTTGCGTATCTCTACCAGTAGGGCTTTTTAATCCTGTCGAGAGGGTTTCAACAAAAGCTTGTCATGCACTCATTATACTTGCAGCAATCCAAATTTTTTTCTTTGTGTCTCCTTCATTCAAGCATTTTTCATCTAATTATATATTGGACGACCATCATATTTTGTACTGTTTTATTATTTTATTATGTTGTTAGTACAGGTTTTTTATTACGTTTAACATATCCAAAACATAACATGTACATACATAAACCTGCGGTAATATAATTTAAATTTAATTAACACTTGAAATTAATGAGTTTCAAGAATCTGTGTAGAACTGCTGAGTTCATTTTTGGTATGGACTCATCTATAGTTGTATTTGCAATGATATTAAGTTCGTTTTTAAAAAAGAAACTGTGCACTGCCGTACAGTGTGTTTGACAGATTTATCAAATTCAAAGTTTCAAATGCCTAATCATTTGTTCCTTAGGTCGTAAGCCGTCTCATCACTCATATTTATGTTGTACATAAGAGTAGGGGTTTTACTTAATAACACAATAAAGCATAATAAACCAAAGTAGAAATGTAGGAGACTAGGTTATGCGTTGGTTATAAATATAAAATGACGTTTTGCCGAACATATTTTCCCATGTTAAACTTGCCTATACAAAAACCAATGAGATACCTTAAAAATATACACCATTTTGGCGCGATATTTGAATCACTCCTTCTTATTCTGAGACGAGGTGTAGATTCATATGGGATATTCTAAACATTTTCTATACAGAAATTCTTCTAATACTAAATATAATTTAATTAAATATGTATCTCTTATAATAACCAAGTTCCTAATGCCGAAAATGTTGACTCGGACACTTGTATACAGGGTGTTTATTTTAAAACTTCCCACGTTAAATTTCTGAGAATCTGGAAATCTATGACAAATTCCATGAAACATGTAAGAAGTATAATTGTGGCGCCCATTTCTTGATACAAAAATTGACTCACCCATTCAACCCCCTTCCTCCGGGAGCTAGCCCCCTAAAAATATTAAATGGAAAGGGATATTGAGTAATACGTCGTTTTAAAGGTCTTTTTAAAACAGTAAATTTTGGCGTTCACTTTTTTAAAATTGATAGATTCATTTTGAAGATTTTTAATAAAATCGTTTCGCTTATTTGGTTTTGTATTTCCAGCAAGTCAGTCTATTTTAGAAGCATCGAAACAGAAGTCAATATTAAAACAATTTATAAATTTCACAAAAACATCGAAAATAAGTAATCTAATACTTTTTTAACTTTTTAGTTATCTTACTTATTAAACAAAAATGCATGTTTTAGGACAGGTTTTTATACCAATTTTCACAACAATCAAATAATGTTCTAATTAAAAAACAGGCAATAGTATAAAAAGAGAATATATAATTTTTTAAATACATTGTATGTTGCTTTAGTGTAAATTGTTATGTAGTGTTATCAACCCAAAGTTATTCAAATAAAATAACAATAATGGTTTACAGTTTTCAAGAAAGGTTTGAAATTGTATTAATTTGTGGAGCCGTAAATCAATATGCTCTACGAACTACCGCAACATTTAACGAAAGGCATCCGGATAAGATCACATGTCATAGATATGTCCTAAACCTTATTGACAAATTTACTCAGGCTGGGTCTGTTGCAAATATAAAACATAATCAGCCGAGAGTTTTAAATAAAGGCTCTCAATTAGAAGTGTTGGGTCATTTCGGCATAAATCCTGATATGTTAGTACGTCAGATTTCTGTGGCAACTGGAATTTCCTTGGGTTCGGTTCATAAAATTGCAAAACTTCATAAATTCCATCCTTATAAATTGAAAATATGTCAAGAGCTGAAGACGATTATGACAGAAGAGACGAGTTTTGTGAACAAATGGCCATTATGATTGATAATAACAATGTATTTGTGAAAAATATCTGCTTTAGTGATGAATGTACTTTTTATTTACATGAATGTGTAAATAAAATTTAGGTATGGGCACGCATCTTGGGGGACCAAGTGATTGGTTCGTTGTTTTTCAATGGAAATTTAAATGACAAACCATATTTGGGTATGTTGGTAAATACTATTAATACGCTAAATATGGATGCTCTCGAAAGTCAACTGGATATATAGATGGAAATATCCTACTTGATGAGGACGAATTACATTTTCAATAAGATTGAGCTACTCATCACTGTGTTCTAGACGATGTATTACCAAATAAATGGAAAGAACCAGACTTTTTTCTATGGGGTTATTTAATGACAGTTGTATTTACCTTCCACTTCAAAATTTAGAAGAACTTTGTCAGAAGATTAATGCAACCTGCCCTGGAATTCAAAGATATATTTTTGAAAATGTCGCAGTTTTGAACAACGACTAGACCATTGTTTAGCGATCAACGGCCAACATTTTGAACAATTATTGGATTGAATTTTTCTTAAAAAATATATTTGAATTCTTAAATAACTTTGAAAACAAAAATAAAACATTTTAAGCATTCGACGTGTGTTTGAGTGATAGGTATTTAAGACTAAAACAAAAAACAAAAAATTAACAAATTTTTTTAAAAATCATCAAAACAAATCGATCATTTAAAAAAAATATACGCCAAAATGTTCTGTTTCAAAAGACCTTTAAAATGACATATTACTCGATACCCTTTTTCATTTAAGATTTTAAGAAGGTAGCACCCGGGGCGGGGGTTAAAGTGGCCGCGTCAATTTTTCTTTCAAGGTTTGAAATGAAGAATGTGTTGACCATTTTATAAAAAATAGGGAGTCAAAAAGTGTTCAATATTACATGGGTCCTTGTAATTATTATAAAAACATTAATAAATTCATATTTATATAGGAAAGAGCGGGCACACATTCAAAATCAAATTCTAATTTGATTGTTAGTTTTGTGCTCGTTGAAAACTTTATACGACCACTAGGAAGTTAAAAAATGCGCAATTTAGCGGTTCGTCCTTTATACAGTCCCACGGCACCGTTGGAATCCAATAAAAGCCCGCCTTAGGAAACGTCGAGAGCCGGAAAATGTAAAATTAAGTCGCATACATCAGTGGTCTATCTGTGGTAGGCCGCTTTAATCTTATTGCAATTTCGAGTCGTTCGCGGATGTTTGCGGCACAGTAGCTCTTATTTAAACGCATGGGCGGATACTGGAAACTCTAAATAAGTCGACCGCCAGAAAATACAAAAACTTCTCTCATTGTTTTTCGGTGACGCCGGGAAATTAATGGATTTCTGTTGTGGATGTGAGATAATTTGCTCGGATTTTAATCCGGCTTGAATGTAGTGTCAAGATTCTAAATGTCATATAGTATATTAACATACCGTGAATTTAATACCTAATGAAAACAATGCGTCTTGAAGTAAATTTCCATTGGAGCAGCTTACGATGTTCTTATAAACTAATATTAATATTTTCAGATTAAATTTTAATAGTTCTGTTATATGATTTTAAGTTCCAAGAATCGCTTTATACAAGAGTATTGCAAGCTGAGGCAGATGCGAAGATGTTTGGCAGTTTTGAAATGTTAAGAATGTGGCTTATACCTCAAACAATTGCTTCGATTGTCTGATAAGGGATTCGTTTTTCTTTTCGGGACACAAATTAAATTATCGTTACGTGTGATATCTGAAAAGCTGAAAAATTCAGTCTTTCAAAGATCAAATTCAGAATAAATTCGAATATGGTCAGACTAACACAGTCGTAGTTTTCGGGCAAATCCATCCACATTAAAAGTGGAATTTTTAAATAGAGTGGAACATATCTCAATGCTCGGGTCCCGCAGGAATCACTTTTGAGCCCAGAGTTACTTCCCACCAGACACCTTTAAACTGCTCTGATGGCCTGCTGGAAAGACTCGAGAGGTAGTAGTCCACGTTAATAGTAAAAAATGTAAGGTGATATTGTAGAAAAATGTAAGGTGCTAGGAATCAGCCTTACTATGGGCAATACTTGCCTGGAGTCAGGCGGTTAGGTATCTGGACCTCATTATTGAATACATGTTTTCTATCTGGACTCACTTTAGTTACCTGAAAGTCAAATTTTTAAGCGTGGAAAATCTCTTCTTCTGCTGTTGGCTCCTTTTTCTCTGTGTTGACGACTTTCGAATAAAATTCTAATTTAGAAGCAGTTCCTGCAACCGATCCCGACCTACGCAGTCTTATACTGGTGTGCGGCCTCAAGGTCCCAGTCTGCACGCTCTCGAGGTCATCCAAAACAGGATGTCAGGATACATAGCGCTGGCATCCTTTAAGTCATTTTCAAAAATTTAAAATATAAAAATAAAAATTAGAGAATGCATAATTAACGCATAATACAAATCTGTAAAATAAATTCTCATATATTAGCTCAGAAACATTTCTGAAACTGTATTTTTTTACGCTTTAACTCGACATGTTTGTTATTTTATATGTTCGCAAATGAAAAAGTAAAAAATAAGTAATAAAACCAATCTATGTAACATAATAATACATTAAAAAAGTATGTAAACACCCTAAAATTAAAGGAGAAATGTGTGATCTTTCAAAAATTCATTTCTTAATAATTCTTTGTTTTTCTAATTACATTTTGTTATTATTCAAAGTAATTTCGGAGTTATGTTTTTTCTTTATCACAATCTACAATATGGATGTAATATTTATTATGCCTTATGAAGTTTAAGTCTATAGTGCGTTTTTTTAACTGCTGCCAAAGGGAATTGCATGATAAAAATTATCTAATATATAAAATTCTCGTGTCACAGTGTTTGTCACAAAACTCCTCCGAAACGGCTTGACCGATTCTTATGAAATTTTGTGTGTATATTCAGCAGGTCTAAGAAAAGGATGTAAACTATTTTTCATACCCCTAAGTGATAAGGGTAGTCCACCCTTAACATTTTTTTTTGGTTTTTTGGACAAAATTTTGTATTTTTTTTATGATTCGGCATTAAAAAATACATACAACCCTAAATTTTCACCCTTCCACCACCAACCCCTATTTTTTAATAGCGATATTAGTACTTTAGTAATTTTCTTCTCTCGGCGGTCGATAATTGATCAGTTACCACTCGATCAGTTATTCCTGCCAGGCGTCTACCGATGTCACTTCTCAACCCGTAAACAGCACAGAGTAGGGATGAGAACGAAGCCGGTCTCCTGTCTTTCTCACACAATAAGCTTTCTCTTACTCACTAAAGTTTAGGGCCTAAACCGTTTTCGGCCATTATTATTGATTGTGCGTCGATCGTAGCAGTGACGCTTTTACTTATCATTTTACTTTCTCAGTGCAACTCTCATATTAAGTATATTCTCATCAAGGCCAAATGATGTCTGTTTGTGGCTTAGATTTGGGCACACCCTGTTTTCCACACGGACAATTATACGTGGCATGTTCTCGCGTGGGTAAATCATCCAGTTTGTTTGTGTTGGCTAAAGCTGGACTCACTAAAAATATCGTACACTGCATTGCACTAAGAGATTGATAAAGTTTTTTGTTTAATTGTCATTATTTGTGATAGAGATGTAATTAGAAATTTATTAGTTAAGATAATAAAAGTACAATGAATTCAAAAAATGAATGTTTGGTGTTTTGTTATTTTTATAGGCCGTCATCGTTCACAGCGCTCCATTCCTCTTTCAGTCATATACCACATCCCCACACACTTACAATAAGTTACTTATTTTTATTAGACTACCAAAATATTCACTAGAAATAATTTATATGGCAAAACAACGTTTGCCGGGTCAGCTAGTTATATTATATTATTATGCTTTTGATGCGTTGCAGATTTGGTGCTAATTTTTCTTTTAGTAATAAATCACCAATAAGACTACAGAATCCATACTGTTTGAACAACCACAAGCAGTTTTATTTGACTAACTTTACTCTTCAAACTTGAAGGTAATGAATGAACATACATAATTTGACAAAAAAATTAGTAGGCAAGCTCAGAACAAAAATTTACAAATCTTATTTTATTCACAAGTTCTGCCAAATACCCGGTTATTGTGACCAATTGTCTGTTTTCACAACTAAAGAACGTGTTGAACATATAACAGCGTTCATTAAAGGTATGTCCAGTAGAGAAATCAGCCAGAATTTTGTTGCTGCAAATCCCGATCGCCCTATTCCGAGTAAAATTATAATACTTAAATATTACAATGCTTTTCGTGCCACGGCTTGCTTAAATCATGAGCACAGAAAACGGAAAAAAACTGGTATGTTGTTCCAGATGATTTAAGAATGAATATCTGTGTGGCGGTTCAAGACGAAGACACCACCACACTTACTTTTCTGGTAGAAGAATTTCACGCTTCAAGAAGCAGCTGCTTTAGAGCCTTGAAAATGGAAAAGTTCCAGTCGTACAAAATTAAAAATGTACAGAAATTATTGCCCCGTGATTGCTTTCCAAGAATAGAATTCTGCGAGGGGGAAACCGCTGAGGGATTATGGTGTACATGCCGTTGGAATTGCAGGAATTACTTGGGATTATTGGAATTATGTGAATTTATTTAGAATTATGTGGAATTATGCGGGATTACTTGGTAGAATTATGAGGGATTCCACGGTCATCAGAAAGAATGTTTTTGTATCTATTGTCCTGTATAATCAACAATACCTTATGTAATCGAATCATCCCTTCAAATTAAACGTCATGTCCATAGTTCAATCACAGTAGTAAAGATCAAATTGAATTTTAACAGAAAGTGCCTTTGGTAGTTTTTCACTTCCACGAATGACGCCTTACGACTCATTACTTGATCATACGATATTTTGCGGGAAATTGCTGATCGTACACTAGTTTGAACCGGTTTGAACCGAGATTTGAACGCACGAGAATGAAGATATTAAATGGTTTTTCAATCAGATTTCTAGCTATGAAGCGAATACTTCGCTAGAACATGCTGAAAAAGGTAATTCAGCTCATCAAGTGATAACTTCGTTACAAAATTCAGAAGATGATCAGGCAAAAATTGTTGGGAAAGCCTGCAAAGCAATAAATATAATTAGCAATACTCTCATTGCTCCTTCATTCAATAATGGTATCAAACAACAAGAACATCCTACCAATATTGAAAGTCCTATTGCTAGCTCGATTGTTAGTGATAATTCTTTTGAAGAAGCGGAGCCAGGTGAACCAGAAGCCTTATGCTCGAAATGGTAATCTTCTGATGGTGTAGAAAATCGAGACAAGGAAATAAATCCCATCACAGACCCATCACTCAGTGGTCATTATTAAGTGTAATTGAGTGTAATAAATTTTACGCTGTTTTTTATGATGAACGGTGGTATGTAGGTTAAATCATTGAAATTATCATTAAACAACTTTAAAAATTAATTTTTTAGCACGTGGAAGGAAGCAAAATAAAATGTTTACCTGGCCAAAAATTAAACAAGACGTTGCTACGGTTGATCGCAAATATATTTTTTAGGACCATGTTAAATTTGCCACTAAAATGGAACCCTTTCATTTAGATAAAATCGCATACGCCGAGATTTATAAGAAATATGATAACGTTAAATCTGTGATTAAATCCTGTGTTAAACACTAATTATTATTGTTTAATTCGATTTGTTTTATTTTTCACTAATATTTAAGTTTATGAAATTTACTTTTGCTATGCTTATATGCTTTCCTTAGGTAGTGTATAAATAAAACAATACTTTTACGTAAGGCTGGTATTTTGTATATTCAACCTTAATTTACCTTTAATAAGTGCTCAAAATCCTCAGAACTCGTGGAACATATAATGAAATAAATAGGGATTTTTTGGGATTATCGGGATTATATGGGGTTATGTGGGATTACATGGAATCATTTGGAATTTTTTGGAATTGTGTGGGATTATAGTGGATTATGTGGGATTATTTACATATGGTGGGATTATGGTGTACACTTCTGAGTCAGCGGTTTCCCCCTCGGTATTCTGTGAATTCTCGATGGAAAAAATTAATGAAAATCGAAATATTTTAAGTAACAAAGTTAACAAACAAAATAGACAGATTTAGACAGGACAACACAAGAAACACATACGCAATATCGTGATAAAGTTAACTTGTTGGTTGGAATTTTAGGAAATCAATTAATAGGGTCATTTTTTATTGACAGAAATTTGAACCAGTATAAAAACTTAGAATTTCTTCAAATGGAGGTAGGCCAGGTGGATGCTTTGAGATATAACGTAGCAATTTTGCCCATTTTGCAGCCATCGTCAGAGAGTTTTTAAACGAAACATTTCCTGATAGTTGGATTGGCCAATATGGACCATTCCATTTGCCTGCTCGAAGTCCTGACCTAACACCACTCGATTTTTTCTTATGTGGGCATTTAGGAATACAAGTTTACTACTTCATATGAACTCAACCAGAAACTGTTGAGGAACTAAGGGCAAGAATAACTAAAGCTTGTAATTCCATTACAGTCCGAACTTTACAATACACTCGAAGAAATTTTCAAGATCGCTTGGGACATTGTCTAGCAGTCGATGGAAAACACTTTGAACAATTCCTTTGATAATTACTGATAATGTTTGTTAATTTGTTGAGTTATTTGTGCTTTAATGGTTTCTACGTTTTGTTTTTTTTATAAATAAATGTTTACATATTCTGTCTTCCAAAAGCTAATTTAGTCATGGCCTCGAAGAGCTTTCGCTATTTATTTTTTAAAACAAAAGCTGCTAGAAATGATAGTGGCAAGAAAATGCTTTCATAAAAAACTTTTCTTCAAAACTCTTTCGATTGTTTAGAATATTAAATTGTAATCTATCCGTTTAAAAAATCTTCCAGCTTTGTTCCGAAAAGGATTTCAATATTTTCATCAGAACAAAAGTTAACACGGAGTTGAATTTTTACCATGCCATTCCTTATGGCAACAGTTAAAAAAACGCACTGTATATGTAATAAATATTATTTTGTTTGGAACATTTTAAGTGTATTTACTGCTTGTTTTTACGTTACAGTTTTTCCGTAATTCGTTGTTGGTAAAACTTTTATTGTCAGACCTGCAAAGAGAATATAACTTGTTTATACAGGGTGTGTATTGAAATTACATCTATTCTATAAAATACTTAAAATAAAAAGAGTCGAAACGTTAAATTATATTTTATACGATTCGTATGGATAAAAAACAACCAGTTACTAATGATATTTTCTGATATTTGAAAAAAAAAACTTTTAGCAGAAAATATCTGTTTTATTCTAATTTAATCCAGAATTTGAATTCACTTTTGGTTTAAGAAAATACGAAGCTTCTTATCTTACGTGATGTTTCGGAATTTGATTTATTCTTTCCTAGGGCAGAAATATATGCAAGAACCAATGTGAAATGTAAAAGCATTCGAGTATTTACAGTAATAGTTAGGACAGTTTAATTAAGTATATCAAAATGATATTTTTGTACTCACCGCTTTCAAACTAACAATTCACGATTGCATCGCTCGACTTGCATGGACTGCTTTCTGATATTAAAGGCACTCGCTCCTTTTAGTCGCTCGTGCTTTAAAAATGCGCTCATGCGGCAACATAGTCTTCCCGCATTTGCTGCACAAGATTATTTCTTTAATATAACTATATTGGTGAATTCTTGTGTCTTTTGTTTCTTAAATTTCTTTTAATTCCCAAGAGAAATGTATAAACATGATCTGCCTGATAAAAACGTATTAAGTATAATATCAACTATTTTAAATAATTTCTATGAGAGGAAAATGCATTTTATTACCGTGACAACTTTTCAAATAAAGAAAAACTGGTACACAAAGAACATTTCCCTCGGAACAAGAACCCCCCCCCCCCAACTGCTTCCGATTAGGAAAAACAGGTGCGCGGTATTAAAATATTACCAAGGTAGTACAAAATTAGATCTTTTCCAGTGCAAAAAACAAACTAATTTGCGCGCGTTTTGAAATTCTAAACTTTCCATTTTCACGACAAGTTCAATTAACTGTCGACCGGGTGACCTCACAACATCGTTTTGACTTACCGCTCGTGAAAAATTCATTTGACATTTTCATTAAGCTGCCTCAACAACAAGCGCCACGAATTTCAACCCAATTACGAATGGAAAATTTCTACATCAAGTTATTTTGACGATTTGGAACGTTATTACTTTCGAATAGAGGGTACGTTAAAGCAAAATATAGGGGAACATTAAAGATGGTTAACACAGTAGTACATTTCATACATACTGAGATTTAAATATAAAATATATGCTGAAAGTGATTTTAGTCCAATTTTTTTTTTTTTTTTTTGTCAAAAGATTTCGAATTTACGAAATATGTGTTAAAATGTTGGATTTGGTATCATTATTAGGTGACATCTGGATGCCATCTAATAATAATAATAATAAAGAGCTGCAGCTAGAGGCTTATTGTACTTGACCCACTTAGTTTTACGGTTCAGCAGACGTATCTTTCTTGAAACGCTCAGTGGTTTGGCAAGCTCTGGCAATTTCTATTTCGGATACAATGCCACGAGATGGCATTGTATCACCTAGTCAGTGATTCGCTTTCAAAGATAATATAAGTAGTTTGTTTTGTATTGGTATTTAGTGCAAGATAATAATTTATACAGCGAAAACAACCAAATAAATTGATGGGTTTGGTACAAACAACAGCTTAGCATCAAAAATCTATAACTGTCGACAAATAATTTGCACTATTGTCAAAGAAATAGCACAACCGTTGTTATATTTCACAAAGCTTATTCGAATATATTTAATCCAAGCAATATTTTGTTTGAAATACAAAAGTGTTGCAACAGATCTTTAACTTGGACAATCATTCAAAATAATTAGCACCACAGTCAAAGGAATAGCATAAACGTTGCTATATTTCGCACAGCTCGCTCCAGTACGTTTAGTCCAAGAAATAGCATAAAAGTTGCTATATTTCATATAGCTTGTTCCAATACGTTTACTCCGAGAAATATTTTGTTTGAAATACAAAAGTGTTGCAATAGATCTTTAACTTACACAATCATTTAAAATAATCAGCACCATAGTCAAAGGAAAAGGACAAACGATACGATATTTCACATAGCTAGTGCTCGTGCATTGTACGTTTAGTCCAAGCAATATTTTCTTTGAAAGGCAAAAGTGTTGCAATAGATCTTTAACTTTTACAATCCATCAAAATAATTAGCATCATAGTCAAAGGAATAGCACAAAGCTTGCAATATTTCACATAGCTTGTTCCAATCCGCAATATTTTGTTTGAAACGCAAAAGTGCTGCAACAGATCTTTAACTTTCACTATTATTCTAAATAATTACCACAACAGTTAAAATAATAGCACAAACGTTGCTATATTTCACACAGCGTGTCCAATACGTTTAGTCCATGCAATATTTTGTTTGAAATAGAACTTTCTTCCTGTCATCAAACCACCACTACAACATTTTGTCTAAAAGCAGGGCACACATATTATCTCACTTAGGAGGAAGATCCTCACCGTTGAAAAACTCCCTCTCTTTCAGTTTCGTCATTGTATGGGAAATAAAAGCAAAGTTACATGTATCAAACATTAGTTAGTTTTTTGGTAAGCAACTTTTAGGTTGTTATATTTCGTTGCTATCGCCCTTATTTACATTATGATAATAAATAATATATCTGAACTAATATTTACTTCGATATCGATTTTTGTTGCAATAACCGCCTAATGCGATTTAAAAAAAATATTTTCGATAATAGGTATCAGGTAAATATCAGTTAAAATAATGTTTGTTATACTTTTATACTGTTGACAATTTTGCATCAAGTCATACAGTTGCTTTTATACGGCGAAACTATAAATACAAAATTGTTGTTTATTAAACTGCCAAGCTCAATTATTATAGATGCAATTTGGGGTGGCATATGCAAGTGCAGTATATTCTTCTTAGAGGGGCCCGACATAGCAAGTTCATTGAATTAAATTAAATGATACTAGTAGTAATATCGTTCAATAGATCGGAAGAATTACCATTTTGTACATGAACATTCAAATTTGAAATGAATACAGAACTATCGAACTATCATCGAAATAAGTATTGCACCATGCATCTTTTTACGTTCTGATAAGGATACTAAATCTATCAAGTATATACTGACAGGCCACACTGCGAAGAGTAAATTCAATATATTGTAAAAATTCGACGCTAATAACGCTGGATAGTAATCTATCTGGTGGTAGTTGTGGTAAAGTAACCATACAATGTTCTAATTTATTCAGTACAAAAGCATTATATAGATATTTTTCCAACTGAGGACTACTGAAATGTGTACAATAATTATAAATTCCAGGCTCACTGAAGACTGCAAAGAAACGACATTCAAATGTTAGAAGAAAGCGAAGTAAAGATCACATAGCAACACTTGGTAATGTTCAATTTGAAGCTGTTGCAGGAAACCAATCAACGACAGAATCAGTATTTAGCTACAGCATATTAAGGCTGTGTTCCCAGATTGTAGAAACTCCGATTTCAAAGAGGCGCGTCCTGTATTTCTCCGATTGTTGTATACACCGACGTACGTTTTCGACCGTCGTGCTAATCGCAAGTAGTGCGAATGAGATGGAATATTTATGTTAAGTTGCAGCCGTTTGGCCCTCTGATTTATGAGTGTACCGCGCGTTTGATTAGTTGAACCGACACTAGACATGTGTCACTCAAATCCACGTGGACTTGTAATAAAAATGTTGGGACAGAATACAATACAGGCTATTTCAGGTAGGAGATAAAATTATTATTCTTCACCCAAAATATTGCAAGAGTATTTCTTGTCCATTTAGTATGTAAATTAATATATAAAAAATTAAGAAAAAAATGTATATAGGTTCCCAAAATTACGTCTGTAATAGATATTTATTTAGGTAATATAACAAACGCAAATATTTCTTGTATGTAGTATGTAAATTATTATATAAAAAATTAACAAAAATAATGAGGTGTGGCCATCACACTACTTAAACATATGAGTTTTTCAAATTATACAATTTAAGAATTTTTTTATACAAAAATTATTCAAAATTCTATTCTTAGTACTTCTATTCTCTTAATAAATCTCTATAGAGCGCATAATTTAAGATATATTTGCAAAGAATCGCTATTGGATAAGAGAGTTACTTCTGGTACGAATTTTGAATTTCTTTTTATACAAAAGTTATTGAAAATTAAGTTTATTTATTGTCTAAAAAGCATGAGAAATTTTGGCAAAAAACTGATTTTCGAAAGAGTAAAAGACCTACTTCCGGTAGGAATTTCAAAAAACTTTTTTAATCAAATTTAATTTTGAGTATATTTTAATTCTTGACATTACATATTTATCTACCGGATAATTCCTTTTCTTTTCTTATACGTAGTATAAGGAAGTGTTGTGATAATTTGAAGTATGTATATGTGAAATTTTTGACCTCGAGATTTTTGTAGATGTCCTCTGATACCGAAAAAGTGGTTTTTAAAAAATGCATGTGCTGTGTGTGGCCACGATAGCGGTCAAACCGCTATAGCCATCAATTCAAAATTTTGTATTTGCGAATACAATTTCCCTCTTGAGATCTGACTAGATTTTCAGTAAAATCGGTTGACCGGAAGTAGTAGTTAACTTTCGTGAAAAAAATCGAATTTTGCCAATATTTCGCCAACTACTAAGTTTAAACAAATTTATAAAGAATTCATATGTACCTACTCAATAGTAAATTTGAGAAGAATTTTATTATGTAAGTTCTTTGAAATTCCTGCCAGAATTTACTCTTACCAAAAGTCAGTTTTTTGCCAATATTTCGCAAGTCATGATGTTTAGACAGGTACGCTACGAGTACAAAAGTATTTAGAATTTAATTTTCAATACCTTTTGTAACAAAAAAAATTCAAAATTCGGACCTGTAGTAACACTTTTACTCTTATCGAAAAGCGATTTTTTGCAAATATGTCGTAAATTATATATATTTATCAAGAGTACAAACGTATTTAGAGCTGAATTTGGAATATTTCTTGTATAAATGAAATTTCAAAATTCGGACCGTAAGTACCGCTTTTACTCTTAGCGAGTAGCACTTTCTTTCGAATATCTCGCAAAGTATGTATTCTATAGAGATTTATTATAATAGGATTTTGAATAATTTATATATAAAAAAATTCTTAAAATCCGGCTTATTTTTCTAAGATAAAACTATTTACAAGAATTTAAAACAATTTCGTATAATTTGAAACGTTAATACGTATAAGAAGTCGTGTGGTGGCCACACCTCATTTTTTGTTTCGTCGAAGCTCTCATCGACAGGACTCTCATATTCAAAATGTAATAATTCATAACATTTAGATGTAGACGGAATTTCCATTTGAACTTGCCTTACATCTTGTAATTTTCTTTTGTAAATTTCTAATCCTGTACGTCAAAGTAATTTCTTTTAGTACTTTAAAAATAAAAGAGTGTCAGCTACATTTAAATCTCTATTGCTGATCAACAAAACGTAACGAATACATTTATAAAAGAATTGCTGCTTTTGAGAATGCAAATCAGTCGATAACATTCTAAATAAAACTTTAAATTTATTAAAATTTATAACTACCGATTCATTCACAGTGGAATACTTTCTAGTTTATAAGATCTTCCTTGTTTTCGCACAATGTCTATTTTCTTTCTCACTCACTCACAAAATCTGGTCTCTAAACACCCAATGAATGGGGATCGTAAAACCCTTATCTTTATGTCTCTGTTAGAGTACTCAGAACCGATGAATCTCGTCTGGCCAAACTCCGCCTGCTAGCCGAAACCGTACCATGTTTCACTTTAACATTTCTCCAACAATTAGTCTTGCAGAATGTATTCTATTTTCCAAATCATAAGTTTAATTAAGAAAATATTTTTTCAACTCTTTCAAGGACGTGGTCAGAATATTTTTTAAATTATTGTCGTATTGTTAATTTTCGGATATTTGTCTAATTTCAATTTTTATTTTTTTCGACATATATTTTCGGAAAAAGGACTATGCTATGATATTTCTTTTATTTTTTAAAGTAATTCGAAAAAATAATTGTCTAACTATTTCAAAAAATAAAGTCAGGATTTGGAAGAAACTGATTGAGGTAGTGAGCACTCCTCCTTAATGTCAGTCGGCAATACGAAGGTCATTAATGTCATTAGCGTAAGAGACCATAGGGCAGCATAAGTAATATTTTCGATAAGATCAGCAATGAAGACTTTGACAAACAACGATCCTAGGTTGAATTCCTGCTGAATACCAGAGGATGGGAATTCGTAAACACTTTTAAACAATCAAAAAGTTCAGTGAAATTACCAAGAGTATTTACCAAGACAAGAGGCGTTCCCTTATTTATATTACATTCTTAGAAATACACAAACACTGTTGCAATGGCCATCCACATTTAATATTTGTTAGTATATTCACATAATTCATCATTTAACATCTGTATTTCGATATTACAATATTTGTTACACTTCCTTCCATTCAGTTTACGTTTTCTCTGATGTATTTCTAATATAAATTCTTGCCTGACTGTACTTTATTCATGATAATCATAATCATGAATAAAAATTAGAAAACAATACAAAATTTAACAAAGAACAAACTAGTACATGCTCGAAGAAAGTGGAGTATATATCTTGCATATCTACTAGTGTTGTTTCAGTTATTATTTTAATAATATATCGCGTCTTTAATGCTATAAATTGTTTGTATTATATTAAATGTACTGCGGATGTCACAAATCCCACAAGTACCATAAACTTCACGTGAATGGGAGGTTTAATCCCTCCGCAATTCAATGTTATAATTCGAAAGCTCACTATATAAGCCTAATGGCGACTCAATTTCTCATTTCTATGCCTTATCTGTGATGTAAATGAGTTCCAACCTATGTATATATATTTATTTCTAGGCAGAAGATTACGTTGAAATAGGACAGTGGGAATATTTTCCTTTCATTTATTAAATAATGAAAGCTTCCGGGAACTTTTCGCAATAGCTTCGTCCCTGGAGGACATCTGGATTCTTGGAAATTCCTAAATTGAAACTAATTATAAGTTGATATAAATATTTAGTTCAGAAAGATATTTCAGCAGTCTGACGCCAATCAGAATTAAACTATATTGTGAGGATTTATTCCAGAAAAGCTACTTTTATAATTTAAATCTTTATTGTGTAAATAATTAAAGAACTCTCTAAGGGAGATATTTATATAGAGCTCTGGAAGTCATTAATTTTCATATAATATTATATAACTTGAATTTTCTTTGTATAGTCCAAATAAAAGTGTGCACTTATTTTATTTATCCGTGTGTCTTCTTTCTCTTATCAGTTCTTGAGCTACCACATCTTGCGTGTGTTTCGTAATTAACTAAATATTATGTATTTAATGGAATAGCCTGTAAATCGCTTCAATTTTGAATTACTTACATAATTTCACACATATTTTTTATAAAATTTTGTTAATGTAAGGGTTTTTTATTTGAATGTTTTCTACATTTAAAATACATTTCAAATTAAAGTTATACATGGATAAGGTTTGTAAAGTTTTGAGATTATTAAGGGTACAACTTTATACTACACATATTATTCAATCAACACAAATTTTCTTAGCTATACTGCATTGATGATAACTAACAAGTCCGCAACGCGTGTTTGGGATTGCACTACATCCAGAAGTTTCTAGTAATTTATTTTTAATCTAAACGTGGCAATTTACGTGTCATCATGTTTCTATGACTTGCCACTAGTGGATTATTTAACCCATAAGTTGACATTGTCTAGCACGTGGTGAAGTTGATAGATGTTGAATAAATTGGAGATTTTCTGATGTGGCAAATAGCAGCATACCGTTTACTATGATTGTCAATGCAGCCAATAAGTCAAGATGACATTTTAGATTAGTTTTATAAGTTTGTTTAACATATAACACATCTTTGTTTCATGCAGAGGAGAAACTACCTACGAACACCATTTCATAGCTCAAAACTATACAACGAGCTGCCAGAGCATGTGAAACATTCTTAAAGATAGACGCAAATATACCTACGGATAAAGAGCGCTATGCTATGAAAGAATGCTTAAACTACAGTCGAAAGCAAAAAAAAGTAGACTAGAGATCTCGTACTTCGTAAACCTGGCTTTATTTACTTGTCATTAGTGTCAAGTAATTATTCGATGGATTATCAAATAATTATCAAAACATCTGGTTAATACGAATCAAAATTTCTTTGGAATAGAATTATAAAGGTTAGTACAATTATTTTGATTTACATTCTCTATGCTGTGTGGACTATTTTTATCAGTTCTTGTCGATTCTGAGGTCTTCGATTTAGTTTCTTTATTTCTTTGATCATCAACCCAAACACATTTTCGATAATATTAAAATCAGAACTTGTTGGCGCAAAATTCAACACATTGATATTATTTTCTCTGAATCATGTTTTCACTCTGTTCGATGAATGGATAGGACAGTTGTTCTGTGGATTATAAATTGCGGTTTGGAAAAAATAGCTCCACTGAAGGCAACATCACATTATTTAGAATGTTGATATAAGACTCTGAATTAAAGTTTCCTTCTATTTCCCATAACATACCAGTGCTATGAATGAAATCCAACCCCAAAAGTTTACTTTGAAATTTTCTGGAATCACATTATTAATAAAGCTTTCTTCAAATTGGGTATCTCGTGATCGGTATACATGAATCGGTCCATTTTTCTTGCTTTGAAATAATTTTTCATCTGTAAAAATTAGTTTCCCAAAAGTGTGTTATTTGCCAGAGGTTCAAGTGCATATCCTACAGGAGTTCCTTTGTGGGTCGCATTCAAATTAAGTTTTTTGGAAGTTTTATGACAACGCAAATTAGCTTCTCTAACTTTTCCTCGGTCAGTAAAAACAGAACCTGGAAAGCTACTTCCATCAGCTAAATTCACTGAGATGGCCGTCTTGCTCAGCTGTTGATATTCTTTTGCGGCCAGAACCAGAAATTCAACAAATTCTATGGTGATCTCACCATTTTCTAATTTCTTTCCGCAATTTCACGTATTTTGAAACCGTTACTCAAATCTACAACAACATTGACTTTAATATCTTCATTTATAGAAGGCATCTTTATAATAGTTTAATATCAACTGTTTAGGTTGTCAATTTTGATAGATAATCAAATATTGACAAGTAACTTTGAAGCCACTATTAAGACGGGCGTTTACCAACAAATAGAAACTTATGCAACTTATATTACTCGCGGGACGGCTACACGATATTCGGTTTCCATCACAGCGCTTCGGTTTTATTCATAGATTAAGGAACACTACAGATGGGAAATATAATGTATAAAGAATGAGTACTTACGAAACTGTTGATGTTGTTGATGTTTTATAATAAGCCAATTTTCGCTTGCCCATAACTGTTATATTAATAATAATAATAATAATAATAATAATAATAATAATAATAATAATAATAATAATAATAATAATCATAGGTATGCCAGTGACAGTTTGTAATTAAACTGTCACTCGCATTTAAGTCTGCAATAGCCGACCGATTCCGATAGATTTTCGTCTTTGCTAGGACCGGTAAATATACCGTAAAGTGGGGATAGACGACGCGAAAAACCTCGTGCGAAATGTATGTAACAATGTTTACTGTTTAATGTTTTTTATCTTCAAAAATAATTACATATTTTTTTTAATACGTATATCAAATGTGCAGCTGGCGCGTAGAGGTCGTTTTTTTTCTTTTGTGTACCAGCCTTAGTTAGTAGACATTAATCAAATTCATGCATTTTTGTGGTTATTTCTAAAACACATAATTTTTTTAAGAAAATAAATTAGTACAAAAACTGACCTTGACATTATAAATATATGCCTTTTGCATCACTAACCCAAATTTGACATTCTAAAATTACAAAATAAGTTTAAAAAACGCGAAACGGCGATGCCTTAATTTTCGATAGGTAAACGCCCCTCTTAAACTAATCATTTTGAGAAAGTCTACTTTTTTTTCTTTCGACTGTAAGTCCATAAGTGTGCAAGTAAATTTTCCAGTCTTAATGAAACCCACAATCATTTCTTTTATTTGGCCTTCTACTGTACAGTACATACATGCTTTATTCTTTTGTATATGTTTCCGCTAGACTGTGAAATTCAGTTATTTCATAAAATATTTACCTACTACTCAAATTGTTACTTATGTGTGGATACAATAAAGTCAGTTGTTTAAATAAGGAATATTAAAGTATTTATAATTGTTATTTTTTGACACGTTTGCGATTTATATGAAAATTTATTAATGCTCTGGGGCGGTATTTAAAACATAAATTGCCACAACCGGCACTTTTTGGATCTTGATTACTTGTTGTTCACAGATATTGGTATCGGGAATATAGCTGTTTTATATGACCGTTCCCTAATCCCAATTGAAACAATGCCTCTTTAGTTATTTTTATAAGATGTAATATAGATTTAACATCACCTGCTCTGTCAACTTCAGGTATAGCGATATGGACTGTGAGCCACACAGAGGCTTCAAAATGAGGTCTATTTGTTATTAATTTTGTCTTCTTAATTTGTTATTCGTTCATAAGGGGAGGGTGACTAGTAGCAGCATATAATGGCGCATTTAGATGCGTTAAGACAATCAAAAAAATAAAATAAAATTGAAATGAAAATTCCCTATCACGCGGATCGCCGCCAGCTCAGCTGGAGATGGTCAGGGTTACGAAACAAGAAAATAAATGAGCAGTATTCACATAATTAAAGTCCGTCAAAGTCAACGGTGTGTAAGACCGTTGAATGACAAATGAGGTAGTTAAGAAGCGCCAGGAAAAAGACATTTAATAAATAAAACAATAACAAAAAAAAAGCCGAACACAATTCTAATGTCAAATAAAAACGGCGTTTATTTCAAACTCTTCATTAATAAACAATAAAGATGTAATTTAAGTTAAAAAATTGACAGTATCGTATCTTAAGAAAAACTAGTTGCAAAAATAAAACTAATAAGATAGGTAATTTGTTTGTTTACACTTTAAAATGGGAATTTTAATACGAGGAAAGAGAATTATAAATTGGAAATATTTATAAACGATTAAGTTGACTGTAATCTATTAAAAAACCATTCCTATCCATGAGTACCAATTAAAACTTAAAGGCAAACACCCCATAACTTTGTCCCGTCTGTCAATATAAATATAATATAATATATATACAATCTAGCTGTTTTTGAATATGCTAAATTTATCTAAGTTCCGAATATATATTCTCAGATAAGAAATATATCCATATGTGTGTATGTTCAAGACGAAAATATAATTCAACCGTGATCTATTACGATAAAGAAAAGAATACCTGTAAATCTAACGTCATATATTTTCACGAAGATATGGCTCCATTTAAAGTACGGAACGCTTTAATAACACCACGTATGGTAGGTGACGTAAACCAGTATATACTTGAAATAGGAAGCACCCTAGAACTTGCTTGGACTTCTTCTTAAACTGAGTAGTATTTCAATAAAATATCGCTGGAAATTGTACTGCGTGAAATTGGAACTTTATGAGATCTCTACCGTGACTCGACGAAAATATTAAAACGGAACAATGATAGTAGTAAATAGAAGAATATAATATGAAACTACTATTTTAATATTCGAATGCTGGCATGCTCGTTTACAAATGTTTGATATGGAAATAAATAAAGCAATGGTAAATAATAGAATCCAACGAAAACGAAATCTTCAGATAAAACAATATTAATATTAGTCACATAGAAGGGTAGGGAAATGAATAAGAATAGCTAATATTTTTAAAATAGGAATAAATTAAAAAAAAACAATTCAGATAAAACTTTCACGGTATTAAGGGAATCTTTATCACAAGGTACTTTTAGTACACACGATGTTTGTGGTACTGAGGAAATTGTAATCATTTTTTTTAATCGAAAAGGCGTTTATATTTCAAGACTCTTTGAAAATAAAAATTGAAAATTTATTTTTATCACGCAAGTATACATACAAAAAAAAAAATTTTCGTATATGAATAAATGTATGAATGCACATCTACCCTAAGCCGGCATTGCGAACAAACAACGTGCAGACAGCTGTTTCGACCTTACATTGGTCTCATCAGTGCACGAACGTGTTTCATCACAATCCCTCTTCTTCTTCTTCTTATAGTTTTGTTCAGTCAGGCCTCAGGCCTTTAACTATTAGTCTGAATACGATTTGATCATGACTATGGAGGATTGTTGGCTGAACTCTAATGAGGAGTACTTGCTTTTTTGACCTCTGCGGGTATCGGATGATGATAAAATAGTAGCTTTACTGTGTGGTAGCTGGAGCGAATTTGTGTTTGATGTTTAATTTTTGTTGTTGAAAAGTTTAACTATTTTTGCTGTTTGTCTTATGAAGTCGGTTATCTGACTGTTTGTAGCATTTGTGTTGTGAAGTGTGATTAGCATTTTCCCCAATGTGACTGCTAATTCATCGGTTTCTGTATGATTATGTGTTGAGGTTGAATACAATCCCTCAAAAGCTTAGAAAACGTGATATTGTCAACGTACGCACCAAACGCCATGAGAGATTCTCAGCGGCATCTGTTACCCAAGTACGACATCGCAAGGTAATGTTGCCCTCCGTAGTACAACTACTATTCAGGCAACTGTAGATATACATGTATTCAATGAACACGCCATAGGTGGCGTACCTATTACAATACAATGTACTCGTAACAGTAATTCTTAGAGAGTAAGCGCTCTCACACTATTAAATCACGCAAGTATACATATACGAAAAAAAAAATTTTTTTTTGAATAAATGTATGAATGCACATCTACCCTAAGCCGGCATTGCGAACAAAAAACGTGCAGACAGCTGTTTCGATCTTACATTGGTCTCATCAGTGCACGAACGTCTTTGATCACAATCCCTCAAAATCTTAGAAAACCTAATATTGTCAACTTACGTACCAAACGCCATGAGAGATTCTCAGCGGCATCTGTTACCCAAGTGCGACATCGCAAGGTAATGTTGCCCTCCATAGTACAACTACTAATCAGGCAACTGTAGATATACGTGCATTCAATGAACACGCCATAGGTGGTGTACCTATTACAATACAATGTACTCGTAACAGTAATTCTTGGAGAGTAAGCGCTCTCACACTATTAAATCATGCAAATATACATATACGAAAAAAAAAAATTCGTATATGAATAAATGTATGAATGCACATCCACCCTAAGCCGGCATTGCGAACAAACAACGTGCAGACAGCTGTTTCGACCTTACATTGGTGGTAGATGTGCATTCATACATTTAATCATATACGAAAAAAAATTTTTTTTTCGTATATGTATACTTGCGTGATTTAATAGTGTGAGACCGCTTACTTTTCGCAAGAGAAATAATGTAAATATGTAATAACTTACTGTTATTTAGTTTCAATAACATACGCGTAAATTTTTAATTATTATTTATTTAGATCTAGAACGTTGTTTATGTTGCTCTTTCTGATTTGAAAATAAAGTGTCGATCCCGAAATTTATTACAAAGTCTGTAAAATATCGTTACATAATGCCAAAATATCGCACGTTCGTCACTTAGTTTTGCTAAAGCATACACAGAAATAGTTTTTATGCAGAGAATTTCCATAGTTTACAAAATTTCGTTAAATGTTTAAATGACGATGCTCGAAGTAGTTCTGAGTGCAAGGAACTAACGCAAATCCCAAATTTAAAAAATAAGTTGTTATTCCTTCAGAAACACTTTGGAAATTTGCCTAAACTAATCACATATTTTGAAAATCGAATCTCAAATTAAAAAATGGATTAACCACATTAGATATGGCTATTAATAATTCCAAGTAAAGTTAGACGCAGTTTTTAATAGAAATCCAGAATTAATAACACTGCGGCAATTGTGTATGCTAAATACGCTGAAATAAAAAAATATTTCCAGTACGCACATATAACCAGTTGCGATGTAGAAAGGACGTTTTCTATCTACAAGGATATACTTAATTCAAAGAGAACAAGTCTTTCAACAAACAAATAATAAGGTATTTTGTATTTTATAGATCACCAGCCACGTGTTATCCAATTATATAAATAAAATTAAAACCTCTTTAAAAATACAACATTTCAATAGTGCGCCCATGGGCGATGACTTATGCTCGTGTCCGCGCCCTAGTTATGATTGACGTTTTGAGTACTCAAATGTTGAGTACTCAACATTTGTCGTTAAGAAGTGTTAGGCCAGTGATGACGGTCGCTCCTGTTTAGCTACCGCTTGCCCATGTTCATCTCTGCGTACATTTCTTCTTCTATTGGTTTGGCCAATGTATGATTGTTTACAATCTCTACACTGTATTTTGTATACTCCTTGGTCTTCTATAGGTATTGCTTCTTTGGAGATCTTTAGAAGTTGATTTATTTTTCTGTACGGTGTAAAGATTGTTTTTATTCCGTGATTTTGTAGTAATCTGCCTATTTTATCCGTGTTTAGTATTCTTTAAGACATAGTTTCAAGAATAGACATTTTTTTTGACTAGCTGGACATGTTACCCCATAGCACCTTAATACCTGTGCAAAAGATATATGACGAGGTTACGGGTTACACATCAATTAGTCTCAATAAGTGTACTTAAGTTCAGGAGCGGGTTGCAGCACAAAGAACAAAAAGCGTTACAAAACGAGAAAAATCGTACTATGTGGGGTGTGTACATTGTTTGGTGCCCGATGGAAAATTTAAAATTTAAATATGAAATTTGCAAAATAAACCACTGTAAACATATAGCGAATATCACGAATAGTTTACCTAAACAAAATAAAAGCCATAAAGAATGTTTCACATCACTTCGTTATATCTAACTAATTACGTTGCGGACGGATAAAGTTTCCTTTAACACATATTATAACTATAGCGTTATTAATGGTATTTTACTTGCGGAAGCATGCCGCAGATAGTAGTTAAAGCGTTCCAATTTTAACCGAAAGAGTATCTTTAAGAGCGAACTCTTGTACACGTCTTAAGCCCCTTATTCACCGAACACATTCCCGGACTCGTTTTGTTTTCCTTCGTCGAGGAATTTACACGAGATAGGAAGCGCTACTGCATCATCCCTCCTTAATTTAAAAACCATCGAGAGGAGATCATCCCCCAATATATTCCAGAAGCCGTGGCATCCGCCCTAGTATTGGAAGAATACTATCGTGAAAAATTTGTATTTTACCTTTATTCGTATGTAAAAAGGATTACGGAACTTTTACTTTGGTATATACTATGTATATTTACAGTAAAAAAGCTGTTTTAGTTTGAATAAGCTGCATAATAAAGGCAACTTATTTAAAAAAAATTTCATCATCGTATACTCTGAACGTATTCAGTATAATTTTAGAGCATATTTTACCATAGAATCCACCTCGGCGTTCCTAGTGTATTTTTATATAGGTACTGTTCCTTTGATAAAAATTGTATTTATAATAACTCATTCTTTTAAACCACGTAAAAATGAGAGTACTTAAAACGCAAAATTTCGGAGTCATCTTATATTTAGTAAAATGTATATATTCTAAAGTAGCATAGTTATCGTGATCTTAATATAATACTTTTTTGTTGAATAGTTATTTACGAACCTAATGCGGAAAAACATATTTCGCGATTTATGGCCAGTTGTACGAAAGATTCTTGATCGGACGATCACCGCTGAACCCAGTTCGAGAAAAAGCGAGTTGTATGAACGATATTTCACATCCGTTCAACTGAACTCTTGAAAATGTGAATTGGTAGCACTGACATTCCGTTTAAGCATGCGCATTTAAAAGATATCTTTTGGCGCGGTTTAATGTTTAGCTGCAATCTAATCTGAATCTAATTATAGTGGAATAGATAGAAAGAAAATGTGTCGTTATTAATTTTTAAGAAAAACTGCAAACGGTAAGTATACAGTATATGTCTTCATAAAAAGTAGGTTTTAGGGGAATATTACTTTCTTATACGTAGTATAAGGAAGTATTTTTATCTATAGCATAGTTTGGTGGTGGTTAAATTTTTATCAGATTCTGATTAGCAATGGAAAAAAATTCTGTAGGTCATGCAATTTTAGAGGATTACTTGCTAATAACGCTTATTAAAAAATATAAAAATGAAGTGGATTGTAAGTGATCTGGTACAAACACTAACTGACTCAAAAAGCAAGCGGGGGAAGAAATAGAAAGGGAATTTAATGCCTTAAGTGGAGAGAACTATAGGAGTGCACAAACGCTACGCAATAAGTTTGACAATTTAATTCATCTGTCAAAAACATGACATTTTAATACACGCTGTGTTAGTTTGCTATCGGATAAACTGCATGTTTGCTAGCGGATAAACTGCATGTTGATTTTCCATGGCAACGAAAATTCAATTCTGACAGTATCGTTCAAATAAATTTCATACATAAATATTTATATTTTTCTCTTTCTTTTGTATATGTATTCAAAGGAATGTTAAATAAAAATATTTCGGTTTATTAATATTAATTAAATGATTCATTAAATTGTCTTACCAAATACCATTCGAGTTTGTGTTTATTTCCGGAACAAACTTTCATTTTGACAAAACTCAAACTTTGTTGCTTAAGGGTAACACGACTCGAACAAATAACAAAAGGTAAAACCGCTCCACCTTCGGTGTCGCGGTTTTACCATGTTATTTGTTCTCGTCAGTTACCAAGCAACAAAGCTTTCGTTCAAAATGAAAGTTTGTCCGGATAAACACAAACTCTTATGGTATTACCCCCGACAATACCTAAATTGATTTTTCTGCTTCGCGCTGAGTAAATTAATTAGGAAATTTTATCACAAAAATTTGCCCACGATGAGATTTGAACTCATGACCTTCTTAATGCCGTCAAGATGCGCTAACCAACTGCGCCACGAGGGCTTGAGTTCATATCTACTTAAACGTCTTGATATCATCAAGTGACAGATTGAAATAATACAACTTTATCCGGCAGTTCGGAAATGAATGTGTAAATTTGAATTTTAATTATTTTTAAAATTCTGTTTTTCTCAGCGGAGAAATACCTAAATTGATTTTTCTGCTTCGGGCTGAGTAAATTAATTAGGAAATTTCTTATCACAAAAATTTGCCCACGATGAGATTTGAACTCATGACCTTCTTAATGCCGTTAAGATGCGCTAACCAACTGCGCCACGAGGGCTTGAGTTCATATCTACTTAAACGTCTTGATATCATCAAGTGACAGATTGAAATAATACAACTTTATCCGGCAGTTCGGAAATGAATGTGTAAATTTGAATTTTAATTATTTTTAAAATTCTGTTTTTCTCAGCGGAGAAATACCTAAATTGATTTTTCTGCTTCGCGCTGAGTAAATTAATTAGGAAATTTTATCACAAAAATTTGCCCACGATGAGATTTGAACTCATGACCTTCTTAATGCCGTCAAGATGCGCTAACCAACTGCGCCACGAGGGCTTGAGTTCATATCTACTTAAACGTCTTGATATCATCAAGTGACAGATTGAAATAATACAACTTTATACGGCAGTTCGGAAATGAATGTGTAAATTTGAATTTTAGTTATTTTTAAAATTCTGTTTTTTTCAGCTAAAAGCCCTTAGTGGCCAGTTTATGGAAATGTTTCACGCAAGAATTTTGTATAATATTTTTTTGTAACGAGCAAAATTTTAATAATTTTATTAATATAGGTAATTTATATCGGTACTATTTTTTTGTAGAATAATGGGAAAAAAAATTGTCAGACTTGCTGCCAGGTGTATTATGACAATGTGTATTTAACAATTTGCATACGTATTTTAACATATTTTAGCAAAATATTTCCACATATACTTTTGCAGAAACGTAATTTACTTAGTAAATACTAGATTTTCGTGGGTACTATTTTCTTGGCGGAGTAATGTTTAGGATGTGGAAACAATTCAAACAATTTAAAATTCAAATTTCACATTGTTTTCTTAATAAATATGAAGTAATTTTGAAATATGTTGTTACTATTTGAATAAAAGAATGTTAATCGATGAAGATTTTCTGGTTTATATGTCTCCTGAAATACGTTATTTCTCTTTATGTGTGCAACATACAGTGAAATAAGTAATGTGCCAACAGCTAAATCGAAAGGAAGGTATAAAGTTACATACACAAAATTTACAGAATGGTGCAAAATTAAAAAAAATTAAAATATATACTCTTTCTTACCATATTGTCCAGATACCCCAAGTAGAAAGTCACTTTGGTGAATTTAATCAATGTTGACGTCATGTTTATTTATTTATAATAACATTGATATATCAAAATACAATAAACTTATAGCATTTACTAAAAGACAAATAGAACTAAGATTTTCTCAGATGAGGAAGTAAATAAATTGATGGAAGGAGCTCCCGATTCACTATTTCTCTTAATGAAAGTATATTCACTGATTTCTCATTTATTAAAGTTTTATATAATACAACAAATTTCAGGCAATGTCAATAATAGGAGTATCAGAAGCATGTCGTAGAGTGAAAGTTTGCAATATTTCAATTAATTATATTGACTTCAATAAAAATAATATTGTATTTGTAACTATACCTGCAACAAAAATTGATGATTTCGTCACTTCTTAAATATGTATACAAATTTACGGTTAAAGTTGCACAGAATAAATTTTTTTTTTTAACTTATCGCAATGGTAAATGTAAATATGCCTATAGGAATAAACACAACAGGGCTCTGTTTTCGTAGAAATTCTACTACGATCTCAGCAAATCATAGTGGAGAATTATTACCTGTTAAGCAGCTTGGTGCGTGGAAATCTTCTGTGGCAGAGAGATATGTAGAAGATTAACTACAAGTCAAAATACATTTGCCTGAGAAAATGGTTGCATCAACTAGTAAAGATCCTCAAGTGTCCAGTTCTGCACATTCTGTTGGAGGAGGAAGTGAAATTCCAAATTTTTCAATTAAGCAGTGTAATCATTGTTCAATTAACATGACATATTTACCGCAATGTTAGCCCTAAAACTGATTAAGATAGATAAAAATTAATAAAGTTGATGTAGCATTTACCTTTATTATTATCCTTAGTTACTTCATTTATTAATTAGTTCTGGTTATTACATTATACTATAATTTGGGACACGATAGTGACGATACCAGTTTTAGGCGTACGTATTTTTTGGGCACACACTTGTAGAATAAATCAGTTAAAGGTGCATAATATAAGGGTATGTGGAAGCAATAAACGTGCGTACTGGAGATGACACTTTTAAGCGTCAAAATACACAATTGTGTTATCAATACCAGTGCACGAAAATAGTTACGGTTTTTAGTTCATAATTTTAGCAAGTAGTAGTATGAATTAGACTTGTGCTCGCTGGTTTCACAACAGATTCCAGTGGGTTGATGTCTGATTTAATCTAAGCACTTAACCCAGGAATGAGCTACTTATTCGCGACCGTAAAAACATCATGGTTAACTGTTGTAACACCTAAACTAAAATTATTTTTGTTTAATTAAATTCTGAATACATTTTGTATCATTATGAAATCATGAAAGCTGGAGACTATACATGCTATTTTTCTTTAAATTTTTAAATAGCACATCGTGGTCAATATTTTATAGTTTGTTAATTTATTATATAATCACATACAGAGTGATCTTTACTTACGAGAAATGATTATTGTAAAAGGTATTTTTGTAATAAATTTTTGTCGATATTATGAAACTATTTGTTTTATTTTGTTTTTAACCCCATCTGTACAACAAATAAATAAAAATATTAAAAGATCTGCATCTGAGAGCAGGAGCCTGCCTATGGTAAAAATTTTATACTTATCAAGAAACTGCAGAATATCTAAAGGAATAAATAAAGCAAATGTTGGTGAACCACTGCTAACTCACTAAATATGCATATAGTTATATATGTAGGTTCTTTACATGAAAGTTAGATATCACGACAAATGTTTTACTAAATGTAAAATATTTCTTTCATTTGAAATAAGTAGCACCACTGCAATATGTAATTGAAAATTAAAACAAAAATGTACTTAATTACACTTATAACAAAATATACTCATTATCTATACTTGCATAAGTATTCAAAAATCTTGGTTAACTGATTTCAAATAAAACTCGGTTTTAATTGTTTCACTATTTTATTAGATTTCTCTTACATATGTTTTGCTAACACCACTAACCAGTATCAAAGAAATAAGATAACTGAAAAGTTCACCTGTTGGCAAGAAGTTACGTTGCCATTAGCCTAATGTATTCACCTATTATGGCTGTATTTATGATATATGTGTATGTTTTTGAGTACAGTTATATTTTTGATTATATCCCTCTAACATTCTACATTTTCAAACCATGCCACTTATACGTAGTATAAGGAAGTATTATGATGATGAACATTTTCGACCTCGAGATTTTTGCAAATGTCCACGTTTTGAAGTCGCCTGATACCGAAAAAGAGGTTTTTAAAAAATGTCTGTGTCTCTCTCTGTGTGTCTGTGACAATGATAGCGGTCAAACCGCTGGAAATATCAATTCCAAATTTTGTATTTACGTGTATAATCTCCCTCTTGAGATCTGATTAGTTTTTCAGTAAAATCGCTAGACCGGAAGTAGTAGTTTACTTCAGTGAAAAAATGGAATTTTGTAAATATTTCGTCAATTACTAAGTTTAAACAAATTTATAAAGAATTCAAATGTACTCAAAATTAAATTTGAGATAAATTGTCTTAAAAAAGTTTTTCGAAATTCCAACCGGAAGTAGGTCTTTTTTTCTAATCGAAAATAAGTTTTTTGCGAATATCTCGCAAGTCATGCTTTCTAGGCAGGTACATTACGAGTATAAAAGTATTTAAATTATAATTTTAAATATCTTTTGTATACAAAAAATTTCACAATTAGGACCGGAAGTACCACTTTTACTCTTACCGAATAGCGATTTTTTGCAAATATGTCGTAAATTATGCATTATATATATATATTTATTAAGAGTACAAAAGTATTTAGAGTTGGATTTGCAATATTTTTGGTATACATGAAATTTCAAAATTCGGACCGAAAGTAGTAATTTTACTCTTAGCGAGTAGCATTTTTTTCCGAATATCTTGCAAAGTATGCATTCTATAGCGATTTATTAAGAGAATGAAAGTACTTAGAATAGAGTTTTGAATAAGTTTTGTATAAAAAAATTCTTAAAATTGTATAGTTTGAAACGCTCATACGTATAAGAAAGTCGTGTGGTGGCCACACTTAATTTTTTCATTTGTATTTGTGACCGTTTTGTGTGTAACTAGTTGTAATGTTATTTGATATGGCATATGCTTATATTGTGACTTATCCAATTCTTGTTTACTAAGGGTTTAATAAGTGTGACTAATAAATATATTATTATTATTATTATTATTATTAAAGGATGCAGAGCAAACATTGTAGATAACATCGTATGAAATAAACAAAGAGAAAGCAATAGAAAAGAAAGAAACTATATTCTCTTTTTAGTAATAAAATAAACCCATTTCTCAGATATGCCGTAATAAAAACTATTATTGTTAACAATCGTGATATTGCGCTAACTAACAATAATGAAAAAACTGAGTAGCTCGATAAATCAGGGGTAACAAAATAAATTGTAGAGACTGTACAGCCATATATGGGGTTATCATAAAGTAAGGGATATACTTTAACTTATTATAACTTTTTAACAAATCAAGCTAACAACAAAAAGTAAACGAAATCTAGTTGCCTAAGGAATGGGATTTGTTGTATCTATGGAAAACAAAAGCGTTGTCATGACAGTTGTTGACACAAGTGTTAAAAGTAAATCATTCAATTTGGAGTTTATTTTCAAATTAAAACTCAAGTAAACGTAAAGTTTTAACGACTCAAACTGTAATAGCATGGACCTACGAACAAGAATTGGTTTAGTTCAGTGTTATTATGAATGCGGCAGAAATTACACAGCTGGATTACGAAGGTTTCGCACGAGAATGGGTTTGCGAGCGGGGCCCTGTCGTATGAAAGCGTGACCTTCCGAGATCAGGAAGACCAAGCATTAGTGATGCCCAAGTTGCAGAGGTTCTTCACTAAAATCAGGACATAGCCAGAGGTAATCCACTAGCAATCAGCAGTGCAAATGCGATATCCAAGCGATTGCAAATTAAATGTCGTACACCACGGTCTGGAAAATTTTACGCAAAATTCTAAAAATGTATCCATATAAACTCAAAATGCTGTTTGAATTAAAGGAGGCAGATTTGGCTAGTAGGTACGATTTTTCTTTGCGATTATTGGCTCAGATGGAAATTGAACCCGAATGGTTATCCCGTATTTTATGGACAGATGAGGCACATTTTTCTCTGAATGGTGGATACTCAAAACTGTAGAATCTGGTCTGCAGAAGATCCACAAGTAATTGTTCAAGAGGGTCTTCATGACAAGAAAGTCACCGTTTGGTGCGGTTTTACAGCTGATTTTATCATTGGTCCGTATTTCTTCGAAGAGCTACAGAATGGAGAAGCCGTATCTGTAACTGTTAACGGTGAACGATACTTGCAAATGTTAAGAGATTATGTTATTCCACAGCTGCAAGACGAGCACCACAGAATTGAAAACATGATTTTTATGCAGGATGGACCACCTCCGCACATTTTCCGACCAGCTAAAGAATTTTTAACTAACGTTTTTCAAGATCGCGTTTTAAGCAGACATTCTGCAAATTCATGGCCACCAAGATCACCTGATCTCAACCCAGCGGACTACTGGCTGTGGGGTCATTTAAAAAATTTAGTGTTTAGAAGAAGACCAACAACGCTACAAGAATTAAAAGACAATATTACGGAGCAAATTGGCGCAATTCAACCAGAAATGTTAAGAAATGCAGTGTACAATTTAGAGGAACGGTTGCTGATTTTACAAGATCAAAATGGAGGACATATTGAACATTTGCGGTAACTGGGTTTGGGCATACAAAATCCCATTATTTAAACAATTAAATTTCGTTTAGTTTTTGATATTAACTTAATTTGTTAAAAAGTTATAATAAGTTAAAGTATATCCCTTACTTTATAATAACCCTGTATATCGGACAAAAGTGATCGAAGCTTAGAGTACCACTACAAAGAGCGATTTCACAGAGCCCAAAAAGCACAGGTTTCGTAGAACATTGCATAGAAAATAACCACTTATTCCATATAAATGAATGCAAACTGTTACATAATGAAAATAAAAGTAAAAAACTGACATTGTTGGAAAATATATAAAGTAAGAAAACCAAAAGAAAATTCTAACAAATACATATACACATACATAAATTAATTTATTGCATATATATATTACATAGTAATAAAGAATTACTACTTTAATAAAAGCTGAATTCTGGGCTGGATAGGTCATTTGAAACACAATTTTTGACTAAATGACGATTCGGAATATAATTTAACTCCAGATCAGATTCTAAAAATTTTAGTAATATTTATTCAGGTCTACTAAAGTTTCTTGATAACAGAATTTTGAATAAAATTAAAATCAAGTAACTGTCATTTTCTTTTTAAAATTGTTGATATACATGGGTAACATAGGCCCGCAGGTCCAAGCTTACTTTTAGTCTTCTTATCTCTTTGATAAGTCTAATTTTATTTGAAATCAGTTAACAAAAATTGTTGAATATTTAGGAGGTTTCACCAAGAGCTCACTGCAGAAGTATAGCATTATATTTTTACAGCCGAAAGATTCCCGGTTTCACTCTGTCTAACTTGTGGGGGCGTTAGATGTTATGGCCAATCCCAAATGATTTTTTAACGGAAGCTGCAAATTGGCGATTTGCCAACTTTGTGTAAATTGTCTGATGTTACTTTTTTTTTTGTTAAGTTTGACTTTGATTTTGTGTCTCCTTAATACTTAATAGACCTAAAAGTCGGCGAAAAGGCAATAAGGATGAGCAGTTTTATTAATATTTATAATGTGCTTATGTCAATAAACACATTATTATTAATTAATAATAGTAGACGGAGTAAAACACAATTTACAATAAATCCAGTAGGTATATTAACACAACTTATTACAAAGTATATGACATGTTTCGCTATCACTGTAGTTTCTTCGGATATTCATACATTTATTATTATTTTTAAAGAAATGTTAATATTTTGTTTTGTATGCTTTGCAATACGCATTCGTATTATCACTTTTCTTTCGATTCAGAACGGTATTAGATACTAAAACGTTTTTTAAGAATTTTATGTCAACCCTATATGTTTCCAGTTCCACATATTGTAGGATTGATGATTTCCTTTATCTGTTCTGTAAGGTCAGAAAATATCGTTTTCATATTGAAATTTCACTTAACTTTATGCAAAAAAGAGTATATTTATGAATAATTCAATCCGGCCACTTTTTCTTTCCACGTGTCATTATGTAAATATATGCTGAAACCTATATGAAATATATCTTTTCATGTGCACAAATGAACGTACCATCCAAAATTTTTCATGCCAAAAAATATATATTTTACCCTCGTAAACAGTTCCACTGAGTTCATGTAAAACTTCTTTTCTTCTGTATAAAGATCACGTTCATCATATAACGATACACTACTATATTCAATAAGGCACATCATTCAACCATATGCCCAGTATTTCATTCGTAGTATGCACTTCATTCGTTTGAATTATTAAAAACTATTTGAATGAATTTCTAATCGCTTTCATCAATTATTTTAAGCATAGATTTATGAACTGCACTATAAAATGGGACTTAAATTAATTATACTTGCAGTTTTTCAAATTTTGCGATGTTTTATATTATGCCATTCGACATTTTGGAAGTTATATCACGCTATACAACGAATATGACAATTGTACCCTGCGTTTCTATTATTTGATTTAATATATTCAGACGATGTATTGCACTTTAATGAATATTTAAGTTTAGATATAGGACTTTTCTTATCACTTTGGCTCATTTCGTAATTTTTGTATGGATATGTAATATGTAAATGTATCCAAATTATTTGATGTGAGAATAATTATTGAGTTAAGTATATAGTTATAATGCAAGTATACTAAAAAAAAATAAAGAAATTCTTATCGACAAGAGAAACATGATAATGGAATATAGGAAAGAAATTAAATAGAGATAACACAGAAACATTGAATATCTATGTTTAACAGTAATTTTGTCAAATTTCGTAACTGTATTTTAATGATCAAATTTTATCGCCCAAGCTGTATATATACATTTTTTAATTATCAGCTGCATTTAATTCAGTTGGTGTTGCGAGATTCGTGTGCGCGAATAATTTTTCGAACGCGAGTTTTGAGAAATCGAGGAAGGCATTTGTTGGGTCAACGGGTAATAGACCACAGTCCAGCGACCTTTTTTTTTTTGATTAGTAACAGGCTGAATTTTCGTGAGTTGCTTCGTTTTGACGAGACGCCCAACTTTTCCCTCTGCGAAAATTCGCGGTAGTGGTAGCTAATAAAATGCGCATGGGTCATATATGTCGATTGGGTGATTGTTCAAATTTTATTACTAACCGTTAGTATTTTAGTTAAATCTGGAGATAATTTTTTACTATTGCTTAATAAATGTTTCTAAAATGAAATGTCCACATTGTCCTACAAATTGAATGGTATGTTTTTCCAGTCCTACGCTCCGAAATTGTCAAATCCACGGTAACACTTTTCTCATTACTAACAACCTAATTCTGTTTATTTTCTCTTGGGAATAAACTGTAGAACACGACTTTACTAATGTCTTACAAAAAAGTGGTAAATATTCATAAAAAAAAATAAAAACTGTCGCTTAAATTTGAAACAGGCGGGCACTGGCTCCAGCTAGTCTAGGCCATACGCGTAGATAGACGTAAGGCTATGATTTTGTATCATCTATTTATATGAAATATAACGAAGCTCAAATTTCAAAGAAAAATTTGTAGAATTTTTAATTGAAGATTGGACAAGTGATGAGTTTGTTACGTTAATTATAGGAAAGACTGTTAAACTGAATTACGACCAGTGCTATGTTTATGAGGTGTCTGGTGAAAATATAATAAAAAGAGGGATTAACTGTAATCTTTCTTGTTATCACGAAGAAGCTGACACCAAAATTGTTTTCCATATTTGCCAGTTTAACGCCAATTATCGAGTGCAGGTGCATTGTACGGAGTCTGATATACCTGTGATAATGTTAGCGAATTTTAAATACCTAAAAAACAAAATTGAAGTAATTATTAATTTAAGTACAGGTCAAAAGAAATTGTACATTAACATCAATGAAATTTATGCCAAGCTTGGAGAAAAATTATCTTGTTCTCTTGCTATATGCCATATTTTTACGGGGAACGATTATAACCCTGCTTTCTATCGGAAAGGAAAAAAGAGGCCATTTAATATTTTAAAAAAAAACACAACATTTCAAGAAGCTTTTATGCAACTCCTACAAAGTGGACGTACTGAATTAACAAAATCGAGCGAAGTATTCCAAATCATTGAAGAGTATGTGTGTAGGATATATGCATTAAACACGAAAAATGACATTAATAAAGGACGGTACGAATTGTTTCAAAAAGGCTATAAATGCCGTAACGAAAATGAAGAAAAAAAAGTTTACCACCAACGAAACAAGAATTGTTGCAGCAAATCAAGAGAACGCAATACATCTGCAGTGTATGGTGTAATGCATACATGCGCAACCCTACCGAAAAAACACCAGAAAATTATGGATGGACAATAATTGATGGCAAATACGAATATTATTGGTTTGATGGTCCTCAAAGTCCATCTTTTGATGAATTATCTTCGGACTGCCAAGGTACCCTTTCAATCCCTTTTTCACTTATTGATTATTCTGAATTTTTTTTAAATTTTAATACAGAGTCAGATAACATAAAGGATGAAAATGATAGTTGCCACGATGATATAGAGCAGGAGAATGATGTTTCAAGTGACGAAGATGAAGGGTCGACGGATGATTCTGATCAAGATTGATTTTTTTATACGCAAAAATAACAATTTTGTTTTTATTTTTTATACAATAAAAAAGATTTGGTCAACTATGAAAAGAATGCGTATTTTTTTTCTATTAAAAGAAGATATTTTCATGATCATTTATTTTTATAGTTTTCCCACTTTTTTCAGAAACTTTTCAAATAAATTATGTTACTTTTTAAATTAAACAAACAATTAAACATTAAAAATAATATTACATTAGAACTATAAAGAACATTTTTCGGTTTTATAGTCGAAGTTTTAAGAAAACATAAAAGTGCGTGAAAAATTCAAAAATTCGCAATGAATGTAAATTTATATATTAGGGTTTAAAATCACGGGAAAAACTTCTTGATAATCTGAATCTATGTGCAAAAATTTAGTAGATATCAGAATTCTGCTTAAGTAATAAACGTATATTAATTTCTCAAAACCGCAATTATAAAATAATTCGTTATTTAAAATAATTTTTGTCGGACTAGTGTTACATACCATTTTTTTTGTAGGACACTATTTTATTTGGCCAGTGAGTAGAACAACCTGTCATGTGTTATCTTTGTCCTCCTGTTAGTAATGAGAAAACGATTACCGTGGGACTGACAATTTCGAAGCGTAGGACTGGAAAAACATACCATTCAATTTGTAGGACAATGTGGACATTTCATTTTAGAAACATTTATTAACCCTAGGACTACCAAGAAAACGGCCTATTGCTACTTACCGCGCGGGTCCATTGGACCCGTATTACTATAATATGCTGGGTTTGAGCTAATATTCGGCGATCATTTTCAATTAAATATGGTATAAGCATTATTATATTTGACTCTTATTTTATTCAACCGAAGCAGTAATCATAACAGGACATAAATATTGTAAAATAAAATATATAAATGACTTACATAAAGGTAAAAGTAGGTTAAACACGTTTCTTACATATAACTACCGAGTGTTCACCGCACACATTGGTTTTACAACGTGCACAAATTGTTCTTGTTTTTCTGTCTTTCGAAGATGGACAAATATTACATCTTTTTTTCATTTTTGGAATCTCAGAACTAGTAGATGCTTGAGCTTCTTCTTCTTCTGCTTCTGGTTTTTCGGGGTCTTTGTAGTCTGCCAGCTCCTTTCCTAGCTCAATTAGAAAGTGTTTTCTCTTTTTCAAATGACAAGCTGAATTAGTTTTCAAGAGCTTCCATAGTATGTATGCGTTCATGGCGCTGATGTCTATCATATTATAAAAAACAACAAGAGGCCATCTCCTCGTCATCCTTTTCACGGTGCATGATCGTGTCATTTTGTCCATGTTGTCTACGCCACCTTTTGTTTTATTGTAGTCCAGGATTACCTGAGGTTTTTTTTTAGGCCATTGTCAACATTTTTCTCACTGTGCAGAGTACTAAGCAACGTTACAAGCTTGCGTTTCTTTGGGCAATACGAAATAATCATCGCATCGTCTGTAAAACCAAACTTCGTGGAAAATACTTGACGAATTTTTGGATCGACAAATGAAGGTGGCAATTCGGGTTTATTTTTACGGATCGTACCAACTAATGTTAGGTTTTTTGATAACAAGTACTTCGCAAGATTGTACGAAGTGAAGAAATTGTCGGAAGTGACATTCCTTCCAGAGTTTTCAATTTCTTCTACTAAACGTTTTACAACCCCTTCCCCTTGATTCTTATCTCTTTCCTTTCCTTGCTTTCCAAGATAAATTTCCAGTTTCCATGCATAGGTTGTTACACTATCACAAATGGCCCAAAATTGTATTCCATATCGTCCAGGTTTTGATGGAATATATTGCCGAAAGGGACATCTTCCTCTGAAAGTTACAAGCTGTTCATCAACCGTCATACACCAATCTGGTACATACGCATCTCGCAAATAAGTATTCCATAACTCGAAGCATTCCGGTATTGGTGCTATTTTGTCGCTACTCCTTTTTCTTCGTCTTTCCGCTGCATCGTCGAATCTAAGTACTCGAAGTATAGTTTGAAATCGGCTTCGACTGATTATAGTACCAAAGATGTTTCTACCATCGTTTTTGCTCCAAAGTTGTGTTACGTCCTCGTTGTAAGATTTGTATACACCTATTAGTATCAAAACTCCAATAAATGTCTTCAATTCTTGGACATCCATTTGTTTCCAATTTTGGCCGAAAACAATTTTTCCTTCTTCGTTCGTCCACTTTAGGATAATTTCAAGAAGAGGTTTACGAAAATAAATCAAAAAAGAAGAAGCAGGTGTATGGATCTTGCTTTTTCCAAAAAACGTGTTAGGCCTGAACGTTCTCGTAAAAGATTGTGCCGTGGTTGTCTTCTGTGATGAGGTAAAATAGGATCTTGGTACCAAACAACTGGTTTGTTCTTTGAGGTAAAAGAATTAGCTCCAGCCGGATTTCTATTGTGATCATCATCGCTGCTTTCAGCAGATTCTTCGCTATCTGATTCTTCTGCTGTGCTTGTGTCACCTCCATCGATGAGGCCTTCGACTGCATCTACCTCTCCATCGTCGTCAGAAGATTCATATCCGCTATTGTATTCAACATCACTTATTTCGTCTACCATCGCCTTGATTGGAATCATTCGGAACCAATGCTACTAACATTTATTATAACGATCTGTTCTCTTCGATGACCAAAAGCGGACTGTCTCCACACGGCTTATAAATATGCTGAAACACGTAAAGTCCCCAAAATCTACATAATAAAGAGTCATATCTCCTTTCTATATACATCGGAAAATACCAAGGAAGGTTTATCAGCAGCGGGGAAGTCCGGAATTTATAAACGAACCACTATCTTTCTACAAAGATACTCGCTTTGTTCACATTTAATGTTCAAACGACATATGGGTCCAACGGACCCCGTTGGTAAATCGCGAAAGTATTTTTATACTGCCAAAATCATTCCTTCTAAAATAATTTTTTTGTCAAAATTTTAAAGTTATAACTCGTACTTAAAAAGTCTATTAATACCAGTAAATTAGCCCAACAATAAGTACGATAAAACAATGGTTAGAAATCGTTTCGGGTCCATCGGACCCGCTCGGTAGTCCTAGGGTTAAGCAATAGTAAAAAAATCAGCTGGTTAGTAATAATTTTTTATGACCTCGTTATTTGCACATGTTGCGGGTGGGGGACATTTCGTTCTAACCAACGATTTTGTAGGACAAATGTTTTTTTGTGTTTCTTATCAAATTACCTTCAGATTTAACTAAAATACTAACGGTTAGTAATAAAATTTGAACAATCACCCAATCGACATATATGACCCATGCGCAGTTTATTAGCTACCACTACCGAGAGTTTTCGCAGAGGGAAAAGTTGGGCGTCTCATCAAAACGAAGCAACTCACGAAAATTCAGCCTGTTACTAATCAAAAAAAAAAAAGGTCGCTGGACTGTGGTCTATAAGGTTCATTGAGTTTTTGTTTGATAATTGATCAGCTACAGAGAGTTGAGTATACGATTGTAGTTATTACATTAAAAAAAGTGTGAAGTTACCTAAGATTAGTATTTACATTATACTACTGAAGGTTTATAGCTTTTCTTTTCTAATATACGAATATTTCAACTGGTTTTTTTGTCACTGCACGTGTTAAATTAACTATGCTTTAATCAGTGTCATTTTTTTACCGCTATGTTCTATATTTTGCTATTTCCCAGTAAGAAAACGTATCTAAAGTGTGAATAGATTCTCGATTTGCTTAAGAAATTGCATCTACCGCGCTCTTTCTCCGTAATATAAAGTAACTGGAAAATTTTCAATTATAAATTACTGCTTTATTTGTTAAGTTAGCGTTTTGGCGCAATGATATTAAATAATCCTCATTTCAAGACGCGTCGATTGATATTAAAACATTTACATTTGAGTGGTCTTTGGAATCATACAATACCTACATAATAGTCAAGACATACATTTGCAAGAACGTGGCTAGCCCCATCAAAACTTCTTGATGCGAGAGTAGCACGCTTAGTAATATAAAAAGAAGTAAAATCAGAACAATTGAAATGGGCTTCCAAGAATTATTAGCAAAACAAACAGACAAAATACACAAACAAACTCTAAGGAATCAACAGATGATGATACCAATGGAAGAAAAATCGAAAAAAGACAACTGGTTTAATTCGATTACTTATTAATAGTAGATAAAACAATAGCAAAGGAATTGCCCAACGTCAAACGCATAAAAAAGGAAGAACTGAAAAACTGTGATGACTGACAATGGAGAAACTTGGAAATTACTTGAAGAAAAAAGCACCTAATTTGAGAATTGGCAAATAAATAAGAGGAAGAAATGGAAGAATATATGTTAACCTAGCAACAGCTCAGCTCCAAAGACATTGAGATTAACGGCATGTACGCCCAACACTTAGCCAGTAAGTTAACCTTATTATACACCTACATATTATCAAATCAAGAATCTCTTCATGTCATATTTTTAAATATATTCCAAAAATGGTTGTAATGTACTTCTTACCACGACTAACAAAATAGCCTTTTTCAAATATTTCCAAATCTTAGATATAGTGTTAAAGATATGCACATTAACATTTCGATTTATCAAAAAAATATAATTATAAATGAACACACAGTATATTAAATATTCAATGAAGTCATGGCTATATTCTAATCTATTTCTAAGATAAATTACGGATACATGCTAATACAGATTGAAATTCAAATTTCCGCAATCGTACTTGATCGTAAGTGAGCTTGTTTAGAGTTTGATATACAAGCGGTTATCTATTTCAGAATTAAGTTTGAATTCATACACGATGTTTTACCTACGCTTTTTCGTCATGCTCAAAAGTAATACATCATTAGCTACGCTATGTAATAAATTAAATTATCGTAAAAAATGAGAATTGTTAAGGTGTCTAATCAATTAATTAATGTACAATTTGACTTAATATAAAATTCCTCTCCTTGATATGGTTTGGCTACTTCAAAAAATTGGAAAGTAAGGAATTGTAATTTATTATCTATAATTTAAAGCCGTTACACAAGTACAATTGATGCTTTCTTGGACCTTATTCCAAGACTCTCTTGATCAATCATACTCGAACAGTGCGGAGAAGAAATACGTTCAAAGTAAGAAATAAGTTTCCAAGGTGTCTAATCAATTAATTAATGTAGAATTTGACTTAATATAAAATTCCTCTTCTTGATTTGGTTTGGCTATTTCAAAAAATTGGAAAATAAGGCGTTATAACTTATTCTCTAGAATTTAAACCGTTAGACTAATACAATTGATGCCTCCTTGGACCTTACTCCAAAACTCTCTTGATCAATCATACTCGGACCGTGCGGAGAAGAAATACTTTCAAAGAAATACATAATTTTCCAAGTTTGGACGATAAAGGACGATAAATGAAGCAATTTTTCCAAAATGCCAATTTCGATGGCATAGTATATCTGAAGAATAATATTACATAGTCAGAAAGTCATTTAATCAATAAATTAAAAAATCCTTCTGCAATAAATAAAATGAACAAAGTCTCTACTAAATAAACTTTTTAGGATAGAATATATTCATTCAACCCTCGCTTATCACTACAACTAGACTGGTTTATTAATAGAGTAAGTTCAAGCTTAAACTACTCGCAACCCTTATGTAAATTACCTAAGTTTATAATAAATAGTTACATGCTGTATCATCAATCTTTTCGACGGAGATGTGTTAGGGTTTAAAGCTATTTATCTCGTTTCAATCAATTCAACGTATCCTAAATATACACACGTACAAATTTGGGTCACTTTTGGGTAATATTTACATGGTCCATAACCATATGAATACAATAAGAAAACAAATATTTGACGAGTGTAATCTGTTGTTTTTCTAAAAATATACTTTCTGTATAATTTGAAATAAAGAATTAAATATTTCCCTAATTATAATCACTATTTATAAATCTTGCGTAAAGGTTATAATTAGACAACCCTTCTAACATTTTCTCAAAAATTAACCCCACTTTCTGGAAATTATAAACTGGTGGAATTACGATCACTGGGTTATTTCTTAGATTAATACAAATTACTCTCTTTGAGCTGACTAATTTATATAAATTTAGTATTTAAAATAATAAATCTAAAATTTATCGATCGTAATTAAAGAAATGCTAAACGTAACTGAACTGTTATTATACTATAACATAATTTTATTACGTTAATCATGTAAATGAGAAGTTATACCTCCAATGTACTGAATATTTCTAATCAAGATTCCAAAAACAGTATCTCATCTATAATTGAATTCGCAAATGATTAGGACCGGAATGCATTGGCGTTGACACATTTCATAGACGGTGGAAATTAGTTAATTCCATATTCGATTTAGCAATACGCGAACCAAACCGCAAACATTATGTACCTCTATCGTCGCTGCTGAACTGTTTAATATCTGAAATAGGGGAATTCTAAGAATTTCCATAAACGTTCTGAATATTATTACAAAGCGAATGAAAACGCGGATAATGGAAATCTTGGTATTTTGAAAATTTTAACCATTATGTATAATATTTCACCGTACCTACCTACCTACAAAACAGGATATTTTTCATACACATTTCGCTGAAACAAGCTAGAAAAATGTATGATTTAAATAACCTATGGCAAGGATTAATTTTGAAATATCCCTTTTCTGTTAAATTGTAACATAATATGCATCCTTATACAAGAGAGACTGATATAAGGAAATACGATTTAAACAAGTAATCAGCTTTAAATACCTAGACAAGATAATAAATAATACACGTATTTCACTGTTATAGTAGTGTTTATTACCTGCTACCCGAAAGATAAGAATGTTTAGAAAAATGCACTAAAATGTATTTTGTTGTAGGTTATATTTCACCCCATTGTTGGGGGCTATTTTGGTAGTTGTGAGATATTAATGTTTCTCTATTTCTGCTATGGATAGAACTCGATAAAGAAATTAATTTTGCAGAAATTAAATGTTACTGATTTATGGGAAGCTTTCACCATCTTGGACGTCGTGTAAGGGATTATTCTGGTAATTCTGATATGACATATTAACTTCTTTACTTCTGCTGTGGTTAGAAATCGATAAGCAAATTAATTTAGACCTAATCAAATTTTAAGGTGGCGGCGAGTAGGAGTTTAACTTTGGTGGTTTTGAAGTGAGATACTAATAGAAAAAATGAGGTGTGGCCACCACACGACTTTCTTATACGTATCAGTGTTTCAAACTATACAACTTTAAGAATTTTTTTGCACAAAAATTATTCAAAATCCTATTCTAAGTACTTCTAATCTCTTAATAAATCGCTATAGAATACATACGTTGCAAGATATTCGAAAAAAAGAGCTACTACTTTTTTTCGAATATCACACACGTTGCAAGATATTCGAAAAGAAGTGCTGCTCCCTAAGAATAAAAGTGTTACTTCCGGTCCGAATTTTGAAATTTCATATATGCAAAAATTATTGCAAATCTAGCACTAAATACTTTTGTACTCTTGATAAATATATATAGAATCCACGACTTACGACATATTTGCAAAAGATCGCTATTCGATAAGAGTAAAAGTGGTACTTACGGTCTGAATTTTGAATTTTTTTTTTTACAAAAGATATTGAAAATTATGTTTTGAATACTTTTATACCCGTAACGTACCTGTCTAAAAAGCATGAATTGCGAAATATTCGCAAAAAACTGATTTTCGATAAGAGTAAAAGACCTACTTCCGGTAGGAATTTCGAAAAACTTTTTAAATAAAATTATTCTCAATTTTAATTGTAAGTACGTTTGAATTCTTTAGAAATTTGTTTAAACTTAGTAGTTGACGAAATATTGGCAAAATTCGATTTTTTCACTGAAGTAAACTGCTACTTCCGGTCTACCGATTTTATTGAAAAACTAATCAGATCTCAAGAGGGAGATTATAAACCTAAATACTAAATTTGGAATTAATATATACAGCGGTTTGACCGCTATCGTGGACACACACAGCACATAGAGAGAGAGAGAGAGAGAGAGAGAGAGAGAGAGAGAGAGAGAGAGAGAGAGAGAGAGAGAGAGATTTTTTTAAAACCACTTTTTCGGTATCAGGGGACTTCAAAACGTGGACATCTGCAAAAATCTCGAGGTCGAAAATTTTCATCATCACAATACTTCCTTATACTACGAATAAGAAAGTAAAAGGAGACCCTATAATCTACATAATATATAATAATAACTAAAAATAATAAGTACGTAATATGACTGACATTTATCTCCAAACTGGCCGACGAGTCAGCTGTCCTAAATATAGTACCTATAATACTACGTATAAGAAAGTAAAAATTACATGCTTTCAAAGTAGTGTTCCGCTAATTTTGTTGAGCAGTGTATAATAAGTGATAAATATTATTTACATTATATCTATCATTTATTATACACTGTTCAACAAAATTAGCGGAACACGACTTTGAAAGCCTGTAATTATTTTTGTTAGTACACGACAACTTGTTTTTATGTTTATATTTTTATATGGAATGTTTTAGCTAAGCACAAAAGAAAATTATGTTAATAGATATTTTCTTTTTCGCTTGAAATGTTGAAATAGAAAAGGGTTTTTGTTCTTTAAGAAAACAATCAAAACTCTTTAAGTTAGTGACAGTTTAAACGTCAATTTATAGTGTCAAATTATTTTGAAGATAAAAAATGCCTTATTTCAGTGAAACGACGCCGCGAGGGTCATTGCTTTACTTGAAGATGGTCGATCTATGTGATATGTCGCCCATCAACTACAAACCAGTCCATCGATTATCTGCAGAGCATGGCACAGGTATCAAGAAACGGGTAGATACCCTAGGAGAACTGGACAAGGACGTAAAAGAAAAACTAGTCGTTGGGATGAGCGTTACATCATCAATACGTGCTTTCGCCGTCGAACTTTCACCGCTCGTAAGTTTCATAACCTACCTCGAAATGCTACCGGTCTAACAAACGGTTAGAAAAAGACTTATAGAAGCAAATTTGACTTCTCGGAAGCCTGTGCGAATATCTCGCTTGTCCAGGGATCACAAACGAATCCGCCTAAACTTTGCTCGCGAACATGTAGAATGGTAACTTCGACACTGAAGGTCTGTGCTTTTTGGTGATGAGTTCCGGTTCACTTTAACTCGATGCGATGGTTGTGTACGAGTACAGATGTCCTAGAGAGAGATACAATGCATAGAGTATAGAGGAAGTGGATCGATTTGTATTAGGATCCGTTATGATATGTGGTGGAATCAACTTAGATGGTCGTATCGACTTGGTTGTTGTTCCTCAACGTTTTAATGCATATATCCGCACAAGCCTCGACGATGTCAAGCGGCAATTAATGCTAACGCAGGGTAAACACGATATTAAATCTGGATAGTCGAGCCTAAACAGATTTTTAAATAATTTTAAGTAATAAAATACATTTTTATTTTGTTAGTATTCTTATTTGTTTACTAGTGTAGAAGAGAATTGTTAAATTTGAAATATTTATTATTAAAATCTTGTTAACTAATGTTGAAAATATTACATTCCAAAGTAGATAATTATGTCTCTCTTTTAGTTAAAAAATGTTGCAGTATTAAATTTGTGCTCCGCTAGTTTTGTTGAGCAGTGCATGTATATGTATATTCCATGCTAATTATAAAAGAATAAATATCAAAAATATAAAATGCGAATCATTAATTCAATAATATGCTGGAACCATTGCGAACGTTACGTCTTTAAAAACTGGTGAATTTTATATTCTAGCAGTAAGCCCGGCAAGTGGCACAAGAGGTCTATGGACGGTTACCTAATGGGTAAAAGTACATAATAAGAATAAGAATAATAATAAATTTATTTAAACGATTCGTTCACATAGTGATATCGGCTACGTCATAATGTACAAAGAAATATCACATACAATTAGTACATACTATAAAAGAAACACTAACTAGATAACCAAAATAAGACAAACATTACAGAAATTGACTATAGTCATATAAACAACTTTCAATCAATAGATTTTTCACCCTTTTTTAAATATTTGAATATTACTAATAGTTAAAAAAAATGAAAGTTTAAAATTGAAATCTAAAAACTCCTGTAAGGATTAAGAAGCATTCTCAGACAAAACCTGATGCAATTGACATTTGAAGTGTTTGGGCATTAGATGCTTGATATTTGAGGTAATTTATCATAAATTTTTAATGCGAGTACCTGGGGAGAGTGCTTATATAATTTTAATCTGGATTTAGATATTGCAAAGTCATCCCCAGATCCCGTACTGAACCATGCAAATCACGGTTTACTGTATAATTATATTTATTGTTATGTACATGATTTGCCAGGTCTTATATTAAGATATATGGCAGAGTCAAGATATCCAGGCCAATAAAAGAAGGTTTGGCAGAGTGTGAGGACGCTATACCAGCCATACCTCGTACAATCTTCTTTTGACATATAAAAATATCACCGGCCTATACCGATGTACTCCAAAACCCCATACCGTACCTGAATCTGCTTGCAATTTAAGCATGGTACAAGCTCATCAGCTGCTGTAGAGTCAAAACTGCCTTTAAAGATCTGAACAAGTAACAAAAAGAGTTCAGTTTCGCTAATACCGTCTCACAATGGCACCTCCAACTTAACATTTCATCCATCCAAACCCCCAAAAACTTTTCACTTCTCTCCATCCTGTTACCGTTAAGATCCAGATCCAGATAAAACTCCTTATCCGCCCGAAATTGATAAGGATGGAATCTTATAAATGCGGTTTTGGAATTGTTAAGGATTAGCCTGTTTTTCACATACCATTCACAAACAGTGTTCAATATATTGTTGCATTTTTTTGTATGAATCTGGTAATCTGAAGCAGCAGTAACCAGTGCAATATCGTCAGAATAAATTATGATGAAAGTGTCTGTCACAACCTGCGGAAGGTCATTTAATAAAAAGCAGAAATAGCTCTGGTCCCAGTACTGAACCCTGAGGCACACCTCTGCCACTCGTCATCATCTCAGAGGTATGGTTACTTATACTGTTAGATCTGCGATAGGCAATATGAACATATTGCCTCCTACCCACGGGGAGGAAAGATTTAATCCACCTCTAATCCTCAAGATTCCTTCCGTTAGGAAGACTGTGTGGACCACAGTCTTTTGATAAACAAGTTATTGTTTATCAAAAGACTGTGGTCCACACAGTCGAAAGCCTTACTTAAATCAAGAAACATTGCAACAAGGTAAGTGCCTTCATCAGTGGCAGTGACAATAAAATTATAAAAAGCATTACGGGCAGTAGTAGTTGAACGCCCTTTCCTGAAGTTGGTAGTTTCTCAGTATATTATTTTTAACCAAAAATCTAGGAAGCAATATTCAAATATTTTTGAAAAACAGGATGTAAGTGCAATCGGCCTGTAATTTCCCACAGATGATTTATCCCCACCCTTACGAATGGAAACTAATTTAGTTGTTTTTAAAATATGTGGGAATTTCCCTTGCTAGAAAGACATATTAATGAGGTATGATAAAACAGGTATACATCTACAACAACAGATTTTTAGAGACACTGAAAAAGATCATATCATGATAAATATGTTTTCATAAATAATTACAATTATAACTTTTTGAAATTTTCGCTATTTCTTGTTGTGAAAGAAATACATCTTTCCGGAAAATGTTACAAAAATATTCCAACATCCACTAGGTCATAATTTTTGTGTGGAATTTAGTATATAAGAAAAAAAATTGAATGCCTACTTAGCTACTGATAATATAATTTTGATAATTGGTAAGCCTATGTTAAACGAAAATAATAAAATATAATATAAATTATAAGTCAGATGTATTATAATTAATTGAAAGTTTTTGAAATATTTTTCAAAAAAGTATCTGCGACATCAATGAATATAATGATCTTGTAATTTTCAATACTAAGAAATTGCGCCTGTTTTCTTCTTACCACGAAACGTATTTAATTGATCGTTCGGCAGAAGAATTTAAAAAAAATAAAGCTGCCCGTTTTTGTATATATAAGGAAGGGAAATACACCTATATGTAAGGATTTACCTGAAGGCATAAAAATAACGTTCAGACAAAATTTCATCACTTCCGAGTAATAGTGGTTTCACGAAAAGCGTTTCTTTTTGGTATATGTTCGTAAAAGGACGTGAGAAGCTTTTAAATATTTCACCGTTTCTGGGAAAGCTCCTTCTTTTCTCAAATACCATCATAAAATTAATGCAAATATTTCTCATAAATATAACGAATGGTAAAACGTACTGTCATAAAAATAATGAGAAAGTAATTTTCGGTGTATTTCAAAGAAAATAAATGTGCCTAATTATATTACTAATAGTCATTATTGTAGCTAATATAGTAAAAAAGAAAGAAATACGTAATAAGAATCTTGCGTGCTTATTATCGATTTTCAAACCTGAGACTTTTTCACCATTTATAAATCGATGTTGAATAAATGGTTCAGAGTTTAGAGTTAAACGTTTGAACGCTTTAAAAAACTGTTTTGTATTTCGAATGTGAAGATAAAGCGTTGAAGAAAGTTTTATTAATGTATGTTGTGGAATGATTTGATTGCCTATATTTTTGGAATCGTGAAGATGCCATTTTTCATAACTGAAAAGATAATTTACACTTAAAATTACACTAGTCGACAATTCTATTTTTTTTTTTGAATACAGGTGAAAAGGGTGTACAATTCTTATAGCCTTTAACTGAATGCATAACCGGAAAACAAAATCTTTCCACCTCGTCTAGTTTTAGAGATACAATCATATTCCACTAGAAGATAAACAATAATGTGTTATTTAGAAAATTTGTTATACAGAAGTTATAAAAGAAATATATAAGTACCGGGTGGCCAACTAAGAATGGCTGCCCGCTATATCTCAGAAACCAGTAGTCATATTGCTTCCGGGTAAAAAAAAATCACAAGAGAATTCATGCATTTTCATCTATTTTTGTCAATATCTCGTGTTCTAAAAAACATACAAATTTGGTTTTTTTACTGCAATCTTGAGGCTTTAATTCTTTATTAGCTCATGTAAAAAGAAACATATCATTGTATTTCACTTTTTTGAAAAGAAGCCTAATATTTGCTTACATTTCAGTTAACGCCATCTACCGGTGACGGCAAAAGTCCGAGATACAAAACCCCAAGTTCGGTTTGTAGAGCAAATAACGCTCTTTTAAATGAGACCAAACTTGTTCAAATCGGTTAGGCCAGACGGGAGTAATCCTAGTTTATTTAAAGAAACAGTTGAACTGCTCCCACCACTTTATTTCACTAGATAGTAAAAAATGTGCAAGACTAAAAGTATTAAAGAATGTGTAAGGAATAAAATTTAAACAATTTCAATACTTAATTTGTAAAAATATGAAGAAATTCTAAATTTTAATATTGATCCTGACTGTTGCGCTCTTTTTTTTTTACAGACTCAAAATAATTTCCAGCATTTACTTTTGGGCACTTTTACTTGATTTTTTTTTACCCGGAAGCAATATGACTACTGGTTTCTGAGATATAGCCGGCGGCCATTCTTAGTTGGCCACCCGGTACAAAAATCTTAACGTAACAAATACTTGAATGTTTAATTCGTATCAAGAATACAAAAACACTTAGTTGCACACAAAGGAAACATCAAAGTTTTGAATAATTAGAGATATTTTTTTTATCTTGCCTGTTGCCTTCTCCAATAAGAAACCAGCAAAAATATCCCATCATGACGGGATCCATTTGTGCAATCTCTTGATGGAACCTTTCCCCCTGTTCATCAGTCATCTTTCCTAAATTAGCAGGAAAGAGATTCAAATGTGATTGCATAAAATTAACTATGGGCGACATTCGGCACCCTAAACTTTTATAGTTTTCCAGCAAATTAGACACGATATCTTGGTGGTTTTTACTCTTTTGATTTCCCAGAAAATATTGTTACGTTTTCGGGGTCGAAATAAACAACTCGTACAAATGTTTTAAAACTGTCTGTATATTTTCATACTTAAAACTAATCACAATGTAAAAATATAAAATAAACGTAACGCACTTAAAACTACTACGAATAAATTAACACACGTATTTATATGTATCACTACTATTTATATCTGTAATATTTATGTAATAAAACTGCACCGCTCACTTATTTATGTTTATTTGAACTGCACGACTACTATTTAATGAATTCCATTGAAGGAATGAATTCCTAATCCTAGCGGCGGCATTTATATCGGCAGACAAAGGGTCTAGAGAAATACCAGCAAATTCTGGCTCTCTTCTACTATATTCTAGACTTTCTGTCGCTGAGTGCATGATTTACGACTTGTTTACCGGCAGTTGATTTACGACTCGTTTACCGGTACGTTTTTGTCGTCGCCCTGATGTCTGCTTCTTTTGTGGGCTTGTTTCGTTACAATTTTACAAACATTTTTAAGTCCATTCTGCCAGCTCTAAATCATTCATGGTACGTTCAAAATTTTCTCCTTTGACCAGTTCCCTAACTTGTAGACCAACAAATACTCCTTTGCGAACTTTCGGATCAGACAGCTTTTGAAACTCATCCCTTAAGTATTTAAAACAGTTGCCATCCTTTTCTAGCGCTTCGACAAACAGTTTAATGAATTATAATTTAATGTGTAGAGCGTGTAGAATCACCAATTAAAATTCACTAAGGGCTCAAATTTTATATTAAATTCTCCAGGAACAATGCTTCTGGTCCGATGCCCTTCACGATATAGCCGCAAACATGCTCGATCTTGTTACAATATTTTTTTAATTTTAAATTTTACGTTAATCTTAGTGAAAACAAATTCAAATTTTATCTTGAATATGTCACGTAATACCTTATGTTAGAATACAGTTTTTATGTTTAAAACAATGCAAAATACTAAAATTTTAGATTGTTAAGTCAGTTATAAAAATCGCTTCGGCTAGTGTTATTAATTAGGCATAAATATAAATAATGGGTGTATATAATTGACGTTCGCCTTGCGATTTGGAAATGTTCATGTCGTTTCATGTCACATACCGCCAGTGTCGTGCACAAATATTTAATTTTCAAGATAAACATCATTTTATAATCATATGATCAAGTTTACATGTAACTATAATATTGCAATATGTTGAAATAGCATTAATTATCTGAAATTTTGAATTAATATTATGTTAAATTTGATTAGTTTATTTCTATAATTTCTAAAATCACTGCTAAAAAGCCTTTGAACTATTCCTTGAGGGAACCAAAGTCAAATTTGACAATTCATCTGAACTCAAGATGAGCTGGAAATGGTAGAACGTAAAATCGCTAAAATATAATGGCGACAACGTAAATCAATGACAGACACATAATAGGATATAAAGATATGTGTGTTAGAGAGAGAGAGAGAGAATAATCGCCTTTATTTCTGGTATGTAGATGCTCTTTTTAATAACTGAAACGAATAAGAGGGAGAGAGAGAGAGAGAAGAGTAAAATCATCGGCCTCGCTCAAAGATAGTATTGCCTACATCTTGGTGAGATTGGTGCACGTGTTACAATGGCAAATGTCAAGTTTCAAATTGATCTTTCAAATAGTTTCTTTTATACTGCTCTCAAAAGTAAACATCTTGTGTGTTTTACGTTAAAATGGATAAATTTCAATACCGTATTGTAATATAATGTACAATATTGAATGAATGATTGGTTATTGAATGTGTATTTGAGACCGTAGGCATATCCTAAGAAGGGTTTCGATATATTATATATCAAAAAATAAAAGCAAGGTAGGAAATTCCTAATGTATTTATGCTACAGATGTTTGTCATATTTTTAGAAGCTGTAGTAGTCACCAAAATGGCATGAGTAAATATCCAAAACTGGCTTGGAAAGTACTCGGACAGAACCGGATTGGAAAATAAATGAAAAAAAAAATATTTTCTTATTTAACTATATATCTTAAATGGTCTTAAATAAATGTTTGTTGTATTCTTTCTTAAAATACATCTCGTTTTTTTTTCGGAAAGCACTGCAGTACATGTTAGTAAGTTAATAGTGTGTATAAAATTACTCTTATTTATATTCGTACATCTTAGTAATAGAAAGCTAATTTTGCATTATTAGTTTATTCCTTAAGAGGAGCGTTTAGTAACAAATAGAACCTTATGCAACTTATATTACTCGCGGGACGGTTAGACGCAAGGGGGTGTGAGTAGGTGGAGGTAGACGATATTCGGTTCTGTCACAGAGCTTCGGTTTTATTCACAGATTCTGTCATAGATAAAGGAATACTATAGATGAGAAACATAATGTATAAAGAATGAGTTCTTACGGAACTATTAATATTGTTGATGTTTTATAATAAGCCAATTTTCGCTTGCCCATAACTTATATTATTAACACTCAAATATTATAGGTATATATGACATTTCTTTTTAATTACAAACTGTCACTTTGACTTAAGTCTGGAATAGCCGACCGATTCCGATAGATTTTCGTTTTCGGTAGGACCGGTAGAGATACCGTAAAGTGGGGATAGACGATGCAATAGCGTGGAAAAACCTCCTGTGAAATGTGTGTGACAATGTTTACTATTTAATGTTTTTTATCTTTAAAGATATTTACAGAAAGTTTTTTTTATATCGTTCATCAAATGTGCGGCTGGCGTGTGGAGGTTGTTTTTTTCTTTTGTTTATTAACCTTAGTTAGTAGACATTAATTAAATTAATGCATTTTTGTCGTTATTTCTAAGACACATAACATTCTTAAGAAAATAAATTAGTACAAAAACTGACCTTGGCATTATAAATTGATGCCTTTTGCATCACTAACCCAAATTTGAGATTTTAAAATTACAAAATAAATTCAAAAAACGCGAAACGGCGATACCTTTGTTTTCGATAGGTAAACGCTCCTCTTAAGAATTTTGCTCAAGTGTACGAATATGGGTCATAAATTGGATGGATGTCACAATATAAATTTCGGAGCTTTGCTTTAAATGTTTCAAAAAGATCAAGTGACAGTGGACCGATGGGATTACAATAAATAACGCATACGTATTGTATATCCTACCTCAAATATAGAAATTTCCTCAAAATAGAGAAGTAATGTAACATATAGTCTAATAAAAGAACGCCATATTTAATTTGGAAATATATCCTCCATAGTAAATTGTAATTTTTTTGCAATGACTTTTCAGAACATTTATGCAGTAACTGATTTTACTTTATATCCACTTATAAAACAGTCTCCCAACATACATTGGTAGGAAGGGTATTGAACCCATACGAAGTTAATTTGAGCAATATATGTACATATAAAAGGAATTCGTTTAAATATATACTACATGTTACAAAACTACGAGAAGGAGAATATATTGATAATTTTTAATTATGCATGAATAACAAAGTCCGTTTTTACAAAGAGTCACGTAAACAAAATAATTTTTTATTAGCCCATTGTAATCACCTCGAATCGTCGGAAGAAATGTTTGTATTTAATCAAAAACAACAGCACGATGTAGCAAATCGCTGTCTATTACTAAACTACCGATCTAACGGCGTTAGACCGGGAGATCGGAATTTATCAGAGTTTAGTAATCGTATCGTGGAAGCCGCAGCAACTATCAGGAATCATCCTGATGCTATACGAAGTGCCAAAGAAGAATGACTTTGTCGTGCTGAATGCTGCATTCAACAAAACGGTGACCTCTTTAAACAGTTCTTTTGGATGTTGTATTGTTAAATAAATATCTTTATGCTCCAATATCTTAGTAATAAATTAATTTGGGACATATGTTTATATGGACTTTTTTGTTTATTTTATGCTGGAGAACAAGTACCTACAATAGTGCCGTGCAATTCCGAAACACCCGGTATAAATACACTTATTTTGTTAAAGATAAATACAATACATAATGATCAAATTCAATCCAAAATATTTGTTTTTCATTCTTAAGATGTATTTCTTTTTATGATATAAGTTCTTTGCATTTTTTATATAATAACAAGGGCTTGACAAAATCAGAAAAGTACATTTTTCTCAAAATTTGGGCCGTGAGGTGGTAATTTATAGTCCGATCAATAGTAAATTATATGACACGCTTATTTATTTCTAAAGAAATTATGTAAAGCATCAAAATTCAAAATGTATTCACAAGTCACCATTACATACCATAAAATAAATTTCCGAATCGATTTTTCTTACAATTCTCGATGGTAAATGTTACATTGCCTAACAAATTTTTTATGTTGCCATTTTGAAGATATTATTCCACGTACATAAACTCCATCGATTTCGAGCTGAACGATGGATGTAATGGGCGAACTGTTCTTCTTTTTATATAATAAAAAAAAAGAGCAAAAGACGTGACTGTATTACCGAATGGTAATCTGTCGTAGGTACCTACATTGCCAATAATGGAGCTTGAATTGAATGGAACTACCGACTAATGATGATAAACGACGGCTAATTCATTTTAAAACGTATTGGCTGGACGTGGATTTATTTTGAAAGTCTTTTTTCGCAGTCAATATAATATGAGAAACGAGTTTTTCATACTCGTTTCTCATGTCCATGTAATTGAATTATAAACTAAATAATATGAATAGCATTCGATAACTGAAAAATCTGAATAAAACGATGATGTAGATGGATTGGTTGTTTTTTTCTTTTGCCATTGGTATAGAATACATTTAACAGTGAATAAGAATTGATTTTTTTTATTGTGTCACACTAAGAGACAAAATACTCAAAATACAAATAAGCCGAGGACTATGCAACCGTTCAATATAAAATTAGATAAACTTATATCCTTGGAGGTCTGGAAAAAATATGTAATACTTGTTTTTACTGAAGTAGGTTTTTTAGAATAAACATTGTTTGTAAATATTTTCTTTTAAAGTTATTTTAAAACATTTTACACACTTACACTTCCTCAAAGAGAAATTCCTTTTCTTTTGTTAAAACTGGTTGAGCAGAAAAACTTTTCTTTACCAAGTACCTATGACACATAGTTCATACTAACAACAGTTTAACTATTTTATTTACGTTATTCCATGTTGAATACTTCTATATTTTTCGGTGTCTCTTTTCTATTGGTCAAGAAGTTAACCGTCAAACCTCTTGTCCCACAGAATTCTTTAAAAAAGGACCCAGCCTCTTTGCTTATTCTCTCATTACTCGCAATCTAATACATCTCTCACTACCATCCCACTACACCCTCGTAGTTACGCGATTTGTTCGTGAGGTCTCTATCGGCGCCCGCCCGAAGTATTATAAGTGAATCTGTCCGGATTCAAACACGCAAGAATATCGAACTTCGTTACCTATTTTACTAAATAAAAATTTTAAGAGACAACCCTGTTTGTTTTTTATTAATACTTTCTCTTACAGCACAGCATCCTGAACCTTTAATGAGTATCCATGAATACATTACGTAATTACTGTCTCTTCTAAATCAATAACTGTTCACTTTATAAATAATTGTTACAATTTCACAACCAACCTAAATAACCTAACGAGCATGGTAGTTCTTAACAATTTGGCGACCACTATGGTGGCCCCTCTACAACAATTTGGCGCCCAAAGTGGGGCATTTTGTAACAGTTTATATGAAGAAAAGACACTTTTCCTAACTGATTGGCAGTTCAAGTTTTATATGCAGCAACCAAACAGAATTACGTTGTGGGGATTTAGAATGTTCATTTGTGAAATTTGCATTATGGACATAAACTCAGAATAATTTTCTTGTTGCTTATAACAATGTCCCTGGAAAGAGGTGGAGTCCATTGTTGGCATCTAATAATCCAGATACCAAACAAAATTTAATAAAAATATTGTAGACTATCATGAGCTTTATAATTTAAAAGTATTTTCATTTATAAAGAACGACTAATTAAACGGGCATAATCTGTATTAATCGATTTTTAACTCTTTCTGAGATATGGTTATATGTTGTTCCTAAACCTATTACGGGATTAGTTATTAAAATATCATTTCTGGTGTGAATTTAATGTTTATTTTGAGACTTCAAGGCATGTTCTTTGTAACTACATACCATTAGTTAAAGTTTAAAAAACGCTTAAAAAAATATTTACATGCCAGTAAAAGGTACTGCAAATTTACTATTTAAAAATACCCACTTTCTTGCGCCTGTGGACGATATTGCAAAAGTTATAGAAATTTATATTCTGAATATACTCAATTAAAACTTAATAATGTAAAATATGAGCTGCCATGACTTGCATTGCACATAGCATAACTTAAAATAGTTGAGGAAGATTGCTTATATTATTTTTATTTACGAGTATGTTAGTTTCACTAACATTTCAGAATAACCTAAAATCTCGAAAATTCATGAATTAGTTATATATTGAAAATATCGCATTGCTGTGCGTCTAAAAATTGGTAAAACTTTAGTTGGAAGAAAAAATCGTCACTACAAATACAATGAATCTACCCTACGGAAAAATTATGTATGTAAAATTGGAATTATTGAATATGATCTATGCTTGATGTGAAAAGAATTGAATTTATTTACCAAGATAAAGAAGATAAAAAGCACATACAGTTTATAATATTAATCAAAAAATTGTAGTGCTTATACGTAATTTGAAACTCAACTTCAAATGAATACAGAAAAAGAAGACGTTACTTTTGAACAATTATATTAGTTTATTTACTTTAAATGTATTTATTTTTATGTTTTATACATCTTACATATTATTTAAAATATACGCACGTGGTATTAAAACTTAATATACCCTGTCTTAAAATAAGGAGTGATTCAAATATCGCGCCAAAATGGTACAATTTTTCTAAGATTTCATTGGTTCTTGCGCAGGCAAGTTTAATATGCAAAAATAAGTACGCCCACTCCGCCATTTTATGTTTATAACCTACGATTTTGCTTTCTTAAATTTTTGCTTTATTATATCACATTTAAATAAAATCTGTACTTTTGAACATGAGTGATCTGCCATGTCTCGGCAAAGCGTTAGTCTCGCCGCCCAAACAGCGTGATCGATTAGGACATCTACACATCACGAAAAACAAACCGTTTTGAATATGTATAAAATGTTAACGGTACAAATTCCCAGAATAGGAACAACAGAAATGGTATTAAACATCTCCAGAACACTAAGTAAGGTATAAGTATTACTTCAGTAACAATATACAGTGATGTGCAAATGTATGGAACCAAGTAAATATCTCTGGAGTTTCTAGAGATGTAGAAATTAAATTTGGTGTGTATATATTACACTATATTTTGTATTTAGTTCGAATGTTTTTATCGCAATTCAACTTCCAGTTTAACCGGAAGTAATGTCAGCTTGAAATTTTTAAATAGAACACCCTGTATATTATTTTAGTTTTGAATAGAACACTTTATTGCAAGTACAAAAATAATGGGTTCGATATGTTTTATTTCATGACCAACCGTGATATTAACAAAAGAGTGATTTTTGTTACAATGCTAAGATCTAGTATTTTGCGAGTGTAAATCACAAATGTAACAATAACATTAAATACCAAAACTGAAATTGAGTACAACAGTACTTAAATTACTGAAAAGGGCGCTAAACATAGTAAAATAAAACATGACTACGACAAAGCGTTAGGATACCGTTAGTGTATTAAATGTTCAAACTGAGCACCATTTACCTCTTGACAGTAGGCCAGTCTATTTTTAAATGCCATTGTAACATTGGCCTTTGTTTCTGGTGGAATTCTTTGAATCTCTTGAGTTATTCTCTCAGCTAATTCTTGCAAATTATCTGGTCGATTAAAATAAACTTTGGACTTCAAAAAACCCCATAGATAATAGTCCAGTGGATTAAGGTCTGGTGATCGAGGAGGCCATTCTATAGCACCTCTTCTTCCAATCCACCTATTAGGAAATGTCCTGTTTAAACGATCTCGAACAATGCGAGCGTAATGAGGTGGTGCCCAATCTTGCTGAAACCAGATATTATTTGGCAGTTGTCCATTTTCCTCCAGCGCCGGAATTATTTGTGCATCCAAAAGTTCTAAATACATGTTCCCGTTCAAATTTCCTTCTAAAAAGAAAGGCCCAATAATTCTGTTATTGTAAATACCGGCCCAAACGTTCAGTTTTTGAGAGTGTTGCGTATGAGCTTCTTGTACCCAGTAAGGATTATTTTGGGACCAGTAACGGCAGTTGTGTCGATTAACTGTACCGTTCAAACAAAAAGTTGCTTCATCAGAAAACACTACATTTTGTACAAAATTATCGTCACGGTTACAAATATCCATAACTGATTCACAAAATTCTAGCCGTCTGTTGAAGTCGTCGTCGGAAAGTTCTTGAACAAGGCGAATTTTGTACGGGTAATATCTTTCTCGTTTTAATATCCTCCCTACTGAACGACGGCTAATTTCGTGCATATTGGCCAGTTCAGTAGTAGACAAATTATGATTTTCCTCTAAAGATATAGCAATATTTTGAGCTACTTTTTCATTTGTAGCAGTATTTATACGTCCACTTTTTCTTAAATTTCCGACGGTGCCATTTGTATTGTACCTTTGCAAAGTCTTTGTAACTATCGAACGTGTTATTTGCCTATTCGGATGAATATTGTTAAAAAGGTCACAAACTTCTTGATGCGTTCTTCTTCTGTCGCCAAATCCAATCATCATTAGTATTTCAATTCTTTCTCTTTCGCTTAAATGAGCCATTTTTGCGTTAAAACTAAAATACTACTTATTTTGACAATAACTGTCACTGGTACAATTATTACATGGACTACCAGATATTATTACATTTTCATTCAAAAATTTTTTTTTTTTGTTAATATCACGGTTGGCCATGAAATAAAACATATCGAACCCATTATTTTTGTACTTGCAATAAAGTGTTCTATTCAAAACTAAAATAATATACAGGGTGTTGTATTTAAAAATTTCAAGCTGACATTACTTCCGGTTAAACTGGAAGTTGAATTGCGATAAAAACATTCGAACTAAATACAAAATATAGTGTAATATATACACACCAAATTTAATTTCTACATCTCTAGAAACTCCAGAGATATTTACTTGGTTCCATACATTTGCACATCACTGTATAATAAATATGTATTTTAGGATTGGCAAAGTCAACTGTGCATCGGATAATGAACGAATATAAAGCAAATTGAGGCCTCATAAAGAACGAGTAGGCAGGCATTCAAAACTGTATAAATTTGCTGATTCTGTAAAAAAGTCTGTACGACAGAAGATAAAATTATGTCAGATGTAACTATGGATGAGTTCATACCAAAAATGAGCCGAGCAACTCTACACAGATTCTTGAAACTCGTCAATTTCAAGTAGGTGTAAGCATCTTCAGATGATGTAAATTATTATGTTTATTACTGTTGTATGTAGATTCATATTTCTAGAAGTAATTGCTTGAATTTACCTACTCAAGATTTATTATAGTAACACCAATGATTTATTTGTACAACTCCTTTATTGATATTATTTATTATATAAAATAATATGTAAAAGCTTCTTCGCAAATTCTTGAAGTCCTGTTGATGAGAGGTTTGATAGACTCTCCCTCTCTGGTACAAATATTTGATAACAGACTTAATTCACAATTTTTGTATTTCTATAGCACATTTGCTATGAAGTATACCTAATACTTACATATTTATAATAGTAATCCTTAAAACGCTCAGAACAAGTCTACTACCTTCTGATAGCCTTTTTTTTAGGAAACGTGGAATCAACAAATTTGAATTTTAAGAACTTTGTATCCAATTGTATTGCACTCTTGTTGCTGCTTTGATTGGTACAATGTAAAGTGGCACATTCAGCCATTTCAATCCATAATAAAAAATGAAACCCAAAGAACTAAATCCTTAGTTACAAATAATACGGTTCTACAATTCTTATCTAATGCACTATTTCTAACCTCAATCTCTTATAGCATGTCATACTAATTTTAGTAAATTTTTAAGCTATGTGTTCCGGATTTTGGCGCGGTATTTGAATCACTCCTTCTTATTCTGAGACAGGGTTTAACACTATTTATGCCTCCATATTCCATACACTTTTTAATTTAGGAGTTGATGACGTAACAACTGTGATGCTATTCCCTTTGAAAACAGTAACCTATACTATGTTTTTCAAGATACTTATTTTTCTATAAAGTAAATATTAATACTTGCACTATCGGTTTTGCTTTATCAACCAACGTTATAAACGTAAGTTTTGCATTTCGACAACTTTATAATGCACTGTAACCGCGATATTTTAATTGGACATAATTCCTACTCTATCAAAGTTGTCCATTCAAAAATGTTCAAAAATTAATTAAAATTGCTTATTTGTAAAAAGAAAATATTATAAGTAGCTCTTTTCGATTAATTTTGGTTGTGCTATGTGTAATGCAAGTCATGGTAACTCATGTATTTATATTAATAAGTCGTCATAGTGTAATTGTGGCGTGTCGGTGGTGTACCACTTAAGACCTTTTAACATCAGCAAGTGGTATGTTATTTTAAAGAATACATGTTAAAATGTGGAAATAAACGTGTAATTCAAGTTCTGGAGTCATAATTCTACTAACTGAGCTCACAAGAGCTCCTTCACCATTAGAATTTTTGACGAAAAATCGCCATATCTCAGAAACAGTTGAAAATCGACGAATACAAATCAATGCCAGTTTAATCAGCTCTTAAAAAGATATAATAAGATTTTAAAAATTTTGCCTAGAATTCCATTCAAAGAAATTTAAAGTTGTGTTAATTCGTCCTGGTCAAACACTCTGTATAAATAAAAAGATTTTCAAATTATAGAACTCAACAATTTTTATATTACATTTTTTCGCTATATACATTATTACATACGAATGTTGGACTTTACCGTTTCGCTGAAACGCTCAGTATACAATTGCACTTGCAATTACTGAGTTCTTGAGCTTGTTAAATTGTTTATGTAAAGTGGTTACTGAATTTGTAACTATAGCACCTTTACACCATTAGAGAAGATAAACTGTGGAATTCTGCCACTAACAGTGACATCGAAACGACTCCAACTATTCCTCTGTGAATAACTTTCTTAAACACTAAACCTCCAACCTGTTAGCACTAGAAGCTTATCTGAGTATTCGTTAAAATAAGATGACACTTCCAATAGTGAACATTATTCCAGACAAAGCAAACTATTTATATAATAATGAAATAATTCATAATATTAAACAACGCGTTAAAAAGAATATGTTAAGAAATACCGCTAGTACAGAAAATACTTTTTAAACAATAATCATTATCAATGGAATTATTAATAAGTAAATATTTTAAAGAACATGAGACTCTGAATTAAATATAATTTGATATTACGATATTGTTCCTTCTATATCTTGGGTGAGAAGGAACAATATCAACAAAATCAAACCATATTAAAAGAAAACAACTACCCAGCTCAGTTAGTGAACAAAACCATTAAAAGCAGAATTCATACAATATACAATCACTCTAAAGAGCAAAACAGACGCACACACGTTATCTATGAAATACCATGCAAAGAATGTGATTATAAAAGACTGCAAGCTCACAAATACTCGAAAACAGACAAAACTGCCCTTGTTTCCCATAAGATAACAGAAGATTACCAATTCGACTTTAATAATACTAAAATAATAGGCACGGAGTATAATACGCAAAAAAGAGATATAAAAGAAATGATCCTCATTAAACAAAACAAAGACAGTATTAGTAACAGAAACGACATAAGAAATCTCAATTCAATATATTATAACTTAATAAAATAAAAGTAATTGATCTGCACCTGATTAATAATAGTAAACATCCACAACGTGTTTACAGAAAATAGGAAAGAAAAATGCCAGTACAAATAAAAACTACTTTTTTAGCTAAAAAATACACTTTTATATTTTATTATTTGTTCAGTGTTCGTAGCGTATATACATACCATAAGACCGAGTGCGTCTGCATTATCGCGATACCTGTAGAGTAAGCGAAACAGATAGAGATGTCTGTGTATTAGAACGGTAAACAAGTGGACGCAGTGTTATATTGGATTACAACAGAGCTAGTATTTTGCATTTGCCTATGATGCACTCGCATTTGTCCAAAAAATACACATTTATACGGTGTAGTCGGGCAGTCGCATTCGCCGTCGCTTCCACATATGGGCATCAGTTCGAGTTTTATTATTGCTTAAGAATAACATTTTTTTAGCTAATTACAGGTTAATTGCAATGTTGAATTACAATTCTGTTTTAAGAAGTAAATATTTTATGTTTCAGTATTTTATTAAAGTTGAGTTTTTAGATTATAATATTTGTTGAAAAATATTATTTTAGTTAAGACGTTTTTTTTTATTTTAAAGTCTAGGAGTTATTAATTATTTATTTTTGCTCTTTTATGTTGTTTATGAAACTGTGATGAGTTACTTCACTGACATATTATCAGTGATTATCTGATGCTTCAAACAACTACAAATAATTACTTACAACGGGAACGCAATACCTATTACACTGCTTTTCACTTGATTTGCCTACGAATACATTTATACGTATAACTTATACGCCCGCTGTCGGTGTGACAATTCAAGTTGGCACGCCCATTTATAGTCGACCAGTAGTTACTAATACATGCATCGCGCTATGAACGGCGGCCACACGGTATATGTTTAACGTTAAGTTCAGAATTTTACAACAAGACAATGTTATTATACAGCATTATATATTTATATTTATACAAGCTAATTTAAAAGTAAGAAACCGAATATCTGTGATTTACGGAATGTTAATTTTGTCATTCTGAATTGTTTTAGAGATAATTACATTATTCTATTGAAAAAGGGTGCTGTCACCCAAAACATGTATAGAAAATAAATATGGAAACCTACATAGAACTTATTATTTAAACCTATATGCTGCATGACATGGAAAGTGCAACACCAAGAATGGGTGCGAATTTTTAGACCAAACTTGGTAGAAACGTATAACTAGTCAAAATCAATAATTGATTAAAATTTTGTTGCGATAGATCAAGTGGTCATGACACATCTGACACTTCATTCAGTTTTCGCTGACATTAATGTGTGGTGTATTAATTGTTTGTTTGAAATTAATTTCAACGGTTTTGTCTTATTATACCTTTGTTTAACGTGTTTAAAGAGTTTTATTATGCCTAGAGTGCGGCAACGTGGAAATTATCGCCAATTAAGCGAATTCGACAGAGGTCGAATTGTTGGTTTGCGAGAAGGTGGTTTTTCATACAGGGAAATTGCAAATCGCCTTAACCGGAACCAATCCACCATTATGCGCTGTTATCAATCATGGACTAGGGAAGGTCAGGAAAGACGCCAAAGAGGAACCGGAGGCCGAAGAAGAACTAATGAGATACAGGACCGCCGCCTTCGCTTAATGGCACTAAGAGACAGGTTTTCCAGTACCAGATCAATTGCTGACGTGTGGTTAGGTAATATTGGTCGTCCTGTAACCCTTCGAACCGTTTATCGTCGAATTAGGGGTTTCGGCTTACAATCTTATCGTCCACATCTTGTGTTACCACTTACGGCTCAACACCGACAGCAACGTTTGGAGTGGTGTAGATTGCGACTGCACTGGAACGTGGAGTGGCACAGGGTGGTATTCAGTGATGAATCTCGATTTTGTCTAGGGATGCATGATGGCCGTATGAGGGTCAGACGAAGACGTGGGGAACGTCGTGATATTCAGTTTTCCGTTGAAAGGCATGTGCATCGAGCAGTGGGTGTTATGGTATGGGGTGCTATAGCATATGGGAGTAGGTCTCAATTGGTGTTCATCCAAACCACCATGAACGCCCAGCGTTACATTGATGAGGTGGTAGAACCCCATATTCTACCATATCTTCAAACGCTCGAAGACCCACTTTTCCAGCAGGATAATGCCCCTCCCCACGTAGCGAGAATTTCTATAAATCGCTTGGAAGAGGCTCATGTCAATATCTTGCCATGGCCACCCAAATCCCCTGACCTCTCGCCAATAGAACATGTGTGGGACATTATGGGACGAAAACTTATGAATTTAGCCAATCCTCCGCAGACACTAATAGCTCTCCGGCATGAATTACAGGTTGCTTGGGACACCATACCCCAAGAGGATATCGACCACCTAGTCGAATCAATGCCACGAAGAGTGAGGGAGTGTGACACTAATAGGAGCGGTTGAACACATTATTAATAAAAATTATGTTAAATTGTGTTAGTCTTTTGTTTTTTTTCTTTGAAATTTTAATCAATTATTGCCTTTGACTAGTTATACGTTTCTACCAAGTTTGGTCAAAAAATCCGCACCCCTTCTTGGTGTTGCAGTTTCCATGTCATACAGTATACATCTCCCACTAAACAAGCTACCTGGTATATAATAAATAGGTCAAAAAAAGAATTAATTCATATACGAGTATAAATACATATATCTAACTTGATTTTTCTGCTTCGCGCTGAGTAAATTAATTAGGAAATTTTATCACACAAATTTGCCTACGATGAGATTTGAACTCATGCCTTCTTATAGCCGGTAAGATGGTAAAAACAATTAAAATTCAAATTTATTTTATTTTGTTTATTTTTTTTATATATGTACATCTATATATAATATATTTTTGATGTTTTTGTTGTAAATGTTTTTTTTACAATAATTAATATATTTGAATTATATATACACAAAATTATTTTATTAATTATAAAATGAGTGAATTTGCACATCGTGTAATTATTATACATATTTCAATATTATACATCACCGTATGGGCACACAAGTAAATAAGAAAATAATGAAAATTCAAATACCATTGTGCATTAGGACTACACTAATTCTAATACACAGTGAAGATTTTCAAATTAGGTCACTTCGCTCAACAATTTCATTAAGAAGTTTAATGAAATCGTTTTTCTCGATAATCGAAACTGCGGATGAGAATGATAATGCAGACAATTGCTCTATGAATCAGGAATATGGATTTCTGGGAAATTAAATTGCTCCGTATTGAAGCAGTGGATCACGCAAAGTACCATCCTAATTCCCACCGCTGTGGAATGTATTGTAGTTAGAATAATATACAGTACGCGCATTAAAAATCCGCAAAAACGACACATAATTACAATTGAAATTATTTTCCCAAATTACCTTCTTATCTAGTGTAATTTTTAGTATCATTAAATTTCGTTTTATTGTTCACATTTGATACAGTCAAAGAAATAGTAAAACTCAATTTAAACAAAATACTTGTGTAACTAAAATATGATAAATTTTGTCAAATTAAACAACCTTATATTTTTGTGAAGAACATATTATCATTGCTAATTAGTGAGCCGTGGACTCGTTTCGATTTACTTGAATCTCATCAGCAAGCCGTACTAATTTTTCTAATTAATTAATTTAACGCCAGTAGTCGTTAGTCGAAAAAAATCACACTACCTGCAGATAAATTAGTACTTTGTGATTTGCACACATGTTGTAGAAGCGAAGTAAAAATTAGATCGACATGTGTGTTATTAAGGATTTTTCTAATTTACGAAACATCTCATACACACAGTCATACAACCTTATATTTAATGCTTCCAATATTACCGAGATTTTTGTTTACCGGTAAACGACAAAAATATTCCGAAGAAACCGGTTTACTCGTGCTTTACCGGTAATTGTTTGTTGCTTGAGCGATTCCATGCATCGTTAGCAAAATATATACAAAAATGATTGCTTATTTCAGCAATGTCTTTTACAATATTGTCACTATTTTCTAATTCCAAAGAAATATTCGTATCCTTTATGTTTCTACCTAATTCAGTATTTATACACTTCCATATTTCTTTTGTTAACGAACAAGCATTCCTTATTTTATTTTGATAGAACGTAAGTTTAGTATCTTTTACTTTTACTCTATATTCGCGTTTATTATTTTTATAATAATTTAAAACATTGAGACTATTACAACGCCTTGTAAGGCAGAATTTTTTTAATTTCATCATTCATACTAGCTAATTGCTGAGTAACCAGGATAATTTTTGTTTATTTCCTACCTTAAGATTCGCTTCAAGACTAGGACAGAATACATCATAATACCACTGAAATATAGACATAAATTCAACAAAACAGTCGTTCGCACTTGTGTCACGACAATCAACGCACAGACACCATGCTTCGGCCTCTAAGGCCTCGTCAGTGTACGTGCGACTGCCGATAATGACTTCAAAACTAGGATCGCAACTTATGTCGCTTTAAGTTACAAATGCCCGTGAGAATATCACAGCGACATCTATCACCCAAAAGCAACACCGAAAGCGATGGTTTCTACTTGCATTCGCATGCCATAAGGAAACCGGCATGTTAATAGTTTATCCCGCATAATAGAGCCTTTAGATGGCACCACCAATCAATATGAAAATGAAAAATGTTAGTGTTAAAAATTGTTAAATACGTAGATGTATAGATAGCATGCGAATGCAACTAAAAACCATCGCTTTCGGTGTCGATTTTGGGTGATAGATTTCGCTCTGATATTCTCACGGACATTTGCCACGTAAACCGGCATACGTAGCTATCCTAGTTTAAAAGTTATTACCAGCAAGTCTCACGTACACTGACGACGCCCTAAAGGTCGAAACACGGTGTCTGTGCGTTGATTGTCGGTAATGCCACTAAATGTATGTGTGTATAACTGTATATACGTATACCATGTCCTTGCCGTCAAGCTGCGGATACAGTTTACTGTAAGATAAAACGACGACACCGAGAGTTTGTATGAGTTAGTACGAGAAAGCAATATACAAACTGCTTTTTTGGTCGAGTGTAGTGTTGGAAAAGAGGGGATTCGAGTACATTTACGCTGAGTCTAGACGGGCTAGACTGACTCTCGTTTAATCAGGGCAACAAGGATAGATAGCAGCTGTACTGCAGTTTGTATATTACTTTCTCGTACTAACTCATACAAACTCACGGTGTCCCCTTTTTTTTTACAGTAAACTGTATCCGCAGCTTGACGGCAAGCACATGGTATAGTATTACCTTTTGATGTTAGTTGTAGTATATACGTATTTAACACTTTTCATTTTCATACTTTTACAGTCATATTTCACATTTTCTCTAGTAATCCTATGTTTGTCATCATATACCTACACATGTATTTTACTGATTTTCTACATTTTAATATTCGGTAATATATTTAATCCACTTCTTTTTGAGAACGTTATTGAGGCATCTGTGTTACACAAAAAATTGTTTGCTTTGTCTACAGCTTCTACAGTAGGTACATATGCGTCTCTAAGCATTTCGTTTCCTCGCGACTTCATGGTTGAATGTTCTAAAACTCAGACAGACTATTCCCCACTGATACCTAAGGGGGATTTGATTTCAGTCAGTCGGGGTCTGAGTTGGGATGCAGCAATAAAACAGTAAGTTAACCGCCTCGTCCGAAACAGGAGTCAACGACAATGTTAGTATTATTATCTGTTTGAACACTAATCAACCGTCTGCATCTTTATTTCTGCCGTAAACATTAATAAATATTGTTATTTATATGAATCTATGTTTCTTTGAGAGCAAGCCTTTGAATACCTCATTAACTTTTTTGATTATTCACTAAAGTTAAAAACAATTACATTGTTATGTCACAAAACAGGTAACGCACTTTAGAGCGTACACATTTTATTGAAATACAAAACCTGTGCTCTTCTTTTACTAACTTATAAACGAAACTACAACTAAAGAGATATGTGGAGTAAGCAAGAAGAAAAACAAAAGACAAACAAAGTGGTGGACAAATGAAATAAGGTATCAAGTAAAGTCAAAAAAAATGCATGGAAAATATATTTAGCAGAACAAACAGCGGAAAAATACAATATATACAAAGAAGAAAGAAAAAAAGTAAAACAGTTAGTGGCAGAAGCTAAAAAAGAGACATGGCAAGAATTTGGTGAAAAGATGGAAAAAAATAGTAAAGAAAACCAAAAACTATTTTATAGAGTTTTGAAGTCAGTAAGGAATGAAGAAATGTCTCAATCTACACACCATAATAATATACAAAATAAGAAGGGAGATATACTAAGCGATAAAAAAAATCATAGAAAGATGGAAAGAATACTTCCAAGAATTGCTAAACGAAGGAGTGGAAAATGAAAATACCGATGAACAACAAACAATAGAAGAAGAAGAGACGGAAGAAATAATTACGATGGACGAATTGGAAGAAGCAATACATAAACAGAGAGATGGGAAAGCACCAGGCTGCGACAAGATTACGGCAGAAATGATTAAAAATATAGAACAAAAAGGAAGAGAAGTAATGTTGAAAATATATAACAGAATATGGAGAGAAGAGGAGATACCAAACGATTGGAGGAAGTCATTAATAGTACCAATATACAAGAATAAAGGAAACAAAAAAGAATGCAATAACTACAGAGGAATAACCCTTCTAAGCACTGCAATGAAGATTCTTGAGCAAATAATAGATAAAAGACTAAGAGCAAAACTCGAAAATACGCTACACGAATCACAAAGTGGGTTTAGAAAAGGGAGGAGCACACAAGACCAAATATTTTCCGTGAAGCAAATAATACAAAAAGCCTATAGAGAGCAGAAGAAAGTATTTTTAGCATTTATAGATCTAGAAAAAGCATTCGATAAGGTACCAAGAGAAAGACTGTGGAATATATTAAAAGAGAGAGGGGTCAATGGAAAAATAAGACGATTAATACAGAAAATATATGATAATAACACCAAAGCTGTAATAGCTAATAATTTAGAATCAGAAACCTTCAGAACAAAGGAGGGACTCCGACAGGGAGGAAGCCTGAGCCCAATGCTGTTTATAGTTTATATGGACGACATTATCAAAAGGTGTACAAAAGAAATTAAAAAGATCAGAGTTGGACACATTAACATAAAGCTAGTCGAAGTTTCACAGGGAGCATTCGCAGGCGACATAGTAATTACAGCTGACAGTGCGGAAGATCTACAACGGAATTTAATAATATGGAATACGACACTAAATAACAGTGGAATGATTATGAATAAGAATAAAACCAAAGTAATGGTAGTGGGAGATGAAGAGATAGATTTGAAAATCGAAATAGAAGGAATTGAAATAGAAGAAGTGAGAACGTTCCAGTACTTGGGAGTGAGAATTGATGGAAAAGGGACCCAGGACGCCGAGGTTAACCAACGAATAGAAAAGCAACAAAGCTGTATTATAGTATGAGGAATAAGTTCATTAACAAAAAAGAGATATCCCGCGAAACAAAATTAAAAGTATATAAGGCAATATACCGACCGATATTAGTATATGGATGAGAATCCTGGATATTAAATACAAGACAAAAAAGTAAAATACAAGCAGTAGAAATGAAATATTTAAGAAGAGTCAGAGGAGTTACAAAGATGGAAAGAATAAGAAATTCGGAAATAAGAAAAGATCTAAATATACGGTCCGTGTTGGAACATATTGAGCAAAGACAGTTGGGATGGTGGGGACATCTATATAGAATGTAAAATACGAGACAGACTAGAAGGATATGGGAAGCAAGAATAATGAAAAATAAAAGTAGAGGAAGGCCAAGGACGACATGGAATGATGTCATAGCAGAGATTTTGAGGAGGAAGGGCAAAACTTGGACAGAGGCGAAGAGCATGGCGAGGAATAGAAATGAATGGAAAAGATTCATAAAAAGTTAGAAGAGGATAAACGCCCCACACCATTAATATGGTAGAGGGGATTATCAGATTATATATATATATATATAAACGAAAACCACGGAAATTTTGCCATTAACAGCTAACAAATTTTCTCAAAGTAAATATCACTCTGTAATTAATATCACAACTTAGTTACATGCACTTAAAAATTAAAAGAGAATTTTAACAACTATCCTTTAAAGTACCTAAATAGACTTCAGTAATACATTCGAAAATGATTTTATCTAATATTGTACATGTTTACCTGAGTGTCTGAGTAAATGGCATACATATATAATTTAAAGGGAAATCACAAGGGAATAAAGTTTCGAGCGTATTTTGAATTACTACAGTAAAATGTCCATCTCTATATGTTCGGATTTTTAATACGAACAGTGTAGATACAATGCAATATTGTTGTAAAATTATACTGAAAGGATCCTGTTGAATTTTGAATTTAGGAAAATATTTAAACTACACTCACGCCTCCTATAAGCCATATATGCTCGTTAATATTATATATGTATTCTGAAGCCTCGACATCCCACCCACTCATTTAAGGGAACGGTCTTTGAGGAGGCGCACGTCTCTATCCGAAGCCACTTGCCACTTGAATAAGTGATGTCTGAAAGTTACCCCTACCGACACGGTTCAGCGAAATATAAAGGCCGTGTCGGTTTATCAAATCCAATAGCTCCCAGAAGTGAACTTATATTGATATAGCGTGCAGCTATCTTCGGAAACAAGATCTTTTCCTTTACACTGTTACAATATTTACATGGGATATATTTGTTTATACAGTCGTATGATGTCTAAGGTAGAAGTTATTTGCTCTTTAACGGAAAAAGTAAATATCGGTTTTGACATGCTAACGTCGAAATAACTAATACAACATTTTTGCAAGGCAACATGTAAAAGCCAGATGATATTAGAAAGCAAAAAACTTCGTCTGCAATAGAACTGTCGTCAGGGAGTTTATTTATATTGTTTTTTGATTTTAAATTCACAAAAGCCTTTAGCAAAATTTGGTGACGTTAATATATAGGTACTATTTATATACCGCATGTGTCAAATATCATTAGGCATAGGGAATAAATGCATGTAATACGTGGCAACGTGATACCCCTGCTGTCCGTCCCAATACCGGCAACAACCGATACCACAACGATTATCTCGCAAATACATGTTAGCAGTAACCATTGGACCTCCGACATGGGTGTTTGTAATGCGTTCAGAAATAATATTTACGAGTTGCAACGATTTATTTTTCTTTTTCCTTTCAGTAGATGCAGAGAATCCTTAAGCTGCGTTGACACTGTATGAAACAAACAAAAGCGTAATTCTAAAGAAATTAGAAAATAACCATAATAAAATAAAAAATAACCCTCATAAAATAAATAAAAAAGGATTCTGAACATAATAATAAAAGGGGCTCAAAAATTCCTCCCTGCACAGCAAGACATTGCCCTAGGCGATCGTAGAAATTTACTCTTACGCTTCCTAACATGTGAGCAGTTACTGAATTAGCAGCCTCAATTATTTTTTCTCTCTGCTCTACCAGCTTCATGGGTATAAACAATATTTTTTAGATATCTCCATAAAAAAACCATTAGGTGAGAGATCAGGAAATCTCGGAGGCCATTTTATGTTTCCCGTTCCAGCAATAAGACGGCCAGGAATAGTCTTCCTTAGAAATTCCTTTACTCTGACTGCATTATATGCTGGAGAGCCATGATGTTGAAACTAAACGATTGCCTGATTTATTCCAGTGTTTTGAATAGCGGGAAGTATTTGATTTTGCAATAATTCGAAGTAGTTGTCGGCATTTAACCAATTTGCGAATGGAAGAAGGAAGTATCTAACAAATGATGAGAAAGGCAACGAGTTTATAAACAAATATAAGGAGGAATTGTATTAAGAAGAATATACCTACCGTTGAAGATACCAAGTGGTTTAGTGAAAAGACTTTTAATTAAGCAAACAATTTTCAATGTGTTTACATTCAGTGAAGGGAACTGTCAAAGACAATAAGTGCGCGTGTGTTGGTGTCACGACGGCAACTTAAGGGCAGAGATCTCACAGAAGATGCAGGGAGCCAACCTAAATTTTAGTTCGGTGGATGGCGTAACAAGCGTTACACATTTTTTTCCCGGGTTTAAATTCAAGAACAGACATGAACAAGATTAGATTATAATTTCGACTTCGAAAGATAAAGTCTTTTAAAAAGCCAATAAAGAATTAATCGTAGGGTTAAATACACCACAATTAGATCTATATTCATTCATTTTTGTATTAGCATATTAATGTCATTTTATTTCAATTTCATTCATAATAATAATTTTTTTCTTTTGATAATATTTTTGTATTTCAAAAATGGAGATGCCTAAGGCACAATTTGAAGAAATGTTTAATGAAACAAAGTGAGTCTTTCAATTATAAAGAATTATCAATGGTGCTATGCGTGTATGGGAATACAACGTGCAAATGTTTATTCAGTATAACGTTGAGCAGTAGGGATAAAATAGATATTGTCCTGTAAAAATATTAATTCGTTAATTTTTTTTTTATATACAACACAAATAGGATTATTAATGGTGTTGGGTGTTAAGAAGATATAACGTGCGAATGTATATTTTCTAACACTTCATCAGGCATCATTAATTCTCGCAATTCATTTTTGATTTCAAATTTAAATGAAATATACATTTAAAAGGGAGATGTTTCTATGTGGCCGGTTTTGAGACGCTGGTTGCAAAACGTGCGAATGGTTGTTGCCAGTGATCAATTCATGATTATTTATGAACATTGACCATTGCTACGTTCTAAAATACAATTATAAAATCTAAAATACAATTATCAGATATTATTTTTTTTAGTTGTATACGAGGTATGTCAAAAAATATTAATTTTACTTAAGAGTAAAGTACCTTCATGTTTGACAATATCGAATAATGTTATTAAAAAAGTTGATTTGAACTAAAAATTACGTTCAAATATGCAATTACATCCATTTATATGGAAAAAATCATTTTTTCTACTTTTGTCTATGATAACAATGCAAATTTAACTGTAGTTACATGTTATCTAGGATGCAATGACACAAATGAAATGTTGGACAGTCAATGTCAAAACGCGTTAGAATTTATATGACACATAAACATGGTAGGGTTTATTAACTTGTGAAGTGAAAATAGAAATTGTTTTGGTTGTGGCAGAAAACTATAAAACGCATAGAGAAGCAGAGATTATTTTTAATAATAGATATCCCAATAAAATATTAATCTGTACTGGAAGTATTAACAATAATTATAATAAAAAACGCCAAAAGCTGGTTGCCGATGATAATACGCAGTTTGAGGTAATGCTGTCTGTTGTAGAAAATCCAAAAATGTAATTGCGCAAAAGGAAGTCGTTGATGCAACAAAATGTAAGTAAAGATACAGTGGCAAAAATTTTAAAACTAGATAAATACAGTCGTAATAAAAATATTGTGCTCCTTATGGCAGAGTAAGCAAATTCGTCATGTCTGGATCGTGACCATAAAGGAAATTCCGTTGAAGACAACGTAGAACAAAGACGATTTCGCTGGGGATAAACAGCGCCCGAAGAAAGAAAAAAGAAGTTGAAAAAAAAGATTTCAAAATACGGTATTGTTTCAAATAATAAATGATTCTTGTAAAATGAATGTATTTTTAATAATAAAGAATTAAAGATTGTAAAATAAACTTCAAACAGAGACAAACTAAATAAATAGAGTTATTAAATAAACATCGTCTCCAACATATAAAGTATAATGTAACTTGATATGTTTCGCAATTGTCGTATATGTATATAAACATACACAAATCGTATGTAGCCTGCGTAGTAAATTCTTGCGTTATTGTTTACGTTTTAATATAATAAAGAATATACATAAATATTTGTGTTCATCTAATATTTGTAAAAGTGTATTTAAATTGTGTTTTAATGTGTTTTGTCTCTTTTGTTGTTTGTATAGAATATGTCCTTGTCTGTAAAATATACAAAATTCATTGATTTTGAATATAAGTATTATTTAAAGTTTAAAATGGCATTTTTCTCTTTATTAAAATCAATTACTGTTTAGGAACCTTTTTCATTAATCATTTCTAGTAATCCGAATCACCCTGAGAGAATCTGAGTTTAGCTGGCAAAATAATTTATTTAAATTTTATTTTAGAATTAAACTTTACATTAAAATATATAAATTTCAAATAGAGGTTCCTGTTCAGTATTGAACGAGAGGGTGGATACGTCGAGGCATTAGTAGAATGAGTGAAAAATAAATTTCTATTATTAATATTTTATTAGTTACACAACTTAGTATTTGTTTGTATTTTCTTGTTTGCAATATAAATGCACATGCATTTATTACGTGTTTAAATTGCGAAATTGTTTTATAGTTTTCTCCCACAATCAAAACAATTCAAACATTTCTAGCAAACAGCAAATCATTTGTATGTCAGTGCATCTTAGATAACATGTAACTACAGTTAAATTTACATTGTTATTGTAGAAAAAAAATTAAAATAATTAATTTTTCCATATAAATGGATGTACTTGCATATTTGAACGTAATTTTTAGTTTTAATCAACATTTTTAATAACATTATTCGATATTGTCAATTCTAAAGGTACTATATTCTTGAGTAAAATTAATATATTTTGACATACCTCGTATACAATTGACAAAATTTAATATCTGATGATTGTATTTTAGGTTTTAGATCATGCAGAATTTTTTATGAAGAACAACTTTTTTTCCTAAAATTAATAATAAAAAAGTTTTCCATATGGTTCCAACTTAGTGAGACATATTGTATATTGAAATCAAAAATAAAGCCAAATTCTCCTTATTGGCTCAAAGAGCTGACTGAATGTATACATCAAATGATAAAAATATACATAAAATCAATGACACACATAATAAAAAATCAAATAAAATGAAAAGATAAAGGCTAGTTACCATCGCATATTTGACTTTATATGAAAAATCGGTTGGAGTATAATTTTTTTTAAATGATATAAATTTTCATATTCATTAGTCCGACTTTCAAATACGGGTTGGAGTAATACACGAAAGTTAGGTAACGTTATTTGCAGAAAGTAACATTATTATTTTTTGCTGGGAGTTTTATCCCGTCATCAAACAAAGACAAGCGAAACGAGACGAAACAGTAACAGGAAAACAAATAAAAAAGTCTCCTTATCCGGCATTTCCGTATAGACTTTCCAAGCGAGGACGGGTCACTTTGTACACGAACATTTCTTTCTGCAAGAATGATCCGATAAACGTCTGTACGGGATTTTCAACGGAGTTGGGGAAGAGCGCCCAACATCTCCGCTCCTTGGAAAACGTATTCCTCGATCGTGCAAAATTAATGAAACGAAGACCGTCGTAATAAAAAGTTTAGAACCTTTTGCAAACAGAACAGAGTTACACACCAGAATGTGACAAAGAAATTGAGAACTGAAAAGGAGGGGTGGTTCCGGCGATCGGTGTCTTCGAAGTATAAAAGCGAGGGGCATAGGAGAGAGAAAATTCAAGTCTAAAATCTGAGGTGGCCTTATAAAGGATCCGTTAAGATAGATGATGTTCCTTTTATATACGGAACCTTCGTCTCTTTTTATGATTAATAATACTTTAAAAGTTTAGTATCATTTAAATTATCCAGTCGGATCTTTGTTTGGTAGACTGCCACTAAAAACAACGTAAAACGTGGAGATGCGGGAGTATTCGGTCATTGTGGTTTATGTAAAAGTACGGCAAATGTAACGAATACAAGGGAACTTACTTGTAACGTTTTGTTGAACACAGAAATTTAGGGTATGCAAAGAACTTATGACTCACAATTTACGCAAAATAGCGAAAAGAGCGCCACCACAAGTCTTCTTTTATTAAGATGTCTATTCGAATGCAACTTTTCGTTTTTATGTACCGTAAACAGAAAGACCGCATCGCAAGGATACTTATTTTTTACTTATTTACTTATTTGCTTATGTGAACATTCTACTTTAAGTTCTTATTTAAAATAATAATAATAATAATAACTCCATTTATTCCTTAAAACAATAGTGTAGAACAAGTTATGGGGAGTGATCATTAGTGGACAGACATAATATCGAAATTTTATTTACGTTTTATTTGGTAGGGGGTCAATATATTTCAATTTATACAAATTAAATGTGACATATTGCTGTGGTTGCAATAATGCAACTACAATTGTGACGTTGTAGCCTTAACGATACAAAATTGCATAATATTTATATGAATGCTGAGATTGCATTAATATTGTAAAAAAAAACTACTCCTATAAATTATAAATCTAATCCCTGTTAACATTCAATTTGTATTCGTGAGTTCCAGCAGTGATCCTTCCTTCATTCATCTGGTGTGTTTTTCCCATTTAAGTTTAATTTGGATAAGGTTAATAATAAAATAAGTTTTTTAAAATTTCATAAAACATTTATATTCAATAATATTCATATTCTAGTTCAGTAAACAACATCACAAAAAAAATTATTTACAATATGTGGCTGTTAAAGAGTGTCTCTTCATAATCATGAAAAACATAGAAAAATATAATTCTTGTTTCTATGTGGATTCAAGAAAAATATTATTTTGCTATTTTTAATCTTTTAATATTGTATTTATAGATTCAAAAAAAAGATTTCTTTCCCCTACGAAGCTAAATTTTATTTCAACAAAGACATACATTCGCACATAGTGCCTTCGAAGATCTAAAATTTTGCAAAGAAGAAAATACCCCGAAAATGACCTTTACCAATCACCCAATGCAAATATTTGCACATAGTACACCCCACAGATTGGCTTTTGTCCATCAAGAATATTCGTATCTATACGTATTTAACTGCTTGAAAATTATTAAATTTTCCACCACAAATCATTAATAATGCCTAGTGATACACAGGAAGCAAATATTCACACATAGTACTTCCAGTGCCCTCAACACCATTAACAATTTTCCACAATTTACAAAAATCAATGTAATTCAGCAAAACAATATTTTATTTAAGTATTGATGATGTTTAACGCCTCGCCAGAAGTAAATATTTTCACATAGTACTTCCTAGAGTACGTCTAACATCATCAATTATTCAAACTATATTTATTTCAGGAAAACCTTACTTATATTCCTCATATAGATCATCAAATTCCTTTTTATTGATGTCTACCATTTTTGGTATTTATATATTTATAAATGTAACAAATAATTGACAATATGAAAAATAAAACTCTATTTAAATCCAAAAATAAAATTAATACATTTAAACTAATATGATTCAACGTAGTGTATTGAAACCCCTACTATCATCTGCGAACGCCATCAAAAATTTGACGTCTGATAAATTCGAAAGTTCGGCAGCTTCTCCTCTTATCCCGTTCTTCGCGCCTTTTTATAACTTCTGTTTTCAAACAAAAGACGACTATCCGTCTACAGCGCCACGACTCTCATACTAATATTTATGTTGGCATAATCCACTTCATATTCGTTTTCTGTAAGTTTTCCCTAGTCACACATACCTATCTACTTTTGACAGTTCAAGAATGCACTAAATGTTTACACCCACAAATTGTTTATTTAAAAGTCCATGCACATTTGCGATTCTTTGTCTACGGTAGGTTTATCCTTCTTTCCTTAACGCCATCCCTCATTATGCTTATAAATGAACCCATTACCTCTTTCATTATTGGTTATGTACTTTCTTTTTCCATTACTTAAAACTATTCGTATTTTCTTCTTGTAGGCGACTTTGTTGAATATGATCGGAAATATATTGAACACAACTGGAATCCTCTTCTTTAGGACTACATCACAAGGAACAGAGACTTCGACAGTATCATACCTGTGTTCTAACCATTTCCTCTCGTTCTCTTGTATGTTGATTTCCATACAACTGTCAACAATGTTAATATTATTTCTTCTTTGTAGATAATTAGAACCACATAAGATTTGTCCTACTATCTTTGATGCCCTTACATTTATTATAAAATTTCAAATATGTGTCTCTACCTATACATCTAGTATATAGATAAATATAGTAATGTATTGTCTCGGATAAAGTACACCTTTTTTCTGTATATACTTTAAAATGCTGTTAAATATAAGTATCAGGTATTTATTGTATTCTTAAATATGATCATAAATTCCCTTATACCTTAAAATTATTGTCCAAATTTACAATCTATTTTTATTCATTAGAATAGACGTTTTCACAACAATCATGTCGAATATCGCCTCGTTCATATAACTTTATGGCTTTTAAATGATTCACCCTCTTCACTGTTCCGTCTTTCAACATCACTCTCTCTCTCTCTCTCTGTGTGTGTGTTGTTTACTTTTAATACATCTTTATTTTTAAACATTGGTCTATTTCTTAGAATATTTAATGCTATTCTGACATACTGTCAGAAGTCTGGTTCTGGACTTGTCCGCAAAAATTCCATTATGCAGATTGTTTTGAGTTTTAAGTCATGTAAAAAAATCGTGAATGTACCGCATACCAAATGGTTCTAGGGGACTCATCTGATTAAGGACTTGGCTCCTTGTTCGCCTGGTCACTATTCGTCCCCTAAAACCCCACTCTGCGTACTTGATACATAAATATCTATTAAAAATTGTTATATTGTTTAATGTATTGTTTATGTTTAACTGTTTTTTTATGATTTATAAGAAACGCATTTTTTGTTGTTGGTTTTTTTTTTTATACAAGGAGTTTTTGAATTTTTGTTTCTCACTATTTCCTTCATAATTATTACTTAAATTTATGTAGTATTAACATTTAACAACTGGCATACAATATCGAACATAGCCTGTGATTGTTGAAATATTTCACGAAATATTTCAAAAAAATAATTTTCTGCTTATATCCCAATTTGATAGTGGACGAAGCATCAGTGACTGTCAAAAAATTAAAAAGCTGTGAATTACTAATCTTTACAATGAGTCATTATTAGTAACTGTATTCTGTTCTGCTTAATAATACATTTTGTAATTATTTAATATCAGTACTTTTGTATTTCTTTTAAGTAATAAAAATAATGACGCGGGCGAAAAATTGTTGTACGCAACACGGAAGCAAAGCAATTTTACAGTCTCGACATGGTTACGCTCTCGCAATGTGCATGTGTCGACTGTAAAAAATTACTTTATTCCCTTACTGCGTAAATCACTATTACTAAATGTTTTTACCCTTGCTACACTTAAGTTTACTTGAAGGAGTCATATAAAATTTTAATTACTACATAAAGTTGATATGTTGCATTCAATCAAAAACTCTGTATTTCAGGTATGAGTAGGATAAATGTGGTGCCCATGGCTATGTGAATGTTGGATCTCGAAACCGCCACCTTCCAAACTCAGAAAAGGATGCTCAATAGTTCAAGTTATGATTGGAATCAGCTAGAAAGGCGTGTCTAAAATCTTTCTCATATAATACATCATCTATATCTGTTACAGAATACGCCAATATCATTTTCTTAAAAAGCTTATAACTCGCAATAATCGATTAACCCCACCTGCTGAGCAACTTTATATCTACCATCATATACATAAAGTTGTTTTACACTACCTATTACTCATATTTGAATATTAAAATATTACAGTTATTATTTGAGAGCATACTTTTATTTTGGCCCGAAGGACCAAAATAAAAATTATTCCAATGTTCTGGGACACAATGTCTACTATAGTAATGAAGTAACTGTCGAATTTGCCCTAGAGGCTTAAAATCTAGAAAATGGTTAGTTCAAACAAAGTCAAGCACTTGCATAGGGAGTGTTCGAGCGGGAATGTTCGTCGGACATACTAAATAAGGAAATAAAGTGTATCAGGATAATAGAAGATTTATTAATTAAAATGAATAGTACGAATCTTCTGGATCCAGCGTGTCTCCTTTCATACGTATAAGAAAACAGACCTTCTTATAATCTGGGAGAATATTTTCTATTTTCTATACTACTTTGACTAATTTGATAAAAATTAATACATTTGGACTGATTACACATTTGTTGAAATTTTATCATGTATTGCGGCTTTATTAATTATTTCAAACTCCTCTTTCTGTTCACATTTCTAACTTTTGAATTCTAGTGTTTTTCTGAGGTTTTTGTTGGTGCTGGTGTATTTCTTGAGTCTTTCATGTACTTCTGCAAAGTCCTTTTCAATATTTACCTAGTCAATATTTATTGATTTAATTTTATATGATTGTTGGAAGTGCTTCGTTTTTATTCATTGCATATTGTTATTATTTAGTTATTGTGTTTGTATTTCTTAACAAATAAATAAATGATATTAATCGAAATCATAGTCTATACCATGCACATCTTTAAAAACAGCGTAAATGACATAAAGCCAATATTATATAGGTAGCAGTTTAATTCTCTGATAAAGTTGATGTATGGCAAAGTCTTTCCAAATAATTGTGGGCATCATTATCAATAAGACTGAAGATGAAGAATTTTATATAAAGTAGCCGACCTCCGATAATATCAATCGCACCGAAGAATAATATAGTTGTGTGATTCAAAAGTATCTAATGTACTAGTAATTCAATAATACACTTATTAATTGGAACAAAAATAATAGTTCAAATTTATTTTCGTCTCATTTTGTACTAATTCCAAGACCATTTCTTTCAATGAATCATGTTCTACATTTCCGATTCACTTAATTAATCTATCCCTCAGAATGTTAGATTTGACAGGGGATAAAGATAATTAAAGTGTGGCACAATGTCAAGAGGAAAAGGGTCAGTCTCAGTATGTAGCCCTGCGGGATTTCCAAGCTAATTGATGCTGATTTAAATGTAGCAATTACGTCCTGTTTCAGGAGCACGAAACGAAAAATAAAGATAAAAAGAGGATCAATTTAGTGCCTGTTAGATAACTCAATGTGAATTGATAACCCATATATCTATATGTATGGTTATTTAAAGTTATTATGATATTAAGTATTTTTTTTTAAGTTGGAATTATAAATTAATTCAGTGATACCTTTGATAGAAAAGCTTATTTTATTTTGATAAATAAATAACTACAAGCTTTTAAATTGACAGAATAAAATTTTTAAAAAATTTATAGATGTGGTCCAAGAATATTCGATTACATATTATAAATTGCAACAATTTGTGCAGGAATTAATAAATTTAAAGCATCTAGTTTGTTATATGATAAGTTAACTAATAGGCAAGTCACATAATCTCACAGAATCGTGTATTTAAAATATTTTCAATAACACTTGAATAAATACTGAAATTACACCAGAAAAATCACGTTCATTGTACGTATTGTATTATTAATAAATTCTATAATAAAATTCCTACTTTCTAAATATACTCCACAACCATACAATACCGCCCATAAATCATAGTGCATGCTCGACAAGTTAACTTTTTTATCTAGAATCTATTATCTCCATAAGTTCGCAGTTTTAAACTTTTGGAAAATAGGAATGTTTTCTAGACTTTATTTAGTTGAAAATCAAAAAAGAAGAACTCACTTGTATGCGAAGTCCAAGAAAACTATAAAGCACCGACATAGATGAATGTTAAGAATAGGTGTGCTTTGTAAAATTCTGTCTTAAAACTTCATTTACACGAAACAATGCCATATTTTATTTTCTTAACTTCTATATTGTTCTATCTATCACGAACAGATATTATTTTATGCAAGTTTATTTATTAAACCATATCTATGTTCTATTGTGCTAAATGGTCGTTCTTTAGTAACGCTATTGCAAATTTCATATAATTAATTAAATTATATTAATAATTATTTGAAAATAAGAAAAGTTCTGATCAAAGGCCATTTTAGGTTTCTTGAAATTTATTTCTTCATAATTCTGTCCATTATAGGATACGCATAGTTACGGCAGAAAGTTTTCTGTGATCCTAATATGAGCGATATAGTAGGTATACCGTGGTCTACTGCAATAATCCCAGATTATTCCAAACATAGTTGGATATGTTATCATTTTTAACATCAAATAAAGAGAGATTGTATTACATTTTTTAATACACAAGTACTGCTTTATAAAAGAAAATACAACTGACATGTATGTACAAGCAAATATATTTCTTATACTCGTTCAGTCATCTCCGTGGGGAATATAGAAGGAGCCTTTATAAGTAAAGATATTTCAAATCGGTTTTCTTTTCTATGATAACCGGTCATTGCGAGCACGTTTTAAATTTATTTTGTATTATATAAAGTGTTCCATAAGTTGGTGGGTTGACTATAGTTACAGTTATTTAAATAGAACCTTTATATATTATTACATTTTCGTATTTCCTGTACAATTATAAGTCAAAAAGTAATAAGATAGTATAGATCTAAAACCTATAGTTTTAAACTCATAACAGATATACCTATATGTTTTTTAAATTATTAATAGCACGAGCAGAAACCTTGATTAAACATACATCACACATTTTTGTCTACATGCCAATTTTTCAAATGGAACAACCTGGGCATCGCTTTACATTTTAACAAAGATACAGACTTTATTAATTTAAAAGTGGCCATTTCTGAGCTACCATCCTTTTTGATATAATTTTCTCAGTTCGCAAACGTGATTTTAAAATGAATTGTTGAAAATATTTCCGAAGTGTCAAAAAAATTGTTTATTAGCTACGGAGGCTGAATTATTTATAAAATTGCATTCCAAAAATAATAAGATGCCAATACCCTTCTTAATTTATTTTACTTATATATTTTTGGTAAGTGACAATTTATTTTCACAAAAATCCGATATATTTGATTTATAAATAACCTATGACAGCAATTATAAAATATATACAATGTAGTACAATAATGAAATTTTGAAACCAAACAAATTAATAAGTTAATTTTAGTAGATCCAAAAACAGGCACCGTAATATGAGTGGATCAGTAATTAGTGGAACAAAAACAATAAAATAATCATAAATATGAGCACTAAACTAAGTAAAAATTATTTTAACAAGCCTTCAAATGAGTATTCATTCACTTCTAACCATTTCGGAACATGCTTGCGAAATGTTAAATCGATATTAATAAGGAGATATATTTCTAAATATTTGTCAACATGTTTTCGCACAGCATTTTTTATGATTACATATAAAGAATTAACACGCATCTGAAGAGGCCTTCAGGGCATAGCCACTTCCCTGGAAATACTTCATTCAAAATATTTCGCGCCTGTAGCCTAGAATATGGCGGCCGCCGTCTTGTCTCTTCTTAAATTTAGTGTAATATCTTCCAATAACTCCACAAAATTGCTTGACAAAAACATCACGTAAGCTTCTTCGTTGATAAGAAATGCAAACCTATCTTTCGATCACCAAAAATGATACCCCATATATTTATGTTCCACATATAATGATGATATGTTTGCCTAGTGAAAGAAGGGTTTTCATCTAATAATGGACATTGCTTCTGGTGACTATTCCGATATTATACAAAGTAGCTTCATCCATAAACACTTATTATTACTAAAACTTGCCTTGGTATTAATTTTATTTATTGCTCATCGGCAGCCTTCTAGTTTCAAAACCATATGCGCCTAACTCAATATTTAAATGTAATAGATACGGATGAAATTTATTTGATTTTAAGGTTCTTGCAACGCTGAATTATACAGGGTGAGTTTTTTTGAATGTTTAGCATTGGGATCTCAGAAACTACTGGAGATAGAAAAACGCTTAAATGGGGAAAGATGCGCATTTTACGAGTTTGATTTAAAACTGCTTTTGTTTCTCTGATAACTTTCATGGCTTATTAGATATTCAAAGAAAACTAAATTTTACGATTTTCTTTTAAACATGCTTAGCATCGTTAATAGTAATTTTAGAGAAAAAGTGTTCAGACAAAAGTTTTAGATAATTTTACGCCAAATAAAACTATGTAGCTAACTTTTTTTTCGTTCACTATTATCAAGTTATGACACAAACTTGAGTTTTTTTTAAATGGAAACCATAGTTGATTTTGACAACATTAAAAAGCTTATTTTTTGCTGATTACAATGATATAAGGTTTGATATGGTTATTTTAAGAAATAAAGAGAATATAGACATTTTTATGGTTTTTATGGTAAACAATTGAATTTCGAACTGATAAAATACAAACCAAACGAAAACTTATTTTGAAATCTTATGTAGTAATAAAATGTAAACTATAAGAACTTTTATTAAGGCACACAACACTATTAATGTTCAAAGATACCTCCATTATTATTAATACACAAATTGCATCTCTTCACAACAGAATTTGTAGCATTGCGTACTTTACTCCTATCGATGTTATTAAAAGCAACTAAGACAGCTTCTCTTAAATCGTCGATTGTTTCATATGTTCTTTTGTATAGTGCGTCCTTTAGTACACCCCACAAGAAAAAATCCAAAACTGATAAATCAGGGGATCTAGCCGGCCATTCAATGGGTGCATTTCGTCCTATCCATTGATTAGGGAAGTTCCACTTTAAATAATTTCTAACATACAGTTGATTGTGCGGAGGCGCTCCGTCATATTGAAACCATTGCAGCATTGCTCGGGTTCTTAAATTTAAATTATCTAACATTTCCTCGAAATATGGTTGTAAAAAATTAAGATAACGATTGCCAGTTAGTGATCCATCAAAAATAAAAGGAGGAAGAACAGTTGATCCTATAACACCACACCAAACATTAAACCCAAACTTAATTTGTGGTCTCCTATGTTCAACGTGAAGTGGATTTGTTTGAGATCATATGTGCTCATTGTGCCTATTAAACATTCCACAATTTGTGAAACGAGATTCATCACTCCATAATATTTTCATTGAAAAGTGTGGATCGTTTTGACACTGATCTTTAAACCAAAAAGCTATTCCTGTGATGTTATCACCTTCATGAAAAGTTTGTGATACTGATAATTTGTAGGGACTAAATTTATGCTTCTTCAACACTCTGACAATAGTGCGTTGAGAGGAGCCCATTTCTGTTGAAATTTGTCCGGTCGACGTAGATGGATTCTGAGCGACACATGCTAATATGTGTATTACTCTATCTTCATCCATCCCTTTTTTTGATTTTGGTTTAACGAACGAATCATAATCTGCTAAATTATCCCATAATCTCTTAAAAGTAGGTAGCGACGGCTGACGTCGATCAAAATAATTTTCAAAATAAACTTCAGCAGCTCTAGTAGAATTTTTCTGGCACTGAATGTAACATTCCACCATATCACGCTTTTCTATGTTAGAAAATTCCATAGCCAATGCAAACTTATGATTAACGGTCGTTTGCACCGCTTATAGTTAAGTTACAATTAAATTAATGAATAGTTAATTGTCAATGTTTGACAATTAACTTGACTTAAAAGTAAAAATTAACAGCTCTCACTTCTGTGACTCAACGTGAAAGCAATGTTAGTATATAAATACTGTGACTTACATATATACATTTATACGTAAAACGTATATGCATATATGCATGTGTTTGAGATACACACATACATTAAGTGCCATTGCCGACAATCAAACGCACAGACACCGGTGTTTCGACCTTTGAAGTCTCGTCAGTGGGCGTGGAGACTGTCGACAATGGCTTCAAGACTTAAAAAGCTGCTTATGTCATTTTTGCGTGTTAAATGCAGTGAGAGTATCACAGCGACATCTAACACCCAAAAGATGACACAGAAAAAAGCGATGATAGTATATTTTTCTCGACTGCTCTAACGAACACTATTGTAACTCAGATTTTTCGTTTTTTGAATTACAAAACACCAAAAATTTTTTTTTAAGTTTATATCTTATAAAGTGAACAATCATAGAAATGTCTATATCCTCTTTATTTTTTAAAATAACAATATCAAACCTTATATCATTGTAATCAGCAAAAAATAAGCTTTTATTTTGAAATACAAAACACCAAACATTTTTTTTTAAGTTTATATCTTATAAAGTGAACAAACATAGAAATGTCTATATCCTCTTTATTTTTTAAAATAACCATATCAAACCTTATATCATTGTAATCAGCAAAAAATAAGATTTTTAATGATATCAAAACCAACTATGGTTTCCATTTAAAAAACACAAGTTTGTGTCATAACTCGATAATGGTGAACGAAAAAAAAATATTAACTACATAGTTTTATGTGGCGTAAAATTATCTAAAACTTTTGTCTGAACACTTTTTCTCTAAAATTACTATTACCGATGCTAAGCATGTTTAAAGAAAATCGTAAAATTTAGTTTTCTTTGAATATCTAATAAGCCATGAAAGTTATCGGAGAAACAAAAGCAGTTTTAAATCAAGCTCGTAAAACTGCGCATCTTTCCCCATTTAAGCGTTTTTCTATCTCCAGTAGTTTCTGAGATCCCAATGCTAGACATTCAAAAAAACTCACCCTGTATAAAGCAAACGACCTATTTCACGGGTGCTGACGTGAGAATTTTCTGTTGTTGTCATACGAATTTGTAATTGATTTTCATCATTTATCACATATTTAGCTCTCCGTGATTTGAGGTAAACAACACTAACAATAGTAATTAAAGAGTCTACTTCTTTTCGAAAAGCATCTGTTCTGGGATCTTCTTAAAGGGCCATGCTGCCGGAAAACTCTCTGAATTAACAAATAATTTTTTTGACATTCCGCCAGTACAAGAATCATATCTGTAAACAGCTAATTTTACGTCATACTAAACCATATACATATAAAATCATTAAATTGACAAAATTATATCAAAAAAGACAATAGCTCAGAAAAGGTCAATTTTAAGTTAATTAAAGTCTTAAGTTTTTGGTGTGAAATTTAATAAACAATTATATATACTTCAAACAAAACTGTGTAATATAAGTTTAATCCAGTTTTCTGCATATGCAATTAGTAATAGGACAAACAATGCATGTATTAGGTCCTTTGATTATGAACAACACTACCAAAACTGTGGCTATCAAACCCGCCGTTTTTAAGAAAAGGTTTTAGATTTTTAGGCGTATACTATCCTGATACTTTTTGATTAATAATTGTACAAGGAATATAAAAATGTTGAAATATAGAATATGTTCTATTAAAAACCTGTAACTACGATCAGCTTATGGAACACTTTGTATAATACTAAATAACTTTAAAACGTGGTCCCAATGAACGGCTACCGGGAAAAAATCCGCTTCGAAAAATTTTAATTCGGAAAGACACAATCTGCCTTCCCCAGGGATATGACTCACTCGGTAGTTGTGTTAATTCATGATTTATTGCATGAAAAAATTGATGATGATCCTTTGCTGTTCTTCAATATCTGTCACGCTTTGAGAATGTATTTTATTCTTCAACGGCAAGAACGAATGTTTTATCAAGATCCCGGCTTTATGGAATTTGTAATTATTTCAAGGATATTTGTAGGAATAAATTAGCGTCTTTAGACTGACTTCTTTCATAGAAATGCTACTTGTATCTTATATTTTAAAATATTGCCTTTTAAATATATCTCAAGTAAGGGTTCCATTACCGGTAATCGATTAACCGATAATCTGGTTTTACCGACCAATATAAGAACAAAAGTAATCGGTAAATATCACTAATATAAACCGGTAATTTCGGTTATTGTAAATACTTGTAAAATAGTTGTTAAGGGTAGCACGATGCTATTACTGTTCTTTCAATATTATTTTAGACAACAGAACGAGATGGAGTAGCCTATTAAATATGGTTAAACGGTTTTATCAATTTTATCAATCATGTGCTAGATAAGCTCTTATTTATTTAAATATCGAAGTTTCATTTTCAGAACAAGAAATTAATATTACCAGCATGATAATATCTGCATTACTGCACATAAAATTGTCTGTCGAAGCATTAGAAGCAACTGACTGTATGCTTCTTAATGCCGATGTTATACTTAAATTTATGTTAGATGAATTGTCTACACAAAACACTATACTCAGCTCTGAATTGAAATCAGAATTGGTTTTGTGTATTCAAGAGCGCCGCAGTCAAAGATGTTGTTGAAGGATAATTACAATATATTTCAATTAAATGAGTCTTATGAAAAGATTAAATATGAGGCAAGATGTGTACGAAATTGAAGAAATACGTGTGTCTAATGAAAACGGAATTATTCTCTAAAAGAATGCCTTCTGAATGATTTTAACGTTAAATAGGTTTTCTAATTCATTTCCGAGTGTAACTACTTCTCACAAATACGATATTAATTTTCGTAGTAAGTTCTGGATAGTCGTAGTTGATTGTTTTGTTACAGAGTAAAGTCGGCAAACTCTATAAGGCATCTTTTTTTCTATCTAGTTCAGAATTTCAGATTTTATTTGTTTATTTTTAGAGAAGAAAGTTTTTATCCTTCGCATCGGTTAAACTGAAACTTCGATGGGAAATCCGCACAATGACAAGCCAAAACTACCTAACTCTTTGTATGTGTTGAAAATGGGGCAGATAGAAAAACTCTGCAGCGAGGAGATAATCGTCAACGTCTTCGTTTCAGCTGACATTGACCCCTTTCACGTTTCAGCAATAAATCTTTAACGCTACCGAGCCGACGAATTACAGATACACGTCGTACAATGAGGATGTCGTGTACGTCCACTGTGCCTAGAAAAAATCACACGTCGATAGGAGCTACGTTAAAATAGAAAACCGAATGATTAATGACAACGGACCACAGCACGCACCGGTTGCGACGATGGGACGCGTCCTGACGCTGATTGATTATCTTAACATCCTGCACACACGCGGTCCCTGAAACGAGCCCTTTTCAATCGTCCACCGTCGGCGATCAAATATTTATAAAGATCCGCAGATCCAACAGATAAATACATATTTATGATTGGTCGTTTTAAACCGTATGTTATACCGGGCTGAATATTTTTTCGGTGCGTACTTTACGCGATGGAAAATATTAATATATTTCAAGATATATCTTTTGTTTACCTCCAAGAAACTACATTGTACGATATTTACCGTACTCACTATAATGAAATATTGTAGAAAAGTGAGAGCAATATAATAATAATATATAATTTATTTCCCAACAGGATACACCCAAGCACAGGGAAAGTACAAGAAATGGTAGATAAGTTGAACACAAATTAAATTAACCTAAGGTACATATCTAAATCTATGCCCAAGTGTGCATGAAAGAGTATACGCACACCAATACAGCTATATATGCACGCATATGCCCATACACCCACAAGCTAGATACTTGCACAGCATGTTCTAACAATATCGTTAATTACATGAATTGGATCAAACCATATATCACACAAGTGGCTCACAACATTAAAATTGCTACACATAATTGATATAGGCGATTTACACAGCAAGTTAGTTCTCGGAGTAGGAATGTAAGAAGTAAAATGACTCCGCGAAGACAAGCGTAGTACAAGAAAACCCAATTTACCCAGAAGCCACGGGCAGTCAATATTGTTATGAATTAAGCCATATAGAAATATTACACTTGCTACGTTACGCCTAGTGGCAAGTGAGACGAAGCTAAATCTACGGAGCAGTGCAAGATGATCATATCCTCTAGGAGGATAAACACCATCCGACATGAAGACTAAGTATTTCAGAAATCTACGCTGGACGTTCTCAATAATATTAGAATGTGCAGCGTAGACGGGGCACCAGACTAGTGATCCGTACTCAAGTTTAGATCTCACATATGAGTTATATAATAAAATTAGGCAGTTAGTGTTAGTGAAGTTTCTACAATTTCTATATATAAAACCATACAATGTATATGCGCTGCCGATCATTTCATTAATATGACATACAAAAGAAAGCCCCGTATCGAAATATATGCCCAAATCATGTATACTATTGCAGCGTTCCAGGGTAATATTGTTTATTGAATAATCATATCTAACAGCATTGTGTTTCCTAGTAAAAGTCACGACTTTACACTTATTATGCTTATTATACTAGATCATGCTGCAGTCTGTGGCAATCATTTATTGACTCTACACTACAAAATATTTTCAAATCACCAGTAAATAATAGTGCATTACAATCCAGGGAATCTACAATGTCGTTAGTAAAAATTAAGAACAAGAGTGGACCTAGGTTAGATCCCTGGGGGACTCCAGATGAAGGGGTAAATACCGTTGACCCAGTAACTCGGTATTCGACAACCTGTTTTCTTTCCGTCAGATAGGACTGAAAAAGCATTATAAGAGATGGAGAAAATCCCACTCTTAACAATTTATTCAGAAGAGCATAGTGATCGATCTGATCGAATGCCTTTTGGAAGTCCGTGTATATAACATCCACCTGACCCCGGTCATCCAGAACTTCAGACGCGTATTGGGTGAAGCAGCACAAATTAGAGATAACAGAGCGCCTCTCCACAAAACCATGCTGCTGGGTTGATATCACCGATTTAACAGAGCTGTAAATACTTCTATAAAGAATGCTCTCAAAAATCTTAGAAACATTACACAAAATTGAAATTGTCCTATAGTTTTTGATATCAGAGGGATCACCAGTTTTATGTATCGGGTATTGATTATTAAGTTGAAAATGTAGTGCAGCGGATCAGCGAGTGCCCCAGCACAGTCACGGATTAAGAAGCTTGGGACTACGTCTACACCACTGAGCAAGCTGTCCTTGCTCTTCTTGAGAGCAGAAAATATTTCGTCTACACCAATATTGCCAATAACAACATTACTAAAGAAGTCAGTGTTATATGTTAGCAAGTAAATGTTTATTAATTATTTTAATTACAATTTTCTAGTAAGCAGTAGTAATTTAATTAGGTATTTATTATTATTATTATTATTATTATTATTATTATTAGATTCGAACCCACGAGTTAGCGATCGCTAGTCAGGTGCCATTGCCTCCAGACCGCCGAGAGTAATGCGAGTTTAAATCCCTTAAATCGTACTAAATCATATCAAGTAACAGATGTTAAGATGTCGGCTATCAGACGTATTTACTAATTTTTAAGTAATTTTAGTATTAGGTTTTCTGTGTTTGAAAATTTGAATTATAAAATTTTTCTAAGCACTGGTAATTTAATTTGTTAAATTTAATTATAAAAATTTACCCACGGATAATATACATGAACCCACGACCTCCCTGACGCTAGTTAGGTGCCCTGGCCTCCGGGCCACCGATGATAATGAGAATTTTAATCTTTAAATCATATCAAATCATCAACTATCAGATAGATAATAATACATAAGATAGTAGCTACAGATAAGCTGTTGATACACTGCCACGAATCATAAGTCAAAAAACCTGTGGCAATGATAATATGGCGCTGGATAAATTAAAATTACAAATACAAGAAATTTGCAAATAATATTTACAAATGAGTCGCAACCTCTATACCCACCTACCTGCTATTCTTGTCAATTAGGCTGCCGCTTACTCAGTGAAGATGGTATGGGTCGAAACGACGTGAAGCTTAATTTAAAAGGGCGCCACCGCGAAATTAAAGCCTATCGATGTTAAGGAACGCGGATCGTAGATGGTAAGAAAAATCGGGTGGAAATAGGTAAAAGCAACTCAACAATAAAACAAAACAAATTTAGACCACAAGTGCTAAATTTAATTCCGTCAATAGGATGTAAATATTTATATATAAAAAAAAAGTCAAATATGAAATAAATAACTAATAATAACAAAGTGAAATTTGTTTAAAGAAAGAGAATAAAATAAAATTTAGATCCAGCCTCTAATGGATACAGATGAGCGCGATAGTATACCTGTATATAAATAATTATGAAAAGCATCAATCCATATAGATTTAAAAAAAAAAACAAGGATGCGCACCTATCAATTCACATTGTATGTTAAACAAGATTAAATATTCTAAAATTTGAAATGCAAAAGACAAATTAATACCAAATAAAAAGCAGAAATGAATAAGTTAAAAGTTATAATAACCAAAGTACTCTTAAATTTAAAGTAAACACAATAGGTGATATATTACTGAAAGTTTCGAAGAACTTGCAAATCTTTCGTTACAATAGGTTACCTATATAGGTCAAAGCAACCACTTGAAAATTAAAATATTAATCTAGTAGATAAAATTAAAAAAACAATAAGCTACAGTCGCTTATCACTCTTACAAAATTACTAAATGTATGACAAAGTGCAAAGATTATTTATCTTCACCCTGTATAATGGAACATTATGTAACAGAGTTATCAAATATAAGTCAAAGTAACTGAAATTAAACAAATAGGATTGGCGTATACACAAGAAATTTACAAAATTTGAAAACAAAAGTGTGCAAAAGTCACAGATCTAAGGGATCGACAGATATTACACTTACATATACTAATTAATGTTACAAAATTTAACTAAGTCAACTAATGTGGCACTTATCTTGATCAAATCCACTAGCTGGTATCAACAGCGATGCAAAAGGGAAACAGCTGATTGCCGAGAAGGAATGATTTAAATTTCCAACGAAACCACAATATCAGATAACCAAAATCCAGAGGGTTTAATAGACAATTCCGACATACAATTGTGGACTTATGTCACACGTTTACGTCTCAAGATTTTACATCTCAAGATTTCGTCTCACAATTTCGTCTCACAATTTCCCTGAATATAGAGAATAATTAGTTCTGAAGAAAAATGTCAAGAGAAAAATCGAGAAATGTCGAGAGATATTAACAAATTCAATTTAATTCATAGATAAATAGCTCTGGAAATCATCGGCAGTGGCTGAGAGCTACATAGACGGCTCTTTAAGACACAAAATAGATACCGCTAAAAAATATCAAGCTTCATACAAATAAATAATTCTAATAATGCCAGAAATAAAAGCATTTCTAAAAATAATCAGAGCATAAATCTATCCGTTAATTCTATTCCTGCAATTAACTTAAAAAATTGTTCAAATGTAATTATTAACATAAATAAATAATTTGAAATGTAATTAAATATATGTTAATGTTAATATTATTTTCATGTTATAAATAATAAAAGTATTTTCATAAATAACAGTCATGAACAAAGTATAGTATGTATTCTACTCGCATATGATGGCTATTATTCAAAAAGGTGAAACTTCACCATTACTATTACAATAACAAAATGTATAATTCATGCATTTCAATCACATTTCTGATAAAGGCTTCCTATTTCCAACTAACGTAGACTTAGATTTTACAGTTTTCTGATATTAAATAACGACCTTTTTATGTATAAAAAAATCGCTAATTAAATGCATGTGACAAGCAGAAAGTATATTGCACTAGTGGAGGGGATAATATACTTGCAACACATATAATAAATAATATACCCTAATTTACTCAAATCTTGTTATTTGTATTGCTAATAATATCTCCTCTCTTACCTAGTCATTCAAATTTACTCAATTAATCTCAGGTTATAATCTATGATAATGATAATGTATCACTCAGTATATAATATTTTAAAATCTTTGCACCAAAATTAATGTACTCATATGCTATAATAGGTTTCTTTATTTCTTTTATCTATGCCCAAACACTACTCAGTTTTATTCTAAATCAATTTAATTAATTCTTTTTTTTTTTATAATAATAATATTATTTAATGCATTTAGAAATAAATATTAATCTCCTAACTCTTTCAAATATTAATTACGATTCATCACTTCTTTATGGTATGACTTTCCTATAAATGTAACTAGTTTTTATTTTTAACCGCGCAGTACTAGCATTTCATTTACTTTTATAAAGATGTCGCTTAGGTATTTGCCGTTATACACTACTACATACAAATAACAATTTAAATGTTTCTAATAATCTTGTTCTACTTATTCTTATAATGAGGAGAATATTGCTGCTAATAAATTATCCCTCTTATAGGATAACAATAGTACGGTATGTATACTTTTCCTCTCACTATAAACTTTATAATGCTATTTTATTTTTGTTTACTTGTAGGTCATTGACTTATCAGCTTCTATGTCCGTAATGAAAATGTCTAATACAATGTTACTATTCTACCAAATAAAAAGAAGAATTTCACCACAATACTAATTTAATGACAACAAATATAAAAATCTTGATTCGAAAATATACATCCAAAATAGTTATACGACATGTACATAGATTGTTAACCTGTCTAATCGCACCTGTACGTTTATTGTTATATGAAGGATGTCAGCAAATGTTATTTATTCAAAAGGTATGTACAAATTCAATTCAATGTATCTTTTTCAATTTAGCATGCATTATACGATGCAATTTAATTATCTATAAATAACCTTCGTCTATAAAAGATTAAACAAGTTGAAGGTATGTTTTAGTACCAAGGTCATGTCAATTCATTTATATATGTGCATATTCTGTATCTTTTTATGAAAATAGAGATTTAATCTTTTAACAAAACGTATTTCTATACTTGTTTTATACTAGTCAACAATTCTAAATAATATTTATGACTTTTACTCGATATACAATTAAATAAATTCAAATTTTTCCTTATTTAAAAATTATACAACCTCTTGTTAATATTTTTCTTCTATCTCTGGTTTGTTTAAATTATGTTTTCCTTTTTTTTTTCACAGGATCTTACTGGACTCGTTCTGTGCAACTGGTAACTCTCTGGAAACCCTCCTAGCACGACTTCTTGGTGTATCCTCGTTCTCCTTCAGGATCTGGAACTGCTTTGGTTATATCTTACAGGATGTATCTTGTTGTGTCCTCGAAAACTGCGGGATATCTTCTGGATTTAAATGCAGCTGTACTTCTATCTCGACTTAACACTGAACTAGACCTCTTCGGAAATATATATGGGTTACCGGATCCTCTAATTAATTTAACATTTACTGGAACGACATCAGGGATTCTAAATAGTTGGAACTTCTCGTTTTTATACAATAAACTGGACTTGGATAACTGGAATCCCTCTTTGAACTCACGTGCAACTGATGGATTCAATATTCCGCTCGGACTTGGTTAATATTTGGTAAGTAATCTTTTGATATTTATTTTCCTTATATAATATCTTCTTTATTCATACAGGATACCAATTAATTAAATTACTATGAAATTATTGAATAATTTTATGCTTTTTTATAATATATTTTGATTCTACCGTCAATAAATATTTTCTATGCTGAAAAGAACACTTTAAGCACCAACTTTCGCGGTTTAAGTGAATTTAAGATATACTTTTCGGAATAAAATCGTGATTTTCCGAAAAGTACACGCGCCTTTCTTGAAAAATATTTTTCAATTCCTTTTTGTTTGTTTTTCGTCACCAAGACAATATTTCCGTTTTCTGATTTCATCCAATTAAATTCCTTTTCTCACAATTCTTGTTCAAAATGGTATTATAAAACTTTATTGATACGTTTCAGTGTTTTTCAAACTTTAGTAAACTTTCTCTATTAAATCTCTATTAATTTATCATAATGAATTACTAAGACTTTGTACTTCAAAAAATATTGCTAATCAAAATTTTCTGTAAATGTCAATTTTGACAGATCCGCTTATTCAAACTTTACCCGCGCAATTATTTACCAAGTTGTTTCCTTCATACTTCAACAATCAACATTAAATTATTTTACTTTACATTATTGTTAATTAGACAAGTTTTACAAGATTTCAAACTACATTTTTACATAAATTATAATATTTAAATCTCCATTTTCAGATACCAATGAAAATTACTGCCACCAAGAACCTGGTCCACTACAACTCCTTCAAGTACTGTTTTCATAATTGACTGCACACATCTTTATTGTAATAAATAACATTTTAAGTATACACAACTGTTCTTTTTTAGTTTAAATATTTTAATTTAACAGTCACAAAGAAAAATTAGTAAAATTAAATAATCCTTCCAACTTGTTCAAAAATATACAGTGCCAAACATCAATATTGTTACTCAGCACATATGCCCCTTTTAAAAAATGTAAATTTTCAACTCGAATCAAAATTTATATTTATTAAACAAAATCTGATAATTCACATGTTTATCAATGTGCTCAAAACAATTATTTTAATCTACTAAATCCTTTAACAAATTTCAAATGAATCTTCTATTATTTGGTAATATCATATAACATTTATTTATAACTATCTGTACATAACAGTGTTTAAATTCAAAATTATTTGTGACACTCATAACTATAAAACTCAACTTTCTTATAAGTCCAAAAGTAATATAAGGCTTTTCTTTATTTTCATTTTAATTATAAAAGTATAAATTTATTTATTTAAATGGATGTCTTTGACCTGTATAAGAAATTTTTGTTCCATTATTTATCGTACTATGTATTATAATCTTTCTTAATGTTCCAATACCTTATTAAAATATCTATATTTTTATTAATTGCCATCAAACTTTTTAACATTAATTGCATATATGTATTTCTGTGTTTCCTTACTCAAACTCCTTATAAAAATATTATCTGTACTAACTTTTACATAAATAGGTGAATAACATATTCTTTTTATCTGTCTATGCCTCAGTTACTTATTTGCCTCTTTTAAAATGATTCACTATGCTTACTAATTATATATTATTTTCATTATATACTGTTCTCATTCGAACAAATTCCCTTTTTACCTATAATTGACATTTTCGTCATCCCCTATACTTTCATTTATGGAAAGTCCATATTTTTTTAACTTATCGTTTTTAAAAGGTTACGTTACCTATATAATTCTTTTTTAAGACACTTTTGGTCCTATATTTTATATCATTTTGGGTATTTTTCACCCTTTTATACATATACACTCTATAATAATTCCATATTCTTATGGTACTTTTAATATTTACTATTTATTGTAAGCATTTACTTTCATCTAACATATTTTATTTTTAAAAGGCTCTTCTTAACTTCTATCTTTTCCATTTCTTCATCACCTAACATGTTTGTTACATCTTGATAAATATTTTCTAACTTTCTTCAGTGCTTTACTTATTCTGAAACATTCTTTTTATTTTTATAAAGCTCAAGGTTATTTATCCTCTATACAACTTCTTTATCCACTTCATTCCATTTAAATACTCAGGCAAATCTATTTACTAGTCAGATTACTTATATTACCTTCTCTTATGATTATTTACAAATTTATATACAATATGGGAATGAGGATATAACTTATTTTTTTCTTTAATTAATCATCATTTTTTTTTTTTTTAATAACTAATAATTGTAACAGACCTATAACTAAACTAATCTAATATAATACCGGAATACTTTATGTACATTCTTTATCTGAAAAACTCTCTATAAATTCAAATTATTTCTCGATAAACATGAACTTGTCTGTATACATGTATATCTGTTTCATCATTATGTCTTTTATTCATTTTAAAGAAAGCGAAATCCAATATGCCCCTTTCTTATCAATTTGTTATCTGTATCTGGTCATGCCCCTATCTTATTATAAGGTATTTATGTCCTCCTAAATTTCAGTACTATATGATTATTTATTTTCTAATAAACTCCAGGTCTCTATTTGTCAAAAACTTTTGAAATTTTGAGATCTACAAGTTACTTGGATAAGCAGGTGTTGTAAGTACCTTCAGAAGACGATCTCCTTTCTTATCTTCTGTCTTGACTAAAATTTCCTAGGTATGAATTAGCATGATTCAGAGAAATAATGTCATTTCTCCTTTTACAGTTTAAACTTCCAATATTGTTCTTACTTATGCAAATAATGTGGATTATTTGTCATATTAAATTGTCGTTGATTACTTGTCGTATTATATCATTGTGGATGATTTGTCTTATTATATTGTTGTGGATGATTTGTCTTAACTCAGATTTAGGAAGTGTCGTTACTCACTTACACAATACAAACTTCCAATACTGTGTCTTAACTATAATTTCGGAAGATTTAATATAACTCAGATTTAGGAAGTGGCGTTAATCACTTTCACAGTACAGTCTTCCTAATACTGTGTCTTACCTATTCAATGACTTATCATTCTACTATATAGTCATGTAACATAGATATGTGATATGTTCCTTTAAAATAACCAGTATCCTCATCAATTAGTTCGTAATTATTCAAACCTATCCTTCGATAAACTGTAAATGGTCCAGAATATGGCCTTATGAGTTTTGCCATAATTTTATTCTTTCTATCTGTTACTCGTAACGCGCGAACTATTACTTTATCATTTATATTATAAATCTTATATTTACGTTGTTTTTCTTTTTTCTTCTGCTCCCATTTAATTTTGCGTTTCAAAAGTTTGTGCTTTATTTGTTCATACCTGTCTCCTATTTCAGCAGTTTCATCATCTTGCCAAGGCCTTTGTGCAGGTTGTCCTGTAAAAATAGTTATTGGACATGCTTCATGTACAGTACTTGGAGTATTATTCATGACGAATTCGATTTGTTTTAAATATCTTGCCCATTTATGATGGTTGTCTTCCAGTAATATACGTAAATATTTTAATACTTCCTTTATATACCTTTCAGAAGGATTAGCCTGGGGATGTCGTATTGAAATATGATGTGACTTAATATTTCTTTCATCTAAAAATTCATGATATCTTTGATTCATGAAGTATGTCGCATGATCCGATAAAATTGTTCTAGGAGTTCCATATTCTGTTATATACTCTTGTATAGCTTGTAAAACCGTATCCGTATTGCATTTCTGTGTAGGTATTAATCGCACATGTTTAGAAAAAATGTCACACAGTACCAAAATATTACGATATCTTCTTGTGCTCGGGATTAGATTAGAAATAAAGTCAATCGCTACTAATTGTAATCTATCATCCGCTATGATGCTCAAACTAATATTTTGATTAGTATAATTCTTTTCCTTTGCCAAAACGCACGTTTCACATCGTTTAATTTCCCTTTTAATTATCTTCTCGTCATTTTTACAATAATAAGCTTCTCTGTACATAAGCCAACATTTTCTCGCTCCTATATGTGTGTACATCATATGAAGATGTCGAATAATTTCAATTGTATGTTCTTCGTCTGTAACATATACCTCCAAATCGCCTATCTTTTTCAAAATTATCCCTTCTCTTATACTCATACCTTTATATGACCCATTTGTCTGTAGATTAATTTTAATTATTTCCAACTCAGGAGACTCTTGAGCTTCCCTAATTCTTTGTAATGAAAAAATACCTTCTAATCCCAATTTCACCAAGTTGATGTGTACATTCGTAGTTTTAGTCTCACCATACTTTCTACTCAAAATGTCAGCAGCAATCATTTCTTTCCCCGATCTATATACAATTTCCATGTCATATTGCTGTATTAACAACGTCCAACGATAAATTCGGTTATTATTTAATTTAGTCGTCATGATGTTCAATAAAGCTTTGTGATCCGTCTCCAATTTGAATTTCTTCCCTATTAGGTAATAACGTAACTTGGTCAATGCATATATGACTGCAAGCATCTCGAGTTCTGATATCCCAAATTTCCTTTCGCACGGCTTTAAAGTTCTTGACGCGAAATATATAGGAACCTCGATACCATCTTTCATTTGTATCAATTCTGCCGCAACTGCTACACTTGATGCATCTGTCCTAACGATGAACTCTAAATTAAAATCTGGATGAAATAATTTAAGATTTTCTACAAAATTAGATTTTAGTTGTACAAAACATTCCTCACACTCATCAGTCCATTTCCATTTCGTTCCTTTCTTCAGTAGATTTAACAACGTACTTGTCTTTTGACTATAATTAGATACAAATTTCCTATAGTAATTCAACAATCCTAAAAAACCTCTCAGCATCTTGAGTTTATTTGGTCTGGGATAATTTTGGATCTCCTCTAATCTTTGTGGATCTAGTAAAATATTCTGTTGGTTTACTACGTAACCCAAATAATTAACTTCTTTTTGGCAAAACTGGCACTTAGACAAGTTTAATTTCATGCCATTGATTTGTAAAGTATTTATAATAATCTCTATATGATTTATGTGTGATTCTATATCATCTGAAAATATTATTATATCATCTAAATAATGAAGAGCAAATTTCTCATATTTGTCCAGTATCTTGTGAAGAAATCTTATCAATCCCGCAGGACTACTTTTAATGCCGAAAGGACAGACTTTGAAATGGTAAGTAATTCCATTTACGTTAAATCCACAGTACTTCCTGGAATTCTCGTCCAACCTTATTAACCAAAAAGCATTCTTAAGGTCTAATTTGCTATACCACTTTTTATTTCCACATTTGGTAAGTAGGACATCAATGTTTTGTGGTATTTCGTGCTCAGGCATGATCCTAAGGTTAATTAAGCGCGCGTCAATGCAAAGTCGAATAGAATTGTCTTTCTTTTTTACTAATACAACAGGACTAATAAAATATGTGTTCGATCTCTCTATGATATCTGCTTCTTCTAATTTTCTTAATTCTTCATTTACACGATCTTGAAAAAAATACGGTATTGGATAATTTTTACATGATAAAGGCGAATCATCATTAATCAATAACCGGTGTTCATAATCTTTGGCAAAAACGACTTCATCATTTATTAATTTAATGTTCTTATCAAGAATTTCTACTAAACTATCTTCAATCCATGGTTCTGGTAATTTTTGTAGCCATATAAAAGTTTGAATGTCAGCTTTATTCCTTATAACTTTAACTTCATGCTTATCTTCAATTATAACAGTATCTCCATATTCCTCATTTATATCTGTTGATCTGGGTAATTCGAACATTGCCCCTTCCAAATGTTCTTGTGTATCATCATTTTCTGCACGATCTGCTATTATAATATTGTTTACTTCATTCTGAATAACTTCCTTATACTCAATATAGGCGTTTATTTCTTTCACATCCACAACTTTTTCTAATAAAATATCCTTCCCTCCTATCTTAATTTTGTTTTCCTCAAAATCTAAATTCATCCCAAGTGTTCTCATATTATCTATCCCTAGTATACAATCATAAAACAAATTCCCTATTAAGTAAAATTGCATAATAAATTTATATCCACTCAAAACGACATCTATGCATAACCTCTTATTGATACATCCCATTTTTCCCTTATTTGCAGACATAACATTCGTATTTTTGACTTTTATTATATATTTAGAATATTCAGGAATTTTCATTATCATATCTTCCTTTATGAGAGAGATTTCTGCACCAGAATCCAATAAAGTTTTAAAATTAACATTTCTAATACTAATTGTGCAAAAAGGTAAACTTTCATAATTATTAATTATGTTTCCCATATCTAAATTATTTTGTACATTCCCCATTCCCGTTATATCACTACTTCTAATTATATTACAACTAACTTTATTTATATCAAAATCATTTACTAATGAGATGTACCCGGTATAGCATTTTGATATGGATTCAATTTCATTTCCAAAATTGGCGTTTTTTTTTCTTCTATTAAACCAACTTCTATTTCATCTGGACCCTGACTTCCAGTAATCCTCCTATCTGATTTTCTCCAATCTTGAGTCTGTATATTATTTACCTGTCTCGAGTTATTATCTCCATAATACCTATTGTTCTGTTCTTGGTAATTATTATGATGAGGTACTTGTCTCGCAGATTGATTTATAAATGGATTATTCCTATTTGCGTTTGGTCTTCCATTACCTCCATTTATGATACCACGATTATTATTCCAATTGTTATTACCATTCCCTTGTGTATTATAATTCCTATTATAATTATTATTCTGTTGACTATTAAACTGGTAAGGTTGTCTTGGCCCATAATTGTTATTTTGACTGTTACCAGGTTGATTATTCCTCGGATATGCATTTTGTGGAAAAGATGTATTGTTACGTGCATATTGATTATTCGCACCATTGATATTTGACGAACGTTGCTGGTTATTCTGAGATTCGTTTCTTCCATTCACTTGTCGAAATTCCCTATATTTCACGCCGTCTGAATAATCATCTAATCGTCTAAGTATGTTGATCAACCCATTCATATCTGTTACATTTTGACAAATAATTGCATGTGTATCAACAGGAATAAAATGTTGCAACAAATGTTGAGATATGGTCTGTTCGTCTAAATGTGAGATGTATCTACAATAATTAAACATTCTTTGTGCATAAGCCTCCCTTGAAGATTTACCTGGCTGATATCTCCCTGTTAACAGCCTCTGATGTGCTCTGCTTTGCTGCGTCTCACTCCAGTAATTGTTTTTAAATAATTCCACAAACTTACTTAAATCATCGCAACTGTCTTCAACCCTTTGAAACCAATCCGCTGCACCATTGTTTAAAGTCGCTCGAATAATATTCATTTGGCTCCTAAAATCCTGTATCTCTTCTATGTATCTTAAGATGTTAGTTAAATATGCCATGGGATGTGTCGTCATTTTATCTCCGCTAAAATGAGTAATATTTTCAATTCTTATACCGTTATTCAATATATGATAAGACGGTGTACAAGTAGCTTGTGGTAATTTAATATTTTTAGATTTCAACAAAAGTTCTTTCAACTCTAATTTCTGAACCTCGCACTCTTTTAAAACCTCTTCTATTCCAGATTTCTGAACACTCGTAGACATTGTTAATACTCTAATATCTTTCAAACACTTATCCTCAGTATTTTCTATCTTCTTATTTAAATTCTCCGCCAATTTTTCTGTCTTGTCCGTAACATCTTTGCTAACCTGATCTACTTCCTCTCGTATGCGTTTAGCTAACTCCTTATGTATCTCACTATTGTTCTTTTCTAATTGTTTAACGTTTTCTTGTACTACCTTTACTTTACCTTCAACCTCTTGTACTTTATTTGTAATAAGAGTTTTAACTTCAGTATCCTTAATCTTCAGTTTGTCATCCATTTCTTTGCGCATTTTAACTTCCCTATTATCCATTTCAATAGTAAGCTTTTTAACCTTTTCTTCTGTATCTCTCAGTAAAGTTTTCTTTAATTCTTCAAGATTTCTTTTATTTTCTTCTCTAGTATCAATGCTAGCCTTCTCCAATTTATCCAATTTTTCACCTAATTCTTTTTTATCCTCTTCCCTATTTTTCTTAGCTTCCATTTTATCCTCATCCCTATTTTTCTTAGCTTCCATTTTATCCTCCTCTCTATTTTTCTTATTCTCTTCACTAGCCTTGTCCAATTTATCCATTAACTTCTTATTATTCTCTTCACTTGTCTTGTCAAATTTACCACTTAAATCTTCGTTCATCTGTTTTAACATTTGTAAAATTGATCCAAAGTCTACTACTGGTGTCGACATTTCTATTTTCGAAGTCTCTCCTTGAATTTCCACCTTATCACCTCTATCCTGTGTTTCCCCTGTCTGTTCAATACCTTCCTGAACTTGTAATGTAAGTTCTCCTCCCTCTGGTACATTCACATCCTGACCTACTTCCTCTTCACTGTCACTAGATGATTCAGATCTATTTAATCCAAAGTTACTCTTAGATCTGGTATTCATTTTAAATAACTATAGTACACAATTTCTTATACCTTAATATACTTTAAGCTGATTTAATTACCTTTGTAAAATGTATACTAATGTTACCGCTATTACTATAATTAATAAAATATTTGAAATATGTTGTTGCGAGTCTTATTTTAATTTCTTCACGTTAGATACGTCATAAAATGAGCTAAGGAGGGTAATATAAATTACAAACACCTAATCAAAATTAATAAATAATCAAAATACTATTTGCGAGTCTTATTTTAATCGCTCCACGTTGGGCGCCATAAAATGCACTAGTGGAGGGGATAATATACTTGCAACACATATAATAAATAATATACCCTAATTTACTCAAATCTTGTTATTTGTATTGCTAATAATATCTCCTCTCTTACCTAGTCATTCAAATTTACTCAATTAATCTCAGGTTATAATCTATGATAATGATAATGTATCACTCAGTATATAATATTTTAAAATCTTTGCACCAAAATTAATGTACTCATATGCTATAATAGGTTTCTTTATTTCTTTTATCTATGCCCAAACACTACTCAGTTTTATTCTAAATCAATTTAATTAATTCTTTTTTTTTTTATAATAATAATATTATTTAATGCATTTAGAAATAAATATTAATCTCCTAACTCTTTCAAATATTAATTACGATTCATCACTTCTTTATGGTATGACTTTCCTATAAATGTAACTAGTTTTTATTTTTAACCGCGCAGTACTAGCATTTCATTTACTTTTATAAAGATGTCGCTTAGGTATTTGCCGTTATACACTACTACATACAAATAACAATTTAAATGTTTCTAATAATCTTGTTCTACTTATTCTTATAATGAGGAGAATATTGCTGCTAATAAATTATCCCTCTTATAGGATAACAATAGTACGGTATGTATACTTTTCCTCTCACTATAAACTTTATAATGCTATTTTATTTTTGTTTACTTGTAGGTCATTGACTTATCAGCTTCTATGTCCGTAATGAAAATGTCTAATACAATGTTACTATTCTACCAAATAAAAAGAAGAATTTCACCACAATACTAATTTAATGACAACAAATATAAAAATCTTGATTCGAAAATATACATCCAAAATAGTTATACGACATGTACATAGATTGTTAACCTGTCTAATCGCACCTGTACGTTTATTGTTATATGAAGGATGTCAGCAAATGTTATTTATTCAAAAGGTATGTACAAATTCAATTCAATGTATCTTTTTCAATTTAGCATGCATTATACGATGCAATTTAATTATCTATAAATAACCTTCGTCTATAAAAGATTAAACAAGTTGAAGGTATGTTTTAGTACCAAGGTCATGTCAATTCATTTATATATGTGCATATTCTGTATCTTTTTATGAAAATAGAGATTTAATCTTTTAACAAAACGTATTTCTATACTTGTTTTATACTAGTCAACAATTCTAAATAATATTTATGACTTTTACTCGATATACAATTAAATAAATTCAAATTTTTCCTTATTTAAAAATTATACAACCTCTTGTTAATATTTTTCTTCTATCTCTGGTTTGTTTAAATTATGTTTTCCTTTTTTTTTTCACAGGATCTTACTGGACTCGTTCTGTGCAACTGGTAACTCTCTGGAAACCCTCCTAGCACGACTTCTTGGTGTATCCTCGTTCTCCTTCAGGATCTGGAACTGCTTTGGTTATATCTTACAGGATGTATCTTGTTGTGCCCTCGAAAACTGCGGGATATCTTCTGGATTTAAATGCAGCTGTACTTCTATCTCGACTTAACACTGAACTAGACCTCTTCGGAAATATATATGGGTTACCGGATCCTCTAATTAATTTAACATTTACTGGAACGACATCAGGGATTCTAAATAGTTGGAACTTCTCGTTTTTATACAATAAACTGGACTTGGATAACTGGAATCCCTCTTTGAACTCACGTGCAACTGATGGATTCAATATTCCGCTCGGACTTGGTTAATATTTGGTAAGTAATCTTTTGATATTTATTTTCCTTATATAATATCTTCTTTATTCATACAGGATACCAATTAATTAAATTACTATGAAATTATTGAATAATTTTATGCTTTTTTATAATATATTTTGATTCTACCGTCAATAAATATTTTCTATGCTGAAAAGAACACTTTAAGCACCAACTTTCGCGGTTTAAGTGAATTTAAGATATACTTTTCGGAATAAAATCGTGATTTTCCGAAAAGTACACGCGCCTTTCTTGAAAAATATTTTTCAATTCCTTTTTGTTTGTTTTTCGTCACCAAGACAATATTTCCGTTTTCTGATTTCATCCAATTAAATTCCTTTTCTCACAATTCTTGTTCAAAATGGTATTATAAAACTTTATTGATACGTTTCAGTGTTTTTCAAACTTTAGTAAACTTTCTCTATTAAATCTCTATTAATTTATCATAATGAATTACTAAGACTTTGTACTTCAAAAAATATTGCTAATCAAAATTTTCTGTAAATGTCAATTTTGACAGATCCGCTTATTCAAACTTTACCCGCGCAATTATTTACCAAGTTGTTTCCTTCATACTTCAACAATCAACATTAAATTATTTTACTTTACATTATTGTTAATTAGACAAGTTTTACAAGATTTCAAACTACATTTTTACATAAATTATAATATTTAAATCTCCATTTTCAGATACCAATGAAAATTACTGCCACCAAGAACCTGGTCCACTACAACTCCTTCAAGTACTGTTTTCATAATTGACTGCACACATCTTTATTGTAATAAATAACATTTTAAGTATACACAACTGTTCTTTTTTAGTTTAAATATTTTAATTTAACAGTCACAAAGAAAAATTAGTAAAATTAAATAATCCTTCCAACTTGTTCAAAAATATACAGTGCCAAACATCAATATTGTTACTCAGCACAATATATATTTTCATATTGGTATATGATTTGATTGAAAATAATTACAACAGATGCTGTAAGATTTAAACTATTGATAGTGCAAATTGCTTTCTCTTTTGAAATTAATGTGTATGGCAATATTGCATTTGTTGATAAAAAAGTAAGCTACAATCTAAATAAAAATGAATATGTCTAAAAGTACACTCCAAGTAAATCCCGCCGAGTAATCTAAGATTATTTATGTAAATAAAATGTCGTCACATATAATTTAAATTAATAACAGTATCGATTCAGAAGTTAATTTTTTATCACAGAATCATTTAGTTAAATCAGGGAACAACGATCAACTGGAAGCAACATTATAGTCGGATCCTTTGATATTTCGTGTCCCATTTTTGCCACGCCGTATTTGATTGATAAACAACCATCTAGTGCACTCAGAAAACTATTTATATACATACACCTATATTATAAGTAAGATAATATATAACAATTTTCAGTTTCCTCTCAGCCTTTTCGAACCCGTTTAATTTTAAATAAAAAATTTCCATCGTCACGGGCAGCATCTTGTCCAGACAGACGACCGCGCAGACAACTACGCTCTCTTTGCCTATCGAATAGGCAGGGATATGCTGTTAACGTCTTTCTGCTTACTGTTGATCGCTGTTTTCTGGTTACATTTCGTAAATATTGATAACAATTGTTTTCTAATTCTCTTGGTAATCACTTGTAATCATTACAGTTTATATAGTGATCTGTAAATCATAAATAATAGTACATAGAGCAGATTCTTGTTCTACAACCATTTCGTTTCATTAACAGTTTTAAATGCCTCCATTAGTAATAGTTTATTTCTGTAAATTGCGACAATAATGCATTTTTAAGCTAAACAAATGTCACGAGATTCGAAACCTAATGGAGGTGAAATTACTTGCGAAATCGTGATTGAATTTCTAAAAGACTGTACTGAATGTTTACATAGAGTTCATGTGTAGGCACTCAAACCTTCTCTAGATATTTTGTTTGTGATCTTCAAACATCATTAGAGAGAATTTCACGCATAAGTAAGTCTATTAATTAACAAATATTTACTCTCCCGATGATATACATATATATGTGTACACACGAGAGCATCGCATGCTTACGGATACGTTTTAGTTGTCGTTTGTGAAGTGCCGAATTGCGTACTAATAATAATATTTGAATTATAGTGGCTTTTGCTCTTCATAGTGAACTAGATAAATTAGTTTGGATCGGATATATGTATATGGAAATGACTTAAGTTCTGTAGTAAATTCTAAACTTTGCAAATTAATAACTGATTAAGAGGTGAAACTAATGAATGGCTGAATAAAGCACCCCTCAACTTTTTGCGATACCAAAGAGTTTTAAATCACAAGGAATGGAATAGGATGTTGTTAGTAGTATAATTTAGAATGCTTACTAAAAGGAAATATTTCTGTTTATGAAACAAAGTATATGTTGTTTTATGATTATTTATAATTAGCCCAATTAAGCAAACCTTTGCCGTGCGCAAACTGGTAAGTTTGAATCTTCAGTTATTTATTTAGTTATATCTACAGACGTAATTTGCATATGACAAAAATAACAACTCTGTTGAATACAAAATAAAGTTTACAAATGCATCTGTACAATATATTAAATATTATTAACAATATTCAAAATACAAAAATAATTCATATGCCAGCAATCGTAAGGTGAGGATCTAAATGTATCGATGTTTGTCTAAATTAAGGTATATATCCAGGGCCTGGTCACGGGTTTTACCAATTTTGAATTTTATTTTAGTTCCTATTACAAACACTAAGCGCTAGTAGATGATATACGAAGTTTACCGAATACGAATCGTCATAACGAAACATAAAAGCGCGTTATTTGGGAAAATCCTAACCTAAAATTATATGCGTCATTAGTTACTTAGACTTGTGAGTCTAAGTAACTATGGTCGTAGCAAGTATTCTGTGATCACGTGTACCTACTGAGAGCCCTTCACCGAAAGACAGGTTTCTTTCCTTATTTGGATGAATAGAGAAGTGTACATTTAAAGAATTATTGTTCTGTATGTATTTCCAAAATCAACATTGTGCAGATATACAGTGTGATGAGTGAAGTCCGCATCATATGGGATTTTTTTTTATTAATAGATTTATTCTAAATTTGAGTTTGGCATCAATTTCTGCTTCGATCAAGATGAAAATTAACCAAAAAAATAATAGTCACGTGATTCGCAGTATCTGTCAAATTTAATTTTTTTTCCAAAAAAAATTCAAAAGTGGAGTTATTTCTCAAAATATCGAATAAAGTTATTAAAAAAAGTTTTTCTAAAAACAATTTTTAGCCCATATGCAAAATTTCAACTGCATAAGATAATTTAGATTTTTTGCCAATTTTTTGTAAATTGCACCACTGTTGCGAAATAAGACAACGCAACCTACATAAAACTTCTTAGTTTTAATAATGCTTTATTCCAGACACATTTTCTTTAAGGCAGCGCCATATTCAATGTGTGTTTTTCTACAAAATCCAAATAGGGCTATTAAAATTTGGTCACATGTGATGCAAAGTTTATTTGTTTTTGACCCTGTATAAGATAACTTCATAAAATAACTATTTTTGAAAATGTAGTTTGTGTCTAAAAGTAATACACATTAATATTAATACAGAGAAGTACACAGCGTCACAAGTAAAGTCTGCATTAAGTGGAAAATAAATTTTCGTTTAACTTTACGTAAGTTTAACTAGTTTCAATGATTTAATTTAAAACCCCTTTATTAAAATTTGTTATGGAGCTATGTTATAAAAAGTAAAAATAGTCTTTTATTATTTAAGTTCAGTTTCCGAAAAATTAACTAGTTTTGTACCTTACGATGACGCACCAAACACAAGTTGGCCGCAAAACAAATGATAAAAAAGATCAACAAGCCCTTGCTTTATTAATGACAGTCAAATCGCTTTCTGTTTGTCATAGTGGCTTTTAATTAATATTGCGTATTAAATAAAAAATGTTAACTGTACAGAAAAGAATTGAAATTGTATTAATATGTGGTGAAAACACAAGTCATCGTGTAGCGGCCAACATTTTTAATGAAAGGCATCCAGGCAAAAATGTGCAACAATCTACTGTGAGTAGGATTATGGTGAAATTTAAATCAACTGGATCGGTGGAAAGTTCATTTAAAAAACCTCACAATCCTATAAAACATAGTGAAGAAGTCCAATTAAATGTTTGGCTAGATATTGTGGAACATGGTCAAACTAGTATTAGACATGTTTCTCGCAGAACTGACGTTCAAAGAGAGAGTGTAAGGAATATTTTGCACAAAAATAATTTTAAGTCGTATAAACCTAAATTTATAAATACTCTTAAGGAACAAGAATTTGACATACGTTTGGGATTCTCTTTTTGGTACCAGGGGGAAAAAGAAGAAAATGTGTCCTTTCCGTTTCACGTTTTATGGACCGACGAGGCCACTTTCACTTCAAACTGCGTTGTTAGCTCTCAAAATTGTAGATGGTGGGCTCAAAAAAATCCAAATTTTATAATAGAATGCAAGGACCAGTATTCCTTTAAAACTAATGTGTGGTGCGGTATTTTAAACGATCAAGTTGTTGGGCCTTATTTTTTTAGAGGCAATTTAACTTCTGAAGAATACCTACGCTTCCTTAACACTGAGGCCATTGAAGTTTTGGAGAATATGCCTATTGAAATAAGGCATAATTTGTGGTACCAGTGTGACGGTGCTCCCATCCATACTACAAGACGGGTTCAAGCACGCCTCTTGGAAATATTTAGGGGCAAAGTAATTGGGCGTAATATGGAGCAATACTGGCCGGCTAGGTCTCCGGATTTAACCCCACTTGATTTTTTCTTGTGGGGTTACCTAAAACAAAAAGTTTACAAAGAAAAACCTTTCCGTAATGTTGATCATTTGGAAACGGTGATTCGAAACTGTATTTTAGAAACTCCATTAAAGATGTATCAAGAAGAACAATTGTTTGTATTGAACGCAATGGGAGGCACACAGAAATGTAATTTTAATTTTTAGGTTTTCAAATTATGTTTAATTTAATATTCAAATAAGAAAAATACATATTGTTATTAATTGAAAAGGTGGAATTTTAAATGCGTTTTATTTTTATAATGTATTATGATTATTTTATTAGAAAATCTGACTTTTCAATTAAACTATTTTCTTAATATTAATGTGTATTACTTTTAGACACAAACTACATTTTCAAAAATAGTTATTTTATGAAGTTACCTTATACAGAGTCAAAAACAAATAAACTTTGCATCACATGTGACCAAATTTTAATAGCCCTATTTGGATTTTGTAGAAAAACACACATTGAATATGGCGCTGCCTTAAAGAAAATGTGTCTGGAATAAAGCATTGTTAAAACTAAGAAGTTTTATGTAGGTTGCGTTGTCTTATTTCGCAACAGTGATGCAATTTACAAAAAAATTGGCAAAAAATCTAAATTATCTTATGCAGCTGAAATTTTGCATATGGGCTAAAAAGTGTTTTTAGAAAAACTTTTTCTAATAACTTTTTTCGATATTTTGAGAAATAACCCCACTTTTGAATTTTTTTGGGAAAAAGAATTAAATTTGACAGATAATGCGAATCACGTGACTATTATTTTTTTGGTTAATTTTCATCTTGATCGAAGCAGAAATTGATGCCTAATTCAAATTTAGAATAAATCTATTAATAAAAAAAAATCCCATATGATGCGGACTTCACTGGTCACACTGTATAATCAGTGGACCAATCTTGTTGAAGTGTATAAAAACCATCGGATTTGTGAAATAGGTATATTAACTCAATATTGTATGTATGTAATTTATAAGCGAACACTTTGCTGGACATTTGTATGATTGTGTCCTTAAAAAAAATAACCAAGTAAAAACAATTTATATACATATTTAATAATACAATAATGACTATATATTTAACAGTCTAACAGCAACAGATAAGCATTATTTAATTATAAAAATAAGGCTATGACGCTACTATTACTATTAACAAAAGGTACATCTGTATAATATTTTGTACAAAATATATCTATTTTTATTTTCTTTAAAGTATGTTATTGTGTAATATACAGTAATTATTATTTTTTTGGATTTTCATTTTTTGATTCCCTATGTGTATATTTTTCATTTTATATATGGATTTATTGGTATTTACAAAGTTCCATCAATGATTAACATGTTGCAATTTGAATATGAATTGTTCATGTTAATCATTGTATAACTTTTGTAATGTTCAATGAACCTGTATATTATACTCAAAGATATATTATACTACTACATCTTCTATAGTTAATTTTAGATTTGCATTTCCTCGCAGTTTTGTGACGTAAGAGTCATAGTTCGTATTACAACCACTGCGCGCTGTCGAGAGTTCCATAAAAAGTATTAAGAGTGACCTATCTTGTTAATTTTTATATCTTTGTATGTACCTTATTTAGAAAATATTTAATTAATATGAATATGTCACACACACATCGAAATTAAAACTTTATCAAATTATTATTGCATTTTGCAATTGTTAAGTACAGAAAATTTGTCTCTTTTTCTGTTTCTACAGTTTTACTTCTGATCCAAATTTGATAATGTTTTTTAAACAAAAATGTAGAATGCATAATTGCGAGATATTTGCTATCTTTGAATTTTTTTATAAGATATTGTTCCAAATCTAGCAATAAATACTTGTATACTCTTAATAAAACTCTATAGTACGCATAATTTGCGAGATATTAGCATGAAGATATTTTTTGAGAAGCTAGACGAATTACGACGCTTGATGCTACTTGGTAATTTTTTAGCAAAATATTGAAGACACTTTTTTTTTTTGTTCCAGGAATTTCAGACCACGAATAAGTCAGATCTGCGTCAGAGTTATCGAATTCCGTTTACGAAACAAGAAATTCATCATCTTCTAATCTATTATAAGTACACCGTTAATTTTACCCTAAATCGGATATGGGTTCGTCAGTTCATATGATTTAATAAATTTCAAAAGCAAAAAGTGAGGTTAGGGACGTTAGAAATTTCTAATGTGGATGACCTAATCTTTTACTTAACTTTCTTCCTATAGTTTGGTTCATTCTTATATGAGTATTGTTACGCCTTATCTATTATTCTTGCTGAGCTCCGCTTTATCTTGGCATCGTGCAATGTGTATGATACCTTAATTCTTATTTCTTTTGACCGTGCCTGTATGTTTGATAATTACTATGACATGGCCTACGTTTATTGTCTGAATACACTTCATTTTCTTTGAACTAGATTTACTGAAGTTTAATTCTAGGTCCCTACTTGCACTCAGAAGTCTAAAACGCCTGTATTTTAAGGTTACTTAAGACTACGCTTTATAAGGAGTGTTTTCCGTGCTCGTAAAACCTATGTTATGCTGACCTACCTGTTCCTACCGTTTGTTCTAATTTTCGGATGCACACATTAATGGGTTCAACGACATTTTGAGCTTTCAGGTTACGATATCTGTGATTTCCCTTATGTAATCATCTTTAGTTTTATTGTGCTACCATGCAGCCTTGCTGTGAAGGAGGTTATTGTACTGTCATGCTTTTCAGCACGTTTGTTTACATGTGTCCACTGCATCATGTATTGTAGCAGTCGAAAACTTGCTTGGGCTCTCTTGACTGTTTATGCTTACTAAAAATATGGCCGGACCATATGTAATGTTTGCTGGTGTGAGAAGTGTTTTGAAATTTCATACTAAATTAATACATTAAAGAAAGCAATTTAAGAATGAAGGAAGAGATAACATTCTAAATAAATAACTTTAAGATGATATCTGCCAAAGTTTTATTTGGAAAGTAATTCTTGCCAAGTCTATATTAAAACTTGTTTACTTTTAACAGTAATTTAATTTAAAACATAATATATTAAATATATTTACATAAACCTGACTCAAATTATAACTTTCCTATACTTATAATTTGAAACAATCAAACATTATAAACTTCCGATAACTCCATAACTAAATTTAGGAAAAGATTTCGACAATTTTCCCAACTTACTTATTTACCTTTCCATTACAATGGTCAACTTTGACCTACTATAGTGGAAAGCCGAGATCCCCTTTTGGGAACATTCTACAAATTATGCTATTCCTAACAGAATACCGAAGTTTCCGAACGCCAAATTTCATTAATACAAATTATTCTGGATGGTGCCTGATGTGGTTTGCGCTTCTTTGCGTGCGAACTCTTGCCAAAGCAGCATAGGCCGCACCGAATTGTATGAGAAAATCAATCATAAACCGTGGCATGTTTGAGAAGCACGTCAGGCGTTGCCGCGTTCTATTCTCCCCAAGAGACAAGTTCACCAGGTAAATAGATAAACATTCAATTAAATTTTGTAACGGAAACATAACAAATTATACAGGAGAAAGAAAAAAAGCATTTCCAAGGTAAACACCTTGTACGGGAAAGATAAATATTTTTTTAAGGAAAAGTTATTGATTAACCCAGTTCAATAAAAATTGAAAAATTCTCTACATGTCCAATAAAATGAGATATATGCATTTTTATATTTTTGCAATATACAAAAATAGAAATAAATAATGGTGGCGTAAAGTATAACATAAATTTATAAGTTTGATCAAACTGAACAATTCTCGATACCTTAATATACAGGGTCCGGCAAAACGAAGTATCCATTTTAAATTCAGTCGTTATTATTAACTGTCAAATTATTATTAAACAATCGAACAAAAAGTTCTTGGGAAAACTTAAATTGAAAATTTTAATTTTAAAGTATTACTTCAGTCGAATGATATCCTCATCGCTGTTGGCATTCTTCAAGTCTAATTCAAAAATCTTGCATCTCCCAGGTCAACATATTATTTACTACTTCTAAAGTTTGCGATCGACTATATAATTCTCATTGATTTTACGTACCCCCATACAAAGAAATCGCAGGATCCAGTGACCATGCTGGCCAGTTGTGCTCTCTGAATTTAGAAATGAAAGTGTCTTCGCAAAATTGTCGTAGACTCCCTACCACTGTGTGCAGGAGCTCCATTTTGCTAAAACCCTATTGCAAACCCATATGCAATTTTGCCAGCGGCCCAAAAATTCCAAAAATGGATAATGCACACCACACAGAAATTTTTCGCTATAAAGCAGCAATTCGTGGATTTGTTGAAAGTTTTTCGTCGCCCAGTAACAAAAGTTCTGTTTGTTTACATATCCGAAAATTTGAAACTAAGCTTCATTTGACATCAGCAAGCAATCAACTATGGCCGAAATGTTCGCAGAAATCTACGCGTGTTCTTAAATCTTGAAACACAAGTTTCTGTAAGACTTGAATTTTATAAGGACTTGTAAGTCTTTCAGAATGCGGCGATAACTACGGTTCCAAATACTGCTTTCAGCATTTTTAAGTATTTGTACAGGACGAAGTCTTCCTTAAGGTTTTTCTCTTGTACAAAAAGCATCACCGCTAAACTGTTGTGTCCACATTTTATATTTTATTCAACAAGGAACTGGATCCCGTGGATTAAATGAAAGTGACGGCGAAATAAATACTGGGTGGTTACAACAGAATTGTTATTTTTAATAAACTTCAACAACAAGAGAATGTTGAACACTTGAACAATGTTCTATATTTACAACTACACTGACATTCGTCACAAACATTTTGACAAATATTCAATTAAATTTCCTTTTATCGTGAAAGCATGGTCGGTTGATTTGAATTTATATCTCATTGAATTAAGAAATGACTAAATTTGAAAATGTATATTTCATTCTGTTGGATCCTGTCTAATATAAAATATAATAAAATATTTAAATGTCTTCGTTGACATGCATTTTTCTCGCCAAAGCAGCTGTCGCCAATGACCTGTTGATTAATCCCTCCGCACGAATGCTATCAAACCAAGCTACACTTTCTCCGCCTAATCAGCTGTCGCTAGTGACGTGCTGATCAATCCATCCAGACCTACAGTCTAGTATTGTTCAAATCAGCTTTGAGTAAAAATTAGATATATTTCAAGCTTTTGAAGTGGCCTTTGGTGGTAATGCATGTGCAGGTGCTTATCTCTTCAAGAAAATCTTTCCCAGTTGGCTCAGGTGACGTAGAATTATCCGAAAAATGTTGACAGCTTAAAACGTCAACTATCACCACTTCTACCTTAAATCATTTTGGATTCAAGATAAAATATTTCTCAAATACTTGCCAAGCAAAATAAAAAGAGTTAACTATTAAATACGAAATACAATTATTAAGGCTTGTTTTCTTATAATATCAGTTACTTGTTTGTAAATAATTTATTTTCTGAGGTACCCCTTAGTTAAAGAAATCAAACCACGCAGTAAAATTAATCAAAATATTGAAAACACAAACGCAACTCGGAAGAGAAATATTTTAGGATACCATTGTCTATTTAACTTTGTTAGTCCCGAATACCCAATGTTCAAGTTTGACAATTTTTAACTCTATAACTACAAAGTTTGTCGCGTGTTCACCAAAGAAATATCGAACTGAATACGGTTCTGCGTGTTTCCGTTCGAAATCGCTTTCGTTCGTCTTTTCAACGATTTTTCTTTCATTGTTTTAATTTAATATATATTGCCAACCTTTTTCTTCCTGGTGTGTCCGATCGAATTGGATCACGATTTCAACTTTCCTAATGCAGTAAAAAAGGCCAGGGTTAAATTGGGTTTGAACTATACGGAAAATCACCGGCTGTAGGAGGTATATTTGCGGATTAAAAAAAAGATCCAGTAAACCAAATGAAATTAGTACTTTATTCTAGTTATATATTGCTATGACCTCCGAACCTAAATGAGATAATGACAAAAAACGTTAAAATTGTTAAAAATGGTTTCAAATGCATTAATTATTTTTTAAAACTAAACTTACGAATGATTAATATACTGATATAAAAAAACGACAGCTTTTGTGCGTCCAAGTCAAATAATGGGTAACGGCTAAGCGTTGCGTATGAAGGTGTAAGCAGGTTCATCGGTGGACAGGAATATTCATTTAATTTTAAAATATCATTTACTTCTTTGCTTGGAAAGCAATCTGTTGACTGGAACCTTAATTTTTACATTTCAATAATATTTTAATATTACTGTATTATGAATTTAATATTTCGTTTAAATTAATGTAGAGGCACCCCTTAGTATATTACTTACTAATAAATAATCATAGTAATTGCATTTTGGCTTTCCTTGTTCCATAAATCAAATATATAATGATTATAGTCAAAACTGTATATTTTCCGTTATTTTGTTTATTCAAGTGCCTCGTTTTTCCGGTGCCTTTTTAGTGGCCAGCACGTGCGACAGCAGCTCGTGCAGAGCTTCTACCAAGCAATCGACACCGTACTTAAGTAATTAATTATATATACCATCCAGACCCGGAGATTTTCGTGATTTTACTTTTTTTATGAATTCTTGTATTATTTCTTTAGTAAGATATACTCTGGGGTTTTGTTATGATGTCTTTGTTCGATATTTTCCAAGCTACCCTCTTGAATTTTATATAGCTGACTGAAATATTCATGCCATTATTCAGTTTTAATAGCTGGTATTTTTATATGTTCTGCTACTTATTTTTTCTGATTTCGCCACGTCTTCCAAATATTTCTTTGGGTTCCATAAAAGTCATGCTCTAAGTCTTTAGTGTATTTTTCTCAGTAACTTTCTTTTATTTTTCGGATAGTTTGATTGTTGACGTTTCTTATCAATTTGTATTCTTCATATTTTTGCGCTGTTGGATTCCTTTTATATTATAGGAATCGCCTTCGGCTCGTATTGTAATTTTCTTTCTCTTGTCTTAATAGCTATCATTAAATGCTCATTTCATAATATACTATTAAATATTTAGGCAAAATCCGAAATCCAAAAATAATAGTTAAATGTTTCAAAACAGTTTGGTGTAGCATGTTAATACTCACTAGAACAACATCTAACTTACTCCCGCCTAGTGTAATCCTTTAGTAATGTAGATGTTCGTGTTAAACCCTTAAATCGGCTGCATGAATCAATTGTTAACAAAACACTGCTAGTGTCAATGCAACCAGCTATCAGAAACTTCATTGCTCCCAAATTGTTAATGAACCTATTAATTGCATATTACACGAACATGTGGTTTACTTCAAGGGAATGAAACAATTTCGTAACGACAGTATATTCTGTACTAACTTCATGTAAGGCAAGTGCTATCACATAATATGTATGTACATTTGAGTATAACGACTGGTGTTACGTTGAAACTTTGCCATCCACATCGCATATTTATTATAATTACTTTAATTACATACTATCGTGTAACTGCAAGCCTACTCTGGGAAAATGTTCAAAATAACTTTTAAAGTGGTAAATTAAAACTTTTATAATAAGAAATTAATAACAGCACCGAGGGCAGACAAAAACAGATTGAATATCTCGAAGAAGGAATCCTTTGTGAAAAAAACGCAAAAACATATCGATTTTTAATCCAACCAAACCCTTCCTTCATATCCTCAACTGTGATACGTCATTCCCTTACCCTCCATCACTCTAACCATTACAATTTAAATATAAAAAGTATGATACATCATTGAAAAGGTATGGAGAATTCACCAACATGATCGATGGTTGCGTTTCTTTTGGTATTAGCGCCCTCTAGCGGAATGAAAAACGGGCACATATTCCTCAAGTGACACATCATTTGAAAGCTAATTTTATTAGTAATTTAATGCAAAATGAAGAAGTAAAATTAACATAAATAATTAAAAAACTTTGCAATCGTGTTGTTTATTAGAATGTGATTAGTTTTAACGATAGTATGTACTAGACAATGATGACAATTAAATGTCAAAAATATTACGTATTTGCTGGCTAATAAAATTAAGTTTCAAATAATATGTCATATTTTGGAATACGTGATCGTTTTATTCCGCTAGAGGGTGCTAAAATCAAACGTAACGCAACCAGTAAACACGTTTGCGAATTCTACATAAAATTAGCTTTTCAATGATGTATCATATTTAGTACTTTCCCTATTTAAATTAGTTAGAGTGACGGCGCGGGGGATGACGTATCACAGTTGATGATATGATGGATGGGTGTTCCCCTTGGATAAAGAATCGATCTGTTTTTGCGTTTTTTCGCAAAAGATTTCTACTTCGTGATATTCAATGTTTCGTTTTCGTTGCCGCATCCTATATATTATTATAACTTGTGTACTGTTACACTTACAGGTACAGTTAAAAAATGCACACACAAATGGCCTTTATTTCCAATATTGGCTTTGAGTAAAATATTGTTGTTATGTATGTATCGGCTATATCGATTAAATCAGTAATTAATAACAAACATGACAATAGGAAAGCAAGCTACCAACCAAACAGTGCATTGTAGTTCATATTAATTAGAAATAGCAAATAATAACAAATATGCCATTAGGATAGTAACTCAATTAAATAATGATGTATCAAAAACGATATCAAACAGCATTACAGGGAAATAATGCGGAGATATGTTTTTGATGACAATCGTAGAAAAATGATGGTGAAATGTGTGCATCAAAAGATTTAGATGCTGTTCAGATTTATCTTGAACTCTTGGATTGAGTTGGTCTTTACTTGATGTAAATCCATTTTCAATGTGAAATAAAACAAACAAATGTTTAAGATTTACACTGTATTTAATAACAACGACAGCTGTTTCGCTACACTGTAGCTTCGTCAGGTTGACATATACAATAATAACTATCTACATACACTTGACTCTTATATATAGTGTGTGGATATTAGACAAGAAATTGTTCTTTACATATCAGTTCTTAGAATTCCTAATATCCACACACTATATATAAGAGTCAAGTGTATGTAGATAGTTATTATTGTATATGTCAACCTTACGAGCTACACTGTAGCGAAACAGCTGTCGTTGTTATTAAATACAGTGTAAATCTTAAACATTTGTTTGTTTTATTTCACATTTATCTTGAACAACATTTAATTCTACTACACAAATAATATCGAAGTAAATTGTTTACTAGGCCTCTTTATATAAAAAAATAAGGTGTGGCCACCACACGACTTTCTTATACGTATGAGCATTTCAAATTATAGAATTTTAAGAATTTTTTTATACAAAAATTATTCAAAATCCTATTGTAAGTACTTCTATTCTCTTAATAAATCTCTATAGAATGCATACTTTGCAAGATATCAAAAAAGTGCTATTCGCTAAGAGTAAAAGTGCTCCTTCCGGTCCGAATTTTGAAATTTCGCTGAAGTAAACTGCTACTTCCGGTCTACCGATTTTACTGAAAAACTAATCAGATCTCAAGAGGGAGATTATATACGTAAATACAAAATTTGGAATTGATATCTACAGCGGTTTGGCCGCTATCGTGGTCACACACACACACACACAGCCAGACACACAGACACACAGACATTTTTTAAAAAACCCTTTTTTGGTATCAGGGGACTTCAAAACGTGGACATCTGCAAAAATCTCGAGGTCGAAAATTTTCATCATCACAATATTTCCTTATACTACGTATAAGAAAGTAAAACTGGCTATTTCTGTTACGTTTCGGCACAAAGACAGCATCGCTTACTCTAACTTATTACAATAGCAAATTTCACTTTTAATTTTTATTTTATATTTTGAAATATGTTGGTCGCATTATTTATTATATGTCTTTGTTGACTGTTCATTATAGAATAAATAATGGTATAGGCATTCCTAATTAATAATGATTTAGATCAAAATCAAGAACTTACAAAGCACAAATACGGAAAGAAGAAATCCTAAACCACAAGTAATAAAAAGACAACATGACAAATACACGAAACAGAAACTACTCGTCTATGAATTTTACGTAAGAACATTCAATAAAAATATCAGAAGAAATAGTTTCAAAGCAAGCATTTCAAAGAAATAATTACAATTGCGGCATTCTTTCTAGTGCGAGCAAAGTTTGAAAGCGGAATATTAATGTATGTCCACGACAACAGTCCGCAAGGAAAAGTTTTCAGGCGCAGGCACTGAAACAACTCACTTTGTTGCGAACACGCAACAGTAGACCAAGTTCGCTCAAAGTCTCCATTAATCTTGTCATAATAAGTTAAAGCAAACACACGGGCAACCCTTCAGCGACATCCTAAAGACTTTTTGGTGCCTCAGCGGAGGAGCAGGATTCTCATTAAGTACTACATTAATGTCTGGAGCGGCGACCCCAAAGCCTAACGTTAATAGATGCGAAGTTACCTGATGCATGACATTAAGATAGTAACATAAGTTTTTATTACGTTAAAGAAATAAGGGCATGTAATGGAAACATTATTGTTATTTCAGTACATACCTGCAGTACTGAAATATGGAATTTTCCTTATAAGAATTTTCCTTAATAAATGTAAAGGAATATTATCCAGTCAGGTCAGAGTTGCTATGTAACAAAGTTGTTTATTCATAGGATTATTTAGAAAAAAAGCTAAATATCTGCGTTTAAAATGTGGGTTGATTTTTTTTAACAACATTTTTTTTATAAAACAAACTCTAATTCTCTCAAACGTTTATGAGAAAATTTTATTTCACTAGTCATTTTCTTAGTTATATTAAAAAAAAAATAGGTGTGCTTAAGACCACACGGCAGAAGTGAAAACTTCATCAAGGCGAGGTCAATAATACGAAATACAACTTTTTTTTCGTTCTATGTTCATTTACATTTACATTTTCCATTTTCCATTTTCGTTCTATATTACATTTAAAAAATATATATTTATTATTATTGTGTATACATTATTCTAGCACATTTCGCTCGGTCTGATCAAGTTTCCAATTCAAAAATTCATACGTACGCATGTATACCGTAGTCGACATATTTTAATTTCGGTTTACAGCAAAACTACCTATCTATCCCATGCAGAAGATGACTTTATAATATGCAGCGATGCCTTGCTACCGGACCTACGTCGCATTAAGGTAACAGACTAAATTAGGGAAAGAAACAGAGAAACGCAATAGGGGTTGATTTAAGTGGATAACGCAGGGCCGAGCTAACTCAGTCGCAGACGGCGTGACGGTTCAGGAAAATAAGAACACCTAAAAGTAGAGCGTCGGTCGGCAACGACGCTAGCGACGTTGTCCGGGCACCAGGACACTATGCTATCTTACAGATAACCTACCTGCGCCTCCTACGAGCTACCACTGGCTGTGTCCCTCCAGCGGGTTACCTATTGAACTCCCTATATTATCGTAGCGCCTAATCTTATGTACGTGCTTGTCACAATAATATTTAAGATATGCAGAGGTAAAAGAAATAAAAGAAAAGGTATTACGTAATGTAACAAAGTTTAATTAAATTTAATGTGTTGAAAGGTATTATATTTTTTTTAAAAAACCAACAAGAAGAAGTTAGATATATAAAAAAAAAATTCCCCTAGTGACGCAAAGCTGTTGATCAGTTTAAATAATAAAAAAAGATAGCAATCATGAATGACAAATTAATTTAAATAAAATGAAATGAAACTAGACAGTTTGATAAATTCTGAACACAAAGCGTTAGGTAATATTAATAGAAATTTTAAAACACAACAAGCCTTAATACTAAATTATAATCTCTGCACTTCAGCAGTAGATGGTTGGTAGCAGAAACGTTTCATCACCTCACATTATGTAACTACAAGTGATATCATGGACACGCCACCACGGCAATGTTAATACAAAAATGTAAATATATATATTTATAAACGCAAGAAAATTAATATCTCAGTATAAAGACTTAGTCTAAAATTATGGAAAATTCGCTAAATACCAACAACAGGTTTGAATACATGAACTAAATTAATTTAAATGAAGGATAGTTAATAGCAAAGTCAAATAATTAAAGGTAAAATTAGAAAAGAATTTTTTTTATAATATACAAAAACACTGAGCTTCACGAACCAAAATTGCTCTTACAGAATTGCTTTTAACTAGCTCAGAAAGATTATTTGATCAACGTGAAAGACAAAATTTACTAACTTCCGGCAATAAACGTGCAATAAATAATATCAAAAAAAAAAGTTAGATTAAAAATTCAACACATCATGAGACAACAATTATTGTAACGGTAATGAAAATTACTAGGTATATTACTAATTAAATAATTTCTCTCCAAGAGATATAGTGATATAAATATGAATTTACTAAAATTAGTTACAATTAAATATTCGTCACACTATAGGACTACAAAATTACGATAGTGACATAACCAAAATTCTAGTTAGACTGAATATTACATAAAAAAAGAAATAACGGTAATTTAATTAGGAATAAATTGTGACCTCGCAGTAAACTAAGTGGTGCGATAGTTATTAAAGCCACTCAAAATTCTCAGGCCAAATTTTAGGCAAGGTAATGTCCAGCACTCTGGCGTAAAGACGTCGAAAATCAGACGTAAATTATGGCGTAAAATTACAACATTAGTTGCACTTATCTGGCAAAATGGACGCCGGATATCTCAGTGGGAATCCAAAATGGCGGTGACTCCCTTGATGGAAAATTCCACTTCAACAGGCGGGCTGGATGTTGCGGTGCAACTACTGATGCAACGATAAAAACCACCACGCTCTTCGATGAAAATGCGGGGCGATAACACCAGAAATATGGCTTCGGAGGGCTTTTGTGTCCGTCAAAAAAATCCTAACGGCTTCGGAGGGCTTTTGTGGCCATCAAAAGAATCCTAACGGCTTCTGAGGGCTTTTGTGCCCATCAAAAGAATCCTAACGGCTTCTGAGGGCTTTTGTGCCCATCAAAAGAATCCTATTAAATTCAGAGAAGAAAAGAACCAAAGATAAAATCCCGAACATTTAACACAGAGTTTCAAACACTTACCCCAATATGTAAAATGGAGATCCCGCGATAACGACTCACAAGTCACTCCAGGGTGCAAAATTTTAAATTAATAAAAAAACACATGGCCGTACGTGAATCTTAGATAACGGTACAACGATAGAAATTCACGTTAATAACCCAAAATTAAGGTAACGGTAATTACTGCTTTCTCCAATTTAAAGCCGCATACGCGAAAATATCCTCATAGATAATGTACCTAAGTACTAAAGGAAGAAAAGCAATTTGCACACACTGTTCTTACACAAGATGTGACTATCAAGTGAAGTCGAAACGGGAAAATCTCTTCCTCCACAACTGCGCGTTCGCTACACGCATCTTTTCAAAACCATAACGACACGAAAATACCTCAAAATGGAAGGCGGGAGCATTCAAACAAAAACAACAGACACAAGTCTAAGTCTGACCATAAAGGGAGTTAACACTGAGACTTATATAATTAAGTGCAAACATGAACATGACTTAGACGAAAAGAAAATAAGCGAAATACCCAACAATTGTACGAAGAAAATATAACGTCGGCAGTACGATAGGAAAGTCCCGTACTAAACAGTTGGTACACGTGTCGAGCACAGACAGCTGAGCGACATAACCAAGATTTGACAGAAAGCAACAAAACAAAACCTCAAAAGTATATATACAATTTATTACGGAAGGAAAACAGATACTGCAGGTAACCATTGAAATATGCAAGCTCTAATCAAAACGCTGCAAGAAGACGGTCAAGAGAAACCGATCAATTCTTATGTTTCAGAGTATTAACGGCCTTAACCACCTGTGGGAGATCCAGGAAGAATCACAGAAGTTTCCTAATACTTAGAATAACGATGAAAGGCCAACAAGTGATCGGCAAACAATTAATAGTATGCCCACTATTCCACGCATTTCCTTAATTAATACTTCTTACATTTTTAGTGAGACAACTGCGAAGGAAAAGGCAAAAAAAAACAATAATAATCGGGCCTGCTCGAGATACTGTGTTTGGAAATACGCAAAACGCGTGAAACAGTTAGCACAACGACCTGACTGTCGTCTCGGAGCATTTCAAGCCACAAATAAATGCATTATGTAGAGAACGGACGTAATAAATAAGTAGATATTGAAAAAACTTAAACAAGGCGTAAAAGTAACTGCAAATGCAGAAAATACGAAACTACAGGTAGGGTAAAATAAGCTAGAGCTAAGATAATTAGAATTAGATACTTAGATACAGAGGTTTTCACAAAAATAGAGTGTAATTGCTCGGTAATACACAAAACCTAACTGTCAATTTCACGGTACGTGATTTAGGGCTCTGAAGGCTCAAAAGTAGGTTTAGTACGCACGCAGATATACGGCAGGCAGTCTTAGCAACCGGTGAAACAAACAATGTACAGGGTACGCCCAAAAAGTCACGAGCTGATACAAAATCCACGTATTTAGACAAAGACACAAAATCTTTCGGGAACCAAAACAAGAGTAAATTTTACAGCGTAACAGCCTGCTTTCCAACAGTGGTGGGAAAATCAATGTAGTCGGGGATTTTCACATTTCATAACAAACGTTTGCCGGGTGTACAACGCTTATTTCTCTACGTGTGTATTAATAGTCGAACTCAGCATGTACGTTTATACAACTGAAGAAAAGAGTTACATTTACTTTCTTTTACTAAATTAAGAATGAATATTTAATTTTATTAATACGCGGAGAATATAGGTTTTGTTGTACATCCTCATAAAATAAAAAAAATATTTTTCTGTAAATATTCGTAGCGAATTTTATACGTATTTCTATGATGCGTTCTGCACCCCCCCCCCCTCATGTACAAAGCCTACTGACAGCTACACAGTACTGATTGAATCTTATACTATACCATTTAATTTTAAAATTCATTTAAGAAATTAAAATTTGTCGCCTACGGTATATACAAATAGACGATATGATAATTCTCATACGAGTACCCGCGCTGGTCTAATAGTAACGTGCCGGCCTTACACCCGGGCGGCTCGGGATCGCATCTGCACGCGGACAAGGATTTTTCAGAAAATAAAAATACAATATTTCGCCTATTTATTCTAAATTTCAATTTAATTGAAATTAAATACCGCTAATTAGTGTTATAATACAAAGACGAGAGTGAAACGGTTGCCGAACGAGTATAGCAGAGACCGGCAGAGACGCGTTAACTATATCTCTCTCACTCCCTTAGTCGACTCGACTCGAGTCGACTTTGCCCGAATGAGCGTTACATTCCGAGCGTGACGGCTCAGTCTCGTTTAGTGCCCAACAATCAATGCATCAACGCGCCCATAGAAGTTTTCACTTCAAAAATGACTTGTTGACTAGATGGCATAAGTTTCATCAAATAAAGATACATATTGTGACAATACTCCAATTAAATACAGAGTATTATTACATTCAAGTAAATTCAATCTTCGATATTAACATTTACACATTATATTTTAACTGCCACACGTTAGGTCGGCCATAAAATGTACTAGAGTGGAGGAAATTTGCTTTCTTCACCTATTTTCAACTCTAAACTTATATTTGAATATAAATTTACAATTAGTAATACAAATATACCACCACACTTCTAATCATTCAAATAAATCAGAACTTTATGCCAATATTTTTATCTCTACACTTATTCGTTAAACCTCGTATATTGTATTCTTTAAATTCTTTTATGTAATAAAAATTCTTTATGCTTTTAATAATATATCAAGTTTTATGTAATCTATTTATTATGCCCAAACACTAACACAGATATATGATTTAAATACTTTTAAAACTCTCAATAATTAATTCAAACAATATTTTTTTTTATAAATTATATTCTCTCTATCAATATTCATATATCGCCATCTATCTCTAATTTTTAGAACACTATAGCATTACTAATAAAAATAATTCTATGTACTATGTTGGTACAATAGTTATCTTCAAGCTATAGTAGTAAATTATTATTTTCAAAACAGGATTAATTATTATTATGTCTTTTATATTTATTATTGCCACTAATTATACTAATTGTGCTATCGTATCGATTATTTTATATGACTTTTGTCCAAGTATTTACCATGTAAGTACAAAAAAAATTACCAATACACAATGTATGTATCTGACAGATTTTATATTTTTTTGGTTAAATGTACCAAATAATATTTTTATAACAATGAATCTACCACTTGTTGTACTCTATTCATTCGAATTAAAAAGAATGTTCAAAATATAATACATTTATTTACAATCTACATTTATGAAAAAAGATATGGAACATTTCCACTAAATTGTGTATGTACTGAGATTACAAAGATCGTAAACTTGTACAACTACGTAGAAACTGTAAATTACTATACTCATGTATAAGAACGATATTTTTAAAGGTAAGATTTTATTTATAATTTTGTTCAAATGAAATAGTATACCTATAAGTACGAATACCCCAAATTACTAGAATTACGTAATATTTCATGTAAGCATATACCATAAATTATTTATGCTGTGCCACCTTAATATTGTGAAAATAGTAAATTTAAATTATTAAATAACATAATATATTCATTACATTGAATACTGTACTCAATCTCTTATGGATATTTAATTATTTCTGAACTAATAAAATTCAAATAGAATTCAAATTAAAATATACAACCTCCTTATAACTTATTTCTTTATGTCCAATATTTCTTCCGTGGATTTATATGATTCTGATTTCAGCACTGGATCTAATTTAATGTAAACTTCTTGCAAAGTATCCTTACGTTGGAAGTATCCCTGTCTTCTTGAAGGTACTGGTGTTTTAATAATTATCCCCTTCTGACTTGGATTTGGTAAGTATATTATTCCTTCTTCTTATTTGAATGGTGTAATTAATTCCTTTCCTGTTCTTGTTTTATACTGGTGTACACTCTTCGTGTTCGGAGTCCCTAGATGAATTTTAACTGTGTCTCTTCGTACTTGACCATAACAACTGGACCCCTTTATTTACTGGTGGGAATAAATGGACATCTAGAGTAGGTTAATTTACACCAATCCTCTTCTAATCCCGGATGTACTAAATGGATCACCTCTCGGACTGGAATCCATTATTTTTAAATGTTCTCACAGGATTTATTCGGTAAGTTTATACAATTATTCTTTTATAATTTAGTATTCTTCTTTAATATACTCCCGTTTTCTTCAATTCTAATGGAACCATGTGATGGTATGTAAATTTTATATGTGATCTCCAATAGACCCTAAAATTTAACACTCACTTCACTTCCACCGATAGATATTATCTTATAGCACGCTATAAACTGCTTTTTGAATTGTGATAACTACTTTTACAGCTAAAAATAAGATTTTTCCGCGAAAGAAAATCTACTAATCTTTTCACTGCGGAAAATAATATTTTTTTTTTCATTCCCTTGGAGATGTATCCTTTTATTTCTATCAACCAATTGCTTTATTCCAAATTCAAAACCTATTCAATAAAAGATCTCTTTTTCACTTGACAACATTAAATACTCTTTCAAATATGTACAATCTATTATTTAAAATTCTTTACTGATTTATATCACTATTTCCACATATTTTAAACACCTCAATACCTACTTCTACTATTTCATTTTTCAACTGTCAAAACTGACGGATCCCAAATTTGAATTGAACCGCGTAAACTAATATACCTTTTAATTTATACGTGTTACAATATTTACCATTTCTTTACTTTTCTTATACAAATGTGTTCATTAAACAAGTTTTTACAAATTCATATTAACATTTCAAAATTTCAAATAATTTTCTTTAAATTTTCTACTTTCAGAATATGGTGGAAAATAAATCTACAATGGAACTGAACAACGTCCACACAAGATATAATTATTTTAGTATACTATTTCTCTAACAAACCCAATAAACAATATTGTAAGAAAAAAAACTCTTCTATTTTATTATGTAGAATATTTTAATTTACAGTCTTTAAGTATACCAAAGGTAACTTCATTAATTTATATTATAGACATTTATATAGTAATTGAGTAGTTATCACATACAAGATAACTATCTCAATATATTAATAGTAATAATAATAATAATAATAAATGACTTTATTGCAAAATCAATAACATGGTACATAATAGATAACAATTAAAATATAGCAGGAGTGTAATATAATAAAGTAAAATGAAATCAAACAATGTTATATCCAAGATCAAATTGCCAAATTTTATGAATACTTAACCCAACTTATGATTATTTACTATTTTTTGGTATCTAAACTACTCAAAAATGAATAAGGAATTTTTACTTTTTTGTACTTTTTAGAAAATATGGGTAAATATTTGTAGTGGATTATATTAGATACATAATTGTACACAACAATTTAAAATTTTCAAGTATATTTATTCAGAAAAATCGTTAGATTACTAAGAAATGATCAATTATGAAATAAGCAACTTTTTTATCAATATCTAAAATAAACATTTTTCTTACATTAAAAATTGCGGCAATTTCTGCTCCAGATTGCCCTCGCTGATGCAATAACGCAATTAAATCAAAAGTTTCTTTATTTAAATGACGTCTTGGCATCGTGAAAATGTGAAATGACGTTTACAATGAATAATATTTGTCAAAAAATGCGATTTTTATAATTTTGTATTCTAAATTAATTTAAGGTTAAAATACAATATTCAATATTTTATCACACAGAAAAGACATTTACCAAATAAAATGTCCACAAACGACTGTGGGGCCTTCTAATTTATCTATAGTTTGAGAAAATACGTTAAATTTAATCGAATTAATTAGATCTGTTAAAAAATATCTAATTCCCTATTCATTTTTGAGTAGTTTATATTATCAGTTACCCATAACTGACTTTGTTGCTTCGCTAAAATAACCTGTATATTAGTGTAAAATACCATTCTTTCCGCAGCCAATAAACGGATATAAATAAGTAGGAAACCAGAAACGCATAATTTTAGTATGACTGCACTATAAAACTAAAATTCAAACAAGTAATTATAGTTAGCTTTAAAACAATTGTGTAATTATAAATTCCATCTTTGCATTTCCAATGAAATTTACTATTATCAAATACCAGATGCCTTGTACGAAAGTAATACAATAGCACCTTGCTTCCTGTTATGATATGCTCTATGAACTCTAGTTCAATCTGTGCAAAGCCAATATTAATTCCTTTGTATTAATACTGAATTAGAATTCGTCGTATAGGGAAAACACAAAATGCTTACTCAGAATTGGATCCGTTTTAATACTGGATCACAGAAAGGTAATTCACGTTCAATTTACATTTATTATTAATATCCGATGCTTGTATTATTAATCTGTCAATAAATTGAACAGCCATAATATCTATGCCTGTGATGTTTTGATTTTATAAAATTAGAAAAAACAACAAGTAGAGGTTAAAATTACAATGCGCTGAGAAAATTTTACATTTAGTTTATTACCCAAAATTAAAGAATTTCAGGAAAATGATCCCATGAAAGCAAAAACCAAACTTTATTGAATAATTTATATTATTTCTTTTTCTTAGATGAGATATTTAATCTGTGTCGGATAAAATTTTTTGATTTTAAAAGAGGCGTGAATAAGAAATAAAATGGATATCTACCAATAACTGGGAGAAAAAGTGCTAATATAAAACGTACGAGAGGCTGTATTGGCTTCCAACATGGGACCAATATTCCAACTACGATCGGGTTACCAAAAATATAGATATAGATAACTTCCTCACCTTGGGCGCCAATAATGTTAAAATACCCCAAGCTGGGGGTTCTCAAACGATTTGCTTTTTTCGCTTTGATTTGCTGCGTCCCAAAAACAGACATACAGTAATAACTCGCTGCACTATCCATCTCATCATCAGCCGCCAGCATTCGATCATTAATTGATGGAGCAATATTCCTTTCAACTCCAATTATTTTATTCTTCCAACAATGGTCCTCGTCTATATTCCTCATCCCCCACGACCACTCTACTTGCAAATCTGTTAATTTCTCAGTTCAAGACACTCTTTTCTTTCGTTCCTTTCTATACTTTCACCATTTTTTCAACCTTATCCAAAAACTTTCCACTAACTTCGACTCTGTCTGTTTGTGTGCAGTTCCACATGGTATGGTACACCGTCTGGGTGCCTGTCTCACACCATCATAATTCTTCCCTTAGATTAGAAGGGTCACAGTAACATTTGAAGTAACCATGCTAGCTATTTAATTGTATAGCTTTTGATGTGAGGCCTCTGAGTGTTCCACTGGAATGCAGCGATCATGTATATCGTTCCCTGGTTTTATTTCTCCTGCTACCTTCTCGTTGTTTATACCTTTTCTCCTGTCACTTTACCTCATCTATCTCTTCTAATGCTCCAGATCTTTTTTTCCACTATTTTGCTGGCTTCTTTAGCCACATCGTTAGCTCGTTTGGTAACGGAATGCTGGTATACAGCAATCTGATATTTTTGCTGTTGTACCACACACTCACGATATCTCTTTAAGCAATATCTGCCAAGATATCATATGTTTTAACGCTTCTTAGAGACTCTACAAGACTTTCACAGCCAGTTCGTCTTTCGAAGACAAAATGCAATAAAAGATTTTGGAAAAAAAATATTACTATAACACGAACCGACTTTTATTTTACAAAAATTACTGAAAATAGCTATCAATACCTTTAATCTTTCTCTCACTGAGAGTCGAACAGTTTCAAAAACACCAGGATTGTTTTTTATTGGACAAAACACATAAATTATCCGATTTCTCAAGTTGTTTTCTTCTGGGTCTGGGGTAGTGAACAAAGATGCTTTTAAATGGGCCGACAAAAGAAACTCCAAGGTAATTAAGTTTGGAAATATTGCCGATTATAAGTGATATGCACCTTAACTATTTGAAAGTTCCTTAAATGGTTCACGCGCACTCGTTGCCGCTAGTAAAAACTCTAGACAGGAGTTCGTGTTACAAAAGTGCATTAGTAATTTTAAGAATATCTCAAATTTGTTTGTAGTTTGGGAACAAAGGTCTTAAAAGAAGTTGTATAAAACAATGGTGTTACCACAATATCATTGGAAACATATTTATCTACAAGAACACTTCTCCTAATCATCAGACTTCATTACACACATTTCCTATCACAAGTGACGAATATGTATTTTATAACAAAAAGTTATTTTACACAATCATACAGTATTGTCTATCACGTAAATATATGTATATTTAACATGAAATAACTTAAATCGACGCTTTGTTATAATGGAATCAACTATGGTGGAAGCGCGTTACATTCCGTTGCACGTCATACTAGATCCATGACGACTCGCCTTGTATATGTTGCCGGATCTATTTTTATTTCTGTCAGTGACATTTGATATAACCAAAAAAAAAATATTATTCACAATACAATAACTATAACGTAATATATTTAGTAATTGAAATGCTCTAAGACTTCAGTCTTTCTCAACTTATTTATTATATTGATTTAGATTGTCGAAAACCTTTAAATGTTTCATAACGTATCCATAATAAAATTTAAAATAAACATTACTTACGCTATTCTCGTTAATCAGATGATTATAGAAAAGTTTGTAAAAAGCTTCAACTGTTTACAGAAACCTATCGGCATTATATTCAATGGACGCAAATAAATAATAAATACACTTCTAAGAAACAATTTATATCAACGTAAAAATAAACATGAAAAATTTGACAGGAAGAATTACACAACGCACGTCTTTTTGACAGATATGATTTATCTGTCAACACCGAATTGAACTATTAGTCTATTAAAAATATATAATAAATAAATTTAATATTGAAACGGAAATTATGTGTTTATTTGCCATGAATGCGTATATAACGACCAATTTATAAATCTTCTATTTAAGCTAATGAAATAAATGCCCTCAAGTATAATTTAACAAAGTAACTTTTTTAGTTTCTCTAATACAGTTATGACAACATGTAAACGTCATCGATGACGTGCAACGGAACTTAACGCGCCTCCAGTATAACTTTGTACGCTACGTATATTTCAATACACAAATTAAAATCAACTGCAGCATTCACAGTGGGCGTTTTGAAAAGTTTGTCTTAATATATCGAATGAAAACTGAATGACAGGTCTTTTAAAACAGATGCCTGGAGTTTCACCGAACTTCTGAATAAAGTAAATATTTGAACACTATCCCAAAGTTTTAATGCAGAGTCGGAAAACTCACTTGAATGAATTATTTATGTTGAGGCTTGCCGATGAATTTAGCTGTCAATATTTAGATACCTATTCAAAGCGTTATTCGTAGGATTTTATTCAGAATATGTTGCATTTACTACTTCTGTGTTGAATTACTAAGAAATCAATGCTTTAAAATTAATCAATTTGGTTTGATTCAAACGACGATTTGCAGGCAGGATTGGATGTTTACAAAGAACGAACCTACGCATTTCAAAATAATTTTTTTCTAATAATTGATGCAGGTCGGTAAAGAATGGAATATAATTCTTAATTATTATAGATTCTGTTATACATATATAGCCAATGTATTTAAACACGTTTTAGATATGTGAATATAAAGTTTTTCAAGTGTTTATGACTTTCTTATATGATTCAGTATTATGCTCGCACTGAACAGTGTACAATTGAAACAGAAAGTTAGTTTAGTAGATTATATATTTTGTTAATATCATAACTATATACATATAAAAAATTAAATGAATTTCAGTTTTGTAACTGATGATGTATTACACTATCTAGTAATTCATCATTAACAAGAAATAAGTACTGTCCTAAATGACAGAATGAGGGTATATTGGATATTCAAATGAAACACTAGGGTACCATGCTTGTTACAAAATAAAGAACACATTTCTTTAAAATAAGAATTATATAAATACCTACATTCGCTACATGTTACGTATATTTCTTAATTTCACAGTTTGCAAGCTTGTAAGTGTCTTGTAGTAAACTATATTAACACTCTTCACAGAAATGCAGCAGTGAAATATAACACAATACACATTTTTATCCTTCAATTAATTACAAAAAATCGTTATATCAATTATATACATACAAAAAGTATCTATAATTTTGTATAGTAAGTGTCGTGTATATGTAACGTCTGTATCTCACATACTTGTTGAAGTTAGTGTTACGTTGTTATTTTCTTGAATTTTTATATTGTATTTTTGTAATGTGTGTATCTGTCATATATATCTTTTGTTTATTCCGGTATATGTATGGTATACCAAGACTATGTATTAAGTTTTAATAATCCCAATTTGATTCTAGGATAGCTTGTGGGTTATTAGGCGCTTTAAGTGTGGCAGATGTATGTCGCATATATTAATGAACATTTTTGACTTTGTTTTTGAATTTAAATTTTGGGCTGTGGTTTTAATCGTAAGAGTTTCTAGAAACATTCTTCGTATGTAGTTTGTTTCTTCGATTATAATTTGAGCATTAGTCTGCTGTAGCTCATGTGGTTACTATGTGATTAGCTAAAGCTAATACTATTATTAGGAAAACCTTTTTAAATGATAATGCACCTTTAATAGTACGGAATTTATAAGAGAATGTTAATTATTTCTCCTATAAAAAAAATACACATCGTCTCTCTAGAAAAACTATTTTTCAGAATCCTTTATTTATTTATCATTTCCTTAGTGATTTCCTAATATAATTACTGTCCTCCAATAATAATTCTGTCTTCAATTTGAATATTCAAAATAGATATTTTAAAACATAATAAAGTTTTCCATACTTCTTCTTACTCACCATATTCATCATAATAAATCTTATTTAGGTTTTAGATAACTTATTTTATATATTAGTAGCTTCAATACTTATTAATTGTCAAATCCAAAAAATATTTTTTACTGACAGCTTGAATGACATTTTCCAAATTCAAACTATTCTACCACTTTTTTAAATATCTATATTCATATTAACCAGAATATGCTAATTAATGTCTTTCAAAAATGATATTAATTGATGAACAAATTTTACAATATTAATTAAATACATTATTTACTAAAATTGATATGCTTCCATTTATTCTTTTCAGATATGAAATATCAACACTTCTAGAAACTAATATTTATCCAATAACATATATATTTTTAATTCATCATCAGTCATTGTAATTTCAGTATGAAATTAAATTCATTAGACAATATACTAACTTTGAGAATCATTCATTTAATTCAATAATAAACATGCTATCATGTCTAAAATCCATTACTGTAGTTGTAAGCTATGAATGTATTAAATACTAATACAATATATATATAAGTATCTAGTCGTCGGTATTAGGATAAAAAATAAAAACACTGCTGACGTTTCGTTCATTTAATTAACGAACTTTTTCAAAGCTATAACACAATAAAACACATATAACACAATCCATAAATCTACCACAGTTATTTGTTTACCTTCGTAATTTTTTTTTACATTCATAAAATAAGAAAAGTAAATGATATTTCGTTATTACATATTAACATGTACATTGCATTCGATATCTTATTCACTAAAACGATGCTATTATACTCATAGTATATGATCTTAACTACGAGCCCGTGATCATGTACATATAGTAATACATGTGCCTTATTCTCAAACTATATTATTTATTTATGAATAATAAAAACAACACAGAAACAAAACAAGAAGAAATAAAACAAACCGAGGTCATTACATTAACAAAACAATACAAGAATATAATCTAATAGTTAAATGATAAAATCTCTACAACAATTACACATTATTATAAATTCAAATGAATGGAAGAATACAATTGTTATTTTATAACACCTGCATATACATTCAATACCTGTAATACTGAATCGTCTTTAACATTTATAGTATACTGAGACTTATATATATTTATTTTCTCAAGAAACAATCTCTTCGTGAAATTATTCTCCTTATCTAAAATTTCAGGATTGTCAAAATCAAAATCATGGTCAAACTCAAAATGATGTCTCGATAACGCTGTTTGTTCTCTTTTGTTTTTGTTCCTGTCAAAGCAATCTTGTTTATGATTTTGCATTCTTCTCGATAAGTATTGCTTCGTTTGGCCCACATAAACCCCTTCGCATTGCTTACAATTTATTCTATATATGACATTGGAAGTACACTGTAATGAGACTTGATCTTTCAATTTTGTAAAAAGATTTGCTATAGTTTTTGCGTTGTATGTTGTTAGACATGTGTCTTTGTTTTTTTTATATATATAAATGAAAATGTAAACAATAAGCATAGGACAAATGTTTACATTTTCATTCATTCATTCAAACCATATTTACACTATGTATCGTTTCCAGTCCAACTGGCTATCTAACTACAGACCCAGAAATTTTACTTCATTATTAGTTGAAAGTTCTTCTCCATTATAATCTAATGTAAGTTTATCCTTTTTAAAATAGCCAAATTATATTTGGGGTTTCTTTTATATTTAGGTACTGCCGAATATTTTTGTTCTAAGAGGAATATATTGTGAATAAAAACAGAATTCTAAAAAAAAAGAAATCTGTGCAAAGTAACATACCCTCGCTACCAAATTCATACTACCGGTATTATAAATTACAAGATTAGGGGAATTCTGTGCAAAGAGATTTCGCATAAAACTTGTTTATCAAACACGGCAACATTTTCTGGGATGCAAAAAAAAAAACCGGAAAATCGACACAAAACAAACCATAGGGACCTATGCGGGAAGTACATTAATTTTATGTGTGACTTTCTTTTTGACATATTGGGGGTAAGTCTCCATAAATAAGCATCGAATTTTCCGTTTTCGCATCCCCACACGAGCTCACTACGCGCTAGTACATATTTTAAAAATCGCTTGACAAGGGGTTTCTTATCGTAAAGGTCCGACTCGCCGCGGGAGTGGAACGTCGGCGGTCGCGCTCTACCCGCGGTCCCGATAACCATCAATCACTGCATCTTTAGCAGTGCTGAATTGAAGCTACTAAATCCCACGGTTTTAACGAGTTCAAATCTAACTTGGAGTTGATGCATTGACAAAATATTCAAAAGCGATATTTTATTTTCTCGTGCTATCCATTTTGTCAGTGTTGGAAAAGGTTTAATAATGTAGTATAAAAGATTTACCTGACATATGTGGACAAATCTTACTATTAGATTTATTCAGCTTTACCATTTTCTTATTATACCTTGTGCGTATTATATCTTGTGCGTATCTTTTAATTAATATTACTCTTGATAAAATGTGTGTCTTATTTTATCCTTTAAAACCCTGTCGAATTTACCTTCAAATATCAAAAAAAAAAATTTCAAAAATTTGGATGAAAAAAAAAATTTTTTTTGATAATTTGTGTAATTTAAATTAATTAGCCTTAATTATACAATGCTAAAACAGTAGTCCCTGCTCGGGCGCCAAATTTATGATGTACCGCTCTTTAAATTCTGTTAAATATTAATTAACGAAGCTAATTCCCATCTACACTTAACAACGGATAACTAAATGTCTTGTGCACTCCTAGGGATACATCAGAGTGGCATTGTCATCAATTAAAACTAAAATTGGCATTCGTCCACCTTCACTATCTATATTTGACAGCTAATTAGATTTTAAACTCAAAACAAAATGTGTTATATTATTAATAAGTGTTTTAAATGTCTAGTGAAAGTGAATTTTTTCCAACAGTAAATGCTCTATTACGGGTAGTTCGGGTTTCGGAGAAAAATCTAAGGTAATGTACATTTTAGCATCATTTTATTCTTCAATAGTTTTTTTATATTACTTCCTAGCATTAAGGGAAACCAAAATATTTCCAATGTCAACCCTTTTATTTACATATAAGACAGTTTTAATTACATAAATTTACATATACATATTTACAAGAAAAACAGGTAAATATAATCCAATCCTTATATTGAAATTAACCCAACATTCATTGAACCTTATTTGCAACGTGTCAATAGACATACAACGATGTGTCCAATCGTCGGTCAATAAATCAAACGTGAACATTTATTAAGTACAATTTAAAAAATGCATATTAAATTTACGGCGAGAAAGACGGTATTTACATGAGTTCAGCAAGTATAAAAAAAAGGTTAATATCTCGGCAAGCACATGCTCGTATGATATTGTTGAAGAGAAAAGATCAACAAGAGTAATATATTGAAATTTTACGGAAAATTGTAATTTATTTTAGTACATACGACATTAAGAGAACTTTATCTGACATGATTATTTAAATTTAACGCAATAACCATGTAAAAATTGGTGACGGGACTTGACTGGAAACGGAGTAGTTTTTCCACAGACTACCGGGAAAAACAAAGTTACGGGGCTCCTTTCATGGACGGCCGGCAAGAAGGGTTAGGAGAAAAGGTACCCTCCCGACTGCCAGAGAGTGCTTGAGAATTCCCTCGGACTGCCAAGGAGAACTCTGACTTACCTAATAAAGTCGTGGTTTTATATAGACCTCGATTCGTATAAATAAAAGTTTAAAACAGTACACGACATTATCACGTGCAAAATGCAGGTAGAAAATTAACTAAAATATCATAATAATAATTTCATTGATGAAAACGCTTGTTCGTATCTGTATAACATTCCCAGGCGTCATAGGTATTTTTTTTGCAAATTTTCTTATATCTGCGTGTTCACATGGTTATGAACTCCAGAATTTAATTACGTCAGAAGCATTTTAATCTAGAAGAAGTTACGACCACATCTACATTAGTGTTTCCATGGTATGCAAATACAGTCTTACGATCATATAAGTTCCTTTGCATCTAATTGATATACAAAACATATAAAATGCATTTATCTAATCACTCAAATGCTTATGTTCTTGTTCGATACTCTTGATTAATTTGTTCGTACACTCACTGTAGTCCAGCTGACTGGATACTATGGCGTTGAAGTAGAACAATTCTTGTTCAGCACACAGATGATGGCTTACATCGGCGTACACACAAGCTTGCAATGTTCTGTAGTTTCATTTGGTCAACTTGTCCAATGGCATAAATCGAACATCATGCTACATGTGGTAAAAACCCTTACAATCAGCATCCATGGCGTCGATTCTTCTAGCAACACCAGTACATATTACTTTCACAATCCCTCTACTTATACTTGCTATATAACATACATACAGTTAACACCACCGTGTTCTAGTTGCCAAACTACAACTTAATTACTACCGCACTACCATCACTAAGTTCTAACTTAAACATGAATGTCATTACAACTCTTAAATGTTTTAACTTTGCTTAGCCTGTCTAGTATCTTCTAGAGTTTCCACTTTTAAAAGCCTTAATTGTTATAATTGCCGTTCGATATTCACAAATGCCACTTCATTCATAATTGCCTCTTAATTCACAACTGCAGCTTAATTCAAAACTGCCGCTTAATTTGTCCTGATTACGATATAGCCGCCGCTTAAATGCCTAGAATTATCTCGGCAAATGATTACTAACTGAGATCTTTTGCAAAGTTAATCTTTTGGCCATGATTGGTGGTACTTACTTAATAAATTACTATGTTAAAATGACTAAATTATGAAAATGACAGTGTGAGAATCAAAATATCTGCTACAAAACTACTGTCACATAGAAATTAGTTATTGCGAGCTAAGTGCGGGAAGATCATTTTCCCGCATAAGCGCATTTTTAAAGCACGAGCGACATAAAGGAGAGAGTGCCTTCAATTGCGCGAATGCATGGAAGATGTCTTCACGTATGCGGTTTGTATGATATTTATTGTACCAACATTAAATTATAAATATTGTTGATTAAGGTGTTTGGTATCATACTGACCTAAAATAGATTACTTAATTAACATAAGCATTTCATGTACGTACCATTAAATTATTATATTCTTGCACATGACGTATTTATTCGTATATTACTAGTGGATTTATCGGTTTTTTTTTTTATTACAATTAATTGCCACCGTCAATGTCTCTTAGGAATTCTAGGAAAATAATATTTTATAAATTAAATTTTATTACTATCAAGCTCCAAAAGACCAGTGCTTTTTTGCAATTTTTACAGTCGAGTCGATCGGGAAGTACTCGTTGCTGTTCACTTTAAAGGCAGTGAATACAAGAGAATTATTACGTATTTGCTATTTATTATTGCTTTATAACAGTCAATTTTATTTTTTTTCAGTTATTTTAATACAAATTCGACTGCCACATTACAAAACACAGTAACAATCATTTTTAAAGTTTTGAGTAAATTAATGAAAACTTTCAGTGTATGGCTCTAAAATTATTAAAGAGTTTTAAATGCAATTTTAGCGGTTTAGAATAGTACAATTGGATATAATTTTATGTGTAATAAATAATTTTAAAATTGGTGTGTTTTTTGGAAATAAATGTAGATGCTGTGTTTTGAAATGAATAGGTTGCAAAAATTAAGCAAGGAAGGTAGTAATAAGCGTGGTATCTGCAAATGTTATTTTTATTTTAGTAAAACATTTTAAACCTATTTTAATTTTTTTTTTTTTGCGGTCGTACTGTAATGGACACTCTACTTTAATATTTTTTTATCTGGAAAGTACCATTTTATCGGACTGGTCCATTGAATGTTAGATATTTCGCATTTGCTTTGGAAGCTTTTTCTTTATGCAGTCTTAATTCGCCAGATAATTTTACCAGATAATCATTATTTTCTGAGTTTCTGGCATCTTCTTGTCCCCTTTCAAGCATTTCGCAATCAATACATTTATCCGATTTAGGCGTACAAAAAGAAATGTGTTCGGATATAAGAGTTTGTCTGTAAATCTCAAGTTTACAAATATTTGGATGTTTTTCGTTGAAATCCCGATACATCATTTTAAGTGTAAGATCTCTAGGTAGGTATCTAATGTTAGGTGCATTGTTGCGTCGATACTGTGTTTTGGCAAAAATTATCTTCATAATTATAATAAATACAGCTAATCTAGCTAGCAAAAAAGACGCCCAATAAACACAGTATCTACATGGACTATAGAATGCATTTTTAACAAAATTGTTGGATACAGTGTTTTGAATTGTGGCAGCCGAATTAGTATTGATGCATATTTTAAAATCTAAAACAGCACTTTTAAAGTGATATTTTTGACATTTTTAAAACTAATTGCAGTTTACTCTTTATAATATATAAAAGCGAATTGTCTCGCTCTTTTTAACACGAACGATTAATACGGCACAGCTATACCCCAAAATTAACGAATTGGGGCGACACTTTTCTGAGAACCTGGCCCATCTACGGTCCGAATAAAAGTGTCACGTGACGGGGACCACGGTCCCCCGTCCCTAAGGCTATTTTTCACGTCTCCGAAGAGAGAACGAGGGTCCGAAAAGAATTTTTGAAAATGTTACTACGTGCAGAAAAAGACTGTGCTTTATAGCATTTTGCCATAAAGCCTACGTGTAAAATATAAAATATGGAATAGCTTCGATTTTAAAATGGCGGTGGATCGACACACATGACCGTGACACCTCAAAGTTCGGATAAGGTTAAGTTAAACGAACGAAAAATTCAATTTCAAGTTATAAATTATCAAAACCGTGAATCAGTTTAAGTTTGCGATATGCCATTTGCCGGGAAACGTCAAAATTGGCGGAAAGCACCAGTCGTGCAATACACCACATAATGACTATATATTCACGTTCATCGATCGGTTGTCAAGTTTAAAATCAGAAGGCCGACAAATAAAGAGATTACGAATGAAAAGTGCATTTTCAATTGAAATGTGGTACCTTTCAGATACGTATTAGTGTTATTATTATCAATTGTTACTATTTCTTTTCTATATAATATATGAACAATATGCCGACGGATATGATAAAATAAACTTAAAGTGTATTATCGCACGTAAGTACAGTAATAAATATAACGATTTTTCTATATTTTATTAAGATATATTAAATACAAAGACACTCTATTCATTATATATGTCATCGAAATAACAGCTCGCGAGAGAAGTACGGGCTATTTTTTTGCTTAAAACTGGACGCAAAAAAGTCAGGCCAATTTCTTACAACGAAGAACTTGAAGCAAGACTAAATAAAGAACCATCTGAGTTTTGCCTTTTGGGTCTGCCAAATTACGTTAGATGTACACGAATTATACAAAACCTAAATGTCAACAGAATGTTGGAAATATGTCAGTGTTCAAGATGTAATTATATAAATTTAAGGCATTTTACGTATTTCCGTATATAGGGTGAGTTTTCTTTATTTGTCAGATATGTCCGAAACACTTCGAAATAAAATAAATACATCAAATAAAATTCCCATAAGCATTTATGTAATTTCATTTACCAATCAGTTATAAAAGCAAGCATTTAAAGTATGCGACTGCGGGTTGGCACCTACTAATCAGAAGTACATTTTCGGTTAAATGGTATTAGGAGCCAGCAAGATTTTCGATTGGGTTTTACAAAATATACTATTAAAGCGTAATATGAAAATTAATTAATTTTCTCAATGACCTGTAAGTTTAAAACATGTTTTGTCAAAGTTCATCATGTGATGTTGTTAATTTCATTTGACAATTGGAAAGACAATTTGGTTAAGCACTGTCCGTCTGACATTTCGATCTCACAAGTTTATGTGTGAACGAATACTCTACAAAGAAGTATTGTCACGATGATAGGTGGAACGACAATTTGGTTTCATTGTCGTATAAGTGTCACGATGACAGTCTGTCAAAAAATTTGAAGTATACACTATTTTTATCGTGAACTTGACACAAAGCGAGGCATGGTACTCCCAATTTTATAGAACGAATAACATGAAACAACATTTAATTGCCGAACCGTCTTGGTTTTTTTTTTTTTTTTTGGTCTGTGGACGTTCACCTTGGGCTAGATGCACGCAATTGATACAAAACCTGAATGTCAACAAAATTTTTCTAAATATCAGCGTTCAGTAAATTATGTAGAAATGTTGTTCGCTTTGTGGGCAGAGTCTTAATAAATAAATTCATTTGCCACTAATTATAAATGTCACAATAATGTTTAATTTATTTCTAAGAGACATTTTGCTTGATATGCGTCTTCATTCATAAACAAGAACAAACTGAACTGCGGTTGTAATTACTCTACATTGTCGGTCATTCAGGTACAGTTTCCAATATCGCAGTTATAAAAATTAAAGCAAAGGCGTGATTAATAACATTTAGCATCCACTGAAAGAAATATTATAACCGTTAATATTTACATTTTATTAAGGTATGTCAAAAGATGTATGACTATTATTAAATATTACAGCCCAGAAATGACGTTTGTGGGCCATGATAATTGACAGGTTAAATTATGCAAAACTAAAATAAATCTGATATAACTTTTTTAATAATGATTTAGTCCTTTCATTGTGTAAAACTAATAACACTATGAATCTTTTAGTGTCGAGTATTAGTATTACGCGAAATAACATCTAAATTTCAATCTTCTACAACGAAAAGTCAGACTGACGTTAAGATGCTTTAAATTGCCGTTCCACCTGTCACCGTGACAGTAGTTCGTGGACAAAAATAAGGTATGCCAATAATTTAGCAAATCAAAAATGATTTTTTTGGCGTTTTACAGGGAACTGTAATAAAACTGTAATCGGACGCGAAAAGGGGATTCAAGCTCGAAGAGATTGATGGACAGCTATAGTATCTATCATAATGTCATATTAGTATAAATGTTTTAGAAGTTGTCAGTCTTTCTATTTTGTGATACATATTAAAAGCGAGTTGAACGATATATTAAATATAGAATAAAAGTTATTATTAAAAAGTTAATGACGCTGAATTAATTTACCGCAATGGTTAGGTAAATACCCTAAATGAATTCAGGAACTTTCCGAATTAATCTGAAAATTATTTTACACTACCTTCCTGTACAATCCCAGTTGCGGTACAGAAATAATGCGGGTATTCAATAATCTTCTTATTAAAATTGCAATACACGTGGGACACACAAAAAGTATGTTGAAATAGTCCTAACAGCACGTATTCGGAGGGTCTCGCTCTCTGCAAATGAAACGAAATTCGATGTATAAAGCTCGAATAACCGTTGCCAAGTAAGACTATTTGGAACAGGTCGTAACCGGGGCTTTTACGTTTGGCAATCTTCCACATAAATTTAACTCAATTATGCGGGTACAAGGGTTATACCGACAAAAACTGATGGATAATGCTCTCATATAGCTCCACGGTTCATTAGGAAAATAATTGGATCGATGAATAAACATTTGTTGTCCTTTCATTTGAGTATTCCCGACGTGTTTTGATACATTTTTAAAATTTAACTGAGTCACCCGCTTTCGAAATTAACATTTGTAATATAGTATTAAATACTTGTTTTATTATAAACGTACAGAAAATGAAAGGATTATTAATAACTTTTCGAGTTTAGCAAATAGGTTTTCCAACAAATAATTTACTTTTAAGTGTTCTTTGTACTTCTATATCACGACGATTTTTCTAAAATTCCTTAAAGCGCGACCCCGTTTTGGTAAGAATGTTCGTCGCGGTCCCCTCGTAATTAAATTCAAAGAAGGGAATGTGTGACATCTATGGTCAAAATGCTCAACTTCTTTATTCATTAATCCTGATAATTGAGCACTTGTGAATTTTAAACAATTAATTAGAAAGAAAAACTCGTTTCACAAAAATATATATGATTTATTTCATAAACTAAATGTACATTTCGTTTGCCAAGCAAACATCATCGGTAGTATACAGATTTATTCGTGTTTTTACATTATATATATGTTCGAACGTTTGCAGTGACAAACCTTCTTATTGTAGTAAGTTAAGACCTCTCTAAATCTAACCGTACTTTTATTACAGTAATATTGTAAAACTATGGTGGGTGTTTACTGAATGTGTAAGGGTGGTATGAATTCTAGGAAACTCTGACTAAGTGGAGAAACATCTGTGTTTAATAAGTTGTTTTTAAATTTCTTCGTATAAATACTTTCCCACATATTTAAATTTTTACATCTAGTTCTTTTGATAACTTATACATTATCGATTGAAAATGTATGTCCTGTGTTTACAAAATGATACGCTAAAGCTGATTTATCACTATTGTGATTTTTCAAATGATACAAATGTTCTGATGCCCTAATTTCTGCGTTTCTTTTTGTTTGTCCGATATACACTTTATTGCAATTATTACAATCAATTTTGTATATTTCTGAGTATTTTAAAGGGTCTGACTTTTCAATGTTGTTATGTAATAGACTCAGTATTCTGTTCATTGACAAATGAAGGCATTATATTGTATCTTTTACACAAGTTTGAAATTTGATATTCCCATCTTTTATTTAAACAAAATTTACATAAAACTTTTTTGTCTTCTAATTTAATGGATTCTAATGTAGTTCTGTTGGTAATTAATTTTTTCCTTTCTAATTTACGTTTTATTCGATCTATTGTATCTTTCTCGCACCCGTTCTCAGCGGCTACTTTGTATATGTATGCTAACTCTTTATTATAATTTATTTTAGAAAGTGGGGTGTTCTGTAATCTGTTGAGAAGAAAAAAGAATGTAGTTTGTTTATGTCTGAAGGACGTGTACGAAGTGTTATTCAACAATATCAAAGAAGAAGAGATAAATGAATTTTTAAAACTAACCAAGTTGTGTATGGACCAGAACATTTTTGCTTTCAATAATCAGTTTTACAAACAAACTTTTGGAACAGCTATGGGCAACCCGCTATCACCGTTTCTTGTGAACCTTTTCCTTAATTATTTTGAACACGATATAAAAGAAAATGGACCAACGTTTCCTAAATTTTGGGTCAGATACGTTGATGACATTTTTGCAATTATTCCAAGAGATTTTGACTTAGACCAGTTTGTCAATTACATTAATAATCAGTACTCATCTATCAAGTTTACCCATGAAATGGAAATTGAACACACCATACCCTTTTTGGATTTACTTATTTCTATTAGGGAAAACAGTTTCCATTTTGACATATACCGAAAAACCACACATACAGATAACTATATTCAGAACACTTTGTACCCGTCCTTCAGACATAAACAAACTACATTCTTTTTTCTTCTCAACAGATTACAGAACACCCCACTTTCTAAAATAAATTATAATAAAGAGTTAGCATACATATACAAAGTAGCCGCTGAGAACGGGTACGAGAAAGATACAATAGATCGAATAAAACGTAAATTAGAAAGGAAAAAATTAATTACCAACAGAACTACATTAGAATCCATTAAATTAGAAAACAAAAAAGTTTTTTGTAAATTTAAGATGGGAATATCAAATTTCAAACTTGTGTAAAAGATACAATATAATGCCTTCATTTGTCAATGAACAAAATACTAAGAGTCTATTACATAATAACATTGAAAAGTCAGACCCTTTAAAATACTCAGGAATGTACAAAATTGATTGTAATAATTGCAATAAAGTGTATATCGGACAAACAAAAATAAACGCAGAAATTAGGGCATCAGAACATTTGTATCATTTGAAAAATCACAATAGTGATAAATCAGCTTTAGCGTATCATTTTGTAAACACAGGACATACATTTTCAATCGATAATGTACAAGTTATCAAAAGAACTAGATGTAAAAATTTAAATATGTGGGAAAGTATTTATATGAAGAAATTTAAAAACAACTTATTAAACACAGATGTTTCTCCACTTAGTCAGAGTTTTCTAGAATTCATACCACCCTTACACATTCAGTAAACACCCACCATAATAGTTTTACAATATTACTGTAATAAAAGTACGGTTAGATTTAGAGAGGTCTTAACTTACTACAATAAGAAGGTTTGTCACTGCAAACGTTCGAACATATATATAATGTAAAAACAGGAATAAATCTGTATACTACCGATGATGTTTGCTTGGCAAACGAAATGTACATTTAGTTTATGAAATAAATCATATATATTTTTGTGAAACGAGTTTTTCTTTCTAATTAATTCTTTATTCATTATTTTCAAGAACTTTGAGCACGATCTAAAAAGCTAGATGTTTCTGGAATCATCCATTCGCCTTTATATTAAATAATTCATCACTTAATAGTAATAATAATGATAATATTAATAATAATCTCTATTACGCAACATAAATTACATCTATTTACAGGCTAATACACAAAATGAATAACATTAACAGTAATAAAAATTTAATTATATTAGTACGAAAAAATAAAATGAAAAAAAACTACATTATAATCAATGTAAAGAAGAATCACGGAAAACTGCAAGTGTAATAAAGAAAATAAGGGAACTGCTTTTTCCACAAGGCTCAGAACATAAACGGTTGATGGCATTTCTACACATAGAGAAAAAGAGGATTTTAATAACACATTTGTACAAGCTGTGGGTACGTAGAATGTATCAGCTGATCTAGCAGCATATCCGGGCACTAAGAAACTGACTTGATAACAAATTTAAGAAGGAAGATATAACTTGTTTTGTCCTGTCTGCTACTTAAAGAATTGAAACTATGTCTATCAATCGCCTGTTGTAATAAATTCCGCGATGTGGGTAAATACCATCTATTTTAAATGACATTAGAAAACACTTCTGTATACGCTCGAGCATAATACGCGGAAATCAAACCAAGGACGCATGTTACTTTATTCTTTTGTACATTCCAAACTGGAGTATGTCTCGTACGTTTGGTTTCCGCGTATTATATTATAATGATTTCAATTTTCAATATTTATAAGTATAATATCAAAATTAATTTCTCAAGAAAATTAATTTATGTTATACAAATAAAAGATCATTCGTATATAAAATAGAAGAATTTTATTAGAATAGTAATGAAATGTATAAAATGTTAGATAGGAACTAAATTTATTGTAATCTCGCTCTTAATGAAATATTTTAAAAAGTCACAATATTAGTAATATTGTCAAGACATAAGATAGGCAACTTAAATTACTATACAAAAAAATGTGATTATCATGAAAAATCAAATGCGTATATGGAAACTAAGGAAAAAATATCCTGATTTTGATATGAAAGGTAAAGAATTATGTAAAGAAACGAGATTTTTGGAGTAAAGTAGAATTTATGTAGAAAATTTGTTATAAAAGTAATAAATACCTGATTTTATAAGTTAATTATCATCATCTACATGTTTGATAAGTCGCAAACTTGTGGAACTCATATCTTGGACCGAAGTGATTACTGAACCGGAATTACCTTGATGTTACTTATAAAAATAAATTGAATTGGATTTTTAAACTGAAAAATACATATACGAAACGTTTTACCGAAATAGAAGAAGCCCATAACGTGTATACAAATACGAGAAAAACCAATTGGATGAATTTAACTTGGACCTTACATGACGTATTATCCGGACCTTAAGAAACTGTACCTGCAATCCAGGATAGATGTATTTTATGAAGAGGACCAGTCCTAGACGGAAACAGAAAATCGTAAAATAAAATTATAAATATTTAAAAGAAAATCATTTCATAATCGTTAATATCAAAATTGAAGTAAAATCTTTATAAGATAAAGAGAATAATAGCTTTGATCTTTCATTTATTGTAAAAAATGATTCTATTTTATATTAACATTAACATTATCATATTTATATTATTGAATTAATAATTTTCATTAAGAAGGAACATTTAATTTTGAAATTGAATTTAGTGTTTATGAGTTAAAAAGAATTTTTTCCATCATTAATTAACTTATTTAGTCAACATACATTATTCTGTGTTTCAAAAATATTATTTTGAAATAAATATTAAAATAACTTTTACAAAAGAATTGAACTGAATTGAGAACTGAGATTATTATTTATTCTTCATACTCGATGATAATTTCGTCCGACTGAGCTTAGTTAGGGAGACAATAGTATAATATATCGTATTATGCTCGATGCGTATAAGTTATTTTAAGTGGTTAACGTTCTACAGAAGCATATAAGGAAATCCAGGGACACTTTCCGCCACCAAGAAAAATGTCAATAAATGTGGACCAAAAGAGAGATAACTGTCAAAAAGCGCATTAAGATCTCTCAACAGCAAAACTCTAAAAATTGTGTCATAGGGACTGTTAACTGAAAAGATAGAATGACTGAATATAGAGAAGTAGTGTGTTGGACACTTATCAACGTTTAAGCAAACTCGATCATTGTTGCACAACTTGTTAATCACTGTAATATTTCTCTGCAGCAGTAAGGTTTTTAAAGGATAAGTTATAACATTAAAATAATTTTAGTCACGTGGGTATGATAGAACCTTACAATCAAAAAGTATCAGATCACTGTTGTACACATTAAATAGTAGTGGGACTAAGTTCGATCCCTGCAGAACGGAAAGTATAAGTTATATTCGTTTTTTTGATATTTATTATTTAGCTAAATATCGACATTTCTTCAAAACGGTCATTACAATCATCTACGTCACAAAGTGGCCAGAATACAAAGAAGAACAGTGATAGTGATAAATATCTTAAATATGGGTTTACCGTTACTTTCAATAAACCGCAGTGTATAGTGGCTGGAGAAGCCTTGTCAAAAGAAAGTATAAACCCATCAAAGCTACTTTGACATTTAAGTACCAAATATCCAGAAAAAGTAAGCTTTCTCCACAAGCAATAAGACATTTTCACGTCATCAGGAAATGCAAGTTATTCTCGCTACAGATAGACGAATTTACACATTTCAGTAACAGTGCGCAGTTTAGAGCATTCGTAAGTTACAACAAACGCATTTTGTACGTCATTAGAGACCAATACTGACAAAAAGAATTGATACTTTTGTACTATGTACATCTAAGGCAGCGTACCCACCAATTAAACAAAATGATTAACAAACAATTTATTTGAAGCCATAATGCACACAAAGTATTAGGTTGTAGTAGAAAAATGAAATAAAACATATGTCAAACTATTTTTTTTTCATTTGGCATTTATAATTAATGTCGAACTTTTTATTAATACATTATTAATTAAGAATTTGCCAGAAATGTGTTTAAAATGTTTGTCAAAAATTTTGTTTGATTGGTGTGTACTTCTTTCAAACATTCCAATACAATTGAATGGACGCTGACATATATCAAACATTTTGTTTGACAAAAAATGCTTGTGTATAATTGGTACTAACTGGAGAAAAAATCGTTTCTATATGAACCAATGGTTCCAAGAACTTCGATCAGTATAGAAGAAGTAATACCAAATGCTAAATGCCTGGACTGTTTTTCACACCAAGAAGCTCTTGCTTCAAAGTATTTACCTTCAAAATTGGACTATGTTATGAAAAGTGTCATTATACTTGTAAATTTTATGAAAGGAAAATTATTACAGACCTTTATATTTAGAAAAGAGATTTGAAGACATGGTTCTTTATACGTAAATCTTCTTTATGACAAAGATGTAATGTTAAACGCGAACTTTTGACGTACTTGCCAGATGAGAAATCAGAATATGAAGCCCTTCTCTAGCCTGATTGTTAGTATAATAATAGCTACGCCCAAAATTAATAGAGTAAGAAAAAGTTTCACATGGAAAACTTCAATCGAGAAAAGTAATTTTGATCCATTTCATTGCGTTCATGAACTCAAGAAAGATGTGACTAACTACAATATGATAAATTCTGAGCAAGTTTTTTTAGACATACAATTTGCTTTGTGTAATTTACAACAGCTATTACAAAATATTTTTCAAATGAAATTCAAACCAGTAATGACAGTAACAGATGGATATCAAATCCCTTTTTGGATAATTACTTTGGACATGCTAAAATTCAACCAACTTGAAAAAAAGATACTGAAATATCGAGTGACGAAATGTTGAAACTAGAATTTCTTTCCCAGGAACCGAAACATTTTTGGATCACAAACAATGCAACAATATCCTTAAATATTTTGTTCCATTTGCAGCATCATATCTATCCAAATTAATTTTCTCCAATGATGGCTGCTATTAAAAGAAAAGTAAGAAATCAGTTTCAACATGAAAATGATATCACTGTCTGTATATGAATATATTACGAGATTGTATAATTACTAGGGCGCGGACATGACCGGTTTAAACTACGACGAAGTTACAACGGAGCAAAAAAATTATGTAAACAACACACTCTTACTGAATAGCACTAATTCATATGGTGTACTGCAACATCTGTTTAGGCCCGAGAAGTGCCCGAGAATAAGAGCAAAAAATGCCCATAAAATAAGGAATTTATGAGTAAAATACTTCTTTCATCGGCGTAGATAGCAGCGTGATGGGTTTTAAAAATTTATCATATTTACCTTATATTTCGCCAGTGAAATAAAATTTTCATTCCTACTTAGGTTAGTTTCGTTTTTTCATTGTTTTGACTGTTAATTACGTACTTCGTAATGTTTGTAATAGTTTGTTTAATACCGGTTTATTGAATCGACATCTCCAAATTATCTAGACGTAAGTGTGCACTGGATTTCGTTTAGTTTCAATAACATACACGTACATTTTTAGTTATCATTTATTTAGGTCTAAAAAGTTGTTTATGTTAGTTTTTCTGATACGAAAATGAATTGTCAGTGATTCCGAAATCTATTACAAAGTCTGTCAAATATCGTTACAGAATGCCAAAATATCGCACGTTCGTCACTGAGCTTTGCTAAAACATAGACAGAAATAGTTTTTATGCAGAGAATTTCGATAGTTTACAAAATTTCGTTACATGTTTAAATGACGATGCTCGAAGTATTTCTGAGTGCAAGGAACTAACACAAATCCCAAATTTAAAAAATCATTTGTTTTTCCTTCAGGAACACTTTGGAAATTTGTCTAAACTAATCACATATTTTGAAAATCGAAATCTCAAAATAAAAGATTGATTAACCACATTAGACGTGGGCTATTAATAATTTCAAAAGTATTCCAATTGACTTCGGATGTGGCCTTCGGCAAAAGTTAGACGCAGTTTTTAATATAAATCCAGATTTAATAACATTGCGGCAATTGTGTATGCTAAATACGCTGAAATAAAAGAATATTTCCAGTACGCACCTATAACCAGTTGCGATGTAAAAAGGACGTTTTCTATCTGCAAGGATGTACTTAATTCAAAGAGAACAAGTCTTACAGAAGAGAAAATGAAGAAATAATAAGGTATTTTGTATTTTATAGATCACCAGTCACTTGTTATCCAATTATATAAATAAAATTGAAACCTCTTTAAAAATACAACATTTCAATAGTGCGCCCATGGGCGATGAGTTATCTACCGCTCGTGTACGACCTCTAATAATTACATTGTATATGCAGCATGCAACAACAGGTTTGAAGAAAATAGAGGACACAAAGGGTACGTCACGTCCGTTACTTCAGCGCAATGACGCATAAAATTATTTTCAACCACTATAGAATAGAGGATGCTGAAAGCATTGACAATAATAGCGAGATCTGTAATATGTTCATTATTAAAAATAATACGAATTCAATTTACTTTATTAACAATGTTTTAAAGGGTTTTTAATTTATTGACTGATTGATTTATTAACTTGTTATAATAGAAAAAATTATTAGTTATATTTTTTTAGAGTTTATATCCATTGTGAAGATTTATATTATTTAAGTTAGGCATATATTTGTGTTATTATTATTGTTTTTTCATGTAAATGCCTATTACCTTTTTATTAATTTTGTTCGTAATAACGCTACCATAAACAGAAGAATGTAGTTGATTATTAAATTCTTCTACTGACGTGAAATTTATGCTAGCGGATTTAGAATTTGATATCTCCTAACAAATTCAATATCCTGCTTTGTGAAGTGTTAAAAATCGCGAAGATGCCGGTCTTTATACCTAAATTCTCGGGAAATATTCAGATTTCAATTTTATATTATATCCGAAAACTTTCACGAAAATATTCGCGATAAACGGAGATAGTGGCTTTTCAATTGCATTCCTTTAGTTATTCATAGAACTTTCCGTTTATTGTCTTGAGTTATGCAACGCATTCAGATGCGTAATTATAGTAGTTATGACTTCATCTAATTTATTTTAATTTTTTAAAAATCTCTGGAACAGTTATACGGGAAAAAAGTAAATTACACAAAATCTCTCCTTCTTTCAATTGAATATTAGTAACTTTATGTCGAAATTCAAATAATAATCATTATATGTCCTCTAAATAAATATACTCCTTATTTTTAACGTTAGTGAAAAGGTTTGTATTTCTTGGCAATAGTTATGTACATCAAAATCTGAAAACTTTTCTACTAAAAAGGAGCAGTAGCATTATGGAGATACGAAGCCGTCGAACGGACTACCTTAAGCTCCAATTCTTGCGAGACAAAGACATGAAAGTTATAGATACAATTTACAAACTGCATACATATTTATTATACCAATTGCTTGCCTGCAAGTTGCGGATGCATTTACTATGTGATAAAACGACGACACCAAGAGTTTCTATGAGTTAATACGAGAAAGCAATATACAAACTGTTATTTTGGTCGAGTAGAGTGGGGAATTCTAACTGAGGCTAAACTGACTCGCGTTTAATCAGTGCAACGAGGATAGCAGCTGCATTTGCGCATTTCATTTAAATTTTGTTAACGGTCGATGTCTAGTCGACTAGCTCATTTTTAAATCGCGTTTCATCCATCTAATTTAGAACAATTACGCGCCAAAATTATTGAATTTTCGAATCATGTTACCCCGGAAATGTTAACAAATGTCCGTCGGAATTTTTATAATCGGCTGGGTTACTGGTCAACTCAAGAGGGAGGCTTATTTGCGCAGCTAGTAAATAATTAAACGCTTGTAGAAATTCATTTTCCTTTAATAATACCATTCTTAACTTCCAATTAAATTCATTGTTTTTGCGTTTATACTTACTGAAACATTTTGTTTAGTTTCATACAAATGTATTGTTTACTTTCAGAATTTTAGTTTGTTTCCTTTTCTATTTTATAATACTACGGAATTATTTACTTTTTATCTTAATAAGAGTTTTGCTATTGGTATGTTTTCGTTTTTTATATCAGCTATATTTCTTATCATTGATATTTTAAGAAAAAAATATTATTTTTAAGTTTTTAGAATTGATGATCATTTTTTTTATTTACTCATTCAATTTGGGCAGCTGTGATGAAATCCGTTACTAAAATTATTTAGTGCGATTATCTGATGTTTCAACAAGTCTCTACTTATAAATTATCTAGGTAGTGCTTTTTATTGTTTAATATTATTTCCATCTTCTCTAAAGCAGTACAGTAAATGACTTTATCCTTGTAGGAATTTTCATGGACCTTATTCACCCACTTATAGTCGACCAGCTTGTCTAGTATATTCATCCGCAGGTAGATCGCGTGCACACTGTATAGTCAATAATAATAATAATAATATTAATAATAATAATAATGATAGTAATAATCTTTATTTAGCAATTGCTATTAAAATGTACAAATATATTACTTAGAAACTAATGCTTTTTCTATAATATACTTACGGACTAATAGTTCAAATATTCTAAAGTTCTTAACACTAAAAAAACCACAACTTATTTATTATTAAGTAAATCAAGCCTATTTATTACCTAATTGCTACATATATTTAAATTTCGATTTTTGTTTATCTACTATTCCTATGACTTTTTCTTTAATTACTTTCTTATACGTTAGGAAGTATTGTGATGACGAAAATTTTTTACCTCGAGATTTTTGCAGATGTACACGTTTTCAAGTCCCCTGATACCAAAAAAGTGGTTTCTAAAAAGGGTCTGTCTGTCTGTCTGTGTGTGTGTCTGTCTGTGACCACGATAGCGGTCAAACCGCTGTAGATATTTCGTCAATTATTAAGTTTAAGCAAATTTATAAAGAATCCAAATGTACTCAAAATTAAATTTGAGACAAATTGTCTTAAAAAAGTTTTTCGAAATTCCAACCGGAAGCAGATGTTTTACTCTTGTCGAAAATCAGTTTTTTGCGAATATCTCGTAAGTCATGCTTTCTAGGCAGGTACATTACGAGTATAAAAGTATTTAAATTATAATTTTAAATATCTTTTGTATAAAAAAGAAATCAAAATTCGGACGGGAAGTATCACTTTTACTCTTACCGAATAGCGATTTTTTGCAAATAGGTATGTCGTAAATTATGCATTCTATATATATTTATTAAGGGTACAAAAGTATTTATAGTTGGATTTGCAATATTTTTCATATACATGAAATTTCAAAATTCGGACCGGAAGTAGCACTTTTACTCTTAGCGAGTAGCACTTTTTTTCGAATATGTTGCAAAGTACGCATTCTATAGCGATTTATTAAGAGAATTAAAGTTCTTATAATAGAATGTTAAATAAGCTTTGTATAAAAAATTCTTAAAATTCTATAATTTGAAACTTTCATACGTATAAGAAGGTCGTGTGGTGGCCACACCTCATTTTTTTTTTTTAGAAGTACTTTCATTTCACTACTGTTACTAGGGATACCACCTTTTCCAACAGTTTTTATTGTTTCAATTCCAAGTACTAATTTATTGGATCCACTTTAATTTTAATAACCTTTCCTTAGGTTTAACAATTAACACGTCACTTTTCCTTTTCAATAGATCGCTATATAATGTCCTCTTTTCTGCCTTACTTTCGGTGTTCAAAATAAACTCTAAAATTTTGTGAATCAATACGTTTTGTTCTGATATAGTTTGGAGGCAACTTCTTAGCTGTTTCATCACTGACCGCAGCGCATTTACCATGTCTCTCTTCCTCACATACGAGACACTTTGTCGTTCTTTCTGTCCTTCTAAATTCCACTCGGTAAATATAGCACTTATTGTATGGCATATTTTTGTTGTTTTATATATGTTGACCCACTTAACAAATGATTAATGCATTTCACTAATAGTTTATATCATCACAATTTCGTGTATATCTCAATAATAAACAACAACACTTTTCTTTTCAACACTGCACATATGCAAAGCTGATAAAAATACGTGCTCACTTTTTGAATATTAGATTACAACTGAACTAGAAAAAAGTTATTTTAGTTATAATAAAAATAAAAACTTAAGGGGGTTAAATAAAAGCACAGTGACAGAATTGACAGGTCAACTTCGTGGTGCCATCCAGGACCACGCGTTCCTCTGACACCTTTTCGATGCCCAGACCAAGAACTAGCAATCTTTTAAGGGCACCTTTCTCCCTTATTGTGGTGAATGTAATAGATATTTTCCCTTACAAGGGAAGCAAGCTGATGACCCCTGGTGCAGTAGATCAAATTATTGTTGTTTACTATGTTGTTTATGTTTTATAATTCAATTTTAATTTATTATTAATTTGTAGGAAGCAAATGCTCATATGTAGTACCTAAACATTCATATGTAATTTATCCTGTAAGTGGAGTTTGAAACTATGCTGGGTAGTAAACATATTATTATTATTACAATCGAAAAAGTCTTTTTCCAGTACTGAAGACGATCTTTTTAATGAGGATTCATAAAATTATCATCATCGGTAATTTCACCAGATTAGTTGCTTTTTGGACTTTCATGGACTTTCAACCGAAAAAGGTCAAATTCTTCAAGAAATAATTTTACAAATTCTTGCGAAAAACTTTATATAAACAAAATCTCTTAAGTAAGTTTAACAGAATGAGCAATAATTTCCTCATGCTTGGGTAAGATAGTTGCGATGTTGTGTCTTTCGACATAACAAAAGCGGCAGTGTAAGTAGTCATGACGGATAGAGCTCAGCAAGTGTTTGAAAAAGTTGCGATGGCCGGAAGAATACAAAAGCAAGAGATGAAGGTGTTCGAATTTTTTTAGAAAATAGTGTAAAACTTGATTACCTATATAATTAATTGAGCTTCTTCAGTGAAAATAACTCTGTTCCTTGAATAATATTTCCAATATTTAAAATACGGAAACAAATATTAACGTTTCCTGACTCTTTTATTTTCTTGATAAATCAAAACTTGACAAGCGGAATAGACTAGAAATGATCGATTTTTACGTGTCAATCTGTCTTGTACTTTTTACATTAATTGACACTTTCAGGAAAATAATTCGATTTTAATAGAGTGCAGCATATTAATTAATAAAATAAGAAAGAAATCTCTAATCAATATAGTCTTGTTATAATTGTAATAAACGATGTTACTGCTATATTAAAAACAGAGAAGATATCTACTTGATTGAAAATGAAGATGTAAACATGATTTCTGACAGACTATTAGTAGTTTAGTAATTGCCTATAAGAGTCACTTTGGAAGATCGTATATATACCATTTTACTACAGAACAATGTAACGTTATCATCGCCAATAACACTTGCCTTAATTATCTTAAAGCTTTATTAATAGATGAACGGTTCCATGTAGCTATCATTCGGCACGGGTTTAATTCAGCGTCAACACTGATAATACGTATATAATTATAACAGCATAATAAATATACGAAAATATATTGCATATTAATTTTGATAACAGTCTAATTTTATGCTATGCTCAATTTATGATTTCAAGCAGATAAATTTACATTAAACAATCAACACAATAAGAAAATTCTATTCATAAGATGTGGCTGTTATGAATGTCTTTTTACTATTTCAACCATAAATATATATATATATATATAATAATATATAATTTATCCTTTATGTGAATTCAAGAAAAATATTATTTATGCTATCCTTAATCTTTTAATGATATATTCGTAGAGTTAAAGAAATAATTTTTTCCCTACGACGCTAAATTTTATTTCCACAGAGACATCTATTCGCACGTAATGCCTCCGAATATCTAAAATTCCGCAAAGAACAAAATACCTTGAATATAACCTTTACCAATCCCCATATGCAAACATTCACACGTTGTACATACTACAGATTCGCTTTTGTCCATCAAGAATACTTGTATCCCTACGTATTCAAAATACTTGAAATGTTATTAAATTTTCCAACATAAATTGTTAATAGTGCACAGCAAACACCGCAAGTAAATATTTTCACATAGTACTCCCAATGCCCTTCTACACCATTAACAATTCTCCCATGATTTACAAAAGTTAATTTAAATTAACAAAAATAATATTTTATTTAAGTATTAATGATGTCTAATGCTTTACTAGAAATGAATATTCACACATAGCATCTCTAGCGCACGTCGTACACCATCAAATATCTGAATCATAAATTTATTTCGAATAAAACTTACTTATAATACTGATATAAATCATCAAATTCTTGTTGGTTCATGTCTACCATTATGATTATTTGAAATATGAACTTAATCAAAGTAAGAATGAATTAATAATAATATGAAAACTAAACCTTTACTGAAATTAAAAAAATTAACTTAATATATTTAACTAGAATGATTTAGCGCAGTGTATTTGAACACCTGCAATCATACGCTAACAAAATTTTTGCGTCCGGCAAATTTAAAAGATCGGCAGCTTCTTCTCTTCTCTCGTCGTTCGCGCCTTTTTATAACCTCGGCCCTCAAAACAAAACACGACTATCCGTCTGCAACGCCACAACTCGCACACTAATGTTTATGTTTGTTTTCTTCAAGTTTTCCCCGCCTCGAAATATACCTATACAGTTTTTGGCAGTTGAAAAATGCACTGAATGTTTACACACAAATTGTTTATTATTAAAGTCCATGCACATTCGCGATTCTTTGTCTTGAGTAGGTATATCCTTCTTCTATTAACGACATCCCTCATTATATTTGTAAATGAATTTATTGCCTCTTTCATCATTGCTTATGTACTTCCTTTTCCCATTGCTTAAAACTATCCGTATTTTCTTTTTGTAGATATCTTCGTTGGAAATGATCGGAAATACATTGAACACAGATGGGATTCTTCTTTTTATAATCACATTACCAGGAACACGGACCTCGACAGCATCATCCCTATCTTCCAGCCACTTTCTCTCATATTCATGTAGGTTGATCTGCACGTAACTGTCAACAACGTTAACATTATTTATTCTTTGTAGATTTATTCAAATCAAAACAAGATTTATCCCATTATATTGAAGCCTTTACTCCATTATAACTTTCCAAGGATGTATTTCTATCTTTACTTTTATTATATCGTGTCGAATAAAGAACACATTTTTGTATGTCCTTTTAAAAATTCTATTAAATATAAGTATCAGGTATTTATTGTATTGTTAAATGTGACCATAAAATGTCTAACAGATAACAATCTTTTTTACAAATTTATATACTGCATCTATTCATTTTGAAAAATGTTTTCATATCAAGCATGTCGAATTTCACCTTTTTCATTGGTTCTGTTTTTGTATATTGTAAACACACCTTGTCCTCATCTTTTCTATTAATATAGATTATTATTATTTTTGTGTTTATTTCTATACCTTTTCATATATATTTATTTCAATCTAAAATTACTATATACCTTTCATCATAATGTTGCGCCTTAAAGGTTATGCAACTCATTATTATTTTTAGCAACTATCTTTACAACTAAAAATTTATTTTCTTATCCTAATGCTTAATTATCTAACTATTTTAAAATACTTGAACTATAAGGATCATGGCAATATGCATTGCGATTTAGAAAGTTACATGTTATTAAATCAGCACTTGGTAAAGTCTTCCTTCAATTTTAAATTTAATTTTAATTTACAAAACATCATTATATAATTACACTAGCTGGCCAGCAGAGATTGTTCTGCCCTTTCCAGTAGGTGGCGTACTGAATTTTATTTGGTTAAAGTCCCTGTATAAGAAAGTCTGAACAGAAGAGGTCGTTGGCGCGATTAAGAATGTGCAAAGTGACCGAAGCATGGATTTATTAATAACTCGACGACGACACCACCACCTATAAGGATCCGATTTTGTGATTTTCTTTTTTGGCACTCAACCAATTCACATATTGCGAATGAGTCATTATTGACTATAAATTCAGAATTTGTCAATAACTTGACTAACGCGCCACGTTTCAGATCCTAGCATAGCTAACTATGAACTATCGCACCGACAAAAAAAAATATATTGTATGAATATGACCATAATCAGTCATGCCGTTCAAAAGTTATACGATACAGTGCTTTTCATTTGCTGTTGCCCTTTTGTCAATTATGTTTCACTATTTTTCAGATAAGTTTCATCTTGTCACATTAACATTAAAAGTCAATTAAGATTCCCCATCTACCAAAACAGATTCAATACAATGTAACAAAAATACTTGAATGTGTAACGTACATTAACGGATAATACTATCACAAGTATACATATATACATTTATATGTAAACGTATATGCACATATGTAAATGTATGACGCTGGTATTGCGAATAACAACGTACAGACAGCTGTTTCGACCTTAAATTGGTCTCATCAGTGCACGAACGTGTTGTTCACAATGCCTTAAAAACTTAGATTATCTGATATAGTCAACTTACGTACCAAATCTATAGTTGCCCGATTAGTAGTTGTACTACGGGGGGTAAAACTACCTTGCGATGTCGCGCTTGTGTAACAGATGCCGCTGGGAATCTCTTATGACATTTGGTACGTTAGTTGACTATATCAGGTACATTAATAATCCTTTACAATTGAACAACTTACTTTGTTTCATCAAATATTTCTTCAAACTCTGCCTTAGGCATCTCCATATTCAAATATAAAATTATCAAAAAGAAAATTACTCTAAATAAAAATAAAAATAAAAATTGAAATTTTATACTAATACAATGCTTTGTTCGCTTTTTAAAATTGTCTTTATCCTTCGAAGTCGAAATAAGAATTAATTCATGTTCATTCCTGCTTTCCAAATTTATACCAGAAACAAAAGAACAACGGCATTCATTGCGCCCTCTTTTTAACTAAACTTTAGGTTGGTATCAAAGCATCTTCGGTGAAATCTCTGCTGTTCATTTTCTGCAAGTTGTCGTTGTCACACTAACACACAGGCACATATTGTCTTTGACAGTTTATTCACCAAACGTCAACACTTCAAACCGTTTGCTTATTTAAAAGTCTTTCCCTAAATTGTTCTGTATCTCCAACGGTAGGTGTACAGTCCCTCCTTGTATTTGTTTATAAACTTATTGCCTTTCTCATTATTTGTTAGATACTTTCTTCTCCCATTCGCTAATATAATCCTTAATTTTCTTTTAAGAATGTCTGGACCAGGAAAAATCGGAAACACATTGCAGATGACAGGAATTCTTCTTCCCATATCACTTATATTGCAACGATTAGTCGGTCCACCACGTCGTCTTTCATTTCTACCCAGGACTTTTCCCACAGTAATACATTTATCTGCAAGAAACTGTAAACAAAGTTAATACTATATTTCTCTTTGTAGGTCTCAAAACCATACAAGATTTCCACAGTCTATGAAACGTCTGTGTTACACATACAAGTTCATGAATGTACATTTTTATTCATTCAGCTGTTGTTTATATAAAACATTATTGCTGACCATATCATGTTAGAATATTTAACTTATACCCTTTTTTTATTTATAGTCATATGTTTGAGGTAACTTTTATATTCTTTAAGCATGATTTATTAAAATCTCCCTTATAAAATCTGTCACATTGTGCACGTTTAAATTCACATTATTTATTCTGCAATATTTTCGTCTCGTGCAAAACGAATTTGACCTTTTTCATATAGTTTGACGGCGTTTAAATGACTCACTCTCTTTACCGTTCCATCTCACAACATGACTCTTTCTCAATTGTTTGCTTTAAGTAGTTTTTCGTCTTTAAACAAATGTCCATTATTTAAAATATTCAATGCTATTTTCACGCCTTGTGAAAAGTTAGGTTGCTTTTCAGTGTATACAAACCATACAAAAGAAATATATTGCTTAATCTTATTTTTTCTTTATTTTGTACCTATTTAATACTTAATTTTTTAATACTTATCTACCCTATAATGTAACAATAAATAAATCATATTTATTTATTGTTTTATATTTAAATATATGCAACCCATCATACCCTTGTGTTATTTGTATCGTATGATGTTGAAATTTTCAGTAAACATTCTTTAAACTTAAATTTAATGTTTTCTTCAACACTTAAACTAGTTCTTAATATTATTCTTATTTTTAAATATGCAAGGACCACGGCAGTATGTATCGATATCAGAATGAATGAAGATGATTATTGAATTGAATTTGTTCCCTGCAGTTTATAGTAATATTAATGTTAGTGTTCTATGACTGTGAGGTAAGTATAAAGTGCACACAACTGGATGCTACGTATAAAAACAAATTAATTTCTGTACAATACCTTAATAATATATTCATACACTCATTAGACGTATTTAGCTTTTATATATGTACAATTTATATAATTGGTTTCAAATTTCCTATAAAAGGTCATTACTTCTTGCCATTACGTAGTAAACCAGCAATGCTAACTTCAAAAACGATTAATCTTGGATCGACTCGAAGAGAATGAAGTGTGAATAAAACAGCCCTAAGCTCGGGAGCGGCATAGAAACGTCCTTACGTTTTAACAGAAAACGTGTGCAGTATTTCTTATCGGAAGTGTTGGCAAGCATTTGGATTCCGCAATAGCGCGAACATATTACTGGTAACATTTCTAAAACGGAATTCGCGCTTCGAGATAGTGCGTTGAAGGTTATCGCATAGATTTTATGTTATTTACGGAAAAATGAGATTTTCTGTTCTAATTGCCTTGATAAGAAATAGGAGTATTACGGTGAACTATATAATCTAAATTATAAAATATATTACTTTTCTACATCACTTACAAGTTAGTTATAAATAAACTTCTACTTAAAACAAATTATTATGCCCATGCAACAGTAGTTTTGCACTTCATGTCTGCCGCAATGCAGAACAATGTTGATTGTAAACTCTATTAAGTAATGCTCTGCACTGCTTAATATGGTTGCTGCTTCGAAAGACCAGAACTAATTTCTAAATAACTAAACTATTAACATTTACAATTCAATTTGTCTATTAACTGTTTCATCAGAAGGTGTACAACTTAAAGCGTATTTTGAATATTGGTGTGTTGGTTGTCGTGCAGCTGCAATAATAACAATAATAATAATAATAATATTTATATTAAATTGCCGAATGGGTTATTCCAATACATACAATATATCAAATAACAAAGATATATATGTGTAGACTAATAACAATGAACATTAATAAGCTAAATGCATAATACGAAAAAATAGGAAGAACATTAAACGAAAAACAACTAATGAAAAAGGTATTAAACTTCTCAGCAAAATGCAGCAAAGCAAAATTTTCGTGTTACTAGTAGGAAGTAGAAGCACGTCATTCATTTTTAACCTTAGGCGAGCTACTGAAAAGATAACTTCTGCAAGCAAATCAGTATAAAGTTTGAACTAATGCGCGACAATTCTCTGACGTCATTATTGATAGTTCATAATCCAACAAACCGCACAGTCATTTTTTTGGCCGTGAAAATTATATGAATGCCTACATAAATTGACTTTTTTAATGATAGGTATGATGTGTGACATGTGTTCTAATAACTTATTATAGTTCAACACAGAAAATTCTTGTAATTTCAGATTTATTGACAATACAACATTGTGTTTACAACAAACTGTGGCTGTTTTTTCTGAAAGATTTTATTTATATCTACTGAGTAAGTAATTTATTCTTTTCACATTTAGATTCTTCAAAAAAACATGAAATTATAATTATCAAAGAATTTTATTGAACTTGTATATGCAAAACCTTTATTAAAATAACTTACTATGCTAGATACAATTTAAATATTGTTTCTTTTATTGAAGTATATTGCTTTTTTATTATTGATTTATTTAAACTTGCAAGTTCATAAAGATCTTTCAGAAAAAACAGTCACTGCCTGTTGTAAACACAAATATATAATGTCTATATATCAAAATATAAGTATTTTATGTGTTAAACTATAATGAATCGTTAAAATACATTTCAAATGTCATACCTAACACCAAAAAAGGTTAATCTATGTACACAACTTTATTAAAAAATACTTTAAAATAGTCTCTTCTTTAATTCCATATACTTTACACGCGATAAAAAAAATTATCCAGTTTGTTTGGATTGTGAACCTCTTCTTACACTACGAATAACGTTTTTATCCATTTTACAACATTCACTAAGCATTTCTTTTTAAAGCAACCGAACCTGTCAAACTAAACGTCAAAGGATATTGAAAATTTAAATATACTCTTGTAAGGGTATAGCCTCCTGAAATTTTTTTATATAACCTTGTCCTGTATTCGTGTTCTTCACCATTATTTTATATTATGTATTCTATGGATATGGTAACGGAATTTAAAAAAGAACATGGCAGCAATTAGAACCAACATGTCAGGGTGGTTTAAAAGTATTAAAGTAAAAACGAATAAAGCGTTTTTCCGAAACACCCCTCTATCGAAATAATGCAATACTATAGCGTCTATACCATAGGAAAACTAATAACGCTCTATTTAATGAAATATAAAATGAATGTAATATATTTCTGGTTATAAATCCACACAAACAATAAATAAATAAGTATATAAGTAAAGGCACAAAAGTAAAAGTTTATTCGCAATTAATTTAAATGTAGAAATAGATACAATAGATAAGAAGTTGCACGAAGTTATCCAAATAAAGATTTATTTTTCTTGTTCTCGGCTAACTTAAGATAAATACGGTACTCTTAACAAAGAAAACAAACGCGTTCTTTCACCCTCGCATTTCCTCTTTATTTGCGCTTTAAGCTTCTTTGTTCCATTTACATTGAATCTGGATCTCTGCTTTCAAAGTCAACATCTAGCTTTGAATATTAAAATTATCGCGAAATCTGACACGCAGACTTAATATGTATAATTTTAAAAAATCAATATAAATATTTGATATGTTTCACTAATGTTATTTCGTGCATCTACTGTAACATGAGATTTTAACGCATTCTTGAGCTTCACGCTCATATTGATTTTACTGTAACGCATTAGATGGCAATTATGAACATTTGGAAATTCTGAACAAAAATACTGGTTCACAGCGTCTTCCATTCGTCATACTTGTTTATTGTAATTTTTTTTTATTATTTGTCAACTGTAATTTTTCGCTGATATCTTTTTAACACCTTGACTGCCACGGCAATTTTCAGAATTCCGGTCTAAAAGGCCAATTTCATTTAATCATATTATATTATTAAAAACTCTAATTCCTACATATGGTGGAAACGCGTTACATTCAGTTGCACGTCATACTAGATACATGACGACTCGCCTTGTATATGTTGCCGGATCTATTTTTATTTCTGTCAGTGACATTTGATATAACCAAAGAAAAAAGTTATTCACAATACAATAACTATAACGTAATATATTTAGTAATTGAAATGCTCTAAGACTTCAGTCTTTCTGAACTTATTTATTATATTGATTTAGATTGTCGAAAAACCTTAAATGTTTCATTACGTATCCATAATATAATTTAAAATAAGCAATACTTAAGCTATTCACATTAAATTTAACACATGATTATAGAAAAGTTTGTAAAAAGCCTCGACTGTTTACAGAAACCATTCGGTATTATAATCAATGGACGCAAATAAATAATAAATACACTTCTAAGAAGCACTGTTTTTAAACAATTTATATCAAAGCATAAATAAACATGAAAAATTTGACAGGAAAAATATACACAACGCACGTTTTTTTGACAGATATGATTTATCTGTCAACACCGAATTGAACTATTAGTCTATTAAAAATATGTAATAATGAAACTTAATATTGAAACATAAATTATGTGTTTATTTGCCATGAATGCGTATATTACGACGTCATCGATGACGTGCAACTGAACTTAACGCGTCTCCAGTATAGTATTATTATTATTATTAAAAACTTCGTCACTGCGCAAAACTCGGTTTTCTACATTGTCATTCTAATGATCGTAATAATTTGACATTTTCATTTTTATTTATTTTATATCAAGGCCATCTATCGGACAATTAAAGACATTTTTGTTCACTAATATTTTTTGTCGATAAGGTCGGAAACATTTTAAATTTCCTTCGCATCATAAACATAGGCAACTCTCAACATGTTTATACTACTTCTATAACTGTTATCAATTGTATACATTCAAACTATAAAATTCTTTTAATTTCAAACTTAATTTATATGATTAGGGAAACAAATTTTCCATTTAAATTTAAGAAAATAACTTCAAGAACATCAAGCGCCAGATACTCGGATTTTCTTCAAAATAATTTATGCTTATAGATATTCAACTTTAGAATAAATAACCAAATGACTCCGTAATTACCTTTCAGTTGCATATTTCTTTTAAACGAGCAAATCCTTTTATTGAATATTTCTATAGACCAAAAGAAAATGAATTAACAACTCTCTAAGAAATTATCTCGGCGAAATTACTAAAGGAAATAAAAACTGCTGCGGTTGAGCAGCCGAAAAAACTTTTAAAGTAATATTTTACTAACGTCATTTTTGCGGTGAATAATTTCAGGATTAATTAGCGATTGCCGAAAGAACTAATTAGTTCTCCCATTTTATTCGGGGTAGTCGGTTTTCTCTATCTTGTCTTTTCCATGGCGCGGTCACGTGTATATGTCGTCTCTCTCACCCCCAAGGAAGATGCAGAATGTGATAAATTAATGTCGTTATAAGTTTCGCACCCGGCGAAGACGGTCGCCCTTAATGCGCTGCGACTTCCTCACAATCGACAATTAACATAATGTCTTTGACGGTTCCAGCCTAGCAGGTAATGGTTGATGATAAAGACGCGGTCTTCTCATACGCCTCTACTTGTGTGCATAAATGCATAATGCATACTGCATAAATATTAGGACACTTTATTTACTTAACGCACTGAATAGAAGACACAAATATCGCGCAAGGTAGTTTCTTACATCAGCAATTTTATTTTTGTGGTGGCTCCTTCAAAAGCACAAGTTTTACACAAAATAGTAATTATCCGATCTCTTTAGTTAGCACACGATAGAAAACGAAAGCACAATAATAAATAAATAATTAAATAAGAAAACATTATTCATCTTAGGTGATACTGACAAAACATAAAAACACTCTATTACAACTAAGATCTCGGAGGCATCATAGTACGATTAGTCATTGATTAACATTAACAGGTATTTTTCAGAACAAAGAAACACAGTGGTTATCTAAATAGTCTTTAATAATTTTAATGATACAAAATGATACAAACTACTAGATGCATTTTAGAGAGAGAGAGGGATGGCCCCTACGTACAAGTGAGACAGATGTAGGCAGTCAGCTGTTTCTGGGCAAAACAAGTGCCAATAACATGGTTTAGTATACCGTAGTCGTCAAATTTTAATTTCGGTTTATACTTGTATACCATGCAGAAGATGACCTTATAATATGCAGCGATGTCTGCTTGCTAACAGTGGTGGGAGAGCAACGCAGTGTCGGGGGACCCTCACGCCTTGCATTTCATAGGAAACGTTTGTCGAGTGTACTGTCTTGACAGCCTCGCTTATGTTTATCTTTAGTTTATTTCGTCGCGCTCTTTTCCTCTTTCTACTTTCGTATCAGAAATTAAAATATGTCGACTACGGTATACAAAGTCCGGTCAATTGCATATTTGTCAGGTGAAACAAATATGTGCACACAAGTATTTGCTAACCACAACCAAGAAAAATGTCATATTTACATGTTTATTTTCTTGCTTCAAGTAAAACGTTAAAATCAAAGAAGAATTTGCTTTATTCAAAGGCAAACTTCTTAACTAACATATTTGTTTGTGGTTAGCAAATACTTGTTTGCACATATATGTTTCATTCGAAAATATGCAATTGACCAAACAAAGTCTTTCTTTCCGTGTACATTTTGTGATTTAATAGATTTTAATATTTTTTTTAATACATAGAGAAGTATGTATATTATTAATAGATTCCTTCTATTGATTTTATTTTATACAATACTGAATTCAGATTTGTTTTGAAGAAATATGTGTATTGACTACTACTGTGCATAGACTATGATTCAATCAACTAGTTTTCTTTTTCAAATTGTCATTGTAATTAGACACATTTAAGAACTTTTGTTTTATTTGATAGGTATAATTGTATATATAAATTGAGAATCATTATGGAATCATCCAGAACATTGAAAAGTGTCAATTTCAGGTTATTTAATAGCAGTGGCATGATTAATGTAATATCTTTGGTATAAAATAAATATATATCGTAAGATTTCAAAAATATTCAGTTCTGTTTAGTTATAATTAAATATAAGAATGGAACAATAATTAGCATTGTTTTTAATTATTTAAAAGGTAAAACAAATTTTCTCTGATTAAATCAGAGATTTTTAAGTGGACAACATTTATATACATCAATAGAAAATAGTATGGCTAAACAATTGTTTTGGCGCCTTCAAAATACGCATTTTTCAACTGTACGGTGGCACCTAGTGCCGGATAGTTGAGCAATATGTAAAGAAATGAAATATGGGAAGATGGTAAGTACTTCACCTCTTCAGAACGTCATCACGCCCTGTTAGACGCAATTCCGAAAAGTAATTTATGTTCCAAAAGGCAATTTTGTTGTAAACGAAAGCTTTTGTACCTTTTTCGTCCTTTTAATTGTTCAATTTAATAATAATAATCATAATCTTTATTACCCAACAGGCCAGTGCCCAATAACAGGATAATTATAATTCATGCGTGTATACAATTAAATACAATGTAATATAAAATTAACTAAAACCCTCAATATGAATTTAAAAAAAAAGAAAAAAAGAAAAATATATGTATATATAATATACACCGTGTTTCATGTAACTAGCACATTAGAAGTTTTTGTGCTTACAACGCGAATTTTTTCCAGAAGTTTTGCCTTCTCACATAATTGACCGCAATCTTTCAAGTTAAAATATTTTTAAACTCGTGCAACTTCCGGTTGCACCGGAAGTAGGCGCCATCTTTGTTATTTTAAATGTGACACCCTGTATTTTATTCGAGATTTGAATTGCTTATTTAAATAGAAGAACAGAGATACCGGGTTGGATTATGTCAAAGTCAAATGTTTAGTTGTCAAAATTTCGTTCGCTGTCAGTGGTATTAATTTGATGCTTGGATATTTTTTGTACTTTACTGAATGATTTGATTAGTGCATAATGGAAGGCTATAATAATAATTATCCAAATGAAAGTATCCTTAATTTATTTTACATACACGGAGAATGTAATCGCATAATAAGTAGAACTTGCCGTGTGTTCAATCAGAAATACCCTAATTTGCCTCCGATGAATCGATTCAAATTTGCAAAAATTGAAACACATTTTTTGCGACATTGGAATATGAACTCAAAAAGAAATTGTACTAAGCCAGTAACAGGTGAAGAAAACAACGAAATTAATATTCTGGGATATTTCACAGCTCATCCCCATGCTTCGATACGTAAAGCAAAGGTGGATTTAGATATTAGTATGACGTCAATTCAACGCGTGCTAGCAAAGAACAAATGGCACCCATATGCACAAAGGAAAGTCCACGAACTGAGAAATGGAGACGCTCAGAGAAGAATTGATTTTTGTGAGTGGCTAACTATTCGTAAACAGGAAGATCCGGACATGTTACGAAAGATTTTATGGTCGGATGAATCCAAGTTTACCAGGCAAGGCGTTGTAAATAATAAAAATTGTCATTTTTGGGCAGATGAAAATCCCACTTTTCACGAGTAAGCCAGTTTCAATATCAATTTAGTTTTAATGTATTCGCCATAATAGGGTGGGGAAGGGTATTTTATCATATTTATGATGAAAGGCTAACGTCCGAAAGATATTTGCGAATCATTAGGGAAGTGGTGGCAAACATAGTCAATGACATGCCACACCAAAACTATTATTGGTTTCAACTGGATAGAGCTCCAGCTCACTCTACTCATGCTGTATATCAAGAGTTGACCCAGCTATTTGAGGATAGGTGGATTGGTCCAAATGGACCATGTCTTTGGCCTGCTAGATCTCCGGATTTAACTCCAGTTGACTTTTTTTTATGGAGTTACATAAAAAAAGAGGTATATGCAACACCAGTTAACTCCAGGCAAACACTAGAGGATAGGGTGCGAAGAGCATTTGACCAAATTGAAGTTCAAATAATTGAACGTGCAACGACTGACCAGCTCCAAACAAGGTTAAATAAATGCATTGAAGTAGGCGGTGAACATATTGAGCACTTGCTGTGATTTGGTTTTAGATTTGTTTTTGTTTTCTTTGTTTGACTTATACCGTGAGATCAAAAATGTTTTCGCAATTAATAAATTTTTGGTTTTCAACTAGAAGACTTTTTTTCCATGCCCATAACATGCTTACAAATGACTATTAATCCACTCCTCCTATACTTAATCCATTATTTTTTCAGTTTTATTTGGCAAAATATCGGGCCTTCAGGCTGATCTCCCCAATAACTCAAAAACCTCTAGAGATAGGTATAGGGAATGTAATAGTGGATCGAAAGACAATTTTTTTCTGCTTCAGAAAAGGCGAAAATATACAGGGTGTTTCATTTGAAAAAATTGAGTTTCTTGCATTTGAAATGTGTATAATTGTAAATTAATTAGAGAACACCCTGTGTAATATTATTGCAAAACCTGGTGATATTCGAATAGGACAATACTTTGACTATCTCAGGAACAAATTTCAATTGTTTATCTTTTTTCATGTCTCAGATAAAGAACTTTTAAAATTTACGTTCAAGTGCCCTAAAAATGGAAAACAGTTGAATAACTCCGAAACGGTTGACTTTGACATAATCCAACCCGGTATCTCTGTTCTTCTATTTAAATAAGCAATTCAAATCTCGAATAAAATACAGGGTGTCACATTTAAAATAACAAAGATGGCGCCTACTTCCGGTGCAACCGGAAGTTGCACGAGTTTAAAAATATTTTAACTTGAAAGATTGCGGTCAATTATGTGAGAAGGCAAAACTTCTGGAAAAAATTCGCGTTGTAAGCACAAAAACTTCTAATGTGCTAGTTACATGAAACACGGTATATAATATTCAACAACGCAGTAATGTTCATCCATATTTAAGCAAGAACATCCTCAAACAGTCCATTGCCCAGACTGGATAACGTATAAATTGGTGCACGTTTCATTATGTTTGTCCGTGCAAATGGTACCAAGAAAGTGCATCCATAACTTGTGTTAAATCGCGGGCAAGAAAGGACAACCGCTCAAGTAGTATCTCTTCCTGTGATGTGCCCCTCTCCGGATAAATTCCATCATGTTTAAAAGACAAACATCAAGAATTTTCTGCGTATCCGATCCAAAGGTAAGGTACCGCAGGCATATATGGGATACCAAATTAAGGCGGCATATTCTATTTTACTCGCAACATATGCAGAGTATAATGACTTAAGCAGTGACATATCTCTGAAGTACTTAGAAATCCGCATGATGAAACCAAGAAGTTTGAAGGCTTCTGAGCATATGCTTGAAATGTGTGATTTGAAAGTAAGGCTTGAGTAAAATAAGACTCCCAAATCTTTAACTTCTGGTACCATTTTTATGTTAGTGCCATCAATGAAGTACGCAGATGAACTATTAAGGAAACCACGAGTATACGAAACTACGCAACATTTGTTTACATTTAGCTCGAGTTTATTAGAGTCACACCATTCAACTAGCACATCTAAGTTGTGTTGGAGTTTATTTATATCATCCAATGTTGAGACCTCTGAGTATAGTTTAATGTCATCCGCGTATCCAATAACAGGGCAATCCATCTTGAGAAGCAAATCATTGATAAATAAAATGAACAATAATGGACCCAGATTTGATCCCTGTGGCACTCCTGAGGTGAGAACGAAGTCATTTGATGAGTGGCCGTTGTAAGTTACATAGCATCTCCTCTGATGCAGATAAGATGTAAGTAGAGAAACACAGGAGGGAGAGAAACCCAGAGAACTGATTCTGGACATTAAAATTTTATAATCAATCATGTCAAATGCTTTCGACAGGTCCGCGTAAATAATATCAACCTATCCACGCTTGTCTAGAGTTTCGCAGATAAACTGAGATATCGTAGCCAGGTTCGTAACCGTAGAACGACCCGACATAAATCCATGCGGTTGGGTGCAATAAAAGAAACTGTATGATTATAGATGCCAATATACAGTACTCGCTCAAATATCTTTGCAAAATTTGATAATATGGAAATAGGTCTGTAATTAGACATGGCGATCTCCTTTCTTATGTACGGGAACGATTCTAGTAATCTAATTTAATATACAGGGACAACTGTATAATTTTGGGACCTTTAGTAAATCATTATAATAATAATAAATATATTTACTAATCTTCTCAGTTACATATTCTGATATCTACATATATAATATAAAGAAAAAAATATAAATACATAGAGAAGATTAAAAGGCATGTGTTCAGACTGATCACAAAATTTGTTACCACATTACTGATAATATTACAAGTAAATTCTTCTTTATCTATTTTTTGGAAACCGTGCTAAATATTATCTAATTATCAAAACGTCAGAGATGTTGCCGACATTTTTAAAAATTATATATAGTGGCACTTTTATAAGAAAAGTGTGATTCGATCATATTGAAAGAATTAGAGAAACAGCACAAATAGCTAAACAAGTAACAACGAAATCCCTTTTGCAGTCAAGTGATGAGATATGACGAAAACTTGTCGGCTCAACAACGGTGACAAGATTTCTCGATTGCCACTAGAGGAAAACGACACATGCGGAACGATTATCGTCATCTATCTTTACGCATAATTCAAACATCGTTTCTCGAAGAGAAAATGCGATAAAACGTTAGAGTGGTACCGGCAGAGAAAAAAAGGTAGCATAATCCGTGAGAAACGAACGTTAAATTACCCGAACGGATGACATAAATTTAATGGATCTCTTATTATTCGTGGGCCCCGATTTGCATTCGCGCATTACATGTAACTTCTTTCTCGCTCTTTCTCTGCGTCCCTCTTTTTCGACGCGCCTATTTGCTTCGACCTCCATTGCAACCGTTGGTAGCACTATAGTGCCGACATTAAGCTCTACACAGTCTACATAATAAAGTTTCCTCGGCCTTCCGCTTAATAACACCGTATATTATTCTATGAAAAGGTTTTCCGAGAGTATTTTTTCCCGAACGTTGCACACAGGCGGGAATATACATAAAGCCACTTAATTTGCTCTGGCACTTACAATTTAATTTTAGAAAAAGAGACGTTGCTTGATCTCTAATCGAAAGTTTAGATAAAGAGAAAGTCGATTACAAAGATGACTGTAACATTCTTTTGCAAATTTACTGAACCAATTTGTCGCCTTATCTTGCGATAATTTGAAATAAGAAAGGACGCGCATATTTCAGTAATACGTCTCGAAATTGTATTCTTCGATTTTTGACAGAAATTAATATTGCTTTCTTTACATACCAGAAATGTTTCAAACTTTGTTAAAATATTATAATGTAATAATAGTAATCTTTAGTGAATTATAATATTACAATATACAAGATATTGTTGCCCTCACCACGTTGATCGCCAAATTGTTGCACTCGCCACCACGCTGATCGCCAATATCTTGCAACGGCAAATCGGTATTTAAATTGTCACAATTGTTTGTAGAGTGAACAACTGATTGATTAAAGAGACACACTAATTACGTAATGTCAGCATCATCAAAGGCGTAAGAGAAAGTATTAATTAAAAAGAAACAAACAGGGCTGTCTAAAGTTTTTATTTAATTAATTAGATACACTAATTAAAAAGAAAACTAATATTTAAGGGAAAGGTAGTAATAATTTAAAACAAGTAAATTATTATATAATGGAACTGTAAATAAACAGGGACTTTTTACAATTCGATTCAAAACTAAAAGATTTAGCTTGAATGTAAAATATATAGAACGATACAAGTTGTACTTGCGTGTGTGAATCCGGCCAGATTCACTTATCCATCAGGCTGGCACGAATAAATCGCGTAACTACGCGAGGTAGTAAGAGTAGTGAGCATTAAGTAATGAGACATGACAAAGTAGTGAGAGGGTTCTTAAAGAAGCTGGGTCCTATTAAGAAATTCTGAAGTGCAAAAGAGTAAACAGTAAAACCAATAAGAGAAAGGAGCGGTAAAAGGAAGATACGTGGTTTTTTTAAATATACTTTAAAAGAAAATACTTAAAAATAATTTTAATTCTTAAAAACGAAAAATGCTATATGTATTAATATGAATACATAAATGTCAGACAATACAACATTCAGCGAGATTCAGCTGGTGGAAAAACCACATCTAACCATAATTCTATTAATAATAAACGGGACAAATCATTCAAATCAAAACAAATACGAATTATCTGTGATAATTTAATACCATGTTGGGTCACGTATATGTAGGAATATGTAAGTAATTAACTCTGGTGTGCATGTTTTAACTTTGCACATTGTTCCATAAACAGTAGCTGGCTCAAGGTCCCGCGAAATACAGTAAAGATATGTACCTTTCAAACTATCAGGTAAATCCTTATAGACTTACCGGTGCGTTTCAGAAGTCTGGAACTATTGAAATAAAATTCTAACAAACAGCTTTTGAAAAAAACCCACGGACATGTCAACTTTAGTTTTAAAAAACACATCATTTTGTATCAATTAAATTCTTCGATCGCCTTTTATTTTCGAGTTATGACGTCATCGATTTTTTTTTAATTGCAACTCAACTATAAAAAATAAATAAATTTTGTAATTTTTTTTTTATTTTATAGCAGAAACGGGCAAGTTAGCAATCTAATTATCATAAATAAACTAAATGAGATGTTCAAACTGATTCCTATTTACTTCTTGGCAATATCCCAGGCGATATTCGAAATCTTGTAGAACATTCCGGAGGGTTTCTGGACGAATTGCTCTAATTTCGACCCGAATTCTGTTCTTTAAATCGTCAACTGTAACTGGCCGATTGATTTCAGGTAGCCCCACAAAAAGAAATCGCGTGGGGTAAGATCGGGGGACCGTGCAGGCCACTCAATTGGCCCCCTTCTATCAATCCAACGATTGGTAAAAACTTGATTTAAATAATTTCGCACATCTAACGAAAAATGTGGAGGCGCTCCACCTTGTTGATACCATAAGTTATTATTTTGTAAGTCCGGATCTTCTTCATTGGGATAAAGCATCGCAAGAGCGGGTGTCAGGTCATCCCTCAAAAAATCTAAGTATTTATCACTCGTCAACGTCCCTTCTATGAAAAATGGTCCCAAAATTCGATCTGCAACAATTCCCGTCCAAACATTAACTTTTTGTGGAAACTGCGTGTGGACCTCTATCGTCCAATGAGGATTTTGGGAAGCCCAGTATCGGCAGTTCTGTCGATTTACTGCTCCATTATGGCAAAACGTGGCTTCGTTCGAAAATAATACTCGACTGACAAATTCGGGATGGATTATGCATCGACCATAATATCCTCGCAGAATTCCATACGGCGATCCGGATCGTCTTCATTAAGTTCATACACTAAAACTGCCTTGTAGGGATGCCATTTATACTTTTTCAATGCCCTCCACACCGAAGATTTACTGATTTCATAATTTGCAGCCACCTCTTGTGTGGCTTTATGGGGATTTTCTTGCAGGTCCAGTAGAGCATCTTCGGAAACTTTTGGTCGTCCACATCTAGGGAGATACATGCCCGAAATCTTCAAATTTTCTTAAAATCTTGGGTACGGCTGTTCTTGTAATTGGTTCCAATTCTGGATAATTATTGTGAAAGAGCTCACAAACTTCATCTTGAGTTCTACATCTGTCTCCATATCCCTTCATCATTAAAATTTCTAGTCTTTGCTTTTCACTTAAGTATCGTACCATTTTGGTAATAGAGTAATGCGTTAAATGTGACAGTTCGCATAGTAATTAAAAATTTTAAAGCTTACTCAATTTTTTCCTCTTTCAGGATTTAAGGTCCCTTATTACAGAAACTATCAAGGTCTGGGTCATGCTTGTACATATTTCTATATTCAGAATTTCAAGCTCTATCCAAATCTATCGAAAAAAATATGGCTTTATAAATCAAAAACAAAAGACGATCGAAAAATTTAGTTGATACAAAAAGATGAGTTTTTTAAAACCAAAATTGACCTGTCTGAGCGTTTTTCTCAAAAACTGTTTGTTGTAATTTTATTTGAATAGTTCCAGACTTTGGAAACGCACTATATATAGAGAGAAGAAGCATTATATTCAATTGTACGTCACTGATGACGTTTATATGTTGTCATAACTGTATTAGAGAAACTAAAAAAGTTACTTTGTTAAATTATATTTGAGGGCTTTTATTTCATTAGTTTAATAGAAAATGTATAAATTGGTCGTAATATACGCATTCATGGCAATAAATACATAATTTCCGTTCAATATTAAACTTCTCCCTCATAAATTTTTAATAGACTAATAGTTTAAATCGGCGTTGGCAGATAAATCGTATCTGTCAAAAAGGAGTGTGTTTTGTATATTTTTCCTGTCCAATTTTCGTGCTTATTTTTGCTTTGATTACGTTATAACAAAAGTTGAGAAAGACTAAAGTTTTCAATTACTAAATATATTACGTTATAGTTACTGTACTGTAAATAATTTTTGTTTTTGGTTAGGGTAATTCCGGGAGAGTTCGACCACTTTTTGGGGAAAAAATTATAACTGGCTTGTGTTCTGAGATAAATTTTTTTTTAAACCGTCAAAGCATTGACCAAAAGGTTTAGAAACTATATAAAATATAATTTATGATATCATAAGAAAACAAATTTTTATTTTAAATAGAAAGTACAAACATTGCAAGTGGACGATCTCACCCGTATATCTGGCTTAGGCCGACCAGCGTGCTTGAAATTCTGAGGATATCCTGATTATTTATATGTTCAAATAAAAACTCATTTTTCATTAAATAAATATCTGTCCGATATTATGTAAAATTTTATACACCCATTAATAAGATGTGCACATATTGTTGCCAATGTATTAAATTGAAAGCTTCTACAAATTTATCGGTGATCAATTAATAAAATGAGTGTACATTATTAAATTTTAAACTTATGATAGATTTTTCCATTTAATTCCGATAATCTTCTAATGTCACAATTAAAGTAACAATAAAATAAGTCATCCATTTATACTACATTTGTATCAAACAAGGAAAATCTCTACTCGTATAAGAACACTGTAAACTTACTCAGTTCAACGAAGAAAAAAAATTTCAACAAAAACAGAGAAAGACGATATCCCGGAAATGTTCTGTCAGACAAGTGAGAATGATAGATCAACAGTAACGGCTTCTTATTTATAGGATTAGAGGCAAAAGGTCAGCAATAAACTGACCGGACTGTGATTGTCAGGAGTGGCACCGAGTCTAATAAAAGAAGAGAAATTGTCAATTTGTAACAAGATTTGTCAGTAGCTTTCCAATTATGTAATTGCACCTTACTATACGATATTAAAAAGGAACTCTTCAATCACTTAAGTTAATAGTAAGATCGCTTTTTTCACAAGAAACTTTAACTTGTACGTCTGTTTACTTCGTTTAGAGAAACAAAATTATATATTGTATATAGGGCTTCAGGGAAAATTCGAAATAAAATACTCAATATTATGATGAAACTAAAATGCAAAAGGAAAAACCTCTTACCACAAAAATTAAAAAGATATGAAAAGGTTATATACGTATTTCGGCAACTAAGTTGCCATCTTCAGTAGAGACCTGTAGAAAAAACAGAAAAGAGTGTTAAACGTAGTGTTTTTGTCTAAGGTATAACCTTAGAAGATATGCTCTTCACCAAATCACCAGTGGGATAACACTCATATCTTCGAAGGTTACACCTTAGCCAAAAATATGTTTAACACTTTTTTCTGTTTTTCTACAGGTTTCAATTGAAGATTACAACTTAATTGCCGAAATACGTATATAGATTTTTTATATCTTTTTAATTTTTGTGGTAAGGGATTTTTCCTTTTGCATTTTTACTTTCTTATACGTAGTATAATAATAATAATAATAATAATAATAATAATATCGTTTATTGTCCAACAGTTTCCCATTTACAGGACAAATAGAAGGAAATACATACAAACAGTGCATTAGAAACAAAAATAATACAGTTAACAGTTAACACAGAAAAATATACAGAAGTAACATATAATGAAACATAATTACATATTCAAAAAAATATATCCTCGTAGTGCAGATCAGCGGCACGACACATCGTAGAGAGGGGGGAGCTCAAGAGAATATTGGTTCTGGGAAAGGGCAAGGAAAAAGTGTTAGTTGAACGGGAGGATGACCTAGGAACGAGGAAACTAATCATGGAAAGTAAGAAGGGACAATCAATCATGCCATGCACCAACTTCCAAATGAAACGGGCTCCATGTATTTCGCGTCGATAATCCAGAGGTTGTAGAACATGTCTTTCCAACAACGACGCGTAGTCTATGTTCCTCTGCGGATATATTCCATCCAGTTTAAATGACAGGAACTTAAGGAAGCGTCGCTGTACTTTCTCCACCGCGAGTTTGAGGTATACATAGTGCGGTGACCATACCGAAGATGCGTATTCCAGCTTACTAATAACAAAGCTGAAAAATAATACCCTCAAGAGGTTAATGTTCTTAAAATATTTGGACGTTCGCAAGATGAATCCTAATGTTTTCGAGGCTGAAACACAAAGGTCAGCAATATGTGGAGCAAAGCTTAGTTGGCAATCGAAGATAACCCCAAGGTCTTTTACACTATCACACCTCTTCAGTCGCTCGTTGTGAATTACATAAGTGGATAATATAGGAGACTTTCTTTTAGTATATGATACACTGCAGCATTTGGGAATGTTCAGGTGAAGATTAAATTTGGCACACCAATCGATTATAATGTTCAGGTTGTTTTGTAAATTAACAACCTCATCACTGGTAGCAATGGACATATAAATCTTGAGATCATCTGCGTAGGCGAGCGCAGGGCAAGTTAGTGATGTTAAAAGATCATTAATAAAGAGGACGAACAACAATGGACCTAAATTGGACCCTTGAGGGACTCCAGATGTAGGGAAGAAATCATAGGATCTATAGCCATTGTAAAAAACATAAGTACATCTGTTATGTAAGTATGAATGCAATAATTGTAAAAACGATGGGCTAAGGCCAATCGTAGATAGTTTAGCTATTAATATTTCAAAGTCGATCGTATCAAAAGCCCGACTGAAGTCTGTATAAATAACATCAACTTGACCCCTTTCGTCAAGAACTCTACTAATGTATTCAGTGAGAACAGTTAAGTTGGTGACTGTAGATCTGCCGCGTATAAAGCCATGCTGATATTCGGACACAATAGATTTGGTGTTGTAACATAAACAAGAGTAGATTACGTGCTCAAAGACTTTAGCGAAGTTAGACAATATGGAAATAGGCCTGTAATTATCAACAAGTGATTTATCACCCTTTTTAAAAACAGGACATATTCTGGCGCGTTTCCATAGATTGGGAAAAGTAGAGGTTTTAATAGATAAATTTATAACAAATGTTAGCGGCTTAGCCAGGACAAATCTAGCATCTCTTAATAGGAAAGCAGGTATTAGATCGTCACCTGCATTGAAGTTGTTTGGAAATTTTGACATTATCCCGATAATCTCATCATCGGTAACAGGAGTTAAGGAGAACGGGATGCTATCACTATGCAGAGAATCAGGACACAAATATGACGGTCCCTGAAAAATAGCAGAAAATTTGTCAGCAAACGCATTTACAATACCCTGAGGGGTATCAACACAAACATCATCATAAACCAAACTATTTGGGATTCTTGTAGTACCACGTTTAGAGTGAATATAATTAAAAACTTCCTTTGGATTAGTGATGATGGAATCCTCAACATTCTGCATGTAATTCGAGTAAAGTGTTTTCAATTCAGCCTTACAACGAGCTCTTAGTTTCCTAAACTCATTGAAGTAAAATTCCGATTTAGTGGCCTTCCATTTGCGTCGATAATATTCTTTATGTTTAAGATTAGATATAATGGAACCGCTAAACCACGAAGGATATTGTGATGCAGTACTTCGATGTATGTATTTAGGAGTAGATGTGTCAATTTTTTCGATTAGAGCAGCATAAAATTCAGCGAGCGCATCATCGGCATTGCTTAGATTATCCAAAAATGACCAATCAGTTTTTAGTAGATCGGTGTACAATTGGTTGAAGTTACATTTACGAAAATTGTATCTGTATGTATTATGACTTATAGGGAATGCAGAGTTAGCAGACAACGTTTGCTGCGAAAAAATAATAGCCAAGGGTGGATGAAACACATCAACAGAGACAAACGGTAGGTCATCAAGTGCAATAGTAATGTCGTTGCTGGAATTGGATAAAATAAGGTCCAGAAGTCGACCATTACAGTTCACTAAGGAATTAAACTGCCTAACATTAAGGGAACTACAGAAGCAACGCAGAGTGGAACATTTAGAGCATGATGTATGCACATTAAAAAATTCAGGAAGATTAAAATCTCCTAATAGCAAGACAGTCTTATTGAGAAGTAAAATTTCAAGATAATCACACAAAACCTCAAAATCATGCAACGAAAGTTTAGGTGGTATATAAATAGCAGCAACGTACCAAAGCGAGGATTGAAAAGTACATTTACACATCACGAAGTCGACTACAGGGACAAGCGCAGCTAAATGGCTTGTATCAATGACTTCATACATTATTGAATTAGATAACGCAATAAATACACCTCCACCGATTGAACGGTCAATCATAGCGAATTTTCTATCAGATCGAACCATGTTATAGTAAGAAGGCACAATTTCAGAATTAGTGACAGAGTCATCAAGCCAGGTCTCAGTAATCACAATAATGTCAAAATTGGATTCGCATGCGCTAGTGTAGAATGAATGAGTTTTAGATTTAAGACCACGTGTATTTTGGTAGTAAATGCTGACAAAAGTGGGAATACTATTGGACGTAACTAGTTTAAAGATGATACAATGCTAGGGATACCTTTATTATATTTGATTTTCAGATTGGCTTCACCATTCTTTAAACGTTCATTGAGTTCAGCCCTGGCGTTTTTATGTATTTGAAGCTGTAGGGGAGTGCGATCACGATAAATGGAAAGATTTGTAAATTTAGGGTTAGCCTTGAGTTTAGACATATTGCGTAAGACATTCGCCGCTTCATATTCAGAAGGAAAGCTGATTTTAATTGGGCGACGACGAACAGTATTGGTAAGATCAAATTTACCTAGACGAGATATAGATAACCCGTCAGTTTTTACATTTAACTTAGAGCACATGTCGTTTACCAAATCGGTATCTAATTTAATCTGCTCGCTATTGGTATCACATTCACACTCATCAACTCCAAATACTATGATATTATTTTTGCGTCTGTCGCGGTCCGAAATCTCTTGTATAATTTGCTCCGTTTCAAGGGGAGACAAGGAAGGGGGCTTCACTGACTCGAGTAATGATTGTTTTAATACTTTTATTTCTTCTTGAAGTAATGCCAAGAAAGATTTTATGGCATTTAAATCATTACCAAATCCAATACAATTCCTACAGGTCCAGGTAAATCCCGTCTTGAGATGAATTTTGCGTGCTTCGCTACTGGATACATTTACACAGTCAATTTTATACGGCTTATTACATACGCAACAATTAATAATTTTATGAGGTAAATCTGATTTATTACAGCAGACGCAAACTGACATAATGTGTGACAAAGAATTATACAAATTAAAAGGAAATAGAAAACAAGGACACAGTCTTCACGCCAACGGTGCCCGTCGTGGCGACTTTGAAACACACAACACGGAAAAAGTAGGCAACGGAAAGGAAATCTCGAACAGAGTACAGAGGCAAAAAAGGATATTGAAAATAACAGTCTTTACACACGAGGTATTAAAGAAATATTTCAACAGAAAAAGCAAGGATAGAAAAAATTTGACTCACCAAAATAGATTGAACTTTAAACACAAAAATACACTCAAATTAATCATATGTCAATAACAAAGTAACACTAGTAAATAGAGAAAAATTTACACTACACGGTGATATAATTTACACCAATTAACTGTCAAGAATAACTAATAAAATAGATAGAAAAAAGAGAGCAACTATTTGCATGTACGTACAACGCATGCAGATGTTAAAAGATATAAGGAAATATTGTGATGATGAAAATTTTCGACCTCGAGATTTTTGCAGATGTCCACGTTTTGAAGTCCCCTGATACCGAAAATGTGGTTTTTAAAAAATGTCTCTCTCTCTCAATTCCAAATTTTGTATTTGCGTGTATAATCTCCCTCTTGAGATCTGATTAGTTTTTCAGTAAAATCGGTAGACCGGAAGTAGCAGTTTACTTCAGCGAAAAAATCGAATTTTGCCGATATTTCGTCAATTACTAAGTTTAAACAAATTTATAAAGAATTCATATATACTTAAAATTAAAATTGAGAATAATTTTATTTAAAAAGTTTTTCGAAATTCCTACCGGTAGTAGGTCTTTTACTCTTATCGAAAATCAGTTTTTCGCGAATATTTCGCAAGTCATGCTTTTTGGACAAGTACGTTATGGGTATAAAAGTATTTAAAACATAATTTTCAATATCTTTTGTATAAAAAAATTTCAAAATTCAGACCGGAAGTACCACTTTTACTCTTATCGAATAGCGATTTTTTGCAAATATGTCGTAAGTTATGCATTCTATATATATTTATCAAGAGTGCAAAAGTATTTAGAACTGGATTTGCAATATTTTTTGTATATATGAAATTTCAAAATTCGGACTAGAAGTAGCACTTTTACTCCTAGCGAGGAGCACTTTTTTGATAATATCTTGCAAAGTATGCATTCTATAGAGATTTATTAAGAGAATAGAAGTACTTAGAATATGAATTTCAATAATGTTTGTAAAAAAAATTCTTAAAATTCTATAATTTGAAACGGTCATATGTATAAGAAAGTCGTGTGGTGGCCACACCTAATTTTTGTTTCAGATTTTGAGCCACAGCCTCCACCCAATATTAAGCTGGTGACGTTTTTATTCTATAATTTAAAATATATCTCTTATTTATTTATTTGGACTCACATGCATCTCCCATGAAGAGTCTAACAAAATATTTACAATTTGAAAAAGAAATACATTATGTGATAGAGTAAAAAAAACAATACAGATCACAACTAAACTACACGATAAAAGTTTATCCTAAAAACATCACAAAATAAAGATAACTATTACCTAAAAACAACTTATTATCAAGATACATGGGATATAACAGTTCTTAAAAGGAATATGTAGAGTTATGGAAAATATCGATTGCACAGACATGGAATCAAATTTTCTCATGATAGGGTTCAGAAGATTGTTACTATCATACTGTGTATAATAAAACTGCAGAGAAAATATAACATTATTTTTGTGTACGCCACGGTGTATAGACAACGCGGCATTTAATCAGTGCTAATGAAGATGACAACATAGTTGTTAAAATAGGTATTTAGTTTTTTGTGCTTTAGTGTGCTAATGGTATTTTAGTGTTTTTGTTTATTATTTTTGTAATGATAATGGGCATGATCAATTCAGGACAATGATACTGCCGTTCAACAATTTGCATCCAAGATGTATAAAACTCTAAAAGGTAGATTGTATATAGACATTGCTAACTGTGAAACGTTCACATCCTATAGGTGACTAATAAGGATGCTCTTATATTATTTCGATATTTAAAATGTTATATCCTTTTATTATTAAAACAAGATGGATTAATTTTATGTACAGCCTATAAAACTATTACCTATGGAATGGTAGGCGTTACCAAATTAAGTGGAATTTTAAGAAATATTTACTTTTATAATCGAACTGCTAAAATCTAAAAGCTTTCTGAAAACTCTAATCATGTTAATGATTAACAATTCATTACGATTGCAAATATTCATTTACGCTTACCTAAATGAGATACTCAAGTCAATAAAGCGGGTAGAAGAATGGTTTTACATTATTTAACATTAATGCACTGAAATATTTAGTCAAACAAGAAAAAGTACAATTTCTTTTAAATATCTATAAGACTTATGAAACACATAGTTAAATGGTAATAGTTTTAATGGAGTGATTTTGCAACAAATCAATTTGCCGATTCTAGAAGTTTTAAAACTTGGAAAGGGTAGAAGAATAGTTACTTATTACCATTTAAAAGAAAAAAAGTGAACCTAAAAAGCTTAAAAATCATAATCTATTGCGGTGAATGTACGCTTTTGCGCCGAAAATATTTTAGTTAAATCGTAAGTGCTGTGTGTACCGGGCGAATCTATTCTTTACTGTTATAAGTTACATGTATTCTATTGCGTAAACATATCCTGCCCACCTACATGTTTTTCGCTCATTTCTGGACAATTTGTCATCCTCTTGAGTAGTATTGGGTACCTCGTGCCCTAAAGGTCTCGCAATTGAAAGCCGTAGTTCGTATGGCAGTCTTCCGTTATTTAAACGATTACTCATATATGGCTGGACGAGTTGTTTTGCTAAAGCTTTCAAAAACTGTAGTCTCGTGAGTGTTGATGTTATGTTTCGATGGGACTGAAAAATGATGAATGCGTTCAAGAAACTCATATCCAAAATTCGGTGGAATATAACCATAGGCCAGCGTCTTAGACGGCGGCTAATCGAATAATTGCTGCATTTTTGATCCACAGAATCTACCCCTCCTTTAGTATTGTTATAATAAAGCACAATTTCAGGATTCTTTGAGTCCTCATCAATTTCTCTTATGTGGTGCATCGTTCATATTAAGACAACAGCTTTATTTTTTTTCGGAGCATAAGACACTATAGTAACGTCCCTTGTAAATCCAAAAAGATAAGAGTCGACTGGTCGTTTGGGAGATGGCAGGAATTCTTTAGGTATCTCTTTCTTATTTTTTTTAGGGTTCCAACTAATGTTAGTTGTTTGTTTTTCAGAACATTTGCCAGCTCCATAGAAGTGTACCAATTGCCAGTGGTTATGTTGCGATTAATTCCAAATATGGGTTTACATAGTCGTAAAACTGCTTGAGTGGGAATATTACATTTCTTCTCATCCTCAGGAAGGTACATGCCATCACTACCTTTACCGCAGTACAAATAGGTATTGTAAACGTAAGATGTGCGGGCATCAGTCAAATATTGCATCTTTAGACCATATTTGGTAGGTTTGGATGGAATATACATTTTCAACCCACAACGTCCAGGAAATGCAACTAACATTTCATCAACAGTTGCATTTGCACCCATTGTATATGATGCTTGTAAATTGTTGTTGAACTTTTCCGACAAGTCTGTTATTGCTGCAACTGGATCGGTCTTTATACGTTCATCACGATCTCTAACATCATCGAATCGCAAACAATTCAGTATTGTGGAGAAACGTCTCTCAGACATGGCCAGTCTGAAAACTTCTCTACCTGTTCGATCAGTGGCGAAGAGGGAAGATACCTATGTCTTCATGATTTGAAAGCGGCGGTATAGCATAAAAGACCCAGGTAACACTGAAGTTCAATTAGTGATAAGTCTCTCAGCTCAGTACGATTAGGGTTGGAATATTTTGTTCTTACTTGCTGAAGTTTTTGATTTGTCCATGTTAAAATGGATTGTAGCATAAGGTCATCAAAAATCAGCTTCCAAGCAGTCAATGGCTCAAAGTTCTCCCCCTCAACTTGAGGAATACAAATAGCAGGCAGTCTCAAAATATTATGAGCTAAAGTTCTAATTTTCCGACGAGGTTCTGCACTTGACCATTTGAATCTATTTTTACCATAATAGTAGTTTTGATCGTCCTCATCCTCGTCGTCTTAGTCATCTGTTGATGTACCATCTTCTGATGTAGTATTAGTGCGTTTATTTTTGGCCTGTTGCTGATAATTCTACATCCGAATCGAGTGATTCTAACATACGATTTATTTTGACCGCAAAATCAGGATCAGCAATGTTAACCTTGTCCGGAATACGTCCTGATGCCATTATAAATTGCACGACAGCACAGTACAGTTGTCTCTAAAATCTCACACAAAGATCGTCGTGTGGTCCGTGGGACGCCCGTGTGAAGAATACAGACCTATAAATACAGTGCCATCATACGAAAAAGTGTTGGAAATGTGCGTTAAAAAACAAATTGATAGTTATTGTGATACAAACAGTATAATATCATTGAACCAGTCAGGTTTCAAGAAATCACACTCTTGTGAAACAGTATTGGTGAACATTTGTGATAATTGGTCGAGGGAAATGGACAGTGGCAAAATGGTGCTGGCTGTGTTTTTGGATTTCCGAAGAGCTTTTGAGACCATCGACCGACAATTACTATTGAATAAATTGGAAGTCATCGGCTTCAAAGGCATCGCTCTGGAATGGTGTCGTTCATACATGACTGACAGATACCAAAGTGTAAAGTTTAAAGGGACAACATCAGGTATGCGCTCTACTAAATATGGTGTACCACAAGGAACAATATTAAGACCGTTACTTTTTAATTTATATGTTAATGACATTATGCTAAGGACCAAAAACAGTAAATTACATTTGTTTGCTGATGACTCAATGTTATATGTCAGTGGAAATGATTTAAATGACATGAAGGACAAAATAAATGAAGACTTGACTTTATTATATAAATGGTTATGTGCCAATAGTTTAAGTATTAATATAAGTAAATCTAAATTTATAATCATTGGTAGTGCATATAAACTAAACACAATTAATTATGACAATATTAATATAAAAAAATAATTATTTAGAAACAGTAAATAGTATAAAATATTCAGGAATAATTATAGATCAGCATTTAAATTTTAAAGAAAATACAAAACATATTCTAAATAAAATGTCTAAAAAAGTAGGTTATTTAAGTAGAATAGGTCAAAATATGTTTACATATATTAAACTGTTTAGAAAAATAAAAATATTGGGTATAATCCGCTGTAGAGCAACCGTAAACACGTGTTTCTGACTAATTGGTCGTCATCAGTACGGTGTAGCCAAGGAATTAGGTGAGATAACCTTGGAGATGTAAGCTAAACGGAAGACCATCAGGTGACAGACCACCATTTGCAGCTTCAGCTAGAAGATCCTCGGTTCTGAGGACAACAACTAACGTCGCTACGAGGAAGACAATGTCAACCTGCGTGCCATCCGAGACCCAGGAAATATAAATGAAAGAATAAGAAATTATTGCGGATACATAAAATATCAGAAAAATAAAAATATTGGGTATAATCCGCTGTAGAGCAACCGTAAACACATGTTTCTGACTAATTGGTCGTCATCAGTACGGTGTATCCTGGGTCTCGGATGGCACGCAGGTTGACATTGTCTTCCTCGTGGCGACGTTAGTTGTTGTCCTCAGAACCGAGGATCTTCTAGCTGAAGCTGCAAATGGTGGTCTGTCACCTGATGTTCTTCCGTTTAGCTTACATCTCCAAGGTTATCTCACCTAATTCCTTGGCTACACCGTACTGATGACGACCAATTAGTCAGAAACACGTGTTTACGGTTGCTCTACAGCGGATTATACCCAATATTTTTATTTTTCTGATATTTTATGTATCCGCAATAATTTCTTATTCTTTCATTTAAACTGTTTATATATAAATCGCTAATTTCGATACACATTGAATATTGCTCAAGTATCCCTTTCAAGTTAAATAATTACGAAACTCAGCAAATGCAAAAAATACAAAATAGGGCTATGATAACAATTTTAGTAACAAATATACACCAGTTGCATTAATGCTGAGTACATTGAAATTAATGAATGTGCGACAAAGAATAAATTACAAAGCTATGCTATTCATTTAGAAGAGTAAACAAGGTGTTACGCCATCGTATATTAGTCAGAAGTTGATTTATATACATGACACACATAAATATAATAAGTACACGAATCATCAATGATTTCTTTATAGAAAAAGTTAATAGGTCATCAACGGCTAATAATGTTTTTGTTAATGGGCTAAAAATGTTTAACAGCCTGCCGTATGAAATAAAACATTGTCATAATATAAATAGATTTAAGAGACAACTGTCATTATATATTTTAGATAAATTTATATAAATAATGTAAGTGTATATAAATAGCGTATTGCTAATAAAGATATTATTATCAAAATTACACAGAGACAGAAAAACGTATGGCCGCAACTACACCGCTCAACTATTTGTTCAATACTAACATGAAGCTACTCTGACGGTCGAACGCCTTGATATTTATGTATATTTTGAGGTTCTTTCACCTTGCCGAATGGTTCTCTTATGATGAATCCTCTTGATTCCATTTCTGAGACTTGTGGCTTTTTCCAATAACAGCAGTCCTGAATGCACAATGTTCTCGAATGCACCCATATTAACAATACCTGTACAGGCTTAAAACATTGTAGCATTGCATGTATTTCATTTTCATCATCTGGTAAATCAGAATTCCATTTTAGTTTTATGTATCACAATGTTATAAATAAACAAACTTACTTAATTATCCGATTTGCTTAAAATCATCACGCTTGAATTCCAAATAATATATTTGACAGTATACCCATGTATTCTATGTACCTGGTTACACTTAGAAGTGTTAATTTTCCCACTACAACAAAATAGAAATTTAAATTATGTCAATAAATTAAATTTTCCTCTTTAATTTAGCTCAATGTATGTACTAAACTAAATTAATGTGAATAAAAAAGAAATAAGTCAGTGCTATGAATTTAGATTTGGTAACATTGCATCTGCGGTTATTCAAAATATCTGTGGTATTCATCTAATTGTGTAAGCAGATAAGGCGATCGTAAAGTGTCAGGGATAGTTTACCCTATTTCATCAGGAAACGTCGAGCTGCCAGACGTTTCTGCGCTCGAAGAAGCATATTAAACTGAATAAGGACGCCCTTGCGTTCGCTGCTGGAAAGTGATCCTTATCAAACGATAAAGGAGTTACCTAATGAACATAGGACTACTTGATCAACTACGCAGAAACATCTACAGAAGATAGGTAATGTGAATAGACATGGTATTTATATGGTGAATGTCGGCGTAATAAGCAATTCTGTTTTCGAAGTAACGTAATTGCACGTTTATAGTAAGATGTAACATACTTTAGTGTTGAGATTCGCTAAGCACTAACTTATAGATTATAGTTTTCGTTTTTATAATTTATTTCTCTATAGTATAACGTACGAAGTAAAAATCTAAACGACATACATATAAGTAGATCTTAGATAAAATGGTCATTTAAATTATTTAAAAACAAAATATAGGGTAAAAGTTGGATATATGCCCCACCTAAGGAAAATAATTTATTTCTATTTTACCTTATCCTATCAATCTACTGTTTTTTGCTAAAAGAAATTTCAATAATGTATGAACCTGAAAATACAATATATATTAAAATATAGTTGTATTTAGGGACCAATAAGTTCGATTTAAATAACATCTACATTTGGCCATATATCCCACATACGTTGTGTTTATGCCCCACCACGTGGTATATATGCCGCACCGTTGTTTTCATAAGGGATATATGGCTGTAGACCTGTAGAGATACCCGGTTGTACATTTTCTAAAATTAAGTACCTACTATGAAGAGATCGCTCATAGCATGTATTTTGCATAAAAAAATTGATCAAAAAATATAAAAAACTTTATTTAAGTAATGTTTAAAATATAACGCTATTATAAGACTTTACATCCTACAACTTCTTCTTTACAGTGTCTAACCTTTTCTTAACTTTTCCACAATTATTGCATCGGGGGTTGTACATTGTGCAAGTTTCATGCAACCACAATTCACAGTCAATGCATTGAATCCAGTCAACTGTCTCTTTCGTAGATAGATAATTTTCCAGGCACTCAATGCAGTCTACATCATCTTGGGAATCTTTTGCATCGTCTCTTTTTTGTGTTTTCCCATTTTTACCCATTAGTTTGTTTTTTTCTTTTTTAGTTTCTTTTACTTTACCTTTTGACTTTTCCTTTTGAACAACTTTTTTTCCTTTGGTATCAGTATTTTTCTTTTTCTTATCCATAAAGTCTTGTGTAGTTAAAATTTCGGCTGACTGTTTCCTTTTATTAAATTTACTTTGAGGAATTGATGGAATCGGCGCAATATCTTCTAAATATTTTGACGGAGTTTCTACGATAGCATCAGATTGAACACTTTGAGATTCCGTCTCTGTAGAATTTTGTTGCTCATCAATAATTTCAACTTGTAAACATTGAGAATGAGAATTCTCAGTCTCAGTCGCAGTCGCGTCATCACTATTATCCGTGATATTAGGAATCATAATAAAATTGTCTGAGTCATCGAAAAAGTTTTCTGGTAACTCATCAACATTTAGAAATGGTTCCATTTCAACTTCGCTATAGTTGTTACCATTTTGCTCTAAGTCATTCCTTAAAGTAAAATCGATCACAGCATTTGAGTCTTCAGTCGTACGATTTTGGTCCAGTTGTTCCGGGAGAACAAATCTGTTTGCCACATCCGATATTTTGAAAAAATGGTCAGGAACTGCACTCGGATTAAAAGGAAAAATCCCCGTTGCTTGAAATCCAGATACACCGTTTCCGACTGTACTGGCCTTATTTCATGCTTCTCCAATCAATTTTCCTGCGCTCATCCTATCTATCTTCCTTTCTTTATGAATAAACATAAAATTTTGAGCAGCTTCTCTAAAATAATCTTTTAATGGCTTAAAAAATGACCTGTCTAGTGGTTGCAAAGCTTGGGTGGTGTGACTAGGCAAGCACAGTAGAATCACATTATTTTGATCTGCAATCTCTAACAATTCTAATGAACAGTGAGAAGTATGACCATCTAAAATTAGAAGAGCCTGGCCAGGACTTTTTCTAGGAAGAAAATGTTCTTTAAACCATTTTAGGAACAGGTCTGTATTAATGTAAGACGATTGCTTGTTCATGTAGATGTCCGAGCCAGGTGGCAAATCTTTTAAATGCTCCATCTTCTTACGAGTTCCCTTCAAAATTAGTACTGGAGGCAAAAACGTTCCCTCGGCATTGCAACAAGCTACAATTGTAACTTTCTCTTCTTTTTCCACAGATGTTAAAACATGAACGTCCTTACATCCTTTAGTCGCAATAACTTTGCCAGGCTTATTGTTCAGTTGGATACCCGACTCATCCATGCTATATATTGATGCAGGTTTATCCATTAAGTTATTTTGTTCAAGTGTGTTTTGCAATAAAGCAAAAAAATTGTTCACTTCTTCGCGACACATTCCTTTGGCACGAGCCAAAGATAAACCTTCTGATTGCCGCACAGATAGTTCTGGATGTCTTTCTAAAAACGAATAGAGCCAGTGAGGGCCTGCTAGAGTTTTGTTTTCTTTCGAATTCTTACTGAGCAGTGCCTTTTGTTTGCCTAGTTTTTTAGCAAATTCGAATGCGAGTTGTCTAGTAGTTCGACGCGATGGAGCAAAACCTGCTTCTTCCAATCGTTTGATGTGGGCGACTAATCTTTTTTCATTTTGAAATCCTAGTGCTGGTGGTTTTCCCAAAGGTTTTTTTGTTCCATCACCACTTTTTATCCTCCTTCTTAAGGTTCGAGACGGGATATTGTAGAAGCGGCTAGCCTGGTTCACCCCCATGGCCCTAGTTGATACCATTATTATGGCTGTGTTGAGGTTTTCTTCTGACCATGTAGCTCTAGGAACAACATTGGTTTTCCTGACGTACTTTCTCGGCATACCTATTGTAGAATGAATGTGTAAAAATGCAAATATGTCTAGGTACCTAATACTTATATCGAACTACTGTGAGAAATTACAGGCCATATATCCCATAATCAAGTGGGGCATATATCCCTTTTTTGTGGGATAAACGCCCCACCTCATAACTTTCATTAGTAACAATCAGTCGTATTGAAATCGCTCAAAATACTTAGGTTAACTATTTTTCTGATCTCAGTTTTCAAAACAACTATTTATCATGCAAGATACGGTAATAGGAGCTTAGCACAGGCCACCAAAAGCTAAGAATTACATAGCATAACTTTGCACTTACCGTTCAAAGTTTATTCAATGAACAACGAATTAACAGTAGCCGGCGTGATTGTTTTCGTTAGGTGGGGCGTATATACCACATTATATTATAGCGCCAAAATTCAAATATTCTCAATTCATTACTCAATACTTGGGGTGGGGCATCTATCCTACAGGGGCATATATCCAACTTTTACCCTAGCAATAAAAGTTGAAATGAATTATTAGAATTTTCATATAAAAATATGAACTTAACTACATTGACTGTCTGGTTCGAAAATAAATATGATTTCAAGGCACCACCGAAGTTTTTAATATAATTTAGAGACGTGATCATATCGTCGGAGATTGAAACCAACCAACAACAGGGATTTTGAACTTTTGGATGCGTCAATTAAAATTTTCCTTCAAAATAAGAAAAGGCTTGAAAGGCAAATCGCAGTAATTTAATGAAGATAAATCAAGTGGCTCTCAGATTCGCTTTCTTAAAGTGTGTGTTAAATTCAAATTATTCATGTACAAGATTCCAAAAGATGCATAGGACGTTCGTAGTGGAAAAAACTAAACGAAGAAGTTATATGCTGATATACGAATTTTTCAAATTTGTTGTGTATATATTGAAACAAATTATGGTACCACAGAATGTTCTATTCAAACAAATATTATATATATACCGGGTGTAGAATCAATTTTGAAATATAGTGATTTTCCATGTAAAACTATAATTTCGCGAATATTGGCACCCATAATTATTTTATAGCACAATGTTCAAGTTAAAAGTTGTAGAGTATTAAAAATTACGCCTAAATCTCTTTTTGTTTATTTTCTAACGTCTTCTGGGGAACTTTTTGAAAAGAAAAAGCATCACAAATTCTTATAATTTGTTTTATTTTATAACATAGTTGAACAAATTTAAAAACTACGTTAAAAAAAAAATAAAGTAAATGTTTGAACAAATCTCCATTAACAATTTTACAGTATCCCAACCGATTGTAAAAATTTACTCCTTCAATTAAAACTATTCTTAAATTTTCTAGATTATCATAACTTTGCCCACAACATACACGATCCTGTAGATGCCCCCAGAGAAAAAAGTCATTCGGTGCTAATTAATTTCAAGACCCCGACCGACCCAGTGATTAGGAAATATATAGTTTAGATAATTTATAACTCCACGAATGAAACGTGGACTTCGATCGTGTTCAAACCAGATTTCATCCTTTAAGTCCAGTTCATCAATAGTTAATCATAAAACTGCATTCTAAGTTCCTTTTCTTCTTCAAATATCTGTTGATGTCTGGCATACTTGTAGGAATAAACCTTTGGAAGTTGGTTCTTCAACATTTTTTGCACAGTATTAAAATGCATTCCCTAATTGCGACCCATTTGCTCTAGGATATATGTTTGTTCCGCACAGCACTTAAGCTAACGGAATTGGCTCTTTCTGACTCTCAGATTGACATTTACAAATTTTATTATCAGTACCTTTGTTTTCACACTGACTGACAATTCTCCTAATTGTTTCCACAGATGAAATTATTTGCTCCAGATAAAACGCCGCAAAATATACATGGGCGAGATAAGGGAATACGGTTTAGTTTCACTCAGACTAGACCGACTCGTGTCTTGTCGGCTCTCGGGAAAACCGGTAGGTAATACGGTGACCGAGAGCTGACAAAACACGAGTCGGTCTAGTCTGAGTGAAATTGAATCGTATACCCCTATCTCGCCTATGTATACGCAAAAGTTGCCCGAATATATATTAAAGAAGAATCCTGCTGAAACTGTTTGGCAAAGTAAACTTTTTCTTCGCTATTGTAAAAATTCATAGTGTACTTAGAATAATTTGACAATCTTATTAGAATTGTGAAATTACTGAAGTGTCACATTTCATAGCCAACATTGCATTTTCACAAAATTTTCATTCTCTAGCTTCGGTGGGTTAATAATAGAAAAAAAATATATGTTTCACCAAAATAAGTATCTATATTACAAGTTCTTCTATAGGGTGGTGCAATTCCGCATCTGTTTGCAATTACTCCTTAAACTATGCTCAGCATGTTCAAAATTAAATTATTCAACAGATCTTGATCAAGATTGTTCTACAAATCTTGCAGAATTCTTCTTAGGCCGTTTAAATTGGCAGAAGGAAGTTGTTGAATTATTACTGCTTTAGCGAAAACCTCCCATGCATACCTACTCTATACAACTAAGATCATGCGAATTTTTGTTTATCATCTAGAAAATGAATGTTACACCCCATATTCTAGAAAGATTGCTCTTTCGTATATATGACTTAATCGTAATTTGTATTTGTATTTGTTCATTTCATCGCAAATATAGTACAAAAGGTTTACATAAAATAGTGGATGCAATTATTTAACTAATTAATACCGACAAACGAAAGTTATTTATTTATTGATACTATTACCTCTTCTTTTATTTACTCATATATTATTACCTTAAAGTATTCTATCACCACATATTTACAGTACAATCATTATAGCGTCCGTATCTGGTGTAGCTGTTTTAGTAATAAATTTAATAAATGTCAACAAACAAGGTTGATTTATTCCATGGTAATATAAGTAAAATACTTTTAAAAAAAATTAATATTATTACGAATTATACATTCAAAGGCAAACGACCAAGAGAAAATCAATACTTCTCTTGGTAAGATAAAGCACGTATATTATAGTAGATAGTATAATATAATATCCACAGATCCGATATAACGTTGCGTCGGTGATATAGAACAACCATGATTTATTAATGTACATAAATCTTTTTAAATCCATTATACTGAAGGCTTAGGGAAAAATTTTAGCAACGGACTAACAAATTAAAGAGAAAACAGATGCATTATTTTAATTCGTTTTGAGTTACTACAACGAAGAAAAATCTTTTCTGCTAAATTATTAATTGATTATATTTGTTTTCTTAAATTAGTATTAAAAAATGAGGTGTGGCCACCACACGACTTTCTTATACGTATGAAATTGGTACTTCCGGTCCGAATTTTGAAATTGCATTTATACAAAAAATATTCCATATTCAACTCTAAATACTTTTGTACTCTTCATAAATATATATAGAATGCATAATTTACGACATATTTCCAAAAAATCGTTATTCGGTAAGAGTAAGTGTTACTTCCGGTCCGAATTTTGAAATTTTTTTTATACAAAAGATATTTAAAAGTACGTTCTAAATACTTTTATACTCGTAATGTACCTGCCTAGAAAGCATGACTTGCAAGACATTCGCAAAAAACTGATTTTTGATAAGAGTAAAAGACCTACTTCCGGTAGGAATTTCGAAGAACTTTATCAACACAATTTTTTTCAAATTTAATTTTGAGTATATTTGAATTCTTAATAAATTTGTTTAAACTTAGTAATTGACGAAATATTTGCAAATTTCGATTTTTTTACTGAAGTAAACTACTACTTGCGGTCGGCCGATTTTGCTCAAAATCGAATCAATTCTCAAGAGGGAGGTTATATTCGTAAATACAAAATTTGAAATTGATACCTACAGCGGTTTCACCGCTATCGTGGTCACACACACACACACACACACACGCACACGCACAGAGAGAGAGACATTTTTTAAAAACCACTTTTTCGGTATCAGGGGACTTCAAAACGTGGACATCTGCAAAAATCTCGAGGTCGAAAATTTTCATCATCACAATACTTCCTTATACTACGTATAAGAAAGTAAAAGATTTATAACTTTCTTTCCATGGTAGATATCGAGAACGCGTGAATAATAATTCGTCTCATAACATATCAAATGACCTGATTCACTAATTTTCTTGGAGGGATGTGAATTTCAAGTAAGTTGTATAAATGCATTTCGATGGCTTCAAAAATGCATTCGAATTTTTTTAATCACATATAATGGAAATTTAAACGTGTTTCGATACATTTAAAAATATTTATTACATATTTTTTAATTTAATGTTTTAATTTGACATTAATATTATAATAATATTGCAAATTTAGTTCCGTTAACGTAGTTTTGAGGTTTTCTCCAGTTTTTTTGGCTGCATGTTTGTTGATAATATCCATTTAATCTTAATTATTAAGTATTATATTTCTCTGGGGCAATGCTCTATCGTATATTACTGATGACTTTTTTACTTCTGTTATAACTTTTTCATACTTTTGTAGGCTGTCTTAATTTCATTCTTCTCGTTAGATATTGAATGCTGCTCGAGGTGATTCAAAACCATAATTATTCCGGTATGTAATAAGGACATAAATAAATAGATAGCACGGGGTAGCGACATGTTGTGTAATTCGGACTTATGTAGCTTCATTCTGATGAAGTATATCAAACATCATTAATTAGATATATTATGTGTTTCGATTTGCTTGCGGGTAGATTGGTGTTGATTTACCAGAATATTTCTTAACACGATTCCACTAAGTGTTTGTGGCACATAACGGATGCTTTTGAAACACGTGGGTCTATTTTTCCCTGAGTAAACCCTCCTTTTCTACATCTCAGGTATTTATTTGGTGTTTATCTTGTTTTTTATTTTTGCCGTTGGACTCTTCTATGAAACCCACGAAACTTCCAATTAGTAGTGCTAGGACATACGTTTGTGTTCGAAAAAATTCCTCGTATGTGATCTTGACGAACGGTGTCGATCTTTATATGTCATTCTGAAGTACCGATCTTTTGTGTAAGATTTATTTTTCTATACCTTTGTACAAAAATCTTGTTGTTAAATTTCCCTTATGACCACTTACGTACTTATTGATAGCCTTTCATTAATACATGACCATTTCTTGTTTTGTGGCTATGTTGATACAAAAAAAAAAAGGAAGAAACAGAAATGACGCTCTTATTAAATTAGTATTAATAACGATCGTCTCTCCACTAGATGATCATTTATGGAATCATTCTATGATGTGCCAGATTAATCATATGATTTAATGTTAGTTTTTTTCTATGAAGAACATTAATTTAGTCTTCATTGGCTTGGTTTCTTTTCATCTATAAGGCGCCATATATGGTAGCATACTATCAAGCCTTCCCACAAAGTTTATGGGCTACGTAAGGATCTCTTTTTCGAAGTTGAAAATAGACTACGTTGAGGCATTATTTATATTTCTGCACAGATTTTATCAGTGCTAAATCATATGTTACGTATGTTGGAAATGGCCGCGAACAAGCATAATATATGGCGAAGCGATTCTACGAGGTATGTCCGGAAAGTAAGTACCGTTTTGGAAAAGAATTCTTAAAAATATTTTCTTCTAAACAATATTTATTATTACATGAATGAGCATTTCTTAAATTATTTTTCTACATAGTTACCACCACTGTTCAGACATCTGTCAGAGTGTGTTATGAAACCATCAATAAATTATTAATAATGTAATATAATGGCCCCTACGATTGGTAGCCATATTGTAGTAGAACCCTTATAATGCCCTTTTATACTTTCATGATTTTTTTTAAAATAAAATAAAATAAAGTAATTGAATCATTTACCTGATTAGCTCAGTCGATTTTCCTCAGGTCGATCCAGGTTAAGAAAGTTAATAATAAACAGTTCTTAGGGCATTATTTGGCATAATTCAATAAAACACTATTGTATATATTTAAATAATATTTGTATTAGAAACCAAGAGTTCATTCATATTTTAATACAAACACAAGAGAAAACATTTATTTGTATTTATTCTTATTAACATATCATCTATTTTAATAAGAACAAATACACTAATAAAATAACATCATAGTGTCTTCAATACTGACATATTCAATGTGATTTATTAATACCATTAATTCTACGAAATGATATAACTACATAGGGTTTAATAAACAAACAACAGACGCTTGATATTTATCACATATATGTATATTTTAAAAATGCTGAGACATTATTATATTTAAAAAACAATTGATTCTTAGGTTATTATATTATTTCGTCTACACATTAAGACAAATTTTAAAGTTTATTAAACATTCACATAATAACAGTTCCTCAATACCTTCATAGCTTTTTCTTCCTTCTAAAAATAAAGATGTGCGCTGTGGGTGTCCTCCTTCGACGATAGAAGTGATATCTGTAGCTATTTGCAGAACAATAACTTTTTATTGGAAGATACGATAAACTGAACATTTTAACACTTCGTTAGCGGTCGATCTTTTGTAAGCAAAGAACCTATTTATTTACTGTTAAGGTTCTAACAATAATTTTATACTTTATCGACCGCTATATGTGAGTCGACTTACTTTTTAACTAGAGGACCTTCTTACTTTGCGGTAAAACCGAGATATCTATCACCGGTGACCCATCTCATCGAAGGACCTCTATCGACCTCCCATTAATTGGAATCTCGTTGTTCATTTTTTCCCTTTCTTCTAGAACACCCATGTACCCTCGTTGTAGTTTTCACACATAAAGTCACGTATAACTCGCGATAACTTATACTAAACACAAACATTCGGCGCCAATATTCGTACAAATACCTGTTTATCAATCTAGTACTTATTTTAAACATAGATTAACATAGAGGAAAAATAGTTTTAAGAAATATATATATACAGATTGTCGTAGTTAAAAGTTAATATGCATCTTCAAATACACACACATAAACATGTACCTATGTATAAGACCGGTGGTGTGGGGAGATAGTGGGGAGATCGAGAGCGGGGACAACACATTCGTTCCGTAACTTTAGAGCGTGAACGTACATACTTTGTATCTGAGCAAACTCGCAAATATTAATACCGCTGAAGGAAATAGAGCGATTGATTTGGATGGCTTAAGAGAACAAATTCTTAACGCCATACAAATGATTACTCCTGAAATGCTTTCGAATGTACGAAATGGGTTTTATAATCGTTTAGGGTACTGCTTGATGCAAGAGGGACAGACATTTGAACATCTTCAACATTAAATTTTGTATAGTTCATTAAGTATAATATTTTGTTTCGTTTTAAATGTGAGAATTTTATTTAATTTTTTATAAGAATTTTATTTTAGTTACAAATTTTATAGAGTTTTGTTTCAGTTCAATGTTAATACATTATACATCAGTTACCAAAATATTATACAAAAGCCGTAAAGAGCGTAGCAATTCCTTAAAGCAAACGTCTCCATACTAGCTTTCAACGTTTTGCACTAAAGCCTCGGTACTCGGTACCCCGGTGCCCCGATATGAACTCATCTGTACTCCCCTACTATCGTACCCCTCCATTTCATGTTTGCATGCACATGTGTGCGTGTCTGTATTTCCCTATATCTACTTTTATTTCAGTCAAATGGTATATATATATATTTTGATTTCTAATACGTAATTTTAAAAATACAATTTATATACATATTTGAAATTTATAAATCATTAAAATTATAAATTCTGCCGTACCATTACGAGTGGAAAAGCAATTTCTCTATACCCTCTTCATGGAAAGACGCCACCAGTGAAGACAGCCACTGCCGAACACCGGTTTTTACGTCGTTATCGCTGTCAAAGCGCCTTCCGCCAAAATAACGCTTCAAGTTCAAGAATAAGTGGTGGTCAGAAGGTGCGAGATGGGAGCTGTACGGCGGGTGATCGAACTGTTCCGAATTGTTTAAAAAGGTTTTGAGTGACACTTGCAAAATGGGAACGTGCATTGCCATGAAGCAACACAATGCCTCGACTAAACTTTCCACGTCTTTTGTTTCGAACTACGCGAAGTTTTCTCAATGTTTCACAGTATCGTTCCGTATTGATGATTTCACCTCTGGGAATGTGAGTGTGTCCACTCCATCGACTGTTGTTTTGATTCTAGAGTGACTTGATAAAATCAAGTTTCATCACCGGTCACAAAAATGTTTAAGAATTAATCTCCCTCGACACTGTATCGGGTATGAAATGTTAAAGCACTGCGAAGTCGCTTCGATTTGTGGACATGTCCGTAAGGATTTTTGGAACCCAAATGGAACACAATTTCCAATAATTTAAGCGTTTTGTGACAACCTCATGCAAAACGGTTTTTGAAATTTGGGGAAACTCAATACTAAGCATTCTTATTGTGAAGCGTCTGTTTTCACGAATTTTCTCATTCACTTTTTCAACCAAACCTTCATTCATAACAGAAGGCCACCACCCACTACGTGCTTCGTCATGAACAGTGGTTCGTCCATCATTGAATTGTCATTACATTGTCACCGTACATCTCTACAAGCTGACGATGAATTTCAGCTGGCTTAATATTACTTGCATTCAAAAACCGTATTCCAGAACGCACTTCACAGTCGGCGGGCTCAGAAATTATCTTAAACATTTTGACCGATCACTAACAAACGTGAACACAAAACAATCCGGATGTAATGACGTCAGCGGATAGAGTATGAACCAGAGAGACACTTGTGCATGCGCGCAACGACGACAAAACAGGTGGCGGTAAAACGAAACGGTACTTATTTCCGGACATGCCTCGTATACCTCACGTTTTTAAACCCTAATAACTCGTTAGCATTCCAACTAGATTCCTGACTTGGAGACTGCAGTTATATACGCTAAAAAGTATCTTTTTAAATTAAGGGAAAAAAAATTCTCAAAAAAATTATATTCATACGAAATATAAATTGCATCAAACGATTATATTATCCTTATGTTAGGTATAGTCTTGGCTCAAGTGAATGCAATTTTTCTCAAACTAAAACTAAATTTACTTCCCTATATACAAAACAGAAAAGTCTTGATTTGAAACAGATTTACTAGACTCAAAATAATACTTTGTAAGGTGTAGAATTATGTTTGTCCAGGATAGTCTATCCATTATCATTATATGTTTTGCTTTAAATTAGCTTTTATGGTTTTCTGTTCATTTTGTTTTCTGAATAACAACAAATTGGCTCGCTACCAATTAATTCTTCTACGTGATCTCGGTCTTTTAGATTTGGTTTCCACCTTCGGTGGATTTGACGACTTAGCTGTGTATATAGATGCGAAAGCAATTACTGCAGAGTAGATGATGTCTCTCTCGGTCTGCAGCTTCCTCCGGGAGCACTCACATAAAAATCGTGAGCTAACTCCTCATCGTGTCAGAGGAGAATTCAGAAATTCTGGAGTTGTAGACGCTTACGTAGTTGGACTGGTTTCTTATTTTGTCGAGGGACCTATGACATGATTATTTGAAATCATGCTTCCGTATAAAATCTTTCACGTCAAGACCGTCCCATCATATATTTCATATCTGAAAAATTAGGGTCACCTTCTAGTATCTTGTCGAAATCCTCGCATTTCCATAATTCAGACTCATTAATTTAATCAGCTATTTCTCTCTTAAATATAACATGAACACCATACACTAAATATTAATTATTTATTGCTTTATTTATTATTTAATCTTAAATTCCTACAAATTCATTCCCTTCCATTTCGTGTATTCTAAATATTGTTTTATTTTCCTTCTTAATTTGCGAAATTGAATTACAAAAATGTGCTTTCATTTCTGCCTCTTCTTTTTTAACGTAAAAAGTTAATAGATTGATTTAGGTATTTCAGGTACACATTTATTAGCTATCTCCTCTTTTAATTAAGCGTTTCTCAGGCCCTCATTCGCTTGAGAAATGGCAGCTGTAAACAATTCTTTCTTTCGTGAATCGCCTCTTTTCTCCCCTTAATTACTGCGTTTTGATTAAAAATCCAAATGGAACAAATTTGCCGCTTTAATCCAGTTTCAGAAAGAGAGGCCTGATTTATTAATCATGTTGAAGGCAGGCAACAGAAAAAACACAGATGATGCTTTGAAAAAATTACTTCACTCAGATTCGCATTAATTAGATACAAATTGAAATACTCGTTTATGCACAGTACACGGTGGAGGATATTGTGCATTAATAACATTAATTTTTTATATGGACAATCAACATATGCAAATATGTTATTAAATTGGTCCATAAGAAATAAGAAATATATTATTTCTTGTAGCATAAAGTGCACATGGTAAGAACAATATGATAATAATTACAACAATTTTTCAGAACATTAATTTTTTAATAGATTTAGCAATCTCAGTAACACAGAGTTCAATGAAAAAGAAATTGATGTATTAAGCAAAGGTTTTAATTACAACATAAAAACAGAAATTATAAATAAAGATTTAGAACTATTAGCAGTAGAAACTGAGTTAGCATTAAAGGAAAGTAACAACATGAATACTAAATATCAAGCAAGCAAGATTATTAAACATTTAAATCGAACCACGACGGTTAACAATGATAGTCAAATAGCTAAGAATATTAAGAATAAAGCAAATGATAATAATTTAATTTTCACACGGGCAGATAAGGGGAAAACAGTGATAGCATTAAATAAAGTAGATTATATATCAAAAACTAATCAATTTCTAGATCTAAAAAAATATATTGTAATCCAAAAAGACCCGACAATAGCCTTTCAAAAACAAATCATTAAGACGATTAATAATTCACCTAGCTTGTTTAATAAGCAAGCAAGATTATTAAACATTTAAATCGAACCACGACGGTTAACAATGATAGTCAAATAGCTAAGAATATTAAGAATAAAGCAAATGATAATAATTTAATTTTCACACGGGCAGATAAGGGGAAAACAGTGATAGCATTAAATAAAGTAGATTATATATCAAAAACTAATCAATTTCTAGATCCAAAAAAATATATTGTAATCCAAAAAGACCCGACAATAGCCTTTCAAAAACAAATCATTAAGACGATTAATAATTCACCTAGCTTGTTTAATATAAGTAATTATTATGAAAGACAGAAATTAAAAGTAATGAATCCACAACCACCAACACTATATTCTTCAATTAAATTGCATAAAGAAAATTATCCGATCAGACCAGTTGTTTCATATGTTACAGCACCAGCAGTTAAAGTTTCAAAATGTTTGATAGATATTATAATTAAGCATACGAAATTCAAACCTAAATATAGTATCGAAAATAGTTTTCAAATAATCAATAATATGAAAGATCTTAAGTTACCTGATAACACTAAATTAATTTCATTCGATGTAAAAAACCTTTTCCCGAGTGTACCACCTATTGAAACAGTTGAATTAATTAAAAGGATGTTAGAATGTAACAAAAGTGACATTTTTATAAAAGATGAGATTTTACAATTATTATCTATTTGCTTAGAACAGAATTACTTTTCATTTGAGAATAAATTTTATAAGTGCAATAGTGGTTTAATTATGGGAAATCCTTTATCACCTCTTTTAGCAGAAATTTTTATGGACAATTTAGAAAGTAAGATTTTTGAGAATATATTAACTAAGAACGTATTATTTTGGTACAGATATGTTGACGACATTTTGGTAGGATACACAGGTACAAACAGACAATTGAATAATTTCTTTGCGTTTATTAATTCTATTTATTCTCATATTACGTTTACACTAGAAAAAGAAGTGAATAATAGTATCAATTTCTTAGATCTTGCGTTAAAAAGAGTCAATAACCAAGTGCAATTTTCAATTTACCACAAAGTATCACATACTGACATAACCATTCATTACAAATCCAACCATCCATACCAACACAAACTAGCAGCCTTCCACAGTATGATCCACAGATTAATTAGTATACCTATGTCCACTTCAGACTATAGGAAAGATTATAACATTATTAAACAAATTGCCTATAATAATGGATACGATCCAAATTTAATAGATAAATTAATTTCTAAGAGATTATTCAAAAAAACGTTACAAGAAATTTATCCACTTACTAAACACAATACAATTAAAAAGTTCAAATCTTTATTTACTTAGGGGAGGGCCAAATAAAACTAATTAAATTACTTAAAAAAGAGAAAATTAACATTACATACAAAACTAACAATAACCTTGCGAAATACATCAAAAATAATAAAGGAAAAACTAATCACAACAATAAATCGGGAGTCTATAGGTTAAATTGTGGTACATGTACTAAAGGATATATAGGTCAAACAGGAAGAGCTTTTAAAACACGGATCGCTGATCATTACTCTGCTTACATAAACCGAAAAAATGATTCGACTTACGCGAATCATTTGATAGATAATAGTCACAGTTTTAATAAAGATTTTGATATTTTTCACGTCGAAAATATTAAACTAGATTTACTAGAGACGTTAGAAATTAATAAATATAAACATTCAGACAACCTATTAAACGATCAAGTAGACCTAAACTCATCACCATTATTAAATCTGTTCAGTCAGTAATACAGTTTCCCTAATTTCACACACATCTGTTAGCAATATATTTAGTTACATGTACTTTTTGTATAGACCCGATACTTTTAGACAAGAAATTGTTCTTGATATATTAGTTCTAAGAATTCCTAATAACAGAAAACTATAGACAAGAGTTTAAGTGTATGTAGGTAGTTATTATATATCAATCTGAAGAAGCTACAGTGTAGCGAAACAGCTGTCGTTGTTATTAAATATTAAATAAATACAGTGTAAATCATAAACATTTGTTTGTTTTATTTCAAATAATAATTACCTTATTTCATAATTGGAGGAAAGTTCTTAAAACTGAATGTAGAACATTTTATTTATTTTCTTACATTACCTGTATGTGATAATGTATATTTTAATTTAATGCACAGCAATAATGTGTTCATAAACGTCTGTAAATGAATTTACAAAATAGATGCTATATTTCTATTAAGATGATATGTGTGCGTATCTGTAAGAATAAGGGGTTGCTTATATGATTATATTTTTTAAATCTTCTCTTTCAAAAATAGAAAAAGAAGTTTTTAGTAATAATAAGTTATATTAATATTTGTCATATGTGATATATGAGAAAATGAAACACCTGTGTATATGTACATACACCTTAATTTCTCTTCAGATGCGTAGCCAGACAGAGAAATTGATTAGTCAATATGTATACGGTTGTATATTTAATCCACAGAATTTTTATTTTATATGTTGAATATGCAACAGCATTTAAGTTGTGTTAATAATAATTTGAGAGAAATGTGTTTTAATTTTTAATGTGTTCAAATCTTATACCGGGTGCGACAATAGTGTGTCGGTGGAGCTTAGCATGAAAATTAATAACGTTGCAGCAATGACACTTTACGTACGTATGTACTACTGTTCATTTTTTTTTATTTACAAATATACAGGGTGTTCCAATTTTCGCAACCACCTTCAACTTTTTTATTTTAAATAGATTATTATACTTTCTAGCTATTATAATGACAGCCATCCAAATTATCTTTGCATTGATATATGGATATATGCACTTCAGACTGTTAGTTTTGATTTTATCAATAATTTTGTTAAAATCTTGACAGTTGCAGCATCTAACATTTTAAGCCTTAGTCTGAAAATTGGTAGAACGCCTCACGTAACTCTTGTGTTACTAATTTATGGACTAACACGTTAGTTGTTTTGAGGTTGAACAAAGTGAATAAATATACAGGGTGTTAAATATGTCGTGTCTAAGTTATCGATCTTTATTGACTATTTTCCCGTTTTTTTTTTTTTAAATCAAACCTATAATCTTTCAGCAATTCCGTGTAAAATTGCCTTTAAAATGGTACCATAGTACTTATTTTTCGTATTTTCAAAGGTATAACCCTTATAAGATGGCGAATTATAATTAAAATATCGAAAGATGCTTAGAGTAATTATGTAAATCTTATTGAATTTTTCTCAGTATAATCTTTTCAAAATAAGAGTTAGTTCATGAGGTATTAGTTTTTAGTAATCAACATCAGTTCATTTTAGTTTTTCATAATGCATTTTCAATTATAGTTTAGCCATGTACATGATCAAATTTAAGAGTATTTGAAATGATGCATCTGTATTATATAAACTTGCCTTATGCTATGCCCTGTAATTATTGTATGTTTTTGGTTAAGAGGGGCGCTTACCAACAAATAAAACCTTATGCAACTTATATTACTCGCGGGACGGGTAGACGCAAGGGGGTGTAAGTAGGTGGAGGTTGACGATATTCGGTTCTGTCACAGCGCTTCGGTTTTATTCACAAATTCTGTCATAGATAAAGAAATACTATAGACAGGAAGCATAATGTATAAAGAATGAGTACTTACGGAACTGTTGATGTTGTTGATGTTTTATAATAAAGCAATTTTCGCTTGCCCATAACTGTTATATTATTATACACTCGAATATTATAGGTATATATGACATTTAAATGCGAGTGACAGTTTGTAGTTAAACTGTCACTCGCTAGAGATACCGTAAAGTGGGGATAGACAACGCGAAAAACCGCGTGTAAAGTGTGTGTGACAATGTTTACTGTTTAATGTTTTTTATCTTTAAAAATAGTTACCTAAATTTGATTTTTTCTTTATATCGTACATCAAATGTGCAGCTGGCGCGTAGAGGTCGTTTTCTTTCTTTTGTGTACCAGTCTTAGTTAGTAGACATTAATCAAAATCATGCATTTTTGTGGTTATTTCAAAAGCACATAACTTTCTTAAGAAAATAAATTAGTACAAAAACTGACCTTGACATTATAAATTTATGCCTTTTGCATTACTAACCCAAATTTGAGATTCTAAAATTACAAAATGAATTTAAAAAACGCAAAACGGCGATGCCTTAATTTTCGATAGGTAAACGCCCCTCTCAACTATAATTCACAGTTTAAGTTGATAGTATTTTCTTGTAGAATTATGTGCATTATTGCTGTTTAAAATTAAAATTAAAACTGGCCATTCGTAATGGGTATCTATGATAAATTTAATAGAATAGTTCCTATTATAACTCTACTGCTATAAATGTTTGTGCTTAAAAAATATAACTATATCAACTGATAACTTATGTCTACTTTGTTGGATAAGATAATTAAGGTATTTGTTTCTAGTTTTAGAATATTTACATGAGTTCTTAGCTGGGGTTCCTGACATGTTAAATAAAAGGGTAAATCTTTGTATTCAAAGGGGTAAATTGATTTATGTCTGTAGTTAACATATTCATATATATTAATTGAACAATTTTCCTAAGTTTTGTTTTATAATTTGGGAAATTTTTATTATCCTTCGCTATACGAGGGTTGTTTGTTAAGCATGGCCCATGTACGACTGGTTGCATCTATATGGCAAGCATTGTGTAAATAAGTATTTATATGTGTATTGAATGGTATTGAGGGTGCTCAAGACCACTACAGTATTATGCTTTACAGAAGCGACAGCATGACTTCAACTCATGTTATCACAGTAAATGATAATATCGATGTAAATAGGTAGAATACAAAATTACGCAAAAAAAGAATATGTTTGTTATATGATAAAAAATGAATTGAAAAGGGAAAAGAGATGAAAAATGTGGAAAAAAAAGAAAGCAGCCTTTGCACGCAAAAAAATGAGGAATATATTTCAGACAAAAGACAGGTATTTCCAGCAAAATTATATCAAATAATAGCTAAACATGTTATCTGCGTCAGACATTTTTATGTGCATTGAAGCTAAAGCGCTAAATTTTAAACATGTTCCAGCGTGTAGCAATCTAGCATTAATAGTTGTTCTGATATCCTTTTCATTATGTACTTTAGTAACAACGGAACTATCAGTAGAATAAAGTCATTCGATGGAGTTAAGCCTCCTTATGTATGAGACTCAGAAACACTTATTAACATACAATTTTAATGTGTAAGCAGCGCACAATTACAAGCCTATATTTAGATTAATAAATTGTAACTGAAGCACATCACCGCAAGATTTTCTTAATAAACAGATTTTCGAATCATCCACATGATGGATAGACAGGTTAAAGATGGTAATATATCATGAACAGAAAGAACAATTAAGAGAGGTCTTAAATGCGAGCCATGAGGGACTCCGGACTAAGGAGTAAATTAGAAATATATACATCTATTATAAAGATCATCTATTCATTGAAAAAGGCTTCATATGCTATATGACGCTTCCAACTTCAATAATCATTTTCATCTGACCATTCGATGCTTAGAGAGATATAATGTATACCCTCATTGTCTACACAAAACAAATTATTTCTGCATTATGTATTATGACCAAAAGCCGTGTGAAGTTTAGAATATGTGTTGTTGTGTAATGTACTAAAAGGAATACTCAATCACCTTATTAAATTACGTTACATTTGCAATTTAACTCTATTCTGTTGGATTGTTAATCATTAAACGGCATCATATATGTATAAACATATTAACCACAAGCAGTTCTGAGAAATAAATATTATATATATAATATTACCTGAACAAACTCCATAGTTTGCGAGTTTACAATCAAAGCAAACATAATAAGCCTTCGCTCATATCACATTATCGCTCGTAATCCCTTTCAGGAACATGCAGGGAAATCATTCCGCAAATCCCAGGATAACTATTGAATGACACGTGTTATTCTACTAGCCAATATGCCAAAGCTGCTCACGTGGAATACTTCAATTAATTGTTATTTTGGAATGCACATTTCACAACAGTTATGCTTCATAATTATAATTTTATAGTGCGATATAAACGCTTAGCTTGTACAATATGGGACGGTTGAAACTACTAATGAAATTCGTGCATTTCGAGGTTTATTGAAATAAAAATTTAAGCTCGTAAAATTATATTGAATTAATGTCAGCAAATTATTGGAATTTATATGGTTGAATTTTGAATTTATATTAACAATATAATTTGGAATTTAAGTTACTGTAATTTTATTATCTCAAAACACAATAAAAAGTGCGACCTCTGTATATGAATATAACAATATGGAAGGATCATCAGTTGCAGTGTAAGATAAAATGCGATATGTTGGACCTTTCTGGGTCCTTCTTTCTGTAATCAGATTCAATTGAAATTATTGTTCAAGGACCTATATTTGTTATGCTACGAATTTACGAATAATTTTTAAATAGACATACTCATTGTAGAAAAAAGAAGCAACACAAACAGTCCTATATAATTTTGGAGTCTAAGAGAGCGATCATCGAGGAAGACAACCTTTGTTTGAAGTTTTTGGATATATAACAAGGCCAGTCTAGTAGGCTTATATCTTAAGGAGTTTGTTTTTTCCAAGGAGGATAGAAAAGAAGGAGAGAGCATTGTCCACAAAAAGTGATGCCGCCATTGGTGGAACACCATCAGCTGATTATTTGTGTAATATACAGGGTGAGTCAACTACGCGGGTAAGGCCGATTGTGCCTTTACGAGTAAAGATATTTCGAAGCGCTTTTTTTCTTGTGGTAGCTGTTCATTAGGGGTACGTTTTAAAAATATTTTGTATTATACAGAGTGTTCCATAACTTGGTGGCCAACCATAGTTATAGTTTCTTAAATGGAACACCCTATATATTATTCCATTTTTGAATTCCCCGTGTAATTTTTAGTCAAAAAGCCATAAGATAGTATAGGCCTAATGTGTAAAGTTTTTGACTTATTCCCATTTTTCTGAAAAATTCAATGTTTGTATAAAATTATATTTCTCGAAAACGACGTATTAGATGGACAAATTTTTTTTGCAGTATTGTTAACAATCAGATGTCCTAATAGAAGCATGTTTTATTTTTTTACAGTTAGTAACTGCATGTGCAGGAAACTGGATTAAAATTAGATGACACGTTTTTGTATAAAAGTCAATTTTTTTAAATGGAACAGCCTGTATGTCAGTTCATTTTTCAATTGTTTATTAAATTTCATGCTAGAAACATGTAAAACGTTAATACAGTAAAAGTGACTATTACAGAGTTATTGTCGTTTTTTGATATGCTTTTGTTAGTTTTTGCAAAAAAGGCAATTTTTTTAAATGGGACAGCCTGTATATTATTTCAATTTTGAATTTCGTATTAAATTTCACATCAAAAACATGTCAAACGTTAATACTATAAAAGCGACTATTACTGAGCTATTGTCTCTTTTTGATATAATTTTGTCAATACTATACTATATTAATTAAACCACAAAACTGACAAAATTATATTAAAAAGAGACAATAGCTCAGTAATAGCCACTTTTAAAGTATTAACGTCTTAGACGTTTTTGATGTGAAATTTAGTAAGAAATTCCAAAATAAAATAATATACAGAGTGTTCCATTTGAAAAAATTGACTTTTTTCCAAAAACTAACAAAATTATATCAAAAAACGATAATAACTCTGTAATAGTCACTTTTACTGTATTAACGTCTTACATGTTTCTGATACGAAATTTAATAAACAATTCAAAAATGAAGTGATATACAGAGTTTTCCATTAAAAAAAATTGACTTTTATACAAAAACGTGTCATCTAATTCTAATCCAGTTTCCTGCACATGCAGTTAGTAACTGTAAAAAAATAAAACATGCTTCTATAAGGATCTCTTATTATAAACAGTACTGCAAAAAAATTTGTCCATCTAATACGTCGTTTTCGAGAAATATAATTTTATACAAACATTGAATTTTTCAGAAAAATGGGAATAAGTCAAAAACTTTACACTTTAGGCCTATACTATCTTATAACTTTTTGACTAAAAATTATACGGGGAATCCAAAAATGCATCATATATAGGGTGTTCCATTTAAAAAACTATAACTATGGTTAGCCACCAAGTTATGGAACACTCTGTATAATACAAAATATTTTTAAAATGTGCCCCTAATGAACAGCTACCACAAGAAAAAAACCGCTTCGAAATATCTTTACTCGTAAAGGCACAATCGGCCTTACCCGCGTAGTAGACTCACCCTGTATATTTTGTATTTTATTCTTTATTATCGTGAATTACAAACTTATTATGTTCATATAACATTTATTTTTTTATTTAATATCTCCAATACTATCACTTGTTGTTAATTAGTTTAAAGTTAAGAATTTCCATTATTACCCATTTCATTTTTTACTAAAGATTTAGCTGTTTTATCTTTAATTTAGTACTTAGTATTTAATATGGGTTGATGTGCCGCTTTTCATTGAACGAATTGGATTTGCAAGAAGAGTGCATTAAAGGCATAGAAAAGAAAAATTATCTTTCCACGATTGTAGGTAGGTACATAAAGTTATTAATTTCATCCAAAATTTCGTGAATATAAATCTTTTAAAATTGAAAATTGTTGATAATAGGATACAAAAAGAGCCCATTAGAAGGAATCTGCGGTTAAAGAAAATAGATAGGCCAAATTGGGTTCCAAAGGCAAGTAGTATACTTTGGTTTCATTTTGGGAAGAATTGCCATTATAAACATAACTATTATACACCTTAGTGAAGTGCTATACAAACATAAATTGTGAAGCAAGTGCATCATTTAGTTGGTTACGGTGGATTTGTTTATTAAATATTTGTAGCAGCGAGTGAGAGTGAATCAAATCTTCCATCAAGCCATAAGAACTTGACGAAAAGCTTTTATATATTATTATATTGTAAATAAAATCATAAAATAAAACATCATATATGTAAATTCAAGCCACTAGTTAAATGTTGAAGTATGTAGATATTACTAATAAATATATATCTATATAAATTTGTTGATGTGTAAGTTGTTTATACTATTGCTAACCTAAGTACGTACACACATTTATAATTATTAATTTCAGTTTCATAGAGTAAATATTAAGTGAATATTACAGTTGAATGACACACATTTCTATGCTTGCAGAACTATTAATTATTCTGAAAGGCAACTTTAAATAACATTTTTACTTCAGTTATGTATTGAAAGTTTACGAGTAACTCGTGGGCACTAGGAAATATTTATTTTCAAAAAAATCTATAATTTGTTTTTTCAAAGTTATTAGAGAAGTAAATTTAATTAAAAACAGCTTAAAAAATAATAATATTCGAATTTAAATAATTTAATAAATTTTATTACATGTGAACACTTAACGGTATGCAACCCGCCAAGGTTGAACCATTTCTACCCTGCCCGTACCCCACCTGGCATCCCTTTAAGTTTTTTTCTTATTAGTTATTAATATTGAACTTTATAATCAAAAAAAATCTTTCTAGTAAAAATTTTCTTATTGCCTAATTACATAGTTTCCATACAATTACATATATAATTTATTCTATCTTAAATTACTATTTACACTGGATATTAAGTGCTAGTACATTTCTTGAGTTATTTAAATATTTCTTGTAAGAATCACTGTAAATGGGTTTTAACATTAGATTTGTTTCATAAACTAAAATCTTTGACAGTTATTTTAAGATTTACCTTTATAGACATGCAAACTTTTCTACATAGACTTATATATTTGGTTGTTACTGAACAATACTATTTCAAGTCATTTTAATCTCTTTCACTGCAAGACTATATTTATATTTCTATACTAAAAATAAACTAATATTACTTTAATTTTTTTTATGTATTATATTTGTTTTGTCGATGGTCAGCGATTTCATATATTTATGCCGTTGGCAATCGTCAAATTTTTCCAGAAGTACTGATTTCATATCTTGGGATACCTTTCCTAAATTTCTATGTCCGGCGCTTATCTAATTTTTCAGATAATTTTGGCTTTTTAGTTTCTCATTATTTGAGCATCTAAGCATTTTATGTATGATAGTTGCTAATTCTCTAGAAATGAAAAGTAAGCCAGCCAGCGACGCACCTACTTCCAGATTCGCTATATATTATTTGGCATATATTCTCTTGACTATATGTCCAATGGAAGCAGTTTTTCTAAAATCACTATTATCCATATATACCGTAGTCGTCAAATTTTAATTTCGGTTTATGCTTCTATACCATGCAGAAGATGACCTTATAATATGCAGCGATGCCTGCTTGCTAACAGTGGTGGGAGAGCAACGCAGTGTCGGGGGATCCTCACGCCTTACATTTCATAGGAAACGTTTGTCGAGTGTACTGTCTTGGCAGCCTCGCTTACGTTTATCTTTAGTTTATTTCGTCGCGCTATTTTCCTCTTTCTACTTTCGTATCAGAAATTAAAATATGTCGACTACGGTATACAGCATGTGTCAATTTTCATTGGCCATAGGCGATCAATTCATGCAATACGTGACAACGTGGCACCCCTACTTTCCTCTCCAATGCCAGCGCGACAGATATATGCTCGGAAATACAAGTTAGCTTAGCAGTAACTATTGGACCACTGACTTGGGTGTTTGTAATACGTTCAGAAATAATATTTACGCGTTGCAAGGATTTGTTTTTCTTTTTCCTTTCAGTAAATGCAGAGAATTATTAACTGCGTTCACACTGCATGACACAAACAAAAGCGTAATACTAATAAAATTAAAAAATAACCCTAATAAGGTAAATAAATAAGGATTCTGAAAATAATAATAAACTACTAGATCAGGAGATCGCCGCGGCCATTTGATGTTTCCCGTTCCAGTAATAAGACGGCTTTTATTGCAGACTAGATTGCAACGTGTTTGCAGCTAAACATTGAATGTAAAATCTGGTGGGGAGAAGTGGGAAGATCAGAGAAAATCGTTGTGATGTCGATTGTTGCCGGGATTGGTGACGGACAGTAGGGGTGCCACGTTACCACGTGTTACTTGTATACGTATAAATCGCACGTAAACATTGAATCCCTGTACCTAATGAAAATTGACACATGCGGTATATTTATTTCATATTATTTCCGCAAAGATCTCAACTTTATGCCTAAGCCAAAACGAAGATGAACACATTTGCTTAATATAAATTATTTATTTTTCTCGTCGCACTGTATTATCACTTTGCCCACATTTATTAAATTATGATTTTCTATAGCATCTTGTAGTATTATTGTATGCTTTTAAGTTCTCTACATTTTCCATTCATTTTTATTTTACATAATAATATAATTTCTTATTCCCGTAATTTACATTGCTTATATTATTTAATATGTTTATAATAAAAATATTTGCTATTATAAATCTTTTGAATATAGACTTTAGAGGTATTTAGTTTTGTTTTTGTTTGTAATTTTCATTTCTATATTTACTCTAATGATTATTGTGAAGTCCGAAAAATAAAGATACCTTTCTGGATTTTGTTATAGACTGCATAATTATAACAAAAATATGTTTTCAATTAATAGTAATATTCATTTATTCATTGGAGTACAGATAATGCGTGGAACACGAGAAATAAGTTAAATTAAAATGAAATGCAAAATATATACACGCCTTAAAAAATAATTATAAAAAAGTGATCAATATTATACACGACCGTATAATCTATTGGGTAAACCAGTCTTAAAATGATTCCTGGGATGCAATTTATTTATTAATTAGTTAGATGTTAGGTAGCTAATTATCTGGGGTGAGTCATTTCCGTGGGTTAAGAGGATTGTGCCTTTATGAGTAAAGCGGTTTCTGTTTCTATGATAGCAACTGATTTGGAGCACCTTCTAAATTTATTTTCTATTATACAGAATGTTCCATAACTTGGTAGTTGACAATACTTACAATTTTTTACATGGAACATATTATCACATTTTTGTATTCCATGTATAATTCTTAGTCAAAAAGTAATGACAGTATAGGTCTTAAATCTAAAGTTTTCAACTATTTATAATATTTATGAAAAATTTAGTGTTTTTAAATATATAATAAAAACATAATATATTTCTCGAAAACGACGTATTAGATGGCTACAATTTTTGGTAGTATTGTTCATAATAAATGAACCTAATACAGGATATTTGCTGTTTCCTCAGTTACTAGTTGCATGTGCAAAAAACTGGATTGTACATACTTACATGACACAGTTTTGTCCAAAAGTCGTTTTTGTCCTAAATGAAACAACCTGTATATCTTTCATTTTTGAATTGCTTACTAAATTTCGTAGCAAAAACTTATAAGGCGCACAGTAAGATATGTCATGAAGTGCTGTTATTGTTTAGAAATAATTCTCTGGAATATGAAAACACTTGCTTATAAAATTTCAAATAAAATAATCTTACTATCTAAGATTATTACATGATTAACTTGTGTTCATTAATACAGCATCTAAATTACATTTCAAGCCATGTTACAGTTATTTGCAAAGGTAAATATTTTTGGCAGAAACTGATATTTGCGTGTATGATTACCTATAAAATTGTGTTAAGTACATTCTTACAACATACAATATTAAAACTGGTCTAAGATCAACCATCAATTTGACTGACATATCTTAACCTAAACAAATCTACAATCTAAAATTCACCCAAAGGCGCCTTTTAGATAATTCTATTTTGTAGGAACAAATACACTGTGCTCTGCTATTCAGTGAGCACTGCTCACTGCACACTAAACTAAACTAGATCGTGTGGCTTAACCCTACTCAGCCATCTGTTTGTCTTGCCTCGTGTTTGGAGGCAGATCTTCTTATTTCGCTGGCTACATCCCTGATTCCTAGATCTCTACGTATACGACTATTTCTAACATAGCGAGGTGCATCGGTAATGTTACGTAGTAAGACTTTGTTCTGGAATCTTTGTATATTTTAAAGATGACACGGTTTGGCACAACCCTAATGTTGTATGCCATACACCCAGACTGGTTTCAGGAATTGGTTATAAATGAAGATTTGGTTGTATACCAAAAGTTGTGAGTTACGTGCCAACAGCCAGTAGAGTTTCCTGTACGTAAGATCCAGGTCAGTTCTTTTCTTCTGGACATGCTCCTTCCATCTCAGTTTAACGTCAAGCGTCATACCTAGATATTTGGCTGTATTCTCATAAGGCACAGTGTTACCATTTATAGTGATAGGTCTTCTGTTTATTATGTTCCTGTTGGTAAAGTTTATATGAGTTGACTTTAGCTCATTAAGTTTTATTTTCCAGTACTTAGTCCATTTCGAAAGCCTATTACATGCTCTTCGCAATTTATTTCCTGCCGTTTGCATATTATTACCTATTGCTAAAATTGCCGTGTCATCAGTAAACGTAGCCATAGTTGCCTTCTCAAGTGCTGGCAAGTCTGACATATAAAGTAAATAGAGGACCAGTCCCAGGACACTTCCCTGTGGAACTCCAGCCTCATCCACTTCAACCCCGAATACTTTTCTTCTATTTTTATTCTAAAGAATCTATTAGAAATATATGAATACAGAAGTGAAGCATATGCCTTGGGCAAGAATTTGTTCATATCCAAGTTAAGGCCCTCGTTCCAGACTCTATCAAAGGCTTGAGCTGCATCTAAAACAAATAGTTGAGCATATAAGTTTGTCTTGCAGTACTTTTTCTATGTCATCAATAATCCGGTGTTAAGTAAATGTCCCATTCGATCGTTGTCTTAGTTCAGACGTTATTTAAAATTTCCACGGATTTCTTTCATTGCAGGTGTTTCTGAACAGTGGTGACGCGTTGTTTAAGGGTGTTAAAAATATTTGTTTTGCAGGTTTGCTACTAATTAATTAATTGCGATAATGGTGAAAAATTAATATCGAAAGCATCCCCACAAGTGGCATTGCAACGACTACAACCTCTATAGAGCGGCGATGCAAGTAAAATATTTGTTCTGACCGTTGAAAAATAAAATACATTCCTTGTGCGACATGGGTACTGAAGTACAGCAAACATGATCTTTGCCAAAAAAGATGCAACATCTATATTATTGTGCAATACATCATAAATGAACTTAATGTCTGTTTTATGCCTTCGTATCTCCAAAGATTCAAATTAAATTCTTCAAGAAGGACATCATAGCATGTCCCACGAACGGGGTACAAACCATGCCTCTTGAAGTACAGATATTTCAAAAAGCGCCTTTGAACCCTCTCGAGTGCTTCAGAATAAGTTTTATATGTTGGCGACCAAACGAATGAAGCATATTCGAGGCGAGAGCGAAGAAAGGAAAAGTAAAGGGTAGTAGTGGCCTCCATGGATGCACACTGCCTGGTATTTCTAATAACAATCCCTAACGTTTTCAATGCCGATGAAATAGTGCTACTGATGTGGTCAGAAAACGTTAATTTAGCGTCAAAAAATACGCCTAAATCCCTAACCACTATACAACGATGAATAGAAATCCCGTCAACGGCGTAATTAAAACAGAGAGGTTCTTGCTTCCGACTAATCGTCAATACATTACATTTAGAAATATTCAGGGGCAAATTATTCACCGTACACCATGCCTCCAAAACATCCACTTGCCTTTGCAGAAACAAGCAATCCGTAATGGTGCGTATTTTCTGGAAGAGCTTGATATCATCTGCAAATAAAAGTCTATGGCAGCCCAATTCAGAGCAGATGTCATTAATAAATATTGCAAATAATAGGGGACCTAGATTGCTACCCTGTGGAACTCCGGAGGTGGCAATGAAGTAAGATGATCTATAACCAGCATAACTGACGTACTGAACTCTATTCATCAGGTAAGTGTTAAATAATGATTTCAATTGAGGTGAAAAACCAATAGCATCTATTTTACGTAGCAATATGGCGTGATCGATACGATCGAAAGCCTTGGAGAAGTCAGTATAGATGTTGTGAACTTGCTCGTTATCATCCAGGCATTCCGAGACAAACTGGGTCAACACTGCAAGATCGGAAGTTGCAGATCGCTTACTCATAAAACCATGCTGGTCGTCCGAGAGTCTGCACCGAATTCGTGAGTAAACATTGGTGTACAGGCACATTTCGAACACTTCAGCAAAATTATTAAGAATGGCTATCGGTCGGTAATTCTCGATCAAGGCTGTGTCACCGTTCTTGCGAATTGGAAATAGTTTGGTTATTTTCCAGCACTCAGGGAAGACAGACGTTTTAAGTGCTAAATTAAAAAGGAAAACGAGAGGTTTAGCAAAGATGCACGCACAATCACGAGTAAGAAAACTTGGTATATTATCCTGACCCATAGTATAAGCATCTTTAACTTTTTTAAATTGCTAACAACTTCCGACTGAGACAGTGAAGACACACCAATCATAGGAAAGCATACCGTAGATGATGGGGAAGTAGTATCCAAATTGTGCACCGAATCGGTATAAACGGATTGGAATAAATTTTTGAAACCATTCACTATAGATATGGCGTTTTTTTGGTTCACATCCATCAACACCCTTCATTGAACCAGGCATACCCGTGCTCCGTCGCTTAGAAGCAACGAATGACCATAACTGTTTCGGATTTTCCTTAAGCCAGCTCATAAGCCCGCAAGTGAGACCTGCAAGCCAGCAGGACTCCGCCTGCTCAACTGCGATTAACAGTTGCGAAATCCCTATCACGCCTGAAGATTGTGACGTCTGAAGGAAATAGTTCATTATTTAATATATCATTCGATAGCCAGGATTCTGTAATGCAGATCAGATCATATGAAGAGCTACAACCACTTGTATAAAATTTGTCTAACTTAGTTCGCAGACCTCGCACATTTTGGTAATATATTTTAAGTTCACTGTTGGGCGGAACTAGTTTAACGATTGAATGTAAGGAGTACCATGCTTATATTTAATTTTCAAATTTAATTCGCCATGTGCTGTTCGTGAATTCAATTCTTCTTGCATTTTTTTATAGTAATTGACTTGACGAGGAGTATGGTTCGTGGAGAAGAATATGTGTTTATAAGTATCGGAGTTTTTAATATGTCTTGCATTTTTAATGATCTCTGGCCTTCCTAAACCTTACGCGGAGCGGCCGAGGGTGAGGCCAATCGGCACTAAAACGACCCAAACGGATTCTGTCTTGAAGCTCATGCAGCATGTCCTCAAACACATTATCGCTAATAGTATTACACTTTTGAGAAAGAATTTCATTCTTTAAACTCAGTATTACTGCCTTAAGTTCGTTAATATCATTGCCTAGAGTCGAACAATTACGACATGACCACGACAATCCCTTCGTTGTTTTTATTGTGCGTACTTCCGAGGCGGTTATATCAACACAACTATGTTTGAATTGTTTTTTGCATACAGAACAATCAATTACTTTATGCTCTTCGACAGAACCATTACATCCACAGGAGCAAATAGTCGTTGACATAATTATAAAATACTAACAATAGAGTACAATTGTAATAATTTAGAAAAAGGATCAGCAAAGGTTTTCGTTTGTTCAGATTTTGTAGAAAAAAGAAATAATGATATTTACGATTCATATATTCATTACTTTAAACCGTTTGTATGGATGAAGCTATAAATACTTAATAAATCAGAATTTAATTGTTTTATTCAACAATGGAGACATTATTTATTATTAAAAATATATAAATATTTAAATAAAACATGTTGGCTATAAATAAGAAATTAAATAACTGAAGTATATGCACTTATTACGGTACGTTAACAGCATTTTCTCATTAAGTGCTCGTGTGAGAATTCACGATTTGTAGTACATGTGTAGAGCAATTCAAGTAGTAACTAGGAGCAGAAGGAAAGAGGAAAAAGCACGCGTGTCCTCTCCAATTTGTCGGTCAAAGGGGCGGGAGAAGAATTGCCGACCTGCGGAGCGTTAGGAACTAAGCAGTCGGAGTAAATTGTGTGGGAAATGAACGGGTCATTTGATTCTGGGAATTGGATCAATGGACAAGGTGAGGGATATTTTTCAAGTTCAGTGTATTTCGACGGTAGCACCATCTGTCCGTACTAGTTACCACTAGAGAACGTGCCGCAAAAACGTAGCCACAAAGGAAACGTTTAAGTGGAAGGAAGAAAGGGAAACCCTCCTGTGTACCAAACGGACGATAACGAGACAGTCATGTTTGGAAATCCGGACCTTCTTTCATTTCTACTTTTAGGTTCACGGACTGAACGTAATAACCGGAAATTTCTAATTATACAAGCGCAATCTTTATTGTTCTGTTAACGATACGCTTGGGTTGGATGGGTCCTATCTTTGGTAGGTTTTGTCGCAAGACTTAAATTGCTGTCGTTGATTTAGAATAATTATTTCGACAGATGTTTAATATCTACTAGAATTGCGCTGTATATATATAACAAACAGTGCCAAATTACAGGCAAAGATATAAATTTAATTGTAATTGTTTTTTTTATTTTACTTGAAATTATGCGGTCTCAGTGTATGTAGATTTATAGTATGTAGTACAAGGATTTTTTTAAATGAATACAATATACATAAGAAATGATTTGTGATGAATCTATAATATTTGAATATCGCTGGCCAAAAAATGCAATATTATTAAAAATCTAGGTGCCACGTTTGATTTAAAATTAACATTCCATAAGAATATATTCTGATTTCTGAAAATATATTGCACAAAATCTGATAGCTACATCATTAAGATCCACGAAATGCAAAAGTACAAAAAGTGATTCATGCCGTATGGGTCTATGGTACTCAAAAGTCTTAGTGAAATCTTTTAAAGTCAATACCATCATATTACCAATATCCAGATTAAAGATCATCAGTGAAAAAATCCACCAGTTCCATCGCATAGACAAGCATATCATTAATCAATAAATGTTAACAAACCAATGTGCCTAAAGTTATCTTTCAAATTTTAGAAAGACACGAAGGACACTGATAGGGCGAAGTATAGGAAAAACTACTTCAACCAGATAATAATTCAAAATATGAGTCATGAATAGGATTATATATGGACAACACAACTTCAATACTACTATTACTACGGGTTTGAAATTGAAAGGAGATTTTCATTAGGGCATCATGCAGATAACCTAGTAATACATCAGTATCACAAATTAGAGATATATTAGAAACTGGGTAACGAGAAGATAGTAATTAATGCACTGTGGGTTGTCCAAGTGGGCAGGGATTGATGTAATTTTACTACTGAAATTCTTCACAACATATCTCTTGATTAGAAGTTGTACGTTTATGATTCAAATAAGCTGCCCTTCCAACTTAATAAAAAAGCGCAGAAATTTTATAAAGATATATAATATCCCTGCTGCGAACAGAGTTTTGAAATTTTAATTTTCCTGTAAGCTTCATCACGAAGCTGCATTAAACACTTTCTTGGGGTTCTTTTTATGAAGAATTCAAATATCATCTTGGATTTTTCGCACTTTTTTTTAGTTTTAACGCTCACCTTTCTCTTATGGAACGTCAAGCCTTTTATCCTCTTTACAATGACATAGCATATGTGCTATCTATTTTTAAATACAACAAAGAGGATTGAAAAAAGATTTTACAAAACACCATAACAATAAATAGGCCGTGATACATAACATAATCAACCTTAACAGCACTTAAAAATTATTCTGTCTTGAATATATTTGTGTCAAATATGGCTTCATTAAATAATACTGAAAATTTTGATATGTTGAGTTGTTACATCTTGTCTTAAGAAGAGTGTAGAAGCTGAATTGGTGTAGAATTAAATCTGTTATTGAAAATCCTTCATCATCTGTTAGACAAAAGTACAGCACAAAGAATTTTTAAGTATCACAAAAACATCATTCTACAGGGAGTGACAGAAAGAGATCAAGAGAGGATATGACAATTTTGCCATTGGTATATGAACTAATGGGAGAATCTTGGATTGAGTTGATCTTTACTTGATGTAAATACATTTTCAATGTGAAATAAAACAAGAAACAGTATAAATCTTAAACACTTGTTTGTAAGATTTGGTTTTAACGTCTGGGGTGCGTTCAGAAATGTTGGATAGGATACTGGCATGGTCAGGTCACATTTTATGACGTCATCCACTTGGTAAATTTGGAGCGCTTTACAATTCTGAACGCCGTAGAGTGAGTCAAGTTAGTTTGTGGCAAAAGTCAAAGCTCAAGGCTAAGCATTGCAGAGTTAGAGGTTATGTATGAAAAAATAAAGTCATCAAAGAAATAAGTAAACTAATTAAAACAATGGATAATAATCGAAAAAAAATTTTGGATCAAATTAAAATTGCCCAAAAACAAACTGATGGCCATATGAAACACACATATGACCATATGATATAAAATGACATGAAATTATAGCTTTAAAAAACACTCAGAACCGCGCTTTAAATACCCCGACCCGAATGCCCGTGAATCCGCCCGCTATTAACCATCACAAATAGGTGGGTGATAGAAGGAACACTCCGAGTGTCACACCAATCATTTCTGAACGGCAATGACGTTTTAATTTTGGGACATCTTTTTGTTTCTGAACGGAAAGTGTGAAATTGGATAACATTCTTTCCTTTCCTGCATGCACCCCTGGTGTGGCGTTTTAGGCGCTAAACTTATTGAGCCCATGTTCTTTAACGAAACACTAAATTGTGAAAGGTATTGGAATTTACTACAAACACATTTAGAAAATAGACTTGATGATTTACCGTTGATTGAGAATATAATCGTCTGCTTCCAACAAGATGGCGCCCCATCCACAATTCAAACATAATCAACGAATATCTTAATAAATAATCGGTTTCCAAATGCGTGGAATAGTAATCAAGGATTGATTTTTATGGCCATCTAGATCTCCAGACTTAACGCCATTGGATTCTTTTGTTTGCGGGTACGAAAGGATCAGTGTACAGTGCATACATTTGATAATGTCGAAGATCTTCGCGAAGCTGTTATTGAACCATATGGTAGCATTAAGAGGCAAAAACTACGCAATGCGATTACGTCGACACTACGCAGGGTACAATTATGTTTAGAACGGAATTGTTTGAATAACTTTTATAATTGTTATCTTTTGGTATTTTATTTTTATTATTCTTATTATTGTCTTATTATCATTTGTCGTCTTCAGATGTATCACGGCCTATTTATTGTTAAAGTGTTTAATAAAATGTTTTTCTACTCCCATACTTTAATTGTATTATTAGATATGCTGGACATGTACTTTAATGATGTCCATTAAGATACAAATTTTTCATTAAGATACAAGTTATTTACATCCAATAAGAATGCGACATCCCAATATCGCCATGTCTACCTATCTGACAGATCTAAAAATTAATTAAACTTGACAGTTATCTGCAGTTTACTTGTAAGTAGCTATAATTTGTGTCTTTTTGAAAATATAAACAGTAAAAGTGAGCGATAGTGACAGTGAAATGGAAAATTTGACTCTTAGTTTATGAATTGGAATATTCAAAAAATAATGTTTTATTATGGGGTCGTAAAAAAAATAGTGTATGCAAATCGCATTTAATAGCTATTAAGTCACGAGTATGAAAATTACGTCACGAGCCGCAGGGGAGTATCGTAATGAATACGAGTGTACATCACTAAATGCTCATTGCATAATATACTATTTTATTTTTTGTGTCGTTTTTAGAAATAAATAGCACATATGCCATATCATCGGAAAGAGGATAAAAAACGCGTTAAATTATTTCAAAGCTGACATAAGAAGAATTTCAGTTAAAACTAAAAAATGTTAAGTGTAAAAAAGTCGACATTGAAATTCTGCATAAAAAGCACCTCAGGAAAGTGCAAATAAAAATTATGTGTCTACTAAAACAAAAAAATAAGGTGTGGTCACCGCACGACTTTCCTATACGTATGAGTGTTTCAAATTTTATAATTTTAAGAATTTTTTATACAAAAATTATTCAAAATGCTATTATAAGTATTCTTTTCTCTTAATAAATCCCTATAAAATGCATATTATGCAAGATCGTCGAAAAAAGTGCTACTCGCCTCGCTAAGAGTAAAAGTGTTACTTACGGTCCGAATTTTGAATTTTTGAAGTGTAAACTTCTTTGGGCGCGTTGCGTTGATTGTGGGCACTGAACAAGACTGAGCCGTCACGCTCGGCTGTGTAACGCTCGTTCGGGTAAAGTCGGCTCGAGTCGACTAAGGGAACGAGAGAAATATATCATATAGAGGTATTTAATTTCAATTAAATTGAAATTTAAATGAATAAATACATTCATGTCCCCGAGCAGATTCGATCCCGAGCCGCACGGGCGAGAAGCTGTCACGTTAGCATCAGACCAGCGCAGGACTCGTAAGCGAGTATTAATATCGTCTATTTATATATATATATATATGTATATATATATATATATATATACATGCGTCCGAACCGATCGAAAAGCGTATCGGAAAATCTCTCCGTCGAGGAACCCTTTAAAGTTGTTCGTACACCCACGCGATTATATTTCGCGGACTGTGTTGCGTTCGCTAATTGGTAACTTCGCGGACGGTTAACCAAAAAATTTGTTGTGTGTGTATGAGACATTATCTCTATAATAATATTGTATAATATTTAAGGTAAGAATGTCAAAAAACTTTTTTAATAAAATTCTTCTCAAAATTAATTTTGAGTACATATAAATTCTTCATAATTATGTTTAAACTTAGTAGTTGACGAAATATTGGCAAAATTATATTTTTTCTCTGAAGTAAACTACTACTTCCGGTCTGCCGATTTTACTGAAAATCTAATCACATCTCGACCCGTAAATACAAAATTTGGAATTGATAGCTATAGCGGTTTAACCGCTACCATTGTCACACACACACACACACACTGACATACACACAGAGAGAGAGAGAGAGATATTTTTTTGAAAATCACTTTTCTTGGTATCAGGGGACTTCAAAACGTTAACGTCTGCAAAAATCTCGAGGTCGAAACTTTTCATCATCACAATACCTCCTTATACTACGTATAAGAAAGTAAAAGTTATTACAAGGAAAAGAAATTTGAGTTGTTTTCTTTCTTCTTCTTTTCTATCGTATAATTTCACTAGTCCTCAGAAACAATTCATCTAATTTAACCAAACCTGTATCTTTTATGATAAGCTAGATCTCCATGCTAGAAATGTTATCTGAGACATGTTCTATAATATCCCCAAAAATTTGCTTATGTTTTAATTTTAATATTCCTATTTTACTTGAATAGTTTTATAATTTTTCAATTCTAATTTGACATTAAGTAATTAATAGTTTATTTGTATGCTCTCATTGATTGAATTGAAATATCAATTGAGAAAATTTTTAAGTAATTTCTTTTAATTCCTCTTGAATCCATATGATGCAAACACAGATTATTTACTTCAAACCACTCAAAGGAACGGTGTATCGAAAGGACAGACACGCAGAATGTATGAAAATTTGCGAAGCTTAAATTGTACAAAGGACACTGCTGAAACTACATAAAGAGCATATAAATTGGGTATGTGAATTGTTATGGGTCCTTCTTCGTTAGATAGAGTATACCCGAATTACTTCCTCCTCCATTTAAGTAGCGGAGGATGGTATATATTAGAATCATTACCGAAATGTCCACAGACAGCATAAATATTAAATTAAATTTAAATCAAGTGTTCATTGTACATTTATCGGTTTCTTTCATTTCATCTTTTCTAGTATAACTCAACTTGTATCCAAAAAAAAATCATCAGTACATTTTATTCTCGGGTGAATAAATGCATAACTGACTGCAGCCTATTTAATTTTAAATTAACGGTTGGTCGATAAAAGACCAGATGAGAATAAAATTTCCCCGTTGCATTAAGCATACTGCAAGGGAAGAAGCGGAATGAGGAAGTGAACTTGCGATAACAGGATACGGCGTGATTTATGGGATTGCCTTGCAAATAAGGTGTCGCCGCTTGCCACTGCGAAGAAATGTGTAGATGTGGTGTATCTCGATTGCGAATTCATAGTTTGCATGCCATCGTGTATCCTACAGAGAAATATGTATGTTTGTACAGCAAAACATGGTTGACAGAAAATCCATTATGAACTGTTGCTGGTCCCACAAAAAGAAAACCTTTGCTCTATCAGGAAGAACTTATCACAGTCTTATGCGTGTAAGGTATTTTAAGATATGTTTGACAACAATGTTTGAACTTAACTAAATAAAATACTAATTAATTGCAAATAAAATGTTTCTTTCTAGAATAGAGAATGTTCATATACTTTAAAAATGATACTTTATGTGATATTTAAAAAGTAAAAGACTGTTAATTTAGTACAAAATATGTATTTTCACAAAATATGTTTATTTATTGAATTTACGTCTACAATGGTCGATGTAGTGTCGTATTCAAGCAATAGACGGACGGCATATCATATATGACGTTATTCTAAGCGATATTGGCGACTATTTTATGTATAAAAGGTTAAAATCGATTTAGAAGGAAACACCATGAGACGATATACCTGAAATAGATGCAATTCTGGTGATAAACTATAAACATAAATTACAATAAAATTTGATGTTTTAGAATAGTTCTTTCTTCTTTTCTTATGCAGCTGCACAATTTACTTATGTTAACATTATTTGAATTGCGCGAATAATATTTCATTTGGAGTATTAATAAAGTATTTCGAAATAAAAGTGCCACATTCCTTATTATACAATGAAACATACATAACAATGATATGAAATGTTTTCTAGTTCTTGGTCTTGTAATTGTAATCCAAACAGAATAAAAATTCTCGGTCACGAGAAAGGAAAGTATTATAGATATTCCGCTGTAGAACAACCGTGGACTCGTATTTCTGACTCATTGGTCGTCATCAGTGCCAATGAATAAAGAGGGGTTAAGTTGGAGGTGAAAGCATACATGAAAGATCATCAGGTAACAGACCGCCATTTGTCGCTTCTATTAAGAGATCCTCGGTTTTGAGGCTGCTCTAAAATGGAATTTACTTGACATTTTTGTTTTATGTATCCGCAATAATTTTCTTTTGATATATTTTTCCTGAGATCAAATGGCACCTAAATTGACAATATCTTTCTTGTAGCAATATAGGTTATTTTTCTCAAAACCGATGATTTTCTCACAGACGCTACAAATGGCGGTTTGTCACTGAATGGCCTTCCTTGTATGTTTACATCTTCAAGGCTATCCCACCTTATTTCTTAGCCATACCGTACTAATGAAAACCAATGAGTCAAAAATCCGCGCCTACAGTTGCTCTTGGGCGGAATTTACGTGACATTTTTCGTTTTCTTGTTTCTTATGTATCTGCGGTAATACCTTTGGAGGTACCTCCATAAAAATATTATTTATTACGACTCATGACGTCGGCTGTCTGGCCTAACTGGTGCTATACCGACATATAGACACATGCTAAATCCATAGGCGGCACATTAAACACTTTTCGGGGGTTTTTTAATTTTGGCGTTTGTGTCGTAATTGACTCACAATTTTTGGGATTTATATTGCATCTTTCCATTTATCATACTCTGTCCCCTTATTTCAAATACACCCTGTATATATATTAAATTAAAAGATGGATTAACCACACTTGTTATCCAATTATATAAATAAAATTAAAACCTCTTTAAAAATACAACATTTCAAGAGTGCGCCCATGGGCGATGAGTCATCAACCGTACGTGTCCGCGCCATAATTATTAGTCAATACATCTTTTATTAATATTGAACTTCGTTTCATCTTGCTGTGGAACGAGCTGATATAGCTGGGAGGATTTCTGCACATGATCCTTTTTTTTTGAATAGTCCCTTGTTAAATGCGGGTACGTAATACAAAGCTACATATAGAGATATAAACCTAAACATGCTTCGGTACAAAATGAGACATTCGGCGCATCGTTGTCAGTGTAGTATTTATAAATTGAATAAACGACATAAAGCCAACGCGCACATTGAACGTTTTATAAGCCGACAGATGAATGAGCGCTGAACATTTCCTCTTGGAAATTGAATTTTCGCATCTGTCAAATGCCTTTCAACGAGAAAAAAAGCAAAAAAAAAAGGTTAAATTACTGAACGGCTGCTGATTCAGTTTTGATTATGATCGTAAAATAGATGATTGTTTTGTTTTGGGAGGTTTACTCTCTGGGCGTAAACTGAAGGAAATTTATAAATGCGACAGATACGTTAAATATTTTTCGTCTGTTAAATAAACGTTAGCAACATTTACGCACGCCGTAAATATAACAAAAAAATCAGTTATGAGTTTTAACGGAGAAAGGAGGTCGCATTACTATAAGAACTAACATTCAACTTTTAATAAACCCATTAATGCTGTAAACCGTCACTAAAATGGAAGTTATCCGTAGATTATACGTAGCGTTTTAAACGTTCATCTAAGGAGTGCGTTTCACTATCTCCTATATTGGGGAAGATACTATTATATATTTTGTCTGCTATTTATGTTTAATTGTATTGTGTCTCACATTAATAAACATTCGATATTTTACATATAATTTAATATTATTTAAATGTAAATGTATGTATCAATGGACTATATCATTAAATTGGGAATTCCGCAGGCCCCGTATGTAATGGTACATACCAGTTCGTTTACGAATTGGTAATTTTTTATATTTTTAGAATTTAATTAAGTACATTTCATTATTAATATTTTAAAGAAAAATAAGAATTAAAATCAATGAATATGTCATGGTATTATTAAGTAAATATTAGTCATAAGATAAGTTTAGTATGTGTTAGTTCTAAGAATTGTGGCGCCGAATGTTTACAACAGTGAAATAAACGCTACAGTTATGATAAACATTCGCCGACGTAAAAGAGTGCGTGTGAGAAACTTAAGTGGGAAAAACCTAACTATATGGAAAGCGGGGAACCACCGGCGGTTCAACATAAAATGAAAACACGCGCTGGGGACAAAAGAGTCGACAGCTAGACCTAGAGTCGAATGGTTAACTTAAAAGTCGGGAAGGTTTCGACTGGCTGATTTCAAAAAGAAATCGTCGAACCCCGACTAGAAAACATTTAAGTAATGTTTGTTAAATGTTGTAAAAATAAAGGAGAACCTCCACTCCTATAACAAATTGGATAACAATAATAAGAATTATTATTACAATAATAGTGATTTAAATAGCACGTAAAGAGTAAATGTGCACGGTGTTAAAAGTTTAATCAAAGAATATATTGTGCTCCTGTAACAAAGCAAGGGGATTCGTCACCATAGGATCGTGACCACTGATGCCGATGAAAACATCGAAAGGAAAAGAAGATTTTATGGAAAATAGACATCATTGAAGAGAGAAGAAAGAAGTTTTGTTATAAGGTATTTTATAAAGATTATAAAATAACTGTTGAATTGATGTTAATATAATAAAGTTATCAAATAACTATCATCTCCGTTCTAATAAGGAGCATGTAATTTAATCTGTATTAGCCGCATTGTATGTTTATATAATGATACACAAAACGTGTATAAAGCATACGTAGTAAATGCTAGCATTCGTTGTTTTGTTTGACTATATGGAAAAATATATATAAAGAATTGTATCTGTTTGGTATTTATAAAATTGTATTCAAATTGTCTTTTAAATAAATTTGATCTCTTTCATGTTCATGTGAAATTGTTTCGTTATCTATTAAAATTATATGTGTGATTCATTGATTTTAATATAAGTATTATTTAAAGTTTCAATAGTATTTTTCTTTTTATTCATTTTAATTAATGTTTAGGAACCCCCTTTATTACGCATTTCTGATAAACCCAAACCGCCCTGAGAGAAATTGAGTCATAGTCGGTAGTAAAGTAGGGGTTCCGTTGCACGTACTAGAACCACTCGTATATCTTATAAGATAAATAATCTTAATGGATACTCTTCGGTATGTATGTATTTCATTTTAAAAATAATACAGATAAAAACCAACTTTTACGACATTCTTCAAATCATTAACAAATAAGGCGATAGAACGATTGATGCAAATGCTGAGCACCATAGATTACTGATAGTTTCCTTTTAATCTTTAACCACATAGGCCCATTGACTTTCACGATGCACACACATAAAGTGAGGTAAAATTCTTTCATTTCTTCTCTCGACACACCATCACAATTTATTATACAGGGTGTAACAAAATAAGTGTAAAACATTTCAGGGGGTGATTCCTTAGCGAAAAAGAGATAGGGTCTTTCATATAAAAAAACTTCAATGGAGCATCCCTTGTTAAGATACAGCCCCATAAAGGGGGTACATAAAATTTGTTTTACAATTTTTCCCACAAACACTAAAAATGTAATTTATTTCCAATGTAACTTTTTGTCTGATTATTTGTTTACCATTTAACAAAATAAGTGTAAACCATTTCAGGGGGTGATTCCTTAGCGAAAAAGAGATAGGGTCTTTCATATAAAAAAAAAACCCATAAAGGGGGTACATAAAATTTGTTTTACAATTTTTCTCACAAACACTAAAAATGTAATTTATTTCCAATGTAACTTTTTGTCTGATTATTTGTTTACCATTTAAAAATTTATTCCCAATAGCTTGTTTCATTCGAAACAAAAAATGTCTATTGAATTTTTTGCCCAAAAGTAATCAGTTCGCAACAAAAAATTATTTTAAGAACAACTACATCGTCATAAAACGAAAATGTAAAACTAATTTATTTAGTAGGCCGCTAGTAGTGGTATCACGCTGTCAGTTTGTAAATTTTTGAAATTGAATTAATACTTAATTGTGTGTCGTTGTTTTGTTCGTAATTTTTTAGTTTAATAATTCACTTGTTATTAAAATGGCATACACAAATGAGGAAATGGCTGATATGCATTACGTTTACGGTCTGTCGCAGGGGAATGGGTTAGAAGCTTCTAGAAGATATGCTGAAATGTATCCTCAACGGCAGCTTCCTTCGCATAGAATATTTGCCCGACTTCATCAACGATTACGAGAATATGGTTCATTCGACAAAAGAACGCAGGATTGTGGTCGCCATCGAGAAGTTAGAACAACACATCTTGAAGAAGCAGTACTTAATTTGGTTGAAGAACAACCTACTAGCAGTACTAGAAAGATTGCTTTCGAGTTAAATGTTGATCATATGACGGTATTTCGAATTTTAAAGGAACAACTCTTATACCCTTACCATCTGCAACGAGTACAGGCACTGTTACAGCGAGATTTTCCGAACCGTCTTGAATTTTCCAATTGGATGCTGGAAATGATTAGAAGAAATCCTGACTTTCTGAAGAGGATCGAATTCACAGACGAATGTACTTTTTCTCGGGACAAGATAATTAATTTTCATAATAACCACATATGGGCTGATGAAAACCCTCACGCTATTGTACAAGCTAACCATCAAGAACACTTTTCTCTTAACGTGTGGCTCGGAGTTATTGGGGATTATTTAATTGGCGCTCATTTTCTACCTCCTCGATTAAATGGTGAGGCATACACTCAATTTTTAAGAGAAGTGCATCCAGTACTGCTGAAGGAAGTTCCTTTGGGCGTCAGAAGGGATATGTTTTTTATGCATGATGGGGCTCCCGCCCATTTTAGTCAAGCAGCACGTCAGCATTTAACCCAAACATATCCAAATCATTGGATAGGTCGAGGAGGACCACAGAATTGGCCCGCTCGATCCCCGGATCTCAATCCTCTCGATTTCTCTACTTGGGGCCATTTACAGACTTTGGTTTATCCTACCCCTGTTCGCGATGTAGAGGACTTAAGAAACCGCATCATCGATGCGTGCAGGGTAATTAGAGAGAATCCAGGAATATTTGAGCGAATACGTGGCTCAATGCGCCGACGTCTAGACGCATGTGTAATGACTGAAGGTGGACATATTGAACATTTACTATGATTTCTACATGTTTTATGTTTAGTTATTAATAAATTAGTTTTGTTTATTCATCTTTAATCATATGTATTTTGATGCAGGTAGTAACTACAAAATTACAATACTAATCCAGTTCGCATTTATGACGATGTATCTCTGTAGTTGTTCGTAAAATAATTTTTTGCTGCGAACTGATTACTTTTGGGCAAAAACTTCAAGAGACATTTTTTGTTTCGAATGAAACAAGGTATTGGAAATTAATTTTTATATAATGAAACAAATAATCAGACAAAAAGTTACATTGGAAATAAATTACATTTTTAGTGTTTGTGAGAAAAATTGTAAAACAAATTTTATGTACCCCCTTTATGGGGCTGTATCTTAACAAGGGATGCTCCATTGAAGTTTTTTTATATGAAAGACCCTATCTCTTTTTCGCTAAGGAATCACCCCCTGAAATGTTTTACACTTATTTTGTTACACCCTGTATGTAAATATGTTATAAAAAAGCATGCAGTACGTGTTAAATATCGGGGAATTATTTCTCTTGATATGTGTGAGCAGTCGCTCACACACAGCACTGTTAGGTGGGGCGTATAATATAACGTACCTACCGAATTTCCCTAATTCTCTTTGCACGCGCTGCATCTGCTTCGGCACTTATGTACAATTATCATGTTGTAAATAAAAAGTTTTTGAGAAAAATATATTATTGTAGAAAGAGTCAAGTTTAGTACCACTGCGAGAAAGATAGCTAAACATTTTGGTGTTAGAAGCACACAAGTTAACGAAATTTTAAAAAACAAATGCGACAGAAAGAGTATCTTTGAAGAAGGTACAAATACGGAGTAAAAGAGATAGATTACAAAAACTGCGGGTTTGGCGATTGACTATGTATTTTACAATTGGTTTTGTAACACTAAAGTAAAAGCATCTTCATAACATGACTTTTAATAAAAGAAGAAGCTTTGGAAACAAATGAATATTAAAATATTACGGATTTTAAATACAAATCCGACTTAAAGAGAGTATTTTAAGGTTCTAATACAGAGCAAAACTGAAAGTTCCCTAAAAACTGAAGGCTCGGTGATTGACAAAGTGTTTTGCAATCCGTTTTGTAAAACCAATACAAAAACATCGCCTTATTTAATAAAAGAAAAATTGGAAAATTTTGTCAAAGATATAATGTAAGCTTTAAAATAATTAGCGGGTATGCAGCTAATGTTTTCTAGGACTGTCGAATCTTGGAAGTTCCAAATATTATTAAAGGGTAAAAAAAAACTCCAAACCAAAGATAGACAAATTTATTTTGTGCAAGTATGAAAGGTTGCAAGGAAAATCCGTTACTCATTGGGAAAGCCAAAACCCATTATTGTTTTAAAATACCTCAAGTCGTTCCTACAACAGGTGGCCAATGAAAAGGCTTAGATCAGACATCATGACTTCATAGCTAAAAACATTGACATAAAAATGAGAAAACATAATAGAAAAGTCATTATTACTGGATAACGCAACGAATTGTCCCCAATTGAAACTTGAAAAATTAAAACCTAAATGTTGAGGTTAGATGTGTATTGTTTTGCAACATTATCTCCTGTGTTTGTAATCCAAAGTTATTTAAGAAATGTTTATCTAAAAGTAATACGTAAGTGGTAATACAACTAGGTCAGCATCGAATATGGTATTTGACATAATTTATGATGTTGTTAGATTGGTATGCAAGACAAACTCTCGCGAATTGAAATGAAGGCTTTATTTTGAAGAATTAATTGCCATTACTGCTAACTTTTTTAATATTAATTTATTAATTTAGAAAAATAAATTTTATAATTCTCGTCATTATCAGCAATTAAAGTAACGTCTTTATTGCCAAATGTTACCTGTCGAGTAATATAACCTACAAAAGCTATTTTAGGAATATTATTAGTAATAATATCCAATACTTTTTTTACATTTGTCATAATTGCAGGCTGTTTATATATACTAAAAGTCAATTGTCTCGCTCTTTTTAACACGAACGATTAATACGGCACAGATATACCCCAAAATTAACGAATTGGGGCGACACTTTTCTGAGAACCTGGCCCATCTACGGTCCGAACGAAAGTGTCACGTGACGGGGACTACGGTCCCATGTGCCTTAGGCTATTTTTCACGTCTCCGAAGAGAGAACGAGGGCCCGAAAGGGTTTTTTCAAAATTTTAGTACGTGCAGAAAGAGACTGTGCATCATAGAATTTTGCCATAAGGCCTACGTGTAAAATATAAATTATGGACTAGGTTCAATTTTAAAATGGCGGTGGATCGGCACAGATGACCGTGACACCTCAAAATTCGGATAAGGTTAAGTTAAACGCACGAAAAATTCAATTTCAGGTTATAAATTATCAAAACCGTCAATCAGTTTGAGTTCGCGATATGGCATTTGCCGGGAAACGGCAAAATTGGCGGAAAGCGTTTAGCACCAGTCGTGCAATACACACATAATGACTATATATTCACGTTCATCGATCGGTTGTCAAGTTTAAATGTCAGAAGGCCGACAAATAAAGATATTACGAAGGAAAAGTGCATTTTTAATTGAAATGTGGTACCTTTCAGATACGTATTCAAGAAATTTCTCACACACATTTAAATACACGGCAAAAAAAAGATTATATGTGTTTAATATGTACATTAACCACATATAAAATAATATTTATATATATATATGTATATACATCTATATTCACATACACATAATACAGGCAATTAAAAATCATCCTTATTAAAGGCATTACAATACGGCAAAATTACTACAGGCAAAAGAATTTAGTTTTCTAAACTTGAATGAATGGTCTGTCACTTAGACACATGACCTTAAAAAAAACCACAAGTTTTGATACATCGCGATTGTTAAACACAAGACATATTTTCGTAAAGTTTGAACTGTTACATTTGAATTAAACAATAATTTGGCTTAGTTAGTTTCAGTCTTACTGTCTTCATCGAAAGTTATTAATAAAATTTAATTTACGAAAGTAAATGTGTGCTTGTCGAAGATAAAACAATTATCGCGGGAATATATTTTAGATATCTACGACTAGTAAAAAAAAATGCGCGGTCTAGGTCTTGTACGGTGGCTTTAAATAGCTGAAAAATTATACTGCGATTAGCGGTCGTCGCGTAATTCTGAAATAAAACGTACAAATGAACAGTAATTATAAGTTTTAAGCGGGATATTTTAATCTCCCCACGACGGTATGTCTGAGTGAGACTAAAGCGGGATGTTTGAATCTCCCCACGACAGTATCTCTGAGTGAAACTAAAGCGGAATACTTTAGTCTCCCCACGACGATATGTCTGAGTGAGATTAAACGGAATATGACAATCTCCCCACGAAGGTATGTCTGAGTGAGATTTAAACGGGATATTTTTAGTCTCCCTACGACGATATGTCTGAGACTAAACGGCAGGAAGGAAAGGATGTCTCACAATACAGTGACCTGAGACAGGAATGAATTTTAGTGCTGGAAGTCGGTCTTTATATTATCCGGAGATCATACGTATATAGGTAAAAACTGGTTCAAAACATTGAATTTGCACACGAGACTGAAAAGATCGCGCGAATTCTGAACGTGACGTAGACAGCCAGAACTTTTCCATATACAAATAAACAAATAGCATGAATTATTAAAAATAATACGGCAATATATACAGAAAGATTCATTGTTCCTAACACAATACTAAAATTTGAATAAAATAGCACTCATATATAATTAGATATTTACAGCTAAATTAAATATTTAAAATTTAAAAAATGTTATTTTATTACAATTAACGAAGGGACTTCGTTACGATTATTAACCAGTAAGTGAAAGCTCACTATGTATACATATTAAGATCTTTTTTACGATTTCTCAGTCGCCATGTCAATCAACCACGGAGGCGCAGCTATGGAAAACAACTGAGATATCGCCTCCAGTTAACTAATATTAGCGTAGCTTGTCAGATTTAATTGCTTAAAAGAATATATTCAACGTCGATGAAATACTGGTGCATACTTTAATTTTAAAAGGGTGCACACGAAATTGAAGCAATGCAAATAGTACATTTCGAGTTATTTCACAAATATATTAGCAATTCTAAGATTATATTGTCTATAAATATTGTACATACGTTTTGAATGTTCACGTACAGAACATAAATATTAATAACAAACATTTCGTAAAACAATATCAATAATAATTTCCGGCATGTCCGCTTAATCAACATCCGACGAAATGGATAATGAAACAAAACCTCAAAAATTGAAAATCGTTTTAATAGATAATCGTGCGCGTTTATTAAACTTTTCCTACACTCATTTATTTCGAACCGATTTATTTCGAACACGCTCGAATGTTTGTAATTTAGCAAACTTCATGCTCTTGCTAACAAACGCTTCCGTCCATTAATCATCCCTCAAATTGGAAATTCAACCAACCCTTTGATAGACGTAATCGTTACTTTCTGTTTGTGGCCGAGCGGAGTGATAAATTTTCCTAATTAGCTGGTTTCATCGTCCGATTCGTGATGAAGAACGCAATTTTTATCTATCAGATACTGTGCGCTCTCGAGCAAAACTGTTGGGGTGGACACAAACAATAATAAAAATGCAGATTTATTATTTCAACTCAGCACGTAACGGGAGAGTGTTCGTTTTGACCATGAAAGATGAAAAATAAACAACATTCTGGTTAACTTGTCCGTATATATCTACATGCGGAATTTGATTATATATATACCTAAATGTCAGACTAGTATCATTCGACTTTGTCTTCTCGGTTAATTAATAAAGTCCAAATAACTCCCGTATTGTCCACCTGTATGTTCATATTAGATGTATGAGGTGATGTTTTGTTATATTTACTGCATTTGGCACTCCAATGCAAGGGTTGACTTTGATATGCTCGAAGTGCATTTAATATTACTATTGACGTACCGTCTAGTCAAACTTCAGCTTGTTCCACATGATTTGCCAATAAATTATAAACAACTGTACTAACGTATGATCCCAAAGCTTTCGGAAAAATTTGATGATTTGTAGTTGTACTAAATGACGTTTGGTTATGTTGTTGCTGGAAGTCATATGCAGCAGTTAACTTGTTTTAATTCTGACAGTTCACTTTTTGTGGTTTCTGGTTTAACAGTACGTCTTATAAGCTTGATATTCATAAAGCAATTTACAATCTAGAAGAGCGAATGCCCAAGCGCGATTTATGATTTATCGAACCATAAAGGAATGTGAAGAGGTAATACCATGCGTTAATTTGTCCTAAAGTGTCGACCAAGAATTTTGAGCCAGGTGAGGGAACAAAGAATTCTCGAACGTTTTAAGGACAAACCTGGAGTTTCACAGATAAAAATAGGTTGAAGATTCGGCGTTTCAAAGTCCACTATTTTTCGAAAATTTCCCCCAAATAACGTGGTGTTTCGAAAACGAAGGGAAGCACCAAAATATACCGCGGCTCAGTTAGAAAGAATACCCAGGTGTTGTCGTGCGCTAAGGCGCGTCCATTTTGTCAATTAACTGATTGTAATGCATGACGACAAATATTTCACCTTGTTCCATTCACAGATGAAGGGAAATGACGGTTTTTATACCGACAACATAGAAAATCTACCAGACAATGTCAATTTCAAAGACGAATCCAAATTTGAGGACAAAATTTTAGTGTGGTGTGCAATTTCTGAGGCCGGATTTATCTCGCAGCCGGGCATTGGTCGTGTTCGAGAAGAAGCCATAACTGCACAATTTTACATTCAGAAATGCCTTTCTAAACTGCTTCAGTTTTTAAATACACGCCATGGCAATGATGATGTCATGTTATGGCATAATCTAGCTTCATGCCAATACGCTAGGGTTACTAGAGATCGGTATAACGCATCAACAAAAACTTTGTTCCTAAATTAGACAATCCTCCCAATGTACCTCAGGCTCGGCCAATAGAGGAATTTTGGTCAATATTGATCATAAATGTGTATGAAAATAGATGGGAACAAAATTATCTTCTATAATTAAAATGACAATAGCATCTTGGTGACAAATAATATATAGTTCTTATTAAGTATAATGGATATTAATTTAACTCACAGACGTTTTCAATTATATTGATTTTACCAATCTCTTATAACATAACAACACCAGAAGTAAATTAATATCGATTTGTAAAGGTGTCTCTGGGATTTAGAAATTTTCTTGTTATTATATCGGCAATTGGAAACGTCTTCCTTCATTTGCTCTACCGCCAGAGTCGTCCTTAATAAGTAATTTTCTTTAAAATGACAAGGCATGATACACTGATAAAAATAAACGCGAAGATTAGAAAAGAAAACTATTTTTTTAGTAATGTAGCATGGGAAATAAACAATTCATAAGTAAACAAACAACAACGGAAAAGTACTCACCTACTTGGCAGCTGAATTAAACATGTGTTATGAGCACAAAATTTCAAATGGGAAGAGACCATATAAAAAGACGTGGATTATACAATGAAGAAAGTGTGGAAAACAAATTGACCACGTGTTAATAACAAAAAAAGTTAATAAATAATTGAAGAAAGAAAAATGCATTTGAAAAAGAAATGCAAGAATAGATAAATATGATTCAAAAAAGAACAAACAGAATGGTATAGTAGAAGCAGTTTTAAGTATATTAACAAAGAAGGGTGCAGAAAAGAAGTATGAAAGATTTGACAAAAAGTGTGACTCAGTACTGAATAATAAAAGAAAGCCAGAATGAAATGGTAAAAAAAACTGATAGAATTGAAGATTATGAAGATTACAAGAAGATACGAGATAAGAGAAGAGTAGGTTGGAAAAATAATGTGATTTGATAGGAAATACACTAAAAAAAAACCATACATTTACGACAAACAAATGTATTTTATCAACAAATATACGGTTATATCAACTATATATTTATTTCCTTTAAACGAATTGAGATTAACTGATCACTTGAATCTACAAAACAATTATGTTGAAGAATATGGTACATTGAACAAAATAATTTACTTGTATAAAGATTTAAACGAAAAATTTTGTTGGAATAATTAAAATATATAATACAGTTCAAATAATGGGATCATTTGCAATAACTCATATAGGTTTGTTACCCCACATAAAACTTCTTGGACGAAAGATATATTTTAGTTGAAGGAAGTCAAATATTTATTTTCCTCAAAGAATTATTTGTGACCAATAAGAAAAGAGGTCAGAACAGATCATGTCATTTCCAGCCAATACATTTCTAAGCATCCACCTGCAATTTATTTTGCGTCCTATTTTTCTTGTGTGCAATATGTGTACCCTGTAAGCTATTATATGGCGAGCAGTCCCGCCGACGATTGAAAATTTAATTGTGTAGCTTTTCGAATATTTTTAATACAATGGAAAGTGTAAGTGAACTATTATGTAAATGGAATTTTCCAGAATTAGGTAAGTTCATTATGATAATAAAATTTTCAATTTAAATATAATGCCAGACAAGTAAATATGTTGACCGTTGTGTTGTATGTATTTTTTTTTGATATTGTTGACGAGCGTTCTTCTTCATTATTTTTTGTAAAAAGCGTCTCTAAAAAAACGAGATGTTTAAATATTTGTTTTGAAAGCGCTTTTAATGTGCTTTAGGAATATTTGAAACCGTTTCCAAATATTTACAAATATCTTCATTAATTAATTATTTTGTGTGAAATTATATTTGATAAAGTAACTAGAGTATAATTCTTATAACAGATCTAACATGTCATACGGCAAATATTAATTATGTTACCTTTTGTTTTACTTATTATTTATAATATTGAATTGATTCGGCCTTTACTTGATGAAGATCCATCGTATTAATTACTAAATAAACAACAAATGTTGTATTATCACTGTTTAATATTCGAAGTAATGTGTGACAATTGTTTCGCCAACACAGTGGCTTCTTCAGAAATGAATAAAAATATTACACAAACACTTATATATCTAACAATATAGCACAATTTATGTAGAGGGGGTGATCTATTGAACAGTGTACATTATGAAAATAAATTTAATAAGGGGGAGTTATTTGTTTCTAATTGATCGTTAAGTAAATTATTAGAGGGTCTATTTTTATTAATTTCAAGGGATTCTAGTAGGTTTAATTTAACACCTTTATTTTCTTTATGTAGGATATCAAAATGATGACTAAAACTATGGCTTTCTTCATACGCAAACCACCTTATAGAAGAAAGCCATAGTTTTAGTCATCATTTTGATATCCTACATATAGAAAATAAAGGTGTTAAATTAAACCTACTAGACTCCCTTGAAATTAATAAAAAATAGACCCTCTAATAGTTTACTTAACGATCAGTTAGAAACAAATAATTCCCCCTTATTAAATTTATTTTCATAATGTACACTGTTCAATAGATCACCCCCTCTACATAAATTGTGCTATATTGTTAGATATATAAGTGTTTGTGTAATATTTTTATTCATTTCTGAAGAGGCCACTGTGTTGGCGAAACAATTGTCAAACATTATTTTGAATATTAAATAGTGATAATCCAACATTTGTTGTTTATTTAGTAATTATTATTTATAATCTTTTGACATTCTTTAGCAAATGGGTTCGTAATAGTCCCGCTTTTCTTTTAAGACTTCTGATCAAGAAGGTCCCTTCCAGAATGAACAAAAAGCATGTTCAACAAGTAATAAAACTTATATTGGTATCCCTATGTTCCCGAGCCTTGAAGAAACATCTAAATTTAGTCGAATTATTGAAAGAAACAGAAAAGGGTAAATGTATACTGTACGCATCTCAAAAAAAGAAAACACTTGATTCTAAGACTAGATTTGCATTAGTGGATATTATACTAACAAAAGTATTTACAGTATTGAACAAGTAAGTCCAGTTAGAATTTATTTGCTTTCAACTGTCTACAAAAATTAATTTTTAGTCGACTTACAAAAGCGGATTTTGAATATATATCAGAGGAAATAATTGAAGTGTTTCCTAATGAACCTAAGGAATTACATTATATTCCAAAGATTTCAAAAGCCAGATCATCAAACAGTAAATCAAATATATCTAAATGAAAATTAGTCGATAAACGCCGCAACAGAATAAGATAATTAAGATTAGCCGAGATAAATATTGACAATACTTAAGAACGAGAAGGGAAAACATTGTCTAATTAACCAAGTAATTTTGTCAATGAATAATTAGCTACCATTACATATAATTATCTATATATTTCGATTTGGTTGATTTAATTAATCTATTTAATTCACTTGCAGGTAGTCATAATAGCATGTTATGGTTAAAAAGTAGAAATAACCCTTGAGACGATGTAATTCACCATCGGAAAATAACATTCCCCATCTGTCAATCTAACAAGCAAAAAACAGTTCAAGAGTTTTTAACAGAGTGGCAATCTTTAACCTTAGCACAAGGCAATACTTTAGTAGTTAATCCATTATACACATACTTACAATGAATATTAAATTTACTCTTTCAGACTGACATAGATTTTGAATTTATGTTTGAAAATGCCTCAATGAAACTTCTGGAAGCAGCCAACAAAGTTTTTGAAACCATTCTAGATTTACGAAAAGACTTTGTAAAGGATGGTGCAGCTCTTGAGTTACTGTCTTACCTAGATGATGATTTAAGCGAAAGTAGGAGATAATAAAACTATTATTAATTATTTACATAAATGTGCAAGTGTATATATTTTATTTATAGATTCCAGTGTACCTATACAAATTAGTATGCTCATACTTTACTTGGTACCACCACGTGGAAGAACGCTTCTTAAAAGCAAGAAACATTGGAAACCTTCGATCATAGAGAGTCAAGAAGGATTAATTTAACACTTATAGGTATTATCACAACATAATTACAAAATCAACTAACAATGTACTTTTTTGTAGATACCTGGAGATGTCGATAGTTTTTTTTTATATAAGCCTCAAAACATTATTGTGTTAGATGATAATAATATGCTTGTTTATGGAAGACTTTTGTGTATTTTGAATGAGAATGATAATGTTTATTTTATACGTAACAATATAAAACAGTGAGTTTGTATTTGCATATTAGAGCTTATGAATTATATATATTAGAAAAGCCCTTTTTCTTTTGTAATTGAAACGCTTTATATTCACCATATCCAATCAATACTCATAGAACTAGTAATGGGTAACTCTATGTAAATTCTTGTTATAATTAATTAGGCAATGTATTTGTATGAATATTACAAGTAAGTATAATTTGACCTTACTAATTAATATTAAATGTATCTAGATATATATTAAATATTACCTTTTATTAATACAGATTAATTTTTTGATTCACATTTATACCTTCCACAATTAGGCATGCCAGTAAAACACTTTATACCTTGCTAACTACACATTCATAGAAATATGTACGAGGTAGATCTGTTACAATGATCTTGCAGATATTTTTATGAGTTTGCAGTAACTTGGCATATATAATGGAATAATATATGGCACAAAAAGAAAATATGTTGTTTCAAACAAGAACTCTGTTTGATATATTGTTGACCATATTAATGCTTAATACAAGCAAAAGATTTAGTTCATACAAACAAATACAATTTATAATAATACATAAATGTACTTAATTGAATGAATTTAGTAATATATTGTTCATTTAAGTGAATAAGTTGTTTGCTTGAATTATTGTATATTCAATAATGGGTGGAGACTGTGGCTAAAAATCTGAAATAAAATGCAAAAGGAAAATCCCTTACCACAAAAAAAGGTGGTAAGGGATTTTCCTTTTGCATTTTATTTCTTATTGTATATTGTTCATCTAAAAGAAATATACGCTTAGCCTTATGAAATAGGTTATTTCTTCTAATGCGATATTGAATTACTCCAAATATAAAGTATGTTTGTCCCAAATAAATTGTATATTTACGCGGAGCTCAAAATTATTTATTTTAACAATACATTTGGTTGAAGTAACTAAAGTACTTCAAACAATTTTTTGCTTACCGCAAGCAAACATTTGATTGCCCATATTTAATCGTATATTTTGGTTGGCGTAATAAATTTTGTTTGGACCAAACAAATGGGTTTTTCAGTGTAGAGCCGGACAATAGGAACAACACTAAATTATATGAAGAAGTCAAAAAACAAAATACAAGAACTGTCGCAGCATATATTGAAACTGCGAAATGGAAGAAACACTTTAAAGCATTCTTAAACCACGAGTATGAAGAAGGGAGTAAGTAATATGGAAATAATATGCCTAGTACTTATGAAACAGAACAAGATTTTAGACCAACAAGAGTGGAATCCTATGAAGTCATTCACATTCATAGCTTGAAAAAAAAAACAAGGCGACGAGTCCCGATAATATCAGTGGTGAGATGATACAGAATGAAATACTAGAGCTAAAACGTAGATTATGCGAGTTCTTTGACTTTTTAGTTCTAGGAGCATCTTGGTTTCTCCTGTATATGAACGTCCACACTAGGCAAAAAATATAACATAAGAACTGCGATTAGGACAACAAATACTGTTAGATTTATCCTAACAAGAACTAAGGAAGGCAACATGAGCCAAGGAACAAAAAACTGTGTAATGCAAAGTACCGTGTGGACGCCCATACATAGGAGGAACAAGGATGCCCCTAGATGTAAGAATCAAAGAACAGAAGAAATTGGTTCGCCTAGAAGAAACTGAAAAAGCGAAAAATCCCACTTGGCACAATACGTTTGAGAAGCAGAACATCAAATCAAATGGAATGACGAGAAAATTCTGACGAAAGAAGTACTTGGCACCAAGTCTAGAGATCAAAAGGATCTGGATCCCAATATTCATCACAGTATAAACACTTTATCTAATACTACACAACACAGGACAGGCGAAGATCAAGTATGACCTAATTCGTCACGTTGACGTTTAGAAATGTTATATATGTTTTTTAATAGTCATTTTAATACATAAGAAGTTTAATCTCTCTTTTGGCAAGAGGCAGGGGTACTCTGAAGAAGCCAAAAGAATGTCTGCCGAAACGTCAGAAAAAGAAAGAAACAATGGAAGACTTGCAAACAACATACCAAATACCCTTATTTAGGACTCTTCGAAACCTAATTCAGTTAATAGACTTATAATAATGTAAATATAATTCAACGGTTGCAGTTGCATATCTATTCCTCAAAATAGAAAAAAAATATAACTGTATTATATTACTGGTATACCAGTACCCGTAAAACTAACTCGTCTTTCAGCTATTTTAAAAGGTAAGATTAATATTACATATTGAGAACATTCAATCATTCAAAATCCATTAACGTAATGAATTTAATAATAAATTTTTCAACTAAAATTCTATATCAATATACGTCTCTCCATATCTACTGATTAAATTTGAAATAGAAGTTCGGAATTAACTTTTACGAAGGCAAGATCACCGTGAAGTTTCTATGAAATACTTCAATATCCTGGGAAATGTGCACTAGTTTACAGCTTTGTCGAAAGTTTGTCTAGAATTGTCAATATGAACGGCACAAATTGTAATTATATTTTTGTGGTCGATAAAGACGAAGTCATTACATGACTGTCGTTTAAAGTAAAATTTCCTGCAGTTTCTTATTTTCATTTTATTGAAATGTTTAATCCGTACGGTCCAATATAGTCTTATCTGAATATTACTTGATTATGCAAGCTTGATGAATTAAATTAGTTATTACAATTTAAATGCCATTATGTGTAATTAAACAATTGATTTTTAACGGTTTATAGTTGAACTCAATATACAAACTATTTCAGCTTTTGTTTGGCTCCTTATTCAAGTATTATGAGTTTCTTATTTATTATTAATTGAGCCCAATTTCATCTAACTGTTGCATATGTCCTTACTGATCTTACAATGGTCCCATATATATATATATATATTTGAAATACACGGATGGTTCTAAGGAACATTTTAAACAAGAAAGAATACTGACCTTGCCTTGCCTATTTATACTTACATGTATAAAATACGTTAGAAAAAGCTAAGAAAAGTATACAGGGTGTATTTGAAATAAGGGGACAGAGTATGATAAATGGAAAGGTGCAATTATGTACAATATAAATCCCAAAAATTTTGAGTCAATTACGACACGAACGCCAAAATTAAAAACCCCCGAAAAGTGTTTCATGTGCCGCCTATGGATTTAGCATGTGTCTATATGTCGTAGGTATCGCGCCAGTCCAGACAGCCGACGTCATGTCTGGCCCAAAATATTTCCATCGAACTAAATAAACACGCATAGATATACGCAATAACAGCTGTAGACGTTATAAAAAACCCCAATGATAGCATTGTTCACTATTTCTAAACAGGTGTTCATGCTAAGAGTTCAACAACCTTAATATGAAATATCAGCTGTGAATTTGTGAACAGATTTAGGAAAATTTCCCAATAAAATTGATGCGTATACTTTATTCGATTTCTTTTAAAATGTATTATTTTTCAACAACGAGATTTTTTTTATTGAGATGCCGACTGTATGAATTTTGTAATTATTTTAATATTTGTCAGGATTATTTAGATATTACGTTTTCTTCCGCTATTACTGTTATTATGATTTTTACTTCTTATTTCTCACAAAAACAAATTTGTGTTGTAAAATTTGCCCAACTCTACTTATGAGAAACTTTTATTTTAATTGGACGCAAGTGAATTAAAAAAGAACATAATATATTTCAGTTCGTGTGTTGTGTAAGCCATAGTCCAAACATCCACACGTAACGTTCGAACGAGACTGACCTCGCACGCCTTCACACTCCTACTTATAGTAACCCACCCTTCCATATCCTACAGTCGTATTGAAGTGCAGTGGCGCTACGAATATTTTAAAAATATCTTTGTAATTTTCTTTTCGCGTCAGCGAGGGATTTTGCGCAAAATATTTTGGATTTGAGTCTAATAAAATTGCATCTTTCCATTAATCATACTGTGTCCCCTTATTTCAAATACACCCTGTATATCGAATGGAGGGCATCATAATTACGAAACCCGCCACAGAAAGGAGTTCCAAATTCCATATCACCGCCAGCAAACGACACAACGCTTTGTAGACTAATGAGGGCCCAAACTGTATAACTAAATCAAGAACCACCTTGAAGAAAAAAAAATGGAGGATATTTTAAGTTATCACAGTTTTTATTCAGTAGAAGAGTTCTTAAAATGTGTCTTAGAACATTAATGGCTTTTAAATACTTAGAAAGGTGCATTATATACACATTATTGTTTTGTTGTTGTTGTTTGTTTTATTGTCATTTAATTAATTAACTGACTTTCTTGTAATGGTGATTACAACGAATAAACTATTATTATTATTGTTATTATTATTATATATACATTATTTTTCCTGGTTTAGGTGTAAAATAAACTCAAACAAAATAAAAAAAAGAAAGGTTGAATGATGTATATTTTTATAGAATCTTTGTCAATTAGCTAATATGAACTAATTAAAACATTAACATATTAACACCTATTAATGAAGCTCTTGCTTATATTTGAAATTTTTATTGTATATTCTTCCCTTAAATTTCCATACACTTAGTTTTGGCAAAATCTCTTTTACTAAACCTGTTCAATTTTAAGTAACCTAATAAACTGATTTTTTTGCCTTCATCTTGTTCATTTAATTCTTGGAAATTCATAATGAATGAGTTTCTTATTTTCTAAACACTAATTAGTGTAAGTTACTTATTCGTTTAAACAGTAATAATAAAGCAGAAAAAAGGGGACCTATCGAAGGGATAATTGAAAACCACAAAGTTACAAGGAAAAGGAAATTAATTCAACTTCTTAAAATTTAACCACCAATTCAAAAAATTCAAAATTCAACGTGAAGCATTTCATTAGAAGAATTTTAATAAGCTTGAATAAATGACGTTCATTCATCCAAAGGCGGTATTAGTTTTGCTCTTCTGTATACAGTGTGCACGCGATCCACCTGCGGATGAATATACTAGACAAGCTGGTCGACTATATGTGGGTGAATAAGGGGGCAGCCTCTGTTACTAACATTAGAGTTACTTTAAAGTCGACACCGCAGAAAGCGTTACTGCGTTATTCCGTGAAAATTGCTGCTGTTACTGTTCATAACAAATTCTTTAACCAAGAATAAAGTCATTTACTGTTGTACGTAGATAATTTATAAGTAGACACTTGATGAAGCTTCAAATAATCGCACTAATTAATTTGTATGAGCAAATAAAAGAAATCATCGTCAATTCTAAAAACTTAAAAATAATAATTTTTTTCTTAAAATATCAAAGATAAGATATATAGCTCATATAAAAAACGAAAACGTAACAATAGCAAAACTCTTATTAAGACAAAAGGTAAATAATTCCGTAGTATTATAAAATAGGAAACGAATCAAACTAAAACTCTGAAAGTAAACAATAAATTTGTATGAAACTAAACAAAATGTTTCAGTAAGTATAAACGCAAAAAACAAGGAATTTAATTGGAAGTTAAGAATGGAATTATTAAAGAAGAAGTACGTAATTATTTATTAAATGCTTAAAATAAGTTTCCTTCTTGAGCTGAGTAGTAACCCAGCTGATTATAAAAATTTCAACGGACATTTGTTAACATTTCCGGGGTGACATGATTCGAAAATACAATAATTTTGGCGCATAATTGTTCTAAATTAGATGGACGAAACGCGATTTAAAAATGTACTAGTCGACTAGAGATCGAGCGTGAACAAAATTCAAATGAAATGCGCAAGTACAGCTGCTATCCTTGTTGCACTAATTAAACGAGAGTCAGTCTAGCCTCAGCGTAAATGTACTCGAATCCCCTCTTTTCCAACACTACACTCTACCAAAGAGCAGTTTGTATATTGCTTTCTCATACTGACTCATACAAACTCTCGGTGTCGTCGTTTTATCACACAGTAAATGCATCCGCAACGTGCAGGCAAGCAATTGGTATAAGCATCGATCTTTAAATTCAAGTTATGAAGCCCTAGTATGGCAAAGCATATGTAGTGCTCACATTACCAATCACAAAAGAAAAACACCATTCCTTCCACATAGTCGTAAAATGGTTGTATACTATTACTGATATTCTCTATCATATCAACAGATATGAGAAAGTACATTTTTGTCAAATCATTAAAACACACCATATGGTCTTAAAAGTTTTAATACAGTTACCGGGGCTTTGACGACGAATTTTTAAAAGCTATATTTTATTAATCCATAGAAGACTGATATAAAAGCATATTCCGAAGAAGCAAATTTGCTGTAAAACTGAATTAACGTTATTACATAAGTATGTATATGTATTTCTACACATTTCTACTTCAAGCAGTAGCTGGCGGTTTACTTTCTAACTGTGTAATATGTGTATTATTATTATACACTCTCGTGATTCTAAAATTCCATCGTCCAGGGATTTCTATCGCCGTTTGCGCTAAAAGCATTTCTGTATAACCATATACGTATGCATATATATGTCTATGTATATACATATACATATTACCATTATAACACGTCTCTCTCACTACAGTGAACTTGTAATATCTTTACATTATAACATAGAATCAATTTTAAAGCTCAATTTAAATACACAATAGCTATTGAAATCCTATATTTTATCTATTAGTCATAGGATTTAAAGAGTGACGTTTTGTGCAGAGTCCATTAAATTCTTAAAGATCTCTGCTAGATAAAGATTAAGATTCAAAAAAATCGAATATTACGTTGACATATATATATATATATATATATATAAGTTAAATTGATATTATTTGATAATTTAAAAATACAGTTACATGTTTTACAGTCACAATTATTAAAATAACAAAATTAAAAAGTTAAGGAACTTCCAGGAAGGAACCTCTAAAAATTTAATAACTACATGTTGGAAGTTCCTTAACTTTTTAATTTTGTTATTTTAATAATTGTGACTGTAAAACATTTAACTGTATTTTTAAATTATCAAATAATATCAATTTAACTCATCAATCCATAAAAAAAAGTGATGTTTTCTAGTTATGTGCACGTGTTTCTCTCGATAAGTTCGCATTTTTGGCCCTGAAGAAGTATTAGATTATAATACGAAATATTGGCAAAAAATAAATAACTTCACATAAAGTTTTATCTTTTGATGCTGGATCCCCCCTAAGAATACATTTTTCTTGACTTTGACAGCAGAGACTCCTTTCCGTTTTATATTCTAGACATGGGGTACTTTCAAGACATTACCAACAATTACGGTATTACGGCCACCAACACGTTGAAATTATGGCTAAGAACAACAGAGAAAAGGGCAAGACTAGTTAACAGAAGAAACTTCCTCCTTAGATGCAAGAAGACAGGAATTACACCTTCCCATATAGGCAACACTTCCAACAACATTAGGAACCTTCTATCCACACAAGACAGGAAGATACACAGGAAGGCAGAACACTTTAACAACAGGTTGGATTACGGAGTTTTGCAGTTAGAGATAAGAATTACGGTGTCAGATTTGAGTTTCAATAAGAAAATATTAAATAGTACTAAAGAAAAAGCTGGAGGACTTGTGCCTATCCATGTTTTCACCGACTTCGAGAGGTTTGTTTTTGCTAAGCACGAATCGTGTTTTCGTAAAGTTAGGGACAATAATATACGTAAGTTTGAACGACTTTTACTTCAATCCAAGCAGAAATTCCTTTTTAATAACAATACCAATTGGTTTGTAGATCTTACAAATTAGGGTATTCCAATTTCAATTAAGAATTTTTTATCATTAGGACCTAAATTTAGATTGATCACTAAATCGTCTGATATCAATGTAGGTAGAATTCTAGCAGATTGTGAGTTAGTTTTAGAGAGGGTACCTCCTCAAAAAGTTAATTTTTGTAGAGCACAGTTAACTAACATTTTAACAAACTATTACATACAGCCATCTCATTCTGACGGTTTCTTGAGGAGGGAGATGTCCGAATGTAAGGACTTTCTTAAAAATAATAGTAACATTTTAATTTTGAGGGCTGACAAAGGCGCTGTCACCGTGGGTGTGGAAAAAACAGAGTATATACAAAAAACTCAAGACTAACTCAGTGATCTTTCCATATATAATAAAATCAAGGCAGACCCTACTGCCTCAATACAAACGAAAATAAACAACATTTTAAAACAACTTAAAAACAAAAATGAAATAACGGAAGATCAATATAAACGACTGAGTTGTCAGAATGGTGTTTCACCAAAACTTTACACATTACCTAAGATCCACAAGACTCCGGTAAGTTACAGACCTATTGTCAGCTGTGTCAATTCACCCTTATATAATGTGTCCTCATTTGTGGCCTCCATTCTCAATGATTCAGTAAATAATAATCCCTGTGGCTTTGATGTTAAAAACTCATTTGAGTTTGTTGAAATGTTTCAAAATTACCAATTACCAGATAATCACGTTCTCATTTCATTAGATGTAAATTCGTTGTTCACTAACATTCCTTTAGACCTCTTATTTGAAATCATAGAAAGAAATTGGCTTCAAATAGAGACTTACACAACTTTAACAAAATCTTCATTTATGACACTTCTAAAATTTATAATTAATAACAGTTACTTTAAATTCAACGATGAATTCTACATGCAGATTGATGGCGTACCGATGGGCATGCCTTTGAGCCCAATAATGGCTAATATTATTATGGACGTTTGCTTGGGTGAAGTGATTGCTTCGTTGGGTTTTCAATTGTCATTTATTAAAAAATATGTTGATGATTTGATTTTGGGATTACCTTCGGACAAAGTAGAATACACTTTGAATAAATTTAACGCTTTTCATGGAAAAATACAATTTACAGTTGAAACGGAAACGGAAAGAGCAGTGCCATTCTTGGATACGAAACTTATTAGAAATTTTAACAACATCATACTTATTGATTGGTACACAAAACCAACATACTCTGGTAGAATTATAAATTACCATTCCAGTCATCCCTTACAACAGAAGTTAAACATATTGACTTCTACAAAAAACAGAGTAACCAAGATATATCACCCATCTTTCCTTAATGATAATCTTAATAGATTGAGCAGTATTTTTATCAATAATGGTTATCCCAGATCGTTGGTAAAAAGATTGCTATTCAACACATCAACTATTAACTTAAATAACAACTCTCATAGCGATTACAATAATCCCCCTCAAGAATTCACTTATTTTAGATTACCCTTCATAGAAGATGTTAGTTATAAAATTTCTAAAGTCCTTAGGTATGAACACATCAAATTCGGTTATTATGGTGTGCTTGGTTTGGATAGACTATTCTCGAAAGTCAAAGATAAAGACAACAAAGATTGTCAGTCAAATGTAGTATACTCTATCCCATGTAGTAATTGTGATGAGACATACATAGGCAACACTTCCTCTTGGTTGAAAACTCGCCTTCGTACACATAAAAGCGACATTAACACCAAAAAACAGAGATGTGCTTTAGCACAACATTGTCTTAGACTAAATCACCATCCATTATACGATGATACCAAGATCCTATGTATTGAGAGGCATAAGAGATCGAGAGAGTTTCTAGAAATGATAGAGATCAATAATAATGCTAAGTCCATGAATTTCAGGTCTGACATCGACCAATTAAGTAACATTTATTCATATCTCCTTTCATTAAATAAAACATAATATTAAAATCATTTTTATAATTCAACTTTCAATTTTTACATATAATACATAACAATTTTGTAATTTGGCGCTTTTTAACCAACCGTTTTGTACAATTCAGGTAATTTAACATTTATAAGTTGTAAACACTCAGTTGGCAATACCACAATGAGGTTGTGTCTTTCTGTCATGGCAACAGCTGATCATATCCTGTCAGATGTTTGAAGTGTCAACATGTAGTTATTAAATTTTTAGAGGTTCCTTCCTGGAAGTTCCTTAACTTTTTAATTTTGTTATTTTAATAATTGTGACTGTAAAACATTTAACTGTATTTTTAAATTATCAAATAATATCAATTTAACTCATCAATCCATAAAAAAAGTGATGTTTTCTAGTTATGTGCATATATATATATATATATATATATATATATATATATATATAATAACAAAGTTGGGTTTGGGTAATGTTGAGCACTTTGATAATATTGCTGCAGTTATACCCCAGTGATCCGATAGTGACTAACTACAGGTCACGGGCTCCATTTCCGACCTGAACATCTGCACGTTTTATATAAAAAAATCGCAGAGAAATGGGCAAATAAGAAGTTCCTGCCTAGGTTGCAGATAGGGTTTAACGCATGAGGCAGAAATCTCCGGAAACCCCCCACAATCTGTCTGTCAGTTTCTATGTTCAATGAGTTACAGCGCAGCTAAGCCCAGCGGTGTATTTGTACTATTAATTCGCCAAAAAGCTGACAAAGTAATTAAAAACAGTTAAAAGACAATAATAAATTGCCTCAGGAAATAGCCGACAACTTCATGGTAAGTATAAAACAGCTTTTAGGAACATAACTCTCCTGTCAACTACAAAAAATTTAAACCTCCTAAAATTTGCTCGTTGCTGTAATTCAATAGCTTATGTAAATGATCGTGACTTAGTAGCTACTGGAAAAACGAAGAATTTTTAAACATGAAAATAGACTAGATGCTCCATACCCTGTTTTAACAATAAACAATAAAGGTGTAACAAAGCAAGTGTATAATTAAAGTAGAAGAGAATATATAACTCTAATAAATAATGCTAAGAAGAAGAAAATTTATGTACAAAATCAAACTCTTGCATGTCATGATAATATGATAATAATAAAAAAAAACTAATACAGTAATTATGATGTGAAAACGATAATAACAATTAAATCAGAAAATATTCTACTAAACACACTAGTTACATACTTATTCATGAATATTTAGCTAAAGCAATCAACAAGTCAAAGTTTTGCTAAATGTCGTGACTTATACTGGATAATAAATAAATAAAATATAATGAATTCCCACGGTCCAAAAATAAAACAAAAATATTCACATTAACACATGGACTCTGTTTTGACGTTAATACTGCTCAACGCCTTTTCTCGCTCCCGAACAGTATCTCCAAAACAAACACGAAAAATTGGTAAACCAGGGCTCCGTTCACAGAGTACATCTTTCGACTCGTTGCACACATCCCTAACGTACACAAGTACGTGTCCAGCCTTAATGTAATATATCTATTAAATTATTATTATGCGCTCGAATTGTGTTTTAAAATATTGACTCTGTTCTGATTAGTACTGCCCAGCGCCTTTTCTCGCTCCCAAACAGTACCACCAAAACCAATTCGTGTTTATAGGATTAATCAAGGCTCCATACTATGAATTAATCACTTACTTAATTCATTGTACACATTCCTGACCGATTACCCAACACGTCAAATCTTAATACACAAGCACAATAATAAAACAAATGAATTGCGAAAGTATATTCATAAATAAAAAAAAATTACCAACCTCGTTTAAACTCCAGCGTAAACCACCACATAAAATTCTGTTCAACACTAGGTATATACAAAACAAATAAAAATAATCACAATTAAACTACCTTAATTCCTCATACAAATAAATGTTCAAATTCATCCATATTAATTTAATATAAATAAACTTTTACACAAATAAATATTCTACAAACAAAAAAGAAACTTTAAATAAACTTAATACTTTTGACCTTCTACAGATTTGCAAACGTAAAGTGTCTATACTTATATCCAAATCTAAAATAAATTCTTTCATTAAATATAAAAACAAAACTATTACAATTACTAAAAATTTTCACCGTAACGCATAGTGTTATACCATTGCGTGTTAAAATAAAACTCTCTTAAATTATTTATGCGAAATTATTCTAAATTCAAAATAAAATTGATTCTAAAAATATTTCAAGTCCCAATTTATCGAAAATTATTCTAAGTTATTATTAAATATTTCGAAAAATATTACAAGTCTCAATTTATTAAAAATTATTCTAAGTTCTAATTTCTAATAATTTATAAGTATGGACACAAGTGTTTTATTTTTAAGAGCGGTTCGCACCTGCTTCATAAAAGTCCTCAAATTCTCGCGTTTCACCCTTATATTAACATTTATCTTAATAAAAAAAACTTAGACATGCTCTGTACCGGCTATCTTTCCACTTCCAAAAATGCATGGCTACATTGCTGCACCTTTCGGTCAAGTGATGTATTACTTATTTAAAAATATAAACAAACATCTATTTCAGTGTCGACTTGTTTACGTCAAATTATAATGTACAAAATTTTATAGAAATCAATATGTAAATGTTACAAATAATTATTACGTTATGTACAATATAAAATCTAAGTATTTATAGCCATTTATGTGTTATACGTTCGTAATTGTTGATAGCATATATTGAATATACTTCGGGCCAATCCATCGAACGGTCTCCGACATTATATCTTTTTCCCACTGAAGTTGCGGAAAACACTTTTTTGTGAATATTTACTTGATATATACGTCTTATTCTAATTGTTAATTTCATGAATAAAAACTATAATGACATCCTTACACTATTTAAATTAATTTAATTGAGATTTTCTGAAATCTTAACTTAGTAAATAAATATATCTATATACAAAGGAGAGAGTTTAATTTTGTTCATGACTTTTATAAATTAAATTAAACTAAATTTAATTATATTAAATCTAAAAGTGATCTGGAGAAAACTTGTTTACAATTCAATTCCACACTCAAGATCACTGAAATACGTATACCATAGTCGTCAAATTTTAATTTCGGTTTGCACTTCTATCATATGCAGAAGATGACCTGATGATATGCAGCGATGCCTGCTTGCTAACAGTGGTGAGAGAGCAACGGAGTGGCGGGGAACCCTCAACGCCTTACATTTCATAGCAAACGTTTGTCGAGTGTGACAGCCTCGCTTATGTTTATCTTTAGTTTATTTCGTCGCGCTCTTTTCCTCTTTCTACTTTCGTATTAGAAATTAAAATATGTCGACCCCGGTATGTATACATTGGTTCCGTATTATGTTCCCTATGCCTAATGTAATTTGACAAATGCGATACACACTTGCAAATGTAAGAGTACAAATGACATAATTCTAAACAATTCAAAGTTATTTTATATGCACGACATCTACATACTTCCTGCAAACTTTCAAAATGTATTATTTTCTTCAGAGTTGATACTATAGCCGCCAACCAAGAATGCAGAAAACCAAAAATCTGGAATTTGAACTGAAATGGATTTGCTAATATTGAAACCCAACTTTAACATGTTCTCAGTATTATCGACCTATAGATGTTATTCAGTAACTCTAATTACAGAAAAGTATTTGGTCAAGTACTGCACTTTATATATCTCATAAATATATAAATAATGTAAAGAAATCATTTAAAGATACCTATTTGATATCGATTACTGTGCTGCTACTTATATTCGATAATATAAAATATTAAATAAAACACGCCGACAATTACATTTCAAGACAATTCTACTTTGCCTAAGAACTTCATCTATTACTCCAGAAATATCGGCCATTTCCTTCCCTTTTTTCCGTTGTAAACTTCAGAAAATTTCCTCTTCTGTGAACGAGATGGTATATTTGAAGGGATTCTAATTAATGAAAAGAATGGAAACCCTTTTTTTTGTAAAAGGGTCCGATAGAAAGTTGAGCAAATTTCCGAGGAATCGCAGAATTGAGATAAGGGCATGTCTTCTCTGCAGGCAAAATTTTGTTAATTACCTTTACAATCAAGATACGGCTGTTTTTTTCTGGGTCCTCGGACTTTTTAATTCAATCGAGGCACGTTTCCGTAATCAATTCTATTTCCTTTTAGTATGTAAATTAGGGAACGATCATGTATAAAAAGGTGGATCGATGTTTATAATAAGTTACATGAAAAACAGATTTTGTTGTAATCCTGGGTAGCAGATACCTTCTCCGTGATTTGTTTACTAATATATTATTGTTTGAATATTTTTACTGTAGCTGTTAAAAATGTGTATGTACCCATAGGCACGCCTACATAATTCCATACACAAACAAGCAAATAGAATTACAAAAATGTGACTAATATAATACAAGAAGTCTAGACACATTAGCTGTCGTAACAGAGTTATATTTTCTAAAAATATGTACTTTTTAGTGACTTTTTTTTAAATATGTACCACATATTGCTGTGACTCTTGCAAATTGAGGTTTTTATAAAAATAATTTAAACCGTTCAATCAGTAAGTAAGTAAGAATCAAGCATACATCTTAGTGCTAGGCCTTATGCTAGACTAAGATTCAATAAATCTTCTGCAAAATAGTAGGTTAGGCAATTTTACATTTAACTAGCTCAGTTTAAAATGACTAAAGAAAATTTTCTCTCAGGGGCAGAAAATATAAATAAACTCTCCAATCAAATTGAAAACTCTTAAGTTATTACCAGGTCAGGTAAAGAAAATAAAATGCAAAATAAACCTTATAGTATAATTTATTGAGGATATTAAAGAAAATTTTGAAATTATACAAGTATATTTACAAAAATAAATGTCTTAAATATTACAGAAATTCATGCATGTCATGATTAAATAGTCAAATCAATAAACAAATTATAATTAATAAAAAGAATAACATCGAATACAAAATTGTATTTTTAAAACATTATCATTTTTTTTATTCATCAAAGATACATGTCAACAATCAACATTTCAAACAAAATATTTTATTGTATGTTGTGAATTTTACTGGAATATAAATAAATAAAAAAAAAAGTATGTAACTTATCGTTTGCAAGTATATAAACATAAGGTAATGGCTCTGCCCTAATTACTTCTGCCTGGCGCCTTTGCTCGCTCCCAAGACAGTACCATCAGAAAGCAAATCCACACTGGTAGGTACCCCAAAGTTCCATCCTACGAGTATGCTTTTCAACTCGTTGGACACAACCCTAACATACACCACTATGTGCTCACCCTTTAAGGTATATATATATATATATATATATTGAGTTTTAATTCAAAAATGTCTTTGTGCATTCAACTAATTAACTCAGCCCTGATTAGTTCTGCCTGACGCCTTTGCTCGCTCCCAAGACAGTACCACCAAGACCAATTCGTGCTTTAAGGATTCACCAAGGCTCCATGCTATGAATTAAACCTCTAGTTAATTCATTGCACACATCCCTGATCTATTACCCAACACGTCAATATCAAATACACAAACACAATAAAGAATAATTAATATAAAGATAGTATATACAAAACAAACAAAAAATTTACCTCGTTCTAGGGTTCCAGTATAAAACACCACATAAGAAATTTGTACAACACTATATACACATTTATAATGAACATTAACAAATCACCTTAATTCTTCATATAACATTTCAAACTCATCCATTTCAAAATTAAAATTTCCTCACAGTCTAAATATCCTACATGTACATAAAACAAAAATTTATTAAACTATAACCCTTCTAATCTTGTAAATAAATAATAAAGGTAATTTTAAAAACGCAGAGTGTTTATACTTAATTCAAAAAAAAAGTTATTAGGCTATTAAATTAGATCATTACAAACACTAAAATACTTTAGCATAACACACGGTGTAATAACCCTGCATATAAAAATAAAACATTCTAGTAGATAAAAAAAAACTTGTTAAAAATTTTCAAAGTTCTAATTAGATAGAACTTGTTCTAAATACAAATAATTATTTCTGAAAATAATTACAAGTCCCAATGTATACGAATCTTCTGAATTAAAAATGATATCTAATTCATAAAAATATTCTAAGTCCCACCTAAAAAAATTTTATAAGTACAATAAAATCTTTAAGAAAATATTATAAGTTCCAATACGTAAAGAATTTTCTAAGTCAGAAAAATATTTAATCCATAAAATATTATAAGTTCAATTTTATCGAAAAATGTTCTAAGTATAATAAATCCCTTTTTAAAAAATATTCTAAGTTCCGATTCATGAATAAATCTTTTAATTTAAATTAACATTTTAAAAGTATAAGCACCCGTGTAGGTATTTTAAAGTTTTAAGCGGTTCCCACCTGCTTGAAAAGTCTTTTCTCTTTAGAGAGCGGTTCACCAAGCATCTCCCGTTTTCTCATCGTGTCCCGACTTATATGCATATTTTTCTTCACAAAAACGTGCGGTTATCTTCGGTACGATACCGATTCCACCTCTTCAATTGCATTTCTATAGTGCTGCACCTTCCGGTCAATCGATGTATTACTAGCTTTCAAAAACGTAAACAAACATCTAAGCATCGATTTGTTTACACGTTCGTGATTTGTCAATTTCATCTAGCGGAGAATATCGTTTTCACCGGGCCAATCTGTCGATCTCTCCCGGTCACAGTATTTTTCGTGCGGGAAACACTTTCTTGTTATAATTCACTTAATATTTTATGCTTATTCTAATATTATTTTACGTAAATAAAAAATAAATTTGCCAAAATATTAACTTAATGAATATCTATATACACATCATGATAAAACAAATAAAGTAGTAATTAATTAAATTAAATCTAGAAGTGATTTTGATTATGCTTATTTACAATTTACCACCAAACTCAAGATCACTGCAATATGTAGAGCACAAAAAATGTATATTACTCAACTAGCCGTAGGAGGATTGTTCTCAATTTCCTGAGCGAATAATAGAAATGATATGCGAGTCGAATATTACACAACTATTCTATTTAATTTAGATTTAGATTGGATTTTTTTATTGTGTTTGTGTTTAGGAATTCAATTGTTTAAGAGCCTTTGTAGCTCAGTGGCGTCGCTAGAGTTCGCGCACGCAGAGAATTATACGAGGTAGGCACCATAAATTCTCGGCCTGATATACAAAAAAGAAACTTGGAACAATATAAGAATTTTTATTTTTCAATGTAATATCCCCTAACTTCTATACATTTATTACAACGAGTAATTAATAATTCGATACCCTTGTAAAAATAATCTGAAATTTTTCCGTCTAAATGTTCTATAACAGCTGCTTGCAACTCACTGTCGTTCTTAAAACTACGTCACCTAAGGGCTTTTTTTAAATTAGAAAACCAAAAAAATCGCAAGGAGCCATATCCGGACTATACACTGGATGTTCCAATTCTTCAAAGCCGCATTCGCGGATGGCAGCTTGTGAAATAGCGGCAGTATGGACGGGAGCATTGTCGTGTAATAATCGAACACCTTTTGTCAATTTTTCGCGGCATTTTGCACGAATATTGTCCCTTAATCTATGCAATAAAGACGTATAATATGTGCCGTTTACACTTGCATTGCGCTCTTTAAAGTTAATTAGCAAAATGCCCTCCCAATCCCAGAATATTGCGACTCGACGTTCACGTTGGAGAGCAGAATGAAGTCGCGGTTCCCATCTAGCACTAATTTTTATTCATACCCAAATGGTCATGGAGAATTCGGCGAACGCTTGTTTCGGAAATGTTTGTTATCACTGTTAATTCCTTCATTTTCAAACGGCGATCTTCTAACACTAAATGTTCAATAATTGAAATTTGTTGAGGCGTTATCACCTCAATTGGTCGACCGATCAGCATCTTCCAGGGATTCTTGACCCAAACGGAAACAATTTGCCCACTTTTTTACAGTTGAATACAAAGGAGATGAATCACCGCAAACGCCGTCTAAACGTTGTTTAATGTGATAAGGTGTATACCCTTCTTTTGCTAAAAATTTAATGACTGCCCGGTATTCAATTTTCGTTACTTCAGACATTTTCGTGCGCTAGTCACGTTGGTTGGCTGATTACTAAAAACTACTAGGCTTCGAACCGTCATATTTATAGTGTACACCTCGCGTATGTGCATGCATGACGTGACTGAGTTTGAACACGTTTGAACCTGTATAAGTCTGTCAGGCCAAGAATTTATGGCCCCTACCTCGTAGTTCCAATCCCGTTCACATAGAAAAAACCAAATCGTTTATTCATAAAACAAATTTGGAATTAAAACTTTTGAAAACTCTACCATTTCAATGTAGGGCGAAAACATGTAGAGAATATCACATACTCGTACGTTATCACAAAGCTGCGCGAAGAAAAAGCGCCAGGGGTGTAGTTGATTGCGATGGCAGAGGTATTAGGGATAATTTTTTAAAAACTTGATAATTGCGTGAATTATGTTTTTACGATAGTTTAAAGCTTTTTCAACTAACAGATAAAATACTATAACTATTTTTAAGTGTCTTGATAAATATAATTATTGAAAGAACAATATTTTACTAAATTCAAAGAAGCAACAACGAAACATATCGAATATAACGTAATCGTAAGTGCCAGTGGATCGGATGGAATATAATGAACTGGTCCAACTCTAATACGTTCATAGCGCTTGATGACGTATGTGATATTGTCTAAATGTTTTCACTCTACGTCGCTTTAATTATTTTTTTTTTGAAAAACAAATCGTTCGTCTGTTAAGATTTATTCGAATGTGTTACACATGATTTTGGAGGTTTTTTTTTCTTGCGACATAGTCTGGGCTGGCTGGATCAGCCATTGAGCTACACTTGCTTCAGTTATATTGATGTTTTTTAGAGCTTTTGATAGTTTTTGTTGTGCTTAATTTAAAAGTAGTTTCTATATCTAGTAATTCTTTTAGTTTTTTTTCGTAAGTCATGCAATCTATGTCTCTGTGTACCCATAATTTTAAATTGTTTTTTATTAGCTTCTTTCTCTTTTTGTTCTTCAAAGTCTGTCTTTTCAGAGCTTTCCTTTTCTTCCAAATACGGTTCATAGAATGAACGAACGTTACTTGCAAATGAATAAAGCTTCAGTGTAACCTATATATTTCTTATGGGCAAGAACGACTTGTACAACTTTTTCTAAATTTGGATACCATGGTGTTCAACTAATTTTTATGTTGAATACTTTATTCCAAATGTTATCAATTCGTATACTTTTCAAATTGGAGCAATCTCCATTTTTCTTCAAATTCATTGAAATATGAAAAATCTGGAATATTTTGAATAATGTGTGCAATAATCGAAACTTCTGTAATGGACTCTGTTTTTATACATCTTATTTCCTTTAAAATATTACCACTACCATTTCCAAATGTTGGTATTTTTTGGCAATGTGTGTGCATGCAGTTATGTAATGTATCCTTACTTTACTTGTAAAGATTTTCTCATTTTTGTAAAACTCTGACAAATTTAATTTATCATAATCCTCTAAGTTAAAATTGGTCCTGATTTACTAATTTCACAATTTCAGGCTTACAAAATCGCACCATTATATTTAAAATTAATTGCTTATTTCCACCATACATTAAATGAATTAGCGGAATATTACTTTGGAAAATTTGAATTAAATTTTTAAAATAACTGTGAGCTATATGTGTTTGACAGGCTTGACCTAATGTTGTCCATCTTAATAGCACATGCTAAACGAATTTATTTCAGAAACTTGCATTTTCTTTTTGGCAGAATTCGTAATCACAGAATATTGACAGTTTATCCATAAAATAGTTATTTGTGTAGTAAGGCAGTAAAGTTAAATTTTTCGTCACGAATGTGGATATTATAACCACTGCGAGTGATAAAAAATAACTTTACTGCCTGGTTGCACATTAAATTTTATCTGAAATCCTTCGAAATAAAGCAAAAACAAATCTTTATTTTACTTTTCAATGTTAATTATCATGGTACAATTATTACCACGTTCCGTTGTCAGCTATCAACTAGTGACAACTTATGCAAGCCAAAATACCACAAAATCGTACAATAATTATTTACTTTATTTTTATTACAAAAAATCAGTTCCACATTTATCAAGTCCTGTTTAATATTATGCAACTTCTCTATTCATATTTGGTCCGTCACTACCAAGCAGTAATAAGTCATTTAATTTAATTTACAGTTAGTTATTGCAGTAATCGGAAGCTAGATTGTGTAAAAACGTACCCTTAAAATATCAAGTCTTTATTTGTAGGCAGACGGCAGAAATAAAATAATAAAGAATTCAATTGGCCTTAAGCCGACCCTGAACTAAATATCCACCTGCTTCACTTTCACAATCGGTTCTTTTCAGGACCACCATATTACTTGTGTTAAAAAAAAGGAGGAGGAATAGATACTTCATAATAAATATCAAACCATTAATTACTTTAATTTTACACCTGCTAAAAAAAAATAATTACATTCTTGATATTTACTGTAATCTAGAAAAACTACGATTTATTGAATATTCTAAAATAATAATAATCAGCTGTTTCCGACTACAAACACATTAAAGAGCAACAACCTTCCTATTTTAAAAATAAAAACAATCTTTTATTGTCTGCAATAATGAATGAGTACGTTTTAACGTTTTTTTTTCCGTTTTATACAAATAAAAGCGTATTTTTCTATGAATGCGTGTTCGTTTCTTTTTACAAATTAGCATTCTTACGTGTATTTATAAACATACATTCTGTGCCAGGTTCGTAATGTAATTTTTTTATCTAAAAACAACACAGAAAATTAAATTTTTAATTTCTTGGTTATTGCGGTATATTTGGGCCTCTTTGTGTTCGGACTTTACATACCTGCTACTCCATCTTTTTATTTCTGGGACATCCTGTATAATTCACATTATCTTCTGCTTTTACATGATGTAGGAAAAACATTTTCAAATGCTTCAACCAAATTTCATATCTCGTATGTGAACAATACAGTGTTTTAATGTTGAAGATTTTGTGATACACTTTCTTTGTAGTTTCATCGTAGCTAACAAACAAACAATTTTATTTGTTCACTAACACTCCATTATACCAAAAAACAACAATAAATCTACCTTTAGAATCGGCGGCCAGTTGATTCTCAACATATGGCGCAGGAGCAAACCTGACATAATGAAGCAATTTACTTGGATACAATGAAAAGCATCTGCATTTGAAAAAATTGTGGATAAAAATTTCTTTAATCCATTAATTGAATCAAAAGATTGGTTTTTACTAATAATCCTTAATGTCTATAGTAGATCTTTGTGCTTTCATTCTAGATGAAAAAATTGACACACTGTCGTTCAACTCAAATAAATAAATTGAAAATCACGGATTTTTTTTCCATATTTTTCTTGATGTGTCAGTCCTCGAACACGTTCAAGTTTATTGCACACTTCCCTCTGATAACAGACACATTTTTTCACAAGTATACTTACTCAAAGCAATTACACCCTTCCCAATCAATATGTACTTACATTTTAAATTGCTAATATTAACGCGCTATATAAATAATAATGGTTCTTATTATCTGTACGAAATGGCCCAATTTACATTTATCTTCTTAAAAAAGCGCAAAATTATTTGTGTTTAACAAGATACATATTTTTGGTGACAAAATAACAAAAATTTGTTGTATTATCAAAATTCTATGATTTCTATTTTTCCTAGGTTATGTCAAAATTATCTCCCAAAACGTGTGCTGGAATGAGTTAAAATTTGTAAACCGTTCGTTAATTAAAAATTCTAGAAAATTGTAAAGCCTTAATTTTTTTTCCTTGTTATTAGCAGAACAGTTAAAGACGAGTTAAGGTTTCTATAACGTGTTAGAAATTATAACAAAACGGACATATTGTTCGAAATAATATAACAGAGTCGTTAATTAGCACACCCAAAATTAATTTATATTAAACTACTTTGTAATTTGCGGAAGATCTCGATAGAACAATCGCTCCTAACTTACAAATGAATTAGCGACACCTCAAAGTTATTTATGTAAATCTATTAATATAAATTAAGTTTCAACTTGCCGTTCCAACGCTGTATCGGATATAACTTGGAAATTTATTGTGCCAATTTACATTTGAGGGTAACCGTAACTTTGAAAAGCGTATAACATACGGTGAAATTATATGAAATTAAGTCAGTGTAAATCGTCATTTTCACAACTTTCCACGAAAACGTAACTACGGAACTCTTGGCGGAACCATTTAGTTGTGTGGTACATGCGAATTTGTGTAGGTAAATTCTCAAGAGTTTTAACTGTATTAATTCGTATTGTTCTACTGCAGTGCAAAACAACATAATATTTGCAGAAAAGGTGTTGGATATAATTATGCGCATACAAGAAGTTTTTGCTCTATAAGAAAGACAATGCATCAAATTTATCATCTAATTAAAATTAAAAACCTCAAGTGTCACAAACTTCTAAAAAAATACTTATAGCTCATTTATGTCTTAGCTTGTTAGAGTTTATCCATAGCAATTCTTAAATATAGAAAGACGTGATGCCAATTTGTTCATGTGCTAAGACGATGTATTTCGAAGGACTCACACCATGACGATAGTCAAAATTAGACGGCACAGCACTTTAATGATTTATAGAGCCCTTAAACTTCTACTAAATCGTGAGGAGAATTAAGATCGAGATGGTATCAACAACGAATGTCAGCAAGACGCAAGTATCCGAAACTATTACAAATATTTAATAAATTACCATTAAATCCTAGCGATATAGCAAGAGTTTATAAACACAAACAACTATGTGATAGATGGAAACTTCCAATATTACTATAACAACGGCCGCGCCATTAAAAAGTAAATACCCATTCTCAGGACGGTACGAGACTTATCGTTAAATCTAATTATAAAATGGAAGAATCACTACTTATAGGGAAAGTTTTCAAAAGTCTCTAGGGATGATTTTAGATGATACTAAAGCAGTTAATTACACAAGCAATAAATTTACATAATACAGAAGGGTTACATTAAATTCTGCGGTAGTTTCTCCAAATCTATACAAAATAAGCAGGTCTTGGAAACTACATTACAGGTAACATTAATGGTGTAAAAATTCTTTAGTAATCGTCTATAATCCGAAACAAATTAGAACTAAAGTTGGAAGTAAATATAGATTGACATACTGAAATTAATTTTATAACGTATTTCTTGTTATAAGAATATATATTAACAAATGTCTAATAAGTTGGGGCGCTAATTTAAAATTAATTAGGATATGGCCACTACAATTTCCATAAGAGAAATAAATAACCTCACCTTAGCTTACTATACTACTAAATATGTGTACGTCCGTTTATGACAGCACTCCAGTTGACCGTTCATGCAATAGATGGCGTGCGTAGTTGCGGCAACTCCAGTTTTAATTTTGTTTTGACAGCAAGGTTGATCAGTGTTAGTGAAAAATGTCCTCATTAATTGTAAATAAAATACCTACGGCTAATTACAGTGGAGAAAACGGGGTGTGTATCTTATTAACTTTCCTTATTTTTAATGCTTTAAGCAAGTGCGAAGAATTCTACGGCTCAGGTGTAAAGGAAATAAACATTGGGAACCCATCCGGAATTGTCATTTGATTTGACAAGTATTGTGATTACATATATACACGAGACCAAATAGAAATACAATACAGGTAAATAAAATTGCTTTAATTAAATTCTATTAAATCAGGTGGATTTACGGATAAAATGAACAATAAGCGCGTCGATTTATACTTTTAAAAGCGGTTCGCTTTAATTGATGCATAACCATAAATCTATACATCACAAACCATAAACAAAGGGAGTATTAAGCATACTTATAATTTAAACATATGAAATTATTTATTATGAATATACAAAGTATTTGAAAAACTATGTTGACATTTATTCCCTGATTATTTGATGGAAGTCATTTAAATCAAATTGAACAAATTGATGTACATAAGGTTAATATAAAAGGAACTTTTGTACGGAAATTTACATTTACGCCTAAATCGCTTAAAGGCAAAAACGATCTTGATACGCAGTTTGCGGTTTGTACGGTGATTTGAATATCTTACATACGGAATTTTGTTGTTTATTACGGTCCTGAAATAGAACGAACATATACATATATTAATTACGGTTTCCGGCAGATTAGCTCCACGACATCCAAGTTTGAAGCATATATTAAAGGTGATGGTCACGACGTCGAAGGCTGACCCAAAGAGAATGTATGGAATATTTGTTCACGACTTTTTTACTCTGAACCTTAAGGGGAGATGATCATGACACCAGGGTCTGATCGAGAAGAAGGTATTGGAAGGAATGTCTTATCTGAACGGATTAATTGCGACTTTATATATCTTCTGGCTGTGCTACGTAGGCGCAGAAAAACGAGTTCAAACATTGAATTTTGCATATGATGCATGAAACTAAAGATCGCGTGTACACAAGTGTGACGTAGGCGGCTGATAATTTTCTGTGTTAAAAACATATATAAATAATATACTTCTATGCAATTATTAAATGAACTATTAAAAATATAGCAAAATACACACAAGGAAAGCTCATTCAGCATAACACATTAAAGATTTGTATATGACATTAATATATAATTAATAATTACAGTTAAATTAGGTATGGACTTAAAATAATATTTTAATACATCAATGAAAAAACTTCGTTAAAATTTTAATTTTAAATGAAATCGATTAACTTTAATAAATAAAATTATATAACACTAAATGAGTTTAGACAGCTAATCAAGAATAAGCCCAGTAAATGAATTACTTGCAGCCCACGGGAAAGAGTGCTAAACTAGTTATTAGTGCCATCTAGAAGTAACAAACAGAATACGTCTCTCACAAAACTATACGGATAATAATCCAAAAATAACATCTATATCAGTTATCACATACTTAAAATTAATCAGCAATTTAAATAATTAATTTTATTTTGATAATAAGTCACAAGACTGACAAATAATCATGAAATGAAAAAGATCGATACCGATTTACTACTGCCTGTTATGAAAGGCTCAAAAAGAAGCAACACGTTTTTAATTAAATTAGCATCAAGTTATGTGGAAGCATGGAGATATGTCTTAATTAATATAATAACTGAAGAAACCCAGCACAATGTCGTAATTATTTGCATCATTGCAATAAAGATATTGCGCTTCAAACATTGAAAAATATTTCCACAGCTGACATATTAAAGTTAATTATCAAAATTCTTTCGAAATGGACAGATTAGGAAATGAATTCAAAATAATGTGATTTATATAATCCCGTATAAATCATATAATCTCATATATACTGCTGACCAGTGAGATTTATATTTGTATTGCCCGCAGACTCATTTAGTTCGTAAATATGCGGGCGGAACAGTTAAAAGAAGAAATGTAGATTGCCTTAAAATATTCGAAGAAAAAAAACTAAAGGGAATTAACACCGCCGCACAAATTCCCAGAATGAATTCTCAAGAAAAAAAAACCACTGATCTTCGAAAAGAAACTCGGAACGTTCGATTCGATGCGTCCTATTCATAAAAACCTATTTTCCAAAACTGTCACGTCCAGTATGGCGTTTGACATACCAATTAACAGGTTGACTGCCATGTATAAATTGCAAAAAATGCCTCTGATGCCAAGTATATAATAATTATTAAAAGTTCTACTATCTACATTTCCAATACTTATCAAAAGAGTAAAAAATGTTGCAAAAAATACCTGGAGGTCCTATACGTCCGCCTAGGCATCGGTGGCATATTTATGCTACTGTTGCCAGCGGTCTTGATATTCGTGTAAGGACTTGTTATGCATCGTAGAGATTTACACATAGAAATGCATTTAGTCAGTTAGTTAGTTAGAGAAATAACAAAAAACTACGTAAAAAGGTTGTAACTTATTTCAGTACATGCGATGGTAACCCTAATTTTTGTTTGCAATGTTATAACTTACATTATAAATAGTCATATAAGAAGTTTTTATATATTACTTATTTTTCTTATTTAGTGTAACTGCTTCATTTTTGTATTAAAAAAATGGTTGCCCTAACGTTAATGGCTGGTTCTATCTGATCCCAATATTTTTGTCAAACTCCGCTGGTAGGAATACCGCATAACCTTCTCTAATAGACTTTCAAATTTACATCTTCCGCCAATGGACTTTTTAATTCTTCTATAACTCATAAATTTCTTACTGGAATGATGTATGCTTCTTTATTGGTAAAATCTTGTACCTTGTTTTAAAATGTATTATAATGCATGGATATTTCGTATTCTTTCAGGGCATTTTCAAACTGCTGTTACTTTATAAAACTTGGACGAAGCTGCCGCCAAATTATATGAACGCCTGAATTTTGTAATGCTTCTTTTAATTATAATTTTATATTTCACTATTTGACTTTCTTCACTTATAATAATTTTGATGACGCTAATTAGACACCGCTACCCACGCGTGTAGATGAGCGTGAACTTTTTCTCATTAGGGTGTTTACATTAAACATGTTGTTGATGTAGGTATGCAACCATATTTGATGTTATGTTTGGTTATTTGATATGATTTTATATATTTTATAACGGATTACATAGTTTAATAATATCCCCTTTACACTTATTTAAAAAATGCATAATATCATTGTTCAATGTTTTATAATTATAAACTGTCGTATTTATATAAAACAACAACAATAAAATTACTATTTATGTATTAGTTTATTTATTAAGTTCTTGATCATATGTATTTCAACATTGAATATTAGAAAATAATTATATTTAAGTACTTTAAACGAGTAGTTTTCATCATAAACCAATTAACTAATCAAGGCAAAGCTCTGTACCATAACAATATATATATATAAGTATATAGTTAATTTATTTTTTTCCGTTAGGACATTTGTTAGTTATTTTTCTATATATTTTTTGTATTTTACTGTGCATTGAGATACATTGTAGTGGCAACTTCTCAGAATTATTTTTTTTTTTGTAATAATGATCCTGTAAATAGAGAATATCTGTTTGGGTAGTAAAAACATATTATTATTATTATTATTAAAGACAAAATAAATCAAACTTTATATCAAGTAAACTCTTTTGTTACTTCAAAGTGTTATATATATGGTGTTCATTTTCTTTATTCTCCTATATAACCAGTACTTAAAATTAATAAGACGCCATCAGTTGTCCGCGTTGCATTTAGTAAGCTACGAAAATGCTCCTGTGATATATTCTACCACCATTCGTCTTAATAATACCAGGAGGTAGCTAGATGTTGTTAAGTACAACTGGTCGTGTCAAATGAAATCCAATTTATAGTTTAAGGATGGGATATTTAACGTGGGCATAGTGTGCGCGCCATGTCCGTTCCACAGTGGGAATAAAATGTCAGGCACGCCGTTAATGTCGTGGACGTCGGATATAACCGTGCTGGAATTATAACTGGAACACGCAAAGTGCACGACACCTGAGAGATTTATCTCCGCAGATATAAGCAAGGCACGCCAAGCCGGTGGAAGACGTTCGAGAAAATCAATTTCCAGACTTTCAACTCGGACTTTTATGATTTACTGCTGTTCCTCGATTGTGTGTTCTTTAAAATGGCACGGAAACTTTTGCAATAGTAACTTATAAGAAGAGCGACTAATCAAAGGTCATTTGTTTTTCTTTCATGTTGCATTCGCGCCAGACAAAAATTGCAATAGTTCTTTATCGGTAAACTCGATAAGAAAGAGGTTATAAAAGCCAAACGTGAATCGCTTCTCATATGTAATATAGTGTAATAGCATTAGTGATTTGTGTAAGTATTGGTGATTTTACTCCATGTCCGCTACATAAATTCTGAATTAGTTTTGTATAAGTACTACATACATTTTATATCTTTGTAAAGGAAGAAGATACATGTTCACTTGTCTTGCAGACTAGTGTATATGTATATAATATTTCAAACAAACCATAAAACACTGAAAAAAATCCAAAGCGCTCAAATTGTCTTCATTCAATTTTTTAATCCATCGCTTGTTAAACTTCACACTTACAAGCGATGGGTATGAGAAAGAATTACGCCTTATAAAAAGTATTGCTGAATACAATAGTTTCCAGTCAGGCGTAATTGGCAATATCTTAAAAAAGATGAAACATAAGAATATAATTCTACATTCCACAACTTTTCTACCTCAAAGTAATATATATATACAGGGTAAGTCAACTATGCGGGTAAGGCCGATTGTGCCTTTACGAGTAAAGATATTTCGAAGCGGTTTGTTTCTTGTGGTAGCTGTTCATTAGGGGCACATTTTAAACATATTTTGTATTATACCCAGTGTAGAACTTGATGGCTAACCATAGTTATAGTTTTTTAAATGGAACACCCTATATATTATTGCATTTTTGAATTCCCCGTAAAATTTTTAGTCAAAAAATTATAAGATAGTATAGGCCTAAAGTGTAACGTTTTTGACTTATTCCCATTTTTCGGAAAAATTCAATGTTTGTATAAAATTATATTTCTCGAAAACGACGAATTAGATGGACAAAATTTTTTGCAATATTGTTTTCAATAAGAGGTCCTAATAGAAGCATGTTTTATTTTTTTACAGTTACTAACTGCATGTGCAGGAAACTGGATTAAAATTAGATGACACGTTTTTGTATAAAAGTAATTTTTTGAATTGTTATTATAATTAAATTCCGTATCAGAAACATGTAAGACGTTAATACAGTTAAAGTGACTATTAAAGAGTTATTGTCGTTTTTTTGATATGCTTCTGTTAGTTTTTGCAAAAAAGTCAATTTTTTCAAATGGAACACCCTGTATATTATTTCATTTTTGAGTTTCTTATTAAATTTCACATCAAAAACATGTAAGACGTTAATACGTTAAAAGTGAGTATTACTGAGCTATTGTCTCTTTTTAATATAATTTTGTCAGTACTATACTATATTAATTAAAACCTCAAAAATGTACTTACTCTCAATATTATAAAAAAGAAATATAATAATAGATTACTGGGAATATCAATATGAGTAGTTCTTGTGAAGGCGGAGGTGATGTTTTTTACATATTTGTTCGATGTCAAAAATAAAAATTAAATAAGGAAGACAAATAGTCCGAAGCGTACATATAGTGAATACATATCTGCATAATATTCGTTATGGATGTTTTTTTGCAATTGCAAACTCATACTGCAGGGAAGATCAATAATAATAACCTGATAAATTCGAATAAAGTTACATACAGTTTCCCGTCATGGATATTCAGTTTGAAGTTCATTTACGCTAATGGATAAAATAACAAGGCGAGATCAAAGTTACTAGCATTTCAGAAATCAATCGCCTTATGTACATAGAAAACTGCATTTGCTCGAACATGGTAATGAGCACAGGGGATGTTACAAAGTTGATACTCAGGGAATTCTAAATGGAATCCGATTCAAATCAAGTATTGTTATTATTTACTTATTGTATTGTATGGCTTATTTCGAAGTTGTCTTATATCTGATGGGTATCAATAAGTCTTTTAGTATTATCTTCTTTATAACAACAGTAGTTTTACTGGGATAAAGTTAACAAATAAAAAAACCTGATATAAAACAAATATATATTGTCAGAATGTTTCTCTATCTCATATACAAATTTTTATAGGTCTATAAATATTATTATTTATCTTTGTATACACGAAATATGAAGTAACACATACATTAAGTGTCATTAATGGCACTTAATGTATGTGTGTATCTCACATGCATATATGCATATACGTTTTACGTATAAATGTATATATGTAAGTCACAGTATTTAGTTACTGCTTGATGTTAGTTTTAACATCCATGTGTTTACACTATTCATTTTCGTTTTGATAGGTGACGCCACATAAGGCTCTATTACACGAGATACACTATTAACATACAGGCCTCTGTATAGCAGAACATGCCGTTAGAAGCTATCGCTTTTTCTGTGTCATATTTTGGGTGTTAGATGTCGCTGTGATACTCTCACTACATTTAACACGCAAAAATGACATAAGCAGCTTAAGCCATTGTCGACAGTCTCCACGCACACTGACGAGACCTCATAGGTCGTAACACCGGTGTCTGTGCGTTCGATTGTCGGAAATGGCACTTAATGTATGTGTGTATCTCAAACACATGCATATATGCATATACGTTTTACGTACAAATGTATATATGTAAGTCACAGTATTTATTTATCAGAGTTGTTAAAATTATTGTTGCTATTATTTCCATTGTTTTTATAGGTACAAAATCTGGCGATTACCATGATGAAATGAATTCAACAAACTTTTTCACTTGGGTCAATAAACAGTTACTGCCAAATCTTGCACCAAGAAGTGTACTGGTAATCGATAATGCATTATACCACAATGCAAAACTTGAACGTGATCCAACATCATCCACCAAAAAGGCAGAAATGATAGATTGGCTTGTAGCAAGAAATATAGTGTTTGATGTGAAGTGGACAAACCCGGAGTTATATGAATTAATAAAGAAAAATAAAAGTAAAAATCCAAGATATAAACTTGTTACACTATTATAGGCTCATAAACACAACGTATTGAGGTTTCCTCCTTATCACCTAGAGTTAAATCCAATCGAAAAGAGATGGGCAATTGTAAAGAATTGGATTGGAACCAGAAATGTATCTTTTAAGTTAGCAGACGTCGAAAATTTGGTTTGAGAAAAATTTGCATCTGTAAATGTAGAAGAGTGGGCATCTATTTGTAGCCACGTAGATAAAGTTGTTGATAATTATTTACAAACGGAGCATTTATTAGATGATGTAATGAAGAAGATAGTGATATCGATAATGACACCGACATTGAAGGTGATGATGCTGATCAACCAGTCTTAGAACAAGTTGGTCATGTCAGGTAACGGATATTGATATATGGACAAGAGAGCGAAGACAAAATTGGAAGGACCACGTGTCTAGAATGAACAACGGGAGATTACCAAAAATAGTAAGAGACAGCAGACCACTTGGAAGAAGAAGGACAGGAAGACCGAGGAAAAGATGGAGAGACAGTTTATAGAGATTGGTTGTATAACAAGAGAAATCCTAATGGAAAGAAGAAGCATAAGAAGATGTGAGAAGTGAGAAGTAACTTAACAAAACGCAGTTTCTGGCATAAATTATTTTTTTTAGTAAAAGATGGCGTTAGGCAGCTTAAAACTTAAAGTATTTCCAGTGCACTACATGTATTGTTCCAAAACGATGTTCTCGTCAATGTTTTCTTAATTGCAATATAAAGGTCCTCTTCGAACCGTAATATTTGAGTACAATAGTTCGTTTCAAAACGGAGTTTCTGAATTAAAACGTCTGAAGGTTAAGTTGTGCTTTCTACAATAACTAATAATAATAAACAATAAATAATAGCAATTGTTGGTGTTTATTCTAAAGCAATGAGTAAAGGTGAGATTTTCGTAAAAGCTGGATCTGTTAGATCTAGAAAAAGAGCTAAAACACCGCATAGAAGGAACGTGACAACGACACTTAGCAAGCGTGTAAAAGCCAGGTGATGTCACACAATTTTTATTATCTCATATAATTTCAGATACTCTGATCACTTTCCTAATAGGGCGGTATTTGAAGGACTTTCTCACCATGACACAAAACAATTTTGTTCTAGCGTAAATATCGAGAGAGGATAATTGGAGCGAGGAAAATTCCTTTCCAAATACAGAATCGAATTGTCCAAAATCGGAAGATTTCGCACTTGCTCCATTATACGTACGACGTAACAAAAAAGTTCAGGTCCAACGTGTACAATATAAGTTTTTTGACAAACACGTCAAACTGCAACAAATTTGCCAAACTGCACCATCGCTTTCCCAGCGTCGAATCCTTACTTTATTAAAACAAATTCTTTAAGGCGAGAGAATAAAATAATATAGTGAAGGTGATCTTGCTACCCTCTTGCGTTAAAAATATGAAATATGCAAGAGGACAGAAGGAATGACGCCACCACGATAACTCACCTTCTATTGATAAACTAAAATAAGCAGTGACGCTTGTCTACGAATAACCACTTAATCGCCGGCTTATCTCTCACAAAGCCTTACCTTTCACTCTCCCCAAGGTTGATGTCGAAGATGATGGTCAGTACTGCCGCTAACAAGTCGGGCAGCGTAGGTTCGTTCACTCAACAAGCGAAGGTGTTATGTAATAAGGGCGCCAGATCCGATTAATTATACTGACCAGCAACTGATAACTAGTCTATTATTGAATCCCAGGTAGAATGATTAGCAAAGCCAAACACACTCATCCACGTTTAAAAACGGTTTATTAAATTGTTAATTGACACATAATGATAATAAAAAAAATACTATGCACGTCTGGCATCCGTAAACAAATCGTTCATTAAAAAAAATACAAAAGCTACGAGCGAGCCAGTACATTCAAATAATTTTTACAAAGCAATATAACACCATACGGTTGTGTCACCGATCTGAAACACTACTAATAATCTATAAATCTATATATATATATCTGACAATTTGACAAATGTAAGTTAAGTTAATGCGAGGTCTATCCTCAAGTTAGCTGAATTCAAAAGATTAATATTTACAAATAAATGCAATGAGTACATAAACAATAAATGCCAAAAAACTAATCCATGTCGAGCAGTTGGGACGCACTCGGCATCACGTACCAAATAAAAATAGAACAGCCTGTATCTGAGGGGGCCAACGTCAAACTGGTCGACACTAGATTTGTTTTACTAGGTGGTAACTAATACTAATACTATTAGCGCAAGATATCTTTTGCAATATATAACCGTAAATAAAATTCATTTGGTTGAATATCGTACAGTTTACACTCTATTAAATTTAAAAATGTTGAATAAAAATACAAAATAACAAGCGATAAATTTACACAAGGCAGGTTGGAATGCTACAATGCAAATACGCATCCAAAATATCAACTAAATTTAATACAAAAAAAAATTGACTATGTAACAGACCGATTTTGATGTGTAACCTCCAATTTAAGGCCACAATTATTATTAAAACTAAACGTTAAATGTATAAGTCAAATTTCAGTACCTCACATGCCTCAACAACATAAATTCAGTAATTACGATGACTTAATGAATAGTTAGGCCTAAAAGTTAAATTAAACAGTACGGAAGTACTCGAAATCTTTATGTAGAATGACACCAGACTGATTATGTCTAATTGCACAAATATGGCTGTGCTACGATACACAAATTCTACCTGTAGTCTCACATAAGGGTACGGGAAAAGTCTTCTGCAAACGTCATTGGCTACTAACAATCATCGGAAATAAATGGGGTACGTTGCGAGAGCAAATGCAGGACTGCTCAACAAATTTGTTTTCACCAAATGATCTAGGTTCTTGACTCTTACAAATTAATCTTCACAAATCAAAAAGAGCTTCCACAATTCCAAAATGGCCGGAAATAACGGTATTTAATACACCACGCGTAAATTGCAAACTAAATTATGCGAAAAAGGAAAAGAGAAAAGAAAGAATATTTATATCCACAAAACGTGGTTCTTAATGTCGGCACGAAATATTTAAAATTCTGGCAAATTCCAATGCATCCCAAAACTTGGTTTAATTCACGATAAAATTTACGAAATATACTTAAATTTTGCACAGGCTGGCTGAGAAACAAAGGCTCTAACTTTGCAAGTACGTGTGATTTCAAAGTTAATTCGGAAAAGAATAATTATGAAAATGTGCTTAATCAAGATGACAAGAAGCTACCAAACACGCCCTCTATAACGATCACGGGAACTACAATAATCCAATAATTAAAACAATCATTTGACTCCAAACGGTAATTTCAAAGCGGAACATAAATATACTAAATTACGAGCCCAATAAAATAAATAATTTACCAAGTATAATTATTTATAAAATTTAAAATAATGTGACAGAGTTAAATGCAAAGACTATAAAGAAAATCAAGATTTAACCCATCACCCGCCATCTACAAGACCAATAGCCAAGCTACCGCTGCAATAAAAGCAGTGCGATAGCAAGTTCGGAAGTTCGCACTCAACTATCTGCCTATAGATGTCATAACGTACACCATTTGAACAGTATTGATTCTCCATCGATTTTTAAAGCGAAAACCAATACAACACTTAGCAATGGTAAATAAATAAAGAACCAAAATTTAATATTCTCTCCACCAGTGAAATATCAGAGACAACCAATTATTTACTACATTCGAGAAATAATAATACTGCCCAAATGAGCGAAACCAAATGTAAATATCATTACCAAATGTTAGGTGAACCAGAAGATCATATACAGGGTACCGCAGATAATATGTACGACAAAAGATACGCGATAAAATTAAAACTAATTGTAACAATCTTCGTTCAAAAAGTTACAAAGAAAAAAAAAAGAAAGCAGTTATTGCCTTTATTGGTAACCTAAAGGCTTCGCAGTCGCACGGTAATAGGCAAAAAACTGTAACCTCTACTTGTCATCAGAATTAAATTAACCAATTTTTACAAAACGTACAATTCTAGTACTGACTCTCCGCTTCAAGTAAAAAAAATCTTTTTGCAATATTTCTGGTACATCATTTAATTTTGGTTTCGATAGTCTTGCTACAGACGTGTGTCGTTTTTGCTATCAAAGAAAGTTTTAACTCAAAATAGGACAAACTTGAGTTGTACAATTATTGTATTAGTGATTAGTGATTAGTGGGTTTTCACTGTAGAATTTTTTAACTAAAACCATCTATCCAGAATATTGCACCATGTTAAAACTTTATTCCTTCTGGTCTTACCTGTTCGGGGATAATCAGTTCTCCCCGCCGACTGAGTATTTCAAAGAAAAACAGAATCCTTAATATAGAACAATATTAGCAATTTTTTTCTGAAATTGGTGAGTTCAGGTGTTTAGGAGAAAAGTGGAAATTGTAAAACTTAGAAACTTAGTGACGTAAAACGAATTTACCTTCAAAATGATGCAGCAACAAAATCAATATACGGATTAACCCTTTTAACAGAAACGATATCAATGAGTGGAAACCGTTACTAAAAGCAGGAAAATCTATGCAAAAGGTGACGTTGCAAGAAGAAAAATTAGATCGAGATGTGAAACGAAAAAAACTGAAAGGTACTGACAAATTTCGTGATAAAACATTCTCAACAATAGACGAAAATAATATAAAAACTAACTGGAGAGAGAATAATCTCTAAAAATGATAAAAAAGAGCCCATGGAAAATAACGCAGCAGTTACTGACAACAATGATAACGGTAACCATGAAGAATGTTACTGCACAAAGGAAGATGATCGTATGCACATTTGAGAATTTTACATGGTTTTGCAACATTACCTTTACTGTATAGTACCTAACTTATTAATGTTTAAATTTTACATCTGTATTTATATGACATATTAATATACAGAAAATTTATCTTTTTGTCACTATCTGAAATATTTTGTTTTTTAGTAAATAAAAGTGTTAAATTCAACAAAATTTATCATCCCGATTAGTTACAAAACTCAGATTTTTATTATATTTTTGTAACAAAATGCTTCTTTTGCAATCTCAGCAGAAAAACTGCGGTTTTCGCATACTCATTTTTTATTCTGACATTATATGAAACGAATATTCTATTATCAAATATATAATAAACATCACCGTGAAGATTTCATGTTGTAAAAACCAGTTTTTAATAACGAAAATTTAACTTGTAACAGGAATTTAATTATTTAGAATAATTATTTACGAACCAAGTGCGTGAAAACTATGTTCCCGTATGAGCGCATTTTGAAAGCACGAGCGACCGAAAGAAGCGAGTGCTTTTAATTCCGCGAATGCGTAGAAGATGTCTTCACACAAGTGGTTTGTACAATATTTTTTGTACATGCGAGTATTAAATTAAAAAAACATTATTGATTATACTGATTGGTATCATACCTAACCTAAAATAGATCACCTAATTAATTTAGGTGATTCATGTACGTACCTATTACTCACATTTCCATTAAGTTTAAGTTATTATATTCTTGCATATGAAGTTTTTATTCTTATATTTACAGTGGATTTACCGTTTTTTGTGTTTGATTATAAATTTGTTAGAAGAATTTTTAGCAATTACTCGTATTTCCCTAACTTATAGTAAAGAAAAGTCGAGGCAAGTAGTATTTTATAGACTAAATTTTATAATCATAAAGTTCATTCTTTTTTTAATATCCCATGTACAAGTGCCAGTGTTTTCTGCAATTTTTACAGTCGTGTTCACCGGAAAGTATACTTAATCCTTGCTGGTCGAGCGATGCATGCGCGAAATGTCACTTTATAGGTGGTGAGTACAAAAACCCATTTAAGTGAAAAGCACTCCTCATGTATACTTGTATGTATAGAAAACGCTTGGTTACGATTTTCTGATTTCTCCTTAACCAAATAACAAAAAACATCAACTCTGATTTTTATGTTCAAAATATTATAGGAAGTGTCAATATGCAACTAAAAATGTCATTATTTCTTTTATTTATTTTTCTAACATTCCATTGCTTTTCAATTACAGGTATGTTTTAATAATGTGTCATAATGATATTAATTTATCTATTATAAGCTATCCACGGAGTATGGGTAACATCATTACATTACTATTGAATTCATTGAACTAACATGAAGAGAAATACGCCATTAGGATCCTATAATTAAAACTTCTTATACCTTAGGCAAATTTAGCTGATCTCACATATTTCGAATCAGAAACTTTTTTAATGAGATTCACCGAATTTATTGGATTTTTCTAAAATTTTTCTCGGAAAATTGTGCCAACCTTTCATTCTGAACAATTTCCGTAATGATTATTTTATATTCCGGCCTGAGAGTTGGATATATCTCGTGCATTAATTCCCACGAACTTTCTGAAATATTCAGAAGTTTCAATATTTTAAATATCAATTCTTAAGGTGGATGGCGAAGCAATGGAGGAGTAATTAACTCGACAGGTTAATTATTAAACAAGTCTTCTAAATGAAACATATGTCTCATATGTCTGAACATTAATAATAAAACGTATAATACAACTTTATCTATATAAGAATATAATTTCTAATTAATATAAGATTGCACCTATATCACATTTAATTCAAGATTTCATATTAGATTGTTAAATAAATAAAAAATATTTGTATTTGTTCCATTATCTATTCAAATAGTTTGAGATTTATAACTTTCAATTTTTGCGCAAAGCCTTAAATTACGGAAAAAATTTTGATTATGTTAATTTCATTATGGACATTTATAAAAAATAAAATCTTGTGTCCAAATACTTGTCTTCCAAATAGGCACAATGTACATATGGAATGTGGTCACAGAATAATTTGGGATTTTCTATAAAAATGTATTTTCACTGTAAAGTATTTATCTATTTCGTTTCAATATAAGAACTTTTGTTAATACTGTAGATTTTAGATTTACAGATATAATTGCATTATAATATAAAAAGTACAGTTATTAAACTTCGGTAGAAATTGTGGGTAATATATTAAAAAAAAAATTAAACATTATCTAAGAAAATGTATTAATAAACGAGATAGTCAGTATTGCAGTTTGAATTGTATGGTATGTGACGCAAGATATATTTTATATTGCACATAAGAATGCATTATTTACACCATGAAAAATTCGGTTGTAAAAACTGATTTCATATAATATTTGTGGAAGAAAATTTCCAGTGTACTCTGATTTTGTAGTTAGGCTACACTTTACAAACTCTTCATTTCATTTCAATTAATAACAAAGAGATAACTTTTAGAATCTTGAAACATTACAGAATATAGTCCTACTTCAAATACTGTACAAAAGAGCCAGCGCTTATAATTCATAAGAAGAATGATACTGTAATTTTCCCGAAATTAATTGAATTTAAAACAAGTTGATTGTAATAATTAGTACCACAACCTTTTAATCAAGTGTAGTTTTAGCGTCAATTACACTGGTCAACAGTGAAATTGCTTCTTAGGTGAAAGTACCCAATCCTGAATGAATTCAACGTGCTGAACACGAATATCACATTGAAAAAAGTTGATTGGCTCACGTTCAAGAGATATTGACGTTTTGTCCATTGTATAGATGCTATTGCATAATGTAATGCAATTTAGTGAGAAATTACGAAATTTTGCGTCATATTGCATCACCCCTTCATGCAAAGAAGTTAATGCAGCATTTACTGTAAGTTTCCATTGAGAGTGTTGCGAAATTGATTGCGCAATATCAAGCAATAGCTAATTATAGTTTATTTATAAATGGCCGACGTGACAGTTAACTCGTGCAATGTCCGTTCATTCGCGCATATTTTTCGAAGCTCTAGCATACATAAGTGATTGCTATAGTGTAAAGTAACTAAACAGTAGCAATGCCTCGTAACTGTGTTAATAGTGCAAATAACTTCTGTTATATTTGCGGAGAAGTGACATTTGCTGCACAGAAAAAGAACATCAGTGCAACAGTTAAGAAAGCGTATCATTTGTATTTTGGTTGCAAGATAGGCGACCAGGACAAAGATTGGGCCCCACACGTATGCTGCCGCACTTGTGCCGTAAATCTTTCACAGTGGCTTAATGGCAAAAGAAAGGCAATGCCATTTGCTGTGCCCATGATTTGGAGGGAGCCCACCAATCACGTTGACGACTGTTATTTCTGTATGGTACGACCAGCTTCTGGAGGCATCACCAAGAAGAAGAAGTGGACAGTTGAATACCCTAACATACCATCTGCTCTGCGACCTGTCTCTCATGGCGAAGGACTCCCAATTCCAGAACCTCCTACAGATTTTTCTATCAGTTCAGACGATGAGGATGGCCATGCGTCGGCGAGTTCTCCTCAACGTGGCAGTAAGGATGATGACTTTTCGTGCTTTGACGAAACATCTGCACCACATAAAATTACCCAGGATGAAATGAACGATCTTGTTCGCGATTTGGATCTGTCGAAAAGCAAAGCGGAGATACTGGCCTCAAGACTTCGACAGTGGAATCTTCTGGAACAGAATGTCCGAGTGACTTCATTTCGCACTCGCCATCAGCTCTTCGAATCTTTCTTTAAGAAAGAAGAAAACCTTGTGTTCTGCTGCGATATTGATGGTCTACTACAAGCTCTCGGTATTGCACATGATCCCCACGAATGGCGGCTGTTTATAGACGCTTCAAAACTGAGCCTAATGGCGGTTTTGTTGAATAATGGGAACCAGCTTCCATCCATACCTATTGCACATGCGGTCTACATGAAGGAGACTTACGGCAATCTAAAGCAGCTACTGGAGACGATTAACAACAGCAAGTATGGCTGGCAGATATGTTCTGACCTGAAGGTAGTATCTCTGTTGATGGGTTTGCAGCAGGGATATACAAAGTACTGCTGTTTTCTTTGTCTGTGGGACAGCAGAGCAATCGATTTGCACTACACCAAGAAAGACGCCTCCGAGAGCATTTTTTAAGCTTGGAGAAACGAATGTACAGCACCCACCATTGGCACAGCCACACAAAATCATCATTCCTCCTTTACACATCAAACTCGGTCTTGTCAAAAACTTGGTAAAAGCCATGGATAAGAATGGACCAGCATTCAAGTACCTGCATGACAAATTCCCTCGACTCAGTGAAGCCAAAATTAAAGAGGGCATCTTTGTGGGGCCTCAAATTAGACAGCTCTTCCGAGACCCCAAGTTTGAGGAACTTCTTCAAGGTAAAGAAAAACAGGTTTGGGATGCATTCTATCAAGTGGCAGCAAACTTACTGGGGAATGACAAGGCAGAAAATTACAAGTGTCTGGTTGAGGATATGTTGGCTTTGTTTCATGAATTCGGCTGCAATATGTCCTTAAAGATCCACTTTCTTGATTCCCACTTAGATTTCTTTCCTGATAACTGCGGGCAGGTCAGCGATGAGCACGGCGAACGCTTTCATCAGCACATTGCCACCATGGAGCAACGGTACCAAGGCAAATGGTCTACGTCAATGCTAGCTGACTATTGTTGGACAATCAGTAGAGATGCTCCACAAGTCCACTACAAACGGCAGGCCAAAAGAAGTCGAAAGCCGGAAGCAGACTAATGTTTTCTTACCATGTATTATAATATTGACATAAGTACACTTTTTCTGAAATATGCGTAAATGTTTTCTTACCATGTATTATAATATTGACATAAGTACACTTTTTCTGAAATATGCGTACATTTTACAGAAAACCCGTAGCCAATTCAGCTTTTTCTTAGTCATTTTCGTGTTCAGCACATTGAATTCATTACGAAATGACTATTTTCAGCTTGGAAGCATGAACTTTTCGAAAATTTGTTGCCCAGTGTTATTAATTCATACTTGACATTAGTGGTTAGCAGATGATGTAAACAACAACTATTTAACACATAAGGTAACCTAAAAAAATATAATCAAACAGCAACCCAATAAAAAATATGTTGTTGGAACCTCTATTCTTAATGTGTGGCACAGCGTAAAACTAATCGCAAAATGATGGGAGCTGCCATAACAATCAACTTCGATGACCCGTTATCATATATTATTTAATGTAATATTTAATAACCTCTTTACAAATTATAAAGCTACATTTATTCAGTAACTTACACACCAAATTCGTATTTCTGTTATTGTCATTGATTTTAGAGATGATGTGTAACGTTACACTCTACAGTGCGGTGTTGGGGCAGTCTTTATTATCAACCAACAACACTGCGTTTGAGAATTTCAGAATTTATATATAGTAACCACTAACATATTGTTTCGCTACACTGTAGATGGGATCAGGTAGATGAAATACTAAAGCTAACATTAAATGGTTCCTACTTATATAAAATTACAAATTTAAAGAAAGGAGATGGGAGTTCTTTTTAATTTATCCAGACGTTTTCGAGTTAATTTTACACATATCGGCGTTGGGCCAAATGGTAATTGTTCTTTAACAAATATGTTTTAAACTTAGCACTAATCTTTGACAATATTTATTGGATACTTTCAATAACTATACCTCTTCAAAATCTTTCTGATGATGAGGACTTCCATATGCTAATTCAGTTACAAATCCTGAACGCAATACATGTCTGAGCAACTCCAATAAGCGTAAAATTGCATTAACTGAATCTAAGAAGCTCACTTGGCGAAAGAACACAGAAGATATTTTTCGCAAAAAGCAGAATACTTATATTATCAAGATATACATATATTAAAAATATTATTAAAATATTATTAAGAGAGATGAAGCAGACTGAAGTTTAAGGTCACTTTGGAATACGATCCTTATCCAAGATTTCTTTCCAAGATGCTACCTATGTGAGTGATTCCAATATCAGTCAGTTTGTTCCATGCCACAGTCATTTGAGCCGTACTTAATAAGATTTAACTGGCAGAAGATGTCGTTTATTCGGGTTGTAAACAACCAAGCATGAACATCTATCTGAATTCCCATAGAGTTCACCTTACTTTATTGTATCTATTTATTTTCATTGCCTCCAGGAGATCAAGTTTTTGCTTTATGTTTGAACGTGTAAAATCTCGAGTTGTCTTTTAGTTTTCTTCTAAACAGTGGTTAGCGAATTTTCTTTTTTATTAGCAAAGCTTTCCCTATGTACGGCAATCCATGTCGTAAATTTTCTGCCTGCTAGCCTATGTATATGCATTCACAAGTGAGCTAATAGACTCCTGAGTTCAATATTTTATCCTACCTGTCTTTCTTGTTTTTATTTTTCTCTGGTATTCGTTTTATATGCAGAACCTCATTATTCGCTTTATTAATTTTTTCAGATGTTTTTCCTGTAAATGTAATGCAATTGTATTTACTAGGTTCACTGTGAGGTACTTGGGATATATTAGGAAAGCAATGCCACATCACACAACCGGATAATTTATAAGTTAGCAGCATATTAGTCAGATTAATAAACGTATCTATGAATTGTATACATTTTGATACAGAAATAAATATGCTAAAAACTACTGCGTTAAATAATGAAATACCCGATCAGTCTAATTAATAAAATACTTCTGAAAAAGAAAAAACATTTATTTTTTCTCTAATATATCCCAAAATAGCTCACAATGAACCAAGTAAATACAATTGCCTTACATAGCGGTTGTGTCAAATACCATTAGCCATAGGTAATCAGTTATACGTTATACGTATGTATGTAATACGTCACAGCGCGGTGTCTATACATCGTACATACATATATACGTATACACAGATCCGCTATGGCTAATGTTACTTGACACATGCGGTATATAGTATAAACATCCAAAAAAATTGGCATGATTACTAATAAAGCGAATAATGAGGTTACAGCATATAAAACGAATAACAACTAACAAAAATATATTTATAACAATAAGGACAAGTCGCATAAAACATTGAACTCATAAGACTATAAGATCAATTGTGAATGTAATATAATATACATAGGCCAAACAGGAAGAATTTTACAAGGATTGCCAAACATAAGAAAGCTTTGCAAGTTCAAACTAAAGGAAAAAATTTGATCTCCTGGAAGCAATAAAAATAAATAGATACAATAAATTAGCGTTAATCTATATAAACAAATAGATGTATGTCACCCTCCATTTCTTTCTTTAAATTTGTAATTATACAGGGTGTCCCAGAAATAAAAAGACGGAGTAGCAGAAATCGGATGCTAGATTGTGTAAAAATGTACCCCCAAAATATCAAGTCTTTATTCGTGCGCAGACGGCAGAAAAAACATAATAAAGAATTCAATTGGCCTTACGCCGACCCTGGACGATAAATATCCACCTGCTTCACTTCCGCAATCGGTCCTTTTCAGGACCACCATATTACTTGTGTTAAAAAAAAAGGAGGAGGAATAGATACTTCATAATAAATATCAAACCATTAATTACTTTAATTTTACACCTGCTAGAAAAAAATAATTACATTCTTGATATTTACTGTAATAAAGGCTAGAAAAACTACGATTTATTGAATATTCTAAAATAATAATAATCAGCTGTTTCCGACTACAAACACATTAAAGACCAACAACCTTCCTATTTTAAAAATAAAAACAATCTTTTATTGTCTGCAATAATGAATGAGTACGTTTTAACGTTTTTTTCCCGTTTCATACAAATAAAAGCGTATTTTTCTATGAATGCGTGTTCGTTTCTATTTACAAATGAGCATTCTTACGTGTATTTATAAACATACATTCTGTGCCAGGTACGTAATGTAATTTTTTATCTAAAAAACAACATAAAAAATTAAATTATTAATTTCTTCGTAATTGCGGTATGTTTGGGCCTGTTTCTGTTCGGACTTTACATACCTGCTACTCGGTCTTTTTATTTCTGGGACACCCTGTATATACAACGCGTCCCAAAATTTGGGGAACAGCTTCACACTACGGTCTGAAGTAGCGATAAAAGAACACGAGAAAAAAATATTTAGAAAATTCCACATTCTTCATTCTAGAAGATATTGGTTTCTTTTTGTAAAGGTAAATTTGGCAATACGTTTGATTTATCCTAATAATGGATAAAGTACTAGAGTTGCCCGCATCCATGAGAAGAAGAGATAATAAGTGTAAATTCAGGACAACGTTGCCATATGTTTTAACAGGTAAAATTAGCGTAAAATGATTTTCTGGAAATGGTACAATTAGAAGGCTGATTAATGATAAACCTGGTTATAGTTGTTCAAAATTGTTATCCCACTAACCATATCAAAACCAATCTTTAAAATGTTTTGCAGTCATTTAGACAAACGACATCTAAAGTGTTAACTTTAAATATTAATTTCTTTGAAATTAACACCGATGGATTTTTTTCCATATTTTGCTCATGATCCTTGGTCCTCACATAATAACGTACAATCCAGGTGTTCCGCGAATTTTGGACACGTCGTATAAGTAGGGACTATACAGCATGTGTCAATTTTCATTAGCCATAGGCGATCAATTCATGCAATACGTGACAACGTGGCGCCCCTCTTTCCTCTCCAATGCCAGCGCGACCGATACATGCTTTGAAAATACAAGTTAGCTTAGCAGTAAGTATTGGACCACTGACTTGTGTGTTTGTAATGCGTTCAGAAATAATATTTACGAGTTGCAATGATTTGTTTTTCTTTTTCCTTTCAGTAAATGCAGAGAATTATTAACTGCGTCCACGCTGTATGACACAAACAAAAACGTAATCCTAATAAAATTAAAAAATAACCCTAATAAGGTAAATAAAAAAGGATTCTGAAAATAATAATAAACAACTAGATCAGGAGATCGCCGCGGCCATTTGATGTTTCCCGTTCCAGTAATAAGACGGCTTTTATTGCAGACTAGATCGCAACGTGTTCGCAGCTAAACATTGAATGTAAAATCTGGTGGGGAGAAGTGGGAAAATCGGAGAAAATCGTTGTGATGTCGCTTGTTGCCGGGATTGGTGACGTACAGTAGGGGTGCCACGTTGCCACGTATTACTTGTATACGTATAAATCGCACGTAAACATTGAATCCCTATACCTAATGAAAATTGACACATGCGGTATATAATAATAACATAATAATGTTAGGGCTGATAAAGCTACAGTGTAGCGAAATAATATTGTAGTGGTTACTTTAAACAAATTTTGAAACTCGCAAACTCAGTTTTGTTGTTTGTTATTTCAACAAGTGTCTCCCGCATCGATTAATTATTAGTTGATTAAAGAATTACAAGTACATCGGCACTTACAACATATAATCCATACTAAATTACATTAATAATTCACTTAATTGATGGCTGCTATATTTAATTTATAGCGTTATTACCTCCAGTACTACTCTGCTGATATTGGAAATGACAGAATTTTGCGGATGGAGTTGTAATTTTTCCTTCAGTTGCAATTGCCAGATATATTTAATTATTTCTTCTGGATTATCAACGATCACAATGGATTTTGATGTCACATGTCTCGAATCTTTTCTGTCCAAAGGTAAGTATCTCTTTATGTTATACGCATATTTTTTGTTGATATTATTTTCCTCTTTTAGGTAACTCTTATTTTAGATAATGTTTGGTAAGACATTCTTACACATTCGCGTTGAATACTTATTTTTTTACAACGGCTGCAATGAAAAATTGGTCGTGCAGATATCGGGATCCGTCACAGGAACATTATAAGTAAATATACTTATATAGCAGACCGGTAGATAGTGCTGTTGTAAATATTTATCACCCGACGGACGCCAATGTCGGACGTCACAGAGACCCTGTCGGTGCTAAAACCCAATTTCGATCCGTCAAAACACGAAAGATCTGCACGGTTCGTCGAAGACAGGAATATTTTATTCGAAAGGAACGTTATGAGTTTGACGCAAGGAAAGGAAAAGAACGGAAACGGTTTTCTCGTTTTTTTTTCTTTCCCGCTGGGTTACTGTTTGAATTTAAATTGGCCTTTTGCTCCGTGTCTTTGTGTGGGTGCGTCGCTTTACCTTCAGAAGATCGAGTGCGGAAGCATGACTTCCTTTCCGTATATCCGAGACCTAGTAGCAACTATGCAAACTAAATTAGTAAGTCCAAGTATGAAGAAAAGGAAAATGGACCATCATTCGTCTAATAGAAGCTGTTATATAAGTAAGACTTTTTGGTAAGAGCATACATTTTAATACGGAAGTAATTCCAGCTTGAAAAAAAGAAACACATATTATCTAGAAGGAGAATATTAACTATTCGTGTAAATAAAATACGAGTTCCATTAAATATGTTAAGTGTTAATGAAACAGTCCTTAACACGTGAAGAAAAAACTTTGTATCCCCTTTTAAGCATATTGCGCACACGGAGGAGTGTGAGATTTAGCATATTTAAAGAACATATGGAGAAGGAGTGCAGAAACATAAAATTTATGTATAATATGTGTTGATTCCTCCTTTTTTGAAGGAGTATAAATACTTGTAGTTTAAATATTAAATAAAACACTGATAATATGTCACTATCTTTAATTTATCTAACACTTAACTTTTAAATTGTTGAAGCCTAACACAACTGCTTAGTGTGGACGTTTGATTAGAACTTAATATATTTTATCGTTATTTTATCAAAGATTCTTCCCTTCTCCCATTTACAATAATTTCTTTTCATGAGTAGGAGGGGAGATTATTTACCAAGAAAAATGACTAAACACATGGGGTTGGAAATTACAGTAAGATATTTGAGTGAAACGTAAATACCAAGTAATAAAATAATAGTTATAGACGGGCTCTAATGATTTTATGGCGGTCAACTATTGTACTTTATAATGATTGGCAATAAACTAGATATTTACATACATTTCTTCACAATAGAAGAGAAATCTGGGTTTTTCTGACTAAACTTGTAGTTTTACAATACATATGCATATACAGTGTGAATTAACAATATTTGAACTTAACGTATTGTACATAAATATATAAAACAATCGTCTTTCTTAAACAATATCATTTATCGTCCTGAACAATATGTGTTACAAATAAATTCAATTAATTAAATAAAAAGGTCGAAAGGGCGACCACGAGCTATTTTTAATATGTAATATTTGAAATAACATTGAACATAACAGATAAAATGCACTGACACATTACTTTCCACCAAATATGATTGATCATTTGATTTCAGAGCTGCTTCTTCTTATAGTTTTTGCTTTTAATCTTATCTGTATTAATCTTAATGTGGCTTGGTGGAAATGAACTCTTTCAGAGGATTCTTACGGAAGAGGGCCTAGGTGAGGGAGAGCCTAGGTCTTTTGTGCGGCAAGACGATTTCTGGATCGTATAACATTTCTGCTGTGAGTTTTATGCTGTCGTTGCTGTCGATGGAGTCATAGAATTTTCGATAGAGATCCTCGATGAATTCTGGCATAGAGGGGGTGTTTGTCTCGTTGTGTATTTGCGAGTTCCTTACATACCAGAGGGCTTTCAGGACCATCCTGAGGGAAATATTTTGAACTGGCGGAGCCCAGGAGTGGCCAGAGGCTGCCCCTGCCCATTGTTGTCTTCTTTAAGGTGGTTTTAAGGTGATATGAGTACGTGAGTCTTCTATCCAGGTTGATCGCTAAGTACTTGACGCGTGGTAGCTGTAATGTATTGACTTGCCAGGTTAGGTTTTCTTAAGAATCAAACAACATACTTCTAGTTTAGTGTAATACATACTGAGTCTTTATTCACATGTATTGACTATAGATGTCTTACACTATATACATATATCACATCCCCAAATCTTCAAAAACATAAACATTCAAATATCTTACAACTCGACACTATATAACAAATTAATACAGTTGCATTATTTACTTAAAGATCCAATATTTTTGGTTTCTTAATGGGTCTACCTGAAAAACTATATGTAATTTGTTGAGCATTAGTGGGTGTATCACACTCACTATGTGTTTGATCTGAATCTGATTTATTTATCAATTCAACATCATCGATATTTTCTTTTTCAGGTATGGGCACCAGAAATTGTCTATTTCTTGCGATTTCCATGTTTCCATCCTTTAGCTTTACAGCATATGTTCTATACCTGACCTTTGAAGTTATAATTCCTTTTCTTATATCTTTCTTATCCTTTATTAGTACATTTTGTTTGTTTTCAAGTTCCTTCAACTTACTTGTACCTCTGTCGTAATAGGATTTTTGTAGACATTGTTTCTTATGTAATTCTTCTTTTATTTGTTTCAAGTTATGGATATGAGGTTTCAAATTTTTATCACTACTTGGAACATTTGTTCTTAACGTTCTTGACATTAATAGTTGTGCGGGAGATGGAATTTGAGCACTCATAGGAGTATTTCTTAACTGTAATAAGGCTAAATACATATCCTTTTTGTCTAACATAGCTTTTTGTATGGCTTTCTTGTACGTTTGAATATATCTTTCACTCAAGCCATTTTATCTAGGGTTCTCTGGACTGGATTTAATACTTGCAAAATTCCATTCATTTGCGAAGGCTTCAAATTCATGAGATGTGTATTGTACTCCACCATCTGAGTAAAATATGTTCGGTATTCCATGTCTCAATTTATGATTGAAATTAGAGGCTTATGATCAGTCTCTATTGCTATTTTTGTTCCATATATGTAGTTATGAAACTTTTCACATGCTACTAAAATCCCTAATCATTCTTTCTCTATTTGCGCATAGTTCATTTGTACCTCTTATTATTATTATTAGTGCTTTAGAAATATATGCAACAGGTTGTTTGTTTTGTAATAATACAGCGCCAATTAATTATTTGGAACATTCTACCGTCAATATTAAGACATCAAAGTGTCTTAATATTGAAGCATTAGTTATAGCTGCTTTAATATTATTAAATGCATCTTCGTGTTTGTGTTCCCAACTGAACTTTGTATCTTTTAGAATCAATTCTCTTAATGGTAAAGTTAGATCGGACAATCTTTTTATATGTTTTGACACATATGTAATCATACCCAACAATCTTTGAATATCTTTTTTACATTCAGGTGTCTTGAAAGTTTGAATTTCTATTACTTTGTCATCATCTACTGTTTGACCATATTCATTAAATTTGAATCCCAAGAATTTAATCTCGTTTGTGCCAAATTGACATTTATCAAAATTAAACTTAACATTATTCAGTCTTGCTAATGTCAAAACCTTTCTTAATTTTGTATCATGATCTTCCTTAGAAGTACCAAATACTATAATATCATCTATATATGTTTGTACACCTTCTATATCAAATATTTGATTAAACCGTTTGTGAAACACTTCACTTGCTGACTTTAATCCATATGGTAATCTAAGAAATTTATACCTTGCAAAACATGTATTAAAAGTACATAAATCAGAAGTAGCATTACCCAATGGAATACTCCAAAATGCATTGGATGCGTCTAATTTACCAAAGAATTTTTGGCCTTTTAATTTTGGTGCTATTTCATCTACTGTATAGGTAAATGATAATGCTCCCTTTTAATAGCTTTATTAAGATCTCTTGGATCAATGCAAACACGTAAAGAATTACCTTTTGGTTTCTTCACTACAACTAACGAGTTTACCCAATATGTAGGTTTATCTACTTTGCATATGATCCCTTTTGCTTCCATTTCATCTAAGGTTTCCTTCAATTTTTCTTTCAGTGCCAATGGAAATTTTCTTGGAGGGTGAACTACTGGTGGAACTGTTTTGTCTATTTTAATCTTATAGGGTTCTTTCAGACAACCTATACCTGAAAAAATATCTGAGTATATTTGTTTTACATTTTTATAGCTGTTATCAAATTCACATTCATAAATATTCTTTGACTCTACAGAAAATATTCTTCTTAAAAGATTTAATTTCTTACAGGTAGGTAATCCTATTAATGATGGAACATTATCCCTCACAGCATAAAATGATAATATACAAGTTTTATTGTTGTAAACACATTCTATATTACACTTGCCCAAAACATTTATATTTTGATTAGTAAAAGTTGTTAACTTACAATTTGCTTTGTATATTTCACAATTACAATTTAACATTCTTAATTTATTTAATGAGATAATGTTTGCCATCGCTCCTGTGTCCAATCTAAATGAAATAGCATTATTGTTAATTACAAATTATATATCAAAATCATTATCAGCAAAGTTTTAATTATTAAATGTGCATGTTTTATTAACTGCACCTAAAAAAAATTCACTATCTGATGCATCTGAATCTTCTTTTTCTATATATTTAATTTTATTCTGACTACAGACTCTAGCATAATGACCTATTTTTTGACATAAATTACACTTAGCTTTAATTGCTCTGCATTTTCCTTCTTCGTGTTGTGAACCACACCTTCTGCATTCCTAGGAACCACTCTTTCCTCTTGTTGCTTGATCACGATGGTAGTTAAAAGTAGATTTCTTCTTTTCTCTTGACCATTTCTTGTTAAGTACACTGATTTCTTTCGAATTTCCTCCCATTGCTATCGCCTGAATCTGAGATACCTCAATGCTTCTGCATATCTGTATTGCCTTTTCCAATGTGATGTCATCATTTCCCAGCAGTCTTTGTCGGAGTTTTTCATCAGTTACTCCACATGTGATGCAAGTTTTCGTTAAGCTGTCTTCTAATGCACCTAGTTCACAAAGTTTAGCTCTATTTATCGTTTCTGTTATGAATTGATCAACGGATTCTTCTGGTTGCTGTTTTGCCATAAATAATTTGTACCTTTCATGTGCCCAGTTACTTTTAGGTTTAAAATGACTTTCATATTTATCAATTAAAGGATTTAATTTGTCTTTTTCATCTATCTGGACACTAAATGTGTTATATATTTTAAAACATTCCTCTCCGATTACATGTAATAATTGTGCACATTGTGTAGCTTCACTCTTCTTGTTTAATTCTGTTGGTTGTAAATAATTACAAAATCGTTTCTTGAAGAATAGCCAATTTTCATACAAATTTCCGGACATGTGCATTGGTGAAATGCCAGAACTAAATTTTCCATTATCCATATTCATCACTGATAATCTCGATGCTATTTCCCCTTTTTCTCGGTTCAATATTTATATAGTTATTTCATATATCCTTATTGTCTAACATTTATATGATCTTTCTATATTTTATTTAGGGTTTCGGCACCATGTAATGTATAATGTATAATGCTTTCAGGACCATCCTGAGGGAAATATTTTGAACTGGCGGAGCCCAGGAGTGATATGAGTACGTGAGTCTTCTGTCCAGGTTGATCGCTAAGTCCTTGACGCCTGATAGCTATATTGTATTAACTTGCTAGGTTAGGTTTTCTTAAGAATCAAACAAAATACTTCTAGTTCAGTGTGATACATACTGAGTCTTTATTTACATGTATTGACTATAGATGTCGTACACTATATACATATATCACAGTAGCCAAGGTATTTCTATATGGTCGATGTAGATGTTTCCTCGAAACGGCTTTATTCCTATTCGCCAGGTATGGTCAAGGTTAATAGTTTATCGATGGCAGTTTGTACGTTTGAGATAGCAGCGGTAGCATTAATTGACGTTGCTAAGATAGCTGTGTCATCAGCGTATGTCGCCAAGAGGGTTTTTGGGGTCTTGGGAATGTCTGAGGTAAAAATTGCATACAGATGCGGTAAGGGACTGAACCTTTGGGAACTCCGACGGTGAGGATTCTGGGTGAGGAAGTTGAATTTTGAAGTTGTACCGAGAATATTCTGCGATATAGGAAAGACTGAATGATTTTGATTAGATAATTGGGGTAGTTATATGCATAAAGTTTGTATTGAAAATCCTGATGCCAAACTCTGTCAAAGGCCTTGGATACATCTAGGAATACTGCCGCTGTTGCGTGGTTTTTATAAAAGCCGTCATGGATATGCTCTGTTACCCTGGAGAGCTGCGGGTGAAGGTGGAGAGGGAATCTTTTCTGAATCCATGTTGCTCTTTAGGAATAACGTGGTGTTCTGTGGAGTGCTGTACCAATTTCAAAGCTGCGTTTTGCCTTTTTTCTTTTAAATGTATTGACATCAGCAACATTGGCATGACATTTATCAAAGTTTTTAAAAGTTCTGTCGTTTTTTTTGAAATTGTTATTTAAAGCTCAGAAACTTGTAAAAAGCAATTTGCTTCTGACTTCATAATGAATGAGAAACATTTACGTTATATGTTTATATTTTTTAAATATATGTTTTAGCTATGAAGAAGTTTGTTAATTAAAGGAATAAAACGTTGCACATGTAATTGAGTTTTTCTATTTTTCCTTTTTATCCCAATACCGAAGACAGCACACTATTAATAGAAAATTTATTTATTTATTATTATTATATTTGAAAGACACCTTGGCGGCAAATATTATATATTATATTAATGTCTTTAATGTTGTTATTTAGTCTCATTTTTCAGATGTATCTTTACATTTGAAATTATTTTGTAAATTTATTTTACTTCTAATGGTAATTTCTTTAACGTCTGATATAAAACTATATTTCTGTTTCTATATTAGACATTATATTTTCAACAAAGTTTTTCTTGTTTGATTGATTTAACCTATAACGCTTGAAACATTAGCTACGTCAACTAGCAATATCCGTATTTGTTAAGTTGCAATTAAAATATTAGTATTTGCAAACCTGTTATTTGTATTATTAAAAATAGTTGATTTATTTTTTAAATATTCAACCTTTTAACAGTATTCTTTCATTCTACTAAATTCATTTTCATATGCTGTAATTTTGTATTAAACTTTTGTTAAATAAATATCATTTAGTTGAATTTTTAATATTGTGTCTAAATAAATAACATGTTTAGTTTTCATTAATTCTATTACAATCTCAGATAGGAAGTAATTTTAGTCTAAAAGAAATACCTTTATTTTAGAATTTAGAATAATTAAAAACTATGAATGATATCTTAAAATTCAAAAATTTAAGTATAAGAATCCTACTCTTTAGTAAGAAATTTTGACGATTCTCCATTATTGCTAAATTTTGTTGTCGGGCAAGTTTCTTAAAAATCAGAATTTATTATAACAATAATTATTATTATTATATTAAATTCAGTGCATTAAGCGAACTTTGCAATCCTTTTTTGTTTTATTGTTGAGTATATTGTTCCAATTTGTAGCGGAAATAGCAGTATAATCCTCTTTTTCGCGGATCGTTCAAGCATTAATTGAAATCGTTGGGAAAGGATTAATTCTATAATACAAAATAATATAAAAATAATGTATTATAATACATACAAATATGTGCCTATTCACAGGCCATGCATAATACATAGAGTACATTTATCAAATTTGAATAGCGTGGAAAATAGAACAATGTGATTAGTTCAGAACAGAAAAAAGAATTTACATGCACACAAATTTTATTTTTAATACGGATTGAGTCACTGAATCATGAAAACAGAATCAAACTCGTAACTATAGCAATTATTAATCAGTCATACCGGTCAAAATTACCAGCGAAAATGTTTATTGAAATTTGAATTTATTAAAGGCGGCTGAATACATTCACAAAATGCAGTGACATTCTGCATCGTATGTAGATTAAAATCTTTAAAAAAAGAGATATTCTGTAAAATAGTTGTTGCTTCGCAGATTGTGCCTTTACGAGTAAAGATTTCGAAGCGGTTTTCATCCTTAGATATCAACTCATTACGAGCACCTTTTAAATTTATTTTATACTATACAGAGTGTTCCAAATTTGATGGTTGACCATAGTTATAGTTCTAAGCCTATAAAGAAAATCTAATTTTGTGATGTCTGAAGACCTAGTAGGCTAGTAAATAGAGCCTCCACAAGCTAGCCACTTCCCTGGACACATTTCTTTCATAATATTTCGTGCGGACCTATCATCCGATCTACAAAACTGTCTCCCCGTATACATTTATGCTTCATCTATGTGCTTGTGAAGTAAGGGTTGTGTTGGAAACAATGAAACATATATAATACAATATAAATTTAAAAGCTGCTCCTTATTAGTGGCTATCTTCGGAAGAAAACCGAAATATCTTTTCGCATAAAGTCACAATCGGCCTTCCCCGCGGATATGACTCACCCTGTATATTCATTTTTTCGATAAATAAATCCAAGCATGTATAAAATTAATTTAAACATTTATCTAGTTGTAACATGTTTCATTTATTGATATACAGACAAGGGCCCACAAACAACTGTCAGAGCAATATGCTATTTCAGCTACTTTTATTAAACTAAAAATGAAAACATCCCCAACTCACAACTCGAATACTTTTTCTGTCCAGTGAACACTTTTCAATTTAAAATTTCGAAATTAGTTCATTAAACATTTCTATTCTCTCAGTGTATACCCCAATATACTCAATAAAGTTAGATCGAGTTCCGTCAAGTATTTAATTTGTTGTTGAAAATGATGAAGTTAACTTGAAATGTATTTTCTAAATAATTATTTGTTTTATTAGTTTTGCAATGTTTATAATTTAATAAATATTGAACTATTATATTGTTTCGTGTGGTTTTCTAGAATCAGACTGAATTGACAGATGTCGGTTCATCTGAATTTTCCGCCAAAGTAACGATATCTATTACTGATTAATAGGAGTTAGAATGTTGATTTCAAATTTAAAATTAACTGAACATAATCTTACGCCCTCAACAAAAAACAATCTACGTTTTGCAGCGCAAACGTGCATTTGTTTAATAATAAATTCGAAGTTCTCCGCTGCATTCGTTTTTCGATGGAACTCATACAATATTAATATACTTAATACTGCATTTTAGTAACTCAGAACAACAATATTTTAACGACATTAATAAGTAATGACAATAAAGCCTCGAGGTGTGCTCCTCATGCATCAACAAAAGCTTAAAATCTTCGTTTTGTTACCAAAGCTTGATGGTGTATACATTACGGTAGAGTCAGTATTATATTATGTATGTATATAATCTATATACTTTTTCAAAGAAAGTTTGTTTTGTCGTATTTGCAGTTTTCTAGCACGTTCGACAATAATAATGTTTTCCTTTTTATTTATGCACTCCGGTTTTAAGCGCTCCAGGCTGATATATTTTCTTTTTCCTGACCGTACTATTTACACGCCTCCACCGAAACAACTCCTAGCCATAAATTAGACGTATAGAACCTATATAATTTACAGTTGAGCAATACTTGCACTGATGCAACTTTTCCTGGTACTTACAATTTAAACAAAAATTGCATAAAGGGACTATATTTACTCTAACAATTTTCTACTCAAAAGATCGCATGGATTAGAATATTGTTGCGTTTTCGGGTTCGCAATAAACAACTCGTACAAATGTTTTAAGACTGTCTGTATATTTATACACTTAAAACTAATCACAATATAAAAATGTAAAATAAATGTATCGCACTTAAAATTATTACAAATAGATTAACACATATATTTATTTCACTACTGTTATTTATGTCGGTATTATTTATGTAATTATGTAACACTGTAGCGTATTTATATCACTTCTATTTATATAACACCGCACCACTATATTTATTTTGTATTGTCCGAATACTACTGAATGAATGAATGCATTCCTTATATTTATGTTTACTGCGCGACTACCATTGAAGGAATTATTTATTTATCTGCCTGTTCCGCACGAGGCTATTGAATGAATCTCTTATTCCGGAATGACTCATCCATTGGTTCAACTGCTTTTATATCTGTAGATAAGAGTTCGAGAAATATACGGGCACACTCTGGATTTTTCTCCACATGCCGAGAAGTATTCGACAGCCAGTCTGTCGCCTCGCAGTACACATGTGTGTGATTTACGACTTTGTCCGTTTTTCTATACGTCGCCCAGAGGTCTGCTTCTTTTTTTAATGTAAACTCGTTTCGTTACAATATGTTTTGTTTTACTGGAAAATTACATACGATATTTTAGACATATCCGGAATGTCAACTATTGGTATTGAATTAAAAAAAGAAAAACAGACCTTAATGCTTACATATCGGTCAATGTTTAATACTCAATATACAACTGACATAGTACAGTGGAAGAAAATAGAAACGAATCGACAAACCCCCTAAACTAAGTATATGCATATATATATATAATATATTTTCAATAATGAAAAAAATTCTTTATTTTAACACACTATACCGAAACCATCCAATTATTACTCGTTATTTTTTAATATTTTTAAATAAAATGAAAACTAAATAATTTTACCTGGCTAGCTCATGTTTTTTATATCAGGACGATTCAGGTAGAGACATATCAAAAAATAATCTTAGGGCACTAAATGGAACAATTAAAGGAAACAAATGTATTCTAATTTAAATAACATCTGTAGGTATTAGAAGCCAACATTTTGCATATATCACACATATATAACACAAAGAACACATACAAAATAATATAAAATTCAATTAAAATAAACACATTATTATAATATTTTCAGAGCTCATTCAATACTGAAAAATTAGTTGTTACTTATTTAAATATTATCGTCTCTACAAAATAATATATCATTACATCATTTGTTTTCCGGTGCCCTTCAGTGTCTATATAAACACAAACAACATAGGCAAAGACAAGAAAACAAACTATGCTCAGATCTAAACATACAGGGCATATAATATTTTTGGAATATCATCGACCAGTAACTTACACATACCGAGACATTGCCGTATCTAAGATAAACTATTAAATATGTTTTTTAATCTTAGATTATTATATTATTTGATTAAGTCTCTAAAATAGGACAAATTTTAACATTATAGTTCATTTAGCACTCGCACAATAATAACTTTTAAATACCTTTTTTAATTTTCGCCTTCTCTTCTTTTTTCACTGAAAAGAAGATCTTGTCGTTGTCGGTTTACTTCGTGAGAGTCCTCTTCTGACGGTAGAGATACCAGGAGCTTTTTTAAATGCTGTAGGCACCTTATAAGCGACCTCATCCTTTTTCTCTAGGTGAATTTGCACTTTTTCAACTGCTTAAACAGTAAGCTTTAAACATTAAACATTTATTAGTCTGTCGACCTCTTTATGTAACTAGAGAACCTTTCATATTATTTATGAGGTTCAAGACGACAGTCTAATATGCTGTCGACCTATCTTCTTGAAAGTTCCCCGTCAACTTCCTCTCTTTAGGGCTAGTGGTCGTCTTCCTTCATTCATCCAGCTATAGTTTACAAGCATTTTATCACGTTCGACCGGCGACATATACACGAAATCAGCGTCACAAATCTTATATCTTATAAATATATTCTTATCTAAATAATGCTTAACTCATACATAGGTTGATACACATATACTTTGAAAAATAATTAATATTCATATTTAAAATTATAAAATATTTCCATTTGGCTGGGCCGTTACAATACCTATGTAATAATATATATTTACTGTCATTACAATTCCAAAGAATATAGACATTGTCATCATTATTAAATAGAACAAACAAAGCCACAACTAAGGTAACAAATTATTGAATTATCCACTAAACAGATCAAAATATTCATTACAAGAATAAACACAGTTTTCAATCAAGAATGCCCCATCACTTAAACACACGTTCATTCATTATAATTTGTAGTCTCTGAGGCAAGATATTAAAAACTTGTAAATCCAAAACTTGGGGACAATTTCCAGAGACATTCAATGAATACTATATAAAACTTTAGACGAGATCGAGGATCATAAGGATGAATGTCATTATTACGTCAAAACTCGCGTTTATTTCTATGAATATAATTTAAAAGTTCGTGTATATGTATAACAGACATGGACAGAATATCATTGCTTGAAGTAATTGTCTGGAACTAACTCCAGCCATACATTGTTTGTGCAAAAAATACATTATTAGGAGCACACGACGCTCCCCAAACAGTAATGTCATACATCAATCTAGAGTGAATATTAGCAAAATAAAACGATAGCATGGAATGAAAGCCAATTACAGTATTCAAATTATTTATAAAATCCCGACAATTAACATCCCAAGAGTGTGTTTCATCCATATTTATACATAAAAACTATATCTCACTAAAACGTTCGGCTTCTTTATCTTGCGAAAATAAATGTAGATGCAACTGAAGCTTGTTTTGTATTGTATAAAAAAACCATAGCTTTTGTCTTTCATTATTTATATATTACTTATTATTAGCAAACCAAGAAGTCATGTTTTGTAAAAGCATATTTGACCGTCGTTCAGTGTCAGAAATATTTGAAGCCGAAACAACAGCGCTAGTATTATCAGCATCATACAAAGTTAATTTGAAATTTTCCAGAGAATCTGCAACATCATTAATAAAAATCAGAAAAAGAATTGGGGACTGCCCTGAGGCACTCCTCTCTGAACGGGCAAGACAGAAGATTTTAAATTTCTGACACAACTTTCAGCCTAATGTCTTATCCTTACCAACTAAAATCTATCACGCGGATAGGACTGAAATCACTACGCAACACCACCTCGAATTCCGTACAACTCCAGTCTATCATCAAGCAAAATGTCATGAACTACACAGTCAAAGGAACGGCTTAAATCGCAAAAAAAAATTTGTTTTGCTGTGTTCAAAGTCTATCACATAGAGCATGATACGATAAAAGGTACACCATACTCTGCTCTATCCTTGACTATGTTCTCTATCCATCTCTTTCGTGAACTGCTCACTAGCTTCTTGCATGCAATGTTACGATTGAGAGGTTGTTTAACTATTGCTGATTTTTTGGAGTATACCCCTTGCCAACTCGCACTTGAGTACCTTTATTGTTGTAGCTATTGCTTCCTCTTTTGTCGTTTCCCACAAGTCTTTCCTGGTGGTTGCTTTTGGCTAAAATATTCTATATTTTATTGTTAGACGTTCATTAATTTCAACACTCTTAAGCAATTGCTGGATTCTTTCCTGACTTCAGAACCATATACCATTAATATTCGTTGGTGACTACAAACGTCTCATCAACCTGATTTTTTTTGTTTCCTTGTTAGCAAAACTCATGATCCCATTCGATATTGTTCCCATTTATTGCTATAACGTTATTCTATTATTTAATTCCTTTAGCAGTTTCGTTCTCCTACCACTTATTTGCTAGATAAGTCTTCTAATTTATGAAATATGTTCATTTTGTGCTAATTTTATTGCCTGCTGTATCTTTCATCATGTAGTCTATAACTTTTATCAACAGCATTGGTGACAGAATGAAGCCTCATTCTATTTTGTGTTCTCAGCTCAGAGAAAAGCAGGTCGCCATACCTACTCATTTTGGTGATTTCTCATAAAGTCATATTAAGGTTTATCGGAAATTTCAAATTATTGCAAAATTGTTCAGTCTACTTTGTCCATAAAATCAAGTGCTTTCTCTAAGTCTGAAGTTAATCTATTTCGATCAATAATAGCATTTACTACAAAATTGTGAGCATTGTAAATATATGTTAGGTATAAATCCCGCTAGAGTGTTTCGAAGATTTTCCTTACCTCGTACTTTAGGCTGCGTTTGATAAGGTTTTGGCGGGAGTGAAATGTACGCAAAAAATAAAATTTTTATTTTTATTTTTACGGGCGTTAAAAATCAAAGCATGTAAATTTTATGCCTTAAGCATGAAGATAAAGGTTATACGAAGTGAACTGTAGTACATTTTTTCAAATTAAGTTAATACACGGTGGCCAGAAAAATGCGGACAAACGCCAGGTAGAACGATTCTTTGTTCAATTCTGAGGCGATAATCTTAATCCAAAAAAGTTATACGGTCCTTCCTTACGGCATACGAGACCATCAAACATTAAGTTGTACGGCTAAAATTTAGCAAAATTCGTCAAATTTATCTATGTAAAATCATTGTGGTGAAATTTAGAAATGGAATTATCTCAAATGCATTGATGTAACTAATCGATTAATACCAATGGTTTACAAAAAAAAAAAAAAAAACTGTACTACTTTTTTCAATTAAGATTGTCAACTCAGAATTAAACAAAGATTTGGCCTGCGTGGCGTTTGTCCGCATTTTTCTGGCCACCGTGTATATAAGCCGTAAATAAAATGGGAAGTTAGTGGTTTTGCAAAAACTAGAAAAAAAAGCTACATTTATAAATTACTAGGTAAATTTATATGTAATACAGCTAGTTCACTCGGTATTTATATTTGGAAGATAAAAATAATAAAAGTAGCTAAATATACGTGGAATTTCTTGAGTGGTCCATGAAATAAAATTCTTTTACATTTTTGTGTTACATTACCTACATTTACAGATATCTGTTATATTTACAGTGTAACACTTATGGTATAGATGTCGCTAACACCTTGAAATTATTTAGATGTTAATTGCATGTTATATGACAATTTAATTATGCATTATAATTTAGAATCATAATTAACAGCAATTCGTGCGGTTACTAATTATAAAATTTAGTATGTTACGAGTTATTTAAAAGTGCCTAATAGAATGAGCAGTTCGTATCACAGGTTGGCAACATAAACTGTAAAAAGTAACTACTTAGTTTAATTTGTGATTTTAATCAAATTGTAATATTTTAAAATATGGAGTTTTCTGTTAACTTTAATTGAAAGATGCCTATCCTTTTACTAGAGAGATAAATTATGCAAATCAATTAAACTTGGCTTTTTAATGCCGATAAAAGCCTAATAGCTGTTTTATATTTACGAAGTTGGCGAAGAAATTGTTGACTAAGAACGGTGAATAATTTTCTTGAAATTTTTTTTAGAAATAATGTTTAATAAAAATTCATAAAACGCACAATGTTCATTTTTGAAAAAAATGCAAAAACACGTCAAACAGTTTATTTTATTCCACGTCTTTTAACATAAGTCAAAAAAAATAAAACGTCAAATTTGTCAAAGTTATGACGTCATCAATATTTTTTTTAAATATGAAGCTTGGTTTTTTTTTTACTTTATTTGATAAAGCTTGTTTCTCTGCATTATAAAGAAATAATTGAAGTAGGGGTCACATAAGAAAAAACTGAGAGAATTAATAAAAAACAAAATAAACTTTATTATAGTAATAACATTTAAATTAACTAAACAGTCCATTAAACCAAAACGATTTCTTACAGAAAATGTGTTTCGTTAAATAAAACACATGCTTCTTCATGACTTCGAAGTCTATCGCCGTAACCTACCATCATTAGAACTTCCACCCTTTCTCTTTCCGTTAAAGGAGCCATCATAATAAAATTGGTATGACACTAATTGTAAGACTGACACTGACAAACAGTTGTTTTATTACTAGGTAACTTTAAGTTTTAATTCTTTTAATATTTAGTTTCTTTTCATAAATTCAAAAACTAGTTTATTTTGTTTTTTATTAATTCTCTCAGTTTTTTCTTATGTGACCCCTACTTCAATTATTTCTTTATAATGCAGAAAAACAAGCTTTATCAAATAAAGTGAAAAAAAAACCAAGCTTCATATTAAAAAAAATATATAAATATTTCGTCAATTATTAAGTTTAAACAAATTTATAAAGAATTGAAATGTACTCAAAACTAAATTTGAAACAAATTATCTTAAAAAAGTTTTTCGAAATTCCAACCGGAAGTTGGTCTTTTACTCTTATCGAAAATCAGTTTTTTGCGAATATCTCGCAAGTCATTCTTTCTAGGCAGGTACATTACGAGTATAAAAGTATTTAAATTATAATTTTAAATATCTTTTGTATAAAAAAAATTTCAAAATTCGGACCGGAAGTACCACTTTTACTCTTACAGAATATCGATTTTTTGTAGATATGTCGTAAATTATGCATTCTATATATATTTATTAAGAGTACAAAAGTATTTATAGTTGAATTTGCAATATTTTATGTGTACATGAAATTTCAAAATTCGGACCGGAAGTGGCACTTTTACTCTTAGCGAGTAGCACTTTTTTTCGAATATATTGCAAAGTATGCATTCTATAGCGATTTATTAAGAGAATGAAAGTACTTAGAATAGGATTTTGAATAAGTTTTGTATAAAAAAAATCTTGAAATTGTATAGTTTGAAACGCTCATACGTATAAGAAAGTCGTGTGGTGGCCACACCTCATTTCTTAATATTCTGTGGATTGATGTTTTTGAAATACCCAAATCCAGCGCTGCTGTCCAAATTGAACTCCGCGGATAAGCTTGAAAAAACGCCAACACATTCACCACGTTATCTTCATTATCAGTTACGGCTTTAGGTTATTTTGAGTTGCCCTTACGTTTCCAGTTGCTATAAAGCGAGTTTCGATTCTTGCGAATTTTCCGGGAGTCATTGCTGGTAGGTCCGGATATCGTTCATTAAATAGTCTGCATGTTCGTCAAACAATTCGTCCACATTCACCGTGCGTGTAAAACAAATTTAATAAATCAGTATTGGAATGTTCTTCAACATTCTCCATTATAAACTGTACTTAAGCAAGTTAACAAAATCCCTAGAACTGTAAGTAGATACCTCGCGAATCTGTACGATGATACTGCTTTGACATTAAATCAACATTGTTTCAATTCCTGTCAAAATGAAGGCTTACTAGGTCGAACTTTTGGAGTTTGATCACCTTTTGATAAAAATATGGATTAACAAGAAAACCACTGGAAATAGGTATAGATAATGTTATAGTAAATCGATGCATAATTAAATTCTGCATCCGACCATCCAATAAAATACAGGGCGTCCCATTTGAAAAAACGTGCTTTTCAACTTTTAAAATGATATAATTGGTCATTAAATTTTGGACACCCTGTATGCGATAAATCAGTTGTCAATATGGCATTCGAAAGTATCATTCCTGTGCTTCCGTCTACCCCAGAAGCGCTTTCCACCAATTGAAATTGGTTAAAGGGCGCAATGCTCAAAACAGGGCTACATCTGTCAAAATTTTCAAAAAAAATCAAGATATCTAAGAAAAAATTGAAAATAGGTATAGGGAAACCTGATGAAAACCCACTATGAAATTTTCTCAGGAATCCAAAAATGAAATAATATACCGGGTGTTCCATTTAAAATAAGGAAGTTAATGGCGACTTCCGGCATAACCGGAAGTAGTATGATCTTGAAAATATTTTAAAATAAAAGAGAATCTTGAATAACCCTGGAACCCAAAATTTCAGAATTCTTAGTTTTTTCTAACCACGAAAACTTTTAACGAACGGTTCTCGTGGAAGTTAGAAAACAAAAAAGCTTTTATACACTGTTGCTGCCTATTTTGCCCATTCTACAATATCTAATTGCAAACAAATAAATTTCCTATGAAGTACTACTTCAAACATATAATTAAATATGATCAATAACTATAATTTCATCCAACATGCATGAAATTATAGTAGATGAAATAATTTCATGCAACATTATTTATTATCAATATATTTTATGAAATAATTTATTCACAATGAAGGTATAAATGCAGTCGGGTTGATATAATTGGGCCTGGTATTTGATTTTTTTTCTTTTCGACAAATAGTACTCTATGCGCTTTTGTTCGTGCAGTCAATTAAATCATGATTCGTATAATAATAATAAGTGATTAATGATCAGTGTTACGTAAAACATCGTCAAAAACAAATGGGCTTTGAATATCGCAGATAATAATTTCATGTCATTCGAATAATCTATTGTCACACGTTGTTCACAGAAAAAATTTTTTTTTTGTAAAAGTCACTGCAGGTTCAATATTAAAACTTGTTTACAGGTATTTTTGATATTAATTCTGAATCCAAACGAAATTATTGTGTTCTAATTAAGATCGTTGTTTTTTGATTAGTTTACATTACTTCCTATAATTTTAGGTTTAATACTATGATTACTAGTCAAGTAACCTAACAAATTATGTGTTACTGAAAGTAGAAGAAAATATGTGAATATATGAATGCTACATAGTATTCATTTATTAATAGTAGGTGGGTAGTTAGATATACAAACGTGAACGATCAACTAGAAGTGAATAATTCACCGTTGTTAAATTTAAATATTTAAAATCAACTTAATAATTCTTATAGTTATATATATATTTATAAACTGCTTAATTTTATAATATCAGCAAACAATCAGTTTTCAAAAAAATTTTAATATTCTTAATCATATTGTTATGTATATATGTATATATATTAAATATTACATTAAATATATAAGTTACTCCCGCTCTCAACGTAATGTCACAAACTCCCCCCTCTTCATTTAGGAAAAGACATAAATATGAAGGTTTACAAATATTTTGTATTATAATATCCATCACCTGATGAAGCCCTAGTAGGGTGAAACAATTGTAGTGAAGTGAATATATAAACTGTTTTGAACTGAATTTGAATTTATTTCAATTTTTTACTTGTAAATTATGGAGTTTCAACACGTATCTCCGTCTTCAATCAAATAATTAATTTATTGCCACGTACAACCTGTTAGACATGAAAATACTACAAATAGATAGTAGTAAATGCGATCAAATGAATAATTTGTATATCTACACATGCCTACATGGCTATAGGCGGTCATATTTGTTTGTATATATCATTTATTCGGGAAAACTCAATTTATTTTCAGACATATCGTTTAATTTTTCTTTTAGTCTTTAAGATGGGATTTGAGAATGATAAGAAGATATGAACGAAACGTCGGAAAGCACCTTAGTTCGTTACAATAAAAACTCAAATTGAAACCAACTACTTTAGTCTGAACAGTATTACAATTAAAACTAGCCCAAAATACATTTCAGTCAACTAGATTCCAACCAACTTCCGCAAAACCGTCAACTAAAACGGCCTACATTCACCTAGGTCAGACGCTGGATGTTTACGTAGTATCTCATTACAAACCGTAAAAAATATTTTATCTGCTGCTCACTTGTAAAGGAATTCAATTAATTGGTCTGTGTGGTATTTGATTGGTTCATTTAAACTCTCTATAGATTTTCTAACATAACTGCACATTTTATTCTAACTCTCTTTTAAAATGGATGTATTATGATGTCATCTAAAATTCTATCCACTTTTCTACATTAAGAATCACTACGTAATATATTTTTTATACTCAATACAGTTTGACTCGTGTGACATTTGATATTAACTAAGATATTTCCCTTTTATCGTATCCCCGTAAGAAGTCATTAGATGGTAAACCAATATCCATAGGAAATGAAGTGGAAAGCATGCGTGGGTATTAGGAAATTACACAATTATTCTGTCAAACTATTCACATATCTAAATCGGATATTGTGAATGGTTGGATGCTTTTTAAAATAAAATTATAGTAACTGTACGAAACTTAAATAATGCATATTAGTTCAAACACAACAACAGGAGTATAAATAATGCTCCATGTCCAGAAGATTAATTTTTGTCGCTGGTATTCTCGTAAATCACGTGTAACAATGTTAGAAATATTTATTTTTACCAAAAATACATTATATATTTCAATCCATTACGTTACTAGTAACATTTGTTGGAACAATAAAGGATAAGGACAAAATATGTTTGCATGATGTCGGTAATCGAGTACTAAACTATTACACAACTTTATTAATTTTATAATGCTTAACTATCTTTCATACAGATAGCAGTTAGAAGGTGTTTAAAATAATTCACAAAAATAGTTTTTCTCTTCTGTGTTCTTGTAGGCATATTTGGTAGGATTCTTAAAATAGAAAAAAAAATTACAAATTGTAATAAGAATTGTTCGTATTAATTTGAAGAACAACAAATATTATTGTCGACATTTCCACTGAAGCAATATACAGGGTGATTCTTAATATATGCGACAAACTTTAGGAGCTGATTCCTGGGGTTATTTTAATCATAAAAGTTCATAAGAACATATGTCCAAAACCGCTTAGTTCAGAAGTTATACAATGTTTAATAGAAAGTTAAAATAATAAATGGTTTTATTATAAATTAACAAAATAATCAGTAAAACAAAATTAATTTCAGAAGTTATACAATGTTTAATAGAAAGTTAAAATAGTTAAATTAGTTTACACGACTCCTATGGAAAATGTCGATGAACTAAGAAATCGTATTATAGCAGCTTTTGAAACAATTCGAAATACCCCTGGTATTTTCGAACGGACTCGCCAGTCAATACGACGGAGGATAGCAGCTTGTAGTACAGTTGGGGGCGGTCAATTTCAACAGTTACTATAAGTTAATTTTGTTTTACTAATTATTTTGTTAATTTATAATAAAACCATTTATTATTTTAACTTTCGATTAAACATTGTATAACTTCTGAACTAAGCGGTTTTGGACATATGTTCTTATGAACTATTATGATCAAAATAACCCCAGGAATCAGCTCCTAAAGTTTGTCGCATATATTAAGAATCACCCTGTATAACGGAATTGTTATATAGCCTGTGTCTGTAGTGCGATCTTTAGAAGTATAAAGAATGGCTGAAGACCATATTGTCACATATGGATTCCATGATTAATTTTTATTTAACAAACATTAAAATTAGACAACCATGTGATAGTGCCTTAACTAACATAACACATATAAAATCGTAAAATAGTCGAAAAGCTCATGGGAGGTTCCAAAACTCACATATATCAGTCTGTCATTTGTATGTGTCTTTTTCTTAAAAAAAATTTGAAGAAATGTTATTCGAAAAATTAACAGTTATCTATGTATGAGTATGTATGAGATGTATCGAAAGGAAAATGGCAGTTACTGGATTTGAATTTTATACAAAATTCTGTTATCAATAAGTTTTAATAGACCTGAATAAATATTACTAAAATTTTGGAAATCTGATCTGGAGTTAATATTAGGTTTAAAGACACTGATACAAAGAGTTGCAAGAAATAATCTCTTAGTCAAATTAGATTCATTATATAAAACGATAGTTTGATCAAATTGTATGGAGTAAGTATATTTATATATATAAATATGTCAAAATTCTTTGCCGAAATATGCAAGAATGTATTAAAAAGAATGAGTCATCTTGGAACAGCGTCAAATATAAAGTCAATTAATAATAATAAAATGACAATTACCAGGAAGCTGTCATCTAAAAAATTTCAATAACTACCGAGATATAATAAAAACGAGAAATGTGTTTGATGAAACTGTATGAATAATAGTTATATTCTTAACTGCTCACTTTTACACATTTCTAGTTTATATTATATCTCGCTAGTCATTGAAGCTTTCTAGATTACTGCTTGCTGTCAAATTGTCATTTTATTATTATTAATTGACTTTATATTTGCCGCTGCGCCAAGATGACTCATCCCTTTTAATATATCTTATCTTATACGTAATTATAAAAGGCAAGATTATTACTTAATTAACAATTACTTTTAAAAATACCTTCGAAGTAGAAGTTTGCCTATAGACACATCTTCATGAGTGCATATCCGTGGACTAACTTTGTTCTTGACAATGAAATTAGGAATGTAGAAGAGAAACTAGAGAATAACCTGGGGGTAAGGAAAGAAGTATTAAAGGAGATATCCGTCCACCCGTTAGACAGCTTCATTATAAACCGCGCTCTATGAAGTCGCGTAGATATTTCACGGATTGGAGATCATGATTTTGCAAGAGCAACGTGCACTTATTCACAAAAATTTGGGAATATATCCGATAGAGTATATCGGATATCTGTCCAAATTTTTGTAAATACATGCATTTAAAACTACTTAAATATCTTCTTTAAAACTTTATTAGAATACAAATTCATAAAGCAGTTTAAACAAGGCAAAAAAAGGCGGTTTATGCATATGTCGATTGACTTTTTTGTACTCCTAATAACAAATAATAATAACAAAAATGATCATAGTTCTTATTGGCATCCATACACAAGAAAAAAGAAACAAGAATATAATAAAACGTTATAACAGTAAGCACATAATAATTAGTCTTTATGATACAACTGATATATGTACTTCATTTACAGGATAATTATTAAACAAACAAATATTCTGAGCAGTTGCTGTCTACAATGTAACTCAACGCACAGTAATATACAAAAAAAAAAAGAAAGAATAGCAAATGCGCTGGAGAAAACAACAACAAAAAACTATAAATCATAAATCAGTAGAGTCCAGTGTAAATGCAACAAAAATTTAAAAATTCAACCACTTAGCTACCTGAACGGATCCGGATAAATCCCATAATATTCGACATAATGACATAATGTGTGTAAGAGATGCTTTAATGAGCGAGTGTGATGTTCTATGGTTGGGAAAAAGAAAAGAGTCAGATGATCGCGTCAATTGCGACATCAATTTTAGAAAGCAAAGTAGATTAGTTTATTTTCTTATTAATTAAATTAAAAAGGAAATTTGCAAGGAGTGTCATTCAACAAGAGAAACGCAATCGATCCTTCTAGGCCAGGCGGATAAATGCCATCAATTATGAAACTAAGACACTTTAAAAACGCCTTTGAACTCGCTCCAAAATAGTGAGGATATCAAATAATAGCACCGTACTCCAGCTTAAATTCCTGCATGAGTGGATAAGAAAACCTGATGATTTGGTAGCCGCGCTGCAAATCCGACAGCAGAGCTGAAGACGACTCCTTAATCTTTAAAATGCATATGCCTAGGTATTGTAAGTCGTTTTACATGGTAATCAAAGAAGATGGAGTTGGAGACTTGGGTACGTGATTATTGGGCATTTTCTATATTTAAGAATATTTTATTTCGTAGACATAAACTATCTGAAAATTGTCCTGTTTTCTAATTTTCACGAAGATCTTTAGACATAAGATAAAGATGGAGACCAAAAGTTCCAGATTCAGTTTAGATGATTTGCACCGACGCGACGCCCTGTTCTTCCATCCGAACTCCAAGATTAACTATAACTAAACTAAATAAAGTTATTTTAGGTAAAATACAAATTGCTCCACGATCATATACAAAAGTGAAGCCAAACAAATGAAATCCTAAACCAAAATTTACACTTCCAACTTAGACCTTGTCAAGCAACACGTACACATGACACCAAAGAGCAAGCATATCAAAAATGCGATAACCATTACCCTAAAGTTTCGAAAAGGAAACTCTTTAATGTGGGGAAAAATACTGTTTAACAGATTCGTGCTATTATATGTAAATAATCTCTTGTAAACTTCCGTATCACGCTTCGGAATATCTATAAACTCTTTACGCTTAATATTTATATTATGGAAATCTGTCCTAATCCTAATCCTAGCATACAAGTAAGGCGGTGTTTTAAGTGTCAACACTTTTTGACCGAAATAAATAAAATGTAGACACCTGTGCCGTTCCATACTCAAGCATGCAATGTCCCGCAGCCTATGCACTATGTGTCGTCGCCTCAGAATGCCAAAAATAAATCTCATACTAGAATTCTGTACGAACTGTATCCGCCTGCAATCCGTATAGTCCACGCAAGGACCATCCACCGTGCCACAAAACGTGAAATGCGACAACGCAAACTCTCGCACAGCATAGTCTGTCCGGACATTGAGGAGATAGGATAGAGCACCTTTAAACTGTCAAAGACCCGTCGAATGCACATCGCAACATGGTCTCTGACCCTTAGATTTACATCCATGTACAAACCCAAGTTTTTAATGCATTCCTATTGCTCAAAGACAGCACTCAGAAGTAGTATGCTAACCTTCGATAGAACCACGCTACGATCCCTCCAAATGATGAATACTATTGTATGTCATCAGCATACATGTGACATTTACTATTTAAATTAAGCAAGTTACAACAAAAGTTTGGCGAACGTATTGTATACAAAAGAGTATTAAGAATAGAACCTTGAGGCACTCCATATTTTAGAAACTATATGCAAGGTGTCGATCCTTCAAGAGACACGTACTGCTTTCTATAACACAAATAGAATGCAAGCAGTGTCAAAGAACCCCGCTGGAGACCCATATAATAATGAATAGATATTGACATTTAATAGTTTATCGTCTCGAAAGCTTAAGACGGGCGTTTACCAACAAATAGAAACTTATACAACTTATATTACTCGCGGAACGGGTAGACGCAAGGGGGTGTGAGTAGGTGGAGGTTGACGATATTCGGTTCTGTTACAGTGCTTCGGTTTTATTCACAGATTCTCTCATACATAAAGAAATACTATAGGTAGGAAGCATAATGTATAAAGAATGAGTACTTACGGAACTGTTGATGTTGTTGATGTTTTATAATAAGCCAATTTTCGCTTGCCCATAACTATTATATTATTATACACTCGAATATTATAGGTATATGTGACATTTAAATGCTAGTGACAGTTTTTAATTAATCTGTCACTCGCATTTAAGTCTGCAACAGCCGACCGATTCCGATAGATTTTCGTCTTCGCTAGGACCGGTAGAGATACCGTAAAGTGGGGATAGACGACGCGAAAAACCTCGTGTAAAATGTGTGTGACAATGTTTACTGTTTAATGTTTTTTATCTTTTAAAATAATTACATCAATTTGATTTTTTCTTTATATCGTACATCAAATGTGCAGCTGGCGCGTAGAGGTCGTTTTCTTTCTTTTGTGTACCGGCCTTAGTTAGTAGACATTAATAAAATTCATGCATTTTTGTGGTTATTTCTAAAACACATAACTTTCTTAAGAAAATAAATTAGTACAAAAACTGACCTTGACATTATAAATTTATGCCTTATGCATCACTAACCCAAATTTGAGATTCTAAAATTACAAAATGAGTTTAAAAAACGCGAAACGGCGATGCCTTAATTTTCGATAGGTAAACGCGCCTCTTAAGTATAATCCAGTGGTACTAAGAGCGTCAACTCCTCACAATCAGTCGCTTTATGTATATCATCAGTCAAATGTGATAACATAGTCGATAATTATTTTCTAGATGCGTTCTTAACTGTTGATAGATAATACGCTCTAACACCTTAGACAAAGCAGACAGATTACTAATTGGTCTAAGATCATTTATTCCTTCGGTTTATTGCACGTAGGCAGCGGAACAACACGAACAGTCCTTAAGAAGGCAATTGCAGTTGATTGAACGTATATAATGTTATTAATACGCAGTTGAAAATAAACAATGAAAGTCATGTAATGTAAAAATGTCAGTTAGCATACAGCTTGAGCGCGCGGGGTATGATCACCCGATGCTAGTCGATATTCTTCGGACGTATATTCGGCAAATGATCTCCGCTAGCTGTGTTCGCCAGATATAGATATATAGATTTATTTTTCCAGAGTTGTTATTTCGTTATATTTACTGGAGAGAATCTCTAATTTTAATTTCTATTTCAAGGGTCGTTTTTATGTTATTTTATGGTATTCCTGTTATACTTATTTATAGTTTTTTTTTTACCATGAAATTTCTATTTATTTATTTTTCTCTAGACATCTTAGTTTATTCTGCAGATGTTTCAGGCGGGTTGTTTTTATTTCATTCTAAAACCCAGTTGTACTGCTATAACTTTGTACACAACTACATTATTATTTAATTTCATTAGGATAATCATAATTACGTTATAAGTATTACAATCTTCGCGTTATTATCGACTTAGTTATCTAAGCAATCGTCATCACTTAAAGAGAAAATTTAATTTGTTCTTTTTGTCAATCTGCAAAAAAATAATCAGATCACTATGAGTTCGAATATGAGCAGGCAATGCTAGTATGTTGTGCCGTTACTCTAATATGTATTATCGGACCACGTTTAGATGCGAGTTTACGTATACCATCGGGTGATCATACCTCGCGCGCTCTTGCTGTATAGTCAAGCTGATTTCAGTAAGTCATTGATGCATGTTCAAATATTGTTTTTATTGTTAAATTCAAGATGAAATAGTATAGAATACGTGATAGAAGTAATAAATCAATAAACCGTACTCCATCATACGTTTATCTAATAGATAATCATACAAATACGATAGATTAATACCACAAAAATCGTAAATACGAATTTGGTTCCAAGATCTTTATGGATTGGAAATGACACAAGTAAATAAGTTATTACAATAAAATTTATTTCAGAAACAAAAAATGCTCACATAAAAAAAATCACAGAAATAAAACCACCAGCACTTAGACAACATACTGAATGCTGAAAATATTCGATGTCGTTTCAGGAAATCACAAAAGAAGGCGTCAGCCCTGGGGATATTTCTTCGAATAGTATACAAAACGTCACCAGTAGAAGAAAATCAACAAATTTATTATTGCTTATAGATATATATTATATAACCCCAAAATTACTCTTAATAAGACCTGTTTACAAATGTCTAAGAAGATATTGCACAGATGAGAGAAACCTGTAAGATGATTCCAAATGTAGTAAGTAAAAAAACCTTGTATTGCATAGTTTGTATTAAATAATACAGTAAAAGTAATGAGCACATAATATATCGACCGCTGAAGAATATGTTACAGTCAACTAAAATATATAAAAAAAAAATTTTTACAAACTTTAAAGTTCGGAGAAGTAGCTACCTATTTTCTTAGAACACTAGATTTTGTTAATGTGCAAGTGCTGCGAAGAAAATCAAAAGATAACTTTAAGTTATTGTAAATGTATAAAAACACTTTAATTTAAAGTATGTATTTACTACAAGCATATTGCAAACAACATTTATAAAGTTATGTCAAAATATTAATTTTGACAATTTGCAAATAAATCCAAATGTATGATAAAAATTCGCGCGTCTTGCTAACTAGGTATTTCCGTATGCAAGTTGACTAGGAAGTACCAAAGAAAAATTGGACAGACAGCAAATAATGAGCCCACTTAGAATTGCAACACAGAACAATAAAATTATAATTATTTAAAATAAGCATTTGAAGCAGCCATAAATAAAATTTTGGAAGGATTCAAGAGTCATAATGGACATCGGTTCTGGATGAAATTTGGTTGTAGTTGGAGGACATTTCATTAACCGGCGATTTATCATAACAGGACTTCTGACATTTTCAAGGTTAAAAGTAGAAGGGAGCTGGGCGCAGAATTGTGCACCCAAGAAGGATGATTGTGGAGACTCGAATTTACTACGAAACTAATTATAAAATAAGGTAAACGACTTTGTAGAGCTTCTAAAATATAGAGACAGGATTTCTAAGCAAGATGGAAGGAAGGAATGGTAATAGCCTATAGGAGAATTAAAAAAAAAGAGTTAGATATGTTGATTGAATCGCCCGTTACTTGCTGGAACTCCATAATAATTAAGGTTGAAGTAAAAATAATTTGCAACTAATTTCCAGTATAATCAATCATGATTATACTGGAAATTAGTTGTAAATTATTTTTAGTTCAACCTTAAGTTAGATATGTATGTTCAATTATGATATTTAAATACTCACCACACCTAGATTAGAATAATATATTAGAAAGCTATAGTAAATATTCTGACAGTTAGTAAAATTAATTTTGTTTGATAATCTAATAAATAGATACCACTGTAAACTTAGCTGATTAAAAGCCTGCCAGCGAACATACGAACTTAAATTTACTAGCCAAACGAGCACCTTCTTCAAAGCAAGTGCAAGATTAGATCGCTCTAAATAGTTCAGTGTAGTTATTACAGACGAACAAGAAACAAGACAAACTCCGTTGGCTACTTCTTACAAACGGACACAAACTACTCATTTTGAACAGTTTAGTGTTACTTCATCATAACTTACGAGCAAAACTATAATTGTAAACATGTAGGCGTGGTTTAGCTACGTTGCTATTGGTTAGCAGGAATTAAGTTATTTTAGAAATTTCAATATTTTTTTTTGTTCAACTGAAAGTCGTAACATTCAAAAAATAAAACTGTTTGGGTTCCATTATTTTTCGCAAATTTCTAGTAAGAATTAAAAGAACGATTTTGATGATCAGATGTAATAATGTTTTTTCCTCAAATAAAATCAACAGAAGAATTTAAGAAATAATTGCAATAAGAAATATCAGACAACACGACAAAAATATAACTACTTCAGAAACTCCACACTGAGGAATAAAAGATCAAGTTAACGCTTTCCGCATAGCAATAAAACTATAATCAAATTGTTATTCTTCAGTTTTTGCTGGTCTCGTCTGCTTTCGCTAACGACGCGCTAACAACATTAAACGACTGTTGAAAATAAATAATATATAGCATAAAAGTTACTTTCAAAACAACAAAGTTTATGTTGTTGTTATATACTTTACCAAAATATTATTTATATGTGTTGTGTCAGATTATACATATCTAGGTACTGAAACAAGTTAACAAATATAATTATAAAAATTTCTGCTTCGTAAAAAGTTGTACATTAAGACAATATACTTACAATTGACTGTTCTTGCGTTCATAGTGTCATATTTTGCCACAAAATCACCAAAAAGAAAGATTACAATTTTATTTATCACACAATTAATAACACCGACTAACACTTATAAATAAAGAAAACACTTATTTACTAAATTAGTAATGGATATGTTAGGGCACAAGTAAACACTTACTACTTATACTAATCTGTATCGTCGACTTTAATCGCACAAGAAAGGCAACAGATCGAAAACAAAAAAGAACCCTAAAATAAAAACGTTCAGATTTCACGAGACGGACTTGTATACGTCAGTTTTTTCACATGACGATACAAGTACGTATACAAACGACGACGCATGGTCGCCCGGAGTACGCGGTTTTACGCCAACTGGGGTATGTTCCCCGGAACATGTAGAGACTTTAATTTCGCGTGCCGTTCGCGTCTGCGTACATACTGCAACACCCCCCGAATGTTATGGGGGTTGAAGGGACGGTGTCCTCTGATAAATTCTAAAACTCTTCTAATGTGATTTCATTCTGCCGAAAGGAAAAAAATTCCTGAATGATGTTCGCGATAAAGAAAAAGTACGAGATCTGTCGAGTGGGATAATTTGTTAATAGGGAAAGCATTTTTTTTGGAGTCGCGACACAAAAAACTAGACGAGCTCGTCGCGAAATTAAAGTAATAATTTTGCTTTCGCACACCTGCTGATTGCAATGTGATGCAGAGATTCTCAAGTTGACATGCATTAAGCAAGTAATAGTTTAATTAGTATACTGTCAACATGTTTAGGAAACTTATTGGGGACTGTGGCACAGAACCAAATTGAGGGGGGGGCAAATTCCCGGGGCAGCAAAATGGGATTGATAAATTGGAGGGATATATAACATGCAGTGATTAATGTGATGTTGTATCTTGCAAAAAACAGTCTTCCATTACGTGGTTTTTAAAGGAGATTCAAAGTTATTAAACCCTTTCATGCTTTTCAAAATAGCAAGGATTTCCAGTTTATTCCGTATTGGGTTGCTTGGGCAGAAAATAGAGAAACATAACATAATATTGTGTAAAACAGTACGAATGTTGGAAGGTCTCACAAAAACTATGCAAAAGCTGAGAAATGAAACCAATGAATGGATAGAGGCTGCTAAAAAGACCGCAAAAGTGGAGCCAACTATAGAAGCAGAATCCTAAACAGGAAAATAATGTATGGGGAGATGATTCCAGATGAAGAAAAAAGTTTCTCTGTAGAAAAAAGTTTTTATTATAGTATGAAGAAAGTAATCTATATGATACTGATCTAGTGGAAAAGACAGAATACAAGATTGTAGAGATTTGAAAGGCTTGAATTACAAGGAGTTGAAAACTTGTGCTGCAAACTTAGCTAGTAAATATCTTGAAGATGTAAGTGAAGATGAGCTCCCTAATGAAATCCTAGTTCTTCGTAACCAGTTACTGAATTCAACAGTTAATTTTGAAAAAATTGTTACGTTTAAAAAGCAGCGGCTAACATTCAATTCATTGATCCCTGTATATTACATGTTAAATATTTTTAAATCTGTATTAATTCAAATATATTTCAAATTCCAAATAAATTGCGTTTTAAAATTTTCAACACTCTCTGTTCAAATTTATGATTGGCGACGTATGCTTTTTTTTGTCCGTTTAGAGTTATCTAAATAATTCTCACAGTTTCTTGTTGTATGGGGAATTGCGTATTTGGCATTTCTGGTGGCGTGATCCAACAGCGTCTTTCCGACGCCTAGATTTTTCTTGAATGTTCATGTCATGCCCCTCTGCACCTCCGAGTCTTTAAAAGGGCTAAGCACGTCCAAAATGATTCACTATTACAGCACTATAGCATCACTATTACATCAGCATTACATTCAATTGTTACATCCCAGTTAGTTCAGCACAATTAAACAGTGAGTGGTAGTTGAATATATCTTAACTCCGGTCCCGCCGTCGGCCTCAGTCCGCTATCCCTTTGGTGAAGATGTCCATGGGAACGAGGTGTTAACGTCCAGTCCATGGATACACCGATCAGGGTGCTTTAATTCTCGATTTCCAAATAATAATTGTTGGAGTATCTATCGTACTTCAATTTACGGCGATGGCCGGATTTAGGGGACATCTCATTACACCATCGACACAGGGCCCGTTAAGCAACATCGAACGGTAGCGGTAGTAGATATAGGCGTCCGGGAACAATCTTTGTTGACGTACGGAAACACTGAATTTCCAAGTATTTGAGTTTTTTATTTCTTGTACTTTATGTGGCAAGAGAAAGCTGTACAACTACCAAGATGTCAGAAATTTTAGAAGTTTTATGTTTGTTTAATAAAGTTAAATAATATTGTGCGCAAAGCACGCTCATCAAGAACCTTTGTATTTGTCTAAATTAGTATATGTTCATTAAATCTTTGTGTTTTTGTCTAAATTTGTACATGTTCTTTTAAATTTGTGTGTTGTAATAGTCACTATTATTTTCTTTTTATTTTGTTCTATTATGGTCAAATTATTTTGAAAGTATTAAATGTTTGTAATATTAAGTTCATAGAAATTTTAAGATAAATGGTGCACCAAATTTGATCAATTAGTTTACTGAATTTGACCAATTAAATTAATTAAAATTTGGTGTGAATTGACAACTAAAGTTAGTTATATTTGTTTATTCAACAATCATTTATATTTTGGCTTAAATATTTCTTTTGTGTAATTAATACTTCAATTAATATTTTTATTGTAATATAACTAAATTTTATATTTCAAATTCCTCTTGTTTTTATTTAATAAATTGTTATTGTTTTTAATGATCTGTTTTCTTGATGTAGGCCTAGTATTAGTTAGTGCAAGTTCCCATTTTAACTGTGCAATACTTTAACAACAGTGACCCCCCCCCTGTATTATTTTAAAATGGGTGGCGCAACGGGCATTAATTAACATCTTTTTCAATATAGGATAGGTCACAGATATAGTAACATCAACGGTTCTACTTCGAGGTCAATATTTTGGAATATTATTAATCATAAGCGATTAATAATAATTATTAACGGTAAGTGCATGCTCACACAATTATCTTGCACCCTGAATTTGTAGATCTCGTTAATTGGTGACTCCGCGACGAGCATAGTCACTAATTAATTGAGTGTTTCTGGAGAGAATATTGATTGATGGGAGACGCTGCGACGAGCATAGTCTCTGATCAATTAATTTATTTGAATTAAGGGTTTTCTCCAAGTCATAAAATAAATTAATTAGATCTTCTAAATCTAATCCATAATGTTGCTTTACCAAATGTGTGCATTGCCTTGAGAGTTTACTTAAGCTCCCAATTACATCAGCAAGGTGCGAGAGGGGTTTAGCAACCTGAAGTTAATTGAAAAGTATCTCACGTCAACAATAACTCAAGACAGATTAAAAACTCTTGCAATACTGTCTATAGAAAGTCAAGACGCAAATTCAATAATTTTATGAAGAAGCCATTAAATCACTTTCTCAAAGAAAACCAAGAAAAATAATTTTGTAAATATATCTCCACGCGACACATTTTCTAAAGCATAATGAAAGGTAGCTGCGAAGACCATCACTGCTTGAGTAAGAATATATTGCTGAGTTTTAGTGGGTTTTAGTTTTAGTTGGTATAAAAAAAAATTGAAAATGTCTATGCTTTTATTATAATATTACAAGAAATTATGTATTTTTATTTCAATAAATTGAGAAAAGGTTACTACTTTTATCCTGTTATTTATTATTGCAATAAATAGTGAAAAGCAGCTACGGGGGCGGTATGGGGCTGACTTGCCCTACCCCTCCCCAGAAATTTCCGAGATCCGGCACTGCCAGTGTGGCTTAACACTAAACAAAATACATTAAAACCATTGTTACCACACTAAATGCACGTATTTCGGCTATGTTGTCATCATCAGTACCAATAATTAATAAACAGAGTGCTGCATGTGCAATGTATCCGTGTAGCTTTCTTTGCGCTAGGGTATACAAACAACGCCGATTCTCTTAATCAGTGGTACTGATGATGACAGCATAGTTGTCGAAGTACATATTAGATAGCGTTTGACGCACTAATATAATAATAATAATATTTTAATCATCCTTTCAACTATATCCATAGCATGTCAATTGTGTAAGAATATATTACATAGGTATATATTAAAATATACAATAAAACATGATTATTTAAATTTAATTGTCTCAGAATAAAAAGGAGTGATTCAAATATCCCGCCAAAACCCGGAAAACACACCGTTTAAAAATGTACTAAACAATTTATAAAAACGTGTAAACAGTTGAGAATGTAGCAATTTCTCAAAAATCTTAAATTTTATTATTTATTCTAATACATATAAAGAATTTATATTTATAAAATGATTCTATAAATGTGATTTTCTGAATTAATATCTAAAATCTACTCAAACTTAGGATTGAATGACATAACATATTCTAGTAAAGTCGAACGTATAAATAATTCATGAAATTTTGCTTTTAACATGAAACCAATATTTCACACATATAAATTATTGATATTTGTATCAGGTGTGATTACAAAACTTGAAGCAAAATGTAAACTACTTTTAAAATTTATTATGAAAGTAGCCCAAAAATTAATCCATCTCATATTCTTTTTTCTAAGCAGATAGCCTTTCCAATATACGTAAATGAAATAATGCACGTCCATAACTATTGCAGAATTATCTGGCAATTTATGTGATGTTTAAATAAAATCTCAAAAATTAGCACACGAAATATTCATTTTGATCATGGCAGTCCGCTGTTTTGATACCTTCGAAGGGGTTCAGCTTAAAAAAAACAAACAGCACACCATCTTCCGTACAGTATTTTTGACTTATTCGTCAAATTTTCGTAGCTGCAAATGCTTTCCTACAATTTGTTTCAGACGTCATAGTTCGCTTGTTTCTTTATAGTCTTTAAGTGTGCCCTATAATAAATATAATCTTTATAGCACACTGTCATTGAAGTAGAAAGTGCTTTGAAGACATTCATTATGAGTTCTGTTGCTCCTATTATTGGAGTTTGTAGCGTTAACATTTTGTACATTTTCAAAAAACTGTGTCGTCTTAAGTGTACCAATCGGTGACGCCCTTTCAGTTGGGAATTTAACTGTTAGCTAATACCCGCCTGATATAATGTTCGTACTTAAACGTACAGATTGTATTTAATAAGATAATAAAATACAATAAGCCAAAGCAAATATATAAGAAAGTGTTCAGATGTGCATCGTTATGCTATACACAATATGGCGGATACTGGATACTTTGTCCACATTAAATTTGCATACGCAAGAACCAACGATTTCAACTCTTCAAAATAAACTATATGAGAGGCATGAGGGACGTGTAGGTCACCCAACCATCCTTACCGAACAGGAGGAGACCCTAATATCGGACACCATCAACCAGGTAGCAAACTGGGGTTTCCCCGTTACTGTTAGTGACACCAGAGATATTGCGCAAAAATATGTAACAAAACAAGGCAGAAACGTTCCTGAATGGCCCAACAATAGGCCAGGACCGGACTTCATTGAAAAATGTATTAACAGAAATAACATTAGCATTCGATTGGCATCTAATATTAAGCGTGCGCGGGCATCCGTGGGGCGCGCGGACATAATGGAGTTTTTCAATAACATTAAATATGTTCTCGAATCTGTTAGTGCCAACGAACTGTTTAACTATGACGAAACTAACTTTAGAGTGACGACCCCGAGGCGAAAAAAGTGCTAGTTCGTAGGGGTACCAAAAGGGTTGAAAGGGTTCAAGAACATTCGCGTTCAGCAATAAGTGTAATGGTCTGTGGAAGCGCAAATGGAATCCTCCTACCACCAATGGTTGTCTATAAAGCCAACAATATCTACGAAAATTGGACTATTGGTGGCCCGTTAGGGTCAGTTTATGATAACAGCAGCAGTGGATGGTTCGATATGAATTTATTTGAGATATATAATTGTAATGGCAAGACAACTGTGATTTTAGGTGATAACCTAGCCTCACATTTTTCTCCAGCGGTAGTAAAGGCTGCTAAAGGAAATAATATTTATATGGCTCCCTTACACCCTAATTCAATCCACTTCATGCAGCCTTTAGACGTTGCTATCTTTGCTCCTATGAAGAAGAAGTGAAGAGCTATTCTGGATGATTGGAGAAGGACGAGTCGCGTAAAAGGCACTCTTCCCAAGGAACACTTTCCAAATCTTCTAAACCGATTGTGGAGATCTGTGCACGAAACAGTGGATCCGCAGCAACCTTTATCTAAACTGCCAGAAACTGCAACAAGAGAAACATCTTCTATCCTGAATGATGGTGTATTAGAGTTTCTTCAGGAGACACGTGGACAAAAAACGGTTTCTAATTCTGAAAGAACACGCGGCAAAAGAATTATACCCGGCAAAGAAATTGATTTTGAAGACAATGGAGACAGACTAGACGAGGAAAATATAATAATTGAAGGTGAGAATAGTGACAAACAAAACACGGTTAAGGGAAAAGGTAAAGGCAAAGAAAAAATGAAGAAAAATAAAAAAACGACAACAGAAGACATCAATCAACCATCATCTTCAAGAAGCAAAAATGAAGGTGAATGTGGAATTTGTGCTGCTGATTGGTCTCATTACACTGGGCCAGACTGGATTTTATGCATTCTTTGTTCAAATATTATACTTGTGGGGAATGTGAATAAAATTATTAATAGTCATTTTAGCAAGGCTTAAGCGGGAAGGTGTATTTTTATTTTATACCAAGAATGTTCTTTCAGTTCCTTCAACGGTGTCAAATATTAAGAATATTATTTTTTAGTTTGATCAATGTGTTTTGTTCATTTTCACATTATTTATGTTTCTTTTAATGTTTATATTGATAAGACCGAATTTTGTGCCTTCAAAAATATTCCAAACATGTTATTTTTTTTATAGAAAATGATTATATTATAATAAAAAATATTGAATCTTTTATTTAAAATCTTAAAAAAAAATTAAATTGCTGCCAAAGTAACCCCACGATGGGTCTACATTATATTTTCTAACTTTTCTGTTAGGGTGCCAATGTAACCCCAAACACAGGGCTAGTTTGACACCCACTTTGTTATTTTCTTTCTTAAAACTGATTTATTGAAAAAGACCCATTTTATGGCAGATCATAGATACGGCCCGTATTGCTATCCCTGATTTTTTTCAAGTTGATTCGATTACAAATACAGCCCCTAGGGTAAAGAATACCTCAAAACCTGCACAAAGTAGCCCCGTTTACGGTAACGTGTTGCGTTATTGTTTCTATCTCCAAGGATATCCCACCTTATTCCTTGACTGCACCATACTCCCGATGATCAACGAGTCTGAAACACGTGTCTGTGATTGCTCTAAGGAAAACTTTATCTAATATTACCCTCTTTCTTGTTTTTTAGTATACGCAATGATTTATCCTTTCTGGGTTTGGTAAGGCACGTGGGTTGACTATCTCTGCCTCGCAGCGATATCGGTTGTTGTCCTGAAATATGGGTATCATCTGACGGGTGCTGCAAATGGCTGTCTGTCATCTTGATGGTCTTCCGTTATTGCTTCTATCTCTAAGGATAGCCTACCTTATTCCTTTTGTACAAATAATCTGAAACACATGTTTGCGGTTGCAGAATTTACCCAATATTACCCTCTTTCTTGCTTTTTTAGTATCCGTAATAATTTCTTTTATGATTTATTCTTACTGGATTCGGTAAGGCACGCGGACTGCCAATGTCTTTCTCGCAGCGATGTCGGTTGTTGTATTCAAATCTGGGGATCTTCTGACAAAATTTGCAAATGGTGGTCCGTCATCCTGATGGTCTTTCATAAATCCTTCTACATCCAAGGATATTACCAGCCATGCATCATTTGACACAGAAGTCCATGATAAATTAGAATCTTTTGATCAATCTATATTAATGGTGTGCAATTGCCCTACACCTAAATTTTTACATTTACGTACTCTTTTAATGACACAATTCGCGTCGATATTATTTATGTAGTGGAATTAAATGTCATCCATGATAAAATATTTACATTTTTACTTTTAATTATACAATTCGTGTTTGCATCCTTTTATGTTTTGTCAGTCGTGTGTCATTAAACACATACTTCAGCACTGTTGCCTTGTAATGTTGCTGAATGTCGTTTTTGATCAAAAATCCTCCAATGGTTCTACCTAAATGACTTGGTTCGTAATTGTCACTTCTGTTATTAATTCACTATTTTGATCAATATAGCCTCTACCTCAAGATGACAGATTAGTTTAATTACATATCTGGCTAAGAATTTTAATATATCTTTATTCGTTCGTTGATGTGATTTCTAAACACTGTCTTAATATCAACCTTAAAAGAATTTCTGTTTTAGTTGTCGGTTGTACCAAAACACGAACTGCCGCCATGGACAATATTGCAATTAGAATTAGTAACGATACCATTTCTGTATCTGTACAGAAGTTAACTAATCAACTGATTAGTTACCCTACCTCTTTTACCACCTTAGATTTCTTCCTCGTATATATTCTTTGTATTCCTATTCTTTATTTTTGATTTCTTTCAGATGAACACGCCCACTTCAGGGATCACCACTCTGCAAAATGATTCACTTCACAGAGCTACTATTATATGTCTTTTAATCAGAGTCGATCATTCATTATCTTTTATTGCGTGTATGTACAGGGTGTTTCATCGGTTGGGGTATCGCGAATTAAAGTGCCTAAATATAAAAATGTCGACTTCAAATTTTAACCACTTATAGAACTTTTAAACCGCTACCAGTAGGTTAGGTTGTTTTTGATAATATTATTTTATTTAATGCGTAAATAAAAAAAAACCTTCGTTCAAAAAATCAAAAGTACTCAGATTTTATTGAAATTCAGGTGTTAAAAAGATATGTCTATAAAATCAACTATGCAATTGAAAAAAAAATTAAAACTTAATCAATTATTGAATATTTTACAATAATTTCAAAATTAAAGGCAAGACGTTGAAGAATTTATGGGTTTTTTATTACAGTGTTGTGTGTTGAGTTTATAATAAATTTTTATTTATTATCCGTCATAAATTTAAAAGGACTACCTGTTTGCGGACGTTGAAGAATTTATGGGTTTTTTATTACAGTGTTGTGTGTTGAGTTTATAATAAATTTTTATTTATTATCCGTCATAAATTTAAAAGGACTACCTGTTTGCGGACGTTGAAGAATTTATGGGTTTTTTATTACAGTGTTGTGTGTTGAGTTTATAATAAATTTTTATTTATTATCCGTCATAAATTTAAAAGGACTACCTGTTTGCGGACAGCACAATTAGAAAGTTAAGTACCATAAATCTGTCGTAAGAAAAACGACATTATTTAATATTGACTTTATTTGACAAACGGTTTCGTTTATAAAAATTCTGATTGTGAAGTTAATATGGGTGATATTTCCACGTATCACCATTCAAATTTGAACATTTTTTGAGCACTTTTAATTTTTGATAATACGTTTTTTTCTAATTTACGCATTAATTAAAATAATATTATCAAAAACAACCTAACCTGCTGGTAGCGGTTTAAAAGCTCTATAAGTGGTTAAAATTTGAAGTCGATATTTTTATATTTAGGCACTTTAATTCGCGATACCCCAACCGATGAAACACCCTGTATATGTCTTTATTCCATAAACATTAAAGTATTATACAAGTTATTATAATTACGAATATAAAAGTTTCAATTATGAAATTTAAAATAATAAATTAATCAGAATAGCTATTCTGCACGTGTACAGCCTATATTGAGTACACAATATAAACAAGAATTGACAGAGCTCCCTCTGATTCTTTACGACTGTTCAATAGGTATTTATAAGCTTTCAAGTTAGTCAGGAGCTTACAGTGATTTATGTTCAGAAAATATTAATAGCCGTGCGTTCTTCCCAGATGTCTGAACTTTTTCCCATTTGTTGCCTCCGGTGACTTCTGAAATTTCTGCAGTTACCAAACTCCGAGCGCTAGGTATTTATATAACAAACAAAAAGAAAACAACTGAAAACAAGAAAGGGTCAGAAACTAGATACCATAATAAAAGTTTCTTCGGATTATAAAAACCTCGTCCGACTAGGTATCTCATTTTTACTCTTTCTATCTATCTAGAGGCCATCAAATAAATTGCCTTTAAAAGTTTAGAAAAATCAATAAACAAATTCGAATAGGAATGTCAATGTTCCACAAATACGAAAAATAAAAGTCCTTATAAGTATGTTTTTCTATATACGGATTAGACTAGCGGTTCAAAAAGAAAAGAAACAATTGCCAATTAGATTTCAAAACAAATTCAGAATACTATTTTTCAAAAAATTATAGAATGGTCACTGAAATACAAGAGCATTAAATAAATTAGAATGCAGCATTAAATAAATTAGATAAAACATTCAAACCAATTAAACATATCACTCAAATTCGCAGAGGATATAAACTCTGACCATATACGAGTAATAAAGGACATCAATACAGCAGTGAAGTATTTATTATTTGTTATTAACAGCGGAACTCAAAGTGAATCTCCAAGTGTTATTCTAGAAAGAGAACTATTGTTGTAATGTACTACAATTTCCAGACAAATTCATCAGTGGTGCAATAATTTTGTAGACAATTAATTAGTATTCCAACGATTGCAAGCCATAAATTAATCTTGGCTCTACAGCAAACAATATTAGGCGTCATGTATTATTTTAGAATTTTAAGAAGTTTTGTATTATAATAATACTTAATTTAAAATGAAATAACCTTATTTCAGTTTTTTTCAGCCCCAAAAATTTTTTTTATTTAAAAAGATTATTCTATTAGGTTGTTTTTGTATAAAAACACTGTACCTGAACGAAATGGAAATCAATGGTTAAGTATTACATTTTTCAAGAACCGTGTTGTTTGTGATTAGATGTTTGTAAAAAACAAACTCGGTATAACCGAGGTGGAAAGTGCTACCAGAGATTAAGTAGTTAACCGAGAGCCAATGAGCGAAGCGTGGAGGTTAAATTTATCTCGACACAGGAATGAAACTTTTCACCGAGGTTTGTATATTGTTTTACTTCTTACTGATCTATTATATGTCAATAATACCGTAGTTACGCTAACCATGATGACATTCATAATTCCCTTGGGAATTTTTCTTTTTCCCTTGGGATATTAATTTTGACATGTTGATTCATTGATTTATTTATTTATAAAAGCTGTAAAATAGAAACATTTATTGATAATTGATTTAAAAAAACATGAATACATAATATAACATAAATCAATATTTTGTAACTAAAAGAAATTAATTAATAATACCTATAGATAATAAGTGTCTAATTGTGTCTTTATTTGCAAAATTTTCAATGTTCTATTCAGGCTTATCTTGACTGTAAAAGAAAACTTAGCAGCATTTCGTATAGTTTCCACTGAAATTGTAACCTGATTTTTCTATTGAAAACCGTCCTTGAAACTGATGTTGCTGTTGTCTCTGACACTCCGGACTCATCTTGCACATCAACTAACAATCGTGCAGTTTTATTCTTTATCTCAATGCTATCTGCCAAATATGATTCCGCAACAGTACTGCTCCGCCATCCGCCGTGTCTTTTCAACATTGTCATATTTGCACCCGCATTTGCTAAAGCAGTCGCAGAACTTCGACGTAGGCAATACTCCGTATAGGAATTTGGATTTGGTAAACCCAAAAAGCTTGCAATTTTGCTCATAACTTTTCCAAAGATATTTTTTCCCATTGGCTGCACTGTGCAACGTTTCTCGCGATATATTAGAAAGAATCTTTCAATGCTTGGCGGTCGCAACGACATATAATTTCTGAGCAGAGGCAATGCAGAAAACTCATTTTCGTCCACAATTGTAAGCTGTCTTCGAATACCGTTTTACTAGTTGGACTTAACAACCATAACGTAGTCCCTATCATCAATATCTCCAACCTTCATATTCAGCAGCTCCTGGCTCGACATCCTTCGAAATACCCCGTAATTAAAACAACCTGTATTATAGAATAATATCCGTTATAAAACAATCTAAGCAATTTCATGCATTATTTACCTTATTTAGTAAAAAAACTTCATTAGGAGCTTCCTTCAAAAATTTGACAATGTTATCCCGAGATAAAACTTGTGATTTCTTAGGCACGTAACCTTTACTTTTTCTCATAAGAAACGCCTCCAATTCATAAGCTTTTGTAACATCTACGTTATTGTATATTGTCAGCAGAGTTTTTATCATTGACCACTTAGTCCATAATCTATTAGGACTATACGATTCGGACTGCAAGAAATATAAACCAAAATTAATAATAACATGGTTTGAAATGATAAAAATGGTACGTTTTTATCATTTCAAACCGTCCTCGTAAAACTGTTGCAGATAATGTTCTCTGCGCAGTGTGGGTTTTACGTATTACCATTCTGTTGGAAATAACCACGTTGCAACTCATCCTTGTGAAGTTGTTCAATAAAAGGATTTAAAATCATATTTTGATAGATATTCGCATCAATATTTTGATGAAATAAGATAGGACCGATGATTATTCTGCTTGACATCGCTAACCATACACCGATCTTTTGAGGATGTAACGGAGTCTCTATGAAAATATGAGGATTTTCTGCAGATCAAATTCTATTGTTCTGTGAATTTACATATCCACTGAGATGGAACCATTCTTCATCGCTAAAGAAAGTAATATCCAAGATATTGTCATTGTTTAAAACTTCAGTACTTTCTTGCAAACCTTTTGGCAGGTACCAAGTGATAAATTTGTTTGGGCTGATAAGCACCATAAATATTTTTTAACACTCGCATCCATTCTCTGACTAATATCTGCAATAACGTGTTCAGTTAGAACAGTAGAACGACCTGTGAATTTTCCTCTCGCAACATTCCCTGTTCTGCGAAATCTGTCTATTACACGGCGAACATGCTGTACAAAACAATCATGTGTAAATTCTACGTTGGGAAATTCTTCTTGAAATTGCTGCTGACAATTTTGAAAGGAATAATCCCATATTCCTCTTTATGATTGCGTATTCCTGAACGAAACTATGGTTCAACGATAAATTTGTTGTGCAGATCTATGAAAACCATCATTAACCTAAAAGCGAATGTTGATTATATTTGTACTGATCTATTATGACTACTTTGTCGCTTGCCGATACTAATATGCGGATGCAAAAAGTGACAATAAGAAAAGCCTTTCTAGTAATAAATAAGTAAAATAATACAGTAAGTAGATGAAAACAAAAATAAAAATAAAAACAATAGAATAGTAAGACACTACTGATCGTTACCAGTATATCTTCTAGAAGCACCAACTTTCCGACATTAAGAAAAGCGCGGGCGATTCAAGCGCCTTTCAATCATTAATGAACACATTGTACAAACGTAATCGACCCCTTCAACTGTACTAAAAGATTTTGAAGCTTTTACTAGTCGACATCGCAGCCACTCTGTCATTGGTAGCATCATTTGCACCTCCTTTAAGCCTAACATGTGGAAACATTTCTTCTACTGAATAGGAACCATATGATATTGTTAAGACAAAATAACTTTGTTGTACAATATACTCAAATATTACAATAAACTGGTATATATTATACTACCTCTATGTTGTCAATAGGATAATAGTTAGTTAATTACTACTTTATTTGTTTTTAAAAAATAAAGATTTTAATTTTATAACAAGTTTAAAATTTATTTTGAAATATAAATTTAAAGTTGTACAATATTTATTTTTCCTCACTGTATCCAAATTATCATGAATATTATACCTACATTCATAGTATTTGAAAAAGGATTACGAAGGAAAATATGCATATACGTAACAAAATTGGTTATGTTTATTATTTTATCGGGTTAAATTTACTTCAAATATAATTACTAGCTCAGTTTAAATTTATTTATGAGACTCCATGACGTAATTTCAGGGTGTTAGACTTCTTATAGTGAAAAAGATTACCTTCATATAAAAGACAAACAGTGTTAAATCATAAATTGAAAATAAATACATGAACCTATAAAATTAAGGTTAGTGTATTGCTACTATGGAACGGTTTCTATCCAGCAATAAATGGGATCAACTAAACAGAACGGTATGTATATAATTTGTTTTAAGTTACTAAAATCTAAGTTTAGGAAGAATCAACACTAATCTGGAAATTCTTTTTATATCTATATGTGAAAAAAACTTTATACACAATTTTAAATATATTAACTTGTGATGACTCTTAGTACAGAATAACTCTTACAAATAAAGAATATTCTTAAACTAAATTATTTATATAATTTTATAGCAATTATAGTTTTTCTAATTTTTGATTTTTTTAAATTATTAACTTTAAGAAAATTTTTAAGTACTTAACTCGAGTTTTAATACTTTGCGGGATTGTTTTAGTGGCCTATTATCTCCGAAAATCTTATCTGGTTTCTTCTATATCCTGGTGATCCTCTTCGTCCTGGATACTGTGTCTTTGGTATGAAATTCCTCCAATCGAGCTGCTTATCCCTCGAGTCATACGTCGAACTTCTTCTTAATTGAGGTATTATCTAATTTAGCACTTTAATTCACAATTAATTGGTTTATATTGTTTACTTGTAGATCAGGAGATCCAGTTTAATCGACGAAAACATTAATATGGTACATTGCTTCACTATTTTGTTATAATATTATTGTTGAAATCGTAATAAAGATCTACACTCACAGGTATTTAATATATTTCTTATAATAATAAAATTTTAACTTAATTTCGGAGAGCCTCCTTTTAAGTGTCTCTTAATTGTGAAAAATTATTTTATAATCCCCTTTGTTTTTTTCTTTGCTTGCCCACTAATGGATAAGTTGATTTAATTTTATAAATTTGACTTGCATAAGTTGTCTAACTTTGAGTAAATAATAAAAATTGTTTTCTAATATTGTTTAAATGTTGTTATTATTCACTTTTCCCTGTATTCTTGGGAATCTATTAACTTCTGATTTTTTTAGTAATTTCTTGGACATTTAAATATCTTACTTAAGACTGAGTTATTATATAGTAAGTTGCCTAGTTTCGAGTTACTATAAAATTAGGTATATAAATATTGATACTATCTTACCTTAATACATGACTTTAGTATATAAATATCGTTATAATATGTATATATAGTTATTAAAAGAAATACAGAATATTTTCAAATAACACTGGTTTAAATTACAATGTTCACTAAACTCATTTTTTCTGTGTATTTCGTAATTATGTGATGTACTTTTTTCCACGTTGGCAGTATTACAATTTGCTAATTTAGTTAGTTATTATTATTGGTACTAATTTCAGCATTTTATAGTTACTATAGCATCATTATTTATTCAACAGATACAATTCTAATTACAGAAACTACTGTTAGCATTCGCGTAAGTCGAGAACTTTTTTTTTATTAATTTTTACTCAATACTGGTGTCATAATATAAATAATATTCATGAAAACTATTTTTGCCGCTTGAATTGACAATAACTAATATTAAGAATAATTTTAATATCCAGCAATAACAAATTTCTGAGGTTATTCATTCATTATTAGATTTTTCTTTATTATTTCCACAATGTTGATATTTTCATAACAAACCCACTTCTATTATTTTTAAAATTGTACTAAAACAGCCCTAAAATCCTTAGAATTCACATATTCAAACTTATTGTTAATACTAGTGACCAAATAACGTCAAGCAAAGCTGCTTCACTTCAACGCGGCAATTTTTCCATTAGAATTAAAAAAAAATTCACCTTACACATCTACAATATTAACATATAAATTAACCTAACCTAAAAATACAAAAAATTATAGCTATTTACCAAGAATTTTACTTATACTACATTGCGGATAATCAATTCGCATTTTCTCAAGTATCTTGAGAATTACTTGCTTTTTAGCACAGACTGTTTTCGTAAGAACTAAATAATACACAACAACCACAATTTTTCTGTGGAAAAAACTAGATATAATTTCTATTGTACTATACCTTGTCTCAGAATAAGAAGGAGTGATTCAAATATCCCGCCAAAACATGGAACACAGCTTAAAATTTAGTAGACAATTTGATGTGACATCATGACAATTGAGGTTAGATGAACTGTATTAATACTAACTAAAATTTAGCTGTTTTGTGTTTCATTTACTACTTTCACCAAAATAGATGGATGTGCCGCTTTTCATTCTACCAGTCAAAGCTGCAATACGAGTGCACGGCAATTGGAAAGAGGAGAGTAAAGTTATAAACACAAGTGAGAGTAAAGTTATAAACACAAGTAGGTGCATACATCTATAATTTGATGAATATAAATCTCTTAACATTCAAATCTGTTCATTCTAGTTTTTCAAAGAAAATCATGAGAAGAATCTATGGATAAAGATATAGACCCAATTTACAAATGAAAAGAGTAGACTTTGTTCTGAGCGTTTTGAGAAGGATTGCCATTATAAATATATAATTACTGCACATTTTAGTGAATGTGCTATATCAACATGAAAATTGTGAATCAAGTATATTTATTATTAAATATTTGTATCAGCAAGCAAGAATGAATCAAACCTTTTACCTTTTATCAAAACGTCCTTAATAACTTGCAGAAAAGGTTTATGCTTATTAGTTTCTATTGTAAATATCAATAAAGAACTTGTACAGATAAATCATTCGTATTACTGCTACAAACCTTGAAGAGGTAAATTCAAGCAACTACTCTTGGAAATGTGAAGCTTACATAGAACAGTAATAAATTGAAAAATTTACATCGGTTGAAGTTGTTTACACGAACTGCAAAGATAATTACATATACCTACACATTACTAATTATTCTTCTCTATTAAAATTGATGTATTTTGAAAATATATAAAGTATAACACATTTTTAGTTCTATTATATATTGGAAATTAACAATAATTTAGTGTTCACAAGATTAAAAATTTTCATGGTCGGCACAATTTTTCCAAATACTTATTATAACATTTGTAATTGCTTCTGTCAAAAGTTCTCTAATAACTGATATTCTTAAAGGGGATGTTTTTGAAGTAACTTCACCTTATTTATCAATTCAGAACGTATATGAAGTATTCTTAATTGCCTATCTTTATCGGTATGGCTTTTTACTCATACAGGTTTTCAACAAAGCTTGTCATGCACTCATTATACTTGTGGCAATCCAAACTTTTTCCCAAATATTCTCCACCAGATATTTTCACCTTTTTCTATTAGGACAGGTTTCTTTACGTTTGATATATCTGAAATATAACATGTATATGAACATGTGGTAATATAATTAGTATTTAATTAACACTTACTTGAAATTAATGCGTCAATTCTAGAATATATGTGAGTTGTTCAGTTCATTTATGGTATGAACTCATCTATAATTATTTTTGCAATGATATTAATTGTTGGACGTTTGATTTTTGCACTGTCGTACAGTATTTTTGACAGATTCATCAAATTCAAAGTTTTAAATGCCTGATCACTTGTTCCTTAGGTCTTAAGCCGTCTGATCAACTCATGCTCGTGTTGTACATAAAAGTACGGATTTTATTTAATAACACAATAAACTATAATAAACCGAAGTAAAAATATAAGAGACTAGGTTATGGCTTGACTATAAACATAAAATGACGTTTTGTCAAACTTATTTTCCCATGTTAAACTTGCCTACGCAAGAACTAATGAAATACCTTAAAAATATACGCCATTTTGACGCGATATTTGAATCACTCCTTCTTATTCTGAGACAAGGTATAGTACATAAAAAATATAATGGTAATAGAAACTATATCTATTTTTTCTACAGAAAAATCGTAGTTGTTGTGGGTCATTTATTTCTTACGAAAACAGTCTATGTTAAAAAGCAAGTAATTCTCAAAAATGTGTGTAAAAGTAGAAGAATTTAGGTAGAAAAGAACAGGCAAAATAAGTGTCAAATCAATCAAATGGCAATAACAGTAGGCTCAATTTAATCCAATCATACTACATATTTTTAGCATGTGATTTCATAAATGTTAAAAAATTACCAAGTAGCTTATGATATCTTGGATAGATGGCGTTACGTAAGGTTCGACATTTTGAGGTTAAGAGAATCAGAAAACTTTCGTTATGTAATGACCTTATTATCGCGCAGCGATAATGAGATCCAGTTTGCTATGATTCTATATTTATCGACCAAAATGATTCTTATTCACACAATGTGTTGGATGTTTAGTGCCAGAAAAGAAAATCACAAAATCTGGAACCGATAGGTGGCGCTGAGGTCGAGTTAATAATAGTGTCTTTATAATCAGAGTGGTGACAAGATGAGATTATTTCTGATAGGTTAACGCAAACTGTACGTACATAATGGCGTCTTGTATCAAAAATGTATTTTACTGTTATATTCTTGTCTTTATTTATAACGTTTTGTAAACACGTTACATTTAACACGCCAATTATAGGTTAATAATATTAATCCATATTTAATAATACTGAACTACAGGTTGTTATACCATTTAACAGACACGCAGGTACCTACATAATGGCCGAATTGGTTTCTATTGAGTTCCTATATCTTGTCACCACTCTCATTATAAAGGCACTCTAGTTATTAATAAAGCGCGGCTATTTTTCGGTCCCCTTAGCATATACCACAATCGTGCCTCTTCTGTCCAAACTTTCTTATATAGTGACTTTAAGAAAATCCAGAGCCAGTGTATTTACAGAGTAGCGCAACCTGACTGGTGGCCGCCATGTTTTCTCCTTCCCGCGTATTGGTCTCTATACGCTTAGTACGGTATAAAATGTGTTCACTTAATTTTTCGGAATTTAAAAAAAACAATCATCTTCAAAATTTTTTTTTAACATGTTATGGATGCACATAAATGTAATACACACATTCATTTTATGTTAAATCCCTACCTATATCAAAAAAAAATGCCTAAAATTAAACTTTCTTTATCGAAACCCTCATTCCAATACTTCGGCTTCCACATTTTGAAGATTCTTGCGTTAGTTTATTAAGTTCCGCATTATTTGTTGTAACTGAAGATAAACAATTATTACAAGTTTTAAAATTATGTTTAATTTTCAGTAAAACCCACCCAAGCAGATAATAAAGTGATTATATTTCAGATGGAGAAATCAACGCATCATGATTTGCATTGGAATGAATTACTTACACACCCAAGTTTATCGTCGTCTATCTTTTCTGTTGTATGTATTATTCCTTCCTCATTCAATTTCCGTGCTCTTTTTTGTGCTGCATTTAATTTCCGCTTCAATTCTAAGACACATGAATTTGATTCTTCTTGTTCGGGAATACCTACAAGCCCATCTTCCTGTATATCTAATAAATTTGAATCCTCCACTATGTTTGCCAGTGAGGCTTCAACTTCTGAATCTGTTGACAAATTTACATTTATTGTAAAAAGTAGATACCGTATTCAAATTACATACTTTCCGCTCGTCTGCTGCATCTTGCATGTGGTGGTTTTCTATGTTTTGGAACCTTTTTATGAGAAAATATTGTTGGTATGGCATTCCAACGCAATGGTTTCTTTTGATCCACTCGATTATTTTCGAATTGATCAATTTCAAAATGCTTCTACAATACAAATTGAACTGTTTCATTCTTATTAAAAGTAAATAACTAAAAGAAAAGCTAGCCAAAATAAAATTCTAACCTCACAAACGTAAGCACGGTCGGGAAGACGATCTTTCCGATTGATATTGTTTATCCACTGCTGTCTTCTCATTTGATTTTTTGGTCCCTGAGGCAGTAAAAATAGTCTTGTACCTTTTTCCGATCTCTCGGAACAATTAACAGCACAGCAACACGGAATTTTATTAAAAATTGCACTTCCTTTCGCACTACGCGCATGGAGTAGCATGTCTGGTATGGAGTAAACATGGCCGGCATTTGTTACGTCAAAAGACTCTGTAAATACCATATATATAATACTACCACGCGATCATTTAAATTCTAAATTATAGCAGGCGGGATTTTTTTTTATTAGGTTGTCCAGAATGTCAATTATTGATTAATTAACATTTTGAAACGTCACTTTTACAATTAAAATTGTAAATTAGTACTTATATACCAACTTAATTTAAATTTCACAGCCTGCTCTAATTTAGAATTTAAATGATCGCGCGGTACTATATTGCGTGTGTTGTATCTTGATAATGTGTAATTTTTCGTCCCAACTAAGAGAGATAGAATTGATCACATTGCCTGTTCTGCGCATGCGTCGACTGAAATTGTCCATTTTGAATTTTTCGAAATGACAGATAAACAGAAAACATAATTATAACCTCTGATTTAAATTGACATCTATAACTATGATATTACTGAAAGCATACGCAAGGTTGTTTTTTTTATTGAATTCAGTTTTGTGCAAGTTTAGTTCATCGGTGAATTTGTAGAATTACCCAGAAAATACGCGGTAGAATAAACAAACGATATGAGGACTGATTCCAGTGAATTACTAAAAGAAAATCTTGTGAAGTTATAACTTCTGCGTTGATTTATACGTGCTTACTGGAATATGTAAAATTATATTATAAAATGTAAATACCGATCGTCTCATTTCTTCTTATTGAAAAGATTTTGAATAGAAAATCTTGTGTACATTATTGGTGTATGTGAAATTATTGAATATAAATACTGCTTCTTTCATTTTGTTTTACAGAAAACGCATAAATTAATGTTTTACATACACAGTCGGATAGATTCAGGTATGTTTTATATAAGTCAGATTGTATTATATTTCAACATAGAGTTTTGCTATGTATTTTAACCTTAAGAATGCAAATAAAATTACTTAAATTACTGCTTTTAGTATTTTGGGTTTTTGTGACTTTAACAAATAACAAAATCTAAAGTCCCTAGATATATAAAGTACCGCAATTACCTCCATTTTGGCGCCAAAGAAGCGGCAAATTTAAAAATCTGTCAGTTTTTTTAACTACAAAAATACAATAGTTGTCAAACAATATGTCAAAAATGTATTCAAATTGTAAAATAGCTTATTGATTTCTTGACAAAATACTAAAGTTGTCTAATTAAACTTTAGAAAAATATAATTGTGATTGTGTCGTTAGCTAAAGAGGACCAATCGAAAAGCAGCAAGCTAGTGTATATGTGTGTGCATGATTTATATTATTTATTACTCAACAGAAAATCCAAGTATAGAATAAATGTACAATAGAAAAGACAAAAAATGTATATTAAAAAGGTAATACATATAAATAACAAAATATAGAACTAAAAATAAGAGTAGATACATAAAAATATTATATATTAAAAGTTTAAGTATTTGTTATTCATTATTAAAGTAAAGATTTGCAACACGGTTTCTTGTCATCCTTCATTCATTCAACAAATTATAATCTGCCATAATATATCTTACTGGCACATCTTCATGGACTATTTCTTTATAAAATCCACAGTGTTTTCATGTATGCTCTCGTCTACGCTTGACCAAGCAAGTTTTGTATGTCTACTGGTAATTATTTTGAACCATTTAAACATAGTCTTACAAAACCAAGCAGTGGTTGAATGAGCCTGATGAATTTTCCCTTTCGCAATGAAATATTCAATGCCAGCACCTGTATCATGGTGCAGAAGAGCATGTGCTGTACTGACATCCATTTTTGCCAAGTGGGTAGGATCAAACATGTGTCCTTTTAGTCTTGGAGCGACTTTTAAATTAATTTCTGAATATAAATCAAATAATTGTCATTGGTCGTATGGCTCCAATGTCAATACATACACTGCCAAGATTATATTTTTTTGAATTACTAGATCAATTTCAAAAATTTTGTGTGTAATCAGTGATGTAGCCAGATTTTTAAAAACATGAACAGGGTCTGGCATAATATATAACCTTTCTTGTTTGTTCAAGGGATGTGGACAAACATTAACTATTTTAGAATGTCTATTGGCTGAAATGTTAAGTAGTCTCCAGAAACTTCTATTTAGGGGACCCATGTCCGAAATTATAGTTTTCACTGTTACACATACATCACTAGCTCGCTAAATGTATTGAAATAGTTTTTTCAGAACTTCATCAGCACTGTATGGCTTTGTAGTCAGTTCAGTTCATACCCCACTGTAGTGTAGTGCAGAATTTGTTTCTAAATGTTCTTGATCCTGATTGGTAACAATTGGAGAAGTTGTCGCATTAGCAGTCGGGTCTGCAACATTTGCAATTAGATATGATTAACAATTGGAACAGGACAAGAGGCATGTCACGTAATAGTTTTCGTTTGATTCCTTGATTTCGTGGAAAGTCAGCTATTGCAATAGTTGGAATTGCACTTTTTTTTAACAACTTCCGATTATCCAACCTGTTTAATTCGAATTGGTCAAGTTCGAAGTGTGCCTGAAAATTGCAAAAAAAAACATCTTCACATTAGGTAACATTCTGCAAGTGAACAAGAATATGAAAGAATTGAGCAAATATAGGATACTTACCTCACATAACAGAGCTCGTTCAGGCAAGTTAACTCGATTGATAAATGCAATCCATGCTTTACGCCGATCATCATTATTTGATGTTGGTATTCGGAAAAACCGAAATCCGTTCTCGCCACGGTTTCGACATCCACTCAAACAACAACTGGGCATGGTTCCAACGCACGTAATAACTTTACCCTTTATGTCATTATGTCAACAGCGATCAGCTGATTGCTCCGCGTGTCCAGACACTACCAACTCAATCACTAAAGTCCCTAAAAGTCACCAAATCACCGCCATTTTGGCGCCGTTATAATGGGACAAACCAATTGCGGTACTTTATTATCTAGGGACTTTAACAAAATCAAACTCATTGCGCCACCTACCGGAAAGGACAGAACAACGTCTGCCGGGCCAGTTAGCATATCAATAAAACTGAATTTAAAAAAAGCGATGTGGAACACTAGAAAATACATATCTACTTGTATAGACGAACAAAAGTCAGTACGTGGTAACAAGCACGTACGATTTTTATCCGACGAAGCGACAAAAAAAACATTGAACTCCCGCAATTGTGTGTGACCGCAATGTTAAGCGATCGTCCCCGCTTTTCGATTTCGAATCGAATGTCGCGCAATCCAAGATTTTAATTTAATATCGCGCGCGCCAAGAATGAAGTAAGCTGAATGTGCAATTTGTAGGAAAACGAGGGCTTTACTTGTACGTTCAATTTCGATCGTACATCTGTGGATAAGTTCCATCTTTATTCGTTGAGAATCTTTCACTGAAATATGCCGATATAATAACTCGCAAATCTCAATTTAATGTGCATCCCATACATGTACGTAGGTACATATATAGATGTTCCTTTAAAGCTATGATTTATAACAAACATAATTTACTAACAGACAAAACTTTTCACAGTTACTTAAGAAATATAAGTTTTTAAATGTAAGCGCGTGAACAGAGTCCATCATATTCAATGCAAATTTAATTCTAGAGGCTTTTTTCTTGAAATAAAGAGATGAGAGACTTTTCAGTTTGTTAATTTTAAACGTTCTTTAAGTGAAAGCGGGCTCTAATATAGTTGTTTTAACATCAAAACTTCTCTTGATATTATGAAAACAACAACAAAAAATACAAAAATCATTATACTTCCATGAAGCGGATGATAATTTTCAGACCACATCACATGAATGAAGTTAGCATTTTAAGGAAACCGCTAGATTCGTTGGAATATCTAATCAAATTGATCATTGGCGTCAGTTATAATTAGGGCGCGGACATGAACGGTTTAAACTACGACGAAGTTACAACGGAGTAAAGAAATAATGTAAACAACACACGCTTACTGAATAGCACTAATTCATATGGTGAACTGCAACATCTGTTTACACCCGAGAAATGACCGAGAATGAGAGCAAAAAATGCCCATAAAATAAGGAATTTATGAGTAAAATGCCTTTTTCATCGGCGTAGATAGGGGCGTGAGGGGTTTTTAAAATTTATTATATTTACCATATATATCGCATGGGTTTATTGAATCGACTTCTCCAAATTATCTAGACGTAATGTGCACTGGATTTCGTTTAGTTTCAATAACATACGCCGTAAATTTTTAGTTATCATTTATTTAGATCTAGAACGTTGTTTAGGTTATTTTTTCAGATATGAAAATGATTGTCAGTGATTCCGAAATTTATTACAAAGTGTGTAAAATATCATTACAGAATGGTGTTAATTCTTTAATCAAAGATAGATTAAATGCAGAAATTAATCAGCTAAAAAATCCTGTCGAACGTGTTTGCTCATTAGTAGGGGAAACAAGGGAGGCTCGATACATTTTTTAGAAAAACAACGTTCGAATTATTTCAGCACCTGTTTCTGAACTCGCTTATATGCGGATACAATCTTGGACTATTTCTGCAGCTAAGGAATTATATAATTTTTGAAAATTAAAATATTTGACTGTGTTAGAAATTTTTGTATTTACCCTTGCAAAATGTCTTTAACCTCCCCCTATATGGGAGGCATGATACAATATCTGGGAGGTTTGATACAATACAGATTTATATATTAACTGAAGCAATAAGAACAAAGTATTTTATTTCTTATAAACTCAGAAGATTACATTCATGAGTTAATATATACATAAATTCAAAAATTCTATCTAGATTCGTTTCTAAAAGTGCAAATACACGTAGAATAAAAAAATAGAATAGGTATGAATAAAAAGTAGACCTTTAATTAAGACACAATTCACAGATAAATGTTTTTATGCCTCTATCGACACCAGCGCATGCAGAGTGGCACCATTTTAGACAACTTTGACAACGAATCCAATTTTCACCTGATCTAGACATGGAGTATAATGAATTGTAATAGATGCAAGCAGCATCTTCCTCATCATCAGATTCAAAATGTGGCTCTTGGTCACTGTCATTATCAGTCTCAACAAATTTTCTACCTTACATTTTCTTGACATTTCTAACTAAACCTGTCTTTTAGGCCAACCCTCATTAGCTCCTTCTGCTAAAGCTTGTTTAAGATTTTCTTTATCAGTGAATAAGTCGCGTTTGCCCTGTTGAGCCCTTGTTCGTTTTTCTTTCTTTTCTAATCTAATTCTATGTTCGGCTTCAATAGCTTCCTTTTCTGAAGTATCAGTTCAAATTCTGGTTTTTTCAAGATTTTTTCTTCCTGTTTTTTTCCGTGGTAGTGCTTTGGGAAACGGACGAATCTCCTCAGGACTTTTAATCAGATCAGATGCCTTGCTTGTCCCTGGTCTTACACTATATGAAGGAATTTTTGATTTGCTTAGAAGTAAATCTTGTGACTCTTGATAAGAGGTACCAGGTTGACCTGCTGCATCGATATTTAATCTTTCGGGTTCTACTTCAGCGATTTCAGTTTCTGCTACATAGGTCCGATTTGTAACTTCCGCTCCTGCAAATTCGAGCTCCCCAAATAAATGTGGATTAAATGGGTAAATTCCTGTTGGAGAGAATCCCTTAGTAATATTGGAATGTGAAAAGGCTCTAGCATAAGCGAGCCCAACTAATTCTGATACATTTTTTAGAGAAATTGTTTGTCCTGTGTGGTTAACCATCCATGCATCCGCTTGCTCATTATAACAACGTTTAAATGGGCCAAACACAGAAACATCTAGTGGTTGAAGTCGATGACTTGTGTGGGGTGGCAAAGTTAATACACTGACACCATTTAATTTGCGAGTGTGTAAAGCTATAGGCGAAATGTGGCTATTATGATTGTCTAGTATTAACAGACATTTATTTTCTTTAGAAAACCTTGCATGTTTTATAAAACGATCTAGATATTTTATAAAAATATCTGCGGTCATCCAACCACTTTCATGCGTCTCCGCAATGGAACCCGGAGGAGCACCTTCGATCATGTAATCCTGTACCCTGACATGGGGAAATATAAAGAAGGGTGGCACGGAATTTCCCAAAGCATTTATAGCGCAACATACTGTCACAAGTGTGCCACGTTCCGCAGAAGTTGTTTTAGAAATTTGTCCTTGACCTTTACGGACAATTATCTTCTGGGGTTTGTGCGCACTGGTAACCCCAGTTTCGTCCAAATTATATATAGATTTTGGACCAAAATCTTCTGTTTCAAATAAAATGCGTAAGTTATTATAAAATAATTGTACGTTGTATCGATTGAATGCAGTCGCTCTGCCTAAGCTAGTTGCTTCAGGAGTTCGTAGCATAAATCCTTTTAGCCAATCCTATGAAGCTGAGTCATTAACTTTCCAGTTTTCTGGTATTTTTTTCATGTTTTGTTGGCCAAATTGATATACAAATTTTCTTGTTTGCTTAGGCGTTAGGCCATAATAAAGATCTGCTGAAGTTAACAGGTAGTCCATCAAAAGGATTTCATCTTCAAGCGAGAATATTTGTGAAGTGTTAAGTTTGGCACAAAAGAAATATTTTTGTCTGTTTTATACTTTGCAGCATATCGAGATAGAGTCATCTTATCAATTTTATATTTTTTGGCGGTAGTTCTTATGGGTTTATTCTCATTGACTACCTCTAGGAGGGCGCTTTTTAAATCTTCTTCCGATTTTTAGATACCCATTTAAACGGCATCTAGAATATACTAAATGCGTCTTAACTACAGCTCATCTATTGCCGTGTGAGACCACAATTTGCAAATAATCATTACGCAAATAAATATAACAGTTGCACAGAGAAAGGGAGGTTTGATATTCGTATCAACCCTCCCGAGACCAAATGTATCAAACCTCTCCGAATGACAAATTTATAAAATAAGCACAATATTGAAAACAAGCAATTCGATTTTAGAAATACCAGCACTTGTGCCATAGTTTAAACTAATTGCGGATTCGCTAGTACCAATGAAATTTTCAAATTGTTCTTTTGAAAATCATAAAATCTTACGTTAGCTATGGGAAAACTTACATTGAGCAGTAGGAAAACACAAACTAACCTATAAAACTGTCACTTTACCTACGTTTATTTCTATATTGCATATTAGACTAGTGCGTTAAATGCAACCCACGTTGCATTCATGCAGAATGTCCTACCAATATATATAATGTAAAATACGAATGTGTATCAAGCCTCCCGACGTATCAACCCTCCCTTGTTTCCCCTAATAGATGACATGGCAACTAAAGAAAAAATGTTTTACAGCTGGTCTGAAGATTGTATATATGGTTTAAGTAATTGCACTAGTAATATCGTAGGCAAGGAACCAGACATAGCAAACAAAATGCTTTGTTATGTTGTCTATGGACTAAGTATCCCCTATGTAATACTTGCTGGGTATTTTTTTCATGCTTCTTTATCATCGGAAGACTTTCATAAACTGACTCTTAATGTGTTGGAGCTTCTTTCTTCTATCGGGTTTATTGTTTTGAGACTTGTCACAGATAATTTTCAAAATGCTAGGTAATGGATCACTTCAAAATTCTCTTCAACACTCTTTTTTAGCACCACTACCATTGTTCTTAAGTTTTGATTTTGGCCATGCTATAAAAAATGCAAATGGGTGAACTTTATTTTTGGAAAGAGACCTGTATTCAAGTGAAGGTCTTGTTACATCAGATTTTTTAAAAAAATTACATGTTATTCAAAAAGATTTGCCGGTAAAGCCTGTGAGACAAATATTTAGAAACCATGTATACTTTTTGTTCAAGTTCATAATGTTAGGAGTAGAACTCATTATATGCATGCATTAGACAGCACTGTTGCTCCATACATTGTTATTACAGATGAACGGCTACACTGGTTGAAATGACATTTCCAAATTATATAGCCGATATTCAAAAATCATCTTCGTCCATTGATTTGGCAGGTTTAACAAACGAAACAGCTCATGCATTAGTATTCACTGCAAGAAGTACCTACTTTTGTGTGAAATTTCTTCTACAGCAATGTGGGTTTTATTATGTCTTACCAAGAGCATTTAGTTCTGATGCTGTCGAAAGCATGTTTTCACATGTTAGAGGTGCAAATGATGCTGCTGATGCCAGAGCAGCAGAATATGCTTTAACCCATTTGTTCCCACAACTATTTTTTTTACAAAATTTCAATAAGGTCGTTTTTTTCTTATTAAAGGTATGCCCAAAGAACAAAATATGACAGTTTTTCGATAAATTTTTTAATAGAATATGAAAAAAAGGTATGTACTCAAATGAGTACAACGGGAATATAGGGACGTTAATGAAAATATAAATTATATAATATTTAGCTAATTTATTTTAGTGATTTACAATAGAAAATGTTATTCACTATGGAACTTTATAAAACATTCCCTTTCTAATCAAAGTGTAACATTACACTTCATACAAATCCACCTAGCTCGTTGATGGCACTTGCGACAGCGCAATTGCTTTTCAATTTTTTTGGGAAAATGCCCTCTTTGATCTTCTACAATACTTCTTGGGACAGTGCTTGGGTGCCTGGAGTGTTGAGCTTTCTCAAAAACTCTCAAGTAATGCCTTGATATACTTCTTATAAAGTTGAGCAAATCCATATTACCGCCTGCCAATGAATGTAACCTCCAGGCGTTGATTGCTGCAACATTCAGCATGTGGGTCCAAAGGGGCCACCACCACTTCTTACCTTGGATGGACACTCGGTAATTATTTACAGATTGGTCTAGCAAGTCTACGCCGCCCATAGCTGAATTATAATTGGCAAAGAGACGAGGTTGAGGTACATCAATTTTTTCTTTCTGTTCCTTGGACCAACGTTTTACATTTGAAAGGGGATGAATACTGTCGTAATTGGTCATCATAGACACGATACTGTTGTCCTTCCATTTTACTAGAAGTAATGAATATTCTTTATCGTATTTGTATTGAAAAAAACCGCGATTTTCTTTTTTCAATTGCTGCTGATCAGGCAAAGGACATTTTTTTGTGCGATTGTCCCTCACTGTCCCCGTCGCTCTATAGCCCAAGTCCCTAAGAGTTTTCAACAAACCGTGACTTGTGAAGTAGTTGTCGAAAAATATTATATGATCTTGCGGTTCTGTCACTACTTCTAATAAGTCCAACACAACTTTAGACCCTAAAGGCAAATTTTGATCCGTCCCTTTTCTATTTTGTTTTGCCCCACAGTAGGTATCGAACTGATAGCAATAACCAGAAGAACTGCAAATCATCCAGTCTTTATAGCCGAAACGCACTGGCTTTCCACGGATAAATTGTTTTGACGAGTGATGTCCGAAGTATTTTACCATAGCCTCGTCAATGGAGAGCTTGCCATGGAATATACCCCACTGCAAGAATAGAACTCTGAATGTACCACATGGAGCTTAAAAAATATTTCATTAACCGTACTCAAATGGGTACACTGGGAACAAATGGGTTAAGACAAATATTGCGGTGTGGAATTGTGAAAGCTTCTAAATCATCAAATACAGATAAAAGCATCAATTATGTTAGTACCGCAACATTTTCAGGATCCAAAGAAATCTTCTAAAAAGTCAATACAAATACTGTAGGTACGACATAATTGATCCTGAATTCATTTTACCTTTCCCATTATTAGAAAAAATTAGAAATTTAAGTAAAACCGTTATTCCTAAAAACACTATTTACTTTGCATCTGTTGCTTTTCTGGGGGGTTACATTGTTAAAAAATGAAATGAAATTATTCAATGTGATTACTGCCTCTTTCCTCTACTATCTACAGAAATTCCTGGACCTTTGGTACGGTTAATTCATCTTCAAGACCGTGGTGGTCTGACATATCCGAACTATAAATTTGTAGGTCTCTTAAAAGAGTTAGCAGATATTGTTGCCCAAATCTTACCATATTTGGAGTCAGAAAATCTTTGTCAGCAGTTTACATCCACATATAATACAAACCACTATTTTTAATTGCACTGAACATAAAGACAAAGTTTGTGGAGTAATTATCTAATTAATGATGAAACCAACTCTGTACAATATTTGTCTGGAAAAAAGAGATAGTATTAAACGAACGTACGTACGAAATAAACCAGTAAGTAGAAAAATACTGAAATTATAAAAAAATCGCCTACCTACCCAATAATTCAGCGTACTTTTTTAATTCTGTTTGTTTATTTTAATATTGTTAATATTACTTATTGTAAAATTTATGTTTAAAGTACATAAAGTCCTATTATAATGTTTATTATAAAACACAACGTTTTTTATTATTTAACCTATCAATAAAAATTCAGCAATTATTTCCTTTCCTACTACTACAATGCCGAAGACCACACTGGAGCGCCTCAAGAGGGTGCAGAACCGCTGCTTATGGATTGCCACGAGGGAGGCGAAGAGCACACCGATGGAACACATCAGGAAGATCGCCAAAATAAACTCGCTGGCGGAGTTTATAGAAGAATTAAACAGGAAGTTTTTCCAGAGGGCAAACCTCATAGAAAACTCCTCTCTGGAGGAGACTATGAAGGAGAAATCACGAGGAAAACACACGGAGGCACTCAGCCTCCTGTAGAAGCCGCAGAAAACCGGAAGAAAAACGTGTAAGAAACACCTTTAAAATATGAATATTACTTTGTTCATCCTATTTTAATTCAATGCGTTTATTCCTATGTAATAAATAAGACTCCGATGCAAGAGCCTGGAGTCTTATTTGACCGATTTCACAGGATGAAAACCAGCGGCGATTGTCGGTAAAACACACGAATTTCAAAAATTCATAACTCGGAAACTACTCGGCCTTGAAATGCTTTTTAACTATACATTATTAAATATGTAAAAAGAATTAGCCACGTGATATTATGGATTCATCTGCAAACCGTTCTTGCCCAACCGCAAAAATACCTCGCTAATTATGAATATTCAACATTTTCAGCATACGACGGACAAAGTCGGGTATGCTGCAACCTATGAAAAATTGCATTTATAAATTTTATATTCTAATCTTTATTCGACGACCTCTTTTTACCACGATAAACCGCAATCCGATTGCCCTTGCCCTAAAAGTTTTAATTGCCGACTCTCTCATTACTTATTAAAAGTACAATTTCACTGGTAATTACCTCCTTTTCGGGTGTGTGATTCTAATGAATTTTGTTCGTTTACAAATTATTGAAGTTCGCAGTTAGAATAATGTGCATGAACTTTACAAGCAGGGTTAAACTAGCATGAAACTATGCTGCAATGTAATTATATTATTTATTATTATCATGTTAATTTTCTCTCTGTGCGGAATGTATAATTTGCTAGGTATTTGCAAAAATCTGCTTTTCGATAAAAAAAAAAAAAGTGTTACTCCCGGTTCAAAATCGACATTCTGTGAAATTATTCCAATCCAGCTGTAAATACCTAATCATATCTGACTACAACTTGCGTAATAAAGAAGCTTTTTTAGATAGAAGTGTTCCTTCCAGTATGAATTTTGAAACTTTTCTTCCTACTTCCGATAGCAATTTTGAGAAACGCGTTTTAAAAAATCACTTCCCAATAATGTGGTATTCTTTAGAAACTCGTCTAAATTTAGTAGTTGACGAAGTATTGGTCAAATTATATATGATCACTGAAATAAAGAGAGGGCCAGTGATCGAGTGAGCAAAATGGCTGCGGAAACAACTTTTTCGTGATCGAGGGATTTCAAAACGATTATTTTCGTCATAAGTAAGGGGCGGAAGTCCCAGGTTTAAACAACGATGGAGCAAAGAAATAATGTAAACAGCACGCAGTTACTGAATAGCACTATTCCTATGGTGAACTGCAACATCTGTTGTTTACTCGAAAATCACAGCAAAGCCGATCAAGAAAGGAATTTACCAGTAAAATCCTTTCTTCATCGTAGGCAGAAGCGTGAGGGGTTTTTAAAATTTATTATATTTACCTTATATTTCGTAAGATAAATAATAGTTATTTATTATACAAGGGAAAAAAGTATTAGATTTCAGCTCGAGGTAAGGTTAAATGATAAATTACCGATCAAACCGGGTACAGGTCCGCCATATTGATACTATACTTACGTCAAACAGGTAGTGTTGGTAAAAGTGGAGTGTTTGGTAAGTGCATCGTGTATTAGAGTTATATAATAAGTTAAATATTAAAAGACATTATGGTTTCTTGTGCTCTACGTAGCTGCAGCAGCAGAGACGGCGTTGATCAGAATTCGTCTGGAATAACATTTCATAGGTTAGTGTAGGCCTGACAGGTGTGGGATGACAGATTATAATTTATAGTAGTCCGGACTAGGTGAGGCAGCCATATTGGTCCCACGCTTAGCCCCGCCCAATGCTACCGTTTGAGAGTACAGAAAAGATGGGTACAAGGAAAAATAGTATATTAAAATACAAGTTTCATAAGACACGATTTTTGCGCACGCGTTCAAGTTTAGAAAACGAGCCGCTAGGCGAGTTTTCTAAAGAACAAGTGCGCAAAATGTCTTATGAAACGTGTATTTTATACTATTTTTTCTATTTCGGTTATTAAAAGTTCAAAAAAGCTTAAAATAAGAGACATGTTTTGTTCGAATATTTTAGAAATTTTGCTTTTTTGAAGTTGGTTACTCTGATTTTTAATAGAACGTTTTAAATATTTAAATATCGGTGGTGCTATATGTAATTGTGTTTAAAATTCAGACTGATTTATACAATAAATTATTTCAAATTATCAACAAAAAGGACGAAATAAATAACTGTACGCCCCCAGAGATTCGCAAAATAGCAGAAGACAATTTACAAAATCTTTCGTCGACAAACTCTCTACATATTTATCAAAACAAACTTTTATAACAGTTGTACTATTCAACATGGTAAGTAAATGTCAATAGTAGCATCCGAAAACTTATCATTCAACTCTGCTTAACAATTTATATTGCTAATTAGTAAGTGATATGTTAGCATGTGTGCTTTTTATTCTTTGTACAATTTTATTGCACATTTTTGTTACTTTAAAGGCTTATATTTTGACATTTAAATACGATTTGGTTCCATTTTTTTTGTTACCAACTTCAAAAAAATAAAATTAGCGTGCGATAAAGTAATACTTTATGCAACTAAAACGGGTGTCATAAAGTGAACTTTATAGCACCGGAATAGAAAAATACTTTTATTTGTTAGTGACAGTGCCGCGTATATGTTAAAAACAGGCAGACTATTAAAGGAAATATATCCTTATATGCTGCGTGTTACTTGTCTTGCCTTTAGAAAAATTTTCAGAAAAGCACCATCCAAAGTAGCTCTTTACAAAGAAAAAGCTTCCATCTTTGTTACTGCCTCCCTCGCCTGTAATAACTAATTGGGGAACATGGTTGGAAGCTACTAGTTTTTATGCAGAGAATTTCGATAGTTTACAAAATTTCGTTAAATGTTTAAATAACGATGCTCGAAGTATTTCTGAGTGCAAGGAACTAACACAAATTCCAAAAATCAGTTGTTATTCCTTCAGGAACCCTTTGGAAATTTGCCTAAACTAATCACATATTTTGAAAATCGAAATCTCAAATTAAAAGATGGATTAACCACATTAGATGTGGCTATTAATAATTTCAAAAGTATACCAAGTGACTTCGGATGTGATCTTCGGCAAGAGTTAGACGCAGTTTTTAATAGAAATCCAGATTTAATAACATGGCGGCAATTGTGTATGGGGACAATGACACAAAATCTAACTGCTAAATACGCTGAAATAAAAGAATATTTCCATTACGCACCTATAACCAGTTGCGATGTAGAAAGGACGTTTTCTATCAACAAGGATGTACTTCATTCAAAGAGAAAAAATCTTACAAAAGAGAACCTTAAGAAAGTATTGCTAGTAAATATTAATACTCCTTAACTCGACTTGAACTACAAAATGAATAAATAATAACGTATTTTGTATTTTATAGATTACCACCCACTTGTTATCCAATTATATAAATAAAATTAAAACCTGTCTTGTATTCATCATGAAACAACTAAACGGAAAGTTAAACTATAATGGATATAAGTGTAAATGTTTCTTTAATGTGGAAAAAGCGTAGTAACAAAAGAAATAGATTGATGAAGTAAGTATTTACAATAATTATAGTAAGATAAATGTATTAGGTAGGGAGAGGGGTGATATTTAATGCATAGTTATTTGTGTTGTTTAAGGATGTAAATAGAAACAAAATGCCATAAAGGCGTTGTATAATTAATGTGCGCTTATGATCTGACATTACTTGTGGAATGGAATGAAATTCAATACTAAAAAAAGAAAATAATGAAATTGCAAAATGAGAATAAAATATAGCAATACCTGCAACAGATCAAGTTCATTAAGTATCTAGGATTAGTATCATACAGTATGGGGTAGAAGAAATCTAAAGTCAGAGATAAATAGAAAAGTTTCCAATATTGTAAAAAGATGTGTCAAAGTAAACAAAATCAAGATATATAAATCTGTGTTTATTCCACTTTCAACATGGGAGTGAATTTTTGAACCAAAGAATTGAAAATGCTGCACGAAGCGATCAGAAAATAAATACATAAGAAAGAGACAAGGATAAAATACGGTAGACTGAAGTGTCAAGTGAATGCATGAAATTGAAAAACATGATGGCGTATAGAAATAATAAAGTGTTATCCATAATCTTAAGTTTACGCGGCTTGATAACAATGATGATGATGATATACTTATGTACAAAAAAAGTTCATTGATTTCAAAAAAAACTTGACAAGAGACAGATTGACACATAATTAGCAACACATGATATATCACCTCTTTTGAGCACCGGTGTAATTCAGTTTATTTTCCTTATTTAAACATTAAGTGATTTAGGACAAGTATTTGCATTTAATGGTTCCGATAAATGTATCACCAGCAGTGGTCATAAAACGCCTCCAGAATATATTTAACATATTAAAACTCTACATTATCCCAGGCCATACAACCAAGAATTTTTGAGGATTTTCTATTGTCACTTATGACCGCCAAAATATGTGCGAATCATCAATAATAAAATTTTCTGGTCGAGCAACGTAATTTTATTCTGGTGTTTTTATTTCTTTTATAATTTGTGTACATAAATACTTGAAGTCATCGCAGACGGTTGATGTTTTAATTTTATATTTTGTTTGACACTGTTGTTAAACCAAGAAAGATGTTGACGGTCTTTTATGATTTCATCTTTCAGATATGCTTTCGCTAAATATTATATCTGTATATCGTTGTACCAAGGTTGAAATACCGGTGTTAAAGTCGAAGATAGTAATGTTAATAATACTCTACACACGTAGTTCCAGGTTATTCATTTACGTGTATGTACATGTTCTGCCGAGTTTCCAGTTTCCCTGCCTCTGATGCAGTATTACTTTTGGCTGCTTTATAAAATATAAATGCAAACGAACATCCTTTCATATTTAAGAGTAACATCATTTTTATATTTATATAAACGAACCGAAAATTTTCTCACAGAAATCCACAATACACATCAGGAACAACTAACTCTTGCCGAGATCGAAGTTATTCCCTTTTTTCACCTGCTGACTGCGAAATTGACAGGTTGATGGTGTAGTACTTTAGGATAGAGCTGTTGATAAACCTCGAACTTTACAAATACAAATTTGTTCAATTCCTGTGAGCATCGACTTCTTAACATAGAAATTTTTCACGTTTGGCCTAAATTTATACATTTCATTTCGTCAATATAAACTCCTACAAACAATTTATTACAAATTTTCCAATTTATTTCCTACAATTTAACATGATTACGTTGAACATCCCCCTATTATAAACAGGCACTTCAGTGGCAGTTTTTAATGATGTGATGTAGAATGTTTACGTTTAAAAAATATATTTGCGGATAACAAACTTTAGAACACGAATTATTTTCAAGACGTAAAGTAAACAATATTTAAACGAGCAAAAACGCTCACTTGACTACTAGTTTATACCTTTCTGTCGCACTGAAAATAAGTTTTCCTACTTTTTTGCGACGACTGTTCACAAACATCTAATTTTCGTGTCGGCGGTGAAATTAGTTGTGGTATCGACTACCGCAAACAAATTAAATCTAATTTCAACTTCTTGTATTCTATATGCACAGTTCTCGGTATTTTATTTTAATTGTTTGTTTCGTTGTGAAGCCATGAAATATGCAAACTTATTTCTGCACTTAATTTAATTATACTCCAAAACTTTAAACATCTATTGTAGGAGTACACTGATAGTGGCACTTTTGCGGTCTGGAAAGTGTCTCGTAGATTCTACTGGACCAAGGTACACTTTCGTGTAATTCAATAAATAAATGTTCAATATCTCTTTAAACACAAATGTATCTTGCTTGTTTTAATTGAAAACAAAAATATGAACATACGCAAATTTTACACGTGATTTTCCGGGAGCAAAATTCCAGGAAAATAGGGAAAAAGTAGCGGCAACGATAACAGGATAAACCTCCATTCAATTGGGTTTCTCAACAGTTCCGGTAACTGGTGTCCTCTTGACAATGGTTTAGTACTATATAAATGTCAAATTATTATTAACCTTATGGAATAAACACAACTTCCTAATTTCTTGAATATATGCAAAATTTTCTAACTAAATTTCGAAAAATCCAACCTGAAATACGAGTAGAATAACAATACGTATAACCTGTTTACAACTTCAAAACTTTCCTGCAGTTAATGTGTTCTTTTTACAGGATCTGTGCATTCCTTCAAAATATAGCAGCTTTTTATTGATAGGTGTATTTAATCAGTTGCTATTCCAGATGGAATTGATCAGCAATGGTAATACAATCAATAGTCCAGTCATTTGGGGTTCAAAAAGGGGGGGGGGGGTACCTTGAAAGTTTTCCGGGAGTTTTGAAAATTGTTACTTTTATATATTTCGACATGATTTTTTGAATTTTCACTTTGCCACCTCGTATCCTTACCACTCGCTCCGCCATATTGGAAAAATAGCGCCCAAAAATAGTTTTTTGACCATATCTCCTTTCCGACTCATTTTACGATGAAAATAGTTATGTGATACATTAAACTAGACAAAATTTTCTATGATTTATATATTAACCTTTTTTGGAAAATTAATAGTTTTACCGTACCTACTAGCGCCGCAAACCAACATACATCTACTCCAACAAGCGTATTTCGGATATTAACGCAAAATATTTGACTAAGCGTTGAAAAACTGTGCCTACAATGCCATCGGCTCTCTCAACAAAAAATAAAATGTGTCAGTGTACTCCGAAAAAAAAGCAGATTTTAACGAGCTTGTCCAGGTATTTAAAACCCAAAATTCTGACCCACAGATCAGTGCTGAACCTGAAGAACGCTTCCTCCTTCCACTATACGGTTACAATGGCGTGAAAAGTATATCGTTAAACAACCATAGATATACATGCGTCACATCTTCAGCATTATAAAAATAAGTTGAATATTGCATCGCTGTCACTGGCCGAAGAAGCAGCACGACAACATTCGTTCCGAACCTCTCACCAGGTCCAGCAGTGGTATGGAGTTGGACAAAATGCAGAGCGATGGAGATGAAAAACGGAAGAATGGGCTAATTCCTGTCACTACACTTGAGACCCCAGCTCCGGAAAACTTGTTGAATATTATATCTGGCAAAAGGGGATGTTAGGGAGCTTATAAATGCAGAAAGACTGGATTGAGATTCTCCGTTATTTGCGAGAATTGCAGTGGCACCTGTTATAATTTGCAAGTTCCAGTACGAGATAGTGTTGAAGAGGTAGAAACGGATACTGTTCTCGAGCAAACCTATGACGAAATCGAGGAAGAAGACGATTACATTAAAGCTGATAACCCTATCGCGGATAACGTGGAAGAACTTTTTATCCCTGACGTTTTGCTCGATTCTGAAGACGAGGAACTGGCAAAACCTAATCCGTTAGAAATAGCGAAGCGAAGGAAAATTACTTACTTTGTAGTATTTTGAGTAGGTACTTGTGCTTTTCAACAGCAATTCAATCTTATTGTTAAAAATATCTTTGTAGTAATATATGTTGAGCACTTGTGAAATATAGAAATAGTAATACAATAAAACACCTTTTTCACAAAAAATAGTTTAAGAACTAGATGTCACATTTCGTGTGCACTGCACACATCGTCAGTAGTAACTGTTACTACTGACGATGTGTGCAGTGCACACGAAATGTGACATCTACTTATTAAACTATTTTTTGTGAAAAAGGTGTTTTATTGTATTACTAAAACTGTTTGTTAGTCGAATATTCTACATTTGGTAGATTATGCTATTGTTCGTTAATTTATTTTTGTACTGGTAATTTAACTAAAATATACGTGTTAGATGTTACCTATTAAGAATCATAAATGTACTTCGTACCTTTTCTATGTAACAATATTAAAGTGTAATTATTTAAGCAATTCTTTTGTTTAAAACATTATTGTGTGGTTACAGCATTGTAATTGAATATCGAACTGTATACTGTTTTCCTTAGCAATGATTCCTCATTACTACGGGAACTAGTAAATAGTATGCAATTTGATTACAGTGTTTTGATCATGTACCGCGAGATCAAAAATTATATTGATAAAGGTTTACCATGGGATGAAAAACGTCTGTCTTAAGTTTTATCATTTAAGTGTCATGCTGTCAATATTTGTCATTATATTTTCTCTTATAATGACAAATATTAATGACAGTATGACACTTAATGATATAACTTAAAGCAAACCTTAACAATATAATTTTTTATCTCGCGGTATGAAACCCTAATTTGTAATAAACTTTATTTTGAATTTCCCGCTACCAAATACATTTTGAGTCGCCCGCTATTTGCTTAGTGTTACTGAAAACTGTAATTTTTTGATGTCAACGCCATCTATATTTGACCGCAGGCAATACAAAACGCGGATAATAATGTTGGCTTGACTGCGCCATCTCTTCCTAATCTCTGCATATTGGCAATATCATAGTTGCAGGTAAGTATAAGCATATGATTATAAAATGATGTTTATGTTTATGAGAATAGCCATTATAAATATCCTCTCACTACTATATACCTTATTGAAGTGCTATATGTATACAAACATTAATTGTGAAGCAAATCCATTATTTTCTTTGGTTACAGTGGAAGTATTTATTAAATGTCTGTGTCAACGAGTAAGAGCGATAGTTGCAGGTAAGTATAAGCATATGATTATAAAATGATGTTTATGTTTATGAGAATAGCCATTATAAATACCCTCTCACTACTATATACCTTAGTGAAGTGCTATATGTATACAAACATTAATTGTGAAGCAAGTCCATTATTTTCTTTGGTTACAGTGGAAGTATTTATTAAATGTCTGTGTCAACGAGTAAGAGCGAATCAAACCTTTCATCAAGGGATCCATAAGAGATTGACGAAAAACTTTTAGATATTATTATACTGTAAATAAAATCATAAAATAAAACCTAGTATATGTAAATTCAAGCAACTATATATAGTTGAATATTGAAGTATGTAGGTATAATAGTAATAAATATATATGTATATAAATTTACGGTTGTGTTAGTTGCTTATACTATTGCTAACCTAAGTACGTACACACATTCTTAATTATTATATTTTAGTTTTACAAAGAATAAATATTGAGTGGATATTACAGTTGAATAACACACATTTCTATGCTTGCAGAACTATTAAATATTCTGAAAGGCATCTATAGAAATAACATGTTTATTTCAGTTGTGTATTGAAAGTTTACGAGTAATTCATGGATACTAATAAATATTTATTTTTAGAAAAATCTATAATTTGCTTTTTTAAAGTATAATTATTAGATAAGTAGCTTTCATTTATGAACAATTAAAACATAATAATATGCGAATTTATATAATTTAATAAATTTTAATACAAATGATCACTTAACGGTATGCAACCCACCAAGATTGCAACATTTTTACCCTGTCTATACCCCACTAGGCTTCACTCTATTTGTCTACAAACTGGAATTATGCTCTCTCTATATATCTTACTTACTCTAAGATTAACATCAAAATTTCTAAATAATAATAATAATAACAATAATAATAATATGTCTTTATTGGGTATCATGATACAATGCACATATAAAAAAACAAAAGAAAAAAGTAATAGCAATGATATATAGGTACAAAGCATATTGAGATCGTAACTCCCATCCTCAAGGCGAATCTCAGTTAAACTGCTTAATTAACCTTGCAAGCAAAAAAAAAGAGAATTACAATTTCATTTATTTTATAGTGCCTAAACCTAAACTTAAACTAGAATTCGATAGTGACGCAAGAAGTGAAACAGAAACAAGAAATGAACAATAAAAAAGAAAAAGCAAAATAAAAAAGAAAAAAGAAAAAGGAAAAAAAAGAAAAGAAAAAGGAAAAGAAAAAGAAAAAGTAAAAGTAAAAAGGAAAAAAAAAAGAAAAAGAAAGAAAAACGAAAAAATCGCTATGTATAAATAAATTACAAACAGCCGTTATAGCCCACTGTACAATTCCGATAGAGTATCGCCAACAAATTGAAATCGAAAATCATTCATCTGTTTTCGATGTAATAGAATATAAAAGAATGCTATTATTTGATTAATATATTAATAAAATTGAACTTTTTCTATTTCATCACAATATGACAATACGCGATTTAAAAAAAAATTAAAATTATAAATCATTTGTGTTTAGAACCGGCGAGAAATATTACATTGGAGATATTTTCCATTCATTTATTTCCGTCCGCGATATTGAGGCAATATTTTATCTCCTTGAGTTTACAGGTGAACCGTTTAGTAAATTTCCTATTAAGATTGTCATACTGGAAAACAAAAAACAGCCAATAAAAACAACACAGATCATGGACGTTCGTTCCCATAAATTTCCCTTCGTTACTTTTGTAATGATAAGAACACATTGGCGGTAGCAGATGTTTCTTTAACGCTTTCCCCAAGAACATAACACTTAATTCTCGACAGCATTCTTCTCGAAATTAATTTCTCTCCGTGAAATAAGGGGAGGCCCCGAATCTAAGATAAAACAGAACATCTTTTGTGAATTCGAATATGTCTCGAATGTTACCTATCTCTTTTCGCGTCGTTTCCTTGTTTTTTACCCATTTCAAAGGCGATTCGAATCTTGCCGATCGGGAAACAGGAGATATTAGGTTAAATGGGGGAGGGCTACAAAAAAATCACCAACACTTACGTATTCCGAACACTTTTCAAATTAAATTTATAACAAACAGCACAGCCGAATATAAAAGAAATAACATGGGGCTAAAATAAGAGGACCCACCGATATCTATAGAAAGCCGTTATCGTGTTATTTCATTCCTCCTCCTACTGCTGCTACTCCTACTTCTCCTGTGCTTTCCTCGAAAATAATATGAATCTAATAAAAAAAAACAAAGATGGGGAAAAGATATTTCGCTTTCTGTAACGTCGTTATATTAAATTTAATATTTTCTACGCTTATTACTGTCAATAAACCATGAAAGGCACGCCGAAGAATTTTAATTATTTCCATATAAGAGGGAAATGAAGTTTTTAAGTTTTGAAATGTTCTATTTTGTAAAGCAATTTGTATAGAATACTTAAGCATTGAATTTCCAAGTAACCGCTTCTCATTAAAAAATTTCTTGGCGTAAAAGCATTAGTTCCAATACTGAAAAATATTCCTTTTAAGATTCATCAATTACAGCTTTATATAAGATCTGACTGAGGTGCTTAAAATCATGAAAACAGGTAATATTCTAGACATTAATTAATTTTTGCGATTAAATTCTTTAACCTATATAGAAATAAAACCAAAAAGGAAAACATACTAGGTTACCTTGATAAAGAACATTTTACCAAGTAATATACACAAATTTACAAATTCCGATCAACACCCGAGTAAATGAGAACGGCTTTTAACTCTATTTGATGCGCTGAATCCGATCTTCAATCCGTATATATTAGTTTCCAGTTCTCGTAATCGTATATTGTTAGCATTACACTATCATAACGACTTTGATGATGGCGTCGCTGGAAAAATCATTTCGATTATTGTATAATTGATTGAGGTCTCGCTAGGTACTTGCTGAAACATATTAAATAATAAAAGTAAAAGAAAGTTCACACTTGGTTATTTCTTTCACTAAAATTTTATTTACAAAATACGCTTTGACAATTGTTTCGAACTTCTAAGTTCATTCTCAACTGAACCAGACAAGTTTTACTTAAAATTATAATAGATATATTTGAGTAGGGTGTATTATGGGGGTTTTCCTAGTAATTAACGAGAAGCAGCCTGAATAACAGGGGAAACTACGAAATCTGTTTGTTCATTTACTATATTTAATGATTTGTTTATTGCTTTCGATATTTCCATTATTTCCAAAAGATCTAATTTTTTACTTTTATTTGCTGAATGTAAAACTTCAAAATTATTTAATGATACCATGTGCTGTTCATTTGTACAATGCTCCGATATACCTGAACATTTCATGGAATATAAGATTGCTATCCTATGTTCTTCTATACGTGTACGAAAACATCTTCCAATTTAACCTATGTAGAAAGCATCACAGTCTTAAACAATTTAATTTATAAACGCCACATTTATCTGCTTTTTGAATTATGTCCTTATTATTTGTCCAAAGTTTACCTAGATTTATTTTATTTACTATTATAGTTTTTATGCCTATATTATTTAATCTATTATTAATTTTATTCGTGGTCTTTCCTATGTAATTTATTAAACGATAATTACTTGGTTCTAATTGGGGGGCTACATATAAGAATTTATGAATCTGTTTATGTTTTTCTTTGTAATTAATCTATGAATATCTGGACTGTATCCATTGTTCACGGCTAAACATTTCAAGACTGCTACTTCTTTATCAAAATTTGGTTTAGAAAGGGGGACGGTTAATAGTCTATGTATGAAACTGTTGAAAGAGGAAAACTTAATGCTATCTGGTTGTTTGCTATCTGCAGATATGAGGGTGTCAGTGTATGTGTGTTTTCTGTAAATACTATAATCTAATTTGCCATTTAATTTTGTTTGTGTAAGGTCCAAAAAATTTAAACTGTTATCTATATCTTTTTCTATGGTGGATTGTATTTTTTGATTGATTTCATTTAGACGATTGAAAAATAAATCTAATTGCCTATCAGTACCGGTCCACACGCATAAAACATCATCCACATATCTAAACCAACTGTGTATACAATTAGCAAATGGGATTTTCGAACTAAACAGATCTTCTTCAAATTTCGACATAAATATTTCTGCAAATAAACAGAACATGGGAGAACCCATTGCTAAACCGTCTTATTATTTGTAGTACAAATTATTAAATTTGAAATAATTATGTTGTATACAAATATTCAAGATATTACGTAATTCTATTTTACTGTCACCTGTCAATGTACTATTTGCTCATTTAAAATAACGTTCAACTCATCGATAGGGATAGCGGTGGACAAACTGCAAACATCGAAGGAAACCATATATATAATACTACTATATCGCGTGTAGACAAGGAAAACTTCGTTCTAACATTGTGAAATAAAATATATGGTGCTATGCCGTTTTAGAGTCGCATTGTCTAAACTGTGCATGCGTTACAAATAATTTTTCAAATTTAAGTCTGTTTGTTTATCACATAGATTTATTACTATAAATATTTGATTAAAGTTTGTAAATCGTCAAACAAGCATAAATAGTCTTAAAATCAACAAACCTCTTTATAATTAATAATTGTGCCTTGTTAAATGTGGAAAAATAATTTAATTTCCCTTAATGAATGAAGAAATATCGTCGTGGCATCATGGGCAAATCATAGACAAACAAACGATCATACCGCAGAAATATATTTGTCAAAAATTGTACGAATTGTGGTTATGTTATAGTAAAAATTTTAAACTAAATAACTAAAACTCGCAGTCAGTTCAATTGCATTGCAATTGTGTTTCTTTGAAAATATTATCGTGGGATATCGTGAATAGAAAGAAAAACACCTCTATAGGTATAATAATTTGTGATATAATAACAGCACTAAAATTATTCAACTCAACATGCAAAAATAATAAAAAATTAGATAATGTGGTATTCTTGTATTCTAGAATTACAGTCATCTACATCGGAGAAATGTACGCAAACAACACAGTAAATTGTACTTGAATTAGGTAATTGTATTACTATGTTACATAATAAAATATTTGAATTGCTCATATGTAATAAATAGGCTTTTATTAACCCTTACAGAGTTGCACACCCATCTTTTTGCCATGACCTAATTTTTTTGGTATATGTCTAATAGAACATACATGTGTTCATAGAAAGTTGAAGAATTTTGATATGTCCACCACGGAATCCACAGATCCCATATGATATGATGAGATAATAATATGCCGAAATTGGGTATTTTGAGAAGAGATTGGGCCGGTTATTGGAATTTATACTGATTGTGAAAATAACGTGACGTATGAACACATATTTATAAGATAGTGAAGTGTTTTTTTTAATTTGTACTTTGCTAAATATGTATCGTAATTTCTGTCACTAAATTGTAATCAAGCACATATAGAATGTATTTTATATTTAAATTTACAATAAAATATGTTTTTGTTTAAAACAACTTGTAGATGGTACATTATAAAGATAATATTCATTTTGGATTTTGTCAAGACAATGTGTGATGAGTTCTTCTGAACTTTTCCCAACATTGTGGAAGTAAATACTGAAGTGTTATGAACGGCAAGGTAGGCACGGCATCAAACAGTATTCCTGCTTTTATGATATTGTTACATTCTCTAAATCTTTTTTATCATTTTATAAATTTGTATGTATCTATTAATTCATACAAATATTTATATTTCATAGTAATTTTTTGTTGTTTTAATTCCAAGAAAGTATAAACAAAATAGATTTCCGAACATAAATAAAATAAAATTTAATTTTTTACTTCGTAAGTAGAAATTGAACTTTGATGTAATTATTGAATCAAATACAACATCAACATACATTTTTTACAAACAATAATATAAATTATTTGCAGGTCTCATTTCTACTCATCTCAGTTTATCAGACATAGACATCAAGAAAAATGTATTGGTTATGAATGTGCTATTAGATACACCACAGAAATTCAAGTGTATCAGAGTAATTGTTTGTTTATATTCTTTGCTACCATATGGGCGTAAATTACGCTTCATCACGTTTTTATTTTCATGAATGGCTTAATCATTTTATATTTTTAAAAAAAAGTTAACAACAATAAAAATTATATTCAATCACAAAAATGTAATGCTGATTAATTCCACAACTTTTTCTAAAACATTCATGTTTCAGTGTATATCTCGACACACAATTAAATAAAGGAACACAACAGGAATTTAATTAGTTCTTTACATTGTTGATTACGCGACATTATATTGAATAATGTATGTAGACAAATATAAAATAGATGGTGTTTTATTCTTATATATAGCCGAAATAAATACAGTAATTTAAGTAATTTTATTTGCATTCTTAAGCTTAAAATACATAGCAAAACTATATGTTGAAATATAATACAATCTGACTTATATAAAACATACCTGAATCTATTCGATTGTGTATGTAAAACATTAATTTATGCGTTTTCTGTAAATCAAAATGAAAGAAGCAATATTTATATTCAATAATTTCACATACACCAATAAGCATATACAAATCAATGTACACACGATTTTCTCTTCAAAATCTTTTCAATAAGACGAAATGAAACGATCGGTATTTACATTTAATAATATAATTTCACATATACTAATAAACACGTACAAATCAATGTATTAGTTGTAAGTTCACAAGTTTTTCTGTTCAACATCTTTTCTGTTAATCAAAATAAAACGATCGGTATTTACATTTAATAATATAATTTCACATATTCCAGTAAGCACGTATAAATCAACGCAGAAGTTATAACTTCACAAGTTTTTCTGTTAATAATTCACTGGAATCAGTCCTCATATCGTTTGTTTATTCAACCGCGTATTTTCTGGGTAATTCTACAAATTCACCGATGAACTAAACTTGCACAAAACTGAATTCAATAAAAAAACGACCTTGCGTATGCTTTCAGTAAACTTGCACAAAACTGAATTCAATAAAAAAAACGACCTTGCGTACGCTTTCAGTAATTATGTTTTCTGTTTATCTGTCATTTCGTAAATTTCAAAATGGACAGTTTGAGTTGACGCATGCGCAGAACACTCAATGCGACCAATTCTATCTCTCTTAGTTGGGACGAAAACTTACACATTATCAAGATACAACACACGCAATATAGTAGTATTATATATTATATGAAGGAAACTAATTTAAAATTTTGAGGCAATTTACTTGTTCCTTGGATATGGTGCGGGTAAATTAGAAACAAGTAAATTGCCTCAAAGTTTTAAATTAGTCTCCTTCGATGTTTGCAGACAGATTTCGTAGTTTTCCCTGTTATTAATGCTGCTTCTGGATAATTACTAGGAAAACCCCCATAATACATAACTCCCTTATATTGTTCACAATGTTACTCCCACCCTACTCAAATATATCTATTCTAATTTTAAGTAAAACTTGTCTTGTTCAGTTGAATGAACTAAGAAGTTCGAAACAATTGTCAAAGCGTATTTTGTAAATAAAATTTTAGTGAAACAAATAACCAAGTGTGAACTTTCTTTTACCTTTATTATTCGATTATTGTATTCGAAACGTTTTTGTTTTTTTTTTGTTTACGAACTAGCAAAAAAATGCAGAGAGAGCGTTGCAAAGCTAATTCAAAATATTTTTCGTACCTCTGCAGTTGTTATATTGCAAAATAATGACAAATATCCTCATATATGCATTATTTGGATTACTTTGGTTAATCTGGTTTAACACTCGCAAACCGTTGGTGCTGAAATTGTTTTGCAACGCGTGCAGAAAAAAATTATTAATTATGAACACAATATGCTATCGCGACTATTTCTTTACATGACTTTTCAGTGACATTTTATAGTATCATCACAGACTAAACAAACCAGACCGGCAACTACTTGATAGAAAAATATCCAAGATCTATCATTGTCACACATGAATGAACGGGTACGAAGATGGCGCTAGCAGCATATTGGCGCGGAAGTTGAAACGAGCTTGTTTTTAGAATATGTTATTTAATAAGTTATAAATGTAATAGAAAAATACACAAAACTACTGGATAAATCACATACCTTCAAGTTTTACGTTTAAAAAATACGAATACTTTGATTTTATTATTGATAGAAATCTCTATTTATTATACATACACAATATAAAACATGACATCACTTTAGCGCAATATATTCCTGTGAGTTTATATTACACCACAGTTCACTAATTTTCACTCTGTACTTATTTAATCATAAACAGGCGATCAATATCAACTTACTTATACTTAATATGACGTACAACAAGAAAGGATTGCAATAATACGTCAAATTTGAAATATCGTTTGGAATGACATATAACCGTTGATTGAAGAAATAATATGTATTCCTTCAATCAACGGTATAACCACAACATAATAAAAAAAATTAAATGGCGCTAGCGCTATCTCCTCTCCCGTTCAGTTAATATGACAGAGATGGTAGAGAATTTATATTTTCATTTGCTAAACCAGTCTGATTTGTTTAGTCTGTGGTGTCATCTCGAAGTTTGATTAGAATCGCTTAACATTTGTTACATTTACATTCGTTTAAAGAAGAGAAAATGAGAAAAACTTGAACACAGAAGTGTCATGAAATTTTTATCAAAAGAAGCACGAGAGCATGAGAGAATGGTGAGATTATATGGATAAAATAGCCCGTCCTATTTCCAAGTCAAATTTTGATGTAAGCAGCTTAAATAGGGCAGAAAATCCATTCATGATAACCCAAAGTGTGGAATACCTCCAGAAGCAAGAACTGAAAAAGTCATCAATAAAGTTGAAGATTTGGTGTTGATCAATGATCTAACACTATTATACTATTAGATGGAGCGTGCCTTATGTCTTGCTTATTACGAAGTAACCCACACCATTAGAGAAAGAAGGAAAATATACGAGTGTCCAATATTTGACAAAGATGAACAAAATTCACCACGTTAGTGTGGACAAAAGGTATATGTTTCGATATAGCTTAGGTATATTTTCTAAAAGCACCATTTTGTTAAAAATATGCTATATTAAGAGGAAAATAAAGGTATTGCAACTTTAATAATCATTTGAATAAATAATCAAATAAATATTAATATGGTATTCAAAATATTATGTTTAATAACATTTTAAAGGTATGTATGCTTAGTTGCCATTAGTCAATACTTAAGGAGAAAGAAAGTTAAATATTACTACTACTACTAATGTTTATGAGATAACTCTATAATTTTCTCTTCTAATTATACCAATTTTTAGCAAATGTGATGGTCATTTAGTTTTTATTTGTAACAGTACTATTAGAATATATTTTAGAAGCCACTGAGGATATCAAATGGAAATTTTGAACTGGTGACTAGTATTATAAAAAATTGCTAGTTCGTTAATATGAAAATTTTATTAAATGCGAAGAAATTGCAACTTGAACATTGTATAAACAAAATATTATGTTCCAAATAAAGTAGGCTAGAAAACGACAGCATTTCTTACATCTTCCTTATACCTTGAGGTATACTCAGAAAAGACAATTAATAATTAAAATTTTATTAACATATAGATAGATAATTATATGAATTAATAGATTGGTTTATGACCTACATTAAATATAGTAATTTCATAAAAATAGGAATATTTGTTGAACATAATAGCGACTGTAGTTACCCGGTTTTTCAAAGCACGTTGCTATTTACTGTCACACTGTGGGGGAGAAACTGCAGAAAACACTTTCATCGCTGTGACCAAATAAAGTTTTTCAACTTTTAAAATCCATTTAACAGCTTCTGGAGGTAAGGCATATTCTTTTTCTTTAAATATATTTGTCCTTCTACATAAGTACATATATTAAGTGTTAATAAATGTAGCTCGAAGGACCAGCTACATGTGAAACTTTTACTATTCGCTCAACAGCTGCGTTACATAGGATAGCAGTTAGAGCTATTATTCAGACACTGTTTTTCTTAATTTGTGGTGCATGGTTATTATGAAATGACTTCCATTTTCCGAATTTTCTTTAAACATTTTCTCTAATACTAATGCCTGCATTCTCAAATTATTTAAACACAATAACAAAAGTATTGTATTTTCGAGAAATGTACAGAAATAATAACTTCGTTGTATGCAGTCCCATAAAAATAGATCTAGTAGGTCAACTCACATTTCCATATTGATTCATTGAACTAGTTGCTTAAGATTTAATCATTAAGGGTCCTCGCTAGTGGATCTGTCAACAATGGAAAAATAGCAGATTTTAGATGCCAGATATTTTTGTTGATTTTAAAGATGGAGAAAACCTTTCAAGGTCAACTTATGAAGAATTTAGTAATCTACTCGGCTGAAGAATCAAATTTAGAAAAAAATTAAAGGATTAAAAAAAATTAATTATATGTCAAAATATTAAAATATCAAAAATCCTTCGGAGGAGATTTGTTTGCTTGAGTTCACGTTATAAATTAAATAGAAAGCTACCCGGCTGTGCACTTATTTTTCGGTCAACTATTCTTTACTTTGTTTAAAATGAATATAAAATAAATTAAAATTAGGCAACCCACATTTCAATGAATTGTTATTCTGCTATAAATCTTTCCCGCGGTTACAAATGTGTGAATATTTGGTCATAAATGAATTTTTATTCGCTTAGATATTGAGTTATTATTTCAAATATTTATTATATATTCCCTATGTGTAATAAGTACTCGGACATCCTTGGCTTATTAAATTATGTGCTATGCAACCAATATTATTTCCCATTCACTAGCGAAGACCCTTAATAACATTCTCTAGGTTCACTTTATACCAAAGATTCTACATTAAATTTTCATACCAACGCTTTTACATAGCCTGAAGTTGTTACTTTCCAGTATTCTTGATGAGAGCTATAATTATACCTACGATGCTGCTCAGTCCCGAACAAAAATTGTGTAGATGACAAATTTGTGAAGAGTATTTGACTGTTTTATCTCAAACAAAAACTTCTTAAATAGAATTATAACTGTGGATGAAACTTGGGTACACCACTGGGACTGTCCCACAAAACAAGAGTGCATGCAATGGGTTTATAAAGGCTCTCCACCGCCCAGGAAGGAAAAAATGCAATTTTCTGCGGGAAAAGTGAAGGCCACAGTTTCCTGGGACGCAAAGAGGATTCTCCTATTTTAGTATATGCTAAAAGAGATTACAATAACGGAAAATGTATACCAAGACACAATTAAGAAATTGAACATGGCTATACGAGAGAAAAGACCACACCATTTTGCTCAGAAAACTACTTCTGCAAGACAACTGCAGAGTGAATAAGGCACCATTTGTTCAAGCAGTAATCAATGAATGCGGCTTTAAGGAATTACAGCATTCGCCCTAAAGTCCCGACCTTGCCCCCTGTGACTATTATCTTTTTCCAAAACTCAAAAAACACTTGAGGGTGCGTCGATTTTTATCGATTGAAAACGTGGAAAACGCCGTAGGATCGTACTTTGTGGAATGACCAAAAGAATTCTTTTTCGAAGACACAGCATTATTAAAGAAACGTTGGAATAAATGCGTTAGTGTTAATGGTTCTTACATTGAATAACATAAAAAAACACTCATCGTGTATAAATCAAACACTATTTTGTTTTCAATATCTACTAAATTTATTTTCTTCCGTTCGAAGTAATTACGAAAAAGTTAATACCTACATATGCAAAAGTAAATGCAATTAAGGGTAGTGCTGACACGTTAAATACTCTAATCGACTTCACTAACTCCAATCGATGAAGTTCATTTCATGCTTTCGAGCTTACAGAGTAATTGCTAGCAGAATTGATTTGTTACAGATGGGTAAACATTACTAATACATTGAATGCACAAGTGTTCAACCCTAATGCAGTACGACATATTAATAACATCTCTAAATTTTCATTTTAATAATATACGACTCTACATAATTACACATGTCGCGTTTTCAAGAAAATTCTTATTTGGAATATTCTATGATTTTGATCTAAAGTTAAAGATATTGGATGAAATGCTATTTTTGAAGACAAATATTGTCAACTGTATTACATTTTGTCTAGACAGACTTTTTTTAGTCTGTCAAGAAAGAAGCCGAAACCCACTGCACATTCATTTGAAATTTCGTCCGTAGTATCAGGGTAGCAGAAAAGCGAGGAGGTATATCAAATGTATTAGGAGTAAAACAAAATAAATGTGGCGACATCTTCAAAGTAGTAGCCACACTATATCGTGAATACAGAATTCTATATTCACAATAGTAGCTATATTTAGGATATAGTCCAGCTACTATTGTGCAGATGGCGCCAATATATTTCATTTTACTCCTGATATATTTGATATAACTCCTCGCTTTTCTGCTGCCCTGATACTACGGACGAAATTTCAAATATGATGTTCGCTTGCATTTTTATCTTGACAGATTAAAAAATACACAAAAACATTAAAACACTTTCACCACACTAAAGCACAAAAATAGCTAAATACGTATTACAACAACTAAGTTGTCATCATTAGTAGCACTGATTAAAAATCGTGCTGTCTACACACCGTAGCGTAACAGAACAACACTGGTGTGACAACTTAGTTGTTGAAATACGTATTTAGCCATTTTTGTGCTTTAGTGTGGTGAAGGTGTTTTAGTGTTTTTGTGTAGTTTCAAGCCACAGACTCCAAGTTTAGTTTCTTAGATTAAAAAATGTCTGTCTACATAGAATTAAGACATATTATCATCACTGGCGATTCAGTTTATAATTTAAAATTATTTTAAATGTCGAGCATAATTATTTTTAAAATTCACATTCTTTTAAGATAGAGTAATTTATGAAAATAGTCATAGTAATTTATAATTGTATCGGTATTAAATGAAGCACTGATAAAACGTATATATAATTAACTCTTTATTATTATAAATTCATATAAAGTCATTAAGCACGACCAATTAGCGAAACTGCACATATAAAATTTCGTCCGTATTATCAAGGAAAGCAGAGGAGCCAGGGTATAATATATTTCATTTTACTCCTGATACATTTGATATACCTCCTCGCTTTTCTGCTTCCCTGATACTACAGACGAAATTTCAAATGTAGACTAATTACCGAGATAAATTTCGTAAATCACAGTTTCATAAAAGAATTTAATTTTGAGAAATAATTATTCTCTGCACTTAAGGTAATTTTTAATTATGAACGGAATCGCGGCTTATAATGCCTTCCTTAATTAGGTTTAGACAGACTTTATTTAGCAAGAAAAGGAGCGAGGAGATAATATATTTTATTTTACCCCTGATACATTTGATATACCACCTCGTTTTTCAGCTTACCTGATACTAGGGACGAAATTTCACCTGTTAAATGCTGAGATATCACACCAGGTGGTTATAGTAACTTTAAAGTATTTTTATTTTTATTACAATTATACATATATTGTTAAAGTATTAACTGAGAGTATTTTCGTTAATTCCACTCTCTTAAAAGAATTAAATTAAAAAAAAATATTCTCTGCGTTTAAGGTAATTTTAAATTATAAACGGAATCCGAGCGGCAGATAATGTCTTAAATTCTGTCTAGACTGACTTTTTTTAGTTTGTCGAGAAAGAATATTTCAAGTAAATGAAACCGAAACACTGCACATTCATTTGAAATTTCGTCCGTAGTATCAGGGTAGCAGAAAAACGAGGAGGTATATCAAATGTATTAGGAGTAAAACAAAATAAATGTGGCACCATCTTCAAAGTAGTAGCCACACTATATCGTGAATATAGAATTCTATATTCACATGTATTAGGAGTAAAACAATATAGAATTCTATATTCACAATAGTAGCTATATTTAGGATATAGTCCAACTACTATTGTGGAGATGGACCCAATATATTTAATTTTACTCCTGATATATTTGATAAACCTCCTCGCTTTTCTGCTGCCCTGGTACTACGGACGAAATTTCAAATACAAAGGATGTCCGCTTGCATTTTTATCTTGACAGATTAAAAAAGCGTAATTTATGAAAATAGTCATAATAATTTAGAATTGTATTGGAATTAAATGAAGCACTGATAAAACGTATATATAATTAACTCTTTATTATTATAATAATGGTCATTAAGCATGACTAATTAGCAAAACTGCACATATGAAATTTCTTCCGTATTATCAAGGAAAGCAGAGGAGCCAACAGATAATATATTTTATTTTACTCCTGATACATTTGAAATTTCTTCCGTAGTATCAGGAAAGCAGAAAAGCGAGGATCTCCTCGCTTTTCGCTCGCTTGTAGCCCAGATGTCAATTCTATTGAACATTTATAGGATCAACTCCAGAGGCCTATTCGCCAACGCGTAGTCGTACCAAAAACTCTTCAAAAGCTTAGATTTGCACTTGAAAAAAAATTTGAGGAAATTCCGCAAGACTACATAAGAAATTTAATTAGTTCAATGCTGCAACGATTACGTGTTTTGATTGAAGCTCGTGGAGGACATAAACGTTTTTGATATTAGATTAGAATTAAAAGTTACCAATTTTATTTTTAGAAGTTGAGAGAGATATCATGTTCAAACTGTTTTTCTTATTTACTAAAATTAAATTTACTTGTCAAAAATTGCCTTAGTACTTGAAAAAATTTGCATATGTTGCACATACAATGAATAGTTCTTGAATTCAGTAGAGCTGATTATTCTAAGGCAGTTTTTTGCCGGTCACCCAAAGATAAGTGTTCCATTCGATGCTGAACATCATCAAAATATCAGCAATATTTTTTAAGGAGGTACTCGCCGCTGTTCATACGTGCGACACACAAATGCGATTTTCTTATTTCACACTTCCGAAATTTTAATAATAAGACTTGCAATATTTTGACATGATAACAAATATTTTACTTAAAAATACATACTTTTAAAACGCAAGTTTATAATCTTATTTAGGCAATGTCATATTTTTCAGTGTTACATACTGAAATAATTTTAACAAATTTAACACATGTTTCATCGACAAATTCTGATTTAAGTCACCGTAAACTCATGCTTCCTAACATAACACGCTAATTGATCAAAATTTTGGTTTAAAAAAGGAATGCTATTGAAAAATCAGTGTTCTAAACGTCGATTTCTGTAACATGCCAACATCACTGCTTACATAAGTAATCTGCCCTGTTAGTAATACAACTAAATTCCCCAATATATTTATTGATCATTGACCAATAGGTAAATGATGAAATATAGGACGATAGCAGTAATGCAAGTATTTACGTTCGTGGAGTTGCAAGCAATCAATCTATCAGATGGATTTTCTCAATCTGGATTGAATTTATAATCCCCCGTACAAAAATACGACATGAACGTGGGATACGTCCTAGTGAAGCTTTTAAACATAAATCATTCTTTCCTTCCCAAATGAATAATTTAACAGATTTTATTTTATTTCTAGACAGGACTCCAGTAAATCGGTCTGCAGAATTAATTTTATGTCATTTATACCGAGCAGCGTTCATTATACTGATTTGAGCTTCGTAGAGGTAGCTTGTTAGCTTCAATAAAATTTTTAATATATAAATAATGCATAATAATATAGTATAATTAACACACAATGTAGAATCGTAAATTTATTAAATATCAAGAATATTTACTGTACTATAAACTAATGTTTATTTTATTCTATATAATAAAATAATCAACTATGTAAAATAATAAATATTATAGAGTATAATAACATTAGCTAGGGATTAATATTTTAAAAGAATAAATAAAAATTAGTTTATTTTCAAATTAGGTCAACTCAAATTAATATGTGTCCTGTACCGCCCTCTCATAGCCAGTAGGAAAACTACTTCCACAATTTCTATTATTTACATTTGGTAAATAATCAACAAACTTCACTTCATTTAAATAAATCATTTATGTGAAATACGCAAAAAAGGCAATCAAATAAATAGACCATATCTAAGATGTATTTAAGTATATAATTGTGTTTTATTTAAAAATAATCTAAATTCCTTTGTTGGAACTTAATATAAAGTATGATAGATGGCAGCATAGAAGCAGAAATAATTCAATTTTATTTGGAAAATTGAATATTATTATAAGGGCTAGGACATTGTAGGATAATTCAGTTTCTTAGTTTGCAATTTATAACTGAATGATCGATGTTAATATATATATGTTGTATCTACATTTGTAATATGTTTTATTAAAATTCTAGGTATGTACCCATGAAGTTTCTTTCTATTTTACAATTATTGCAAGCATCATTATATACCTACCTGGAAGTGAATTGCAAAATAGAACACTAAATTTTGTTTTGAAATAAACCAACACATACATAAATACAAATATTATATTTTCAAAATTAAAATATATTTATCATTATAACAAACTAGTTAAAGGTGGAAATGGATTTTGTTTGCTAACTACAACTTTCCTATGCTGATGGGAAATGTAACCTTTAATTTTTCCTTCATAAATCAGGTTTGCGACAATACACTGTGTTTCATCTAAATCCACATCCGTTTGACCTAAACTTACTAATGCTGTTTGTAAGGCTTCCACAGGTATCTGATGCGTATTTAGTATAATATACACCTTTCTAAATAAATTCCTATATGCTATAATTTTTAATTTGTCTATAATCAAATATATTCCACATTTTATAAAAAAGGATTCGTGTTTTTCCATCAGCTCATCAAATAATTTTAAGTTTCCCTGACATACAGATTCAACCAATTCCCAAAATTCCATTACATCATATTTCTCTAAAACTTCTCGCTTTGGTATGTAACCCAAAAGCATTTTTACTGGTACAAGATAAATTAATATTAAACGCTTATTTCTTTTGCTCAGCTTATGGCAATTCTCAAATGCATAAGTTAAATATTGATCTGCTGCTTTATAGTCACTATCAAACATTGCTTTACGTCCAACGTAATATCTGTAAGTTATTTGCTGACTTAAAGAGAAACTATCTTTAAATGGTGATGATTCAATTGCCCTGATTAAAGGTTTACATAAATGCAATTTATTTATTCGAAAATATACCTTAAATAATTGATTCACCAAATTTAACATTCCTAAACGTTTTGTGTCCTCTTCAGAAGATCGATTATCTGCAGCGCATACTCGGAAACAACCCATCAAACATTCAGCTGCTTTCTCTAATATTTCCCCAGGCTTCTCAGCAACTCCAACCCTTTCATTTTCTACCTTTTGCGCTACACACCGTAAGTCAAGACAAACTACATACATTACAGGCAGAAACCAATTTTCTTCTTTTTGTGACTGTATTATTTTTGTCAAAGTTTGTGTCATGTTACTCTGTAACTGATATGCTTCAGTATATTGTTCTTGTGATAAAGCATAGAGACATTTTAAATGGTATGTAACTAACTCGTCCATTGGGGCACTGACAAGTCGTTCGACCATACTTTCAGGGTTCTCATGATATAAGTTTACGCTTTCCACATGTTCATGTCTTAGCGACAGTAAGCTTGCAATTTTATGAGCATCTTGAGAACGCCAGCTCCGGTCCAATAATTGTAAATAATGTGCTAAGGACATTAGCGTCATATCTCTAAACAAAATAATACGATTGCACTAACGATAAAGAATTTCTAAATTAATCATGTACCTGTTTCCAGCAATAGTGTTTAGGCATATAACCACACAAAAATATTTTAGCTTAAATACGACCTAATATAAATACAAATTCTAGAGTTATACCCCTAAGGCAGGTTATATCAGTATTTTCGAAAATGCACTTAAAGTTTTGTCGTTTTCCTTCAACTTTATTAGGTTATTTTCGAGATGCTTCAAAATCAATAACATCAAAAATTGTTATCTGAAATCTGTTTTACCCACCCTCTTACTCGTTGATATTATATACCTTTCCATTAGATGGCGCGCACGGCGGAAATTGATATATAAACTTTTAAATCAAAGTTGAATTAAAAAAGTCGCTTTGATATCTTCACAACGTATTCATGAATTCTGAAAAGATGTTCTAAATTACCACCATAAATTAAAATAAACACGATTAGAAAACGAACGTTATGAATTATAATCATATGCAAAATAATGCAAATGGACTATCTCGTAGCGTATTTTGGGATATTACTTTTTCAAATGTAGAATACCACACACTTTCACATTCATCACTGCAACAAGGCCGAGAGTATATAAAATATAGGTAGGTATAAGGAATTAAAATAACATTTTACCTGTTAATGAAATTATCCCGTCTCCTACATGCAGTCATAAATAACCCAACGGTACATACCTGAAACAATTTAAATCAATTACTTTTGGTGTTTGCATTCTGATTAATGTTGGGAATAATAATATGAGGTACACTAACTAACATACATTACATATTTATTACATTTGTACTAATGCATTAGTTACAAATGTAAAGCTTTATTGAATGATTTTATACGTAGATGTTAGTAACTGCAGCAGCATTATTATTAACTTACAGCTGCGGAGGTACGTCATTTTAATCTACCTAGTTATTCTATTAATTAATTGGACTATAAGAGAATTATGCTGGAAATAAGAATAATATAATAACCGGTATAAATATATTATCACCCCCAGTAGGTAAATATTGGTATTTTAATAACGGATGAATATTTCACCAATAGATTAATAAAATTAGTATGAGTTATCTACTAAAAAAATCTTGTTGGTTTTAGGTGACAACTTAAAACATACTTGCAGCTTTATTTATTCATAGTAGAATGTAAAAGAATGCCCTCAATTCGAAAATAGCAGGTACTTATTTATTCTTTTACACTCTACTAAAACTAAACACAATGTGTGAATTTTCATCAATAAACTGAATTGCTGGCTGTTTAGAGCAATGTGATTTTCAATGTCTTAAGTACGTTTGAATTTACCGCCGTTGTTTTCAGTGAAGCTATTCATATTTGGATACTGGATGTTAGAATCAAATTTTATATATTTCTGTCAATATTTCAGCGCCAACTCATTAATTATAAATTTGGTTATATTGCTTTATTTCTTATTGCTTATTTCCGCTGTTATTTAAACATTCAGTGAAACTTTTCTCTCATGGTCAAGTCTTGATTTATTATTTTGCGTAATTGTATCTTTGAATTTGTTGACTGGCATTGGATCAATTAATAATATTTACTACATCTACAAATTCTTTAATTTAGAAATGTGGATCACAGGTTTAGAAAAATAAAGGAGTTGATATAATATTATCACATTTTTTAATCAATATATATAATTTTATAGATAAAGACATGTTTCGGCAGGTGTGTGTATTACGATGAAAGCCTTTGACTGTGCCAATAAATCCTATTAAATAGTTTCTAGATCTCTATGATTGGCATTTCATATTTTACAAATACGGAATTATTAGTTACGTATAACACCAGGAATCTCACAAAATTCAGTAGGAGCTATTGCATGTCATTTTGCTAATGTTGTCAATAAATTTAATCATTGAGTAATTAAAAATTACATGTCAATGTCAAAAATCTGGAGCCACTATCGCAGGTTCGCCATCTGATGATATTAGAGGCGTTTTCGGAAAATGTATACCATTTAACTGACCCGGTCAGACAGGTTCACAAATTTTATCCGGCTATTTAAAGCATTTCCGAAAACTCTTATTATACGAGAGTAAATGTGCAACTACCTGTCCGAATTTTGATGTTACTTTTATATTCTCAATATATATGTCTATAGAGCATGACTTGGGAGATAATACAAAAACTGTCTTTTGATAGAAGTAAAAGAGTTACTTCCGGTAGACATTTCGGAAAAGTTTTTATATAGAACATTTATCAAATTCACTTTTGAGTATATTTTTGTATTCCCTACAAATATGTAAACTCAGCAGTTGACGAAATAATGGCAAAATTTAATTTTTTGTCTAAAGTAAAAAATTACTTTGGGTCTACCAAATTCACAGAAAATTTAATCAAATCTCCCAAAGAAGATTATACTGCTAAATATAAAGTTTGGTATTAATATCTACCACCGTTTGGCCGCTATTGTTGTCAAAGACACACACACAAACAGAATCATAAACCATTTCTTCGGGATTAAGTAACTTCAAAACGTGAACATTTGTGAAAATCTCGAGCGCATAAATTTTCATCATCACAATATGTACTTGCTTATACTATGCATTTCTACTTTCCTATATGTATTATAAGGAAGTATTGTGATGATGAAAACTTTCGACTTCGAGATTTTTGCAGATCTCCACGTTTCGATGTCTCCTGATACCTAAAAAGTCGTTTTACTTTCTTATACGTAGTATAAGGAAGTATTGTGATGATGAAAATTTTCGACCTCGAGATTTTTGCAGATGTCCACGTTTTGAGGTCCCCTGATACCAAAAAAGTGGTTTTTAAAAAATGTCTGTGTGTCTGTGTGTCTGTGTGTCTGTGTGTGTGTGTGTGTGTGTGTGTGTGTGTGTCTGTGTGTGTGTGACCACGATAGCGGTCAAACCGCTGTAGATATCAATTCCAAATTTTGTATTTACGAATATAATCTCCTTCTTGAGAACTGATTAGATTTTGAGCAAAATCGGCAGACCGGAAGTAGTAGTTTACTTCAGTGAAAAAATCGAATTTTGCAAATATTTCGTCAATTACTAAGTTTAAACAAATTTATAAAGAATTCAAATGTACTCAAAATTAAATTTGAGAAAAATTGTTTTAATAAAGTTTTTCGAAATTCCTACCGGAAGTAGGTCTTTTACTCTTATCGAAAATCAGTTTTTTGCGAATATCTCGCAAGTCATGCTTTCTAGGTAGGTACATTACGAGTATAAAAGTATTTAGAACATACTTCTAAATATCTTTTGTATAAAAAAAATTTCAAAATTTAGACCGGAAGTACCACTTTTACTCTTATCGAATAGCGATTTTTTGCAAATATGTCGTAAATTATGCATTCTATATATATTTATGAAGAGTACAAAAGTATTTAGAGTTGGATTTGGAATATTTTTTGTATAAATGAAATTTCAAAATTCGGACCGGAAGTAACACTTTCATACGTATAAGAAAGTCGTGTGGTGGCCACACCTCATTTTTTAAAAATTGTGTCGCTCTCTCTGTGTGTACCTGTATGTATGTGTCAGTGTGTGTGTGACCACGATATCGGTCAAACGGCTATAGCTATCAATTACAAATTTTGTATTTACGTGTATAATATCCCTCTTGAGATCTGATTATATTTTCAGTAAAATCGGTAGACCGGAAGTAGTAGTTTACTTCAGTGAAAAAATCGAATTTTGCCAATATTTCATCCACTACTTAGTTTAAACGAATTTATAAAGAACTCAAATCTACTCTAAATTAAATTTGAGAAAAATTTTATTAAAAATATTTTTCGAAATTCCTATACCGGAGTAGATCTTTTAGTCATATCAAAAATCAGTTTTTCGCAAATATCTCGCAAGTCATGCTTTCTAGACAGGTACATTACGAGTATAAAAGTATTTAAAACACAAGTTTCAATACTGTTTGTATATAAAAAAAATTCAAAATTCGGACCGGAGGTAACACTTTTACTTTTATCGAATAGTGATATTTTGAAATATGTCGTAAATTATGCATTCTATATACAGGGTGTAACAAAATAAGTGTAAAACATTTCAGGGGGTGATTCCTTAGCGAAAAAGAGATAGGGTCTTTCATATAAAAAAACTTCAATGGAGCATCCCTTGTTAAGATACAGCCCCATAAAGGGGGTACATAAAATTTGTTTTTTAATTTTTCTCACAAACACTAAAAATGTTATTTATTTCCAATGTAACTTTTTGTCTGATTATTTGTTTACCATTTAAAAATCTATTTCCAATACCTTGTTTCATTGGAAACAAAAAATGTCTCTTGAATTTTTTGCCCAAAAGTAATCAGTTCGCAGCAAAAAATTATTTTACGAACAACTACAGAGATACATCGTCATAAATGCGAACTGGATTAGTATTGTTATTTTGTAGTTACTACCTGCATCAAAATACATATGATTAAAGATGAATAAACAAAACTAATTTATTAATAACAAAAAATAAAACATGCAGAAATCATAGTAAATGTTCAATATGTCCACCTTCAGTCATTACACAGACGTCGGCGCATTGAGCCACGTATTCGCTCAAATATTCCTGGATTCTCTCTAATTACCCTGCACGCATCGATGATGCGGTTTCTTCAGTCCTCTACATCGCGAACAGGAGTAGGATAAACCAAAGTCTGTAAATGGCCCCAAGTAGAGAAATTCTTGATGGTTAGCTTGTACAATAGCGTGAGGGTTTTCATCAGCCCATATCTGGTTATTATGAAAATTAATTATCTTGTCCCGAGAAAAAGTACATTCGTCTGTGAATTCGATCGTCTTCAGAAAGTCAGGATTTCTTCTAATCATTTCCAGCATCCAATTGGAAAATTCAAGACGGTTCGGAAAATCTCGCTGTAACAGTGCCCGTACTCGTTGCAGATGGTAAGGGTATAAGAGTTGTTCCTTTAAAATTCGAAATACCGTCATATGATCAACATTTAACTCGAAAGCAATCTTTCTAGTACTGCTAGTAGGTTGTTCTTCAACCAAATTATGTACTGGTTCTTCAAGATGTGTTGTTCTAACTTCTCGATGGCGACCACAATCCTGCGTTCTTTTGTCGAATGAACCATATTCTCGTAATCGTTGATGAAGTCGGGCAAATATTCTATGCGAAGGAAGGTGCCGTTGAGGATACATTTCAGCACATCTTCTAGAAGCTTCTAACCCATTCCCCTGCGACAGACCGTAAACGTAATGCATATCAGCCATTTCCTCATTTGTGTATGCCATTTTAATAACAAGTGAATTATTAAACTAACAAATTACGAACAAAACAACGACACACAATTAAGTATTAATTTAATTTCAAAAATTTACAAACTGACAGCGTTATACCACTACTAGCGGCCTACTAAATAAATTAGTTTTACATTTTCGTTTTATGATGATGTATCTCTGTAGTTGTTCGTAAAATAATTTTTTGCTGCGAACTGATTACTTTTGGGCAAAAAATTCAAGAGACATTTTTTGTTTCGAATGAAACAAGCTATTGGGAATAAATTTATAAATGGTAAACAAATAATCAGACAAAAAGTTACATTGGAAATAAATTACATTTTTAGTGTTTGTGAGAAAAATTGTGAAACAAATTTTATGTACCCCCTTTATGGGGCTGTATCTTAACAAGGGATGCTCCATTGAAGTTTTTTTATATGAAAGACCCTATCTCTTTTTCGCTAAGGAATCACGCCCTGAAATGTTTTACACTTATTTTGTTACACCCTGTATAAAACAACAACAATAAAATTACTATAATTTGAAACACTCACACGTATAAGAAAGTGTGGTGGAAACACATATTTTAACAGAAATTAACATTAGCATTAGTGACTCTAGCTGTAGTAATTTTTCATTCTCATAGGAGCAAAAAGTAGAATTTTATATTTTATAGATTTACATGGCAGCATTTGAGCTTCTTGGTAGCAAGGAACAAGTTCCCAAAGTTGTTATTTCCTTACTAGAATTTTTTTTTTTGGAAACCGTTTCATATGTTCATTCTTAAAAAACTATTCATCAAGTTTGTATCTACATTAATAATACAAAACATTCTTTTTTTATAAACAGGAGTTAATGAAAACCAATCGAACAAAATTTGTATAAAACTATAGGTTTATAATTTTTTAAATTAATATGCTGTAAAGCAATTTATAATATTAAAGCTGGTCTAAGCCGAACAACAAATTTGACTCTGAAAATCTTTAGCTAAATAAACCTAATATCTAAAATTCAAGCAATAGCGTATTTTAGGAAATTCAATTTTGTAGAAAGAATTACTCTGCTATTTGGACACTAAATTTGCAACACTGCACACTAAACTAAACAAGTTTGTATGGCTTAGTCCTATTCAGCCTTCTGTTCAGGTTTGAGACATCGGGGAGGCCGATTGCTTCAGCATTAGTGTGTTCATGCAATCTTAAGTAAGGACCCGACGTAGGAGGCCCAAAATACGACGGACAAGAGAAATAGTGTTTAACATCACGCAGTTACTGAATAGTAACTATTAATATGGTGAACTGCACATCTGTTTTCGTCGAGAAAACGGGTAGCAAAAAAGTCGATTTTACTGTTAAATTCCTTTCTTCATAGGCGTAGGTAGAAGCGTGAGGAGTTTTTGAAATTTATTCATATTTCGTTAGATAAATAAAGAAGGGAGAGATTACTCGACTAAACTATAAAATGAATAAATAATAATGTATTTTGTATTTTCTATATCACCACCCACTTGTTATCCAATTATATGAATAACATTGAAAACTCTTTAAAAATAAGAAAGTTCAATAGTGCGCCCGTGGGCGATGAGTCATGGGCCTCTCGTGTCCGGTCTCTAATCGTAAGTACACTACCAAAATAAAACAACTTTGAGACCACATACCCATGTTACCATTTCATGTGAGAGGTATTTAATACAGAAGAAGTGCCACAACCTCCATTACCTGTTTGGACGCATAAGAAAAATATACAACTTATAAATTTAAATCCAAGTTCAAGAAAATTTTACTGCAAAAGAAGTTTTAGACCGTTGATAAATATTTAGTAAATTAATAGCAAGTTTAAACTCGAATTATAAGGAAAATTTTATTAATTATTACTCTTATTAAAATTTACAAAATATAAAAATGTATTCAAAAAAATTTTCAGTTTTCAATAAATTGCGAAGAGGATAAAAAACACTTTGTGTTAATAATAATAATAATAATAATAATAATAATAATCTTTATTACAACTCGACTCAAAAAGAGTATGGGAAACGTCAAATATAAAATATAAAATAAAATATAAAGTACTCAATAGATATATAACCGTTAAATCGTACTCATGCATTCATATAAAATATTTTTTGCCAGATGGGCGACCCACTTTATTGCAGACAATAAAAAATTGTTTTTATTTTTAAAATAGGAAGGTTGTTGCTGTTTAATGTGTTTGTAGTCGGAAACAGCTGATTATTATTATTTTAGAATATTTAATAAATCGTAGTTTTTCTAGATTACAGTAAATATCAAGAATGTAATTATTTTTTTCTAGCAGGTGTAAAATTAAAGTAATTAATGGTTTGATATTTATTATGAAGTATCTATTCCTCCTCGAACGTGCAAGCATTTCGAGTGCAGAAGACATTCTTATTTAGTTTCGGCCATTTGTTAAAATTTTCTACAGCATGCAACAGCAGTCGCCAAATATAGACGCACGGCAGCGTCATAATCTTGTGCTCCTTGAACAAATCCCTACAACTAGTCCCTGCAGATACTCTTGACATAATTCTCAATGTTCTCTTTTGCATTCTACAAACGCAAATCATATTTGGTGATGATCCCCATGCTATTATGCCGTACACCATTACTGAGTGAAAACAAGCAAAATAGAACGTCCTCAATATTGTATAATTCACCACATCCCTCAGTCCACCCAGCGCAAAATATACCGGGCCGATCTTACTGCACAAAATTTTTATATGCTCTTTCCAATTGCATGTAGAGTCAAGAGTTAAACCCAAAAACCTAGTGTTGTTGACCTGAGCTATAGTCGCAATAGCCCCCTAACTAGATGAGATTGACCTCAATCGCGTGACGCTGCCTTAAATTCAATAAATGCGGTCTTATCATTATTTAGCATAAGCTTGTTGTCCAGGAAATAATTATTTAAGACATCCAAACTATTAGACGCATGTCGACCCAAGTCTTTAGTCTTCTTAGTGGGAACCAAAAGTAAAATGTAATTCGCGTTATCTGATGGAATATCAATCGCGTATATGATGTACAATAGGGGCCCTAGTACGCTCCCCTGTGGCACTCCACTCCTGAAAGTGCACTTCCCCGAAATAACGTTACCAATTTGAACGTATTGACTGCGGTTCTCTAAATAACTTTAGGTACATTTATGAAGAAAGCAAATGTATTCTAAGTTTATTTTCGAATAAAGAATAAATAAGAAGAAAGGCAAAATATTCAGATCCTAGATCCGTATAAGAAAGTGATGTGGTACAAACATAAATTTGTTTTGTTTAATGTTGGTTTGTTATTTATATGTTCAGTTTTGTTTGATACAGATTAAGATTTGCACTACCTATTTGTGCTATGTATGTTTATGTCAGCAATCATGGAAAATTGACCTATCTATTGTTTTAGATCATAAAGATATTATTATTATCATTAAGAACTCAGTCTTCAATAAGAAGGGACACAGATTCGGGTGTGATTACTTGGATGGACTTGTGGTTCATCTTAAAGACATTCTGTTTCAGTTTTAAACTTATTACTCACTATTTTACTGCTGAATGTGGAAGAAAATCACCCGCATATACGACTATTAAACCTTGTTTAATTTGATCCGGCGCTTGACCTTTTAGAAGAATGTGTTTTTACTTCCACCTCGTCTGTAAGTAATTGGAAACTCTCAGAATGAATTTAATTTTTCAAGTTGAAGAGTACATTTAATTCCAGCAAATATTGCACTAAACTTTTGTAAATGATTGCATATATCCATAATTAATTGCATTATTAATCAAAAGGTTTAGTGCTTTAGTTTTTTCCTTCTTTTTTATAATCCGCTAAACATATCGGATTTGTATAATATGTCGATTAGAATCGAAAATATCATATGTCAACTTCGGGAACACATTACACACACATATCGATGATATATAAATATGAAGGTATAAGGATTACGCCAACACCGTCGATTTTGATAAAACCCACCTGTTCATCTATTCACATAAAAAATCGCTCGGACAGAAATATTTCAATTTAAATATATTTATAGAAATATGTGGGTTCTCACAGCACTCAAAATCGAACATTACATAATGCCACTCAAATATTAACAATCTCTTTGTGCGTGTAAATGTTAAAATGTAAAAACATGCCAAGAGAATTACATAAATCATTTTGTGGATTCATCTGTAAAACTTATGCATTTTCTTATTTATGATTTAAACCAAAATATTAAAAACTATTCTACTTGAAATATGATTTTCATAACTGTCAGCATGATTAGAGGCCTTGTGAGTTGCGTGCATGAATCTATAATGTGACATTTCTATCTGTAATAAATACGTACATTTCTGTAAGAATGAATCCCACATGTACGATTATTTTCTTAAAAGTGTTCTTTTTTATTGTCCTATGAGAAAATATCTTTAAATTCAAACTTCAGTCAGTTGGTATTATAAATGAGTTAGGTGATATCGCTGACAGTCAGCTTACTTTATTTCGAAAAATATTACACGCCCAAGTCGACGATGACAGTTTTATGGATTTACTTTCTTTCTGTATGTCATAACATTAAATTTAGAGGATTGTATTGCGAGTTTTGTCTCCATACATCACCTTATAAACAGTATTTAGCTTGCAGGTAATAACAATCCCTTACAGACTCAATTTCAGTAAATATTATCTAATTGTCCGCAAAAATACAATTGCTTCAACTAACACTATCCAGAAAGTCGTTCATGAATAGAAGAAAGAAAAGGGGTCCTAAGTTCGAACCTTGTGGTACGCCAGATAGGACTGAATGCAGTCCAAACTTAAATCCATTACAATAAACGTATTCTGTTCTATTTCGGAGGTAAAGTGCAAAAATTTCTTTAAATGTTTGCTAAAACCAAAAAAGTATAATTTCTTAATTAGTTTGCTGATTTGGTTCAAGAATATTTGAGGCTAACAATGTCAAATAAGTTAAATTTTTAGCTGTGTTTAAAAGAGTGCTTGCAACCAAGATTTTTTCTTAAAAAGAATATCTAACATCTCTTACATTTTTGGATAAATTATTAAAAATGTTGGCAAAAGAACAGTCCGGAATTTATATATATATATGTATATATGAGTCATCTAAGCGGGTAAGGCCGATTATGCCTTTATGAGTAAAGATATTTCGAAGCGGTTTTTTTCCTTGTGATAGCTGTTCATTAGGAGCACATTTTAAAAGTATTTTGTATTATACAGAGTGTTCCATAACTTGGTGGCTAACCATAGTTATAGTTTTTTAAATGGAACACCCTATATATTATGCATTTTTGTATTCCCCGTATAATTTTTATTCAAAAAGTAATAAGATAGTATAGGCCTAAAATCTAAAGTTTTTGACTTATTCCCATTTCTCTGAAAAATTCAATGCTTGTATAACATTATATTTCTCGAAAACGACGTCTTAGATGGACACAATTTTTTGCAGTATTGTTTACAATAACAGGTCCTAAGAGAAGCATCTTTTATTTTTTTACAGTTACTAACTGCATGTGCAGGAAACAGGATTAAAATTAGATGACACGTTTTTGTATAAAAGTCAATTTTTTTAAATGGAACACCCTGTATTATGCTGTTATCCTTAGCTAGAATTGCTAAATAAAACTTATCCAACAAGATACTGAGGCTTTAAATATGTGTCTTCTTAAAATCTCAACAAAACATTTAAATCTCCGGCTTTTAATTTAATAATCAATTGAACTATGCTCAGTCGATTTTTAATTTATATTAAACGAGCAAGAATGACTTTAACGACTTTTAATCTCAGGTCTTTTAGAGTTCTTTAAATGTGATTGTTACTTCAATCTTTTTTTAAAATAAAAATTAATTCTTGTGAAACGTTCTTTTACTTGATATGTTTAAAAAATAAATAAAGTCATATAGGTTTATATGTATTTTATTTAATCGTTAATAATAATCAAAATAATATCCAATTACTATTGGAAAATATAGATAGATACGTAATTATTTCAAATTGTGGTATCATAAATCTTTAAAATATACACCCAATTCAATTCTCAAAATCAATGATCATTTGTCTCCGAAAAATCGCTTCAGAAACAGCTGAAAATCGGCTAATACAAAATCACATTAATTTAACCTACTCTTACAGGTCATCATAAAATGTAATACAATGTATAACGTTATGTTTTAAAATGATATAAGTTTATGTTGAGTCGTCGTTATCGAACATTCTGTATAAACAAATTAAATTATAGAGCTCATGATTATCTACAATTTTTGTATTTTAAAATTTTTGCGTCATCCATATTATTAGATACCAATAATGGATTTTTTCGCTTCACCGGAATACCCAGTAGATGTATGTACAATAATGTACATACGTATTCCTACTTCTTGTAGACGTGCTTTTATTCAGTTTTTGAAACAGAATCACCTTTATTGCATCTATTAATATTAAATTACGTATATGCTATAAATATAAATTTTACTTTTAGGAATAATTTAGTGCTCAATATGCCCAAATAAGGCATATTACGTTTTCGTGACACCTCCACCAAAATCAATACCAGCTCTAATTGATAATTAAAATTATAATCACGGTATTATTTTCTGAATAATAATATCATAATGATAGTTTAATGTCAGAAACAGGAATGAAATATTGGGAATTATTTATATTTTACAATTCATAAAATTCATAAAATAATCTGTCTGTCAAACAATAAACGTTTTTATTTTTATAGATTAACCATTCAAGGTCTACAACATCCTGTTCGCACGTTGGCGACGAAGAGATTTTGAAGAATTTTAGGAAAAAGTATGTTTAAAATCCGTATTGTTGCCATGTTCAAATATCACTGACCGAATTAGAACATTCCGTGTGAAATAATATCGCACATTCGTCAATAGTCTAAAGAGAAATGTGTCGTATGTACAATGGCTCAAAACTTAAATGGCGCTGTCGTAAAATGTAGTCAGACAAGAATCTGTCTTTTTATTATTAGTTCATCTTAGGAAAGGATAAATTTCAATAATAAATAATTTATCTTTTAGACAATTATGTAAGTATATTTCTCCACCACCATTAGTGAATGTAATGAATCCGAAATCATTTTTAATAACAGAATGTAAACATTCTCACTCTTGAGTAAGAATATTTATTTATGTATTTAGCATGGATTTCCATTATATAACAAGGTAAGGAATGAATATTCTGTTATCGAACTAAACGACATAGATTATTTTCAAATCTGTCATTGGCAGATGTAAATGACGGCGTCGTAATAATTAATTTCAGATAAGTTTTAATACAAATAAAATAATGAATGAAAAATCGAGTAAATCAGAAATAAAATTTGATAATACTTCACCTGAAAGCAATTATGCAAACAATATAATCGAGAACCTGCTGCCGCAAAAATCGAGGCATGAATACGAAAAGTATTATGCACTGTTAAAGGATTGGCTACAAGAAAAAAATGAGGTGTGGCCACCACACGACTTTCTTATACGTATGAGCGTTTCAAACTATAGAATTTTAAGAATTTTTTATACAAAAATTATTCAAAATCCTTTTCTAAGTACTTCTATTCTCTTAATAAATCTCTATATAATGCATACTTTGCAAGATATTATCAAAAAAGTGCTCCTCGCTAAGAGTAAAAGTGCTACTTCCGGTCCGAATTTTGAAATTTCATATATACAAAAAATATTGCAAATCTAGTTCTAAATACTTTTGTACTCTTGATAAATATGAATAGAATGCATAACTTACGACATATTTGCAAAAAATCGCAATTCGATAAGAGTAAAAGTGGTACTTCCGGTCTGAATTTTGAAATTTTTTTTATACAAAAGATATTGAAAATTATGTTTTAAATACTTTTATACCCGCAACGTACTTGTCTAAAAAGCATGACTTGTGAAATATTCGCAAGAAACTGATTTTCGATAAGAGTAAAAGACCTACTTCCGGTAGGAATTTCGAAAAACTTTTTAAATAAAATTATTCTCAATTTTAATTTTAAGTATATATGAATTTTTTATAAATTTGTTTAAACTTGGTAGTTGACGAAATATTGTCAAAATTCGATTTTTTCACTGAAGTAAACTACTACTTCCGGTCGGCCGATTTTGCTGAAAATCTAATCAGTTCTCAAGAGGGTGATTATACTACTAAATGCAAAACTTGGAATAGATACCTACAACGGTTTGAGCGCTATCGTGGTCACACACAGAGAGAGAGAGAGAGAGAGAGAGAGAGACACAGACACACAGACATTTTTTAAAAACCACTTTTTTGGTATCAGGGGACTTCAAAATGTGGACATCTGCAAAAATCTCGAAGTAGAAAATTTTCATCATCACAATACTTCCTTATACTACGTATAAGAAAGTAAAAACCAAGGCCCTTTTCCGAAAATGTTTTAATTGCATTTTTCGGTGATTTATTAAATCGCCCATTAGGACGCGCTCTTGTAATAAGACGTGTCTTATGACGCTCGTTGTTTAATATACTATTAAGTATATTTGAAATCACATCGCAACAACTTTCTGTCACTATGTATAAGTATGTTCTCATTTGATGATTATAAATTAGCACAAATTTGTTGAAACTATGCCTGGATGAAATAGTGACCCCACTAACTTGAGTAACTCTAACCAACCTTCGGTTCCTTGCGAAGTTAAAAATTTTGAAGATTATACATATTTCTAGAAATGACACTGAACAAATTAATGGCTAACTATCGTTCTCTATTAAATTCGTTTTCAAAAGTATTTGAAAAAATAATGGCAAATAGAATATCAATTTTTTTTGAGTAATCACGAGTTTGGTTTTCGCAAACACGCCTTTACTTATGCGATGATCTGGTTCGATAAAAATCTCTGTCCCCCAAGCAAAATTTTAAGCTTAGGAAAGAGAAAAATGTAGTGAGGGACAGATCTGGTAAATACGATGTCTGTTCAACCAATTTAAAGTGCAATTCGTGAATTTTGGCTGTGGCGACCGCTGAAGTGTAAGTAGGTTTGTTGTCTTTGTGCAAAAGAACTCTCAGTCTTGGTAGAATAACAGGCTGGACTCTTCTTCAAATATGTCCAATTTTTGGCAATTTCTGCCAAAAGCTTATCCAAGTAATGATGCGTAATACATTCTCGTCATTGTTTTACCATTTTCAAGCAGGTTCACCTTTTGCAATCCACTGTCTTGACTGTTCGTTCATATCGGGAGTGTAGTGGTGGATTCAAGTTTCATTTACATTGTTGAATCGAAGCAAAAATCTGACTCGATATGTGCATAGCCTCAGCTATCTCTCTAACATTGATTCGTCGCTCGTCCAGTACCATTTGGTGAACATTTTCGATGTTTTCGGTGGTGGTCGCAGTTTATAGCCGCCTCGTGGTACGACCACGTTCAAATTCAGCTGCCCATCTTTTTACGATGGAAAATGATGGCCCCCGGTAAATAGTGTCGAACTCAGTTTTTATTTGTCTAGACGTATTGCCTTTCAAATGGAAGATTTTAATCAGGACAGGCTATTCGATTTTTTCCATTTCTTCTGACTGACGCAAACGACTGTCAAACAACAACTCAATGTCCAAAATGGCTGAAATTTCCACAGGTATCTGTGAACTCATGCGCAATTGCATTACCAAAGTGGTTTTGGACAAGTAACGCCATCTTCATGTTGAGGATCAAAACATTTCAAACTATCCACGTAGAAACGTTATTGGTTTATGTTAGTAACTCGCTCCAGAAGCAAGTGTGGTGACATAATATGAGAACAGTACAAGTATTGTCATTGTCTATGCCAAATAAATCCAGCCTGTTATTCTACCAAGACTGAGAGTACGGTTAATTAAGATGTGTTGGTGTAGAATACAAAACCCTAAACGTTTGTGTGATTAGATCAGTACACAGACTGAGTCTTGGCCGATGGGAGGGGCCTCGATCTATAAGTCGCGCAGATTTATAGGTCAGTGCGTGACAGAGAAAGAATTCGGAAAAAAGAAATGATAACATTTGTTCATCATGCCATACATTAGCCGGACGAACGAGTAAATGCAGATAAGAAATTGTAATATACTGAAAAGAGATACATATATGTGTAGCGCTTGACAATTTTTCCAGACTGCTCGTGCTTATCTGAATATTGTAAGGATTCACTGCGCACCTTGTGGGAGGGGCATCTCATCGGCCAGGCCTCATTCGGTGAGCTGTACATATATTTTTGACTCTTCTGCACTGATCAGCAACTAGAGAGGCATCAGTTTTGATTTTCGTTTCATAAGTTAAGCGAGTTCAAATACATAAGTAAGGTCGCCTGTTTGGACCATTACAACCAAGTGATATTGCAAAACTATATTAGCGAACAGTTTAATTTCAACAAATTATGATGAACTTTCTATGTCTCACCATTTACAATACAGACTGCCCCAGAAATAAAAAGACGGAGTAGCAGGTATGTAAAGTCCTAACAGAGACAGGCCCAAATATACCGTAATAACGAAGAAATAAAAAAAATAATTTTCTATGTTGTTTTTTAGATAAAAAAAATTACATTACGGACCTGGCACAGAATGTATGTTTATAAATACACGTAAGAATGCTCATTTGTAAATAGAAACGAACACGCATTCATAGAAAAATACGCTTTTATTTGTATAAAACGGGAAAAAAGTGTTAAATCGTACTCATTCATATAAAACATATTTTTTGCCCGCTGCGTCTAGATAACGCAGCTATGTAGTCGGTTGTTGACCCAGATGGGCGACCCACTTTATTGCAGACAATAAAGGATTGTTTTTATTTTTAAAATAAGAAGGTTGTTGCTCTTTAATGTGTTTGTAGTCGGAAACAGCTGATTATTATTATTTTAGAATATTCAATAAATCGTAGTTTTTCTAGCCTTTATTACAGTAAATATCAAGAATGTAATTATTTTTTTCTAGCAGGTGTAAAATTAAAGTAATTAATGGTTTGATATTTATTATGAAGTATCTAATTCCTCCTCCTTTTTTTTAACACAAGTAATATGGTGGTCCTGAAAAGGACCGATTGTGAAAGTGAAGCAGGTGGATATTTAGTCCAGGGTCGGCGTAAGGCCAGTTGAATTCTTTATTATTTTTTTTTCTGCCGTCTGCGCACGAATAAATACTTGGTATTTTGAGGGTACGTTTGTACACAGTCTAGTTTCCGATTTCTGCTACTCCGTCTTTTTATTTCTGGGACAACCTGTATTCCTATGGTTAAAACTTTATCTGTGACATACCCTACACATATTCTCCACCAATACGAAGTTTTCCTTAAATAGGCGTGACGTGTAAATTCAATTTAACCGGGAACAGTGTACAATAATACAGAAGTTACGAATTTAATAAAATGAACATTCCTCAGTCTTTTCACGTATTTCCCTTTCACTCAAATATCCAGGTTACAAATTTGAATTTCAGCTATTACTTTCTATAAAATACAACCAACTTTTAGTTTATACAAATGTCTAAGTGACAAGTTGCCGAACTTAACTTATAAATCTAAAAAATAATAATAATACATTTTCTTCAAGGGTATACACGGGAATATTGATTTTGCGTGAAATCCAGTGAATCTGTCTTCACGCTGTAAACGGTATATTTTGACGCTTCAAAGTTTAAAATACGGTGGTGTTAAGACCTGTATTATAAGTTCAACAGGAAATTTGGGAAATTCTTGTACCGCCCTGCAATATGGTCGAAATTTCTCAAAGAAGTTTAATAGAATGCAGGCCCTTGAAGTGTATTCCTATAAAACTTTCAAAGACAATTTAGAATTTTAAATTAACGCGTAATGAATTTAAAATTCTGCGAATGTTTGGTTAAAAGCGAAAACTGAATGGACGAAGTTCTACAGTCAAATATGTATAAAAAATGAAAGTATAAATATAGAGTAACAATCCGTATATAAAAAAAAAATGAACCCACTACGTAGATAAACGTGTAGTGAAGAAATTTACTACGTTGAGAATAATAAATGATAATACATACTTATATCTTTTTCTATTTGGGTACTATAATGTTCACTTTACGATACCCGTTTTGATTGCATTACTTTATCACAGGCTATTTTTTTTCAGGTTGGTAACAAAAAAAAAATTAAACCAAATCATATTTAAATGTCAAATATAAGCCTTTAATCTAACAAACATGTGCAAGAACTTGTACAAAGAATAAAAAACCCACTTGCTAACATTTTATTTGCTAAGTAACAATATAAGTTGGATGAGAAGTTTTCTGATGCTACTAATGACATTTACTTCCCATGTTCAATAGTACAACTGGTATAGACGTTTACTGTAACACTAGAAAATTCGTGTGCATTAATTGCGATTCCAGGCAGAATTTGGGAGCATACTATGTTTTGTGTCTATTCCTGTTGATTCGTATTGACTGACACACCACTGTATCAGAAATCGATGGATTATGAATAATGATCCATGGCGCTTAATCGTTATTATGTCACCTCCACTATTAGCCAAGTGTGTCACACTGGAAGTGAATAGCTCAGGATTAAGTAAATTTAAGTAAGTAGCAATATTTTTTGGTACTTTTCCTATAATATTAATACCAATTGGACTACTCACGCAAAATCCATTTCTATATTGCAGGAAGAAGCGTTTATGTGTAACATGGCTGGGGCGAAGTGAATAATATTTTTTTTACCAATTCAATCCATAATTTCTGTGTTATAATAAATTGTCTTGGAATATATGTTTTAGTTTTTGGCACCCCAACCATTATGACATCATTTTTAAACTGTATATCATCTAAAATGTTCGTCATTTCTTCTTGACGACAAGCCCCATTATAGCGCATTATAAGGATAATCTAACAGAATATTAATATGACTATTATAACAAAATAATGTAGAAAATTAGTAATACACGACTACAATGATGTTCTCATTACTCACTTTTCTAAAATCTTGAAATTCTTAGGCTCGTAACCTTCAGATATTTTTTTTAAATGCAAGAAGACTAAAAAATTTTGAGATATCTATACTTTTATAAATATCTAAACAATATCGTAGCACTGAATATGTAGACCACAAGAACGATGCCTTTTTTTTATCTTGCTTTCTTTATCACAAACAAGCACTTACTACATTTTCGGTAATATTCGCGATATTATTTTCTTTACACCAACTTAAAAAGAGCTTTTGATAAATATGTCGAGACTTTGTTGGCAAAAGATTTTGTAAATTGTGTTCTGTTATTTTGCGAATCTCTGGAGGCGTACAATTATTTGTTTCGTCTATTTTGTTAATAATTTGTAATTATTTATCAGACTAGATTTTCAACAAAACGACATATAACACCGCCGATATTCAAATATTTAAAATGTTCTACTTAAAAATCAGAGTAACCAACTTCAAAAAAACAAAATTTCTAAACTGTTGGAACATGTCCCTCATATTAAGCCTTTTTGAACTTTTAATACTCGAAATAGAAAAAATAGTATCAATAAACGTTTCATAAGATATTTTGCGCACTTATTCTTTGAACGCGTGTGCATAAATCATGAAACTTGTATTTTAATATACTATTTTCTAATCTGGTGCCATAATAACGCTATCAACGCGTCGAAAATGATGCGTTTATAACTTACAAATGCACAGTGTGCCTTTATAGATTATCTAGTTCAATTTAGTTTTTCGAGGGTGGCTATTTGTAATTTGTATATCCATTCTTGAATATAAAAATCGCGATAAATTAAAATTTTGATTTTTCGTCAAATGTCATAACATATAACCACCACAAAAATTACTACATTTTGAAAGTCCTATTATCAAAAAAAAAAGGATAAAAAGATTTGAAAAAATAACATAAAGAACCCATGTCATACTAATAATGTACCTATCAATTACAATTCAGCTAATTATGGCATTTAATAAATTAATCTCAATGAAAATGAAATACTCAAATCTTTGCGTCTGGAAGTATGACACAGAATGTATTTAAGTTTCCTTTGTTTCACGATAACATTAATTTAGTTGTCAAGGGATTTCAGATAATATGATAAAAAGCAATGAAATATGGTATGTAATTACTATACTGTTTTTGAGAAGGCCAATTTAGTAATGTGAAACAGAAAATATTTATCGGAACGGGACGAAAGAAGACACTCAAATCCTACAAAACGGCAGTCTATACATATAAATTATGCTGCCAAATTTAACAAAAATAAATGTTTCTGATAAGGATGTATGTATGCTTATTGCGTCATTTTTGTCAATTAGATATTTTACTATTATTGTTCGTTCCTTGTGGAATAATTAATACTGTTGTGTTCTAACTCAATTTCCGTTAGAACCCAACGTTCTGTACATGTTTTTATATTCACAGGCGTCCTTTATGAGTGTACACCGGACGACCCAGGTTTAAATTACGACTAAGCAAGGAAATAATGTAAAAAACAACAGGCAGTTACTGAATAGCACCATTCATATGGTGAACTGCAACATCTGTTTACGTCCCGAAAACGAGAGCAAAAAAAGTCAATTTAACTCGTTAATTTATATTATATAATAATTTATAATATTTCGCAAGATAAATAAAGTTATATATGTATATACCTATTCATACTTACGTTAGTTTCGTTTTTTCATTGTTTTGACTGTTAATTACGTACTTCGTAGTTCCTGTTTAATACCGTTTCATTGAATCTACTTCTCTCAATTATCTCGACGTAAGTGTGCATTGGATTTCGTTAAGTTTCAATAACATACGCATACATTTTTAGTTATCATTTACTTAGATCTAGAACATTGTGTATGTTACTTTTTCAAATGTGATATGAAAGAACGTCAATAATGGCATCGTGAAACAATGGCGAGTTGGATTAAGGGTCATACTGATTGTATATCCATTGTCAGTGATTCCGATATTTATTGCAAAGTCTGTAAACTATCGTTACAGAATGCCCAAAAAGTGGACGTACAACGTCACTTAGCATCGCCAAAACATACACAGAAATTGGAACCATTGAAAGCCGACAATTTTAACGAACTCTGTGAAACTTTATTGGTGGCTAATATCCCATTAAATAAACTTGACAATCCCACTTTCAAAACATTTCTTCAAAAATATACTGGTCGAAATCTTCCTGATGAACCTACCTTACGCAAATATTAAGTTTCTAAATGCTTCACGATAACAGTAGAATGCATTAGAAGACATCTTTCAAATCAGTACCAATGGATAAGTGCCGACGAAACTGTCGATATATTATTACGCTGTGTGGTAAATGATGTCGCTGGTGTACTAAATCCCACTATTCCATATAACAGTTGATGCGGAAACAGTTGCTAAAACCATTGACGAGAATTTGCACAAAATGCTTCATTCGGACGACAGGTACTGAAAAAAAAAACCTTACTGAAATTGGTGGTCATGAAAATGATAAGCCGACTGTATTAGCACCTTTATTTAATAAACACCTTACCGGAGTTGGTACGATGTGTCAGGAGTTACCAATGGTTGATGGTGTTTCCGTTTCATATGTTGTCTAGATTTTTTTGGATCCAACTAGTGTTGAAGAGGTGTCTGATGTAATAATATCCTCATCGGGAAAGTCATCTTGTGGCCTTGATGGTGTGCAATGCAATATCTTAAGGCATGTCGTAAAGGAAATAGCGTATCCATTGACCTGTTTTATTAACCAGTCGTTTGTGGCGAGTGCGTTTCCGATCTACAAGCTACTATAGACCGGTATCTTTGCTTTCGGTTTTCGGTACACACATCGCAAATGCTTATAGGTGCGTACTGGAAATATTCTTTTATTTCAGCGTATTTAGCAGTTAGATTCTGTGTCATTGTCCCCATACACAATGTTAGTAAATCTGGATTTCTATTAAAAACTGCGTCTAACTTTTGCCGAAGGCCACGTCCGAAGTCCCTTGGAATACATTTGAAATTATTAATAGCCTCATCTAATAGGATTAATCCATCCTTTAATTTCAGATTTCGATTTTCAAAATATGTGAGTAGTTTAGGCAAATTTCCAAAGTGTTCCTATTTTCTACTGTTTTCATGAAGCACTTAGAAACATAATATTTGCGTAAGGTGGATTCATCAGGAACATTTCGACCAGTACATTTTTGAAGAAATGTTTTGAAAGTGGGATTGTCAAGTTTATTTAATGGAATATTAGCCGCCAGTCAAAACAATGAAAAAACGAAACTAACTCTCCGTACTTTATTTATCTTACGAAATATAAGGTAAATATAATAAATTTTAAATACCCCTCATGTTTCTACCTACGCTGATGAAGAAAGGAATTTACCAGTAAAATCTTTGCTAAAATTTTTGCTATCGTTTTCGGGACAACAACAGATGTTGCAGTTTACCATATGAATATTCAGTAACTGCGTGTTGTTTACATAACTTCTTTGCTCCGTCGTAATTTAAACCTGGTACGTCCGGTCTATAATAATAACTCAAATTTATAACTACAATCATCGCATTCGCATTTAACAAACAAAAAATGGCGGGTCAGTGTTGCTACTAGTTATACAGGGTGTAGATAAAGTCTGGAACAAAATTAATATTTCTGTTATCTTCGGTTTGATGGAAAAACCCTGAAACAGGTCGATTTTGTTTTTATCCCGTGCACTTTATAACATCGTGAATTTAATTCTGTCGTCATCTGGTTGCGCGCGGGCGTGACGTCATTGGTTTTTTCAAATGGAAACCCGCCACATTTATTACCCCTTGTCGTTAGGTATTCCATTGTGCATGCAACGGTATAAAAAGTTTGGTACCTTACATAACAATTTTTGGGAGATAAATGCTTTCGAATTTCAAAAAATTAAAATTTTATTTCTAATGAAAAACTAATCAAAAATTATTTTAAAAAATCAGATGAATTATAATCCGAGGTTTATCTTGGATTGTCGTCAAACAAGACACCAAAAGAATGTCAACGGAAGTGTTCAAATTGTCCGCCATTGGCCATTTGACACTGGCCGAGACGGACGTACACGCTTTCTACGACACGCCATATTGACAGTTCATTACTTGGTGTTTGAACTTATCCATTCACAATACTTGCTCCATTGGTAGTGTTGAACGTGCATTGCGAAAATGGCGAATTTGAGCGAAAAAGAGCGGATTCAAATTCTCATTATTGTTGGTTGTGGTGATAAAATACGTAGCCATGAAGAAGCCTGTCAGTTTTTCAATGCAGAAAATCCAAACCGCGCACCGATTTCGCGGTCAACGGTGAGCAAAATTGTCGCAAAACTTGCTGAAACTGGTAGTGTAAAAGACAGGGCTCGTCAAGGTCGACCAAGAATTGAGGAAGATAGAAGGGTCAATATTCTCTTGGAACTTCAGGATAACCCCCACACTTCAACAAGGAACATTGCCAGGGATCATGCAGTCGATTTTACCACAGTAGCCAAATTGCTGAAGAAGGAAAAACTTCATCCGTACAAAATCAATCGGGTTCAGGAACTGAATGAAGATGACGTCGACCGCCGACTCGAGTTCTGTGAACAAATCATGCTACGGTGCGATGAGAATCCCGGATTTGTCGACAATGTGGTTTTTAGTGACGAAGCAACTTTTACCTTGAACGGTGAAGTGAATCGCCACAATTGTAGGTACTGCTCGGGCGAAAATCCTCGATGGGTTCGAGAGGAGCACACCCAACACCGGCAAAAAGTTAATGTATGGGCGGGAATAGTGGGAGATCGCATTGTGGGGCCTTTCTTTCTGGACAGAAATTTAAACGCTGAAACATACTTACATTTCCTAAGATTTACGCTAGTGCCAACATTGGTAGAATTATTTCCGGATGAAAACACCCCCGACAAGCCTCACCCCAGAATCTGGTTTCAACAAGATGGAGCACCTCCACATTTTGGCTGGCGTGTTCGGAGTTACCTCGACGAAATTTTCCCCGGGAGATGGATCGGACGAAGGGGAACAATTGAATGGCCTGCCCGTTCGCCAGATCTCACACCACTTGATTTTTTTCTATGGGGTCATGTGAAATCAAAGGTGTACACCAATAAGCCAAATAACTTGGATGATCTGAAACATCGTATCCGCGAGGAAATGCGAAATATTGGTGCAGAGACAATACGACGTGTCGTAGAATGCGTGTACGTCCGTCTCGGCCAGTGTCAAATGGCCAATGGCGGACAATTTGAACACTGAACACTGACATTTTTTTGGTGTCTTGTTTGACGACAATCCAAGATAAACCTCGGATTATAATTTATCTGATTTTTTAAAATAATTTTTGATTAGTTTTTCATTAGAAATAAAATTTTAATTTTTTGAAATTCGAAAGCATTTTTCTCCCAAAAATTGTTATGTAAGGTACCAAACTTTTTATACCGTTGCATGCACAATGGAATACCTAACGACAACGGGTAATAAATGTGGCGGGTTACCATTTGAAAAAACTAATGACGTCACGCCCGCGCGCAACCAGATGACGACAGAATTAAATTCACGATGTTATAAAGTGCACGGGATAAAAACGAAATCGACATGTTTCAGGGTTTTTCCATCAAACCGAAGATAACAGAAATATTAATTTTGTTCCAGACTTTATCTACACCCTGTATATAAAAAATACATCAGTAACATGAACAAATTGATGTAACATCAAATCATAAATCACTTCCAGACAACAATCTGCGTGTTTGGAGCAGATAACGTGCAGCAAGAAAAACAAACGTAACGACTGCATCAGGTGTTGTTTGCTTAGCCGGCATCTTCCCTCTATCGCTTGTTTTATTGAACATTCCCGTTCTTTTCCGATGTACCAACGGATAGCGGCGTTTACTGATCTCGGGACATTCCATCCCCAACGAATATCCGTGTATCTTCAATATATTAAGCTTTCTTTTCAAGGTGGTGGCTTTATTGCGTAATAAATGCGCCATTGGCAGGCGACTACGCTACCTGAATTAAAGACGAGGTACTGTAATATCGGTGCCCGGAGGCGGCAAAACAAATTGACACCGTAATTTAGGGAATTAATTATAATCGCCTGTCATGGTTGTTCCAATATAAAATTAAATTATAGGATAAATGGCTATTTAATTGATGGTTGTTTTTGGTATTGTCTGCATAGGCAAGATTAATTAGGTAAGTGTTGCGGGTATCGCGATTATCCTTTATTGCCATCATTTTGTAATAATAGAAGTTAGTAATAAATGATTCGGTAAGCTAGTAAATAATTAACATTAATAATAATGATGAAACAAAAGCAGATTAATAACAAATAGGACAAAAGGTTTAGCGAAAAAGTATTGTTATTCAAGATGTAACTTGGTTTAACTTTAAGTTAAACCAAGTTAGTAAGTTCGACTTGTCAATGCAGGTATTGGAGTCTTGAAACATAACCTCGAAAAATTCGAGCCGGTGTCAGTTGAAGGCAATCGAATTTTTCTCCCTTATCGAACTGGCTCATCAGAAAATAGTGGCTTGAGAGAGGAATTACCTCTTTGTTAAAAAAGTTATGACACCTAAAGTTTTAGATACATTAACCGATATTAAATTTTGTCTCGTTATATTGTGGTGATTTGTGTTTGCTTTAGGGGAAGGTGTCCTAAAATGACATAGCATGTAAAATGACATAGTGCTATTTATTTTGAAACTACAGGTGCCATCTAGCGAAAAGGTAATGTTCTGTCGAGCAAAATCCGTCCTAACTTGGTATTAGAAATCTATTTTGTTTGTCGCTGCGACAGGCAGCAGTTAACCTTACAAAAGTGTTTTACTGGCGGGAGAAAGTTTTAACGTGGTATAGTGCAAGTGTGTTTTTATTGAGAATTTGTGTACTTCTTGAGGCGAAATTACTACTGCGCGTAAGTGTAAGCGTATTCTACAGATGCACATTAGCAAAATTGTGATTCATCATCAGCTAAAAAAATCAGATACGGACAAAGGACTTTGTGTCATGGCGTGTAAAACGACATACCCATGCATAAAGGTAAAATGGCATACTATGTCATTTTACAATCATGTATCTGAAATCAATTTGCATTCACTAATGTAATTATCTTGCTTTTTATAGCTTCACAATGGTGGGTAATCGTCAAAGGACCTCAACCAGACAAACGTGGAATGAAGGGGCAACGTTAGATGCGATTGATGCTGTAAAAAATGATGAGATGGGATGGCTGAAAGCACCCAAACCTTTCAACGTCCCTCAGGCAACACTAAGAAGAAGAGCTAATGATGTCAATAACAAAGCCAAACGCTGTGCGAAGGTGCTGGGACGATTTTCATCAACATTTAATGAAGCAGAAGAGAAAGAGCTTGTTGGGTACATATTGTTATTGGAATCCAGATTACTTGGGTTAACTACCAAAGAAATTAAGCAACTTGCATTTGAATTTGCCACTAGAAATGGTATTCCAAACAGGTTCAAAGATCGCGGCGCTGGACGTGAATAGTTAAGAGGTTTTCGTATGCGACATCCTGAAATATCCTTAAGACAGCCGGAAGCTCTGTCTGCTGCTAGAGCAGCAGCCTTTAACAGGCCGCAAATTCAAACATTTTTTGATACGTTGGAAATGACGCTGGAAAACGAGGTAATTGATGTTCATCACATTTATAATATGGATGAAAGTGGTCTGTCGACAGTGCAGAGACCCCCCAAAATTTTCGCAAAGACCGGAAGAAAGCAAGTTGGATCTCTAACCAGCGCTGAAAGAGATCAGCATATTACATGTGTCTGCTGCATGAATGCTATAGGTAATGTTGTGCCGCCAGCTCTGATCTTCCCTAGAAAAAATAGAAAAGATGAACTTCTAGATGCCTTACTTCCAGGGTCCTTGGGCTTGTTTCACGAAACAGGATGGATGACCGGAGATACTTTCGTTTTGTGGTTGGAGCATTTTCAGAATATTGTTAATGGATCTCTTGAATCAAAAGTTCTATTACTTTTGGATGGGCACTCCAGTCATAAATCTCTAAAGGCTCTAACTTTTGCAAAAAACAATGGAATTGTCATTATGTGCTTCCCCGCGCACTGCACGCATCGTATTCAGCCGCTTGATGTGTCTTTCTTTGGTCCCTTGAAGACTTTCTACAATCAGGAATGCGCACTCTGGTTAAAAAACCATCCAGGGCGAGTCATCACACAGAATCAAATTGGGGGCCTATTTACTTCTGCTTATGGAAAAGCAGCAACAATAAAAAACGCTACGAGCGGATTTTTAAAAACGGGCATTTGCCCATTTTACTCACATATTTTTTCAGACGAGTTTTTTGAACCAGCGGTGATCACAGAGAGATTGTTGGAGCCAAGCGGTATAGAAAAAGAAATATGTAGTCAATCTGATAAGTCAGTCAGTAATGACATAGAGGGAAATGAGGACGTGGAACAAGCGGTGCAATCAGAACAAGATCAAATTGACGGCAGAAATAGCATCAAAGAAAATACGCTTCCAAAAAAAAGAAACACTCTGCAACACATTTCTCCAGTGCCCGAAATAACAGAAATTAGAAAAAGGAAGACAAGGCAAGCAATAGCTGGTGTTTTAACAACTACTCCAAATTTGGCGGAACTTAAGGAAAAAGAATAAAAGAAAAGACACCGAGAAAGCAAAGAAAATCTTCGTCAATGTAAAAAAAAAGTTTTTGGTCATCCAAGTTCCACTACGCAAACAGAAGATGATGAAGAAGAAGAAGATCCTTTCGCAGCCGAAGACAATGAACATGAAGTGGCCTGCCTTTATTGTAACGATTTGTTTGCAAATTCACGGTCTAGGGAACCGTGGATTAGTTGCATGAATTGCATGAAGTGGGCACATACTGAATGTGCCGGAGTGTCTCCGAAGATAAAAAGATTCATTTGTGAAATTTGCAAGAATTGATTTTTTTTTAGTTTTTTAAATTCTCTTTATTTTCTGTATTTTTAATCAGTTGTTCTGGGCATTTTCCAGAATTTATTCTGTTTTTTTAATGTTTCTAGATTTTCTATACCATTTGTTTTAAGCATATGTCATTTTACACCCATAGGTGTGTGTCATTTTACAATATACCTGCTTGTAAAATGACATAGTTTAATTTTTTTTGAAAAACTTTTTTTTTACCTTTTCGGAGAGATGAAATAATTTTGCTCCAATTTATTAATAAAGTTTATTGACACAAACATGTCATATTTTTTACAGCTTGACATTTTGAACGGTCTTAGCAAAAACGAGTCGTAAGTAAAAAGTATGTCATTTTAGGACACCTTCCCCTACTTTGTAAATACAGGACATAATGTACGAATATCAGATTTGGGTGAATAATGAATGGCTGGCTTGGTGATAAGTATAAGATAGGCGCATATTGTGGCGATCGTTTAAAGGTGCCATAATGCTCCAATTACCCAATATCCCTCTTTTTAGCTATTATTAGAGAATTAATTTTTCTGAAAATTTGCAGGAGGTTTTACTATTGTATATGGTTATACAGTTTTTCCTTCATAATCAGACTACTGACATCGTGTTAATAAAAATGATGTGTAACAGATAAAGCCAAGAAATGGCAAATAACAGACATATCAGCTATACTAAATTCTAGAAATTTACGACAATATTTTGGAAAATTCTAATTATTCACATCGATCACACTGAAATCACATAACACACACTCACATCTTAAATTAACGAATGCTAAGCGTAGGCTTATTTGGGACTTTGGTCGATTACCAATATTGTGATTGAAATTGACGATTATCTTGTTCTTACTAGTCCAATAAGAAATTAAGTAGGAATTATCATGGAATTAGTCTAGAGTAGCAATAATAGTATATTATGCAATAAGCATTTAATGATAGCTATTAAGACACGAGTAAGAAAGTTACAATACGAGGCGAAGCCGAGTATTGTAATGAATACGAGTGTCTTAATAGCCATTAAATGCGAGTTGCATACACTATTTTTTCTACGACCCCATAATAAAACATTATTTTTTGAACATTCCATTTCATAAATTGAGGTTAAAATTTTCCATGCACCTTTGCGAATTTAACTGGTAATAAATTGTTCGTGGTTACTAAGACTTGTTCCATAATTTCTGGTGGACTCAAAATTTACATTTTACTGTCATTATCCCTCATTTTTATCGTTTATATTTTGAAAAAAGCACAAATTTTAAGTACCTACTTACTTTTAAATTGCAGAGAACTGTCATATATTTAATTTGTATATCTGTCAGATATGCAGTCGCCATATTGAATATTGTTTGAATATTGGAATGTCGCATTCCTATTGGATATAAACTTGTATCGTAATGAAAAATCTGTATTTCTATTGGATATAAACTTGTATCATAATGAAAATCTGTATCGTAATGGACATCATTAAAGTACAAGTTCGGCATATCTAATAATACAATTAAAGTATGGAAGTAGAAAAACACAGTTACGTACATTATTGTATTAATAATTAATTACCTTTATATATTTTATTCGAAATTTCAATGTGCTCGTCATGTATTACTTACGCGGCGACAACAGAGTTTTTAAACGGAATCAGTTTTCATCAAACTAATCAATTAATAAATTAATATTAAAATTAAGTATTTGTCCACATTTGTGGCAAACGTAAGAACTATCCTTCGAAAAAAGGCAAGTTATTTTAAAAATACCGAAATCATAAAATTCATCGTTTAGTTGTATCTCGTTAATGGTTATACGTTAATTTAAAAGTAGAAGATACAAATGATGAAGCAATAAAACACTCAAAAACGGCAATATTTTGTCCAAAGACACACATATAACATTTTATTTACATATAAAGGACTTTATAAATTATTTATATCAATAATTAGTTGGTTTAGTAAAAAATTCGTATTCTAGGAACTAATAATTAGGAATGTGTGAAACTCTTTGAACAAAAAAGTTAGGTATATTTAATTAAATCGAATACATAGTTCAGATTCTTCTATAATAAATTATAATTTTATAGATCACACCAAGGTCGTTTAATAATAATAAATAAACATTTTTTTAAAGTAAATCTAAATAATATTAATTATATAAATGAAGGGAGATATCATTCTGAACGGCTAAACTTGTATTTTTTCTATATACACAGAGAAAACTGTCTAACACAATCTAGATTATAGAAAAAAATATAATACTGATTATAATAAGTTTTATTAATACTTATTAATCCAGTTAATTGCCTCTATAGTACAAATATAATATAATGTGTATAATATAAATATAATACAATGTCTTTAACATTTACTAAACAATAAAGTTTTGGCCTGTATAAAAGTTTAAGTGCTTTCAAATTTCAAATATACTGAAAAAGACAATAATTCATACAACGAAAAGGAATAGCTACAGTAAAACAAAACCTCAAAAATTGCTTTAAACACTAACCTTACCACAAACAGTGACGGTTCGGACGCAGTTCTTTTTTGTTGTTGTTGAAAGTTTCGATAAAACAATATAGTTTCCTAGATTGTTTTATTTTGTGGATTTGTTTTGTATAAACATACACAACTTTGCTGATGTTAACACGATGGCGATTAAATCAATCTGCAGATGACAAGGACGCAATTGAAGAAAATCGGGTAATTTTTTTAATATTGTAAAGTAATTTTTTGTATATAGGCTGAACCAATCGAAACAACTATACAGGCTGTGCTAATTATCTTATTTCCTGCTAATTTAATTGAAAAATATTTCAAGTAAAAAAGAAAACGAATAACTAATAGTATTATACGTTATAATAATCTATATTAATAGATTCAAATTAAATTTGTGAAATACTGTGTATTAATTTTTTTTCTGTCACTATACGTAATACAAAATTTAGTACCTACTATTATATTTTTAATAGCCTATATTATACTGTTTTCTCAGTGTACTTTGTTATATTTTTAATAATACCTTAAATTGCCAAATTCTACGATTTGCACTTAATTCTTACCTTCTTACATCTGTTTAGTTTTATTTGCTAAAGTACCTCCTAAATAATTATGCATTTGCCCTAAATAACTACAATCTAACTTAACCCACTTTTAACTAACGTTGCGTTTATGCAACCCGGTTTTTTTCATAAAAAATTGCAACAATATAACACAAAGCTGTTAAAAAAAATCCATTTCAATAAATAATTACGGCTTGTACATAAGTCAGTTTCACACTAAGTTATAAATTCTAAGCGTTATTCTAGCTGAACAAGTCAGATCGAATCCGTTATAGGAACAACAAATAAATGTCCCTACACCATTAAAAACAAAAAAAAAAATCTCAACGGAATTGAAAAAAACGTGCGTCATACGTACTTTGCGGAAACGCAACGCTGATAACACTGGTCAACAGTGAAATTGCTTCTTAGGTGAAAGTACCCAATCCTGAATGAATTCAACGTGCTGAACACGAATATCACATTGAAAAAAGTTGATTGGCTCACGTTCAAGAGATATTGACGTTTTGTCCATTGTATAGATGCTATTGCATAATGTAATGCAATTTAGTGAGAAATTACGAAATTTTGCGTCATATTGCATCACCCCTTCATGCAAAGAAGTTAATGCAGCATTTACTGTAAGTTTCCATTGAGAGTGTTGCGAAATTGATTGCGCAATATCAAGCAATAGCTAATTATAGTTTATTTATAAATGGCCGACGTGACAGTTAACTCGTGCAATGTCCGTTCATTCGCGCATATTTTTCGAAGCTCTAGCATACATAAGTGATTGCTATAGTGTAAAGTAACTAAACAGTAGCAATGCCTCGTAACTGTGTTAGTAGTGCAAATAACTTCTGTTATATTTGCGGAGAAGTGACATTTGCTGCACAGAAAAAGAACATCAGTGCAACAGTTAAGAAAGCGTATCATTTGTATTTTGGTTGCAAGATAGGCGACCAGGACAAAGACTGGGCCCCACACGTATGCTGCCGCACTTGTGCCGTAAATCTTTCACAGTGGCTTAATGGCAAAAGAAAGGCAATGCCGTTTGCTGTGCCCATGATTTGGAGGGAGCCCACCCGTTGACGACTGTTATTTCTGTATGGTACGACCAGCTTCTGGAGGCATCACCAAGAAGAAGAAGTGGACAGTTGAATACCCTAACATACCATCTGCTCTGCGACCTGTCTCTCATGGCGAAGGACTCCCAATTCCAGAACCTCCTACAGATTTTTCTATCAGTTCAGACGATGAGGATGGCCATGCGTCGGCGAGTTCTCCTCAACGTGGCAGTAAGGATGATGACTTTTCGTGCTTTGACGAAACATCTGCACCACATAAAATTATCCAGGATGAAATGAACGATCTTGTTCGCGATTTGGATCTGTCGAAAAGCAAAGCGGAGATACTGGCCTCAAGACTTCGACAGTGGAATCTTCTGGAACAGAATGTCCGAGTGACTTCATTTCGCACTCGCCATCAGCTCTTCGAATCTTTCTTTAAGAAAGAAGATAGCCTTGTGTTCTGCTGCGATATTGATGGTCTACTACAAGCTCTCGGTATTGCACATGATCCCCACGAATGGCGGCTGTTTATAGACGCTTCAAAACTGAGCCTAAAGGCGGTTTTGTTGAATAATGGGAACCAGCTTCCATCCATACCTATTGCACATGCGGTCTACATGAAGGAGACTTACGGCAATCTAAAGCAGCTACTGGAGACGATTAACTACAGCAAGTATGGCTGGCAGATATGTTCTGACCTGAAGGTAGTATCTCTGTTGATGGGTTTGTAGCAGGGATATACAAAGTACTGCTGTTTTCTTTGTCTGTGGGACAGCAGAGCAATCGATTTGCACTACATCAAGAAAGACTGGCCTCCGAGAGCATTTTTTAAGCCTGGAGAAACGAATGTACAGCACCCACCATTGGCACAGCCACACAAAATCATCATTCCTCCTTTACACATCAAACTCGGTCTTGTCAAAAACTTGGTAAAAGCCATGGATAAGAATGGACCAGCATTCAAGTACCTGCATGACAAATTCCCTCGACTCAGTGAAGCCAAAATTAAAGAGGGCATCTTTGTGGGGCCTCAAATTAGACAGCTCTTCCGAGACCCCAAGTTTGAGGAACTTCTTCAAGGTAAAGAAAAACAGGTTTGGGATGCATTCTATCAAGTGGCAGCAAACTTCCTGGGGAATGACAAGGCAGAAAATTACAAGTGTCTGGTTGAGGATATGTTGGCTTTGTTTCATGAATTCGGCTGCAATATGTCCTTAAAGATCCACTTTCTTGATTCCCACTTAGATTTCTTTCCTGATAATTGCGGGCAGGTCAGCGATGAGCACGGCGAACGCTTTCATCAGGACATTGCCACCATGGAGCAACGGTACCAAGGCAAATGGTCTACGTCAATGCTAGCTGACTATTGTTGGACAATCAGTAGAGATGCTCCACAAGTCCACTACAAACGGCAGGCCAAAAGAAGTCGAAAGCCGGAAGCAGACTAATGTTTTCTTACCATGTATTATAATATTGACATAAGTACACTTTTTCTGAAATATACGTACATATTACAGAAAATCCGTAGCCAATTCAGCTTTTTCTTAGTCATTTTCGTGTTCAGCACATTGAATTCATTAAGAAATGACTATTTTCAGCTTGGAAGCATGAACTTTTCGAAAATTTGTTGCCCAGTGTAATATGTGTACATTTTTCTCATGTAAGAAATCAGCTGTAGAACAACAAGGGATAGATTTTTATCTAAAAATAATTAATGCTGCTCTTGAAAAGGCTGTAGATGAGATAGAAAAACAAAGGAAAACCATCAAATTTTGTTTAACAATATATATTCGTCTCACAAATTGTTTAGACCATTGTCTGAAAAAGGGTATTTCATTTGAGGGACCATCCGATAAAGCAGAACCAGCAATTGGCCATTGAAAATCACAAGGGGCGAGGTTTTTTTGACGCTGCTTACGATGACAACAAGTGGTCAAGTGGAAGGATAATTCTATGGTTATTCTTATTGGTAACCAATTTAGTATTGACCCGCTCTCCACAGCAAAGAGATATAACAGGAAAGAGAAGAAAGTCAACATCCAACAACCCAATGTTATCAAATGTTATAACAAGTACATATAAACATAAGTCCCTAATACTGTCGTCTTGAGGTATGTCCTATCTGCAAAATTTACGATCTTCAGATATGCAGCTTTGGTAACCTGCTGACTTTCTCTAAATCTCTGAAAATTATCACAGTCCTATCTGCATTAACAAGTAATCAGACTGCTCAGAAGTTTGTCCTTTGTGAAAATATGTCTAATTTTCCTACAACAAACTGTGCATCTTGAATTGTTCTATGAGTAATTGTCCTATTTGATTTCAGCTAAGACAACTAAGATTAGGACAGTGCAGCAGTTCTCGGAAGTCCATGTTATTGCTAAGTAAATTGTCCTAATTCTTTCTCTCTGAGAAAAACTCTACAATTAATGAAATAGCGTGCAACCATATGTAACATCTGTTGTTCAATATAATTTAAGATGTTAAAAATGATTCAATCTCACGTACCTGCCCTCGCACAGTTGCCAGCACGCATCGGAATCCCACGGACGGCAAAATTTTTAAAACTCAATTTCCTTATTAACTGTATCAGTTGCAAATGGAAAGATTATAATATTGAAAAAGTTTTCCTATTTTACATTTAGGACATTTTCTTTTAGAACAACTGATAATTTTGAGATTATAAAGTAATAAATGTTAATTAAGTTTTCGCCAATTATACATATTTACCTTACTTTAATGTAGGTAATGGTTTGCGCATACATAATCCGTAGTAATAAAAAAAAATAATTTTCATGTTCATAACGTGATAGAGCACTACGTCCGTATATTGACAAATATACAGACGATATATTGACAAATGCCTTGAATTAAATGTTGATGTGAAAAGGGCATCATCAGAAATGGCCAAATCTGAAAACCAATGTGAGGATCGAAAATTAACATCATATCTGATGAACTAATTTTACCATATGCAGAAACCTCAAATCAATATCTCGTTCTACCAAACAGCGCCAAATTTATAATAGTGGATGAAAATTGTTCAGGTGTGGAAGAAGACGCGATATTATTTATCAAAAATTTACTTGATAACATAAATTTATCAGTAGAAATTGCAGAAGGAAAATTATTACGAAGAAACGACAATTAAGAAATATAGAAAATATGAAAGCATTTCTTTAGAAAGAAGAAGCAACAAATTTATATATATGTAACTGAACATAATGTGAAAGATTCTTGTAAGTGTAAAAAGAAATGATCCGAAATGATCACTAGATTGAGACAGAGAAATATCAACGAATAATTTAGTAATTCTCTCAAAATGAACAAAGACTTTTGCTATGAGCTGTATTAAAACAAGAAACGGGAGAGAATTTAATAATAATAATAATAATAATATCATTTATTGTCCAACAGCCAAGACCAATTACAGAACATTTTACAATAATAATTAATAACAACAAAAGAAAAGTACGGTAAAACAGAGAAGTACATATGCACATGGGCAAATAAAATGGAAAAGTGAAAAAAATAAAAAAGTGAAATAAATAGTATTTAAATCTAATATCATAACACTATATTAACAAAAATTGATCCGGAAAACGTCTATTGAAATTACGAGCCATGTGAGTTAAAGGAGCTTTTAATTAAATATTGGCGTTGCGCCTAGCAAAGTATAAATGGGATACCATACAACTAATGCATACTCAAGTTGGCTTCTAACAATTGTATTGTATAGTATCTTTAGAGCAAGCATATTTTGAAAGCAACGGCACGATCTTCATAAATCCCAGAGACCTGGATGATGCACGGCATATGAAATTGACATGTTCTGAAAAGGATAAACGATTATCGAAGACAACTCCGAGATCCCTGACTATATCCTTTCTTGCTAGAGGAGTACCATTGACGTGATATCCGAACGCCATGGGATTACGCGTCTTTGCATATGACATAACTACACATTTTTCGATATTAAGTCGTAGGCCATTATCCGAACACCACTGATGTATCAAAATGAGATTGGTTTGCAAATCTACAAAATCATTATCACCACTAATCCTCTGAAAGATTTTCAGATCATCAGCATACATGAGCACGTGACAGTTTACAGATGTCATAAAGTCATTAATGAATAGATTGAAAAGAAGTGGGCTCAAATTAGAACCCTACGGCATGCCGGAACGTGAGTGAAAACTGTTAGAAGTGAAGCCATTATAATGGACATAATTAAGTCTACCAGTAAGGTAAGATGTCAAAAGATTAGTGAAGTCATACGAAAAACTGAAGGAATCTAATTTTTGTATTAAGAATGAGTGATATATGATATCGAAAGCCTTTGAAAAATCTGTATAGATCACATCTACTTGTTATCTCCAGTCAAAGTCTCCACCAATAAACTGAGTGATATGAGCTAAATTCGTTATCGCGGATCTGCCAGAAGTAAAACCATGCTGATGCTCTGAAATCAAATTATTTACATTTTTATATATGTTTGTACATAAAAGATGTTCAAATATCTTGGAAAAACAAGGCAAAATACATATAGGTCTGTAATTAACAATGCACGATATATCACTATTCTTGAACACCGGTGTAATTCTGCCCATTTTCCACACATGAGGAAAAGTATTGGTTCTCAAAGAATGATTAAAAATACTTGCAAGAGGCCTAGAAAGTTGTAATGCGCACTTACGGACAATATAACTTGGCAGCAAGTCATTTCCCGATGCCATCCCAGATTTAAGGTGTTCTATTCTATTTAATACTTTAATTTCCGTAAAATTTCTAATCTGGAATAAACTCACATTAATTGATCTAGAACAAGCACATACATTTAATGGGGTAAATAAACGTATAGCCGAGAAGTGGCTATAAAACGCCTGCAGAATGTCTTGAGCATCCTCCAACTCCACGCCGTTCCAGACCATACAATCGGGAATCCCTGGAGAACCCCTCCTGCTCTCAATATACTGCCAGAAGAACTTCGGATCATCCACAATAGAAGATTCTGTTCGCGTAACATAGTTATTGTACGCCGTTTTTATGTATTTCTTGACCCTCGTACGCATTCGTTTGAAGTCAACGAAAAACCGACGATGCCCAGTTTCTTCAAGTAGTATTCTTTAAGTTTTAGATCCTTTTTAATGCTACTATTAAACCAAGACGGATACTGACGCTTACCCATGTTAATTTTGAGTGTTTTACGATCGAAAACACAGCATCATTGACGTCTATATGATTATCAATGAAAGACCAATCAATTTCAGCCAGCTCCATGTTTAGCATTTGGATATTGGTTTTAGAAAAATTATATCTCGCATTGTTATTGGATGGAAAAATCGGTGCACTGGAACTTGCATGGACATTGATTATGATTCGTAACGCAGAATGGTGCATGTCTTCCGGAACGAGAGGATCAGGATCATGCATTACATCATATGCATAGATTAGATTTGTAAGAACCTGATCCAGAATTCTGTCATTGCTATTTGTTATTATGTTAATTTGCTTTAGATCAAGGTTATGCATCAAGGTCTGAATAGTAAGGCATTTTCGGTCGGTCCCGTACTGACAGGAAACGAATTTGGGCGCATTGGAATCACCGCAGATAATCACGTTTCTACCAAGCAAATCGAGAGCCAAGTCTCAGTCAATAACAGCAAGAGTATTTACTTTAAATACACTTTAAAGAAAGAACATGGTGATGCAATAGAAATGTGTTGATTATTAAAGAAACGTCTAAAATACAGATTCTGATTTAGCCTTTGGCAGAGCTAAGTAATCACAAGCGAGTAGTGCTCTCAAGGAAAATAGATAGAACAGTTGTAATAAACCATAAGAAGTTATTTAATCCAACTATTTCGCACTATCGAAACGCGCATGTTTCGCTTCTAAACCCATCTGGTGATATTTCGGTTACACTAATGTACAAAAATGTTTAAGAATCATATCCAGAAGCTAATTTTGCTTATGAATTATACAGAATAGGAGTCGCCAGTCTTAACATTCGTTTCACTATATTGGGCCACGAGGAATGCTGGGAATTTGAAGCATATCAAATTCAGCAAAAAGAAATAATCATCTTGATATGTAATACGAAATTTGTAAATAATGGGAAAAACATAATTTTAAAGTGACATATGCATGAGAAGGGTCATAATAGATGTGGATCGTCTTCCTGGTAATAATGATTTAGAAGTATCTGCCGACTTATAAAAGAAATATCCCTTTATTTACAACTGACGTAAACTTATTATTGTTGTAAGTGCTTACGACTCAAGATGTGTAAAGAAATCATTTTTACTCTTTGAATCATACATTTTAATGAAAGTTTTGAGAATCTCAGGAGGAGGAAGAAAATGTACCATTCTGCTGCCCTGTGGCATGAAGCAATAACAGGATGGGCTAAGGACGGTACTGTATCTGCATAGTTTTCTTTATCATATATATTCAATCAATTCTACAGAGGTGGGTGCCCTTGAAAAATTTGGTGGTAAAAATTTCGAGCCGGTCATATATTTATTTTTTTTTACCTTCTAGGCTCGTCTGGCTTATATCCCCTGTTTACTCCAGCCAATAAAGCTTATTGTGCTAAACCGGTGTTGCTTATGCTATCCACTCCATTACTTTTGTGTTCTGTATATGGCTGTACAAGTAATTTTGCACTGAAATTGCTTACCAGTAGTGCCTATATTTTTCATATACTCAATCTTTGATGTGGCTACGGGTCACAGCATAACTCTTCCCGAGCAATGAGTTGCTTAGCCAAACAATTTAGTTTCAATAAGATGAGACTTCTCACTATTAAGGAAATGTTCGAAGATAGTTCGACAATTGTTTCCTAAATAAACACACTGGAAGAAAAGAGGACATCGAGTGGCGAACATAACATCTACAGCATATTCCGTAGAGATACCTAAAAAGTAAGGTATACGCAACTAAATCTGAAAAGATGGAAAACTTACGACAATGAATTGTGAATGCAGTTAGGAGAATCACGTACGAAAGAAGGTCTATTATTGCTAAGTATATTGCCAACATATTCTAAGACAACGTTTTAACATTTATCGTAAGAAGAGTTTTCTTTGTTATCTAAATAATAAATTCTGTATATTTCAAGCAATTTCTAAGGCAAGGTTGACATAGATTGTTCAAGGTCATCAAGAAAACCAAACAGATTCGTACGTTACATTTATAAATGAATGTTGCATGGCTTGTAATATTTAAAACAACTTTTGCATAAAACAAGATTTGTAATTCGTAGCGAAGGTAAATAGCCCATTTACTTTAAGCCCACATTAGTTTTTCGTGAATATCTCGTCAATTATTCATTTCACCCGAAATTACTCTTTTTGAGAAATAGTTTTTGTAATGCCACTTTTTAAAGTTAAACTTTGCATATTTTTTTCCCAAAATTTAGAAGAAACATTTAACTTATTTTTTTAGAATAGTTTCGTATCGTAAAAATATTGTTAATAAAATGTAATGTGTTTCTCTTTGAATGTGATTACATTCATTTGAATAAATACAACAATTAAAATGTTATAGAATTAAATCATCCGTACATTAAAAATGAGGTGTGGCCACCACACGACTTTCTTATACGTATGAGCGTTTCAAATAATACAATTTTAAAAATTATTTTATACAAAAATTATTCAAAATCCTATTCTAAGTACTTCCAGTCTCTTAATAAATCTCTACAGGATACATACTTTATGAGATATTTGCAAAAAATTGCTACTCGCTCAGAGTAAAAGTATTACTTCCGGTCTATAATTTGAATTTTCATTTATACAAAAAATATTCCAAATCCAACTCTAAATTCTTTTATACTCTTGAGAAATATATATAGAATGCATAATTTACGAAATATCTGCAAAAATCGCTATTCGATAAGAGTAAAAGTGTTACTTCCGGTGCGGATTTTGAAATTTCATTTATACAAAAAATATTTCAAATCCAACTCTAAATACTTTTGTACTCTTGACAATAGAATGCATAATTTACGAAATATCTGCAAAAATCGCTATTCGATAAGAGTAAAAGTGTTACTTCCGGTGCGAATTTTGAAATTTCATTTATACAAAAAATAGTTCAAATCCAACTCTAAATACTTTTATACTCTTGGCAAATATATATAGAATGCATAATTTACGAAATATTTGCAAAAATAGCTATTCCATAAGAGTAAAAGTGTTACTTCCGGTCTGAATTTTGAAATTTCATTTATACAAAAAATATTTCAAATCCAATTCTAAATGCTTTTGTACTCTTGACAAATATATATAGAATGCATAATTTGCGAAATATTTGAAAAAATCGCTATTCGATAAGGATAAAAGTGTTACTTCCGGTCCGAATTTTGAAATTTTTTTTACACAAAAGATAGGTATTGAAAATTAAGTTCTAAATACTTTTATACTCGTAACGTACCTGTCTAAAAAGCATGACTTGCGAAATATAATTTAATTTCGAAAAACTTTTTAATAAAATTCTTCTCAAATTTAATTTTGAGTATATATGAATTCTTTACAAATTTGTTTAAACTTAGTAGTTGACGAATAATTGGCAAAATTCGATTTGTTCACTGTAGTAAACTACTACTTCCGATTTGCCGATTTCATTGAAAATCTAATCAGATCTCAAGAGGGAGATTATATTCAAAGGTAATATAACGAGAGCTTGACAAATAGTCGACTATTTCATTGTGATCAATTTTTCGAGTGTGCGCTACGGTCAATTTGACGAGACCAAAATTGGCATTAATAATTTGACTAGAGCACGAGAGCTTTAGCTCGAGGGCTTTAGTCTTTAATTATTAATGCCAATTTTGGTTAAGTCAAATTAGGAGGCACACGAGAAAAATTGAAACAATGTAATAGTCGACTACTTATCAAGCTCGAGCTATATTTGTTAAGATTATTTCCTAAACCAAGTTTCATAATAAAAAATGAGTTGTCAAATCGATGTGATTATCAATAATTTCATCCGAAACATCGCTAAATCTCTTTTTGTCGGACATTTTCATCTATTTGACACGTATGCCACTTAATGAAAAAATACATACTTGATTTGTTACCTACATTTGAATAGTCGATTTGTAATAGTCGCTGATATCAAGAACCGGTACCTTTCATTGGTTAATTTCAACTTCAGTTTTGATTGTGATTGGACAAAATTTAAATTTGACAGGTGAAGGAAATAATCGTAAATATAAAATTTGGAATTGATACCTATAGCGGTTTGGCCGCTATCGTGGTCACACTCACACACAGACATTTTTTAAAAACCAGTTTTTCGGTATCAGGGGACTTCAAAACGTGGACATCTGCAAAAATCTCGAGGTCGAAAATTTTCATCATCACAATACTTCCTTATACTACGTATAAGAAAGTAAAAAAGAGTTAACTTATTAAAACATATTTTATAATTCGAGTTTACCTGTATTGTATTGTGTTCGCGTACTTTAATGGCTTTGCAATTTTCTTCCCTAAAAGTCGTGCTTTGCTTACTTTTATCATGTAATTTTGAATGTGCTCCGCGTAATAAATAGGGTATAGAAATTTTTTTATTAAAAACCTCCTTTGTTTGAAATTTTAAGTTGCAATAGAAACAAATTTAATATACAAACTTTCAATTATAAAAATATACATACTTCAAGTTAAAATGCAAAAATACAATTCTCAATAGGTATTTTTTGCGTTCATTTAGTTTCCTGGGAGTTATAAATATACAGCAAAAAATCATTGGGAATTTACACCACAGTAACCGCTAAATTTTGCAGTATATATACTGCAAAGAAAATTTTAACGTAACCTTACTGTATTACAAAGCTCTTCTGTATAGTGAATGCATTCATTTTATCAGACGCTTGCGAAATTACAGTAATCCTGGCGTAAAATATACCAGGAATGTTCATGTAATTTGTTTTACTGTATACTACTAATTACTAATTTAAACAATTTTGTCTTTAATAGTAACACAGTTTTCAACGATGGATACTTAATTTGGATCAGGCTGTATATATAAAAAAAGGAATTTCTAGTAAGTAAGATAAGAATAGAAGAATCTAATTTATTTAATTAATCAATTAATAGCATCAAAGTATCCAGAAAATACAGGGTGGAGCAGCGAAACATCCCTAATTTTGAAGTTGAATAAAAGCGGAACTAGAAATAGTAGAACAAATTTGTTTTATTATTTAAAAAAAGCAATATTGGAAGTTTTTTTGGTCAAGTTTTAAACGAAATATCATGCAAATGATGGCAATACATTCTTGTTGCCGAAAATTGAAGTTTCGCATCAGACTCTCTCCAGGTATGCGACCTATTTCCAGGTGTATTGCTTCTTTTAAGGCTTTTATGTTGTTAGGGTGGTGTTTGTACATTTCAGCTTTGAGGTAGCCCCAGAGGGGTGTTAAATCCGGCGAGCGCGCGGGCCTTGTAACGGACCGAACCTGGATATCAAACGTATACTAAACAAAACTGAAATAAATTTGCAATTTACATCGTAGTTTTGTTTAGTATACATCTCAGAGATGTACGTGTTGATATTAGTGTAGATGTATTTTAGTAATATTGTCCACATCATAGTTCACATTTTTAATCCCTGATGAAGCACACACACAATGTGCGAAATATTATATATATTGAATTTTGTTTTTATGCTGGATTCCCCAATAATTAAGTCTTACATTATATATATCCTAAACGATTATAAACACACCAAAGGCAAAGAAAAATTAAATAAGAAAATTTAGTAAAATTTAACAATCATCAATAACTTAATTAAAATAAATACAGCTCAGACTTATATTACTACACAATGAAAACTAAATTAAAAATTATTATACTAATTAAACATAAGGACTATATAAATTAATAGATATAAGAAAACTTAAACTAATAATGAAGTTAAAATTTCTAAAACCTATATGTATATATGATAATTAGAATCTAGGTACATTAAAATATAATACATAATTCAAGTAATTAATACGTATTTTTATAAATAAAAATTCGACTTCATTAAAGGGCATAATTGTCATGGTCCTGATGTCCTGACAATACGACTTAATGCTTGCACCCGTGTATAAACAAAAGCCCAGTTACTTAACAAGCAACCATCGTATATAGAATAATAATAAACATTCCCATTATATAAGAATATGTTAACTACATATATAAATCAATTTACCCCTTTGAATACAAAAATATACCCTTTTGTCATGTCATGAACTCCAACTGAGAATTCATGTAAATAGTTGAAAACTAAGATGAAGTACCTACTTAATTATCTTATCCAACAAAGTAGAGATAAGTTATCAGTTTATAGTTATATATTTTAAACATAAACATTTATATCATTGAAATTATATTAAGAAATAATCTATTAAGTTTGTCATAGATACTCAATACGAATGGCGGTGGTACAAAAATATCTCGTATCATGTCCACATAAAGTTCAGAAGTGATGGTAACCACACGATCATGTTACTCGAAAAAGTAGCATACGAAGACGCCTTCACTGCTGACTGCACACCAAACTGTTACCCTATCACTATGTGAAGGCCTTTCTTGAATCTGCCTAGAGTTGACATAACTCCAATAATGCATATTCTGCTTATTAACACAAGAGGAAAGTTGGAAATGCGCCTCGTTGCTGAAAAAAATCACTATGTCGTCAGGCAGATAGCAATCAAATTTTCACATGCCTTTATTCGATCATTACAATGGATGCCTATTACGAATGGCCACGTGGTGCAAAAATATCTTGGATGATGCCCACATAACGTTCAGAAGTGATGGTAACCACACGATCATATTCCTCGAAAAAGTAGCATACGAAGACGCCTTCACTTCTGACTGCACACCAAACTGTTACCCTATCACTATGTGAAGGCCTTTCCTGAATCTGCCTAGAGTTGACATAACTCCAATAATGCATATTTTGCTTATTAACACAAGGGGAAAGTTGGAAATGCGCCTCGTCGCTGAAAAAAATCACTATGTCGTCAGGCAGATTAGCAATCAAATTTTCACATGCCTTTATTCGATTATTGCAATGGATACTCAATACAAATGGCCACGTGGTACAAAAATATCTCGGATCATGTCCACATAACGTTCAGAAGTGATGGTAACCACACGATCATGTTCCTTAAAAAAGTAGGGTTACGACGATGCCTTCACTGCTGACTGCACACCAAACTGTTACCCTATCACTATGTGAAGCCCTTTCTTGAATCTGCCTAGAGTTGAGATAACTCCAATAATGCATATTCTGCTTACTAACACAAGAAGAAAGTTGGAAATGCGCCTCATCGCTGAAAAAAATCACTATGTCGTCAGGCAGATAGCAATCAAATTTTCACATGCCTTTATTCGATTATTACAATCCTGTTGTGATAGTTCTTGACTAACGATCATGTTGTAAGGATGGAAATGGTGGTCAATGTGAAGAATTCGACGTACAGTACGGCTAGATAGTTGAAGGCGATCGCGTTTCCGAGCAGAGCGCGTAGGAAACCGTATGGACTGTCTTACTCGCTCTAGGTTCTCGGGTGTTCAACTGGTGCTCTGCGCGCCAACTCTCTTTTTCGCAATATTGCCATATCTGCAGAAGTTATTCACCCAAAACAGAATCAATTTCCGATCAGGCACTGCATTCAGAGGAGGAATTTGGTAGTGAGTACGCATCGCACGTTGCACCGCGACGATAAAACTTTTTTGAGAAAAGTAGGTTTTAAAGGCAAAAGAGCTTTGCTCAATAGACCACACCATTTTGGCAACTGACAGGTGACAGATTAAAACTTCCCGAAATACTCCATCACTTAAGTCTATTCCCACCCTTCTACGAACTCAACCTTCATGACAATGGGCATCGGAAAGTAGGGATGTTTCCCTGCCCCACCCTGTATACTACTGATTTTGTAAAATTAGTCATTTTTCACGTATCCATCCTTCAAAAGCATTTCCAGGGATTTCGCAAAAAAAAAACTATACTTACTACCATGAAATTTTTAACGTTCATTAACGGAGGCAAAATAATGATACGCCATTAAAAAGGATTACTTTACTTTTTCGACAGGTGAAAATTATTAATCCTGTTTTAAGATTAACAGATGAAAAATCGCAAAAACTTTTCGGTTTCAATTAATCTCTGAAAGCCCGTTCGAAGTTTGGCTTCGAGAGATTGCCGAAGGAACACTTATCCAACGTGCCTCCGTTACAGTATGAAAATGTTCTTGAAACTAATCGATGGACGTAGTTACGTATTTGTATGACCGAAATCAAAAACGGTGAGGCCGTCGTTAGCCACTGGTCGAATTAATTTGCGGCCCGGTATTTGTTTCATTGTAAAGCGATTAATCTCGCACAACGGCATGTGTTCTGCGGTCCACTTTAAATAATTAATGGTGTGCGGATAATGAAAACAAACTATTACACCTACAGCGTTATAATGTTCAACATTACACAGCAGTATATATTTAAATATGTATGGGTTCACTAATAATGTAAACAAATTGTTTCCGGAATGACGATCACTGAATAAAATCGATAATAAATACATTCAAAATATGATACGAATAATTCAATGTAGATCTTTTCTGCGGACCGGCATTGTTCCGATGTTACTACTACGTCATCTTGTCAATTTGTATGTGGATGTGCTCTCTTTCTTTTCTCAGGTGGGCTTTATTCCGGTAACTTCCGAGGCCGTCTAACTCATCTTATTCTCTTTGCGTGTATAACCGTTTAAGCTGTCAGTTTTCGATTTAATATATGTAAAGGTTTTCGGTATTTTATTTGATTCACGATTGTCAACGTTTGCCTTTATTTCAGAACCTTGGATTTTGTAAATCTTTTCGCAATATTTTGTTACTTAAAACCTTGTTGCATTCTTTTTTTTTAACTCATCAGGTAGTGGATTATATATAAAGACTAAATTTTATAAGTAAATAACCTAATAATAATAAGTATTCAAAATATATTTCAATAACTATTCCAACTATTGATAATAAAAATTATGTTGTAACTTTTATTATCGATTAATTATTGTCATTAGACAGTTATATACAAACTTGCTAACTTTTAGATCTAAAGTCGATTGTTTATTTGGATATACTAGAGCGAAAAGTGAATCTCTGTTATCAACGATAATGCACCAGCCGAAAAATCAAAACATGCAAAAGCTGCCGTAGCCGATTCACAGAAATAGATCATCCACTTATAGTCCAGATCTTGCTCCGTGAGACTATTTTGTGTTTCCTAATCTCAAAAGAACTCTAAGGAACGAAGTTTATGGAAGATGACGGACTTATAGCGCCTGATGAAAGATATTTTGCAGACAAACCAAAGGAATTATTTTATAATGGATTAGAGATGTTATTAAAACGATGTAATACTTGCATCCAAAAGCAAGGGGGCTATTCTGAAAAATAATTTTTTATTGCTGTTCGAAACTTTTTTTTCATGCCTAGTCCGGGAATATAAAAACAACCTCTTGCAGTTAACTTAACATGTATTAAGATACCGATCGTAAAGGTTTGTCAAATGAAGATTTTGTCCCCAAAAAAAGTAAGATATCACTCTCCATAATAAAACAGTGTAGCACAAAGTATGAATTGTACAATAACCGAAAAGGTTCGTACACACTGTAGTATAAAGTTTTTGCATCAATAAGAAAATTGGCATGAAGCAGTTTTGATTGCAATTTATTTAATACATTTTATCACCTACAAAAGCTCTCAATTTACACAAAACACCATATGACTTGTAGCACAAAGAAAAAAAAAAGAGAAACAAGAATACGAGGGTAAGAGATTTGGGTCGAATGAAGAGGTCATCGATGAAACAAACACCTATTTTGGAAACCTCGAGAAATATTATTTGGAGAGCATCAAAGATTGGAGAAACGTTGAATGAAGTGTATCGACCTGAAAGGAGATTATCCTGAAAAGTAAAATGTTATTCTCCAAGAATTACGTTGTTGCATTTAATTGTAATAGGTACGCCACCTTTAAGCGAGTTTATTGAATGCACGCATATCTACAGTTTCCCGGTATAGAAGTTGTATGTACTGCTAAGGGTTAAACATTAGCTTGCGTTGTCGCGCTTGGGTCACCGATGCCCGTGGGAATCTCTCATAGGCATTTGGTACGTAAGTCGACTATATATGCAGATGCCTTGAGTGAGTAAAACGTTTTTTTTGCCGAATGAGTGTTCCTTATCTCAATTTTCAGCTAGTCCAATTTTGTACGGCATTATGAACGCTGATGAGATCTATGTAAGATCGAAACAGCTGTCTGTACGTTGTTGTTTACAATGTCGGCTTGGTGTAGATGTGCATTCATACATTTATTCATATACGAATTAATTCGTGTATGCATACCTTGAGTGAGTAAAATGTTTTTTTTTGCCGAATTAGTGTTCCTTATCTCAATTTTCAGGAACTTCTTGACCCGCTCTCGTATATCACTTTAGTTTTGATTCCACCACCAAAGTAAATACATTTCATACAAAAAGAATTAAGAGAAAGAAATAAAGTCACTGAAAATCTGTTCAATATGTCTTGGAACTGAACCAAGTGGATATAAAACATAGTGGACGTGCTTTTGCAGACATTTTAGGAGTAGGTACAGATAGTCAAACGGTATTTCGCAATACTGATTTTTATAATATTTCACCCTTAAAAAGGGCAGATTTTCTACAGCTGACAAATCTGGCACAAAACTAGACGTGCCAAATCTTAAAGCCGAAAATCAAATAAATCAGCAATTAGTCTTACAGCTGATACACACACACTAATTCTAAAACTGATCAATGAAATATATATATATACCGGGTGTCCCGTAAAAAACGCCAACTATAATAACTCTGTTATTTATTGTCCGATTTTATTCAAACAAAAAAAAAGTTAATTTACATCAAAAATGCTACAAAAAAGCAGTGTTTTTTTTTGTTTTCAGTTGTTTTTATTAATGTCAAACGATAGTCAACTTTTTTATTTTAAATGGAAACAGATATATTTTTGGCTATATTCGGATTGGATTTGCTTTTCTGAATTCAACAATGTATAAAATGTCTATTTTTGATAAACAATTATTGAAAAAAAATATAAAACACTTAATAAATTTCATCTTTGTATTCCATTATTTATAAATTTTGGAATGTGCCATGAAAAAACAAAAATGCGATAAACGTCAATAAACGTCAGTGTTAGACACTCACACTGACGTGGTAACTGGAAGATTCAGCAAAAAAAATATCTGTCAGTTTAAAATACTAGACAACGTAGCAAAAATCGCTCAATAAGCGGGATTACGAGCACGAAACCTACCTAAAAAATTAAAACTGTAGATAACAATCGACATAAAAAAACACCCAAATGTCAGAATTGACGAACAGAAACGCGTCACTTTTAGCATGGATTATCATATTTTTGAGGTTTTACTGTGAAATAGAGTGCTGATTTAATTAAACATGTTATGAAAATAATCAAACGCGATACGTATTTTTACTTTTATGACGTGGAGTCGTTGCATTTTTCCGAAATTTATGATAACCGGCATGTCGAGTATTGTAGATGACGGTCATAAAGAAGAAAATTCGACAAGACTAGCACTATTTAGCGTAAATTTTGGCGAAAATTAAAATTACTTAACAAAATAGATTTCAATTAAAATTGGAAGTTAAAGAAAAAATGAGGTGTGGCCACCACACGACTTCCTTTTAGGTATGACCGTATCAAATTATAAAAATTTTTTATACAAAAATTATTTAAAACCCTATTATAAATACTTCTATTTTCTTAATAAATTCTTTGCAAGATATTCGAAAAAAAGTGCTACTCGATAGGAGTAAAACTGTTACTTCCGGTCTGAATTTTGAAATTTATTTAATACAAGAGATATTTAAAATTATGTTTTAACGGTGCGGTCTTCGATGCCTAACCCTAACGCGGGTCCATAGATGGAGCTGTGATTGCATATGGATTTTTTGCAGTTTTTATTATAACCCTTGATCAATAGAGAAACAAACAGATAAATATTTATAATAAAGATAGTAATACAACAAAAATTAATACAGAAAGTGTTCCTAAATTCGAATTAAAACACCCATCTAATGAATTTTTTCGGTACCATTTTAGGGGAAACCAAAAATCAAAATTCATTTTTTTTTCGGGTTCGACATCAGCATGCCTTTTATAAATTGAGTTAATTTCGTTCTGTTTCTTCCAAATTCACTAATTTTATGATTTTTTTTGAAAAAACTAAGGACACTAGGATTTTCAAAATAACTCAACCTGATGAGTGTGTTTTAACATTTACTGTGTGAAAATTTCATAGTTCTTGATTTACAACTTTTTGTTAAAATGGTACCGATATTCCTTATGGACATATAACACGGGCGAACCCCAACCTTAAATACTTTTATACTCGTAATGTACCTGCCTAGAAAGCATAACTTGCGAGATAATGCAAAAAACTGATTTTCAATAAGAGTAAAAGACCTACTTCCGGTAGGAATTTCGAAAAACTTTTTTAATACAATTTTTCTCAAATTTAATTCTAAAGACGAATGAAACTTGTAGACTGTCATTTATAAAAGAAAGAATACTTACCATCCCGTGTGTGTGTGTATATGTCGCAGGGACATGATGAAAACGGAGATTTGATCAAATCCCTAAGGTAGATGTTCAATTTACGGAAGATGTTAAAATAACAATTCTATGGGGTCATTTCCCTAAAGAAAGTAAGTGAGTTGATCAAATCTCTTAACTGATTTAGTGAAAAGATGAAACAATATATAAAAGTATATATTTAGTAAACCATTATTAAATGTAGAGTACAGATTATTTATTCGAAACTAATTAACAAAAGAAATAGGGACTTAAGCCAATATTTTAAGAAACAAAAAAGATATTTTCAGTGAGTTTTTAAACATTTTTAGTGAAAGTAATTATTAAATATTAATGTTCATTCATTTTTATTAAAAGAAGTTGTTGATGTGTGGCAACTCGAGTTACAAAGTACGTTACTTTTCTTTACAGGCACATCTTTTTGTTGTACAATGTACAGGAACACTTGACCTCCAAATAAGGATAATTTTCCTGCAACCTCACACAGACTTAGGTTAGCCCGTGGAACTGTTTCGGTGGACTGGAACTGAGGTGCCAATCTGGTATAAATTATTTTTTATATGTAATATGAACAATGTTATTTCCAACTAATGGACTTCTATCTACCTTAGATACATACACCAAAACTGTGGAACCCACTAACACGTCTTTAAATTTCTTCAAAGAAACTTCTTCAATTTTTTCAACTGATCTTTTCTGGTGTTTTGCAGCATTTTCCGCTCGATCTTTAATGTTCTTTCCATTTTGACATAAATAGCATAGAATTTTCGATCCATATCCTTCTTCTCCTACTGTATTTCCACATATTGCATGCATGGGAATTTTACAAATGTCAGATCAATGGGTTCCAATAGCTTGCATTCCACAAACAACACAACATGCTTTACTGTCGTTGATAGCTGCTTCCCCCTTTCTGATGCAAGTAACACTACAGATGTTTTAACTATTGAAGCAAGAGTTGAAGTAGAGGTGTTAACTGGTTCGCTGTCTTGTTGTTGAAAAAAAAATTTATTCAATTTCTGAAAAACCTCTAAATTTAAAGCCTTTTTGGTGAGTAAATCAGCTGCCGGTAGATCTTGTGACATCGAAGTGTTATTGCTGGTTGATTCAACTATTGATAGCTCATTTAAAGTTGAAGCATTGTAATCAATTAATCCAGATGCTGGTAGATCTTTTGAAGTTCAAGCGTCTTTGTTGTCTAAGGAAGCTGCTGGTAGGTCTTCTGGTGTTAAAATATAATATCATGGTTCTGCTGATTAAGGAGTAGATCCATGTCTTCGTCAGTAACAAGTTTTTCAAGGAACTTTTTTGAAATATGACTAGATTTGAGTCTTGTCTTTGGTTCTGTTCTAAATAAAGCTATGTAAGGTGATCGTTTAATGATTCGATGAAAAGAAGAATTCTTTTGGAATTGAACAAGTAACAACCTATAGCCCAATGTTTTGAGTTATTGTCAATTAGCCAAGTACGTATCATAACTTCAACATCTTCATTGGATCGCTCAACGGATCATTGACTGGCTGGATATCTAGGCCTACCATTTACAATTTTGCACGATGGCCACAGGCTTGGTAATTCTTGTATGACAGCAGCCGTAAACTCACGGCGATTGTCGCTTTGTAGTCTATGGGGACAATCTACTTTCAAAAATATTTTTAATAGCTCGTAGCGTTGACTGTAAGTCAATTAAATCGACTTAGCCGGAGGGGAGCGGGGAGGTAAAGGGGAGTGGTAACAAGCGAGTCATAAGGTTGTGCGAGTCCTGACTTGTTTATTTCATCTTTTCACTAAAACAGTTAAGGGATTTCATGAAATCACTTATTTTCTTTAGAGAAATGTCCCCACAGAGATGTTATTTTCACAACTCTCGTAAATTGATCATCTACCTTTGATCAAATCTCCGTTTTCATCATATCCGTGCGACATATACAGTGAGCTCAAAAAGGTTGGAATAAATTCATTTAAAATTCAACCTTTAATTTTTTTAAAAAATACTGGGACCCGTCAATTTTTATTTTTAGATGGGCATTTTTTAAACTAATTTTTGTTTATACAGGGTGACTCAAAAAAAGATTTCATTTGACACTTCAATTTTTTTTAATTGAAACACCCATTTTTTATTTTATTTTCGGATTCTACGTAAAATTTTGATCACATTTCATGTATTATAACCTAAGTCTAAGTTAAGTTCTTTTCTAAAATAATCAATGTAATTTAAAAAAAAAATATTTAATTCTAAATAATAAATGTCTCAATGATTCGTAATTAAATTGTGAAATATTAATTTAATAAATGTTGAAATTGGCCACCACCAACATCCTGGCAATATCCGAGGCGATCTTCGAATTCTTGCAAAACATTGTGCACTATTTGAGGTTCTATCAGTCTCATTTCTTGTCTTATTCGGGATTTAAGTTCGTCAATATTGTTCGGTCTGTTGATATACACTTTAGATTTTAGGTAGCCCCACAGATAATAGTCTAACGGGGTCAAATCAGGGGATCTGGCCGGCCATTCTATTGGGCCCCGTCGACCAATCCACCTTCCAGGAAAAACACTATCTAAATATTCACGCACCGGGCGAGTAAAATGGGCTGGTGCTCCATCCTGTTGATACCATAAGCTATCATTAGGAATGTCAAGATGTTCTGGATTTGGAAACACTACAGCAAGCGCAGGAATCAAATCGAATTCTAGAAATTCTAGATATCTTTCTCCAGTCAAAGTGCCGTCAAAGAAGAAGGGACCCAAAATTCTGTTTCCAATAATCCCAGCCGAAACATTTACTTTATGAGGGTATTGTGTGTGACACTCCATAATCCAATGCGGGTTTTCTGTAGCCCAATAACGGAAATTTTGCCTATTCACGGTTCCGTTTAGGCAAAACGTTGCCCATCCGAGAACACAATTCTTCGTGAAAATTGAGGATCATCAATACATCTCTCCATCATTATTTCACAAAATTGCATTCTTCTATCTGGATCGTCCTCATTTAGTTCATGAACTAACTGAACTTTATAAGGATGCCATTTATTTTTATGTAAATAGTTTAATATAGATCCTTGACTAATTTTGTTCCCGTCAGCAATAGCGCGACTAACTTTATGGTTGTTCTCTTCAACGGATAATAGCACATTCAACTGCACATCTTCTGAGATAGTGGCCCGGCCTTTTACATAATTATCTCTCACATGCCCCAAATCCCTATGTTTTTTTTCAATTTTACTAATAGTTGATTGAGATATAGGCGCTCTGTTTGGGTATTTATTGTTGAACAGTTCGGAAACTTCCAGTTGGGTACGCATCCTAATCATCATTAGTATTTCTATGCGCTCCCTTTCATTTACTCGTGCCATTTTACTGTTAAAAAAAACTACTTTTATTAGAAGTTTTATACAAATGTTTAAATACTTTTGACAGGGAATGAACTTCAACGTCAATGTTAAATAACCTAGGTAACAGATAAAAATGGTATTAATGTTTAAATGTTTACAGTTTCAGTAAATTTGATTATGTTTAACTTCTAACAGTTTAAATGAAAAGAAATAAGCTAACTTAACTTAGACTTAGGTTATAATACATGAAATGTAATTGAAATTTTACGTATATTTCGAAAATAAAATAAAAAATGGGCGTTTCAATTAAAAAAAATTGAGGTGTCAAATGAAATCTTTTTTTTGAGTCACCATGTATAAACAAAAATTAGTTTAAAAAATGCCCATCTAAAAATAAAAATTGACGGGTCCCAGTGTTTTTTAAAAAAATTAAAGGTTGAATTTTAAATGAATTTATTCCAACCTTTTTGAGCTCACTGTATATTAGCTACATCAAAATACGTTTACAACATCGATAAATTCTCAAAACAATGGATTTCCTAAAAATATCATATCATCGACTGGCAACGACCCAGAAATTATATGGACTACTGGAATCCAAAAATCTTTAATAAACTAATAGAAACCAATGGTGATATTTTGCAGAACATCAGCAGAAACGATTACGTTCACAGAATTTGGAATTTTGTATTAGAAAAGTCTTTCTACTCCGTGCAAGGGTTTTTAAATCACTAGAACTATGAAATTTTAAAATGTCTTTCATTTAATTGTTTTTCATTGTAAGTCTATTTATTAATGTTTCAGGGATTCTGTTCTAATTGTTTCTATTATTTGTATGTATATATGTTACACAAATAAAATTATCATCTTTATTTAGGATGGCAATATGCAATTTTGCCCTAATTTAGATAACGTATTATGTCATATTTGCGTGTTTATAAAGACAGCGAAATTCTAACATTTAAAATTCCGACACACTGCATAGAAACCAGACACACAGAAATCAATTATAATGTCAACAAAAATTACGTGATAATCAATTCCTGAAAACTTCATCCACATGTGACTAATTTATTCGTAATAGAAGTGAACGATATAAACGCTATAGTACAGTTATATGTGCAGGCGCGTTTTATTTATATCTCGATCTATTAACATTTTAACGTGTTTACCAAAAAAATTTCCTTATGAAATCGTATCAATGCCATCGGCGTTACGTAAGACCGTAAGACGAAGAACGTTAGATAACTCAAACTTCTTACCGGCGATGATACGTAGCGTATTTTAATTTATCGAAACGGGCGAATCACAATCAAAAAACTGAACGAAGACATGCGAAATGCAAAAAGAACGCGAGCTTTATGACTTGATCCGCAGCTAGTTTTTCTACTATCCTCAATGACAAATAAACGTATATAAAGCAAGATTTTTTAGAATGAACGTGTCATTCTTGTGTTGAGTTTGAATTCGTACACAATATGAGGACCTTGTTGGTAGGTGTTTGTCGAATAATTTCGATATTTATTAGTTATATTAACATATTTGTTTTTAATGTGTAATACAGATAATAGCGGCAGTAGCTTGCCTTGTCTCAGCCGAGGATAAGAAACCAGTCGCGAAAAGAAGTTTAGGATACGGATATGGATACGATAGTGGTTTCCAAGGTCTTGGATGGGATTCTGGGGTATATGGCGGCGTATATTCTGGATTAAGTAGTGGACTGGTTGGTAGTGGCTTATCTGGTGGATTGGTTAGCAGTGGATTATCTAGTGGATTGGTTAGCAGCGGATTATCTAGTGGATTGGTTAGCAGCGGGTTATCTACAGGTTATGGTGCAGGATTATCCAGTGGATATGTAGGAGGCTTAGCAAGTGGATATGGTGGAGGCTATTCTAGCGGATACGTTGGCGGATTATCTGGCGTATATGGTGGAGGATATGGTGCAGGATATGGACTAGGAACCACATATCTCGGTGCAGTTCACGCTCCAGTTATAAAGACCATAAGAGTAGTACCACAAGTACATACAGTCGCTAAAGATATTGCAGTGCCCGTACCACAACCGTACGCCGTACCAGTCAATCGTGACGTACCATATCCCGTTCCAGTACGAGTCGATAGACCAGTAGCTGTACCTGTCAAATACTCAGTTCCTGTAGAAGTACCGAGACCAGTACCGTACACTGTCACCAAGCATGTGCAAGTGCCTTATGAAGTTCCCAAACCCGTTCCTTACCAAGTTGTTAAACACGTCCATGTACCATATGAAGTACCAAGACCTTATCCAGTTACTGTTACAAAGAACGTACCTGTACGAGTAGAAGTACCCAGACCATATCCAGTTACAGTAACTAAAACTGTACCTGTACCAGTACAAGAACCAGTTTACGTCAAGGTTCCTCATCCTGTCAAGGTGCCAGTTGCTCAACCCTACCCTGTCGAAGTACCTCATCCAGTTCCAGTCAAAGTGAGCACACCAGTATATGTTAAGGTACCACAACCTGTTGTCAGTACTTACGTTCAACCGCTCTCGTTAGTCAATACAGGATTCTACGGCCAGCTTCCATACTCTGGCGGTGGATACGGTGGATATGGCGGAGGATATGGTGGAGAATATGGTGGATATGGTGCGTCAGTATTATCATCATCATCCCTGGGTAGCGGTGTAGGTCTTGGAGGACTTTCCGCTGTAAGCGGTGTAGAAGCCCCCTCTGTGATTAGCAGCGCTAGTTCTGTCAGTAGCACGCTATCACCCGTTATCGCCGATGGCGAAACTTTTACCGGCAGTACAATCAGTCCATCGTATCTACCAGTTCACAAAAGAGAAACCAAGAAAGCATGAGCTCTTCCATTAATAAAAGACATGTTTTGATCTGAGAATTTGCCTGTGCATAAAGTCATGTACATAACTAGTCTAAATAAACGATATTGAGACCATTGTGTTCTTTTCTTTTTGTATATTATTATTATGTAGAAATATAAATAGAATATATTTATGGAAAGTTTACAACCAACAAAACTAATAAATAAGACAAATTGCAGTAAAATAGTACCTGGTGTTTTTATAATTTAGAATTTCTTTAAGTATATGTATTCAAAAGTTTTTTCCTTAAAAAGAAACAGTCACTTTATAAGCAATATATTTTGAATATTAAATGAACAGATGTATACACGTTAATTTGGTATATATTAACAATACTTACAGGTCTTTCAGAACATCTGTTACGAGCGTGATTATTTAATGACTTAGAAAAGGATATACCTATTTTTTTTTATTAGAAAAATGTTATCTGAGACATTCAAGATATTAGGCAATAAAATTAAAATAAGTCAATAAAATTGTAAATATTAGTATTCAGATTTGGACAAGCTGTAAGTTTTTTTTTAAAACGTTATTGAAAGGTCGTCTGAACTTACGATTTAAGTGCATGCATTTTTTTTTTGAAGGAATGTCAATTCGGACAAAAAAATCGCTTAGCTTTAGCGAATAATATATTCCGTAAATAAACATCAAGTATGCGTGTAATAAATTATCTATATTTTATTCATAATAACAATAACCTAAGCCAACTGTTCTACTAAAATTGAATTGAAAAGGATCGTGTGCCAGTCTAGAATATTTTTTAAAATTTCAGAAACTTATTGCAATATTGAAAATGCATTGTCTTGGAGTAAAATATGTACATCTATCGCTCATCTCATAAAGACACCAGACGATCCTTAGATGACTAAATGCATCTATGTATGTGGGATATGGTCAGCGTCAATTTCTTTTGAAATACTAAATTGAATATATGTATACCTATGTATTTCCAAAAATTCGTTGTAATTAGTAATTATTATTAATAAATTTCAATGCGTATTTGTTTATACTAATTACTGTAGAAATTAATTAAACGGAATTTTATTATTAAATAATGAGGTGTTGCCACCACACGACTTTCTTAGACGTATGAGCGTTTTAATTTATAGAATTTTAAGAAATTTTTTATACAAACATTATACAAAATCCATTCTATAGAATGCATACTTTGCAAGATATTCGAGAAAAAGTGCTACTCGCTAAGAGTAAAGGTATTACTTCCGGTCTGAATTTTGAAATTTATTTTATACAAAAGGTATTGACACTTATGTTTTAAATACTACGTATAAGAAAGTAAAAATCTGTAAAAAATCGAATACAAACCTTTGATTTTCTATTGCCTTCTTTATATCAGGATAATTTTGATTGATTGTATATAGATGATAATCATACAGGGTGAATCAATAGAGGTCAGAAAGCTTAATAGCTAATCGGTACATATTCTCCCGCGTGAGTTGCAGTTAGATTATGTAAACTGTTAAGGGCTACGTTATAAATCAATTTAAATATACCAAGTGTTCCAAAAAAAATTACGCACAAAATTTTGTTCGTATAGAACACTGTTTCAATACCTACATATTTTACATTGTCTTTAGAAAGTAATTGTTGTTGATGTATTTCAATTGTTCTTAAAATATTTTAAAGGAAATATTCTCAAATGAAAATAGTTATTATTATAAATTTTCTCTTTATTTAGTATTTCATTACTGCAATATTTTTTACTGAATACCTATTTAAAATTTTCATTGCCAAATAAAAGAGATTTTATTCCATACTTTTTATGCAATTATGTATGTGGACTGTTTAGGACACTTAACATTCCATACGAAAGCACTGATTGAAGAAACTAATCTTAGAGCCTGTTACTTGATACTAAACAAAAAGAATAAAACACCTTAACCACACTAAAGCACAAAAAGGCTAAATACGTATTCAGTCTTTTTGTGCTTCAGTGTGGTAAAGGTGTTTTAGTGTTTTTGTCACCAATTGATAACTATTCTTCCATTCGTCGAAACAAAGTCTTAAAGATGTCCTGCTTCACAACGGAAACAAGTATGCGTCAATACCCATAGGGCATTCAGTACACTTAAAAGCACGTTTCAAGAATTTATAATTTGTTCTCCAGAAATTATGTACGACGATCATAAGTGGATCATATGTGATAATCTCAATGTAATATAGTTGATCCTTGTACAGCAAGGCGAGTACACAAAGTTTCCATGCTTTTTATGTGAATGGAATAGGTAGCAGAGACAGAGAAAATCATTGGAAACAGAAAGATTGATCGTAATGAGCTTCAATGGAACGCGGAGTAAAAGATTTGCTCCTACATATTAAATTAGGCTTGATGAAGTAATTTGTGAAAGCCTTCCCAAAAAACGGTAAATGTTTCCAGTACATTTGTAACAAATTTCCATCCATCTCAACCGCAAAACTAAAATAGGGTGTCTTTACGGGTCCGGACATTAGAAAACTTTGGAAATTTAGAAAAACGAATAGGGGTTGCTGACAAAGAAGTCGTCTCTAAACTTAGATCAGTTAAACATATAGACACGTCTTAACTATTAAGCAGTGAAGCAAACATAATTCAAAGCGGGTGACGTCACGGGTGGGCACGATGCAACTACATACCTATACTTTGTACTACAAAAGTAAAGAAAATCCTCCATTTTAATTTATTAAAAACCCCAATGTTCTTATATGAAGAATATTTATTTAAAAACATTATAATCTTGATGTTTTAAGAATATTTGTAAAACAAAATCTGAATAGGTATACAAGGTGTCTCTAAAAGGTCTTTAAACAACTCTACCACGTATTTTTCGGACCAAAATAAACCGATTTAGCAAAACTTGGCTTAGTCAAAGTTGCTTAGTTTGTGCGCAATACGGTCCTGAAGTTGCAGTTGGAAAATAGTTTTTTTGTTATAAATTTGAAACGGCTGGAGCGATTGCGCTAAATTTTGTCACGTTTACATAGTTTTATGAGTCAAGAAATTCTGTAAGAAAATTGTGATAGCAATCAATCCATAGGCGGAGAACCTGCGTTTATAAGTATTAAAACATTTCCATTTTCTACGCCAATGGATAAAAAAGAGTTTGTCTATAAAATTTAGATTAATGGTGGAATTCTGTAACTTTCTCGGAAGCTCCGATTATCGTAGGCCCTGGCAACGAAGTGACGTTGCGATGACGATTTCAGAATTTTTAGTTAGTGACGTAGAAATGTCAAAACGTTCGTGAGTAAAGATTTTGTTGGTTATATTGTGGTTATATTATTATTATATAATTATTGTTAATATACTATTCCTGTTGTTATATTTATAGTTTCTGTTACTTTATTTGTTATAATTATTATTGTTCCTGTTTGTTTATTTGTTATATCTATTATTGTTCCTGTTTGTTTATTCGTTATATTTATTATTGTTTTATATTTGCAAATATGAATGGCTTTATAGCATTATTATTAGATGAAGATCACAACAGGTAGGTAATCGATAATATAAAATATATAGAGTATACATAATATTCTCTATTTTCTTTATTTTAGAAATTATATGCGTATATTCCGAAAACGTTTAAGAAATCACGGATATCCTTTTGAAATACCAATCAGGCATTTTAAACAAATGTTTAGACTGAATAAGGGCACTGTTCAAAACCTGATCCAGTTATTGGATGGACATATAACAAACAAATATACCATTACATTTGAAGGTTATTATCATAAACATCACTTGAAATGCATATTAACTTTATAGTGCACATTATATATTTGTTACAGGTCTTAACAACATTAAATTTCATAGCATCAGGCAGCTATCAGAATAGTGTTGGTATTAATAGCCTTGTTTCTCTCAGTCAGAATTCAGTAAGTCGAATAGTTCATCAGGCCTGTCTTGTAATATCAAACAATTTATTCCCTGAATGGATAAAATTTCCCAGTGATTGTGAATCGAAGAATCGTGTTAAGTAAGGGTAATTGTGTTGTATCAAAATATTCTAAAAATAATTCCTTATTTTGTTTTTATGATAAAAAATGGGAGACCGGAGATGTATTTTGTTTAATTGATAGCACCCAGTTCATATATTTACCAAGGGCAATCATATCTTTTCTAAACATTCTAAAAATTATTGTTCTGTTTAGTTTTTATGAAAAATGGGGTGCACGAGATGTAGGTGTAATTGATGGCACACATGTTGATATACTTGCTCCACCTTTAGCCGATGAAGAACACCCTCCTTTTGTATATATATTTTTTATATTCACATACTGTAATTTTTTTAAATTTCAGCACTACTTTTATGGTAAGGTTAATAAAAAAAAAATATTTGACAATAAAATGTGTTTTATTTTTCAATATTTATGCAAACAATTTCTATTTGAGTACCTATTATTCAAAGTTCACATTTCTAGTTCAGTATTATTATTTTTCTTTTTGATCTTTATTGTTAAGATTTTATAGTAAACATATAATTCATATCCAATATTAGTATAATTATACGAGTCGAATGTCTTCTATTGTTTTATAATACTTGCTGGTAAATTTATTAAACAATAATTTTTTACATTCTTTTGAGTTGACAAAGTGCAAATTTCAGCCTAATGAATATTACTCTTCTGTAAAAACTGCAAATAAAGAGAACTTTCAATTACTATAATTTCAGAGGCTCGACAACAAAATCCTGCAATAATATCGAATGATTTGGTGTACCAAGTACAACAATACAGCACAGGATTGGTCGATTTTCTAAATACAAAATCATCTATATCCTTCAACCATTTATGTACTTTGGCCTATGCTATTAAAACTTAATGTTACCTTTTTGGAGCCTAAAACATTAATCGTTCAATATAGTTACATATTGATAAAATCTTTGCGGTTTGACTTACAAATAAAGAAATTCATTGACTAAACAGGTAAATTTCCTCTTATCTTCTTCAACATAATATAAAGTTAAACATCCTCTCAATTTGATGTAGTTTTATTATTAGAAAATCTTATGAAAAAGTCAACTTTAAATTGTGAAGTTATTGTGAACACGATACCATAATAGACTTTTTCAAACAATTAGTTTGTGCACATTTCACATGCTTTATGTTCTGTGGATATTGTCTGCTAGGTTTATGTATTTTTTTGTGTTTAGGTACTCTTGTAAGAAAAACAATGTCCACTTGATAGGGATATCTGTTCTTGTTGGCTTTATAAAAAAATCACATTTCATCATCCATAAATGTGCCTGAAAAGACATTTATCTGCAAATTCACTATACACTAGTGCGATACTACGTCCTTTGAAACTCTCCTGATAGCAGTTCTTGTTGAAATTTTCCAAAGTGTTTCGTGCTATCTTGCTAGCAGTATAAACATATGGTTATACTATGTCTTGGCATTACAAAATGTTCCGTGCATTTTCTTTAAAAAAAAATGCAATGCAAAAAAGCAATCGCTATATTATATTTCAAACAATTTTCTTATTAGTTAAAATTTTAAATTGAAAGATTTTGGTATATGTTTACGAGATGATGTTTGTTTACATGTTAAACATAAGTTAAATAAGTTAAAGGTTAAAGTTAAAGGTTATGTGCAAAAAATCGTAAATTGACACTTCTACGTCACTAACTCGAAAAATTCTGAAATCGTCATCGCAACGTCACTTCGTTGCCAGGGCCTACGATAATCGGAGCTTCCGAGAAAGTTACAGAATTCCACCATAAGTGTTTTAAGTACAAGAAAAAAGGTACTCTTGGTAAGACTCGAAAAATTGCACCGTTTTCTCAAAAATCGCATTTTAAGATTTGAGAACATTAACTAGAGGACGGCAGCGCATACTGTGTGCTCCATGTACATGTATCTTTAAGCCGTGTACACGTGTCTTAGGCCGTTTAGACGTCTCTTTAAACTATGTACACGTCTTTTGACGTCGTTTTTGAATTGATAATTTTTGTCGAGATAAATAGAATATCTTTTTTGTAAACCAGTGCCTTTTCGTTTTAACCTATCTGGTATTGGCCGTTCTGTATTTTTTAAAAAAGAAAACATTTTACAAAAAAAATTATCACTTCAAAAACGACGTCAAAAGACGTGTACATAGTTTAAAGAGACGTCTAAACGGCCTAAGACACGTGTACACGGCTTAAAGATACATGTACATGGAGCACACAGTATGCGCTGCCGTCCTCTAGTTAATGTTCTCAAATCTTAAAATGCGATTTTTGAGAAAACGATGCAATTTTTCGAGTCTTACCAAGAGTACCTTTTTTCTTGTACTTAAGACACTTAATCTAAATTTTATAGACAAACTCTTTTTTATCCATTGGCGTAGAAAATGGAAATGTTTTAATATTTATAAACGCAGGTTCTTCGCCTATGGATTGATTAGGTACTATCACAATTTTGATACAGAATTTCTTGACTCATAAAACTATGTAAACGTGACAAAATTTAGCGCAATCGCTCCAGCCGTTTCAAATTTATAACAAAAAAACAATTTTCCAACTGCAACTTCAGGACCGTATTGCGCACAAACTAAGCAACTTTCACTAAGCCAAGTTTTGCTAAATCGGTTTATTTTGGTCCGAAAAATACGTGGTAGAGTTGTTTAAAGACCTTTTAGAGACACCCTGTATAACCCAGAAATTTCGTACCCTATCGTACTTACCTCAAATAACTATAAATTTTTGTAAATACCAGTCAATTCCATTTACTTTTGGTTAATCAAAAATAAAACTCAAAGCAATATATTATTAAGAAAAAATGAGTTGTCTTTCTTATACATATATAAATTTCAAATTATGCAAAGTTGTTCTAAATTAAGCTTTAAATACATTTATCCTCTTACAAAAATACGCCTGTGAATAAATGTGTCCGAATTTTGAAAATTCTTTTATACAAAAAATATTTAAAATCCTATTCTAAGTACTTCTGGTATCTTCATCTCAGAGAATGCATACTTTGTAAGATATTTGCAAAAAAATGCTACTCGCTAAGAGTAAAGGTATTACTTCCGGTCCGAATTTTGCGCATGCACGGAAAAGCATGGCTGGTCCAAAGAGACGTCGATACAACGAACTGAAATCGCGAGATTTTATTTTCTATTATATTCTATTATAAACCGCAAAATAATAAAGTTTAATAAGAAACAAACCTATTCCACTCTGTAGTTAAGTTTCATTTTTGCGATATTTTTCAACATATACTACATTTGGCAATTTGTAATTTGCAAAACTAACGTCATTTCGGGTTCAACGCAATAAAATACATAGGAATCAATCATCAAAAGATACAAAATAGAACCATCGCAGTGTTGTGTTATCAATGTAATAAATATGGGGAAGTATTTATTAGAAGACACAATTGTCAACGAAAAAGTATAGATTTATAACAGAATTATTTCAAAATACAGGGTGTCCCAGAAATAAAAAGACGGAGTAGCAGAAATCGGAAGCTAGATTGTGTAAAAACGTACCCTGAAAATATCAAGTCTTTATTCGTGCGCAGACGGCAGAAAAACAATAATAAAGAATTCAATTGGCCTTACGCCGACCCTGGACTAAATATCCACCTGCTTCACTTTCACAATCGGTCGTTTTCAGGACCACCATATTACTTGTGTTAAAAAAAAAGGAGGAGGAATAGATACTTCTGGTATCTTTATCTCAGAGAATGCATACTTTGTGAGATATTTGCAAAAAAATGCTACTCGCTAAGAGTAAAGGTATTACTTCCGGTCCGAATTTTGAAATTTTGTTTATTCAAAAGATATTCTAAATCCAACTCTAAATACTTTTATTTTACTTACTATATCTTCGAACATCTTCCCTGAACAATGGAAAATTACAAGAATTACCCCAGTTCATAAGAAGGGGGATCATACATTATTGAGTAATTATAGGCCTATCTCTATTATTTCTAACTTTGCGAAATTGTATGAGAGGGTATTATACCGCAGACTTCTTCATAGTACTCGATCCCTTATTTCGCCAGATCAACACGGATTCATCGCTGGTCGATCTACTCTTACCAATTTGGCCACTGTGTCTCAATACATTGGAGAATATTTGGATAAGCGTGGTCAGGTGGATGTAATTTACACCGATTTGTCGAAAGCTTTCGACTCGATTGATCATGAAATATTATTCGATTAATCTGCTTAGATCTTATCTTTTTGAAAGAAAATGCTATGTCACCTATAACGGTTACTCTTCAAGCAACTTTCTTCTTACGCCTGGTATCCCTCAGGGATCGAACTTGGGACCGTTATTATTTGTCCTTTTCATTAATGACCTGCTCCTCCAAATTAACGGTCCTATTCTTGCGTATGCGGATGACATCAAAATATTTTCTCAGATTACATCAGCCCGAGATGCGCAGGCTCTTCAGACAAGTTTGGACATGTTGGCCATGTGTTGTGAGGAGTTTGGGCACGGGTTGAATATGATCAAATGCTGTGTTGTTACGTATACACGTTCCTCTACACCTTTCTACTACTGTTACCAGGTAAATGATACCGCACGTGAACGAAAATTCGAAATCATGGACCTTGGTATTGTTTTCGACTCTTACTTTACCTTTCGAACACATATTAGGGTGGTCAGTTCTGGAGCCTTTATATCACTTGGCTTTGTAATGCGGGTATCCAAATATTTTAAGAATATTGCCTTGCTCAAATCCTTGTACTCCGCCTACGTTTTGAGTAAAATTGAATACGCTGCTCCTATCTGTAATCCCATTTATGCACACAACTTGGATCGTGTTCAACGTAAGTTTTTAAAATTTCTGTCATTTAAAATCGATGGTATTTATCCGGAAAGGGGCACACCTCAGGCTGATTTACTATTACGCCACAATTTTACATCTCTACAAGCAAGAAGAGATGTTCTCTGCCAGAAATTCTTGCATAAACTCACCAGAGGCGACAGTGACTGCCCCTTCATGCTCGAAAGATTACTGTTGGTTGTTCCACGAGTTACATCGAGATACAACTCAACGTTTTTGATGCCATTTGCGAGGTCTAACGCAATGAAACTGACTCCAGCATATCTTCTTGCCAGGATGGGTATTGGGATGGAGTTGGAATTATTCTTGTGAGGGTAGGGGATTCTCAAATGAAATATCGCGTGGTTTATATATGTGTATGTTTATGTATGTGTATTATAATATTATATATATGTATTTATTTACTGTTTTGTATAAATTTTCTCTGTTATTGGGTATAGCCTGTTGGGAAAATAAAGAATTATTATTATTATTATTATTAAGAAAAACGTGCAACTCAGATGCTTCTGTCCAACAGTATCTACTCCTTGGAAGAATACTTCGGACGGGACTATGTTGGTTGCTGCTAGTCTCGCTGTTTTTGATCGCTTGTTTTTGAGTTTCTTTAATGTATTAAATTTTATTGATTTGTATATATTCTATAAATTATATACTCAATTTTTATGTATACCGAAGATTTTAATCTGTACTATTTTGAAGTGTCTTTTTATATATTTATATGTTGTATGACAATTTCTGATGCTGTAACTGCCAATCTGTGTTTGTACATCATCTCAAAATAAAGAATTGATTGGTTGATTGATTGAGATTAGCCTGGAGGAGCACATGCACGGAACAACATGTCTGGTCCAAACGATACAACGAACTAAAATCGCGAGTTTTTATTTTCCATTATATTCTATTATAAACCGCAAAATAATAAAGTTTAATAAGAAACAAACCTATTTCACTCTGTAGTTAAGTTTCATTTTTGCGATATTTTTCAACATATACTACATTTGGCAATTTGTGATTTGCAAAACTAACGTCATTTCGGATTCAACGCACTAAAATACATAGGAATCAATCATCAAAAGATACAAAATAGAACCATCGCAGTGTTGTGTTATCAATGTAATAAATATAGAGAAGTATTTATTAGAAGACACAATTTTATTGTCGACGAAAAAGTATCGATTTATAACAGAATTATTTCAAAATACAGGGTGTCCCAGAAATAAAAAGACGGTGTAGCACAAATCGGAAGCTAGATTGTGTAAAAACGTACCCTCAAAATATCAAGTCTTTATTCGTGCGCAGACGGCAGAAAAACAATAATAAAGAATTCAATTGGCCTTACGCCGACCCTGGACTAAATATCCACCTGCTTCACTTTCACAATCGGTCGTTTTCAGGACCACCATATTACTTGTGTTAAAAAAAGGAGGAGGAATAGATACTTCATAATAAATATCAAACCATTAATTACTTTAATTTTACACCTGCTAGAAAAAAATAATTACATTCTTGATATTTACTGTAATAAAGGCTAGACAAACTAGGATTTATTGAATATTCTAAAATAATAATGATCAGCTGTTTCCGACTACAAACACATTAAAGAGCAACAACCTTCCTATTTTAAAAATGAAAACAATCTTTTATTGTCTGCAATAAAGTGGATCGCCCGCATCAGGCAAAAAATATGTTTTATTATGAATGAGTATGATTTAAGGTTTTTTTCCGTTTTATACAAATAAAATCGTGTTCGTTTCTATTTACAAATGAGCATTCTTACGTGTATTTATAAACATACATTCTGTGCCAGGTCCGTAATGTAATTTTTTTATATAAAAAACAACATAGAAAATTAAATTTTTAATTTCTTCGCTATTGCGCTATATTTGGGCCTGTTTCTGTTCGGACATTACATACCTGCCACTCCGTCTTTTTATTTCTGAGACACCCTGTATAATATTGACGTAATAGAAAACATATTTTGTATGGAAGAAATTTAGAAGGAAATAATTTCGCATTGCTTTAATTTTGAATACGTAAAAAGGCAAAAGGAATTAATTTACCCTTAGACAATCGAATTCAATAAATATAACCTGATAAATATCAGTATTCCGTTTCAAATTTCAATTACCTCTTAATGTGAAAAGAAAGTGGAGGAAATTTATTAAGAAGAAAATAACGTACAGAGAAAGAGGGCAGATATTGACAGTAAGAAGGTAATCTAAAAACATGAAATCCCAAAGGAATTTCCTCAACGAAAATTCCACTGTTAAAAATCTGAATAAAAATTAGGTTGAGGATTTACGGTGTCTCAAGTACATATACAATGTCAAATAACTTAAGTCTACGTATTTTCGATATTAAATTCGTATGATATTTGTGTTATGTGCTTTATTAAATATTCTAAATAACAGCGCATTTTGTTAAGTTACTCTGTTTAGCTTTTGAAATGACATTGTTAATTTTAATTACATGTAATAGGTAGTTAAAACATGAATTTAATTTTTTTTAGATATATTAGTTCTTATTTGGACATGAGCATAGAACATTTAACTCTGGCAGGGTCGCTGGTTCAGAACTATATCGTCAAACTAGATTTAAATATTCCCGAAGGATATTAAGCCCAATTATTTGAATGTAAATATGTCTCTGTAGTTTAACAAATGCATAATCACTTATAACCGCAATTATCGTGATCAAAACGATATGCACAAAAATGAATACAGTAATGAACGCCAATGATAAATTTGAATTAGAAAATACAAGAGGTGGAAGTAGATACTGATACTAAGCACACGGAAACTAGAATAGGATCATATCAGTCAATTGCGATACATAATTTGATCTTGTTTTATTTTAGTTTCCAATGAATACTTATATGATGCATACTCATCGGTTCACCAACATTAATAAAAGGCAATATTGTCAGTAAAATTTCAGAATTTTCGTAAATTAGTGGCCAGCTTATTGGCGCATCAATATCATAAATTACAACATATTTACGACTGAACATTAGATCGGGTGTCTACCCATATGTTTCTCAGGAAATACTGGCCCGATTGACTTGAACTTTTTTTCAAAAAGACCATTAGGGCGAGTCTAAGGTATGCGTCAAATTAGAGTACACGAAACCAATGCGGGGTGCCAAAAAATTGCAAAATTTGCATAAAATGAAGGTGGACCTCTCGAGCAAATCGTTAATTTTGTCCTACAAATTAAACTTTTTCCGTTTTTAGAAATCATCATTAGAAGCAATTTTATTAAACTTTTGCGGAACGTCAGTAGTGTAAAATCGCCTTTGATGCAATAAGGCATCGTCAGTTTTTGAAATAGATGGTTGAAGTCATGAAACTAATTATTCTACGACTCAAGTTCTATCAGGAAAATTTAGAATCTCGTCTAGATCAGATTTTATTTAAGCATTAAAATTAAAACAGTTTTCAAAAATCGAGTTTTTTTACACCTCATGCACTTTATGGCAGTTGGTTTAAAATTTAACGGTCAGTTTCTGTGTTGCAAATAAGAGGTGTCCAAGCAAAAACCTATGGACATTTCAGCATTTCTTATATTAATGACAGCATTTAAATTATGCACTTCAATGGTACGACATTATTTGAATTATACTGACGTCATTTGAAGTAAAGCTTTAATTGTCACTGAAAATAAGTACTAGCTAATGAAGAAAATTCCCCAAAGGGGGCAGAAAAAAGGTGAATATACTTAACCATAAAGGCCCAAGTATGAAAAAGAAATGTACAAACACGAAAAGGTGTGTGCAAGTGTTATTTTTATCAGCACATTAAGAAGAGGATTTAACTGCTGAATTGTGCTATTGTCTCCAACTTCGAAAAAATATTTTCACCAAACAATGTATATTCCGCAGCCTCGCTTTTACCTCTAACCATTTCCAGCTTTATGTGACTTTGTAACTTTTAAGGAATCATCAAACCAGTCTCTGCAAACTATACTATGGTGTACATGCATAATTTGTATTTTCGGTCTCTTAAACTATGTAAACTAGAAGTAGACGGATCCGTCGTTCAACAGGTAATGAGCTTCAGGTATCTTGGTGTCGAGGTAACGCGTCAAAGAGACGTGCGGGCGGAGGTTCAACAACAGGCAATGAAGCCGACACAAGTAACAGGGTATCTAAACACAATGGTTTGGCGAAACAAATACCTGACTAAGGAAAGTAAAGTACGAGTACACTGAACTATGGTTCGCCCAGTACTAACATACTCCACGGAGACAAGAGTAGATACCAAGAAAACTAAACAAAAAATTCGAACGGTAGAAATGAGGATTCTCAGAAAAATAGCGAATGTCACGTTACGAGATAGACAGACGAGCAGATCCATAAGAGAAGAATGCGAAGTGCAGGATGTGGTGAAGTGGAGTAAGCGAAGAAGGAAGGAATGGAATGACCATGTCGAGAGAATGCAAACCAACAGACTTGCATATATATGCAAACATGAGAGACCAAAAGGAAAGAGACAACAAAGACGACCACCCAAGAGATGGGGACAACGTTGGTTTTCCTCTACCGCTGAATAGAAACAGGCCAGGCAAACAGGGGATGACCCCAGCTAAAAGAAAAAGAAGAAGAAGAAGGTCTCTCATAGCTGATTGATAAACAATTAAAGCATGACTAAATCAAATCCAGCTTCAACATTTTCCCCTAACTTGCTCGGCTGCGGAATATACATTGTTTGGTGAAAATATTGTTTCCAAGTTTTGAGGAAGGAATGGAATGACCATGTCGAGAGAATGCAAACCAACAGACTTGCATATATATGCAAACATGAGATGAGAGACCAAACGGAAAGAGACAACAAGGACGACCACCCAAGAGATGGGCACAAAGTTGCTTTTCCTCATTTGCTGAATAGAAACAGGCCAGGCAAACAGGGGATGACCCTAGCTAAAAGAAGAAGAAGAAGAAGAAGAAGGTCTCTCATAGCTGATTGATAAACAATTAAAGCATGACCAAATCAAATCCAGCTTCAACATTTTCCCCTAACTTGCTCGGCTGCGGAATATACATTGTTTGGTGAAAATATTTTTTCCAAGTTTTGAGGAAGGAATGGAAGGAATGGCCATGTCGAGAGATGCAAACCAACAGACTTGCATATATATGTAAACATGAGACACCAAAAGGAAAGAGACAACAAGGACGACCACCCAAGAGATGGGGACAAAGTTGGTTTTCCTCATCCGCTGAATAGAAACAGGCCAGGCAAACAGGGGATGACCCTAGCTAAAAGAAGAAGAAGAAGAAGGTCTCTCATAGCTGATTGATAAACAATTAAAGCATGACCAAATCAAATCCACCTTCAACATTTTCCCCTAACGTGCTCGGTTGCGGAATATACATTGTTTGGTGAAAATATTTTTTCCAAGTTATGAGACTATAGTACAATTCAGCAGTTAAATCCTCTTCTTAATGTGCTGAAGAAAATAACAGTTGTACACACCTTTTCGTGCTTGTACACTTTTTTTTCATACTCGGGGCCTTTTTGCTTAAGTATACTCACCTTTCTTCTACCCCCTTCGGGGCATTTTCCCCATTAGCTAGTATAATGAGTATTTCAATAGGGACATAACAATTTTGTATTTAAATGTAAACGCACCCTTAAATCTTTTATGGTCTGTCAATGTCAAAAAGTCATTCGAGGTTTGCGTTTTTATCATGGTGAAGTTCAAAAACCAGTATCGTTTGGAAATTATTAGAAATTATAGTATGAGTTGACCGTCACAACGTTAAGAGCGCCTACTCCAATTTTCGGTCGTAATAATCGTCCCCCCAGACAGGCTGTCCGTGCTATAGTGGTTAAATTCGAGTCAACCTATTTACTATTGAATGTTCCTGTGCCAGTGAGACAATGCTCCAGTTGAAGTACCGAAAATACCGCAGCCGTAAGTGATTCAGTTCAAAATGACCCAAATCAGTCAATTTACGTTCACAGGAATTGGGAATCTCGAATTTTACGTAAACATATTGGCCTACACTCTTACAAGATCAAATTAACTCAAGAAGTGAATTCTCTTGATCATTCAAAGCGCCCAAACTTCTCCGACTGGGCTCTGCTGAAGTTTGGAGAAAATCCTGAATTTTATCGAGAAACAATCTTTAACAATCAAGTTAATTTTTGGCTTAATGCTTCTGTCAATAAAAATATATGCGTTATTAGACAGCAACGAACCCATATATGCTTCCAAAAGACTCCATTGCAGCCACAAAAAGTAACCGTGTGGTGTGGATTTCATGATGTGTGCTTCCAACAAGATTGCGCCACATGCCACACAGCTGGCCAAGTTCAGTAATCGGTCGAATGGCCACCTCGCTCATGCGATTTAACACCGTTGTATTTTTATGGGGTGAAGTCGTTGGTTTATACCAACAACATTAGTTGAGCGCAGTAACAATATCGAACGCGAAATTACCAACGATCCGGCAGATATGTATGGAAAAAATGAGGTGTGGCCACCACACGACTTTCTTATACGTATGAGCGTTTCAAATTATAGAATTTTAAGAATTTCTTTATACAAAAATTATCCAAAATCCTATTCTAAGTACTTCTATTCTGTTAATAAATCTCTATAGAATGCATACTTTGCAAGATATTATCAAAAAAGTGCTACTCGCTAAGAGTAAAAGTGCTACTTCCGGTCCGAATTTTGAAATTTCATATATACAAAAAATATTGCAAATTCAGTTCTAAATACTTTTGTACTCTTGATAAATATATATAGAATGCATAACTTACGACATATTTGCAAAAAATCGTTATTCGATAAGAGTAAAAGTGGTACTTCCGGTCTGAATTTTGAAATTTCTTTTATACAAAAGATATTGAAAATTATGTTTTAAATACTTTTATACCCGTAATGTACTTGTCTAAAAAGCATGACTTGCGACATATTCGCAAAAGACTGATTTTCGATAAGAGTAAAAGACCTACTTCCGGTAGGAATTTCGAAAAACTTTTTAAATAAAATTATTTTCAATTTCAATTTTAGGTATATATGAATTCTTTATAAATTTGTTTAAACTTAATAGTTGCCGAAATATTGTCAAAATTCGATTTTTTCGCTGAAGTAAACTGCTACTTCCGGTCTACCGATTTTACTGAAAAACTAATCAGATCTCAAGAGGGAGATTATACACGTAAATAGAAAATTTGGAATTGATATCTACAGCGGTTTGACCGCTATCGTGGTCACACACACACACAGAGAGAGAGAGAGAGAGAGAGAGACACACACAGACACACAGACATTTTTTAAAAACCACTTTTTCGGTATCAGGGGACTTCAAAACGTGGACATCTGCAAAAATCTCGAGGTCGAAAATTTTCATCATCACAATACTTCCTTATACTACGTATAAGAAAGTAAAACTAACGCTGCAAACGAGCGCGCAATGGTCATAGCGATATCAAATTCCATACTTAAATTTAGCATGCGTACCACACCTAGAATAAATTTTGACCTGATATCTCAATTATTCTGTGTTTTATTTAAATACAAAATTGTTATGTCTCTATTGAAAAAGCCTTTACAACAATCATAAAATTTATAGTAGGCAGCGTTTATCAAGTAAAACTTTCTGAGTGTTTTGCAAACATATTTATTTTTCTCAAATTAATAAATTTTCTCTTTTAGTTATAAAACTATTCTTGAATAGTGCAGCTGTATGACGTTAATACAACCATAGTTAAATTGTAAATACAGTTTACTCAACGATGATAGTAAATTTACGAAAGAAAAGTTATCAAATAAAACAGAAATGGAAGATATGAAATACGAAATACTTAATATGTGACTAAGTAGAGAAAAAAAAATGAATGAACTTGATGTTGGCAATTAAAACACAAAACAACAATAATTAAGAGTTGAAACATGATTACACTCAATTAAAAGAATATTCGGAAATACTTAACTTTCAAGATCTAAGATCTTTGTATTTTTTCACATTGATAATAAAAAATGTTGTCATAAAATGTGAATTCTAATACATAAAACTAAAATTAGACATCTAGAAAGTATGAATAATTCATGTTATGTTTCTAGCAAGCAGTCAACTCATGCTTCTAAATAATTGGTGCTATAAAGCAATTAGATAAACGCATAAACAGACATCTCCCAAACGGCTGCTAAGAAACTCTGTGAACGGCTGTGTTCTCCTAAGGTACATTAACCTCTAGAGACTGTTAGAATAAAGCACAAAGCAAATGTACGAAACCACAATAATGTCTAATTTCATTTGTCATTTAGCAGTGTGGTGATAAAATATTTTTCCAGTTAATTTATTAATCTATGTAGTCCGTATATTAAATTGCTAGAAAAATACCACATAGACAAAGTGAAGCAATCCTCTTAATAGTTATCGTTATTTCTTTAGTACTATAGATATATTTACTAATACTATAGTAATATATAGTAATGAAAACTAAGAAAACGATTTATTTGTCATCAAAAATAACATAACATTCAGAAGAATTTTCCTGAACTATTATATTCACTCATTATTTGGAAGATCATTTCAATTAAGACTTACTATTGCTTAAAGGAGTAAGACATGAACATTAAAAAAATTAATGGAAATCTTTCGAATATTTGGAAAAACTGCTAACATACATTTTTAATGGAAGATATTTAATAAAGTACTGAAACATTGACACGACGATGACGAATCCAGTATTATAAGTTTTGTTAAAGCACATAGGCTATGATGGATGAGTAATATGACAAATATGAATAGTACAAGAATGCCAAAAATAGTTTGTATTGAAGGCAGCAGAAACAAGAAGAAAGGATACAATAAAGAACAGGTGCTTCCAAAAGTCAAGAAGACCCGCAAAAGCATGATGATTATAGTTGGTTTAATTCTCCGTATATATCTTGTATGGGATATTTTTAGTATAGTGCGCTAAGCTGCTAACATAAAGTTTAATAAAATCGCGTCAGTAGTCTTTAAACTATCTTCAACCAAGCGGCTTAATCGTAGAGCAATATGGAGCAAATTGGGTATCCTGCCGTTGTCAAGTTTCTTACAAAAACAGGAAAGCTCATACCATACTGGAAGAGATGTCATCGGTTTACGGGGATTCTAGTCCGGGTAAAATATAGTTTGTAAGGGGCACAGTAGGGAATCACTTGAAGACGAGCCAAGACCGGGGTTGCCTATCGAAGTGACCATTCCAGAACTTGTTACAAAAGTGAAAAAATTATAACTTAAGAAGAGACAACTTGCAGGAATGACAAGAGTATGTGATACAGTCATTTTTAAATTCTTCATGATATCTTGGTATGACTCAGGTCAGCTCAAGATGGGTGCCGATAATGATCACGCCGCCGCATGAACAGTGTGTGGAATTTTCGTGTGTGTTTTTGGACCTCTGTAAAAAGGGAGGAATGGTGCACAGAGTCGAAATGTTAGTGGGGATAAAACTTGGGTTCAACATTATGAACCTGAGTCCAAGCAAGACGCAGTAGTACATAAAAGGCACACCGCCACTCGAGAAGTTTAAGGAATCGCCCCTCAAATGCTAAAAGCCACCATAGAACAGTTAAAACCCAGAAAATCCCCCGGCCCAGATTTCGTCACTAACCATGATCAAACACCTACCCTTCAAAGCTATAATGTTCCTACTTGCCCATAATCAACTAAATCCTTAGATTACAAACATATCCAAAAACTTGGCAAAATGCCACAATAGTCTCATCCTCCAAACCCGGTAAAAATAATTCACTTCCATCCCGTTAGAGACCCATAAGCCTTTTATGCTCCCTAAGCAAAGTTGCAGATAAAATCATCCTACAGCTTATAGACGAACACACCAGTGAACACAACGTAATACCAAATTGAACAGCACAGCTTTCTAACAGAAAAGATTCTAGAATGCTTCAACAAAAACTCCTTCATTACAGCTGCATTCCTCGACGTAGTAAAACTTTTGATAGTGTCTGGCACCAGAAGCAGTTATACAAGTTAAATACATTATCCTAACCGAAATATCTGATCCGAATTATGAATAAATATCTACATAGAAGAACCTTCAAAATTAAAATGAACGACACTCTATCATCAAAAAGAATACTCTCAACAGGAGTTCCACAATTATCAACACTCTCATCCCACCTACATACCATTTATACTGCAGACATCCTAATACCAAATCAAACCATCATAGCTACATATGCAAATGACACAGCTTTCCTTACACAGTCCATATATCAAAATACCGCCATCAAAGCACTACAACAGCCCTCGATTGTTACCAAATATTGACCGGAAAGGGTATAACAGCTTGAGATTATTATAAGCTTTACCAATTTTATACACATGTACTCCCTATACTGGAAAGTGTTATCTATAATAACCCCCTAGCTGTTGACAGCATGCAAAACAAGAATAGTAGGACCATGTAGGGTATTCAGATGATTTTTGTACAATGTCACTTATCTGTGTTTTCCAAATAAGACAACCTATTTTTTTGCCGGATTAAGAAACAGCGAGAGATAACCGAAAAATGTATCAATCTGGTCCAGTTCAATTTTGGCTCTTGCATCATCAATGTTAGCGGCATGAAAACGTAAATATGTCTGGGTAAGTCAGCGTAAATCTGTACGTCACATTACCTAGCAGCAGCAGCAGGAAATCAACAGGCACCAAAATTCAGCCCTGCGGGATCCCACGACTAAGATAATTAGCACGTAACTCACATCATCAATACGCACTCAGTGGCGGTGATAGACCAAATATGAATCAAGCATATCGACGGCAGACTGCAAGCAACCCATAAAATGTAGAATTAAGAAGATGACTTGATGAGTAACAATATCAATCGCTTTGCTATAATTTAAAAATACAGCAGCAGTAAGGTTAGCTTGGTGTTCTGGTTGAATAATGTCATCAGTGATCCTCAGAAGAGCTGTCTACAACTATGACTCCTTCTAAATCCAGACTGACAATCAGCTATAATAGAATGACTGTCAAGGTATTCAACCAAAGGATCAAACATTGTTTTTTCTCTAATACCTTACTAATTGTGGGCAAAATAGTGATTGGTCTCTGATCATCATATTGAGTATGTGATACTGGATTAGGAAACGGTATTAAAATCACCGATTCCCATTGAGAAGGAAATACATTTTCCTCAATGCAGTAATTGATTGTATATGACTATATACTTGTATACTATTAGATCATGGTACAGGGAAAATTCAAAATCATAAGGCTTATAATACAAGAAAATTGCTGAAACGAAGCAATATTGTCATCGTTTCTTATACGTAGTACAGTGTGATTTTTAAAGTCTGAAGACAGTTTGAATTTAGCGCCAACAATTATTTTTCAAAAGTTGGTCACACTTATTGTCACTTTAAAATATGCTTGTATCATTTTTTTTCAGTGGCGTCTGATATTAACGGGTTCATTATTAAGTAAAAAATTTTGTTGTTCGTTTCAAATATTGCAATTACTACTACATTCATATAAAATTAATATTCCCGCTATTAAGAATGAGTGCATTACGTTATTCAAACTGATAGATGTATATGTTGGACATTAATAATTAAAGAAAAAATATTAAAACCAAAGACACAATTTATAATATAAATTTTATTAAGTTCATCCCAAAGAATTCTAGAATTAATAGATACATTATTATTTGTATTCACATAGATAAATTTTAGGGTTCACCATAAAAAACCATAAATAACACTATAACAAATGTTCAAAATGTCCACCATTGGCATCTAGGCATAGATTTACTCTCTTCTTGACATTTGAAAATATACGGTGGAGTCATTCTTCATTTATATTGTTAACTTCGTTAACTATTGTTTCTTGCAGTTCCTCTATTGAATGAAGTCTATTTCTAAAAATTTTTGTTTTCAAATAACCAAACAAATAAAAATCCAGAGGTGTTAGGTCAGGTGACCGTGATGGCCAGCGATCCTTACTAATTAATCTTTCTCCAAAATATTCGTCAAGAAATTCTAAAGTAGCACGAGCAACATGGGGTGGAGCACCATCTTGTTGAAAATACCCTCTTTGTAATTCATCATCATGTAATTGATTTATAAAAGGTTGAAGTATTTGTGTGCGATATCTTTCAGCATTGATAGTGTCATTAAAAAATATTGGACCGACAACTCTTTGTCTTGACATGGCTATCCAAACACCAATTTTCACTGGATGCAAACTTGTTTCTACAAAATGATGTGGGTTTTCTGTTGCCCACGTTCTATAATTTTGGCTGTGGATGTATCCAGACAAATGAAACCAAGCCTCATCTGACATAAATGTCACGTTTAAAACATCATCATTGTTTAAAGTTTCGTTGAACCACTGACAGTATTGTACTCTTCGTTCATAATCTATATTGTGTTGTGTAACAGTTACCCTGTAAGGATACATATGCAAATTCTTCACTAAAGCTTTTCTAGTTGTACTATATGACAAACCTTAAATGAAGAAATAAAATTAATAATGAAAATAATGTTAATTAATTAAGTACATTTACCAGTTTGCGCAGCTAATTTTCGAATTGATTTATTTGGGCTTGCTTCAATCCGTTGCCTAACATCGTCGACCACATCATCTGTTAAGATTGTTGATCGTCCACTAGATTTGCCTTTGCAAATACTATTTTTAGTTTCGAACCGATGTATAATTCTATCTCTATGTTGAGCAAATATCTTATAGGAAACAATATGGTCAGGGTAATTTTGCTGAAATTGGGCCATGCAGGACTGTAGTGAATATGACCATTCACCGTCCGCACCAAGAGTCCCGCTCCGATAATGTGCTTTTAAAATAAAAGCATCTTGCTCATCCGAAAAGGGCATGTTCCTATACCACTAAATGTAAATGCAATCATTTTAATTGTATTGATTAAAGGTTTGTGTTAAACTTACCTAAGTAACGAATAATATAGAATAATTGTTCTGATAAGAACAGTTCTTTTTAGTAAAGGCAAAAGAAATATTGAATATAAAAGCACGGAAATAACAGAAAAACACAAGAACCAAAGAAATATATTGACGAGTTGACACTGTCATTTTTAACGTGACCTTTATATATTCAACAGCATAACCAACTCCAAAACATGAAATACACTAAAAACTACGGCGGTAAATTTGAACTATCCTCAAACATTAAAAATCACACTGTATAAGGAAGTATTGTGATGATGAAAATTTTCGACCTCGAGATTTTTGCAGATGCCCACGTTTTGATATCCCCTGATACCGAGAAAGTGGTTTTTAAAAAATATCTGTGCGTCTGTGTGTCTGTCTGTGACCACGATAGCGGTCAAACCGCTATAGCTATCAATTCCAAATTTTGTATTTACGTGTATAATCTCCCTCTTGAGATCTGATTAGTTTTCAGTAAATTCGGTAGACCGGAAGTAGCAGTTTACTTCAGTGAAAAAATCGAATTTTGCCAATATTTCGTCAACTACTAAGTTTAAACAAATTTATAAAGAATTCATATGTACTTAAAATTAAGTTTGAGACAAATTGTCTTAAAAAAGTTTTTCGAAATTCCAACCGGAAGTAGGTCTTTTACTCTGATCGAAAATCAGTTTTTTGCGAATATCTCGCAAGTCATGCTTTTTAGACAAGCACATTACGAATATAAAAGTATTTAAAACATAATTTTCAATATATTTTGTATAAAAAAAATTTCAAAATTCAGACCGGAAGTACCACTGTTACTCTTATCGAATAGCGATTTTTTGCAAATATGTCGTAATTTATGCATTCTATATATATTTATCACGAGTACAAAAGTATTTAGAACTGGACTTGCAATATTTTTTGTATATATGAAATTTCAAAATTCGGACCGGAAGTAGCACTTTTACTCTAAGCGAGTAGCACTTTTTTTCGAATATCTTGCAAAGTATGCATTCTATAGCGATTTATTAAGAGAATGAAACTTAAAATAGGATTTTGAATAAGTTTTGTATAAAAAAATTCTTAAAATTGCATAGTTTGCAACGGTCATACATATAAGAAAGTCGTGTGGTGGCCACACCTCATTTTTTTCTATGGAAAGTTGAGCTATTAAGTAGCAAAATTTTAATGGCATATTTTATGCAAATTTACTTATTCTGGGAGCGGTCTGCATCTATCTTCATTTGAGAAAATTAAAAAAAAACACTTTCTTCTGAAGTAATTAAAACTGTTATCTAGTATTTATGAAACAAGTATTGTATAATAGCAAAAAAAAATAAACGACACTTCTGTACAGTAAATTAGTGCAAAATTTGCATTTGTATACAAAATCAAAGGTTTTCCTGGTCATATCTTATTGTATACATAGGAAAGTGTAATATTATTGGTGTTGTGGCATAGATAAAATGATATATCGTGCTAAATCCTACTATGATATATTCATAGACGTATACATTAGAGTTTAGCGTAATTAAAAAATTCCTTTTGTTATAATTTAAAAGCACAAGTTCCAGATTTCCAAATATATGTCAGCAATTTAAACAGGTGAATTTTGATAATACGATATTACGGTTTAATTTGTAATCTAATTATTAAACTAGCGATCGATAAAATAAAGGCTATAAATATATAATGTTATGCAAAAAGTGGAGTATTATGTCAGAGATTTGTTTCGTAAAATGTAGATTACACATCGAGATGCTCGTACTCGCTCTAAAATCGCATAATCTAGGATGTGTATTCAAACTGTGGCATAAAGAACTTATTAGCATATTCGAAGTTGTCCAAGCGACATTTGGCGATTTATATATGAACAGACGAATATATATTTATAAAAAAGTGTAGCGACACATACACGGATTCATGCACTCACACATTCATCGAGCTTTAACGACTGAACGATCAAGTTGTGGAATCCGTCAATGCCAAATACAAGTATATAAACGAAGTTTTTTGGAATTTCTGTATCATTTGTGTACAGAAGATCACATTTCGCACACAATATGAGAGTCTTGCTGGTACGTAAAAATCATTTACACTGAGTATATACACATATTAATATACACATATTCGTTCGTAAATTAGTTACATTTTCAATATTGAATGGGCCTGTGATATTTTCGCCAAATAACGTAATCTACCGACCGAATAGTGAGGGGCGAGTAATTTTAAATTTTTTTCTTGTTTGTAATAATATTACGCAGTTAATCATTTTCCAAAACACGCCGTTTGAAAACAAATATGAAACGATAAATCAACTGAGTTTTGATTAACAATTCATGTCTGACAAATATTTCAAATAATGCTGGTATTGTAAATGTATTGTACGTACTAATAGTTGGCAGTAAATTTATGAATTATTTGTTTTTCTTTCATTTTATATTAATAAGTGTAATTTAATTTATTATTTAGTATTAATTAAGTCATATTTATTGCAGATCGCAGCTCTGCTGGTAGTCGCCTCCGCTGCGCCAGAAGCTAAACCTAAAGATGACAAGAAAAGTGCAAAACGAAGCGTATTCGGACATGAATATGGATTGGGATTAGGTTCGTCAGTAGTTGGACTAGACTCTGGTTTCTCCGGTGTAACAGCTAACAGCTATGGAGGTAGCTATGGAGGTAGCTATGGAAGTAGCTATGGAGGTGGTTTCCTAAGTGGTGGATCAGTATTAGGTACAGGTTCCGCCATCTCTGTAGGTGATGCTCATGCCGTATCGGCTGTGTCAGCTGCACCATTTGTAGCTGCAACTGCAGCACCATTAATAAGTGCGAGTGTTGCACCAGCTGTAGGTTTCGCTCAGCATGCTGTTGTTCCGCATCATGTCGAACAAACTGTCGTCGTACCACAAGTTCAAACAATAAATAGAGCTGTACCTGTACCAGTACCACAACCGTATCAGGTGACCGTTGATCGCAAAGTTCCTGTCCCATACGCTGTTCAAGTACCAAGACCTTATGCTGTTCCTGTTAGAGTAAACGTACCTGTCGACGTGCCAAAACCATACCCAGTTACTGTAACCAAAGAAATTCGAGTACCAGTCGAAGTACCAAAACCATATCCAGTAACAGTAACAAAGAAAATTCCAGTTCCAGTTGAAGTGCCCAAACCGTATCAAGTTTTTGTAACTAAGAAAATACCTGTACCAGTAGACGTACCTAAACCATATACAGTAACAGTTACGAAAGCAGTTCCTTATTCCGTTAAGACTCCAGTGTACGTCAAAGTACCACACGCTGTACCTCATCCCGTACCCCAACCCTACGCTGTACATGTACCTAAACCATATGCTGTTCATGTTCCATCGCCTGTATACGTTAAAGAACCTGTACATGTTGGTGTAAACCATGTTGGAGTAGTATCTCCTAGCTTATATGGATATGGATACGGAAGTAGTTATGGTTTACCATATTATGGTAGTCTATATGGATCTGGACTATTAGGAGGATATAGCGGATTAAGCGGAATAAGTGGAGTAAGCGGATTAAGTGGAGTAAGCGGATTAAGCGGATTAAGTACATATGGCGGATATGGCGGATATGGAAGTTTGTCGTCTCTATCTTCAGGAAGTAGTCTCTTAAGTTCAAGCCTTGGATCAGAAGCAGTATCATCATCAGCTGCTTCATCTGATTTTGGATACTCCTCTGATGTATCATCCAGTCTGTCCTCAGGATTTTCTGGTGGATTGTTGAGTGCCACTGGTGCTCCGGAAATCTCATCCGTTACATCGGGTTACGACGAAATTTCATCGGGAATTTCAGGAGTCAACTCAATCGGTAGTGCCGTCAGCAACGCTGGTTCAATAGGTAATTCCATATCCAGCATTTCGTCCAGCAGCGCCGAGGCTGCGAGCAGTTTGGGCGACCGATTCCAAGGTGGCTATGAAGGTGTGACCACACAAAATGGAGGACTAAGCGGCGTATCCGGAGTTGATTCCAGTGCTGAAGCATCAGCGTCCAGCTCGTCTTCAGTAAAAGCTAACTGAAAATTTTGTATGTCCCTTTTGCAGCATGTACATACTAGTCTGATTAAACATTAAAACATCTAAATTGTGTTCGATGTTGTTTTTTTTCAACATGTCTGTTTTAATTTGAAATGATAATGCTATTATATAATCATAAATGAAAATAAATTGTGATATTTAATGGATTTCGATTTAAATTTAAAAAAAAAAAACCTTAGTCGCCGAACCATTACATTAAAATCTATACAATTTCTTCATTAAATATAAGCAAATTTAGTATTCATAATGTATTTCAAATAGTCGTTTTCACACATATTAAATGATTGACCTTTTTGTGTTTGCATATTTTTATTACATAATATTACTCAAGCAGTCATTTTCCTTTCCAGGTGTGCTTTCCTAATTTATAGAAGACTCTTTTCATAAAAAGAGGATCAATTAACATACAAAATTATTCCAAAATTTCATAAATTTATGTGTCGATGAATTCTTTGACGACAATGCACTCCTTTAATTCTAGGTAACGACATCATTGCGAAGTCCAGTATTGATAATATTTAAAAGAAAAGAATTGACTTGTTTCACGTCTCTCTAAAGTTTAATAAAAATAATATTTTTAATGTTTGGAATGAGTTTGTATAGTCGCGTTACGATAGATATTTGCTAGTAAATATTTAAATTGTGTATGAAGAATTTTGAAATATATCTAAATGGTTTCATTAACCATGTCTTAAGAGAAAACGCAGAATCTAAAACAAAATAGATGTAAGGAAGCTGTTTCATAATAAATTTCTAACTATAAACACTTTCCATGGGGTGCAAAATGTTTTTTAATTTTATAGAATTTCTTATCACTTGAGTGAATTCGTTACACTGATATTACTAAAATCTGTTATTGTTCGATCATATCTAAGAACTTGTTTTCAAGTTACATGAAGAATGCGTAGAATATTGTTAAAAGTTTGTAATCGAGACATCTTAAATTTATTAATAAATAACAAACAGATTCAAAAGTGTTTCCTTTTCCTTGCTCTGTAATATTATCAAAACAAATTTCGACTCTACGACCGTTCTTCTCGAGCTCAATAATCTTACCTGGTTCTTTTGTAAGAATTTCTCAAGTTGTAGGTTGTGTTATATACACGTGCAATAAGTGTACAAACTTTTCATTTTACGAGTTTTAAAATTTTAATAAACATTACTTATTTGTAAAAAGAAAATATTATATATATAATGGTGAGTAATAATTATTTACGCACCAAGTGCGGGAAGACTATTTTACTGCATGAGACCATTTCGAAAGCACGAGCGACCGAAGCAAGAGATTGCTTTTAATTGCGAGAATGCGTAGAAGATGTCTTAACGCAAGTGGTTTGTACAATATTTTTTGTACTAGTATTAAAATAAAAAAATATTATTAATTAAAATGATTAGTATCAAACCTAACCTTAAAAGATTACCTAATTAATTTAAGCATTTCATGTGCGTACCTATTACTCACATTTCCATAAAGTTTAAGTTATTATATTCTTGCGTATGACGTTATTATTATTATTATTATAGTGGATATACATCTTTTTGGGTTTGATAACAATTAACTGTCAATGTGAATGTTGCTTGCGAGATTGTCAAATAGATGGCGCTTACAAATTTTATGGAAGAATTTTTAGGAATTACTTCTATTACCTTAGCGTCTAATTAGGAAAAATTCAGAGAAGTAGTATTTCATAGACTAATTTTTATTACCGTAAAAATAAATTTGCTTTTTAATGTACCAAAGAGACAGTGTTTTTTGCAATTTTTACAGTCGAGTCGACCGGGAAACGCTCGTTGCTGGTCGAGCGATGCATGCGCGAAATGTCACTTTACAGGCGACAAGTATAAAACAAAAATTTCAAAATTCGAATGCACAGGTGCTTCAGTAAAAATAGAAAACACAAAAAAAAACAAGTTCTCGTCAACCACTAAATTTAAACAAATTTCGAAAGAAAAAACAGTTCAAAAAAGTGCATTAGAGAATGTACGTTTTTCGAAATTTCTAGCAGAAGTAGATGTTTGACTCTTATCGAAAAACAGTCTTTGCAAACTGAATATTTACCACAGATTCACTAATAGTAGCAAACTATACTGATGAGCAAAAGTATTGAATATTTTGAATTTTTTGCACTGCGTAACTAGTTTTGTTTATTTATGACTATTTTCTGTCACAACATATATACAATAAATACTTTCTTTGAATAATATGAACGTTAAAAAGAATACATTACAGATAAACAACCGGAGCCCCGGTTACAAAAATATTCCTGGTATATATATATATATATATATATTCGTATGAAACTACATGACAGGTACAAAAAAAGAAACATATATAAATTATATAACAAAAGTAAAAATATATTTAAAAGGCCCATAACTGCAGGGACCCTTTAAAACACTGCACCATTTGGTCTAGGATGTAGGAAAAAACCTGCAGAATAAAAAACCTCCATTACAGCGTCACAAAACTAAAGGTCTTTAGTTGTTAAGATCCAAGCAACAGCCTCTGGAGTTAAATTATGTAAATCTGTGTATCCAAATTCAAACTTAGCTAGAGAACATTCTTCAACAATATGTTTAACTGTTTCAATCTCAGCTCAGCAATCACACGATGGACTCGCAATCACATTGCATTTGAATAACATATTATTGCACCTTCCATGACCCGTCCTAAGACGATTCAACTTACACCAAATTTTTCTTGGTTGTGTAAAGCCAGACACTTCAATCAAAGGATCATCTATTAATTGTTGATTAAACACTTCACATTCTAACCAAATAGATTTCCAGAGGTCATTAATCGAAAATTGTATTTTAGGAAATCTTCCTTCCAAATTGGATTACGTGATTTCAATCTATAAGGTGGTAAGTTATGAAGATCTTGAGTACCTAATTAAATATAAATTAGGAAAATTTTGATATTTATACCAACACCGTTTAAAAGCCAATTTTCTTCTTAACTGATGAGGATAAATGTTAGCCAGGACGTTGAGCCAAGGAAGTGGAGTAGATTTTACTGTGCCCGTAATAATAATAAGACAAAGTCCAAAGTCGTTTTCTACAGATCACAGCTCTAAGATATCGTACTGCGACGGCATCTGAGCCTAGTAGACATATTGCGGAAGTTACTGGGAAGAATGTATTCCGATTTACGGTATCGAGAAGGCTAAAGGAATAAAGCAGTACAACCTGCAAAAGTTCCAGAGTTGCTTCTACGACACAGGACAAAAGACAAAATTTTGCTCAAGAACAGTTAACGTGAACCGCCGAACAATGAAGTAATGTGCTCTTTGGTGATGAAACACGGATTCAATTGCATCATCGAGATGGGCATAACTTAGTGTACAGGCGAAAAAATGAAAGTTTTGCACCATATACTTTGGTAATAACATTGCTTTTGGAGGAGGCTCAGTGATATATTGAGAAGGTATAAGTTCAGAAGGAGGTAACTCAAAGAATGACAGGTGTTTGGTATTTGGAACATATCTTCCAAAACCATGTTTACCCATATCATCGTTAGACACCTTCAAGAATTTATACAATCATTTAAAAGAGTATGGAAGTTTTGTTAAACCTAGAAATAAGGATAATATTGATGAAAACACGCAGATAAATGTTTTAGCTGCTGTTAATCAGAATCCATCAACATCAACGCGGCAAATTGCACAAGACGCTGCTACCTCACAACGCACAGTAGTGAGAATTTTGTCAAAACATAAGTACCATCCTTATAAAAAATTAGTTGATCAAACTCTACACCGTGGAGACGATGAAAGACGATTAAATTTTCGTGCTTGGTTCGTAAATGTATGCCATGAAAATAATAACTTTCCGATGCAGATCTTACGGACCGACGAAACACGTTTTACAAACTGAGGCATGTTCAATCGCCATAATGAACACCTGTGGGCGCAAATAAATCCTCACCGTTTAGAAGAAAGGCGACTCTAGAATAGGTTTGGCTTCAATTTATGGTGTGGTGTTATTGGTTCGCAACTTGTTGGGCCATTTATTTTTAATGAAACTTTAACCGGCAATAGATATTTGCAATTTCTTAGGGAAGATTTCGACAATATCCTAGATGAATTAAATTTACAGACCCGTACAAACTTACGGTGGCCTCACTATCAGGCACTTAGGCACAGGTCAAAAGATATTTAGATGAATTATTTCCAAACTCGTGGATCGGCAGAAATGGTCCTGTTTTATGTCCTGCACGTTCCCCATATCTTTCACCATTAGATTTCTTCGTCTTTGGAGCAATAAAAGATCTCGTATATGTGCCATCATATGCAACCTAAGAGAAGCTATTGGAAGTTGTTACTAATGTATTTGATAGGTTAGATGGGCGCAAAATTAGGAAAGCTATTAACTCAGTATTGAAAAGGTGCCGTATGTGCGTCGATAATAATGGTAGGCATTTCGAACACTTAATGTAAGTTTAGGGTGTTACGTGTTGATAATAATTAATTCGTTTAGTGTTTTTATTGTTTCCTGGATTCAATTGTATATTATAAAGTTTATTTTGTTTTCCATAGTAAGACATGATTTTTGTTAAACATAATAATAGTGTATTGTGCTGTTATGCATCATTGCAAGCAGAAAAAAATGCACTATTAGAATATGTCATAGCCAACTATGGTTTCCATTTAAAAAAAATAGACTTTGCTTGCTAACTCAAAAATGCTAGGCAAAATTAAAAATTTAAGAAGATATCATTGTTTGAAATTGAATTTCTTAAAAACAATATTCAAAAAAAAATTTGTCTACCTTTATGAATAGAAGAGTTAAGGTGCACGCACACTGAGGCGAGGCGAGGCGAAGCGAAGAGAAGCGCATTTATTACGCCTGATAAAAATGGACGTAATCAAATGGGTGCCCGCACACTGGAGCGTCGCGTGCCGAAGCGAAGCTTATGAACATTTCTATAGGAGTAATAAATGGGCTTCTCTACTCTTCGCTTCGCCTCGCCTCAGTGTGCGTGTATCTTTATAGCACTGAAAAGTTTTTGGAGAATTTCTATTTGTTGCAAATACCTAGTAAACCATTTTCTTAAATGGACAAAAACGTATCTGGTTGAGGCTTATAAAGATGCAAATCTTTCTCCATTTAACCTAATGCGTATCTCTTATGGTTTTCGAGATCCCCATACAAATAATAAAAAAAACTCACCCTGTATATATATAAAACGATTTTTGCTGCACAAGACAAAATTATGGGTTGTTTTAATGTATGTAATGTGACGTTTCGACTGTGTGTTTACAATCTTCATCGGACCTTTAGTAAAAGAAATCAAGATATACAATTTGTCATTAACTTAATGCGTCAATTAGTTACTCACATTAACATAGCACTGTCACAAAAGACCATACAAACAAAGAATACATTTTAAAATTACTACAGCACAGATAAAAACGAAGATACATTCAAATATTACCTAAAATTTCAAACAATTTAAAAGTTCCCTTCATATTGAAGCACTCCAGGTATGAAAACAAATAAATGCATTTGACCATTTGTTACACACGAATACCTTCTTCACACATTCCACTTGATTTTTCTTCACATTTTCTTTGTATATTTTTTATATAAATAAATTTTTTATTATTGTACAAATTACAAATTCTAGTTTCGTCATGAGGATAGTTTGTTATGTGAGTACATTTTACATTAAAACGGAGAGGTGTGCTTTGACTTCCCATCGAAGCCATACAGGTCATGAATTTTTAACAATGTAAAAAGCCACTAGTATCCAGTTAGCACAAGTCCAAATCAATAACATCACCTTCCCAGTTCAAGAGGATGTAAAATACCTTGGGCTACACATAGACAAGAAATTGGTATGGACAAAACACATTAATGAACTCTCATCAAAATGTGAGAAAACACTTAATTTAATGAAAATGATATCAAGAATTAGATGGGGTGCAGATTACATAATGTTAATGAACATCTACAAAGCATTCATACGATCCACTCTCGACTATGGCTGCACTTTATACGCAAATACAAGCAATAAAAATTTAAAAAGATTGGACAATATTCAAAATAAAGCTCTCCGTCTATGTGTTGGAGCTATGAAGTCAACTCCTATTCCTGCTCCCCAGATAGAGGCCCAAGAACCGCCTTTGCAATTACGAAGACAATACTTAGCAAGGAAATATATCATTTCGCTAAAGCAAAACGCTGAGAAGTCCATCCTAAAACTAATGAATCACCTTACGATACTAGACTTAACCCACAGATATTGGAAGAAAAAGAAGTCTCCTATCCTTTCTGAAAATCTACGATCCGCCTCTGAATTTGACCTTCGATTATACCTTCCCCTCCACAACATAATTGACAATTTCCTAACATACATTCATCCAGACTCCGTCATAATCCCCTCATATATTGGACATCCTGTACATGATATGAAAATATTTCAATCTATAATGGAAAATATCAAGGACACTCTGACAATATTTACTGACACATCCAAAACGAATGACGGATGTGGATGCGCTCTTTTTGATACGCAGAACAACATCTCGAGAATGTACAAACTTGACGGGGAGGCATCAATATTCACAGCTGAAGCGATTGCAATTCTTGAAGCACTGCGATACGGCGCTAATCTAAAAACCAGAAAATTAGTAATCATGTCTGATGCCAAAAGTGTGTTACAAGCTCTCAGCAGTAAGAAATTTTATTTACAAATGAACCCCATTATTCTGGATATTATATTAATTTTGAACCAGTTGAGATCACAACATATCATAACAAAAATGTTCTGGGTAAAAGGTCACAGCGGCATCACACCTAATGAAATGGTAGATAAACTGGCAAAAGACGCTTGCCAAAGTGGAACCCTATATAGAAGCAGCCTTACTAAAGAAGATGCAGTTAGAGTTTTCCAGCAGCAATTGTTCCGTAAGGAATGGAATGAGCAATGGCAAAATAATTATTTAAAAAAAATGACTCAATATGCATTCATACACCCAGAAACGAATATTAAAAACTGCTATGACAACATTCATGTATCTCGCTTTTATAGATCAACCATAGCAAGACTGAAATTTGGACACGGACAGCATCCAGCCCATCTATATAAATTAAATTTATTAAACAGTCGGTTTGTACTTGTGGACATGGATATGGAGATTTGAATTACATCTTTTACAACTGTCAAAATAAAAAAACTGTGCTGGATGAATTCATAAAAGCATTAGTACACCTGAACATACCTTTGCCTACAAATATCTGTCTGCTGCTTCGTATCAACAGTATAGCAATATACGATGTCATCATCAAGGCCGTAATAGATATGAAAATAAAAATATGAAAGCCCTAAGAATTACCTACCTTTCCCAAAAGATCCTCAGAGAGACTGTTCGTTGACCAGTGGAAAAGCCACCTCCTAGTAATTTCCATAAGAAATAACGTATGTATTACCATTGTGGCGTATGGGCTTTGATCCCACAGGCGCCAAAAAAAAAAAAAAAAGGCACATAGTAAAAAGACTATTTTTGTAGACCGTAGCGTTAAATCAATGCAACCGAGCATCAACAATAAGAACGATTGCAGCAGTTTCAGCAGCATTTATTCGGCTTTGATCCCTCGGATCACACACAAAATTAAAGCCAGGCTCAAGTAACTAGATCCGGGACAGTCACATTATCTTTTTTTAAATGTAAAATGTACAACAAAACACACTATTCTCATTATGAAATTAGAATTTATAATATTTAAAATAATAAAAACATTTGGATGTGTCGTAGTTTTTAGCTGTGCTGTAGTAATTTTAAAATGTATTCTTTGTTTGTAGGCTCTTTTGTGACAGTGCTATGTTAGGGTGAGTTACAAATTGACGCATTGAAGTTAATTACAAATTGTATATCTTTTATTAAGAGTCTGACATATTTATTTATTTATTAATCTAGCTGCTGATGTAAAATAAAGACTTTGGAAAATTTTTAAAAGAAAACTTAGAGACTAAATGACAAAGCATACTGTCAATTTAATATATGTTGAAGATTAAAAGCTGTTTAGGTTTGTATTTTTCTATGTAATTTCTCTGAAATGGATAAATGTGAAACGGTTGTTTAAAGTGTGCTTAATGTGCAAACGTTATATATTATTTTTCTATATGTGACGTTTTCTCTGTCGTATGCACAGTTTGGGCAAGTTTTCGTAGGTAATTTTGATATCTGGCAAAACTGACATCGCAATCTTGATCGTTATTATTAACAAAGGACATTCATTGGCTATAATTTTTTGCTTTCAAATTCTACGCAAAAATTATTTTTTTTAATTCTTCTTTTGCAGTTATTTCATTACTATTTGGCAAAGTAGTGGAAAATAGTTTCTATGTTATTAAGGCATGTTTTGATAGTAGCGTATTTAGTTTTTTAAGAAGTTCTCGAAAACCGAGATATTCGGTTCATGGTTCAGCGGTTGTCAATCAACTTAAACAATACAGAAATTAAAACTTCTCATTTAGGTATTGCCTTTATCAAATAATTAAACACATTAACCAATTGAAGCCTTAAAATATCGACGAACTACTAAAAAAACTGTAAAATATACGAGGGTCATTCAAAAAGTACAGAACAGAATTTAGTTTTTTAAGAAGTTCTCGAAAACCGAGATATTCTGTTCATGGTTCAGCGGTTGTCAATCAACTTAAACAATACAGAAATTAAAACTTTTCATTTAGATATTGTCTTTATCAATTAGTTAATCACATCAACTAATTTAAGCCTGAAAATATCAACGAACTACTAATACAACTGTAAAATATACGAGGGTCATTCAAAAAGTACAGAACAATTGCGCGTATTTAGTTTTTTAAGAAGTTCTTGAAAACCGAGATAGTCTGTTTATGGTTCAGCGGTTGTCAATCAACATAAACAATACAGAAATTAAAAGTTTTCATTTAGCTATTGTCTTTATCAATTAATTAAACACATTAACCAATTAAAGCCTTAAAGCAGTCATGTCAAAGATAAGGCCCGCGGGCCGCATCCGGCCCGCGGACCGTATCAGTACGGTCCGCGATCGCAATGTGTCACAGAAAGAAGAATCATGTTTTTTAGAGCTTTTAGACATCACTCGATTCCTCTACGGAAGTTTTAAAATGCGTACACTACATTTATAAGTAATTACAAGGGCAGCGCCTGCCTAGACAAGCGAGAGAGATACACAGTAACGCCATCTCTTTGCAACAAGCGGAAATACCCTATTATTTTTGTTGAGAACAATAGAATCTTCCACGCGCTTCGAGTCTACACTAGAACCTTCCATATCGATATAAAAGGAGTACGTCGGCGCGACGTGAGTCAGTTGCGAAGTAGTGATTGTGAAGGTATTGTGCATTTGTTTGTGTCGTGCGCGTGCGATATCCATAATTGTTGTGTCGAGTGCCATAATTGTTACGATTTTGGCATAATGTCACAAAAACGTAAAGTTGATAGTGAGTGCAGAGTTTTTCAGTCTAAATGGAAAATTGCATATTTTTTCATAGAATGGAAAGGTAAACCACTGTGTTTGATTTGCAATCAAACAGTTGCTGTTTTTAAGGAGTTTAACTATGATGCGAATCATAAATCAAAATTCGATTGTTACACTGAAAAAATAAGAAAGAACAGGTTGTCATCTTTAAAATGTAAACTTCAAGGTCAACAACCGATGTTTACTAAAGCTAATACTGAGAGCGAACATGGCCTGAAATCAAGTTTTATTATTGCATTAGAAATCGCGAAGAGATCAAAACCTTTCACTGATGGTGATTTTATTAAAGACTGTATGTTGAAAGTTGCCGATGTTTCATTTCCATTTCAAAAGTCAATAATTCAAAATATTTCACTATCAAGAAACACTGTTGCTTCAAGAATAAATGATTTATCTCAAAATTTAGATCTTCAACTGAAGGAGAAAATTAAGGAATTTACAAACTTTTCACTGGCTGTTGACGAGAGCACTGATACTGTTGATACAGCTCAACTTGCTGTTTTTATACGAGGTATTAACAGTAACTTTGAAATAACTGAAGAACTATTAAAGTGCGTTCCATTGACAGGTAGTACAACAGCAAATGATATTTATTCTGCAATGGAGCATTTGATAGCAGAATATGAACTCGACTGGAATATACTTAGCAGCGCAACTACGGATGGCGCTCCTGCCATGGCTGGCAAACATTCGGGCGTTGTAACTAAATTAAAACAGAAAACATCAGGGAATTTTGTGGGATTTCACTGTATAATTCATCAGGAATCATTGGCATCCAAACATTTAAAAATGGACCATGTCATGCAACCTATAATTAAAATAGTAAATTTTATAAGAAGCAGATTACTAAATCACCGACAGTTCAAGCAGTTTTTACAAGATTTGGACGAAAAATTTTCGGATGTCCCTTATTTCACCGAAGTTCGTTGGCTCAGTCGAGGAGTAGTTTTAGAAAGATTTTTTGCATTACGTGACCCTATTCAAGCTTTCATGTTAGAAAAAGGCAACCCAATTGATTATGACTGGTGGGGTTGATTGTGCCTTTTTGGTAGATATGAACAAAGTTGAGGCTGTGGGAAAATCAGGTAAAAAATCAAACTTTGGATCATTTCCCTCATTTAAAATCATTTGGCACAGTGAACCAAAAAAAATTGGATCAATATTCTCAACTTGTGCAAAATCTGATCACGGAATTCAACAATCGTTTTGAAGACTTCCACAAAATGAATGAAATGGAATTCCCAATTTTCAACAATCCATTCAATTTTGAAGCTTCACAGGCACCAGTTCATTTGCAAATAGAGTTGATAGATCTTCAATCGGACAGTATTTTGAAAGAAAAATTTAAAGATGTTAACGCTCTTACATTTTATACACAATATTTCAAGACTTTGGATAACTACCCGGAATTAAAAAAGCATGCAGCACGCATTCTGTGCATGTTTGGTAGCACCTATTTATGTGAGCAGATGTTTTCCGTCATGAAAATCAATAAGAACAAACATCGCACAAGACTTACGAATGAACATCTCCAATCAACTCTTAAAATAAATACAACGAATATGATACCTGACATCAATGAGCTTGTCAAAAACAAGAGAAGTCAGGTATCTGGATCCTCGAGCTCAAAATAATTACCCTCTTTTATAACTTTGATATGATTTTTAACAACCGTATATTATAAACTATATAATTAAATAAATAAAATGTTATACTAATTCAGTAATTTTTTTTATTTGAATCTGGCCCGCCTGCGCATTCTAAATTTAATATATGGCCCTCTGCAAAATTGAGTTTGACACCCCTGCCTTAAAGTATCAACGAACTATTAATAAAACTGTAAAATATATTAGGGTCATTCAAAAAGTACAGAATGATTGCACACCAAGCTTGGCTCCGATCCCCACCGCCGCGAACGCATGTGCAAGTTTTCTTCTTCCCTCTCTTCAGTGTTGGCCGAATTTTTAATGCATAAAATTGCCAGCCTATCAAAATTTATAGGCAAATAATTAATGTTTATGATGCAACGAATCTACACTTCAATGAGGATATGGTGCTTAATGTTTAATCAAGGAAGAACAAATGCGCGCGATGACGATCGGGGTAGGAGACCGTCACCCGTTACACATGAGTTGAAAGCAAAAGTTGAAAACGAAATTCAGGAAAACCGGCGTCTCACAGCACATTACATGAATCTTTCCAACAAATTTCACAAAGACTCCTACATGGAATAGTGACCAAGCACCTTGGCTACAAAAAAAGTATGTTCTCGGTGGGTGCCCAAGAATTTGACTGTGTCCATAAGATGAAACGGATGGGAGCAGCCCTTGAATTTTTGATCCAATATCACAAAAACAATGACAAATTTCTCGACCTCATTGGAACGGGAGATAAAGTTTGCTTTTCATACAAAACTACGTAAAACAAACGTCAGTCTGTGGGCTGGAATCTCCCAAACTCAGTCAAACTCATCCTCAAAACCCAGAAGAAAGCTAAATCTCAACACCAGAAAAGTGATGGGAACAAATTTCTGAGACAGAAGGGGTATGGTCCAAGTGAAATTTATACCAAGAGAAGCCATAATAAACTAGGAGACCTATTGTAAAACTCATGGTAGTGCGCGGCCTCATGCACCAGCGTGAATACAGCGAAAACTTCAACGTCTTAAGTGAGAAATTTTTGGACATCTTCCTTACAGCCCTATATAACTTGGCACCAAGTGAATTTCACTTATTCCCGAAACTAAAGGAATATATGGATGGAGAACAATTCGTAAACGATTAGAACCTCAAACAAAAAGTGACATAGTTCTTTACGATAGCCAAATTGAAATAATGGGGGGCATCAAGGGAAAATTACTATCAATAAACAAATAGGAAATATCAGGTAGAAATGTGGTACGTAAAGTTTTCTATAAGCTTTTTCAAAAGAATTTTTAAGCTTGATGATGAACACTATCAGTGAATCGGTTATTTTCGTTCTTAGAATATAATTAGGGCAACTGGGGTAACTATCTATTTCTTCTTGGTATTAGCAAGGCATCTTTATTCCGTGCTTATAAATAATTAATTGAACCCTTATAGTACTTTTTCATTTCATATGGGACTTTCACATTGATCTTTTTTCTAAATCTTGTGTTTGCCCACTTCTATTCAAATTGACAGTTCCCTCACCAATTTATAATATGTGCTCGGATTATTACGATAGCAAAATTAAATTAAATACCGTATATATTGAACATTTAGAATTTCGATCATGACAAGGTAAAAGCGTAAGCACCTTTACTAGTTAAATACCTATAAGCCTTTTGAAATATAATTCTAACGTCCTTTATCGAATTTTCTGATCTAAAGCTCTTTACAAACTTACTACATGCACGGGAAAATATCAGTTGATAGAGATGTACAAGACAGGCAGAAATATTTGAAATAAAGTGTTTATTTTCATACCTTTAGGCAGAACATCATTTTATGAGAACAGTTTCGCCTTCAGTATATAGAAAAAAATCAATAGATAAGGAATATTCTTTGATCTAACTTCCAGGAGAATCCTTATTCATAAATTGTTGCGTCTGGCTACATATACACCTACATACATAAAATGTATACATATACATATATTTTTTCAATAAACAAGATAGACACATATTGAATTGCAATATCGTCTTTATTGAATTCCCTCCATTCTTATATACATATACATATATAATGTTGAGACCCTTCATGTCATACGAGGGGCGTCCAAATTTAGAAGAGAATGTCTTGGAAGAAACACAACTGATTAGGCTACTGATGGAAGTACAGGTGCGAAAAATTATTATTGACGTGGCTCTGATATGATTATTATGCGGTGTATATGAGAAGAATCCAGACCACATTACATGCCGATTACTGGATTCTCAAATACATGCTGTTCGATTTTCGATTCATAACCAACTAAATCGTGTAATGGGTGGAGACTATATGCCACAAAAATTGAACAATGTTGCAAGAGCAGCTTGACGCACAGTATCGCATAATCGCATGCGCTTTGTCGTTTACGGTTGTAGCATGCAACTAAACAAATTCCACTGAGACGACTTCAGTTTGTTGCATTATGTCATTTAAACAGTTGCAGCCGCTACATATTTGGTAATAGGATTCAATCAAAAAAAAGGTTAAAGTCTAAGTGGTGGAAGCGGCATGTTGGTCGTCATACAGCCCTGAATAATTTTTACAACAAAACGATTACTCACCATAAAACTTTATTTAGAAATTTCATGGGAAGGAGCAGCGAAAATTTTGAGTACTTACTAGGAAAGATCTCTCTAATTATATACGAAATGTATACAAACTATCGTGAGGCAATACCAGTTCATGTGAGACACCGTAATTTAGGTAGATAGGCGTCTAATAAAAGACAAAAGCAAACCATTTCTATTTATTGTTATGGGATGAGCCGCTCATCTTTTATTGTAGTAGTTCACGATGGAAAGCAGAACGCAAATTCTTGATTTAATTTTTCTCAATCACAATACATTCGTATTTACTAACTAAATGCTTCAGCAGTAGGGTACTTACGCCGATTCTGGCGCCTCCTCCCCCTCTCACCCAGCTCCCCCTCACCCCCCTCGCCCTGGTGGCGCCCTCTGCCAACCCAACTGATGTGGCGCCCCCTCGCGGTCGCCAACCCAACTAAAAATTGCAGATTTCATCATTACCAACCCAACTAAAATTGCAGATTTCATCATTACCAACCCAAGTGATGTGGCGCCCCCTCGCGGCCTCCAACCCAACTAAAAATTGCAGATTTCATCATTACCAACCCAACTAAAAATTGCAGATTTCATCATTACCAACCCAACTAAAAATGGCAGATTTCATCATTACCAACCCAACTGATGTGGCCCCCTCGTGGTCGCCAGCCCAAAATGGCAGATTTCATCATTACCAACCCAATGTGACGCCCTCTCACAGCCACTAACCAAGAAATGGTATCTCTCATGATTACCAACCTAACTAATGCAGCATCCTCTCACGGTCACTAGCCAAACTAAGGTGACGTCAGACGAAATGGCTGACCATCAAGATGGTCTTTGCTTCTAGAGAATTCCTGAATAAATTACTAAGCTTGCTATCGCGCTTCTCAATATACTTCAAACAGGTCTAAACATGTTTCCAGCGGAAACCACAACGGCTGTCTGCTTCTGTGATAGCCGCATGCTTGAAATGTATATCCTACTTATAAAATAAAATAAAACAAACAATATATTTTTAAGAAAACAATTTATTTATTATTATTTATAAATTAACAATATTATTTTAAATTAACAATATCTCCAAGCTTCATGAGCTCAAAGTCATAGTAAAGCGAATTATAGCTAATATGTAGCACTTCCATCATAAGGAAAGCGTTAAATGAATTACAATGATCAACAAGTAATTTTGATACATTCGTATATAAATCTCCAGTTAATGCCATGCAGGCGGTTAAGATCATTTTATAAAATGTTATGAAATTACTATTTACTAAAAATTCTAATTTACTCTTAATGAGCAGTCGCAAATTAAACAAATTGCTATAGGTATCGGAGGACAATACCAGTTGCTGATTGCGACTGCTTAATACAATTACGCTAGTATCTCTAAATGTTGACGTTCGAATTTGATGATTCGGACTGCAACCCTCCGTCTTACAAAATTCTTCCCACTCGTCCAATGTGAAGAATACACAGCTTGCAGGCGATCGAATCTGGATGATGGGCACGAATCCAGCCGCCGGACTAAGGCCGATATTCACCCACTTCGAACCGCATTTGTTGAGGAAGTATGATGACTGCCCAATCAGTTGCTTTTCCTTAACGATATTATCATCAATCATTTTAAGCGAATCGCCAATAAATTCATTATAAGTTTCTGAAAATAATTAAAAAATATATAGATATAAGTTTATGTACATAATAATTTTGTATTCTTACTAGCTTCCATTTTAATCTTAGAGGTTAAAGAATATGTGTGAACTCGAATGCAAACAAACTAATACTGATTTAGTGGGAGAAAATTACAGTGAGAAGCAAACAAAAAAAAGGGTGGGGGTACTTACCCAATTTGAGGCGGTAGAGCAGCTGCACCCGAGGCATGTGCAGCGACCATCTAAGGAGCTGGTGAGTCGATTTTATAATGCCCCCAGGCGAGAGTATGAATGCCATCCTCATCAATCCGGCGTTTATCATCGTGAGGTGATAGGCTCAATTTATTTTGCTTGACGGTATAAATCTCATGTAGTTTGATTTGAAAAAGATTTTGCTCTCTTAATAAAATATCATTATTCAATAAACAGTGTTTGTAATCTGCCAGACTAATCTCATCCCGCACAACGTTCTTTTTAACACCCTTAACCTTTTTAATCTCCCTACCCTCAACCTCTAAGGCATACATTTTTGCGCGCAATCCGACAAATTCACTCATTATATTACCCGCATTTTCGTCTTTAAATAAACCTAAAACAGCCTTGTTTTGAGGTGCTATGCTGTAGACATTATTTGCCGAAAAGTTCGATGTATCGAATTTTGATATATTTTTTTTCATGTCGCTGTATATATCATCTGTCTCTACTTTTAGGATAAAACTATCCGTATCCATATAACACAGACGGACCTTTTCTGCATACACGCGTCTCAAAAAATTGTGGAAAAAGTCATACATCAGGTGCTTTGATAGCTCCAAGACGGAGAAGCCGATATAAATAGGTTTATTATATACGACTTTCAGCTTCCCCATCTGGACAGCCACAAAGTTTTCAGAAAAAATACTAACACTTTTAAAATTCGGTTTCGCGATTAAACTACCAGCCCCGCGACTTTTGCCATGGTCCTCCCAACGTGTGACCAATTTGACTTCTACTCGCTTATCAACATTCTCCATGGTTTTACCATATACGGAGTTGTTCATAAGCTTGTAGAAGTCCTTTTCAAAATCGTTCCTAGCATGCTGACGTAGGCTGGTGTTTAGGTCGATATAAGTTTGAAGCCAGTTTGACTGGTTGAATTTTAAAACGCGGTGAATTTTGGTGATTTTAAGGCCGAAATGTAATGCTTGCTTTAACGTTTGATAGTGTATGACATATTTCTCTTTGTTCTGTAAATTCGCGATCAACTTTTTATACTGAAATTTAGACGTGGGAGGCACCATGTTTTCGGGTAGAAAAGGAAGGTCGTTATGCTCATCGTGCAAAGTTACAGGGTACGTGACATCTACCTCCAAAAAATAGCCAATCGGCGAATCATCAGCGACCCCAGATATATTTAGATTGTCAATTTCATCCTGACTAGCCCAACTGAACCCACCGAATGGTAGATACTGCGACATTGCCCACCCGTACAAATTGTTCGCGTCCCAATAAGCTAAATACGAGCTAGGAGCACTCGCATCATAATTAGGCATATACTTATTATTTGCCGTAGCGTGCCGCAATGGTACTTGACACAACCCACCCCTGATACTCTGCTTAACAAAATGATGCATGTCGATGTCTATGAGTAGCTCCAGCTCAATTTTGGTGTGCTTCAACATAGCATCCCAAGACAAGCCCGGGCTGGTGTAATATTGAGCCGGATCCAGACTGTATGTATCCCGACAAATCTTCCTGAAATTTTCAAAAATATCGGCCAAAAGTAAAACGTCTGATTTTAAATATAAGTTTGAGTACTCTAATAAATTTTGACATCCAAACGTATTCCATACAGTTTGCGCATGTTGATATTCAACATCCGAAATATCAACATTCGTTAATGAATTAAAAAAATCGCGTTTTGCCGGTAAGGTCGATTCGTTCAATCGCCCAAAGGTATCTATGTATTGATAGGGGAATACACCCTTCTTTCTAATTAAATGGAAATGTGAATCTAGTGGGAACGCCCGCCTAACATTGACAAAGTCTTGCGGGCTCAAATTTTGTGCAAGCTTATCGATAGAAGACGCCATGAATCGAAAACTATCTAAAAACCGTAGTTTTATATAAATATTTTTTTTCTCGCCCGATTTTTTATCTGTGTAGTCACCAACCAAAACTTTCGCGCTGAAACTGATATATCTTTCTTTATTAATAGGAATTACGTCAATATCTAAATTTTGTTGTGCCAAATCTCTTAAAAATAGATGGCTATCATACCCGCTCAAATTGTGAAAATAGATAGGGACAAATTTCGGAATTTTGAAGTTTAGATTACAATTAGAATGAGCGGCCCCTCGAAACGCTCCCGTAATGTGGCAGTGATCTCTCACTCTATCTCCGTTGAGAGACAGCTCACAAATGTGGCAAATCACGGCCTCATTATATAATTTTCGCTCGCTATTATTTAAAGTTTTCATCGGCACGATAGTCTTTAAATAGTTTTCATAGATTAGCTTAACATCTTCTATCAATTTTTGGACAAACACCGTTGAGCAATCTAAACCGGCATACGTGACAAATTTATTCAACTTTGCATCAAACGAACATACAATTTGATATGCAAAACTATATGGAACGTGTTTGAATGTTTTATTCGTATACGAACTAGCTGGATCACGGCTGCATGTGTGAATCGGTTGGAGAATACTTTCAAAATCCGCATAAACGACAAACGGAACGGACATTTTCTTATGGTGACTATCGAAACGTAAAATATTTTCGGGCAGCATATCGCCAAATTTTGTTTTACGCGCGTCGGTTGAGGGTAGTACCGTATACACATGGTTGCAATCGTGTTGTTGATGAGCGTTTAATTTTTCGATGGTGCTGAAATTAATTAAACACCCATCGCAGATGTGAGCTTCATGACCATGGTTATTGATTTGGGATGAGACTAGCCTGGACAGATTTTTAATTAAAACATAATGTGATCTTTTTCCATCATCAATTAGGAGTAAATTGATGTGGATATCTTTTCTGCTTTTAGTGAAATGAATTGGCCCCACCACCTCATGATTTTTTGTTTCATCATTAATAGCCAAACCGTAAACGTTAATACTTAAATTGTTCATATTCTCAATTTTTGAAATATCTTTAATTTTAACCGGGAATTGAATACCTTCTAAATTTAGGACGCTGGAGTAATGAGGATAACTACTAACTCTATCTACACTCATGTTTGCCGGGTGGAGTGCTGCTACAATCGACCAACACAAGCATGCATCATCCGAGTTCTGAATATTGATGCATGCTTTCTTGTTTCGAATAGAGGGGGGTAGTTCCAAATAAGATGATCCCCCAAGAGGTTGGTAGCTGTTGATGTTAACCTCTAAATGCGAGACCATCTTAAGTGTCCAATTGCTCCCCCTATCCGAAAACTCTTCAGCTTTCGATTTTATGATGGCAGCAGCCTGATCAAAAACGTCCTCTAAGTCTGAAGACCCGGTGACAATGACGTACCGAGTATTGAAGGACTTTAAGTCGACTATTTCCTCATCAGCTACGGTTTTAGCATAATGAGCAAATAGCTCTAACTGTACCTTAATACCCGATACGACCTTGGCTAGAACATCGTTAATCAGGCCGCACACTTTCATTTTCAAATTCGATAAAAAATTTGTGATGTCAGCACTCTCATCACCTAAAATTTTGTAACTCGCGACCCGGCTTTTAAATGAGGAATTAATTTTGAACACTCCATCAGGCAGCATAAATGTATTATTATTCAAATGCTGCTGTGTGCGAAGATGCCCCCTATACAGAGAATTATTAGGGAACATCAACCCACAACAGCTTCTCTGAGGCGCACCTCGACTGGTAGATGGTGCAGCATCCACAGGTCTATTAGAACTTGTGGATGGTGTAACATCTACTTTGGCCACCTTCTTAGGTGGTCCCGCAACATGCTCACATGTATCCACACCCTCTCCACAAATGCCGCAAACAAAATTGCGGTGGAGGGTATTCACATGCCGCTTCATGTTGTCGCGCCGGGTGAAGGACTTGCCACATATGATGCAATTCATTCTATGAAAAAGCGAATTAAAAATAATTAATATAATAAATTTAAAAGAATAAAAAGGTATTGAAGCCTAATTTTTAATATATCTAAATTGCTAATTTATTTGACTGATTCGCTAGCCTTATAATTGAGAAAAACAATTTTTAAAAGTTCTATAAAATTTTAGAGTAGTAGAAAAACTATGATCCGCATATATTTAACTAAAAAATACCTGTATTATTGAGAATTTATTGATAAAACCTTATAAAATAATCAATTTAATAATATAAATTTACGCACCTAAAAATTTAAAAAAAAAAAAAAAAAAAAGCAATATAAAGAAGCTACTAAATACAAATAAAATACTTTGAAGCACCCTGGATAATTGTATATAAAAATAATATTCAATAAAATATTAATAAAATATACACCATTAAATTATTAAAAACAGCCTTATAATTGATAAAAACAATTTTTAAAAAGTCCTATAAAATTTTAGAGTAGTAGAAAAACTATGATCAGCGTATATTTAACTAAAAAATACTTGTATTATTGAAAATTTATTGATAAAACCCTTTAAAACCTTATAAAAATTAAAAAAAAGAAAGAAAAACAATATAAAGAAGCTACTAAATGCGTATAAAATACTTTGAAGCACCCTGGATTAATTGTATATAAAAATAAAATATTAATAAAATATTAATAAAATATATATCATTAAATTATTTAAAAAATAACCTTATAATTGAGAAAAAAACAATTTTTAAAAGTCCCATAAAATTTTAGAGTAGTAGAAAAACTATGATCAGCGTATATTTAACTAAAAAATACTTGTATTATTGAAAATTTATTGATAAAACCCTTTAAAACCTTATAAAAATTAAAAAAAGAAAGAAAAAACAATATAAAGAAGCTACTAAATGCGTATAAAATACTTTGAAGCAGCCTGGATTAATTGTATATAAAAATAAAATATTAATAAAATATTAATAAAATATATACCATTAAATTATTTAAAAAATACCCTTATAATTGAGAAAAAACAATTTTTAAAAAAGTCCTATAAAATTTTAAAACTAATGTAAAATATTGCAAGTTAATATTATATAAATTAGGCTTTCTAAATACCTTGTAGTAAAACACAAACAAGCACTAAAAACGATGTTGACTGTTCGAAGATACTGATTATAATGAAATTAAAGATGTCGATCTACGCATATATAGATACTCATTCGTGACGTATACATCCATCTGCGTCAGGTTCCCACACCAATTGATACGTTAATCAATTAGAGAAAACCCTTTTTTACCACACGCATACATATATATACATATATACGTATGCGGGCAGATGCAATTAAGCGCGGCTGCATTCTGTTCCCATGGGTGAGTGTGTGTGGTCTATGTACAGCTGCGACGACCCTTTTTTTCCCCACGCATACGTATATGCGTGTGAACGGATATAATTAAGAGTTGCTGCATTCCGATCCCACGCTCTAGCCGTGTTCTAAGGAATGCACTTAAATTTTTCGGTCTCATACCTGCATCGAATGGAGGTCGTCCGGGTGGCCCTTTTTAGGGCAGGCGATGGTTAATTAATGTATAAAAAATCTCTCGCTTACATACCTACCTCGGATTGGCGCCGTCTCGGCGGGCCTTTTATACATGTATAGACATGTTCATACGTATACTATTTTGCTATATTAGTATTAATATGTATAGGTGGATTGAAATAAAAATAATAAGGTTAAAATAATTCTTTATTTTTTAGATAATTGCATAGAGTTATAATATTATTTTGCGTGCATATACATTCTTCATTAGTTTTATTATTATGATAAAAACAATGATTGACATTTTTAATAAGCTTTGGTACATCATTAAAATATTCCAAGTTAATTATGTCAATATCAACATATTGCTTAAGTAGCTCCTTTTTTTGATGCCCTTTAACATACACTCTATTATATGAGTTACAGATATTTTTTAACAAGTTAATAATGTCCTTAAAATAAACATAACCAGTAGAGTATTCTATATTTAAATAATTATTTTCAAGCCGTCGAACGGTCCTCTGGTCTTTCTTCGATAATAGATGGAATTCAATGCTAGGTTTAAATAAAAAATGGATGCTCCTTTCTCCGTCACTTATGCTCATCTCTTTTGGATCGAAATGTTGAATCGCATAACCTTGTATGTCTATAATAAGGAATGATTGAAGTTGATCTCTAGTGTCAATTGCACCTCTTTTAGCCATGATGTCTCGCGATTGACTGAATGTTATATAATTTTCTTAACAGTACCTGTCAGTGCACTATATTCAACGACACAATCTTGTAAAATTAACAATAAACAAGAGGTGTCCTCGCTAAACGTCTCCTGGCACTGCATCTCAAGCTTAACATCGACGGTGGATGATTTTAAGCTCTCATTCTGCTTCGAACAATCTATTACGTAAAGTGCTGAATCGTGGAACTTCTCGTAGCTCATGAGAGGTCCCCGAGTGCTTCCATAATAGCTCGATTGAAATTTTGTGTACATTAGATATGCTTGGGCATATAGTTTTTTACTCATATCTATATTCATATCGCTATATGGGTAATATTCTGAATTTAAATGCAATTTAATATTTGTGATTGAAGCGTGATCAAAGCTTGATGCATCTTGCTGAAAATTATCTTTTCTGTTGCGTTGAAACGCTATAATAGCATATCTGGGCTTCTCTAGATTAGTGCTAGTTTTAACAGGCCAAATGTCAGTTTTCGTTGCACGCAAAGCTGGAAGTTCATATAATTCCCATTTACGAAATGTTAAATATATCGGTTTATTGGTTTTAAGGGTGTTTAAGAACTTTAATCGTGTCTGATCATTTACGCTTACATGTGGCACCCGCCATTCAATCTTTTCAATCTCGATTGAGGCCTTTTTTGTACCATCAGCGGTCTTGTTTTGATAGCAGTTTTCATCCGTTTTACTTCTAATTAGGACTAATTCTTGACTGACGTTAATAATAACCCTCCTGTAATCGGAACAGAAGCCTAAAAGCATGCTCAATGGAAGGCATGCGTTGAACTTGTTATTGGAGAGTGTCGCTTGCCGCTGTGCGAATGGTCCCCACCCAGCAATCGACAACATTCGACTTTCATCTTCATTATATGAAACTAATGCTTTCATCGTAGAACTGATTCCTGGCTTCATTGCGCGATCGATTTCTACACCATTAAGCTCATATCGAATCTGATCAAACAAAAAAGCGTATGCATTGTTTGTTAATTCAGGTAGACCCGTACCATTATCATCAGGTTTAAATTTCCCCTCTATGTATATATAACTCTCGGAAGGTAGTGTGTATATATCTTGATTTTGAATACTTATGCGAACTTCATCATTTAAGTTGAAATTGTGTGTTCTCGGATAATATGTGTGATACTCTTCTTTCGTTATAACTTCGTCAAAATGCACACCTTCAAATATTGATAGCTTTTCCTCCATTTTTTACTCGAAAGCCTAACGATTGTAAAAATATTATATTGGCCGATGTTAACTGCTTGAGTTTAGATGTTGAAGTGATCTTCCGTTGTGGGGGTGAGGAAGTTATATAACGTTTACGAAATGAAAGGCCCATTATGAAACTCTTTTTAATTCTAATCTAACAATGATTTGCTCGCCTCTAAAGTTTACGGCATCACCATCTTGATCGAGCAGTGTTAATGTGATATTATCGATACGCTTAGAATTAATTGGTAGATATATTATATGCTCGGGCGCTATATTAATCGAAAACCCAGCTTCAACTTGTGGAGAAAATTCGTAGAGCGTGTGGGATAAACGACTATCGTTGTAGGCTGATGTTGTGATATTGCACTCAATTCTTATTGTCGACACTTTTATAATATTGACAGGTAAATCCGATTCATGCTTTTGATCGGCTGGTAATAGCTTCCCACTAAAACCTAATATGCTTCCTATAGAGTCTCTAGGTCCAAAATTTATTTCATATTTGCTTTTAATTTCACACTTTATTGTATTGTTGTTTGGTTTGAGGGATATTGCACCTCTAGGCATCGCATTCATCAAGAAATCGGCGATATCACTTATCTCATAAGATCCTGTGGGAATTGTAATAACTTTGTCATTATCATAATAAAATTTGTTACAGCCCTCTACAATGTTGGGAATCGAATTGTAGCTATTAAATCCTATTAGACCCAGAACATATTCATAGTGGGGATTCAATTCAATAGGCGGATAATAATCAACAGAAAGCACTGATTTTGTGCCCTTCAGGGTGAAAGTGTACGACATGACTAATATATTGATATATGAACATACGATTATATATTATTTAGTAGGAATTCTAAGCATAAGTGACCACAATTGAATGTATTGAAATTTTGGTATCGTTTATGATTATACATTATTTTATTAGGTCCCTTTCTATTAAAATATTCTATCAATTCCGGTGGAGGCTTTAAATTGCCAAACGAATCATAATAGTATATATTAGAACCTCTCTTCTTATAACAGACCCAATGTGTTCCCGATCCTTTAATGCTATCCAAATTAACGACTGCACTTTCATTTTTGTTGGGTGATTTTGGTAGAGTATCCCTCATAAATACACCTCTAAAATGGTGAATATATTTCGCATATTTCAAAATATCATGATCGGTTAATGCTCTTTGAGGCAGTCGACTTATTAGTTTTTTGATGGTTTTAGATATAAACCTAAGCCTCGCTTATATGGCTTCAGATATAATCCTTTACCTTTTAATGCGATAGCTTCCATAGTTTTATTATGCCTTTCAGCTTCCCGTAATTGACTTCGAGCCGCTTTCGCTTTGAGTACTGCTTGTGTTATACCACTTACACCGCCTGCCAGTGAGCCGAGAGCGCTTAGCCCGGCGAATATTGGTATGAGTGGCAATACGCCTCCAACTTTCGGTATGGGGATTATTCTGGGGGTTTTAATATGTTTTCGACCTCCAGCCTCTTTGATTGCAACCTTAGCTGCTGCCAATGATGATTTAGCACCCTGTTTAATATCACCCCCGAATCGCTTAAGAGTCTTCTTAACATTGGTGCACACTATTTTTTTAAAAGTTTTTTTGTTTAAGCCCATACCAAATTTTCTTTTGGTCTTCATTGCGTTAGTCACCAACCAGGCTGCTGTCTTTTCACCAACACTTGCGTCTGCTGACTTTACACGATTCCAAGCTTTTTCTTGCAATATCAAATCTGCCTCGTGTCGATCTTTTAAATCTTTATGTTGTGAATATGCGATATCGTGTTCCCGACAAGCCGCATCCAATGGATTAATGCCGGGATCACCTCGTGCTAAACGTTTCTGGAGCTTTGTACCAGGACCACAATACATGTACCCACCTGGCAGGTGAAGCTCTATAGGCAACTTGTTGATTATCGAGTTCACGACACCTCCGCCCTCTTTAAAAGTTAGCATCGAAATGAATTAGCTTTATAAACATCCAACAATTTATATATAATTCATTCACCATGAGACTTGTGAAGCAGAAGGATGCCCTTGAAATAATCAACTTGGATTTGGACGTTGATGAAAAGGGCAAATTTCGGAAACATAGCAGCCTACTACCGAACTCCATTAGAGCGCTACTTTGCGGTGCATCAAACTCTGGGAAAACAAATCTCATGCTATCGTTATTATTCAATGAAAATGGTCTCAAGTTCGAAAACGTATACATTTATTCCAAGTCTTTATATCAAGCTAAATATAAGCTGTTGGAGAATGTTTTAAATAATGTTAAAGATGTGAAATATTTTCCTTGTAAGGAGAATGATGATATAATAGACCCCATGGATGCTGAGAGAAATTCGATATTCATTTTTGACGATGTGGCGTGCGATAAGCAAAACAATATTAGAAAATATTTTTGCATTGGTAGACATAAGTGTGTTGATAGCTTTTATTTATGTCAAACTTATACTAGTATTCCGAAACAGCTAGTTAGGGATAATGCTAATTTTTTGGTATTATTTAAGCAGGATAATACAAATCTACAACATATTTACAACGATCATGTTGGAGTTGACATGTCATTTGAGCGGTTTAAATCGGTTTGTGGTGAGTGTTGGAAAGATAAATACGGATTCCTGGTGATAGACAAGGATAGTGATTTGCATAATGGTCGTTATAGGAAGGGTTTTGATTGCTATATATGCTGGTGAATTATTCATTTTATTCAGTTAATATATATCTGTCTGCAAATAATCATGCGCAGGCAGGCAGTTAATAGTAGAAAAATGGATTATGAGAAATTGAAGCGTGATATTATTAAGGCAAGTAAAGTTATTAGGAATAAGTATATGCAATTGAAGCTTAATCGTTCCGATGAAGATTATTTAATACGAAAAATGTTTAAGCCCATTACTGAGAACCTAGAAGGTTTGAACACAACAATAAAACAGGAAACACAAACAATTAAGGAGCCCATAATGAATATTACAAACACTTTGAAAAATAGAGGAAAGCTGATAAAAAAACAAGAGGTAGAAAAGAGCTCTTCGATTAATCCATTCGATGAGCAGTCTAATCCATTGGTGGAAGAGGATCCGCATTCACATAACACGTTTTATGGAGATCTTAATCCTTTACCGAGAGAGTTTGTGCGAGGTCTTTTTCAAGATACAAGCAATGTATATGATACAACGTATGGTGTTACATTCGAACCCGAAACAAATAGATTGAAATTGGGTGGGCATACATTATATCTAGATGGTAAAGACATAATAATCAATAATAAGCTGTTTACGGGTTCTCGTGGTCTTTATGAATTAATATTTAAAACTAACCCAAGTAGATATAATGAGGAGGATTTATCACATTACTATGATATTTTACACGAAACCAATGTGCATCGCAAACTGTTCCAACCCAAAAATCACTTGAGGGGGACTAAAGGCCACAAATGGCGTGAAATAATAAAACCTCTTCTTGCTAAATATTCCAGTTCGACTTCAGAAACATGGTCTGGCGGAGATATAGGCAGCATGCTTGTTTCCAACACCCATGATAGATATCAATACGTCTATTGGGACGACATAAACGAGCTCGTGGATCGTCTTAAACTTTTGAAGGCCTCTCGGGATTCTGGCAATGAAAGTACCCATAATGAAATGCAGTCGATCATCGAGGAGCTTAGAGAATGCGGCGTAATTGAATAAATATTTAATACTATCATTCTTTTCCTCAGTATCATCATGAGTGTAGACAAATTTGGCCGATATCTTAGCATCGGTAAAGCTAGCGTTAAACGTCAAAAACCATCTCTACCATTAACAGAGGGAGGTGATGTTGATATTGGCGGTAAACGTATTTGTCGTGTAGCAGATCCTATACACGATCAAGATTCTGTTAATAAGCGTCACCTATCTAGAATACTTGGCGTAATAGATCTAAGGATTGATAATGTGGTGAGTGATATTCAAATAAAAATAGACACCTCGAATTCCAAAGTGGCTGAGGATATTAGTGATATCATACATCATATGCAAACTGCTGTTGAGAATAGAATCGAAAATGAACTAGACAATTTAAGGAACAATCTCGCAACAAACACCTGGGTTAGTGACAAGATCGATAAAATTAAGAGGGAATTGGATGAGAACTTGAATGCATTTAAAACTAATTTAAATAAAACTGTTAATTTGGATATATTTAAGGGTATTGTTAATGTTAGTGTAAATAATGTGCAACAGTCGATTAATGGAAAATTAAACCAGATGCAAGCTAGTGTTGAGAAGAAGATTGATGCTAAATTTGATGTTTTAAGAAAAAACCATGCTACAAATTCTGAAGTTAGTAAGAAGATTGAAAAAATTAAGAAGGATTTGGATGGTGAAATACTTGCACTGAAAAATAATTTAAATAAGGGCGTTAACTTGGATACAATCAAAGGGATTGTCGAAGTTAGCGCAAATACTCTACAAGCTGAAACTAATCAAAAGCTGTATCCAATGGAAAAAAGTGTTGAGAGTAGAATTGAGGCTAAACTCAATGCTAAACTAGAAGCTATAAGAAAAAAACTTGAAAAGAAATGAGGGAATTCCCCACCCCCACAACCACCACTGTCACCCCGACCGCTCGCAAGACCATAGAGACGAAACATAATTTTAATTCATTTACCATCGCATTGCTCTACCTACATGATGTATTAACACGCTGAACAATAATTGTTAATTATGAATAGTATTAAGCGTCATTTAGTTGATGAGCTGCATAGGCCGGCTCGTAGATTCTTTCCCAGACGTCGCTTCATTATTAGAGGGTTTGATGATGTTTGGCAGATTGACTTGGCCGAATTTATACCTCATGCACGAGAGAATGGCGGGTATAGATATATACTTGTGGTTATAGACTGTTTCTCGAAATTTTTATGGACTCAACCCCTTAAATCGAAAACCGGTCTGGATGTATGTAATGCTATGGAAGGCATTCTACAAGACACTCGACAGCCGAAAAATATACAGTCCGACAATGGTAAAGAGTTTTATAATACTCGATTTCAAAATCTCATGAAGAAATATGGTATAAACCATTATTCAACATATAGTACAATGAAAGCGTCTATTGCCGAACGTGTTATTCGTACGCTAAAGGGTAGATTATATAAGGAATTTACAATGAGAGGTAGCTATAAGTGGATAGATATTTTACCCTCCGTGACTGATACGTATAATAAAACAAAGCATCGAACAATTAAAATGCGACCTTGCGATGTGACTAAAAAGAATGAGAGGCTCCTGCTTTCTACTATCTACAATGATGTGCAAACAGCTGTGAAGCGGAAATATAAAGTTGGTGACATCGTGCGGATAAGTAAATTCAAAAGTGTTTTCTCGAAAGGCTATCTCAGGAACTGGGGTAGTGAATTGTTCAAGATTATTAAAGCTAATGCTACAAATCCGCCAACATATATGCTGGAAGATATGAATGGAGATCCGATTTTGGGCTGTTTCTACGAACATGAATTACAGAAAACTAAACATAAAGATGTATATCTGATTGAAAAAGTATTACGTGTAAAGGACGGAAAAGCGTATGTAAAATGGTTAGGGTTCGATAATTCACATAATAGTTGGATTGATGAAGATAATGTTTTGTAATTTCATTAAAACTGTATATTATGATTATATAAAAATAAAAAGTATTAATTCTATACATGCACGCATTTTTTATTTAAGGTTAATTACATATCCGTATCCCAACATCCTGTATAAAGCAATATAAGAAGTTTTTAATCGTGAGAAGGTATAAACGTTCAGCTGCAAAACATTATTCTTATATATAGTCACATTAAAAAATACTACTTCTATGTCTACGCATTTCTTTAAGTGAGATGCACTTTATATATATCTAAAAGGGGTATTTTAAGGAAAAAATGTTGGATGTTATATTCTCTTTATTTAATAATGTATATTACATATATTTATTTATAAAATTATATAAAGTGTACAACAAAAGACCTAATCATATATTTTTCCATATTCTCCATTTTATAGCTTTATTTTACTAATATTTGTCACCAACGCATACATCACTAAATCGGATTTGATTTTCTCAATTTCGGATATAAACCTCATAATTCTAATGTTCAACAAGTCTTTCTTCTGTCTAAGAACCCTCCGCCTGCTTTCAACGGACATTGTCGACTGATGTATTTCCAACAAGTCTAGACATGTTTAGGCGGGTCTGTACATGTTAGCTACTTGCGAAACGCTTCTGACTGGCATATATTACATATCCACCACCAGTCGCGGCCAGCTCGTCATTATAGTCCAATTCAGGATGATTATATTGAGGATACCAACTCATTAACATCTTCGGTATATTCTTATTTAAAGTCAGTACAGTTGATGTTTCTATGTCGAAAACACAAATTTCTGCATGAAGATCTAAATCAGGTTCACATATATATTCATACTCACTATAAATGTACCACTTTTTAAGTTGGGTCATATTTGGGGTTTACAATATTCCAAAACGTTCATTAGTCCATCGATATCGAAATATTGCATGTTTTGATATGCGAATGCCGCTATGAATAAACACTCGCTTTGCGTTAATTCCGAAGATAATAACCAATCTCGCACTATGATAGGTATTTCAATACCATTAGCAGACAAAAAGTTATCAAATTTCTCGTATTGCACCGCCATTATACTATATAGAAGGTGCTACACTGCTTTGCAATTGATACTGATGATATTACATTCGAAATTCTTATATATTTAATATTTAGTTGGGCTAGTATCCATCAGGGGGTGCTTTTTATATTTTCGGCGCATGCGGCTATCACAGAAGCAGACAGCCGTTGCGGTTTCCGCTGGAAACATGTTTAGACCTGTTTAAAATACGTTGAGAAGCGCGATAGCAAGCCTGGTAATTTATTCGGGAATTCTCTAGAAACAAAGAGCATCTTGATGGTCCGCCATTTTGTCTGACGTCACCTTAGTTTGGCTAGTGACCGTGGGAGGATGCTGCATTATGGTAATCATGAGAGATGCCATTTCTTGGTTAGTGGCTGTGAGAGGGCGTCACATTGGGTTGGTAATGATGAAATCTGCCATTTCTTAGTTTGGTTAGTGGCCGTCAGAGGGCGCCACATTGGGTTGGTAATGATGAAATCCGCAATTTTTAGTTGGGTTGGTAATGATGAAATCTGCAATTTTTAGTTGGGTTGGTAATGATGAAATCTGCAATTTTTAGTTGGGTTGGTAATGATGAAATCTGCAATTTTTAGTTGGGTTGGAGGCCGCGAGGGGGCGCCACATCACTTGGGTTGGTAATGATGAAATCTGTAATTTTAGTTGGGTTGGTAATGATGAAATCTGTAATTTTTAGTTGGGTTGGCGACCGCGAGGGGGCGCCACATCAGTTGGGTTGGCAGAGGGCGCCACTAGGGCGAGGGGGGGTGAGGGGGAGCTGGGTGAGAGGGGGAGGAGGCGCCAGAATCGGCGTAAGTACCCTACTTTCAGCTTATAAGTTTTTAATCTGTTATCTTTGTATATTGTAATTTTATTATTCCGCATTTCTGTGAATTGTAATGAAAATAGTTTTCTCAATACTCCACTCCATGTCGCCAGATACAAGCAACAGCAATCCGTTGACTCTCGAATAATGGCGACATTGCCGTTCAACATGCTGATTCTTGTTGAGAAGTGACGCATGCTTAAGGACACATCAAGTAATAAATGGCATTCGGCGACGACACTGTCGTCTTGTCCCTTCATGTTCCTTCAATTGAAAGACTCCGTGTGACATGCGTCATCGCCGCATGCCACGTGCTGCCTAAATGTTGCCTCAGTAGAATTGCGCCAGCAAGTATAAAACCATCATTAAACACCAGGGGTGCGTTCAGAAATGATGGATAGGATACTGGCATGGTCAGGTCATATTTTATGACGTCATCCACTTGGTAAACTTGGAGCGCTTTACAATTCTGAACGCCGTAGAGTGAGTCGAGTTACCTAGTTTGTGGCATAAGTCAAAGGTCAAAGCTAAGCATTGCAGAGTTAGAGGTTATGTATGAAAAAATAAAGTCATCAAAGAAATAAGTAAACTAATTAGAACAATGGATCATAATCGAAATAAAATTTTGGATCAAATTAAAATTGTCCAAAAACAAACTGTTCAAATTACAAGAAATACACATATGAAATAACATGAAATTATAATTATAACCTTAAAAAACATTCAGAACCGAGCTTTATATACCCCGACCCGAATGCCCATGAATGGCCCCCTATTAACCATCACAAATAGGTGGGTGATATAAGGAATACTCCGAGCGTCGCACCAATCATTTCTGAACGGCAATGACGTCATAATTTTGGGACATCTTTTTGTTTCTGAACGGCAAGTGTGAAATTGACACTTGCATAACATTCTTTCCTTTTCTGAACGCACTCCAACACGAGTGTAGTAATTTTCCAAAGCCTATAAATCCAGCCAACAGTCGAAAACGATTGAATAATAACACAAGACCTTAATCAATTGTGTGATAACTTTAAGTACTTTGAAATACATCTCATAAATGCCAATGATTTTATATAATCTTAAGATTAAAACTTTTATAAGTGTAATGTTGTCATTTTGATAGCTTTACTGTCTTATTAGCATAGGATGACTCATACATCGTTGATGGTACTTGTTTACCTAGAATGTGAAGTCAATTGTAATTAGCACCTCTGAATACAGATTAATATTATTAAGATTTTGTTGTCATCTTCTTGCCTTTTAGAATTTATAATGTGGGATCTTCTATTCATACACCTGATATATCAATGTATATGTAATCATAACATCCAGTTACAGTATCTTATTACTATTTCTATCTTTGCTCTGGTCACTGAAAGAATCAATCTAGTGCACACGAAGAGCTATAGGTATTGTGACATAAATCTACAACTAGGTCTTTAAATCGTGCGCATCATGTTTCGCATGAAGTGTCTTCCTACAAACAAACATCAATGATGGTTTAAATCATGAACTACGACTGTTCCTCTGAAGCAGTATTTTCAAATTCTTCAGCTTCTATCTTGGACTGACAGAAAATGCTTATACAGAATTAAAAGAAATTAAAGCGGGAGTATCACGCAGAGGAGTGTGCTGGGTTCGGTGGTCTACCTACTGTACACTTGATCCCTAAATTAATAATAATAATAATAAACATAACGAGCACATGTTTCACATGAAGTGTCTTCATAGAAACCAATATCAATACTTCCTGTGATATCGAAATTAAAATTTCTGCTGAAGAGAATAGAGCCGCTGATAGATGAGAAAGAATTAATTCTAACAGTTCGAATTTATAAATAAACATTCAACTATAAACCAAGACCACAAAACAACGAATTGCATACAGAGAGCCTCGGTACAAATAAAGTATGTTCTGCAAACCTTTTGGACGTGGTGCAGGCGTTTGATAAAGTGTGGCATAATGGTTTAACTCTTTGCTGCATATGGGATTGCAACTTGAACGACCAACTTCCAGCAAGTTGTGACCATCGGTCCACAAAATGGACCACCTACAAAATCATTTATATGTAGTTGCACAACAACACAAATTATGGGCTTCATATCCCCACTTCCTTTTCTAATAGAAAAGTGCTTATGGTAAACAGTTGCAAGGGTGTGGTTACTGATTCAATATTGAAGAAAAATTGAGGTTAGTGTTTGAGAGTATTATTGTATAATTAAAATTGTTTATTTACATCTGTAGTTGGTGTTTGTTATGTATATAGTCAAAAGTTATTTAAAATTAGTTACTATTTTCTTTTTTCTGCGAGCCTAAATTTTGAACCATTATGCAGCTAAGCACGATTTAATCTGAAGTTTATTTTTACAGTTTGACTATAATATGGGTTCCAATAAAATTTTTAAGTTAGACACATTGAATTCTGATGAAGCATATACTTCGATAGATAATATTGATGATGCTGAGTATATATCGAGTGACTTAGAATCGGACATTGGCGACGTAGATGGGGAAGAACATGATACAAATGAACCAAGAGATATTGACGAGATTGTCACTGATTCGGAAAATTCCAAAGATGACCTGTCGTTATCTGCATTTGTAAATGACAACCAAGTGCAAGGTGATAGCGTAACTTGGCGAATAGGCAATATTCAATTGATAAGACCATCATCTGATCTCCTGTCGGAAGACGGTTTAACAGACGAAGTTCAAAAACATGATAATGAGAGTTGTACACGATATAATCTATTTAATTTACTAATTTCTGACGATATATTAGACAAAATTACCTTGTGTGGATAGATTCGATCAACTTAAATCCACTTACGAAATCGATAGGTAAAGCAGGAGATGGCACATGAGGATATTTTGGCTTTTTATAGACTGCGCCGTCATAAACAGTTATGTATTATATAAACTAAACAAATCGCCTCCTATGACTCTTAAGGACTTCAGACGAAAAGTCTGGGAGTTTATTCAGAAGAGAAGTTGTAAGGTGCCTTCAGAAGTTAGATTTACATCTTCATCTCATCAACCCGTTCGATCTACCCACAGAAGATGCGCACTTTGCAGTACTAAGGCAAATCCAGTGCGATCCGATTGGGCATGTAGTATATGTAAGGTTGCTCTGTGTCTTGGAAAAAAAAAGATTGTTTTCAAAAATATCACGGTAATAATAATAATGATTCAAATCAATTAAAATTTGCCTGATTTTGGAAAAAAAAATATTACTAAATACTACTGAAGACTGCACAATGCTACACAATATGGACCACCTCGTAAAGGCCATTTTGGTAATATATTTTATATATTTTATGTACTATAAAACTTTATTTTGTTACTATGTCATTGATTAAACTATAAAAAATAACTTTTTCTGCATTTTAATTTTTCGCGCAGCAAGGGTCTGGAAATTGTATCAAATCTCGTGCATCAAAGAGTTAAATCATGACTACGACTGTTGCTCAGAAAGCAGTATTCTCAAATTCTTCAGCTTATATCTTGGACTGACATTTCAGAATAAAGCAAGAAAATACGTATACAGAATTAAGCGGAAGTACCACAGAGGAGTGTGCTTGGTTCGGTGGTCTACCTACTGTACACTTGTGATATCCCTAAATTAGAAAACGATACAACAGCTACATTTGCTGATGATACTGCAATCCTAGCAGTGAGGAGAAGTAATATAGAGTCAACTCAAAAACTACAAGCAGCCGTGAATGAAATAAACAACTGGACCAAAATACTGCGTATAACACTAAACGAAAACAAGTCAGTATACATCGATTATATATTATTCCAGTCAACATAAACAATTTTCCCGTTCCATACTCAAACACAGCTAAATACTCAAGTATCACACTTGATGCAAACCTACGTTGGAGGGCACATGTCAAGAAAAAAAGGGAAGAACTAGGTATGAGGTACAGAAGGATGTATTAGCTGAGTGGGAGGAATTCTACTATGTCTCTACATAGCAAGTTGTTGCATATGATACAGTTATGGGGTTGTATTAATCAGCATAATATACAAATCATTCAGGGATTTCAGAAGACAATATTGAGGAACATAGTTGAAGAAGCACCCTGGTATTGAAGAAACAGTGACTTACACCGGCATCTGAACGTGGATACTGTAACCAGTACAATTAAGAAGTTACCCAAAATCCAGGAGGAGAAGCTTCATCAACATATGAATGTGAAGGCAATTTAGTTACAGGACACCAAAGATTTAGTAAGAAGACTCAAAAGTACCAAATCCTTTGAGCTGATTTAAGTGTTAGTTTAAAAGTAGAGACGGTGCGCTAGTGCGCACGTTAACAATTAGTGTACTTAAGGATTAGAAAAATAAGGGCTACTAATTGGGTAAAACTTAGATTTAAAATTAAACATTATTTAATTAGGCTAGAACTAAACTACTTACTGGTCAGCTACAACCAGATTGCATTTAAAAAGGTGTTCGAGTAATATTAAATGTTTCAGTGTTGTGTTAATTATCAAATTATCAAATACATATAGACATTGACTTGGATATCTTCAAGTTTTTGTAATAATTGCTCAAATTGTATAAATCAACATATACAGTGTGATTATAAGTAAAAGTTGATTTTACAAATAGTGAACGCTTATTCATCTTTTCCAACGTTCTAATTATTACTGAACTAATTATTATTTGAACTTCTTCAGTTTGATTGGTCTAGCTGTAAATCGCTATTCCTGTTTTTATGCTTTTATACAAAAACTGAATATACTTAAATCAAAAGTGACGTCTACTGTCTGGATCATTGCATCTAGCCATATAGAAGGTGGTGTTGCATCGTCATCGATATGATTAGCTTTTCAAAGTAAATTACACCTACTGGTAACAGAATTAATAGATATTCTCAGTGATTTGAAATATGTTTTCCCTATTTAACAAATTGACGAATATAGTATCTTTCATGAGTTATCGGTTTTCCTATGCAGCCATTGAAAAATCTGCTACTGAAATATCAATCACGATTTGTCTTCTGTCGCAAGTAAGTTATTACAGATGATATCAGATATACATCTCAAAGCCAGAGCAAGTGATATAAAATGTTAGTTTTTTATATCTAAAGACAAAACAAATTGTGCTTCAAATAACATATAAACGAAATAACAATAAATATTGTTATTTTGCAGTTCCTGACAGAACATTCTTCTAGCTTCGAAACGATGGGTACTTAAGACAATATTTAAATGTACTCTATACGGATAACATTTATTTTATTTTAAGACCCCTGCAATGCTGGTATAGTTAATATCAAGCAAACGATTTATTTCACGTATTTTACGGTGATGTGAAGATTTTCTGTTCTGACCACAAGAATTCGTAATTGAATTGCATCCTTTATCGCATATTAAGGTTTCTGTGGTTTTGAATAAGCAATACAACCAATAATAAAAGGCCCTTCTACAGGCATTAGTCCTGGGATATCTTCCTCCAGGGTAGCGTGCTGGTAAACTCCATGGGATAATAAATAATATCTTTGACTCTAACGGTTCAAAAATCACAGGCTTAATTTCTTTTATTTTTAATTAACTATTATTAGTATTCTTAGTTTAATTCGTACAATTTTGTCTCGTTTAAAGATTAGTAATTTTCTGTCTTGTATATTTGGGTATAGTAGCGTCATTTCTGTATTAATCACTTAACTTAATTACGTTCCCTTTTAAGTCGATAAGCTGTTACAGTTATCTGTAAATTTAGATTATTTAATATCATATAATCTTAATATTATCTTAGGTCATTTGAGTTATTTTCTTTCTTAATAATTTAGTAACATATTAAATTGAAATTCACGTTTAATTAATTCAGCTTCGTTAGAGTTTTCTTTTCGATGTTGTACTTATTTACCTACTCTTACCTCGTGTGTCTTAAATCGTGGAACTATCATTCAATAATTTTAGTAGATTAATATAATCTATAAGCATCGTGGATTGCGGAATATATGTTTAATTGGTTTGTGTATGGAGAAGATTTGCGATTGGTTTGGGATCTGTTAGTAATGCAAATTTTCTATTTAACGACATTTTGTCGGATTAAATATGATTTAAAGCCGCATGGTGTTCGCCTTTGGTTTATATGACAGAATATAGGATTATTCGTATGCACTTTGGAAGAATATAAGTCAGGTATTTATCAATGAAATAATTAAAATTTGTTAATATCTCACTTTCATAACCTCCAATGCCTCGTGTGTATTTTTTTTCTCTTGACATCTGTTCAGGAAAATCTTGAGACGTGAAATTGTGAGACCTAAATCGTGAGACGTAAGTCCACAATTGTATGTTGGAATTATCCATGAAACCCTCTGGTGGAAGAATCTGGTATTTTTGTTCCTTTGGAAACTTAAATCATTTATTCTTGGCATCAGTGCTGATACCAGCTAGTGAATTTGATCAAGGTAAGTGCCTCCTTAATTGAGCTTAGTTAATTTTGTAATATTAATTAGTATATGCAGGTGTAAGAATCTGTCGATCCTTCAGATCGTAGACTGCTGAATAGTTTTTGTTTGATTTTGTAAATTTCTGACGTAAAAGCCCATCCTACAGGGTGTATTTGATTAATTTCAGTAACTTTGACATATACTTTATAATTTTCATACATAAAAGCTCATTATACAGGGTGAACTTAAATAATCTGTGCACTACGTCATACATTTAGTAATTTTGTAAGAGATATAAGCAAGTGTAGCTTATTGTAATTTTGATTTTATGTAATAGATTAATATTTTAATTTTTAAGTGGTCGCTTTGACCTATATCATAACCTTTTGTAACGAAAGATTTGCAAATTCTTCGAAACCTTCAGTTATATTTCACCTATTGTGTTTACTTTAAAACTTAAGAGTGCTTTGATTATCATAACTTTTAACTTATTTATTTCTGCTTATTATTTAGTATTAATTTTTCTATTGCATTTCAAATTTTAGAATATTTAATCTCGTTTAACATACAGTGTGAATTGATAGGTGCATCCTTGTTTTTTTTTTAATCCTTATGGATTGATGCCCTACAGGGTGTTTTAAATTAATTTCTGTAATTTTGATTTTCATTCTAAAAATTTATCGCATAAGAGCCCATTATACAGGGAGAATTTAAATAATCTTCGCACTTGTCATACGATTAGTAGTTTGTATAAGAGATAAGCATGAATAGCATACTGTAATTCTGATTTTATGTAATTGGTTAATATTTTTAGTTATTTAAGCGGCTTGATCTACATTTTAACCTATTGTAAGCGATTAATTTGCAGATTTTTCGAGACCTACAGTGATATTTCACCGATTGTGTTTTCCCTAAATTTAGGAGTTCTCTGATTATTTGTAACTGTTAACTCAATCATTCCTGCTAACCATTTAGTATTATTCTTTTTTTATTATTGCATTTCAAATTCAGGTGCACCCTTGTTGCTTTTCTTTATATCCTTATGGATTACTGCTTACGTTAATATTTCTGATACACAGGCTGTACCATCACGATCAGCGGTATGCTTTAGAGACATGATTTAAATTTTGTTTTATTTTTCTCTTTAAAATTTCACATCATTAAAATTCAATCATTTCATATTTGACTTTTTTTTATTATTTATATGAATATTCTGCATCATATAGTGGGAATTAAATTTAGAGCTTGTGGTTTGGATTTGTTTTGTTTTATTGTCGAGTTGCTTGTACATATTTCCACCTGATTATTCTTACCATCTGCGATCCGCGTTCGTTAACTTCGATAGGCCTAAATTTCGCGGTGGCGCCCTTTTAAATTTAGCTTCACGTCGTGTCGACCCATACCATCTTCACTGAGTAAGCGGCAGCCTAAGTGACAAGAATAACAGATACGTGGACATAGAGGTTGCGACTCCTTTGGAAATATTATTTCCAAATTTCTTGTATTTATAATGTAGATATACCCAGCGCCAAATTATTATTGCCACATACCTTTTGACGTTTTATTCGTGGCATGACATTCCTTCAATATAAAAATATCATACATGTAAGCTCATCCTCAGAAAATTTCATTATAAAATCGCTTTATTATTTTAAGCTGAATAATATCAATAAATGACGCCCAACTTATTAAGTGCCATCCTTTCAATGGTCCAGTATTATGAATGTAAAAGTTGAATGTAGAATAAAAATACATTTTTAGTTACATTTTATTTTTTTCTATCGAATAATGGAATTTAGACTATGATTGGCCAGTAACCAAAAAGCCGTACAAACGTCGTAACAGCGACACGTTAACTACCTGTCATGTTAAAGCTCAGTTCAACCCTCCTTTACTTTTTGTTGTTATTTGCCTGGCGTCCTCTTTTTTACGGTAGATCAGATAGTAAAAGTATGAACACTCCTGCTCTAGACAACTTGTCAAATTGGCTCGTGTTACAGTAGGAAGTTATATACATATTATATTTGTAGGCATTTCCAATACACACCGATTCCGTAGATACATACTTATATTCAAATCAATATTCAAAAGAAAATGGAGAATAAAACGAAGTTCTCATGTTGCTGATTTTCATCATAACTAGATAACATAAGTTTTGCGAACAACTTCAAAGACAGTCTATATACAGCGCTTTCACTTGCCCTAATTGTGTTTCTACTCAGAGAGGTCTTCGTCGCAAAAGCTTTTCGGCACTCGTAAAACATAAACACCGAAGTTTGCCGTTGTTGTTTTGTCCTTATTAAGTTCTAGTTGTATGTAATCAATATCATTGTAGAATATTATTTTATCGTAAAAGTACATTGGGAGATATTAACAAAGTAAACCCTCGCAAAAAATAACTGCGCGTTCTAATTTTGGGAATGCTGCTTTTAAATTGACTTTGATAAGCACTGGAAAGTAAATTGTTTGGAAAAAGTTCAGCTATCCTGGAGGTATTTTAGTCTGCCGCACAGGAAGTTTTGTTAGATAAGAACTTTTTTAATTCTTTTATCTACTAATTCCACAAGCGTGAAATGAATACTGAAATAGATCGTGTTCATTTCCAGATTCATTCGTATTCTAATGTTGATTATTTATTTGTTACACAAATAAAATATTGTGTTATTATATTATATTAGATAACAAAATATTAAAAGGCTAGAGCAGCGACAAAAAATTGTTTCTCAATATATTTCTCTTCCTCTGAAATATGCCATAATACTACTAATAATAATATATGTATTTGATGATGATAATAAAAATATTCGAAAGATCGGATATGTAAATTTAAAAATTGGAGTGCTCAGAGTGTGATAATATTTATATACCAAGGAGTGTTTTTAGGTTCGTGGAATGGAGCGTTTTGATAGTAGTGTGAGAGCTCTTTTGTGTTGTAGCGTAACTCATTATTAGTATAAATATAAAGTTTTAACACAATCGCGTCAGTAGTCTTTAAACTATCGACAACCAAGCAACTTGATCGAAAGAAAAGTGTGAAATATAGAGCAAATCGACTATATCGCGGTTAGCAAGTTCCTTACAAAACATGGAAGTTTGTTCATACAATACTGGAAGTGATGTCATTGGTTTTCAGGGATTCTTACCCAGGAGAAATTATATTTTTTAAGTGGCACACTCGCTTTAAGCAAGGTAGGGGATCACTTGAAGACGACCCATGGCCGGGGCGACCTATCGAAGTGACTATTCCAAAAGTTGTTAAAAAGCCGAAAAATTAATAATGGAAGATGCTCAGCTAAAGAAGACACACCATGCAGGAATCATAATCATTTTGGCACGACTAAGGTCAGCACAAGATGGGTGCCAAGAAGGATCACACCGCCGCAAAAGCAACAAGCGCGTTGAATGTTCCTGTGCGTTTTTGGACCTCTATAATGTACGCAGGGATGGTGTATTAATTCCAATTGTTACTGCAAATAAACCATAGGTTCATCATTATGAAACCTGAGCTCAAGCAACACTCCATGCAGTGCCACAAAAAAAGGCACACTACCACCCAAGAAGTTAAAGCTGTCACAGTCGGCCGGAAAACTTATGGAAAATTCTATAATAATAATAATAACAATAATAATAATTTATTCACTATAATAAGACCACAATATTAGGGTTTTCAGATCTTCCGGAAGACGGTCGTACACCCGGATGCATGAATACCGAGGAGACTTCTCATAGGCGGCTGTTCGATGCAAGGGAACACACAAACACCTCCGATTGCGAGTCTCATAATCATGATAGTGAGAGTTTGTAATCAAAATTTGACGTCTCTCGTAAGCAAGAATTGTAATTTTCGAATGCTTTGGAATTGACGATTATTTGTATGCACGTTGGAAGAATATAAGGACATATAGTCAAGTATTTATCTATCAATTAATTTAAAATTGTTAATGATTAATTTTCATAACCTATATGTCTCGTGTGTTCTTAACCTTTTTCTTTAGAACTAATTATTCTCTCTATTTAGGGAAAACTTGTGTGACGTTAAAATTTGAGGCGTTAAAACTTGTGGCCTAAAATTGTGTGACGTAATTGTGAGTCGAAATCTTGCGACGAAATTTTGAGACGTAGGTTGAAATTGTCTATCTGGAGAAGGTGCCAATATTTTGTTCCGCTGCAAGACCTAAATAATTAGTAATTGTAGGAGTAAGGTCCATCGATCCTTTTGATGGGAGGACTAGTGAATAGTTTTTATTTAATTTTGTAATTATACAATTATATTGTATATAGTAATAGCCCATCCTACAGGGTGTATTTGATTAGTTTCAGTAACTTCGTGCTATATGTTATAATTTTTCTTACATAAGAGCCCATTATACAGGGTGAACTTAAATAATCTTTGCACTTGTCATACGTTTAGTAATTTTGTATAAGAGATAAGTAAGAATAGCTTACTGTAATTTTGATTTTATGTACTAGGTTAATATTTTTAATTATTTTAGTGGTCGCTTGACCTACGATGTAACCTATTGTAAACCGTTAACTTGCAAATTCTTCGAGACCTTCAGTAAAATTTCACCGATTGTGTCTTCTCTGATTATTTGTAACTGTTAACTTAACCATTTCTGCTTATCATTTAGTAATATTCTTGTTTTTCTTATTGCATTTCAAATTTAGTATGTTTAATACCTTTTTTTTTACCATACAGTGTGAGTTGATAGGTACACCCTTGTTGTTGTTTTTTAAATCCTTATGGATTGTTGCTTTGCGTTATGTTTGATATACAGGGTGTAATATCACGATCATTTGTGTGCTTTAGAGGCATGGTTTAAATTTTGTTTTTCTATTTTTACCTTAAAATTTTACATTATTTCTATTCTTTCATTTATTTAACAGGCGTCATCCTAATAGACCGTCATTAGAAAATGTATTGCAAGTTTTCCGAAGAACAGGAAGTGTGTGTTACAAAAACCATAACGGCAAAGACCAATTACGGGGAATGAAGAAAATGATTTTGTTGTTATCGTAGAAAATCCGCATAGAAATCAGCAAAAAATAAATGAAACCACTGGAATAAGCAAACGAAGCGTCGGAAGAATTATAAAAATGCACATTTTCCCGTATCCTATTCACTTTTGTTTATGGGTTTTAGAAAAGTTTAGTAAATATGAAAATTTCTTGGATTTTGCACTTTTTTCGGTTGAGTCGTCATTAATAGACATAATTTTCTCTATTGCAGTGACGATAGGCAACACTGATAGTGTGTCAGTGTGTGGGGTGGAATAATTGGAACGCTAGTGGTAGGTCCGTGATGTTTTGATGATCACTTAAACGGCGACATGTTCCTTCGATTTTTAAGAGACAATTTGCCTGCACTTTTGGAAAAAACCGTATGTGTCAATTTTCATTAGGTATAGGGATTCAATGTTTACGTGCGATTTATACGTATACAAGTAATACGTGGCAACGTGTCACCCCTACTGTCCGTCACCAATCCCGGCAACAATCGACATAACAACGATTTTCTCCGATCTTCCCACTTCTCTCCACCAGGTTTTACATTCAATGTTTAGCTACGAACACGTTGCGATCTAGTCTGCGATTATAGCCGTCTTATTACTGGAACGGGAAACATCAAATGGCCGCCGCGATCTCCTGATCTAGTAGTTTATTATTATTTTCAGAATCCTTTTTTATTTACCTTATTTTTAATTTTATTAGAATTACGCTTTTGTTTGTGTCATGCAGCGTGAACGCAGCTTAATAATTCTCTGCATTTACTGAAAGGAAAAAGAAAAACAAATCCTTGCAACTCGTAAATATTATTTCTGAACGCATTACAAACACCCAAGCCGATGGTCGAATAGTTACTGCTACTGCTAACCACGCTAACTTGTGTTTAGGAGCATGCATCGGTCGTGCTGGCATTGGAAAGGAAAGAAGGGGTACTATGTTGCCACGTACTGTATGGATAATCGCCTATGGCTAATGAGAATTGACACATGCTGTATACCACTTAATATTCGCCAGCGCATTTTCAAGTAAACGTTAGAAATGAATCGGATAGGCAATATCACAATAGGTGGATAGGACACGGCGGTCCACACAACTGGCCACCAAAATCCCCAGACCTAACGAGTCCCGATTTTTTTTATGGGAATATCTTAAAAATATAGTTTATGATACACCACCAACAACATCCGAAGAAGTGAGAGAAATAATAAGAATAGCGTTTTGTTCTATAACACCAAATATTTTAACAAGAGTTAAACAGTCCTTCAAGGGAGAATTCGTTTATGCATTGAAACATATGGACATCATTTCGAGCACTTGGTAAACCATTAGTTTTCTTTTACTACTTAAGTTTCTATTTGTTTAATAAAGTATGTATTCGTTATTTACCTATTTATGACATCTTTTAATTATTGTGAAACAAAACCAATGACAAAACAATGAACTGCAAGAAATTAGTGTTTGAAATGCAAAATCCTAAATTATATAACGGATAGGTAAAGGAAATCCTAAAGTAGTTTTAAAAGCAATTAAAATTAGAATCTAAATAAGGTAATAAATACAGGTGTTCCATTTAAAATAAGAAAGTTAACTGTCTTTAATGTTAGTCAGAACAAAAATTTTGTTTTTAAACAGCCTGTATAATTTTTAGATATCAACTTTAACTTATCTTAAAGTCTGGTGCTTTGAGTAAACAACAAATACAATTTAATATAATTAGCTCAAATATGTAAGACTGAAATGTCTGTTAAATTTTCATCTACATTTTCAAAAATAGTAAAATCTCGAAAAGAGGTTGAGTTAGATATAAGGAATATAACAGCAAGTGGCCTTCATTTAGCATATAATATCAAAATATGCCATAATATACGAAGTGTGCCACTTAAATTTTCATAACTTTGGTGCGCAACATTTTTTCAATCAACCTCAATAATTAAAAATAATTTTAAAACGTGCCCCTAATGAACCTACACAACTCTTGATAAAAAGATTTTTAAAATATTGTGCAACTTTTCGTATATAAACTGACGGGAATTTGGTGCGCCACCCTGTATATTAATTGAGCATAGCTACAAAGGGTAACTCTATATCAACTGTGGATGATCTGCTTTTATGTCGGTGTGTATAGTTATAATTAGAAAAAGAAATATCATAAATGCTTGAATGCAATCTATTAATTTTGTGAATATTTATTATATATTTATCGTTGAATGGCATTAAAACTGAAAGGTGTAATGTTTTAATCTATTTTCTAGTAAATCTCATAATTTATTAATTTAGAATTATCTAAAATTTAACTCTGGTTAAAAACCTTCGTTATCGTGTATCGACAATAAAAGTATTATTGTAATTTTACAACTTTAACTATAAATATAGTCAATGTTTAGAAAAGTATCTTGTTCAGGACATAAAAAGACAGAATTAATTTAAATTTTATTATAATACATAATTTATACTGGAAATGAAAGGAGCTTAGTGGGAGTAATTTCTCCGGTAGTGCATCGGAAGTACGAGAAAGTAGGCCCAGATGCGGCATGGATAATATAAAACGGACCGAATTTCAAAATTGTAGATCAGTTTTAGTATTTCGTGTCATTTCATAGGTGCGCAATGAAAATACTTGTGGTAAATAGTTTTAAAAATATATAAAATTAAAAAATAATATTTCTTTTTGTAGATATTTTTATTCGGCGTTAATTTAATATACTGTGTTGAATTAAATGGATTGATATCGCCACCGGCTAGTAATTCGCATTACTCAACAGGATATGGGATAGGCGGCGAGAACAAAGGTATATCATCTGCAATAAAATTTGCGGAAGCCAACAGCAATGTTAATAGTATAGCACGTGGATTACCTGCTACTCATAACATCGAAAATTTAGCACCAAGCATTTCAACAAGTGGAAACGTAGGAATAATTAGTGCATCTGCTGGTTCACCAAGCATAAATAACGGTGCATCAACGATACAGCAATTACCGGAAAGACAACCGATACCTGTACCACAACCATATCCGGTTACGATAACCAGACCTGCACCAGTATCAAATCCAATACCTATCTCTACACTGCAACCATTTCCAATAAGAATCTCCAGACCATTTCCAATACCCATACCACAACCTATTCAGATTCCAATTCAAAGACCGACCTTTGTTAATGTACCCCAATCAATACAAGCACCGTTTGCCCAGCAGTTACAAGTACCGTTTGCCCAGCAATTACAAGTACCGTTTGCCCAACCATTACAAGTACCGTTTGCCCAACCAGTGCATGTACCTTTTGGTCAACCATCACAATTTCAGCTTACTCAACCACATCCCACAGTATTTCAACAACCTATTCCATTTCGAATATCCCCTTCGTTTGCCATACCTGTTCCTATATCTGCGGGAATAACAGGACATGGGGGTATAATTCCCGGAGGTAATCAGGGAATCTATGGTGGAATTGGAAGCACTGAAGGAAGTCCGTTCGGAGGAATAATCACTGGTGATACAGACGAAAACGTAATAGGGTCTGGCGCTCTTAGAGCAAACGGTGGGTTTGCTGGGAGCAATAACTTAAATGATGAAAATTATGGTGGATATAGCTTTACGCGTCCAGATCAAGGAATAAGTCAAAACTACGACAATAACGGTGGTTATAAATACTGATCATTACTAAAAAGTTGATTTATACATTGACTCGTTTGCTCTATTCCATTATACCTATGTACATGGGATTCTTATATTTTTATTTTTTTATATTTATATGGAATGTCTAGTCTGTTATTGCAATGAAAAGTGAGAAAATATATATTTTAAAATTACAACTTCGAATTATTTTAGTCAGTTCTATTGTTATCACCTGTAAATTGTTATGCAAAATCATATTAGCTAGTACATTCAGTCAGTGATGTAAAATTACCGTAATTTATATTTTTGGTAAATTACCGCTCTTTAAATTACCATGGTGATTTACTCAAGAAATGGTAAATTACGCAAGAGTAAACCTTAGTAAATAAAGAGCGGTAATTTACCGAAAAATATAAATTACGGTAATTTTACATCACTGGTCCGAACGTATCAGCCCGAAAGTACGATGGACAAAAGAAATAGTTTATAACATCAAGATTTATTCCTCGCATAATTTACCATGGTAATTTACTCAAAAATGGTAAATTACGCGAGAATAAATATTGGTAAAAAAGAGCAGTAATTTACCAAGGTAATTTAGCAAAAATATAAATTACGGTAATTTTACATCACTGTACATTCTACATCCGTGCTGTTTAGTAATTTAGACATCGATTTTGTAATATTTAGAAATGCATGAATTAAACGCTTTAAAGGTTTGAAAGTGTAAAGTAGAACTTGTTAAAATCGCAAATCAAGAGATTGCTGTAATATTACTGTTGTTTATTGAAGTTTGTTTGGTTCTAATATAATTTAATTCATACACATCAAATGTCCTGCATAATCGGACTTGAATTGATGATTTTAGCTAGTCGATAACGTGTTCCTTATAACGTGTTTATGTAATAATCTTAGTTTGCTCAATGTATTATTAATTTTGACATGATTAAAGCAATTTATATGCTTATATAATTTCTTCTTTATCGTTGGGATTTTTACATTTATCAGAAAATTTTGTAAAATTTTAAGTTCACTGTTCATGTTTTGCCTAAAGTTATCTACCAAATTCTCTCACAAAATCAGCTATCTTTAGCAGATCATATTTATCTGCTTGACTAAGTTACATGTGGAAAGATAGTATTATAAATAAACTTTCTCTTGCAACCCATAAGCTGAAGTTTATTATTTTTAATTTATTTTGCAAGTTTTTATTGTTTCTTGATTAATTTTCTACTGGTTTTCGAACATTTGTTCTTGATTAGAAGAAGATGACCGCATCTGTGATATACACATATGGTTCTAAATCAAATGGTCTCTGTGTTTGTTTTTGTGTTAAAGTGTTCTTTACATTTATTAATTAACAAAATAGGCGTTAACTACCTGATGTAGATAATGCAATGTTTTGAAAGTGGTGCAAACGGTCCACGCTTTTAAAAAAGGTAAAATAATTTCGATACGATCTGACATAGTATTAATATTTGGTTAAATTTGAAATAGAATTACAAAATGTAATAAATTAGAATGTGTTTTATAAAAAACAAAATAAAAATTGGGGATGACACAAACAAAATTAGATACCTAAAGCATAAAAATATGATTTTTTTAATAATGTCCTATAACAACAAAACTATGAAGGAATGTCCGATATCCGGTACGTATAATACAATACAAGGAAAACAAAATTTTCAATTCAATATATACAATCTGACTGCATGCTTCATTAGAAAATATTCGATTTCGGTGGAATACCCGTATGAATTTTGGTAACCCGCCATTACAGATAACTACTGCAAGTCTAAAAAAACACCTTCGGAAATACCAGGAGCTAAAGCCATCTTTGCCTTTTCAAATGAAAAGTTTCCATTTCCATTACATATTTGAATTTGTTGTTATATATTGTAAGTTAGAGAAAATAAATATAGGTTTTTTTTAATTATTTTTTAAAGATTTAACCAAGATTTGGCATTATTACAGACATGATTTCTATTTGTTGAGGTGCCTACTGCAAATTCAAATTTGATAAGTAAAAACTATCAAAAACTTTCTCTTTTCAAATAGCATCAAGTGTTTCTATTGCAGGTAATCAACGCAAAACTGAATTTTGTAACTACTTTTATTATCAACTAGCTGGCCCGGAAGACGTTGTTCTGCCCTTTCCGGTAGGTGGCGCGATAATATATACAGGGTGAGTCGTTAGTAGCCGCTTCCTCGATTGCTCCTTTGTATTTTAAATAAGAGAAAAAGCAATAGGCGGAAGAATTATGGTTGCTTGGAGCGCATATACTAAAAATACTTGCAGCTCTGACGCACTTCCGGTTTCATCGGATATGCATTATGATTATTTTTTTTAAATGACACACCCTATATATTTTTGGATTTTCTAGTACTGTTTTATATTGTCTATTTAACTGTTTTTCTTTTTCAAAATTGAACCAACAGTTTTTGGAGTTATTAATTTTTTTTGGAAATTTTTGCCCAAAACACGTGTTCAGAAAAAAAAAATCATATTTGCATGGTTTTTAAGTGTAAAAGCATTAATTTTAGTGGTGCGTGTAGCCAAGAAAATTCTGCATCATTTGGTATAAGTTGTATTCGACAATACCTCAAGAAACTTTGTTTTTTCAAGGCCTACTTCTGGAAATTTTCACATACCAAAAACTAATTTTTTTTAAATGGAACACCTTGTATTTTATTATGGCATTTTGTTCCTTTTTTAATTCTCTTTCATTTTTGTTAACTATGTACTATACCTATCTTGGGTAATTTCTGAGATAATCACTATAGGATTAATCAGCGCTCAAATAATGAACTACGAGCGTTGTTCTATGCACCCCAAATACTCGTTTAACCAATGGGAAGGCCCGACTGTCTGTGTCAACTGTCAAACAAAGTAAAGATTATACGTCCTATACCTATCTTGTGTAATTTCTGAGATAATCATTATAAGAGCCAACAGCGGTTAAAAGAGCGCTGCTGTTGGTTGAACGAATATTTGTGTGCAATATTCGTTCAACCAATGGGAAAGCCCGACTCCCTGAATTACCTGTCAAACAAATTCGGTAAATGTTTATGTCAACTTTATAGAAGCATCTCTATTTGTTATCATCAAAATAAAAGCTTTATGCACAGCGATACCCTGATAGAAGGCATCCGCCTGGAAGCATAAAATATGAAAAAAAGAGCGGACAAAACCAATAACTGGTGAGGAAAATGAAATTATGGCACTTACGATTATAGTCGAAGACTCCCATACTAGTACTAGACAAGGTAGTCGTCAGTTAGATATAAGTCAAACTTCAGTATCCCGAGTGATTAGGAAACGTAAATTTCATCCATATAATATTAAATTAGCACAGGAGTTAGATGAAGGAGATTTTCAGAATCGGTTAAATTTTTGTCAGTGGGCAGTAGATAAATCAGCAGAACAGCCTGAATTTCTCAATTTTGTGTTGTTTACCGACGAAGCCACTTTTCATAAAAATGGATACGTTAATCGTCACAATTTTCATTATTATGACACACAAAACCCCCACTTTATTCAACCTGCAAACTTTCAGAATCGTTGGTCATTAAATGTTTGGGGGGAGTAGTAGGTAGTTGCATATTTCTTTGACGGAAATGTTAATGGAGAAGAATATCTTCGTTTTCTAAGAACGGATTTTCAAAACTTTTTGGAAAATCTTCCTCTAAATATTATTGGTCGTATGTGGTTTCAACATGACGGAGCCTCACCTCACTATAGCCATCAAGTTCGTGAATACCTAGATCAGGATCATCAATTTCAGAACAAGTGGATTGGGCGGGGTCCTGTACCACCCCGCCCAACAACGCTCGTAGTTCATTATTTGACCGCTGATTACTCCTATAGTGATTATCTCAGAAATTACACAAGATAGGTATAGTACATAGTTAAGAATAAAAAAAGGAAAAAAACGCCATAATAAAATACAGGGTGTTCCATTTAAAAAAAATAAGTTTTTGGTATGTGAAAATTTCCAGAAGTGGGCCTTGAAAAAACAAAGTTTTTTTGAGTATTGTCGAATGCAACTTCTACCAAATGATGCAGAATTTTATTGGCTACACGCACCACTAAAATTAATGTTTTTACACTTAAAAACCATGCAAATATGATTTTTTTTCTGAACACGTGTTTTGAACAAAAATTTCCAAAAAAAGTTAATAACTCAAAAACTGTTAGCTCAATTTTGAAAAAGAAAAAACAGTTAAATAGACAATTTCAAACAGTACTACAAAATCCAACAATATATAGGGTGAGTCATTTAAGAAAAATAATCCTAATGCATATCCGGTGAAACCGGAAGTGCGTCAGAGCTGCAAGTATTTTTAGAATATGCGCCTCAAGCAACCATAACTCTTCCGCCTATTGCTTTTTCTCTTATTTAAAATATAAAGGAGCAATCGAGGAAGCGGCTACTAATGACTCACTGTATATATTATCCAGATACTGTGATTTTCTTTTTTGCCACTAAACCAACATATATTGTAAATATGAGTCATTTTGAAATTTAGAATTTGTTAATAACTTGATTACAGCGCCACCTACAGTATCCTAGCATAGTTATGAACTGTCGTCTCGACAAAAGAAATTAATTCTGTGAATATGACCTAAATCGGTTAAGTTGTTCAGAAGTTACACGATCACTAACAGACGCACCAACAATTTTTCTCCAGTTCTTCCAGATGTTTTTCAACTAAAAACAGTCATTTGAGTTATTTCGATCCTGGGAGCATAACGAACAAAACAAAAAAAGAATCAACCAAATACGTCGTTCCTATCGTCAGTTATGCTCGAGTGTGCATCCAAAAATTATGATTTTTGTAGTTTGTCCGAATTTTTCGACTTTGCTTAGTGATTGTCAAGAATTTTTTTTTCTGAAAACTGCCAAAATTATAACGAACAAAACAAACGAAGAATTACGCATATCCTTCGTTCGAAAAGTGAGTTATAGTCTTGAGCTCATACAAAAATCGTATAGAAAAATGAGGTGTGGGCACCATACGACTTTCTTATACGTATGTGCCTTTCAAATTATGCAAAGTTGTTCTAAATTAAGCTTTAAATATTTTTATCCTCTTAAAAAAATAATCCTGTGAGTAAATGTGTTACTTCAGGTCCGAATTTTGAAAATTCTTTTGTACAAAAATTATTCAAAATTATATACTCGCTCTTCGTTGTGTTAGGCCACGTTCCTCGAGTAATTTCTCCACATTCTTGTCCCATGTCTTAGCTGGTCTCCCCATTTCTCTCTATATTTTGTAATATACTATTTCACTTTTAATTTGCTGTGCTTTGAAATTAGGAGAAATAACTAGATATAATGCACCTTATGTATTTAATATGCTACCTCTATCACAGAATGTTAATACTAAGTACCTAATATTATTCTTCCATTAACAACTGGACTAGAGTGTAATGTAGGTATAAATCCAAAATAACAGTCTAAATAATGTAATTTATGCTGTAAGTGTACCTATTCAAGTGTATTAACAGAACTAGTTAGTGTGATCTTATTTATTTTAAGTTATATTTACATTAAGACGATATGACAATATCCCATTCTCTTTTTTTTTCAAATATTGATGCTATACATTCCATCTACCTAAGCAATTTACTCATTGTCACCGATAATTTTGATTATAACTACCAAATAAGTTAAGAAACCAATAAACCGCTAAAATAACAGAATCAATAATAGTAATTAAATATAAAGTTACTTCCAATTTCAAAAAATACACCAAAAACATACAGCGATCTAAATCTTAATCATTTTCTAAAATTAATATCACTTAAATTTTGCCTATTATTTATTTTATGTCATAAAATGCGAGTCAAGTGATATAAAAATTGATCTATAGCAAAAAATCTCCTCATTGACAGATTAAATTCATACTGTAGGTATTGAAGTTTATCTCATTAGGATTTACTTTTTAAAGTATTCTTTTAGGAGATATTATTAATTCTTATTGTCGGTCAAAGGATTCGATGTTGTAAAAGATATGCAATAAAGCATAAATATAAACTTTAATAAGTAATTCAGAAATACCTACATGTATAGGAAAATCTTCCGTATTACCAGAGATGTTGAAAGTAAAACCCATCTGCACATACAATAAGATATCCTAATTATTCTGGTAATGATGAAAATACTAATTAATTATTCAAACCATGTCTGCTCTAAGTACCTGTGCGTTCTTGTTTTGAAACTTATTTATCTCTGCGAATAAGCTGTATCAAGCACCGAGATTATCAGATTACGTTATCCAGTTTTAGCACACCGTTTCTAAAGCTAGTAAGTAGGCGAACAGCAATGTAATCTAAAAGTGAAATTCTGTAATTTTTGAAAATGTAAATAAATCCTTTTCCCTATTCAATCTAATCCTGAAGTACTCTGGGTGGGATGATGATTGAAAACCCCTATGTTCACTAAGCCGTTTAATTTCTAATCCACAATATATGCTACAAAAGATGAAAGCCTGTTTTAAATTGTCATGTAAAAATGAGGTAAAAGTGAATACTGATTTTGTTAGGGTTATTAGATACATACTTCTGTACCGTTTATTATTTGCTATGCATTCCGTATAACCCTTTTTACTCATACATCAAATAAAATACAGCAGGTGGCACATATATTACTCCCTGTTGTGGGTTCTGCACCGGTTTAATCTACTTCTTTTCCACTCAGTGATTATTAGGTAATGAAATGCATTGATCTATTACTCTTACATGCAACTTCCTTATATCGAAATATTCTTTATTTTATGAAAAACGTAAAATAAAACAGAAATTTAGAAGTTTTTAATTTATTTATATATTGTAAATGAATTCAGTTGCAAAATTGACACAAAGATAATATATAGAGAGCACTGGCTGAGATTTTACTCCAGTTACGCAAGTCATTCTCACAACATGAGTATCTGTTCCATTCCCAGTTCAAGCTCACTGGTAAATTAGACGACTACAACCTGGACTCTATTGCGAATCCAGTAAGCACGAATCTAATTCACACAGGCACTTGCCAAGGCTAAACTGAAAACGCGTAACTATTTATATGTCCTGGTAATGATTTTATAACAATGCATTTTCACCATTGGTCAATGATATTCCCAAAAACACATAACACACTTATTGATTGCACAAGTGGTCATCCTATATAACATCAATCGATTATTGAACAAGTGCTTGCCCAAAACAATTATGTGTAAACTTATTTAAAAGAGAATAAACAACTCCGAATATTAATGCAATTTTAAAAAATTAAATAATCATGCTAATTGTCTTAAATTATAATCTTAAGGAATTAATTACCTTGTATCATCATACATTTTGTCAAAGTCTACACACTTGATCCTTATAAATTAAATTACATTTATTTACAAGCTATTATCCGCCACAAGAAAAATATATACATTCGAGAATAAATTTAATATTGCTGAAATTACAACTTTTCGGGTAGTCCCCGTATATATATATATATATATTAAGTACTACTAGAATTTAATTTAATTTTAATTTCTGAATTGTTCCTATCAAACTCCTCAAAATTCTTCGTGGACAGGCTTTTATAGATAATTTGTAATATAAAAAGTAAACAAAAGTCCAGTTCTGTCCTAAACCGCAAAATGTACACTTATCTTATAATTCGTGATACCAACCCCTATGGAATGAACTGAGAGATATGACACTAACACGGCTGATAAATTAGAAATTTTAAAATAATACAGACATAATTTATTATTATTTATAGTTATGTACAATATTAGGTAATACTTCAAAACTAGTTTTCTATTACTAGTTCTTCTATTTCCATAAATAAACTTTAGTGCTGAAAAGCATTTTTTAAACATAAAAGTTTCCTTGTTATTCTTACAGGGAGAAAGGATAATAATTTAAAAGTACACTCAATTAACATGAAATGAACTGCAGATGCAATCAAGCGTGTTGGATTATTCTGAGGAAATAAAACTAACAATAATTTTTACACAAGATCACTTCATACGAAAACTACTCCTTGGCAGGTCTGGTCGTTGGTCTTATTATCCCCATACCTTGTACAGATGCAGCAACAAGATGGGTGACCCCAATTACGCTCCCATCGAGAAGCATCGCCCTCAACTTGCACATCCAATCGCAACTTTTCTGTTGCGATTGCTGGTGCCTGTGATAATAACAGTACTATATAGTATGTGAATAAAGCTTTTAGAACATAGGCCTCGTAGTCTGGTTGTGGACTGATCTGTTCAAATAGGTAATCTATTTGATCTACAATTTCGAATATTTATTTACTAAGATGTTGCAAATAATACCAATACTGCAAGTAAAAATAAAAATAAATGATATAAAACCAAGTTATCAAGAACAATTACTAGACAAAGAAATTGAATAAATAGAAATTGCACTTTATGTATCTGAGTGCGCCAGTCATAGAGGCAACCCCTCATACATGAGCGTAACAATAAAATTAATGTAGGTAAAAAAACTAAATAATCAATTATGCATATGCAATATGTTGCTGTGCATTAAATGAACAAGAAGTATATACTGAATGTTCTATAATTACATACCAATATATAAAATATCATACATAGGTAGTAAAATGATCAAAATCAAGATTAATTTTCTAAATAAAATTAAAACTAGCAAAATATATCTTTGCACTCTTATCATGTTTTCAATTAATATCATTAAATTTACAGCAATATATATGAAATATATATTTGTACAAGCATCCTGTGTGATTTTGAATATAACTATTTTTATTGAAAAATGTAACTAAGGGTTCGCAGTATAATGGCAAGATTTGTATTAAAACTTACGTATAATAATAAGAAAATTTGTAATATATATAATTATTACACATGTAGTTTTATTCATCTACGTCATTAAACATTCACAATTCATTATATTTGATAGATTATTATGTTGTGGGTATCTAATCTATGTAACCTATCTGTTTTTTTAACATCTCTTCAAGTACGTCAGAAATTATTGATAAAATTATAACTAAAATAAAAATGCTTATGATGCAACTTGATTAATAATCTAAGAAACGAAACATCTTTAAGGATAGCACGATATGCAGAATATAAATTAAATAAATTATATCATAAATGAAAAGATGTGAAATGTTTGGAAATCGATGTTCTAGAAAAATGAAACGCCTAGTGTCAAAATCGTCTGATTCACACAATTTCTAATATGTTTAATAACACTTTCGTTTAAAAGGCGATGACCGGCTTATTTTAATATGAAATGCAGACGATACCGGATTCAGATCTGAGGCATATCTATATTTTTATAGTATACCACTCTCTTGTTTGTCATCAAGACAACATTTTTCTGTTATGTATAATTTCTTTATTAGTTACAATTGAAGTTAGAGTTTCCTTAGTAAGTTATATGATGTTTTGTTAAAATTAATTTTATTTAAGTGTTTTACTTTGGTGCTTTAATATCCATATATAAGAATTAAACTATTCAGTTGATTTATATGTGGTTTATATGTTCTGTTAATGTTTCAAAATGTGAAATGTTTCAAGTAACTGTATTTTCGAATTAAACATATATTACCCTGGGTGTCTTTTTAAGCTTGACCACTGGTAATATTTCGCGAACAGTTCATCTTGAGGCAAAAATCTTGATAATAAAACAGACCAAGGACATTTCAGAAATGTTTTTATACAGGTGTCCCAGAAATAAAAAGACGGAGTAGCAAAAATCGGAAGCTAGATTGTGTAAAAACGTACCCTCAAAATATCAAGTCTTTATTCGTGCACAGACGGCAGAAAAAAATAATAAAGAATTCAATTGGCCTTACGCCGACTCTGGTCGACTTGCGGTATAGAATTGCACACGTGCATGCATTGGCGGCTGGTCGGTAATAAAATCGCGCGGCACACGACAAAAACGTATGTATTTTTGTAAATAATATCCATTGTCAAATAGCACAACGTTATTTAGACGCATCCGGCAAAAAATTTTTAATTATGAATGAGTATGATTTAACATTTTTCTCCCGTTTTATACAAATAAAAGCGTATTTTTCTTTGAATGCGTGTTCGTTTCTATTTACAAATGAGCATTCTTACGTGTGCCAGGTCCGTAATGTAATTTTTTTATTTAAAAAAATAATATAGAAAATTAAATTTTTAATTTCTTCGTTATTGCGACATATTTGGGCCGGTTTCTGTTCGGGCTTTACATACCTGCTACTCCGTCTTTTTATTTCTGGGACATCCTGTATTTACAAAATGACTGCAAAGAGGAAGTGCCTATCAAGGTGAATTAAAAATTCCACAATTTTCCATTGAATTCAAGTTAAAAGTATGTTGGTAAAAAATATAACAAAATAATCAGAGGTTCTTACATAGTTCTTATTTAACACTATTTAATCTAGTTCCTGCAAAAGACAATTAGGAAGGAAAAAAGTCAGCGAAAAAGAAAATTATAACTTTGTTTTACGATAAAAGATTTTAGTGTCTCTAGGCTCATTAGATAGAGAATTTATTTATTTTATTATTATTATTATACTTGAACTGTAGGTAGTAGCGAACATATTGTTTTCCAAAGGAATAGGGAACGCTGTTTTTAATTTATATACGTTATATATCTTTACTTTCCAAGTGGTATGACATATGTTTAATATCCTAATACTTGAGCACATAAATAACCTAAGAGATTTCTCAAAACTGAAAGTTGCTACCTTTCCTCGCTACGAAGTTATAGTCATAAAAAAGATTTCAAGAAAAATAAAACTATTAAATATAAATTTCTGGGAACAATAATTTTATATTCCATTTATGGGAGTGACTAGTGTCAACAGAAATAAAGTTCTGATAAATATTAGTAATATGTATATTTTTATTTTCAAATATATAGTTTAAAGTGATTATTACAATATTTTGTTTATTCTACTTGTTCTATCATTAATTAACCTGAACGTGTGGCGTTCTGTGCAAACAGTGTGTTTCTTCTTTGTAAAACCTTATTTATCCATCATACAATACAGTAAATTTTTAATTCTGACAATGCTACATCTGTGGATTTCGTTCAGATATTCCCGTTATTGTTTGACCTTTTTCAAATTTTATTTGTTTTCTCCATATAACATTATCTTAATTAATATTATTAATAAGTACCTACAATATTTTTAATTGTATTTAGATATAAACTCAGTATTTGAATTTACAGAAGAGAATACAAATTTTTTAACTTCGACAAATAAAATGTTCAATATTGACTTTTCAAAATAACAAGTATATAATAGTGGATAATGTAAATTTTCTGTTTTCCTTTAGAATAAAACAAATTCCACACTTGCGTAATGTTCAATGTGCATGTGTTAAATATACAATTTAAAAAACCCTCGAAAATCATGTATGTGTATGCTGCTCACTTTTTACTTTCATATACGTAGTATAAGGAAGTTTTGTGATGATGAAAATTTTCGACTTTGAGATTTTTGCAGATGTTCACGTTTTGAAGTCCCCTAATATCGAAAAAGTGGTTTTTAGAAAATGTATCTCTCTGTGCCTGTGTGTGTCTCTCTCTGTGTGTGACCACGATAGCTGTCAAACCGCTATAGCTATTAATTCCAAATTTTGTATTTACGAGTATAATCTCCCTCTTGAAATCTGATTAGATTTTCAGTAAAATCGGCAGACCTGAAGTATTAGTTTACTTCAGTGAAAAAATCGAATTTTGCCAATATTTCGTCAACTACTAAGTTTATACAGATTTATAAAGAATTTATATGTACTCAAAATTAAATCTGAGAAGAATTTTATTATAAAGGTTTTTCGAAATTCCTAGCGGGAGTAGGACTTTTACTCTTATCGAACATCAGTTTCTTGCCAATATTTTGCATGTCATGCGTTTTAGACAGGTACGTTACGAATATAAAAGTATTTAAATTATAATTCTAAATATCTTTTGTATAAAAAATATTTCAAAATTCGGACCGGCAGTACCACTTTTACTCTAATCGAATAGCAATTTTTTGCAAATATGTCGTAAATTATGCATTCTATATATATTTATCAAGAGTACAAAAGTATTTAGAGTTGGATTTTCAATATTCTTTGTATAGGTATATAAAATTTCAAAATTCGGACCGAAATTAACACTTTTACTCTTAGCGAGTAGCACTTTTTTCGAATATCTTGCAAAATATGCATTCTATAGAGATTTGCTAGGTTAATGGAAGTACTTAGGATTTTTAATAATTTTTCTATAAAAAAAATCTTTAAATTATATAGTTTGAAACGCTCATACGTATAAGAAAGTCGTGTGGTGGCCACACCTAATTTTTTTAGTTCTATTAATTATGTCTCGAATTAACTTGTTATATGTGTATGCAACAATGGAGAAGAATATTTATCTAAATGAAGTTAACCACAGCAGAACTAACAAATATCACCAAAGAATATCACATACAAATAGGTACTCTTATAACAAAATCACACGTAAGTGTTTTAATTGTACTAAGAATTATTGCGCATGTTTAATGTAAATATGATAAATATAACACTACAATCGACAATGTACCGTGCCTTCAAATACTTTCCTTATTAGAGTAGGCTGTTTTTTAAGTTATTGAAGTAATCAATGTTGGTGTACATGCTAAGCTTTTGAAAACTTCAAATTCTAACAGTTCTCATACTTAAATTCAAATTATAGACGATTATTATTATTTACATGACATAACCAGACTATAAAAATTATACGTGTGTGCCTATTTACGTGCACTATCACCCACCATTAAAAAAAGGCGAGGGCATCTGTACCTAATGAAGAAAGTATTTGAAGGCACGGTATAGTTTGATTTCTTTCATTTCATTATTTATTGATAGGGTCCTTGAATGCTCCATTTAATTATTTCGCTATTAAATATAAATTTAATTATCTTAAATGGGTACACACAAATAATAAATTAATAAATAATTCACGAAAACAATATCACATAAAACAAAAAAAAATTATAAGCTTTCGTAATTTGTGCCATATAAATCGCGTTATGCAAATTGAGAATATTAAGCCTTTTTAGATACCTGCATATAATTGCGTAAGGAAGATATATCATTTTATAAAGCTGAAACTTATACTATGTGGCCAGAATCTACTCCAATGGTTTGAGCATGTATTTCTTGCTTTACGACAATATCCCCTGTACTTCCGGAAGAAGCATTATTTCCGAGGAGTGTTTATCCGCATTGGTAAAACAGAACTAACTTGCTTTATCGAAAACGATTTCGCAGAAGTCGAATCGAAGAGAATGCTATATCTCTAACCTAAATATTTTGTGGTGATTGCCTTTTACAGAATCCCATAAAAAAAATTGAAATAGTTAAAGCTGCAGATCGTCCATTCCAGTGAATTGATGAGCTGGTTCCTATCCATGGATCTATTATTAAAGACACTGTCCAAAGAATTTGTTGTTTCAAAATAATTATAAGAGGGTGCCTCTTCCTGTTGAATATAGATGAATTGATATGTTGCCACCAAATCTTCGAGAATTAGCGCCAATAATTCAACATATCGTTCCCAGTCAAGGTGCCGTGATAAAGAAAAATAGGACCAATAAGTTTTGAACCCACTAAATCACGCCAAATATTCAAACTAAGCTATTTGTAGACTACATTAATATAGGAACACTATCAAAGGATTTTTCCTATTCCAATAATGTTCATTCCTTTGTTGCACATATCTAAATTTAAAAATAAATGGATTTGTTGGATCATAGAATGAAAAACTTTAACAGAAAGTCATTAACTAGTTATAGAAAGTTACTCTTCTTTCAGCGTCTCCTAGCGTACAATAGCATGGACTGTTTTTTCTTATATGTATTGAATTTAGTAAGTAATTAGAAATATACTTGACGTTAAATTATCAGCTAATACCCAAATAGAATGTTTGGTAAATGTTACAAAATTAGCTTCTGTTTCTTCATCCACTACTTTTTCTATATGCGGATTCATTATTTCTCTGGATTCATTACTTTACTGGACGATCTAGAAATTTATTGTGATAATATGGTAATACTACATTGTTTCTTCAAATTGGGTATATTTATAAAATTTCACGTTTTTCTAAATGGATAAAGACCATTTTCAAAAGCACCAAATAATTTACAGAAAAGGTTCATTTAGATATATTTCAATTGTTTTGCCCAATATCAGTACCTAAGCGTTTAAAAATAATTACATTTGCTTGACTGCGTTAATGAATACAATAGATGCTCACATGTGAGTAATTTTGGTTTTTGACACCATAGGTTGTTACGTGCAATTCTGCATTTCGTTGGTTTTAGTGATAACGCATCTGCACTGATTATAGACAATCTAAGTAATAGGGGACAGATGGCTGTTTTAAACGATTTGGATTCAGATTTGATTTAGATCACTGCAGGCGTACCGCAAGGACCCATATTGGGTCCATTATTATTTATAAATATACATATGCAATTTGTACAAAGCAATGAATTCGGCTTCTCGTCACCTATATGCACTTTTAGCTAAACTTTTCATATCGACTGAATGAAGCATACATACACCTGCCGTGGAAATAAATGAAGACCTAGTGAGATTAATTGAATATTCTAATGCACAGAATTTAAAAATAAATCCTGCTAAATCTTAAGCTATATTATTTGCAAAACCAACAATTGTTAACGCCATAAAACAGTTACTAAATATTAATATTGGTAACCTTCATATTGAGATAACTGATTTCATCCTTGTCATCCTTGGTGTGTTGAATGATAATGGTTTACATTTTAAGGAACACGTTCATCTTTACGTTAGGGGTGGCTTGCACAATATAGAACAGTTGTATAAACTTTATTTATAAATTACATAGGAAGTAACACGTTTCATCTAAGCTAAATAATCTGCATTGGTTGAAAATGGACAACAAACGGAATCTACACCTGTATAGCTTCTACTACAATATGTTTATACATAAGACTCCTAAAAGTTGGATTAATAACTTGTGAACCAACTAAACTACATCAAATATTCAAACTGAAGTGATTTTTGGAAAACGTGGATCCAATATCATAAAATCTAGCATACTCTAATAATACTTTTTTTTTGTATTACACAACTGAATTTTAAAAATTATATTCGTCTGATCATAAAATGAACTTAAAATTATTCAAGCACGCCCTACTAAAGGTCGTTAACCTACTACAGAAACGTGTTCTTCTTTCAGCATCTTCTGATACAATACCATGTACTCTTTTTTCTTATATGTATTGATTATATTTCTTTTCAAATTTAAAATGTATGATCCTGTACCCGCAATCCTAGGGTGATATCCGTGATAGATTTTTTAGGAAAATCTTTCAAAATCAGCTTCGGTTTCCTGGTTTACTATTAAAGGCTTCTCTTCTATACTTTTATTAAATGCGGATTCATTATTGCTCAATTTTTCGAAAGAAAATATTTTTTCTGTTTTTGTGAATATCTCGTAAATGAAATATTTAATTGTTCTTCTGTTTTCAACATCTAAATCAAATTGCTAATTTAATGAACTTCCGAGCTTCAATAATAAGAAACTCAGCAATGGTAATAACTTAACTCTGCACACGTTGTATATAAAATATGTATTAAATACTCTCTGTACTAAATTGTACAGTTAGAAAGAAATGCCACATCCCAAAAGTGTCACGCTGGTGTGAAATCAGCATATGAAAGCTTCCCTATTGTTAGATATAAATAATAAAATTACATATATGTACTATATAATATTAAAAAAAATCGTGAATTACAAGTTTGCAAATTACAAGTTTGACATTCAATAATATGCTAACCTATATTACATATTTATAGAGAACATATATAGATATCGTACATGCATATATAAGAGTTAGAAAATTATATGAATATACACATATTGTTACCAGCCATCGTTATGGGAGAAACAGTCATAGTAGGATAAGTGTTAGAGATTTTTTCAATGCAAGCTATATTGCCTTGTGATAATAACCGTTCGAATTAGGAAGATATTACAGGAAATAGATTTCGATATATTTCAACCAAAGAGTGAGTAAGTATCAAAAGCGACTTATTACGGTTTTGTTATTAGCGATTCGTTGCTTCACGAAAGTGCTCATTTATATCGGCTTTGGCAGTTGTATATTTTGGATTGAGCCACCTTTCGTTAATTGAAGTCAGAGACTGTTGCCTGAACAATTGTGATTTCCCTTTAATAGTACAGTTTACAATTTCTTGTACCTCTATTAGACTGTAGTAGTTATATTGTACATACCCGCTCATGCTGATGGCTTTCATATATGGGCTGATCGATGTTCTTCAAGACACATTGGTAAATGTGAGAATAATATATGATATACTAAATGAATGTATAATTAGGCATCAATAAATTAAAAGGTAAATGCTATAAATACAAGTAAAATCTGAATGTTTTTTCCAAGTTTGTTGTGGTAACTATATATTCTTTACCTTTTACTTTCTTATACGAAGTACGAGATCGTATTGTCTTTCGAAAAATGTTGACCTCAAGATTTTTGCAGATGTCCCCTTTTTGAAGTCCCCCGATACCGAAAATGTAATTTCTGAATTCTCTCTCTGTCTCTCCTCCCACTCTCTCTTTCTTTTTTCTCTTTCTAAATGGCTCACTTTTGGAAGTTGATTAGATTTCCAGTATAATTGGTAGATCGGAAGTAGTAATTTATTTCAGGCGAAAAATTGAATTTTACCAATATTTCATCAACTACTAAGTTTAAATGATTATACCCAACAATAATTTTGCAAAAAATATATAAAAGAGGTTTTTCGACATTCCAAGGTCTTTTATTCTTTTCAAACAGTATTAGGAGTATGAAAGTATAATTACTTGCGAAAAAAAAGGATTCCACAAAAAATTAAGTCCGATTAAATTCGTCCTGAATTCTAATTTTCAGGAATAATACCTCAACAAATATTGAATAATGTGGATATTTTCTTTTAGTATGTGTTTAGTTTCATATGAATTTCTACTGTTTCGCCGATATTTTTGTAAACGTAGGGTAGTTTATATTTTTGGCATTAGTAGGAAATGAGATAATATATTTACACAAAACTTCAAAAATAATTTAGCAAAACAAAGGATAATAAAAAGTAAAGGGAAAGAATATAAAGGAATAATAAATTTAAAGTTTAAAATATTATATTAATAGTGTGTCCACCCTGTGTATTTCCTATTACTTCTGCCAAACGAGACGGCATGCTGTCTACAAGTTTTTGGCAATAGTCCAAGGTGACATTTTCCCAGGTAATTTCAATTTGATTCCATAATTGATTTGAATTGATTTGAATATACATTATCAAAGATTCTCTTCCCAGAGATTTTCCAGAGGATATAAGTCTTGACTTTTAGGAAGCCAAGGTAGAGTTTGCGGTTGCGATCCACTGCTGAACCACTCTGGATTTATGTATCGGTGAGTTATTTTCTTGAAACAGGAGGTTGTCACCCAGTACAGTGACACTAGGCAACTTAACATTAACTAGTATATCCCTATACAGCGTGTCCTAGAAATAAAAAGACGGAGTAGCAGAAATCGGAAGCTAGATTGTGTAAAAACGTACCCTCAAAATATCAAGTCTTTATTCGTGCGCATATGGCAGAAAAAAATAATAAAGAATTCAATTGGCCTTACGCCGACCCTGGACTAAATATCCACCTGCTTCACTTTCACAATCGGTCCTTTTCAGGACCACCATATTACTTTTGTTAAAAAAAATGGAGGAGGAATAGATACTTCATAATAAATATCAAACCATTAATTACTTTAATTTTACACTTGCTAGGAAAAAATAATTACATTCTTGATATTTACTGTAATCTAGAAAAATTACGATTTATTGAATATTCTAAAATAATAATAATCAGCTGTTTCTGACTACAAACACATTAAAGAGCAACAACATTCCTATTTTAAAAATAAAAACAATCTTTTATTGTCTGCAATAAAGTGGGTCGCCCATCTGGCAATATGTTTTATATGAATGAGTACGATTTAACGTTTTCTCCCGTTTTATACAAATAAAAGCGTATTTTTCTATGAATGCGTGTTCGTTTCTATTTACAAATGAGCATTCTTTCGTGTATTTATAAACATACATTCTGTGCCAGGTCCGTAATGCAATTTTTTTATCTAAAAAACAACATAGAAAATTAAATGTTTAATTTCTTCGTTATTGCGGTATATTTGGGCCTGTTTCTGTACGAAATTTACATACCTGCTACTCCGTCTTTTTATTTCTGGGACAGCCTGTATATCGTATCGTTTAAATGACCCTCTACTTTCCATATAACTCCTGGTCCATCATAAGATATCCATCCCCAGGCGCCTACAGAAAACCGGCCACTAATCGAATGTTCATAAATATATCTTGGATCATATCTTCGTCCTCTCTCACACGATTAACCACTCTCTTTCTGTAGGAAGACGATTGAAAAGTTGATTCATCGGAGAAAATTACTGACCGCCAAAAATCTCTGTCCATGCGGTGGTAGGTTTGCGCAAATATTAACCTATCATGCCGATGTGTTTCCGTTAGTGAAGGTTTCACCACCGTAATATAACTTTTTAAGCCGGCATAGACCAGTCTTATTCGTGCAGTACTTGTGCTTGCAGAAAAAAACACTTTCGATGACCGCCGAAGCTGGTAAATGGATGCTTCCGGACATATTGTGTTCTGTCCTCTTCATCTGTGGTAGCCCTTCGTCTGCCTGATCTTGATTGCCTTCAAATTGTATTTTCAACCGTCCATTTACGCAGCAATTTATTTATAGATGTATGGCTAACGTTTAATTCTCTTGCAACAGCTCTTGTGGACAATCCATTGTCAAATACACTTATCGCGACCACGTTTTCGGTGTAGTCAACATTATTTAAACATTTTTACCTTTGTTTGTAGGGATATACTATACTATTGTCTTTCTAGCTAAGCTCAGTCGATAGAAATTATAACCGAGTATGGAAAATAAATAATAATCTCAGGTTTGAATTCTTTTGTAAAAGTTATTTTAATATATATTTCAAAATAATATTTTTTTTCAAACATAATATAATGTATGTTAACAAATAAGATAAGTAATGATGCAAAAACTCGTTTTAACACATAAACAATAAATTCAATTTTAAAATTATATTCTCCTTCTTAATGAAAATTACATATTAATTCAATAATATAAATATGACTATTCAGATGATGTAATATAAAATAGAATCAATTTTTACAATAAATGAAAGATCAATTCTATTATTCTCTTTATCTTATAAAGATGTCATATAATGTCCAAGTTAAATTCATCCAATAGGTTCTTCTCGTATTTGTACACACGTTATGGGCTTCTTCTATTTCGGTAAAACGTTTCTTATATGTATTTTCCAGTTTATAAATTCAATTCCATTTAGTAACGTCAAAGTAATTCCGGTTCAGTAATCACTTCGGTCCAAGATATGAGTTCCACAAGTTTACAACTTACCAAACATGTAGTTGATGATAATTAACTTTTAAGATCAGGTATTTATTACTTTTATACCAAATCTCGTTTAATTACATAATTCTTTACCATTCATGTCAAAATTCACAAATCATCTATTTTTCTTTTCCGTAACCAGGATAGTTTCACTTAGTTTCCATATACGTATTTGATATTTCATGATAATGACATTTTCTTGTATAGTAATTTAAGTTGCCTATCTTATGTCTTTGATAATATTAGTTATATTGTGACTTTTTTTTAAATCTTTCAATAAGAATGAGTTTACAATAAATTTAGTTCCTATTTAACATTTTATACATTTCATTACTATTCTAATAAAATTCTTTTATTCTATATATAAATTATCTTTTACTTGTATAACATAAATTAATTTTCTTGAGAAGTTAATTTTAATTTTATACTTATAAATGTTGACAATTTAAATCATTATAATACGTATATAGATAGAACCAGACGATATTGCGACATAATAATAGCTCACGGTCATCCTTTAAAAATGACGTGAGAAAACAGGGGATAGAGATAGGACCGTGCAACGGGTGACGTTTCTCGAAATTGTGCAACGCCCTGTATAGGTAGCGCGTTCGGACCGATCGTCGTGTGAAGAGGAATGTCCGAGCTAATTACGGTTAAAATTTCGGCTTTATAACTCTGTCCGATGGCCGGATATTTACGGACCAATTTAAACGTTGTTTTTTAAGACGTTGCTCGATTTTCTGAAGGGATCTCCTTTTACACAAATGTATAACACGCATAGGGAAAAGTACGGTTAAAAAGCCCGCACTTTCTGCTTTTCAACGCGCTCAAATCCATATTTTAAGGTCGAGGGACGCGTGAGCAATTAAAATAAACGTGTGACCGCGTGTTCCGTCGAATTTGTCAAAACACGCGAAATGAAGCCATGACGTGCCTAAAGAATGTACATTTTACGTAAATAAAAACGAGGACTAAACACAAAATTGACTTTTCGCTAATCTGACAGCTCCAACGAGAAATTTTGCACGTTTGACTTTTAAGCCTTATATTCCGAATTTAGAAGGTTTTGACGGCCCAACAAGATTCATAATAGTAAGTACAGATATTTCTAGACCATTCCCATTCCTATTGCGACTTCATCGACGTACGATATCGATAGTGCGTGTAAATTAAATTCCTCATGCAGACGGACATCGTAGAAAAATGGCCGAAATACGCCAGAAATACATGTACACAATAAATCAAGTGCAATGCTCATAACATGAAATGTACACACATATACATTCATGTGCACTGCCCGTAAATATATTATATATCGGTAGCTTGACTTAACATTTTTACATACAGGCTGATATCTTTTAATTACTATAAATTTGAATTTTAAAATACCATAATTCCAGAACGCGTATGCCCAGTTTCCTTAATGTAATTATTAACGTCAGAATAGGTTCATGGCATATAAACACATATAATATATTTAGTTTTACGACACGGACAAGGCACTAAATTAATTATCTGGACACAATTGAAACGTTTTTTTATAACCTTTTAAAGATTACATGTCTATTTTCTCTGAGATTTAAAAAAAAAATTGCAGATTTTAACATAGAGTCAAGCTTACATATAAATATGGCAGTTGAACAAACTATTTACATTAGGTCGATAGCCCAATGGCAAAATTGACGGCTACTTAATACAAGGACTTTGTCGGGTCGGGTTCGAACCCAGGCCGGGGCAAACCATTTTTTTTTCGAATGCGATATTGTGTATTTATTTCGTGTATTTTACCGGCAATTTATAAGACAAGACGCCGGACTGCTCGACATAATTTTCCCGGTCGATGATATAATCATTCATACATACAGCATGATTTTTTCTTAATTATTATAAATTCCATTTAAAATACAATAATTCTAAAACGGGTATGCCTTTTTCTTAAGGGAAAAAATAATGCTTTTAACATTTATGTGCCCCTACGAAATAATTATTTAAATAATTACGCACTGCGGAGTGGGTGGAGCCAAATCAACTTTTTCTTCTGATTAAGGTAAAACTCGGTACTCGGGGGCTCTTGGTGTCGGTGATCTCAAGCCCAATGTCAAAATTTCAAAAAAAAAAATGGTGCATCTAATATGGCGGAAGAGTTTTTTGAAAATTGACGTATGAATGTGAAATTTTAGATACGGGGGTGTCTTAGGTCGCCGATCACGAATCGAAAGTTAAAATGTCAAAAAAAAACAAAATGGCCGAAGTTTTTTTGAAAATTGACGTATGAATGTGAAATTTTAGATACGGGGGTGTCTTAGGTCGCCGATCACGAATCGAAAGTTAAAATGTCAAAAAAAAAATGGCCGAAGTTTTTTGAAAATTGACGTATGAATGTGAAATTTTAGATACGGGGGTGTCTTAGGTCGCCGATCACGAATCCAAAGTCAAAATGTCAAAAAAAAACAAAATGGCGGAAGTCTTTTGAAAATTGACGTATGAATGTGAAATTTTAGGTACGGGGGTGTCTTAGGTCGCCGATCACGAATCGAAAGTCAAAATGTCAAAAAAAACAAAATGGCCGAAGTTTTTTTGAAAATTGACGTATGAATGTGAAATTTTAGATACGGGGGTGTCTTAGATCGCCGATCACGAATCCAAAGTCAAAATGTCAAAAAAAAAAAAAATGGCGGAAGTTTTTTGAAAATTGACGTATGAATGTGAAATTTTAGGTACGGGGGTGTCTTAGGTCGCCGATTACAAATCGAAAGTAAAAATGTCAAAAAAAAACAAAATGGCGGAAGTTCTTTGAAAATTGACGTATGAATGTGAAATTTTAGGTACGGGGGTGTCTTAGGTCGCCGATCACAAATCGAAAGTCAAAATGTCAAAAAAAAACAAAATGGCGGAAGTTTTTTGAAAATTGACGTATGAATGTGAAATTTTAGGTACGGGGGTGTCTTAGGTCGCCGATCACAAATCGAAAGTCAAAATGTCAAAAAAAAAAAAAAATGGCGGAAGTTTTTTGAAAATTGACGTATGAATGAGAAATTTTAGGTACGGGGGTGTCTTAGGTCGCCGATCACAAATCGAAAGTCAAAATGTCAAAAAAAAAACAAATTGCCGAAGTTTTTTGAAAATTGACGTATGAATGTGAAATTTTAGATACGTGGGTGTCTTTGGTCGCCGATCACTAATCCAAAATAAAAATGTCAAAAAAAACAAAATGGCGGAAGAATTTTTTGAAAATTGACGTACGAACGTGAAATTTTGGATACGGGGGTGCCTTAGGACGCCGATTACGAATCCAAAGTCAAAATGTCAAAAAAAAACAAAATGGCGCAAGAATTTTTTGAAAATTGACGTATGAATGTGAAATTTTAGATACGGGAGAGTCTTAGGTCGCCGATCACGAATCCATAGTACAAATGTCAAAAAAAACAAAATGGCGGAAGAGTTTTTTGAAGATTGACGTACGAACGTGGAATTTTAGATGGTGGGGTGGTTCAGGTCGCCGATCACGAATTTATAGTCAAAATGTCAAAAAAAACTTGATGGCGGATCTAATATGGCAGAAATATTCTTCAAAATGTCTTTAATCTTGGTGAAATCTAGCAAATGGCATTTTCAGGTCGCTGATCACGAATCCGAAATAAAAATTTTATAAAACAATGTTGCGGAAAGGTTCTTCGAAAAGTGCTTGGATCTGAGCACATCCTTCCTTCGTAAACTTTAACATGATTTATGTTTAACATTGTGTTCAGTGTGACGGTTTGTGTAAAAAGGAAAGGAAAGTTCTAAATAATGTATACGATTGGCATAACAAAATTTATATGTGTACAGGGGTGCGTCAAAAGTCGGACATTCTCTCTCTCTCTCTCGAAATGGCATGTCTATGTATAATATTTGACAGGTAAAATTTTGCAATATCTCAAATTTAATGCCCTTAAATTATTGGCGCATGTTTCATTAAAGTTGACATAATATTTGAATGTAACCTTCAACATTAAAATGCCCTAGCAACTACAACGGCAAATTTAAACGTATTTTTAATTATTTATATTATTGCACTGTATTAGTTGATTAAGTTCAATTGCGGGCCGGTTTTCCCAATGCAGATCAGCGTACTCATTAAATAAAATACGGGATAATACGTTTTTGCAAAAACCTGTTGGCGCTAATAATTGATTAAGAACGTTATTAAATGAAGATACTTTAACCGGTGTTTTTCCAAACCTGATAAATATTAAACAGTAATTAGGGTTACTTACACATGCGCATAACCTAGAAGATTTGGATTTTTATTAGTATTGACTGCGATTATATTTTCTTATGCATTTGTAATTAATAATTATTTTTATTAGTGATTTAGTAATTGTGTTGCTCCTTCTATACATGAAATTAACAGTATAATTAAAAATGAAAACGTAATATTGAATATGTGCAACTTTTAGCTTACTACGGAAATACTTGTGTTTTGAAAGCTTTTTAATTCTGTTTCATTTCTGGGACTTTATCTCAGTTGCGAAAAATTCTAAATATTTGTGAAAATTTATGCCTGCGCTTCCTCTTTTCTTCTTTGTAATTGCTTTTAACAGCACCTTATTAAAACTTCATTTTAGACTCAATCTGTATGTCATTAACATATTAAACTACATTTAGTTTGTTGTTTGAAGTTCATCAGCATTTATTAGCATTATATAAAAATGTTTGAAAGCGACGCCCATTTATCAAACAAAATTTGTTATAAACATTTTAAATACAATACAGATACTACGTATACTTGAGCATGTCAATTAAAATAACGAGCCCGCGATCGCGGGCGAGTAGTATACATAATATCCATTCTATCACTAGAGAAATAACCGTACCAATAGTAATGTAATTCAGTGTAAATTTAAAATGATCTTTAATACAAGTTCTTTATTTAAATCGATATGCGAACTAATTTCGTGTAGGTGATAGATCAATATATCAAAACTGATAACCGAAATTTTATATTAAAAAAGCTGCTCCATATTACACACAAGAGTGAAAAATATCTCTTGAAATGGTTTCTATCTTTTGATGTCAAAACAGTGTTAAATTGAATTTTAGGTTCTTATTTATTATTATTGTGTAAGCCTATCTTAAATTGTTTTTGAGTTATTTACATTCTTTCTTTCAATGACAGTAAACTTCAAAAAGATTGCCAAATACTATATTTTTCCACTGTTATTTCAAGAGCGTATTATAAGATTGTCAATAAAATCATTCCATCTGTCATCATGACAGCAGTTTGCTGACAAAAATATGCATCTATACAAGGTGTGATAAAAATTGAAAAAATAGTTTCTTTCGATACTTTAACATGACTTATGTTTAACACTAAATTACCTTTCTCGCTCTTGAGTGTGTACCAGTTCGTGGAAAAACCAGTTCGCGAAGAATTTTAAATAAAATATCCTATTGGTTTAACAAAATATATGTATATACAAGGGTGCTTCAAAAGTTTATAAAAGTGGACATTCTAAAAAGCGTTTTTTACAGGAAAGGCGCTTCAATAGGGCTTAAATTTAAAACTTGGGCTTTTTCCTTTTATTATTATTTCGTGCTCCTTTATTAACGATAGTTCATTTTGAAAAGGTTAACAGGCTTTTACACTTTCACATCAAAGTAGTATTGTAAACTGTCTTAATCAACATGTTGAACTTTTTGATGTCATTGTGCTTTTGGATACCTTAACATGACATGTTTAACATTAATTTACCTTTCTCGCTCTTGAGTGTGTACCGCTTTGTGTAAAAAACCATTCGAGGAGAATTTTAAATAAAATATACTATTGGCTTCACGAAATATATGTATATACAGGGGTGCGTCAAAAGTTAATAAAATCAGACATTCTAAAAGGCGTCATAACAGTGATTGCTTTTTACACGAAACTATGAAAAAGCTGTAAGCGGACGCGAAAAAGGCGATTCAAACTAAAAGAGATTGACGGACCCGCTGTAAGCGGACGGACCGCTGTAAGCGGACGATCAGCTGTAAGCGGACGGACCCGCTGTAAGCGGACGTTATAGCTAGTTCACCTTAATAATAGCTGTTAGGTGACTCTCGCTCTTTCACTGAAGTAAGTACGGGATAGAGATAGGACCGTGCAACGGATGATGTTTCTCTAAATTGTGCGACACCCCGTATAGGTAGCGCGTTCGGACCGATCGTCCCGTGAAGGGGAACGTCCGAGCTAATTACCGTAAAAATTTCGCCTTTATAGCTCTGTCCGATCGCCGGATATTTACGGACAAACTTAAAAGTTGCGTTTTCGACGTGCCCGATTTTCTGAAGCTATCTCATCTGAAACGAATCCAGAACACGTATAGGGAAAAGTATGGTTAAAAAGTCCGCAGTTTCTGCTTTTCAACGCGCCCAAATGCATATTTTAAGGTCGAGGGACGCGTGAGCAATTAAAATATACGTTTGACCGTGTTCCGTCGAATTTGTCAAAACACGCGAAATTTATCCATGACGTGCCTAAAGAAAGCCCATTTTACGTAAATAAAAACGAGGACTAAACACAAAATTGACTTTTCGCAAATCTGACAGGTGGACTAAATATTTCCAAACATTGACTTTTAAGCATGAAATTCCAAGCTCTGACGATTTTTCGAGAGGAAAACGCCTTGAAATTGAAAATAATATAGCTTTAGGAAGCGTTACCATCCTTATTCGAACTTGATTCAGATTCGGTATTGATAGGACAAGGAATTTAAACTCTTCATGCACTCGAAAAATGGCTGAAATACCACAGAAATTAATGTACACAATAAATCAAGTCCAATACTCATAACATGTTATGTACACACATACACATTCATGTGCACTGGCCCGTGAATATATATCGGTAGCTTGACTTACATTTTTATATACAGACTATCTTTTGATGATTACAAATTTGAATTTTAAAATACGATAATTCCAGAACGCGTATGTCCAGTTTTCTTAATGGGCAAAAGGATTGCTTTTAATTATTAACGTCAGAATAGGTTCATGGCAAATATACACACATAATATATTTAGTTTTAGGACACGGACAAGGCACTAAATTAATTATCTGGGCACAATTTAAACGTATTCTTTTGTAGAATACACGTCTATTTTCTCTGAGATTTAAAAAAAATATTGCAGATTGCAACATAGAGTCAAGCCTACATATAAATAAGGCAGTTGAACAAACTATTTACATGTAGGTCGATAGCCCGATGGCAAGATTGACGGCTTCTTAATACAATGACTTTGCTGGGTCCGGTTCGAACCCAGGCCGGGGCAAAATATTTTTTTTTCGAATGAGATATTGTGTATTTATTTCGTGTATTTTACCGGCAATTTATAAGACATGACGCCGGACTGCTCGACATAATTTTCCCGGTCGATGAAATAATCATTCACATATACAGCATGATTTTTTCTTGATTATTATAAATTCCATTTAAAATACAATAACTCTAAAACGGGTATGCCGTTTTCTTAAGGGAAAAATAATGCTTTTAACATTTATGTGCCCTACGAAATAATTTTATTTAAATAAGTACGCACTGAGGAGTGGGTGGAGCCAAATCAACTTTTTCTTCTGTTTAAGGTAAAACTCGGTACTCGGGGGCTCTTGGTGTCGGTGATCTCAAGCCCAATGTCAAAATTTCAAAAAAAAAATGGTGCATCTAATATGGCGGAAGAGTTTTTTGAAAATTGACGTATAAATGTGAAATTTTAGATACGGGGGTGTCTTAGGTCGCCGATCACGAATCGAAAGTCAAAATGTCAAAAAAAACCAAAATGGCGGAAGTTTTTTGAAAATTGACGTATGAATGTGAAATTTTAGGTACGGGGGTGTTTTAGGTCGCCGATCACAAATCGAAAGTCAAAATGTCAAAAAAAAAACAAAATGGCGGAAGTTTTTTGAAAATTGACATATGAATGTGAAATTTTAGATACGGGGGTGTCTTAGGTCGCCGATCACGAATCCAAAGTCAAAATGTCAAAAAAAACAAAATGGCCGAAGTTTTTTGAAAATTGACGTATGAATGTGAAATTTTAGATACGGGGGTTTTGAGGGTCGCCGATCATGATTCCAAAGTCAAAATGTCAAAAAAAATCAAAATGGCGGACCAGTTTTTTGAAAATTGACGTATGAATGTGAAATTTTAGATACGGGGGTGTCTTAGATCGCCGATCACGAATACATAGTCAAAATGTCAAAAAAAACATGGCGGACGAGTTTTTTGAAAATTAACGTATGAATGTGAAATTTTAGATACGGGGGTTTTGGGGGTCGCCGATCATGATTCCAAAGTCAAAATATCAAAAAAAATCAAAATGGCGGACCAGTTTTTTTAAAATTGACGTATGAATGTGAAATTTTAGACACTGGCGTTTATGGGGTCGCCGATCACAAATCCAAAGTCGAAATGTCAAAAAACATAATGGCGGAAAGGTTCTTCAAAATGTTGTTAATCTTGGTGAAAAGTGCTTGGACCTGAGCACATCCTTCCTTCGTAAACTTTAGCATGATTTATGTTTACCATTAAATTATCCTTCTCGCTCTTCAGTGTTCAGTATAACGGTTTGTGTAAGAAGGAAAGAAAAGTTCTAAGTAATATTACGATTGGCATAACAAAATTCTAACTAACTAAATAACATTCTAAGAGGCGTCATGACAGTAATTGCCTTTTACAGGAAACTGTAAAAAAGCTGTAAGCGGACGCGAAAAGGGCGATTCAAACTAGAGGAGATTGACGGACCGCTGTAAGCGGACGCAAAATTGAAGCTGGCATGTTCACGTTAAGAGCTTATGCAGACACTGTATAAATTACCCTTGACTAAACTGGGCTTGGATAAATAGTGTGTTTGTTCAGTTAACGTGTAGTTAAATTTTACATTAATAATTATAATTATTATTGGCACTCTGATTCCTCCAGAATATAACATTTTGTCAGTCAAAATTATGTATACCAATTTGGAGACAAGGTTTTCTCAATCAGCTTTCTTTGAGTTAAGAAATTTGTACAATCAGTAAAATATAATGTTTAGTAAACAGTTGATATATGATTTTTCAGTAAATGTTTCTGGCCTTATTCATCCTATACAAATTTGTGCAAGTTAAATTGTCTCAAATATGGCATGTGAAAGTGCCGTCATAAACTGGATTACTGATCATATCATTAGAATATGATCGATAATCCAGTTTATGACGGCAGATGAAGTGTTTTCTTTTTCAACAAACTGTTCCCACTTTTATAATTTTTTACATGTCACATGTTTCACATATTTGTAGGTAACTGTTAATTTCACATCGATGTACGTTGTATTAGTTTTTTTTATTTTTACTATATTGTTGTATTTGTCAATAGCAGTAAGTAATCAATAAATTTCTATCAGTATCACTGCAGTTTGTTGTACTTTGCTATTTATTCCATAATATAAATTTTAAATATGTGCTATTTACACAAAAATTTTCAGATGTATTCACAAAATAAATGTCTACAGATTATTTACTAAAATTAAGTTTCTAAAGCGGCTCTAAAGATGATTCAGTGCTTATGAAATCTATGTACTTCTGTAGGACACTTAGTGTGCTGAAGTTTAAGTTTCTTATTGTTGGTAATGGCCAGATGGATACTCTTTAATTTTCAATTTTCAAAGTATGAAACAGTTAATTTATGCATTTCTTATTATTTAATTTTGACATGTCCAATAAGTTCAAGCTCATTTTTGCAAATGTTTTTAGTAAACAGTTGATATATGATTTTTCAGTAAATGTTTCTGGCCTTATTCATCCTATACAAATTTGTGCAAGTTAAATTGTCTCAAATGTGGCATGTGAAAGTGCCGTCATAAACTGGATTACTGATCATATCATTAGAATATGATCGATAATCCAGTTTATGACGGCAGATGAAGTGTTTTCTTTTTCAATAAACTGTTCCCACTTTTATAATTTTTTACATGTCACATGATTCACATATTTGTAGGTAACTGTTAATTTCACATCGATGTACGTTGTATTAGTTTTTTTTATTTTTACTATATTGTTGTATTTGTCAATAGCAGTAAGTAATCAATAAATTTCTATCAGTATCACTGCAGTTTGTTGTACTTTGCTATTTATTCCATAATATAAATTTTAAATATGTGCTATTTACACAAAAATTTTCAGATGTATTCACAAAATAAATGTCTACAGATTATTTACTAAAATTAAGTTTCTAAAGCGGCTCTAAAGATGATTCAGTGCTTATGAAATCTATGTACTTCTGTAGGACACTTCGTGTGCTGAAGTTTAAGTTTCTTATTGTTGGTAATGGCCAGATGGATACTCTTTAATTTTCAATTTTCAACGTATGAAACAGTTAATTTATGCATTTCTTATTATTTAATTTTAACATGTCCAATAAGTTCAAGCTCATTTTTGCAAATCATTTTTTTTGGACATCATTAGATTTTTATTATGGATAAAAGTAACAACACAAACACAATAAAATCAACCTATTTTGCCTTTTTTATTTACATAATGACGGATCCAACATACGAATAGGTTCTTCAGAAACTTTCAGTATCCCTCAAATTTGTTTCACCTTTCAATACTATTCCATAATAGAAATTTTAAATATGTGCTAAATGTCGACAGATTATTTACTAAAATTAAATTTCTAATTATATAGAATATAAACTAATAAAAAAGTGCAAAAAGCACAAAAAACAAATTCAAATGTAGAAAATGGCGGAAACATTATGAGAAAAATATTGACTAATTTAAAAAAAAATCCCTACACAAACTTTTTGAACACATGCGTAGTTTCGATATAGTAAATGGCACGATCAAGCTACGAACAAGAAACGACGGCTCAATGCTACTACAAATATACATTGGCCGCAACAACTTCAAAATAACGAAAGTAAACTTACTAATTAATGTTTAAGAATATATAGCTTCCGCTACAAAAATACCATTAAATGAAAGCCGGTTACAAAATGAATATTATAAATAAAGTTATTGCATGTTACTTTCTTACACCGACATTTTATTTAATGCATAGCTATTCTGTGTAGTAGGCAGGCATTGTTGACAATTTTACATTATTTTGATGACAATTATAACAAACGTCAAAATAAAATTAAGACACATGTCAAAAGGTGAATGCAGTTGTCTGTTGCGTTTATTGGAAGACGTATTTTGAGTTTACAACTACGTATTTCTTTAATTTACTTCACACGTTTTGTTTACTTTTGTGCCGAAAGGAGAGATGTTATTTTCCATACAACAGAATCAATCATTTTTAATCACTTCTAATAATACTTTTTTCACTTAGTCCAATTTAAATAATTTATTATAACCAACATGTTCCTTAACATGTTAGGTTACAATTATATAATTATTCATATTCAATAACAGATATAGTGCACGTAATAAATAAATAATAAAATAAATTAAATCTACATTCCATAAATATTTATAAAGGAATCTCCATTCGCTCATAAACAAAAGCAACACAACCAACAACTGCAATAATTTTCTATATGGTTATGTCGCTTTGGCAACCAACATGCGCCAGTAGTTTAAAATGGCGTGATTTTGAGATGTTGCATAAATTTATTTGTTAAATAATATAATCTACAAAAGCCATATCATAACTCTCATAAATAAGGATATCCATACACCTTTCGATATTTGTCATAATTACCTTTTGATGTTCGTTATAATTGTCCTTCAAACCCTCTTTATTTATCAAAAATGCTTGCCCATTATACAGAGTAGCCAAGTATTAAATAAAACGTATGTATAGAAAAAGTAGGTATATTTGTAACTGGTGTTCATGTAATAATATTCACTAGCGGAATCTATATATCTTGAAGTGTTAATTAAATAATTTATTTTTGTTGGGAGATTTCTTAGGTCGCTGAACACGAATCTGAAATCGAAATTTGATAAAACAAAATGGCGCATTCAATACGGCAGAAAGGTAATTGAATCTGTATGGAATTTAGTACTTGGTTCGCTGATGAAGAATCTGAAGTTTATATTTAAAAATAAAATGGCGTGTCCAATATAGCGTAATGGTTCTTCGAAAACGAATTGGATCCGCGTGAAATTCAATATTTGGGATTCTTATTGTCGCTGATAACGAATTGGAAGTCGAAATATCAAAAAAAAAAAGTGGGCCGACCAACATGGTGGAAATGTGCGAAACATAATTAGATCTTTCTCAAATTTATTACTTGAGGGTTTTTGTGGTCCCTGTTGATGAATCCGAAGTCAATCTTTCAAAATGCCAAATGGCGAGTGCAATTTGACGGTTCTTACTTGGCCCCTTTCGAGTCTTTGATGAAATTGAATTTTCGGTTCATTTTTACTTTCCTATACGTAGTATAAAGTATTGTGATGATGAAAATTTTCGACCTCGAAATTTTTGCAGATGTCCACGTTTTGAAGTCCCCTGATACCACAAAAGTGGTTTTTAAAAAATGTCTGTGTCTCTCTCTGTGTGTGTGTGTCTGTGTCTGTGTGTGTGTGACCACGATAGCGGTCAAACCGCTGTAGATATCAATTCCAAATTTTGTATTTACGTGTATAATCTCCCTCTTGAGATCTGATTAGTGTTTCAGTAAAATCGGTAGACCGGAAGTAGTAGTTTACTTCTGCGAAAAAATAGAGTTTTGCCAATATTTCGTCAACTAATAAGTTTAAACAAATTTATAAAGAATTCATATGTACTTAGAATTAAAATTGAGAACAATTTTATTTAAAAAGTTTTACGAAATTCCTACCGGAAGTAGGTCTTATACTCCTATCGAATATCAGTTTTTTGTGAATATTTCGCAAATCATGCTTTTTAGACAGGTACGTTACGAGTATAAAAGTATTTAAAATATAATTTTCAATACCTTTTCTATAAAAAAAATTTCAAAATTCAGACCGGAAGTACCACTTTTACTCTTATCGAATAGCGATTTCTTGCAAACATGTCGTAAGTTATGCACTATATATATTTATCAAGAGTACAAAAGTATTTAATTCTAGATTTGCAATATTTTTTGTATATATGAAATTTTAAAATTCGGACCGGAAGTAACACTTTTACTCTTAGGGAGTAGCACTTTTTTTCGAATTTCTTGCAAAGTATGTATTCTATAGCGACTTATTAAGATAATAGAAGTACTTAGGATAGTATTTTGAATAATTTTTGTGTAAAAAAATTCTTAAAATTGTATAGTTTGAAACGCTCATACGTATAAGAAAGTCGTGTGGTGGCCACACCTCATTTTTATTATTATTGTTTATGTCTATCTTAAATTGTTTTTGACTTATTACCATCCTTTTTGATTTTTTCTTAAAAACTGTAGACTTTGAAACAGTCATCAAACTTTTCTATTGTTGCATCAGAAGCGTATTGCAGATTGTATCCACGAAAATGGTGCTGTCTTTGAGCACATTATTTCTTCGGATACTTTAAAATGACTTTCATGTTAAACATTCAATTATCTTTCTTACTCTACACTGTATACCGGTCTGTGTTAAAAACAGTTTGAGAAGAATTCTGAGTAATATATACGATTGGCCTTACAAAATATAATGGCATAATGTATATACAGGGATGTGTCAAAAGTTTATAAAAACGGAAATTCTAACAAAACGGTCCTGACAGTGATCAGGTTTTACTGAAAGCTGTAAAACGGCTGTAAGCAGACGCGCAAAAGGCTATTCAAGCATGAACATATTGAAAAATAGCTATTGCGAAGTAATATCGTACGTATTCACAAGATATTGTTTAATTATCATTGATGAAAATGAACCGTAAGCAACATCGTCAATTGCAATAATTCAAAATAGAACTTTAATAAGGATGTCTTACAGTATTTTGGATTATAACAATAGGTAATCAATATTACTATAATAAATATATTATATCTATTTGTCCCATAAATTGTAGGTGTACAATGCAAAAGTGAATAATTATATACAGTGCAAACAAGATTCTATCAACATTATTAAAAATCCTACATAACTGAGAGTTGTAATACAAATTACCACAAAAAACACTGCAAATTATAAAAATATAGGCATGGGAATAATTATAGAAAATGCCAATGAAATAGATATTATTTGTTACACAATAATGATGAAACAATCAAATGGTAATAGTGAGTTATTTAAAATATACATTCGTGTTAATAAAACATCTTATGAAGCTATCTACAAGTTTATACAAAATATTCTTTTTAATTTTTAATGAACCCTCATTTAAACCAAAAAGATCATTGGAATCGACATATATAGACTGTAACACTATTGACTATCAAAACTATAAAACCACATTTTCCAACTAATGAAAAACACAGATTTTGCAGATTGTCCATTCTATACCCTACAAAGAAAATCCAAACTATAGATACATTAGGCAAACGTGAAATAATCATCGTAAGGCACAAAAACCAATAATACTAGAAAAAAATTAAAATAGAGTGAAAAATTACCGACTGCGAAGAGCACAGAAGAAGTATGTGAAAATGTCCATATAATATGAAACGATAAAATACATCTTATTTCATGAACAGTCATTAAACATTTTAAATTTAAAAATGCTGCTATTATCACAAAATCTATTATCAATCATTTCATTTAGATTAATTAGGATGCAAGGTACGTCATGTAAGTATTGAAACATACATGTAAGAAATAATTTAATTATATTAGTGCACACATTAAGAAGACAAAGAGATTCAACAAATTATTTCTGTAAATCAAATATTGAAAAAGGTCAATAAAAACTAATTATAATTGTTTTAATTATTTAGACAATATAATGTTAATACCATCATAAACAAAAATCACTTTATATCTAAAAAACAAACATTACATTTTATTTAAAACAATAATAAAACTTTAAAATAAAGAATAAGTATTGGTGCACCTCCATTTTAAACATTTTGTGTAATAACAAAATCCTAGAAGCATTCTGAATAAATGTCGCATATTTGCAAAATATATAGAGGGGTGTACGAAAACAGTTATAGTAAAGTAATATCAATATTGCACATCTGAAACACAATTATATTTACTTACTCGCTATATACCAGAATTATGTGCTGTTCAAAAACGCAAATTAATAAATGAAATAAATCATCGGAAAATGAAGGCACAAAAACCAATAATAGTAGAAAAAATTAAAATAGAGTGAAAACTACCGACTGTGAAGAGCACAGGATAAGTATGTGAAAAATGTCCATATAACTTTAAACGATAAAATACATCTTATTTCATAGACAGCCAATAAACATTTTCAATTTAAAAACTCTGCTATTGTCACTAAATCTATTATTAATAATTTCATTTAAATTAATTAGGAAGAAAAGTACGTCGCTTAAGTATTGAAGCAAGCATGTAAGAAATAACTTAAATATGTTAGTGCACACATCTAAATATCAATATTAAAATATAAAGAATAAGAATTGATGCACCTCTTATTTGAAAAAAACATTTTCTATAACAACAGAACCCGATAACCATTCTGAATAAAATATCAGATAGTAGCAAACTATATACAGGGGTGTATAAAAACAGCTGAAGTAAAGCAGTATTGAAAATCTAAAACACAATTATATTTACTTATTCGCTATATATCGGAATGACATGGTGTTTTATAAACATAACGCAATAAAGACAAAATCCGCAATAAATTTAGAAGAATAGGGGAGAGCGGTACCTCAACTGTAAGCGGAATAAGAGGCGGCAGCGGGCCTTCTAGGCCTGCCGTATTAGCTAGTTAAATATAATAGAAACAAAACGATGAGGACACTAACACTGATTGATTGAAATACTCATAAACGTACTAAAAACATTTATTAATATTATTAATATTTATGACTGAATATTTATGAGTTTTTATCTGATATTCACATTACTAGCTGAACTAATAATAATCCCCTCCTATGCCTGGAAACCTCTATCATACACATCTTTATCTCCGCGATATTTCTCGTGGCTTCTAGAATGTCGGTGACCAATTCACCTTTCATTCTTTTTGCGATTTTTTTCTAGTAGTTCACGTCGAAAGAATCGTCTGTTTACTCCCTACTTGTTTGTTCGGTAACTAAAGTGTATTCAGTTTAGTGTTAGAGATTGTAGCTGTGATATTTGAAATTTTAGTAGAAACTTTTTTGCAACTAAGTGTACGTAAAGCTTGATTTTGAAACATTTTTTGTTTAAAAAAAACTGTCAAAATTCGGACCGCACGTATCACTTCCAGTCTTATCTAATATCAGTTTTTGCAGATATCTCACAAACTATGCATTCTATATAGATTTATCAACAGAATAATAGTATATTACATACCAAGGTTGAGAAATTGACTATTATTGCCCGAGTGGCGAGATTAAATTCCGAGGCGCGCCGCGCCGAGGAATTTAAGCCATTATTTACCTAGGTGAATAATATGCCTATTATTTTGGCGCTTTATTATGTGTAAAAATGCTATGATTTTTTACTACTGGTACAAAAAAGCATTTAAATCTTGATTTTGAATAATTTAGGTGTAGAAAAAAATTCAAATTCGGACCGAAAGTAACACACTCTTATCGGATAGTAGTTTTTTTATTTGCAAATATCTGGCAAATTATCCATTCGACACAGATTTATGAAGTCTACAAAGGTGTTTAAGTTGGATTTGGTGTATTTTGTAAATAAAATTCAGAAGGACAGGAACACTTTTGCTCACAGGTTTATTAAAGAGGTAAAACGTAGAACCTTAATTTGGAACAACTTTTCATATAAAGTTTGGAAGGCATATACGTATAAGAAAGTCATGTGCTGGTCTATACCTGTTTTTTATGTTACGTTTGATAAATATTTAACTAAGAGAGATCCAATATGGACTTGTTGTTACTTGTCCTATTTAGTAATAATTTGCTCCTCAAATCAACTGTACAGTTATTGAATAAACGGATGACAGAAATATATTCAATGACATGTAGAATGTGCAGAGAGATTTGGACATGTTGGCGGTATGATCCAGATATTTAGACACAAGTTAAATATTAATAAAAGCTGGTTAGTTACGTTTACATATTCCTCTATACCTTCTTCTTACTGTTACCGTGTTAAAAGGACTGTCTTTGTAGAAAAATTCGACGCCATGGACCTTGGTGTGATTTTTGGACTCATACTTTTTTGAATCACACACTAGGAGAACTTGTTCTGGAGTTTCCAGATCACTTGGTTTTGTGATTTGTATCTCCACATGGGTTAATAATATCGCTTTGCTTACTTAAGAGGGGCGTTTACTAACAAATAGAACCTTATGCAACTTATATGTATTACTCGCGGGACGGGTAGACGCAAGGAGGTGTGAGTACGTGGAGGTAGACGATATTCGGTTCTGTCACAGCGCTTCGGTTTTATTCACAGATTCTGTCATAGATAAAGGAATACAATAGATGGGAAACATATTGTATAAAGAATGAGTACTTACGGAACTGTTGATGTTGTTGATGTTTTATAATAAGCCAATTTTCGCTTGCCCATAACTTATATTATTAAACACTCGAATATTATAGGTATATATGACATTTCTTTTTAATTACAAACTGTCACTGACTTAAGTCTGGAATAGCCGACCGATTCCGATAGATTTTCGTCTTCGCTAGGACCGGTAGAGATACCGTAAAGTGGGGATAGACGACGAAATAGCTTGGAAAAACTTCGTGTGAATTACAGAATTTTTTTTTATATATCATTCATCAAATGTTTAGCTGGCGCATGGAGGTCGTTTTTTTCTTTTGTATATCAGCCTTAATTAGTAGACATTAATTAAATTCATGCATTTTTGTCGTTATTTCTAAAACACATAACTTTTTTATGAAAATAATTTAGTACAAAAACTGACCTTCATATTATAAATTGATGCCTTTTGCATCACTAACCCAAATTTGAGCTTCTAAAATTACAAATTAAATTCAAAAAACGCGAAACGGCCATGCCTTAGTTTTCGATAGGTAAACGCTCCTCTTAATTCGTTTTACTCGCTATACATTTTAATAGAATTGAATAAGCCACACTTATCACGAATCCAATTTACGCGTATAACTAGTACTTTACTCTATACTAGGAATTCTATAAATAATGACGACAACAAAAATATTTCTTTAACACATTTATTGTTCTTCGCCTAGTAACTCATTTACTAGGTAGTAAACCGGTACAAGTAAAGAGAAAACAGTTTGAAATCGATTTTCATTACGCCTCAAGCGTCTAATAGATTGAAGTAGCTCTAAAACCTTGCAATTACGGACTTGTGAAACATAGAAATTTTGTTACCAACCGACTACGCGACTACAGAGATGTATTTGTATATACATATTTCTATTTTTTCTCTTAGATGTAATTTATATACCTTAAACACAGTTTGTTAAAATTGTGTGAGAAAAGAATTGCCCTAGTATGATGGTGTTATACATGTCTATATTTAGCACATATTCAGGTGAAATGAAGTATGCCCCCCTCTCCCATCTAATCGCGTGTCGCTTGGGTTTGGATTACCCCCAAGTGACAGAATTAGTAACGAGATAAAAATATTTCAAAAAGCTTTAAAATATGTTTTTATATAAAGCTTAATTAACTAAAATAATATATTTTTACATATGAACTTTAAAAATACAGTTTAATTTGAGTGTATTAATAGTTATTTTTTTAATGATACTTAAGTGAGGTTAAATATTAATTTTATTTTTCTAGGTTGGCTAATGAAATTAACTAATCCCTTCGTAGCCGAATTAGTTAGTTACCGTTCCGGCGTTGTCAATAATAATGTATAAATTGACAACGGTAAGTGTAAATATTATGTAAATTCGTAGCACAGGTTTTTAAATATTCCTATCGCATCTGTTGGTTTCACTACACAAGCACTTTATTTTGAGTGTTTACTGTCTATTCTTCTGCTATAATGCTAATACGGGAACGAAATTTTAGTAAAGGTAAGCAAATAACAGTTACACTAAATTATGATAAGAAACTTGCATGTTAGAAAAACGAACGCTATTGAATACGGTATCTACAGCTAAGAATTAAAATCTAACGTGTACAACTTAATCAAGGTTACTAAATTGTAAATGAATTAATTGACGACGGAGATAAATGTTGAAGCTCCATATTAATAGTAAATTGATGAAATAAAATTTCACAAAGAGCTCAATAAGGTCAATAACTTTAAAAAAATATACACAACGATTGTTTCGCTCTACAAAAGCTTCATGAGGTGATAAAAACGACCGTTGTGTATATTTTAGTTATCAAACCTATTTGAGCTCTTTGTGAAATATTACTTCATTAATTTTCTATTGTAAATATGAGCCTGAAAATTATTGCGCCAATCATTCATCGCTTGTAACAATTATAAAAAATAATAAATAGGATAAATAGAACTTTTATAATAATTATTTATTATAAAAGTTCATTACAAAGTTATTCCAATGCAGGGTAGCTCGCCACCGCAATGCCCGTTGCGGAGTAGGGTTGGTTCGAAGATATATCTCTTAGAATGACGATGATAAAAAATTGCGTCCCCTACTATTCGCCTAAACGCCGAGCTCCTTAATAATATTCTCATCCGAAGGAAAGGAATGACATTTCAATGGTGTTCAATTTAAGAATAAAATTATTTAAAAATTAAATTATTAGTTTGTTCAGTATGGCTATGGAGAAATTGTTCTATTTAAAAAAAATGGACCTGATAACCATTTTTGCTTTCGGATTTTGATTCTATAATACCGAATTTTCACAAAATCATTTGGTTTTAGAGCAAACAAATCGAATATTGTTAGCTAATGTAATTGCTTGTTAGGTTCTGAAAATTATAATTAGTTACAAAAATCAATATATTAAATTTTTTATTATTTTACATATATAACATTATTTTAGTAATTATTTATTTGTTGATGTTTTTGCTCCAAATATATAAAAATATATTTAAACATTCTCTTATAACTTAGTTAATCACTTATCATTTAAGTATTATTACATTTAAGTCGATAAAAATTCAAAGTAGAGATTTGTTTGTACATTTCGATTTTTACTGAAATTACACGCTCCATATTATTTTGTTTGCTAAGCTTCTCGTTTGCAGTTGATTTTACAAACTACATAAAAGAGGATTTATTGAACGTTTCGAGTATCTCGTGACGCTAATGAAACAAACAATACTACTTTTAGTTTTAATCTCTTCAAAATTTTTTATTGTGTTCCAATCGCTGTAAGCAAACATTGCCTCTATATTTGCTGAATATTGCCTATTATCCGTGAAATAATCTGTTTTATGTCGCACAATCAACTATAACTATTGTATAGGGACTAAATAAAATGCTTTTGATTAAGCTTCGTATTTGAAGGACAAGCGGCGATACAATATCCTTTCTATCAAATTAAATCTACGATTACAAGTTTTTAAAATACTAACGGTTTAGTGCGGTATTCTGTCGAAATCGATTAGAAAATCATCACCATCCTTTCAACTAAACATATAGATATAATAAAACGGCATTACGCAGCAATTAAACCAAGAAAGAATCTGCTGTCTATTGCAATTTCGGAGCAACCAACACTTAAGCGTGTTTTTCGCGGTCTTAGAATTATATAGTTTCATCTTTTTTGTCAACAAAATGAATTCTAAAATAAAAGGATAATTTCCCTGTATGCTTTTACCATAGAAGATAATGTTTCTTTTGTAATTTTACGTAATAATAATGAAGGTTATGTTACTAATAAAATTTACGATTAAGATTTTGCATTTGAATAATTCACCGGCTATAAATAAACATGTAAATCGAAATGATGCTATAATCTATATAGAATAAATTCTACATGTATACTAGACAGGATATTAAATGAATGTGTATATCGCATATCAATTAATTGGTAAAACCTGCTAGACAAAATACGAAAAAATAGGTATTAAGTGTTCATGTTTTAGATTTATTTTTGGAAATTCTTGTAAGAGAAACCCCAAAAAAATGGATATTAAGATAAAGATAAATCAAAGATACTGTTTGTTGTCTTTGATAATTTTCAAATATAGAAGCTTTACGAAAAGGCTCTGATACATTTAAATAAGCGAATCGTACTGAAAATATTACTACATATATTTTGAATAGTTGCTCATTAAGTCATTATATATTCAACAATTATGTAATGACGGGACGTTAAGGAATTCATTGTATCGACGAATGTCATATAAAGTGTACATGATATAAAAGGACTTTCACAAAGTATGTTATTAGAATGTATTGTGCTGCTTTAAATACTGTAAAAAACATATGTATCAATTTTGCATAATATATGTCATGAATACAAATAGAACATATTTTTAAATACTGGATCTAACAAGAATAAAGATGCAAATACTTTTTTTTTAAATCTGTTTTATTAAAAGTAAGTATTGCTAAAATTAAAACTCACTTAAACGAGTATATACAGAGTGAGTCATGAGAGTGGCGAAGGGCGATTGTGACTTTTTGAGAAAAGATATTTTGAAGCGGTTTTTTCCTAAGGTGGCCACTCCTCTAAACAACTTTTAGCTTGTTTTAAATCGGTCAACATTTTGTAATTTAAAACTGAATAAAATTCCATAAGATACAGCGTTTACATGTTTCAATTATAAGAACTTTAAATTGAACCAGATTTTGGCAGATGTAATATAATACCCTATTAGGCGTCAATTTTTATTAACTTCTTGAAATTGAAATTAAAATATATAGATGTAAAACGATCTTTTGGAAAACGCCCGTTGTTGTTTAATTTACACATAACCATTTTTGTTGATTTTGATGTGTACAAAGATGTTCAAGATTATGTCAGATTGAAATCAATATGGCCGCCTGTAGCCATGCTAGGAAAAAATGTCTACAACGTGCTGTGTTGTATATTGTTGATCTCATTCTTTGAAATTAATTATATGACAAATCATATCGAAATTCTTACAAATTTATGCTATATAACACAATACGCAACAAAATATAACGATTTATTTGGCAACACAGTACCTTCATTGCTGTATAAATAAAAATTGTACATAAGAATTAGTTCGTATCATTTCATGTTCAATACAATCACAATTTGCTCTGGTTTCATAGTCATGAACAAATCTTTACAACATATATATTCTGAAACGATGAGATATAACCAGTTATGGTGGTTGATAATTGATTGCCAGAAAGAGCTTATGTTTCTTTTGCAGAGCAAAGTACAAGGAATAACACATTCAATAATTTAAGTCTATATATAGGTATATTATATTACAATTCTTTGCCAAATATACAAATGTATTGAAAAATTGAAAATCTTCTTGGTAGTAGTGGCATAAAATGAATTAAAAGTAATAACAATATGACAACTGGTTGTCAATTAGAAAACAATGACAAATATAAAATGTAAATCAAAATGTATAAATGAAAATGTAATCAATAAGCATAGGACAGTCGAGATTATTTCTATAATCACATTAAAAGGCTTGGGGTCTACCACAAACTGTTCAGTCAATCCAAATATACAAATAACAACGACGCAACTATGTAAAGAAAAATTAAGAGTAGAACTGTTGATAATATAACAATATAGAATGTAAAATAGTCAAGTATAAATGTAAATGAAAGCAAATAAGCATAGGACAATCGATAATTACTCATGTAATCCTATCAAAATGGCCTAGGTTCACCTAAACATGTACAATTTTGATTGAAATACACAAACAATTAACGATGCAACTATGTATGTGTTAAGATGTATTTGTAGCTACAGACATATATGTTTCTACCTAGTTTGGTTTCGTCAGTGCAGCATAACAAAGAAAGTGTATGTTAAAGCATTAATATGTGAATAAAAAATATAGTATTACTTTAAAATGTCAATCCAAAATGTCCAAGTGTAAAACAACTGTGAAAATACCTAATACTGTGTAATGCCTTATTTCAACCAGGCAGTTAATAAAATATATTACAATTCTTTGCCAAATATACAAATGTATTGAAAAATTGAAAATCTTCTTGGTAGTAGTGGCATAAAATGAATTAAAAGTAATAACAATATGACAACTGGTTGTCAATTAGAAAACAATGACAAATATAAAATGTAAATCAAAATGTATAAATGAAAATGTAATCAATAAGCATAGGACAGTCGAGATTATTTCTATAATCACATTAAAAGGCTTGGGGTCTACCACAAACTGTTCAGTCAATCCAAATATACAAATAACAACGACGCAACTATGTAAAGAAAAATTAATTATGCTTATTGATTACATTTTCATTTATACATTTTGGTTTACATTTTATATCTGTCATTGTTTTCTAATTGACAACCAGTTGTCATATTGTTATTACTTTTAATTCATTTTATGCCACTACTACCAAGAAGATTTTCAATTTTTCAATACATTTGTATATTTGGCAAAGAATTGTAATATATTTTATTAACTGCCTGGTTGAAATAAGGCATTACACAGTATTAGGTATTTTCACAGTTGTTTTACACTTGGACATTTTGGATTGACATTTTAAGGTAATACTATATTTTTTATTCACATATTAATGCTTTAACATACACTTTCTTTGTTATGCTGCACTGACGAAACCAAACTAGGTAGAAACATATATGTCTGTAGCTACAAATACATCTTAACACATACATAGTTGCATCGTTAATTGTTTGTGTATTTCAATCAAAATTGTACATGTTTAGGTGAACCTAGGCCATTTTGATAGGATTACATGAGTAATTATCGATTGTCCTATGCTTATTTGCTTTCATTTACATTTATACTTGACTATTTTACATTCTATATTGTTATATTATCAACAGTTCTACTCTTAATTTTTCTTTACATAGTTGCGTCGTTGTTATTTGTATATTTGGATTGACTGAACAGTTTGTGGTAGACCCCAAGCCTTTTAATGTGATTATAGAAATAATCTGGACTGTCCTATGCTTATTGATTACATTTTCATTTATACATTTTGATTTACATTTTATATTTGTCATTGTTTTCTAATTGACAACCAGTTGTCATATTGTTATTACTTTTAATTCATTTTATGCCACTACTACCAAGAAGATTTTCAATTTTTCAATATATAGGTATATTTATATACAATACGAGAGGAAAGAAGAGTAATCTACCGTATACGGTATTACCAAAAAATCAATGCTTCTTCTTCTTCTTCTTTTATGGGTGTTTATAAGTTAGACCATTGGTCTTTTACTTTAAATCTTAATAAGGGTGATCATGACTGTACAGAAGGATTGTAGATAAACTCTTACAGAGGAATCATTTCAGAAGATGCAAGCCTGGGGCGCTTGTGAGGGAGATAATCTTGAGCTTCGTAATTGAGGGCAGCCGCGAGGGAGGTGTTATCGTGATTTTCATTCTTGTTGTAGAAATCTTTAGTGAGTCTCTTTATGAAAGAGGGGATGTCTTCCAAGTTCGCTTCGGTGTGAAGTTGCTTGTTTCTTGTGAACTATGGGGCTCGAAATGCCATCCGGAGGGATACGTTTTGAAATATCTGAATTTGCTTGATGTATTGTCGTGGAATTGATGTATAAATTACCTATGATCGGTTTGGTTTTCTTTCGGAAAATTATTGCTTGAGATTTTTCGCTATTAATTGCTATTCGCCAAGTGTGGCACCAAGATATGACTTTATCGACTGCATCCTGAAGATTTTGGATGGATGGCTATTGTAGGGTTAATGGAGGTGGAAAGGATTGCTGTATCATCTGCGTAAGTGGCTATGGTAGTTTTGCTGGTTTTGGGTATGTCTGCAGTAAAAATGGCGTATAGATGTGGTGAAAGAGTAGAACCTTGGGGAACCCCCGCGGTTAAAGTGTTGATGGATGAATACGAGTTTTTGAGTTTTATAGAAAAAGTTCTGCGATGCAGATAGGAGTGTATGATACGAATGAGATAGTAAGGGTATTGCTTGGAGTACATTTTGTAGAGGAGGGCTTGGTGCCACACTGGGTCGAATGCCTTGGGAATGTCTAATATGGCTGCTGTTGTGTTATTTTTGAAGAATGAACTGTTTATGGTTTCAGTTACTCTGGCCAATTGTGGGATTGTAGAATGTTTCTATCTGAAGCCGTGCTGGTCTTCCGTAACGATGTTGTTGGCATCTGAGAATTCTAGTATTTTTGAGAGGATAGCTTTGTCGGCAATTTTACTGACTGCAGAGAGCAGACTTATGGGTCTGTAGTTGGAAGGAATGTCATGATTTTTTGAAAGTTTCGGCAACATTATGACGGTGGCGTGCTTCCAGATTACCAAAAAATCAATGAACACAATAAAGTATATAAGCATAAAGGGAGTGGCACAAGGGATAGTAAGGGAAGAGTAGTTGAATATGAAGAGCAATATAAGGAAGTATGGGAGGATTACTTTAAGGGACTACTTAACGACAGGCAACGGAGTGAAGAAATATATGAGGAAGATGAAGACGAAGTTGTGGTACATGAACCAACATTAGAAGAAGTAAAAGAAGTTATGAAAGCTAGCAGAAATGGAAGAGTACCGGGAAAAGATGGGATAAATAACGAACTATTAAAATATGGAGGAGAACGACTACGAGAACATATATACGAATTGATACGGAAAATATGGAATGAGGAAAAGAAGCCGAACGACATTGCATAAGAAAGGAGACCAACAAGATTGGAAAAACTACAGGGGGATAACACTATTGCATACGACATACAAAATACTATCATCAATAATACAAAGAAGGATAGCCGACATAATGAAAATCATGGGACAGTACCAGTGTGGATTTGTGCACACCAGCGAAGTTAAGAAGACTTGTAGTAATGACTCTGGAATTCACACTAATTTTTTTTATCAATTTAAAAGCCGGCATATTAAATATTTATTAAAGAATTGTTTTATAAAGCTTCAGTATAGTGTTAAACGTAGTATTTTACACTGCTAGCGAAGAAACGCTGCTCTATATTCATTTATAAATGTGTGATATTGTTGGTTAAATTGTTAAGCCTGTTTTACATTTGTCAACTGAATCATGAATTAGTTCATGAACAAAGATTGATGAGTGTAATACAAAAATCTACGTCGATTCCAGTTCATGAATTAATTGGTGAACTAATTCATGAACTAGAACATGTTCGAAAATATCGTCAATTTTCTAGTAAGTTTTAGTAACTTCTACATTTTTATGTTAGATACCAACCAGCACCAGTATTTATCTACGTCCTAGGTGATTTAAAATATACTGTTACAGGTGATTACGGTTGGTCATCATGATATCCACGTAATACTTAACAAAAATGACAATAAACAAGCAAGTTGCCATCCAAACAGTTTCTATGTAGTTAATATTGATTGAAAAAAGCAAATAAAAATAAAAATTATCATTAAGGAAACAAGTCAATAAAGTAGAATTACTGGAGAATTCTTGATTTATTAAAAACGATATCCAACAATACTACAAGGCAAAAATGCCGACAAATAAATTTAATGACAAACATAGAGAGTTGCAAACGTGAAATGTGTAATTAAAAGTGAAAATGTAAATATTTAAAAATAGAACAGCCGCTATTATCTAAGTAGTTGATCTATCATCAACATCATCTAATTCCACTACACAAATAATATCTTCGCGAATTGTGTAATTAAAAATAAAATATTTTTCCGATTTTAAATGATGAGACACATAATATCGAACAAACTGTATTATATATTAACTGAAAAAAAGTTTTGAAACCCACCGAAAACATACATGTAATAAAAGCAGGTCAAATTCTCGCAGGCATGAGTTTTATTAATTTTAAAAAAAATTACTGAGATGTAGAAATTGTGCCAAGTTACTTGCCTAGGCGTTACTGGCATTGTCCTAATAAGCACAGAAAATTCTGTGTAAATTCATAAACCTGCAGATCAACCTTGGCTTTCATTAAAAATATAAATATAATTAAAATCTCTGAAAACTGAAGTTTTAAAAAAACGCAGTTATGGTTACATGGTATTACCATGGTAAAGAAAGCTAAATAATGAGGTATAGCCACCACACGACTTTCTTATACATATGAGCGCATCAAATTATGCAAAAATTGTTCTAGATTGCTTTAAATACTTTTCTCTTCTTAGAAAAATAAACCTGTGAGTAAGTGTATATTACTTCAAGTCCAAATTTTAAGAATATTTTTATACAAAAATTATACAAAACCGTATTCTAAATACTTCTAATTCTCTTAATAAATTTCTATAGAATGCATACTTTGAAAAATATTTGAAAAAACAGTGCTACTTGCTAAGAGTAAAAGTGTTACTTCCAGTCCAAATTTTGAAATTTTATTTATATAAAAAATATTCCAAATCCAGCTATAAACACCTTTGTACTTTTGATAAATATACATAGAATGCATAATTTACGCCATATTTGCAAAAAAAATATCGCTATTTGATAAGAGTAAAAGTGTTACTTCCGGTCCGAATTATAAAATTCCTTTTCTCTTTTTTTTGGAAAATTTAGCTTTAATTGCTTTTATAGTTGTAATACGCCTAGAAAGTATGACTTGTGATATAGTCGCAAAAAACTGATTTTCGATATCAGTAAAACACTTACATCCAGTAGGAATTTTGAAAAACTTTCTTAATAAAATTATTCTCAAATTTAATTTTGAGTACTTCTGAATTCTTTATAAATTTGTTTAAACTTAATAGTTGACAATATATTCGATTTTTTCACTGAAGTAAACTACTACTTCCAGTCTACCGATTTTACTGAAAATCTAATCAGATCTCAAGAGGGAGATTATAGTCTAGTCATAAATACAAAATTTGGAATTGATAGCTATAGCCGTTTGACCACTATCGTGGTCACACACACCCGCGCGAGCCATTGGCAGACCCATTGCCGAGCCGGCCCGATTCCCAGTATGTTCGGCCCGAAAAACACAGATCTCATCTCGAGCTGAAACAGGCTTTGTCAGTCCGACCCAAATTCTAACACAAAGAGGCCTTTTTTTTGAAAAAACGCTTTTTCGGTATCAGAGGCCGACGAAACATGGACATTGCAAAAATCTCGAGGTCGAAAATGTTCGTCATCACAATACTTCCTTATACTAGGTACGTATAGGAAAGTAAAAAAAATTTGAAACATTGTATTATCAGCTGAGATTGATTCTATACGAGGTTTAGAATGAATTTCGAAAATTTAGATATCATAAACAACAAAAATAATGAAAAAAATAGCTTTGAAGTGAATTTTATTTCATTTTCTTCATAAGATGGATAAGATTTTATTTTAAGAGGGGCGTTTACCTATCGAAAACTAAAGCATCGTCCTTTCGCGTTTTTTGAATTTATTTTGTAGTTTTAGAATCTCAAATTTGGGTTAGTGGTGCAAAAGGCATCAATTTATAATGTCAAGGCCAGTTTTTGTACTAATTTATTTTCTTAAGAAAGTTATGTGTTATAGAAATAACCAGAAAATGCATGAATTTGATTAATGTCTACTAACTAAGGCTGGTACACAAAAGAAAAAAATTAGGTGTGGCCACCACACGACTTACTTATACGTATGAGCGTTTCAAATTATAGAATTTTAAGAATTTTTTTTACAAAAATTATTCAAAATCCTATTCTAAGTCTATTCTCTTAATAAATCTCAATAGAATGCATACTTTGCAAGATATTATCAAAAAAGTGCACCTCGCTAAGAGTAAAAGTGCTACTTCCGGTCCGAATTTTAAAATTTCAAATATACAAAAAATATTGCAAATCTAGTTTTAAATACTTTTGTACTCTTGATAAATTTATATAGAATGCATAACTTACGACATATTTGCAAAAAATCGCTAATCGATAAGAGTAAAAGTGGTACTTCCGGTCTGAATTTTGAAATTCTTTTTATACAAAGAATATTGAAAATTATGTTTTAAATACTTTTATGCCAGTAACGTACTTGTCTAAAATGCATGACTTGCGAAATATTCGCAAAAAACTGATTTTCGATAAGAGTAAAAGACCTACTTCCGGTTGGAATTTCGAAAAACTTTTTAAGATAATTTGTCTCGAATTTAATTTTGAGTATATTTGAATTCTTTATAAATTTGTTTAAACTTAGTAATTGACGAAATATTGGCAAAATTCAATTTTTTCGCTGAAGTAAACTGTTACTTCCGGTCTACCGATTTTACTGAAAAACTAATCAGATCTCAAGAGGGAGATTATACAAGTAAATACAAAATTTGGAATTGATATCTACAGCGGTTTGACCGCTATCGTGGTCACAGACAGACAGACACACAGACAGACAGACACACACACAGAGAGAGACATTTTTTAAAAACCACTTTTTTGGTATCAGGGGACCTCAAAACGTGGACATCTGCAAAAATCTCGAGGTCGAAAATTTTCATCATCAAAATACTTCCTTATACTACGTATAAGAAAGTAAAAAATGAGGTGTGGCCACCACACGACTTTCTTATACGTATAAGCGTTTCAAATTATAGAATTTTAAGAATTTTTTTTACAAAAATTATTCAAAATCCTATTCTAAGTACTTCTATTCTCTTAATAAATCTCTATAGAATGCATACTTTGCAAGATATTATCAAAAAAGTGCTCCTCGCTAAGAGTAAAAGTGCTACTTCCGGTCCGAATTTTAAAATTTCATATATACAAAAAATATTGCAAATCCAGTTTTAAATACTTTTGTACTCTTGATAAATATATATAGAATGCATAACTTATGACATATTTGCAAAAAATCGCTATTCGATAAGAGTAAAAGTGATATTTCCGGTCTGAATTTTGAAATTTTTTTTATACAAAAGATATTGAAAATTATGTTTTAAATACTTTTATACCCGTAACGTACTTGTCTAAAAAGCATGATTTGCGAAATATTCGCAAAAAATTGATTTGCGATAAGGTAGGAATTTCGAAAAACTTTTTAAATAAAATTATTCTCAATTTTAATTTTAAGTATATATGAATTCTTTATAAATTTGTTTAAATTTAGTAGTTGACGAAATATTGGCAAAATTCGATTTTTTGGCTGAAGTAAACTGCTATTTCTGGTCTACCGATTATACTGAAAAACTAATCAGATCTCATGAGGGAGATTATACACGTAAATACAAAATTTGGAGTTGATACCTACAGCGGTTTGACCGCTATCGTGGTCACACACACACACACAGACACAGACACAGACAGACACACAGACATGTTTTAAAAACCACTTTTTCGGTATCAGTGGACTTCAAAACGTGGACATCTGCAAAAATCTCGAGGTCGAACATTTTCATCATCACAATACTTCCTTATACTACGTATAAGAAAGTAAAAACGACCTCTACGCGCCAGCTGCACATTTGATGTACGAAATAAAGAAAAAATCAAATTTATGTCATTATTTTTAAAGATAAAAAACATTAAACAGTAAACATTGTCACACACATTTTACACGAGGTTTTTTAAAGCTAATCGCTTCGTCTATCCCCACTTTACGGTATCTCTACCTATCCTAGCGAAGACAAAAATCTATCGGAATCGGTCGTCTATTGCAGACTTAAATGCGAGTGACAGTTTAATTACAAACTGTCACTCGCATTTAAATGCCATATATGTATACCTATAATATTCGAGTGTATAATAATATAATAGTTATTGGCAAGCGAAAATTGGCTTATTATAAAACATCAACTACATCAGCAGTTCCGTAAGTACTCATTCTTTATACATTATGCTTCTCATCTCTAGTATTCCTTTATCTATGGTAGAATCTCTGAATAAAACCGAAGCGCTCTGACAGAACCGAATATCGTTTACCTCCACCTACTCACGCCCCTTTGCGTCTACCCGTCCCGCGAGTAATATAAGTTGCATAAGTTTCTATTTGTTAGTAAACGCCCCTCTTAAGTTATTCCACAAGGACTGAATGCATCTTGTATTATACGTATCAAGGCACGAATGCTAAATATTTTTTGCAAAAGGGAAAATCGTTATTTCATAAAATGGGTCATATTCCTCTGTATGAAAGAATTATTTCAAAATTCCAATCTTCTAGCGAAATTTAATTTAATTTCTTTCACGTTAATATCGCACCGGAAACAGTGTTATCAATTACATCATTTAAATCCTAACATTACATTATCTCCACTAAACAACTTTAATTTCTCTTGTGTCGTTTTTAATTCTTGAAATGTAAGCTATTGGATTTGAGAATTTAAGCATATATACTATATACTATATTACCCTGTTAATAATCAATATTGTTCTTGCTTATTCAACTATATATCCCAAAAATCATGTTAGAAATAGAGAAGCCGAAATTACTGGCACGTAGCAGCTAGGTACTAGTTCGTAGTATGTTAAATATGTTAAGGATTTAGAGGGCGTAATTTCGAAGCGAAAGTTATTATGTGTTAAATTAAATGCCATTCTTCAAAGACATTCCTGGGGTAGCATTAAATGTGCGGAATACAGCGTACAATAAAAAACTATGATTGTAATTCGTGTAATAGTTTAGTTAACGACATTGTGTTTTCTACATTAGATACGGTCACGGCAGGATATTACATGTTACGCGTGAATAATTTTGTTGCACAGTGAACTGAGTTGAAATCGAAATGATTAATGATGAACTGTGCTTGTATTCAATGTTTAGTAACATATACGTTTGATAAACAATTTCTTAATCCGTAATTATTAAAAAATTCGAATCAAGTTATTGACAATAGCAAAAACATTTATTTAAATTACATTTGCTTTAATAGATAGTTCTCTCTATGTCCATGACTTTCTTTGGGGAAGTAACCATACACTGGAATTCATAGGTATAATTTTTTTTTATATTTCTTGAAAATTTCCTTTATACGTGTAACTCTTAGAAACAGTTACCGCAAGTATAATCGTCTTCATTTTCCTCGATGTCAGCGAAGGCTTCATCGGCCCACTGAAAACACCGAATACACCACTTTTTGATCTTAAATACATATCTCCAAAGAAAAGGAAATCTACGTCTGTGCTTTGATCGTCATCGCTGGAAGAATAGTTTGCAACGACTTTATTAGTCTTCGTATTGCTATTACTCTTCTTCTTGCATGTAGATGCTTTCAACTCTAATTGCGAAAAGACATTTCTACAGTACACAGACTGAGTCTTGGCCGATGGGCGGAGTCTTATAGGTCAGTGCGAGACAGAGAAAGTATTCGGAAAAAGGAAATGACCAGCTGCTCGTGCTTATCCTAATATTATAAGAATTCACTGCGCATCTTTTGGGAAGAGCAGCTCATCAGTCAGATCTCAGTCTGCGAGCTGTACATGCGTGTTCTTTTTCTTTTTTTTTCTGTTTTCTTTCGTCTGTCCATGTGCTTCAAACTCTACTTTCTTCGCCTCTTCTTTTACCAATTCGTTTTTATAGGGTTTTTCCGTCAAAACTGCAGCAATTCTTTCTTTTTTGACTTCCAATACAAGCGCAATCGGAAAAGCGTTTAATGTCTTTAGGACTGACGATAAATAATTCATTAGAAGTACTGCAAGTCCCTGGAGTACTTGATTGAGGAGATGTAGATTTCAAAGTGCTACAGGTCTCTGAAAAGGTTGTTTGAAGTTTCAAAGTGCTGTCTGAAATACTTGGTTAGGGGAGACATAGGTTTGGAAGTGTTATTATTGCCCCAGGAATTGCGTTGAGGAAACTCTGGCTGCAAACACGTGATCGTGGTTGATCCTCCATTTCTTAGATTCAGCTAATATATATATCAATGGTTGATCGATAAGTTTTGGGGGCATAAAATCAACATCTGAAAAAACGCCTAGATTGTATGGATAAATTCTTTCACTTTCTAATCTGGAGTAGTTTATAAAATGATCAACTCAAAAATAAAATATTTCGGGCTGCATCCATCTTGACTTACTGCAAGAAAAAATTGAACCCGGAAAAGCACAGTCGTTAATTCATATTTCATTCACTGCTGCGGAAGAATGATCATAGGCTTTCTTAACTTAACCAATCTTCTCCAGCTAAACCAAGTTGTTTTTTTAAACGATGATTAATCTATTTTTATTCCCTAAACTAAAGGCCACATAACTGTATAGTCAACCCAAAGAATGTCTGCTCCATCTTGATGATATAATCTTCCAGTTCTTTTTCTTGGGCATGAGAAAATACTGAATGCTTAGCGCCAACATTTTTTGTTTTTGTAAATCGCGTTCTTATATCCAGCACTCGTTTCTTAAGTAATGCTCTAGGAACTGAGAAGTTTTTGCTTGCTGTATTCCAGGCCATTTCATTGTGTACAGCTTTACAGCTTTTAACATATTTTCTCAACTCCACATCTGCTGAGGTGAAGTCCTTTTTCAATTATAAAATATAGAAAAAAATATGTTTTATTTTACTGATTAAAATTCGTTACGCAGTATATTAGCAAATCAACGAGTATTACTTACGTTAGATAACACTTCAAATAAAACACTTTACAGAAATAACTTCTAACTGACATAACAGAATCAGCCGATCCTTCTCAAAAATCATAGCGCCATCTATTGCCCACATGTGAATCCAAAAACAGGAATCCCACACTTCACTTTTAACTCAATTTTTAGCAGTGGTCAGTATGCTGATAGAGGGAGACCTGACCCAATTAGTTTTTAAGAATATTTAAAAAAAGGTTCAAAACAGTTTTATTTAATTCACAACAATTGTTTCACCCTACTAGGGCTTCATCAGGTGATGAATATTATAATACAAAATATTTGTAGACGTTCTTATTTATGTCTTTTCCTAAATGAAGAGGGGGGAGTTTGTGACATTAGGTTAAGAGCGGGAGTAACTTATATCTTTAATGTAATATTTAATATATATATATAAATAACAATATGATTAATAATATTAAAAATTTTTGAAAACTGATTGTTTACTGTTATTATAAAATTAAACAATTTATAAATATATATATAACTATAAGAATTATTAAGTTGATTTTAAATATTTAAATTTAACAACGGTGAATTATTCACTTCTAGTTGGTCATTTAAAATAAGGTTTAATTTGTTTAATTTATTTATTTCTAGGTTTTCTAATAAATTTAATTTTTTACTCTTGTCTTGTATATGTAGTATGTCAAACTTGTTATTGAATTTATGTTTTTGTTCAATACAGTGGTTTGCATATGTGGAATCTGTTTTTTGTAATTTATAACTTCTTTCATGTTCTTTTATGCGTGTGGAAAAGGATCTACCAGTTTGTCCGAAATAAGCTTTTCCACACTCGCAATTTGACTTATAGACCCCAGATTTTAAATTTTTGTCAGTTTTATCTTTATTATTTTTAATGTGATTCTGTAGTTTGTTGTTTGTACGAAATGAAATTAATGTGTTTGTTGTTTTTTGTAAATATGTTTTTATTTTTATGGAAGGTGTACCTATATAAGTCAGAGGCAAATTTTGATAAGTAAGTTTGGGGAACTATAGGATAAATTTCGGATATGATTTTTGATTTTTGTTTTTTATGAAGGAGATTATTTATTAATTCTTTTGAATAACCATTATTCTGAGCTATGGTGTAAATTCTATCTAATTCTTTATCAAAATTAATCTTATTCATAGGAACATGGATTAATTTATATAACATTGAGTGAAAAGCAGCAAGTTTATGACTAATCGGGTGGAAAGAGTTAGAATGTATCGTAATATCTGTGTGGGTGGGTTTATGGTAAATAGCGAATTCGTGTGTATCAGTAATATGTGATATTTGAAGGTATAGAAAATTAATTGTTTCATTTTCTTCTAATTCTATGGTGAATTTAATATTATCATGCAAAGTGTTAATATGATTATGAAGTGTATTTAACTGTCTCTCCGTTCCTTTAAAACACACCAAAATATCATCTACATATCTCACCCAGTATATACAATTTTGTTATTTAAAAATTGTATGTACTGGGTGAGATATGTAGATGATATTTTGGTGTGTTTTAAAGGAACGGAGAGACAGTTAAATACACTTCATAATCATATTAACACTTTGCATGATAATATTAAATTCACCATAGAATTAGAAGAAAATAAAACAATTAATTTTCTAGACCTTCAAATATCACATATTACTGATACACACGAATTCGCTATTTACCATAAACCCACCCACACAGATTTACGATACATTCTAACTCTTTTCACCCGATTAGTCATAAACTTGCTGCTTTTCACTCAATGTTATATAAATTAATCCATGTTCCTATGAATAAGATTAATTTTGATAAAGAATTAGATAGAATTTACACCATAGCTCAGAATAATGGTTATTCAAAAGAATTAATAAATAATCTCCTTCATAAAAAACAAAAATCAAAAATCATATCCGAAATTTATATAGTTCCCCAAACTTACTTACCAAAATTTGCCTCTTTGACTTATATAGGTACACCTTCCATAAAAATAAAAACATATTTACAAAAAACAACAAACACATTAATTTCATTTCGTACAAACAACAAACTACAGAATCACATTAAAAATAATAAAGATAAAACTGACAAAAATTTAAAATCTGGGGTCTATAAGTTAAATTGCGAGTGTGGAAAAGCTTATATCGGACAAACTGGTAGATCCTTTTCCACACGCATAAAAGAACATGAAAGAAGTTATAAATTACAAAAACAGATTCCACATATGCAAACCACTGTATTGAACAAAAACATAAATTCAATAACAAGTTTGACATACTACATATACAAGACAAGAGTAAAAAATTAAATTTATTAGAAAACCTAGAAATAAATAAATTAAACAAATTAAACCTTATTTTAAATGACCAACTAGAAGTGAATAATTCACCGTTGTTAAATTTAAATATTTAAAATCAACTTAATAAGTCTTATAGTTATATATATATTTATAAATTGTTTAATTTTATAATAACAGTAAACAATCAGTTTTCAAAAATTTTTAATATTATTAATCATATTGTTATGTATTTATATATTAAATATTACATTAAAGATATAAGTTACTCCCGCTCTTAACCTAATGTCACAAACTCCCCCCTCTTCATTTAGGAAAAGACATAAATAAGAACGTCTACAAATATTTTGTATTATAATATTCATCACCTGATGAAGCCCTAGTAGGGTGAAACAATTGTTGTGAATTAAATAAAACTGTTTTGAACTCAATTTGAATTTATTTCAATTTTTACTTGTAAATTATGGAGTTTCAACACGTATCTCCGTCTTCAATCAATTATTTAAAAAAAGGATTAGTCTTTTTCGAATACAGCAAAATTTTCTTAACTAGATTTTTTAGAGGCATCTTGAATATTTAATGATAACGTAAATATCAATGTGTTGCACTCTACATGCAGACACCTAAATAAATTGCTTATTAATAACACAATTTGTATAAAACTGTTACCAATGATAGAGGCCATTACGATTAATATTTATGTAAGAATGAATTTGGTTTGGAGTCTAAATCCAGCCAACCATGATTAAAGTAAAAACTAGTGTTTTAAGTCATTAGTAACGATGAAGATAGAGCAAAATAACGAGGTGTGGCCACCACACTACTTTCTTATACGTATATGCGTTTCAAATTATAAAATTTTAAGAATTTTGTTTACAAAAATTATTCAAAATCCTTCTATTCTCTTAATAAATCTCTCTAGAATGTATACCTACTTTGCAAGATATTCGAAAAAAAGTGCTGCTCGCTAAGAGTAAAAGTGTTACTTCAAAAACTTTCCAAATCCAGCTTTAAATACTTTTGTACTCTTGATAAATATATATAGAATGCATTATTTACGACATATTTGCAAAAAATCGCTACTCGATAAAAGTAAGTGTTACTTCCGGTCCGAAATTTGAAATTTGTTATACATATACAAATGGTATTGAAAATTATGTTTTAATTACTTTTATACTCTGCCCAGAAAGCATGACTTGCGAGATATTCTTAAAAAACTGTTTCGATACGAGTGAAAGACGTACTTCCGGTAGGAATTTCGAGAAACTTTTTTAAAACAATTTTTCTCAAATTTAACATGGAGTATATTTGAATTCTTTATAAATTTGTTTAAACTTAGTAATTGACGAAATATTGGCAAAATGCGATTTCTTCACTGAAGTAAATTACTACTCTCGGTCTACCGATAGGGGAAGTGTGGGGAATGGAGACCGTGTAAACAAAATATTTCATTACACTTAAACAAGTACACGGTTTTGATTCGGACACAAAAATTCAGTCAGAGGCCATTTCAAGCCATACATGTTTACTTAAAAAAAATAGAAAAAACAACAAATAACTCTCTAATAATAAAAATAAGAAAACAGTCAGTGGCCTTCATTACCCCAAACTTTTGAGGTAATAGAGACCGGTGGCCATCATTGCCCCATACGCAGATAGTGCTTAAATTATGTACAAAAATCGCAAACAAACTCTTTCCGTTTTTCCAAATTAGCACAGGCTTTATGGGTCCAATTGCCACATAAAACACAGCGGATCCACACCTCGCCATTTTTCCCAAACTCGCCACAAAACAAGCAGATATCTTCGCCTATATCCGAGCCGTCTTCAGAGAAATTTTCTTCACTTTCCTCACTTGATGAATTGGTCTCCTTCCTTTTGTTTGTTTTACATTTTCTGTCTAATACTAGCTTCATTTCAGAAGTTTTAGTTTCATTTTTTACATTTTGTACTGTTGAACATTCAACCGTCAAAACGTTTTTGATACCTTTTTGATTGATTCTTTTCTTCATTCCAGCCCTTACTTCTTTTCTGTCCTGTTTTTCTCTTAATATTTTCTCATTTGGAGTGGATGTGAAAATCTGTGAGTGTTGTCGTATTGGATTTATTTTTGAAGTTGAAGATAAGGCTAAAATACCGGTGAAGGACAGTTCTTCATTCGAAGCTTCCAAACGAGGTTCTGGATCAGGAGTCCTATTATCACGCAAATTCCTTTCCAATGTAGCATCAGCTTCTTGGTGCATTATGTCAGCAGGTGCAAAATCTTCCTCTGTGAAGACATCTTTATCGATTGGGAAAATTCCTGTTCATTTAAAACCATTAATAGCTTTTTCAGGGGTGGCAATTCTTCCTTATGCATTACTGAATAATTCAGAAATTTCAAAAGGAGTGATCTTTTGAAAAGGATTATTTTTCATGTATTTGGAGCATTCTAAATTGTAGGCATTTTTTAAGGCAGAATAGAATGTAACATCCAACGGCTGTAGTCTATGAGATATATGTGGTGGGATTGTAAGAATAATGATTCCATTTGATTTACAAACATTGTAAACCGCCAATGTGCAATGCGTTCCATGGTTATCCATCAACAATAGTACAGAATCCTTATGAGAAGACTTCACGAATGCTTGGAAATGTTGTAGCCAGTCGATGAACAAGCTCTCTGTCATCCATCCTTTTTCGGAACATGTAAACAAAGCTCCAGGAGGTCCACCTTTTTGTAGTTGGGAATTCATTCTTTTCCTATTAAAAATAAACATCGGCGGTACATATATTCCAGAGGCACAAATTGTGCGCTTTCGTTTCAAAAACCCTCATAACCAGTCATTATTCGCACTTTGTGCGTTCTTGCTAAATGAATGCTTTAATTTCTTTTTATTGGCGTATTCAAATGCGCGTTTTTTATCTCTTCACGAGAAATGCCATAAAACAATACAGACAATTTTAAGACAATAGATGCAAGTTCCTCTTCTTCCTGTTTGCTGAAAATGGGTTTGCGTCCTAGTGAAGGGTCATAGTTTATTTGTTTTTTAATTCTAGTTTGTAATGAAGTTCTTGGTATACCAAACCTTCTGGCAACTTCCCTCAAAGGGGTCTACCTTTGACTGTATTAAGAGCTGCTTCCATGATCTCTGTAGACTAATTTGCTTTGGTTGTTTTTTTTATGTATTTTCTTGGCATCTGAAATATATAAACGCCATACAGTTTAATTGGGGTAATCGCGGCCGGTCGCCAATACCCCACACCAAATGGACGCCATAACCCCAAAGGCATTTAAAGTTTTTACATGTTTATAAATAAAATTACGAACAGGAAGAAATGAATTATTTAGCATGATTTTTACGTAGAAAGATCACAATTAATTGACATACCTTCACAATAATCATACGGGAAGAATAGTGGTTTATTAATATTTATTAAAGTTGCACAATCTTATAAGAAGTCGCCCTTGCAAAATAAGTCGTCATTTAATACATTACCTTTTATGATGAAAACAGGAAACTTTGTCCGTAAGTCTGTCAATGCCCTAGCAGGTGGCGCTGACTTTGTAATTTGAAAAACTGTAATCAGCTTTAAATTAACTGGTGGCCTCAATTACCCCACTTGCCCCCATTCCCCACACTGGCCCTATTACTGAAAAACTAATCAGATCTCACGAGGAAGATTGTACTCGTAAATACAAAATTTGGAATTGGTATCTATAGCTGTTTGACCGCTACCGTGGTCTTACAGAGAGAGAGAAAGAGAGAGAGACATTTTTAGAAAACCACTTTTTCGGTATCAGTGGACTTCAAAACGTGGACATCTGCAAAAATCACGAAATCGTACATTTTCGTCATCACAATGCTTTCTTATACGACGTATAGGAAAGTAAAAGTATGTAAAAAAATTTTGCTGATCACTGAAATCCTCAAAATGCGAAATTTTGCTGAGAAAAGGCAATATTATACTTTTTCAAAATTTTTGTGTGTAAGGGAAGGAGGGAGGATAGGACCGAGCAGCGAGGTAGAAACGGGTTATCCAAAAATAACACTGGCCAACAAATTTCAACTTTTGATTTTGCCATCAAATAATTTATACAAATTTCAATAGAAAACATATAAACATTTATTTTAATAAAAGGTAGAACGTAAAGTTAGCTCGATTTTTTATTGTATTACAATGAAAAGGTTTTTTAGATTAGATCATAATTTAATGTATATTTCAAATTATTATAATTAGAAATGTAAAGTAATATTGCTCTGTCTCTTATAAACAACATCTACAGCATCTCTTCTTAACGTCCAATGGTAATCTGCTAACATAATAGGATTCCATTTCCCCTGATACCGTTTTTGCATTCCCATGATGTCTTGGTGGAAGCGCTCACAGTGTTCATCGCTAACGTCGCCCATATTTTCCGGAAAAAATCCAAGTGAGAATGTAGAATGTGCACTTTAAGGGACATATTACAGCCAGCAGCGTGAAATGCTTGTATCATATCCATTACTAAAGTTTTATAGTTGTCAGCTTTTTTGTTTCCCAAGAAATTCGTGAAAACTTGTACCATGGAGCGCCAAGCTGTTTTTTCCTTCGCTGTTAATTTGGTTTCAAAGATTTCATCATTTACTATTTCTCGTATCTGAGGTCCAACAAAAATACCTTCTTTCAGTTTTCCTTCTGTTATTTTTAGAAACTTTTCACGAAGGTATCTAAAACCGTCACCTTCGCGGTCCACTGCCTTTACAAAATTTTTCATGAGCCCAAGTTTCACGTGGAGAGGTGGTATTATGATCTTTTCTGTTTCTACTAGAGGCTGATGTTGTACATTGTCTTTTCCTGGTATAAACTGTTGTCGTAGTGGCCACTCTTGCTTATGGTAATGTTTTTCCCTGTCACGACTGTTCCAAAGACATAAGAAGCAACAATATTTGGTGTAACCAGATTGCATACCCAAAATAATTGCAATTACTTTAAAATCTGCACAAATATTCCAGGAATAGTTTTTGTGCTTTATCTTTTCTAATAAAATTTTCAGATTTTCGTAAGTTTCTTGTATAGAAACAGCATAACCTATCGGAATAGCAGGATAATGGTTTCCATTATGCAACAAAACTGCTTTTAGGCTGGTCTTTGATGAGTCTATGAATAATCTCCAAGAACTGGGATCATGATGTATTCCAAAAGCTTCAGAAAGTTTATAAATATTATTGCAGTAGACCAGATTACCGGCCATACTATAAAAATCAACAATATTTTCATGTCTGCTGCGAAAAATACTTATTCTTGTGTCCTTTGCTAAGAGATTCCATTGCTGTAGTCGCGACCCAAGAAGTTCTGCTTGTGATTTTGATAAATTCAAATCCCGCACCAAGTCATTTAATTCAAACTGAGTAATTAAATGTGGTTCGTTTGATGTAGATGGAATAAAATCAGGGTCACTTGATTTTTCATTACCTTCAAAGCTAGTGTCGCTATCGGTAGCTATTGTACTCTCCTCGCTTTCTTTGTGAATTGGCGGTCGTGGAACAGGATGCTGTTCATCATGGGGTCGAGGTTTCTGAGCTGACTCAGTTTCCACATAATTATATTTTCTTTTCTTACGGGTGTTAAGTCCTGCAGTTTTGTTAAGGCAAAAATAGCAATCTTCAAGATGATTCTTTTGTTCTTTCCATCGCATAGGAATGGCGAACGGTAAAGAATGTCGTTGTCCACATAACCAATCTCGCAAATATCTGCTGCATGTAGTACATATTACATGTGGAACCCACTGTTTGTCCTGATTTTTGACGGTCATATCGAAGTAAAGTTCATAGGCCCGGCAAATGTTCAGACTTAACTTTTCACTCTGGCCTAGTGGGGTAAATTTACCACATACGTAACAAAAGTTATTTGGATTACTTCTACACGAACGAGGCATGACTGTGTCTTTAAAGATGGAACTAAATTATCTCAATTTTTAATTTCGTTACTAAAAATTCTCATTCACGGCTTTATGCTGTGCTAGCGCTAGTGGTATTTCAGTCAAAGATGTATCTCTTATATAGTATGTATCTGCTTATCCCCTCCCTAAGTCCTATCAACCAACCAGATTAAAGCATAACACTGCAAACTTGAACATTCTTGAGGGAACGAGTCAAGTCACGTCTGCAACAAGTCTCGACCTGCATTTTCTCTGTAACCAGAGCTAAGCCAATACTGCCGCTTTTCGAATCATTTTTACTTTATATATGCTGTTCAATTTCATTAGTTACTAACTTAGGGTAAAAACCTTGTTGGCCAGTGTAATTATAAACGTAATACAAATGTTAAATTAGTAAATTTCTACAAAAAACTTATTTAGGTTTACAGCAAATTAGTTAGTGTGTAAATAGAATTACTCTTATTTACACAAACTTCACATGACCTCGTTAATATAAACATTGAACAAGGAGCTTTCCGCATGTATAATTTTGTACATTGTATGCGAGGGCGTATTTTTATGTTATCGACCTAGCCATGAAACAAAAGAGTGACGATGTCAAACAAATTATTGAAAAATTGCTGTCACTGTTAGAAGTACATGCGCTAAGTTGTGTTTAGATTATGCTGTCTAAAGAGATTTGAGACGGTTCATTTCTCGATAAAATGAGTGAAACTAAAGTTGAACATCGCAGCGTAATAAAGTTCCTGACAAAGGAAGGCGATGGTCCAAAAGCAATTCATGAAAGAATGGTTGCTGTATATGGGGAGATACACCATCTTATTTCCAAGTAAAATATTGGTCTAAACTCTTTCGCTGGGGCCGAGAGTCAATCAATGATGGCCCAAAGTCCGGACGACCCGTTGAAGCTCGAACTGAAAACATTGTGCGAAAGGTCGAAAATTTGGTACTGAAAGATCGGCGTGTAAAGATATCTGTCATTGCCAATGAAGTCTGTATATCCGAAACAAGTGTTCTCAAAATTTTGCATGACGATTTGGGTATGAAGAAGGTGTCTGCACGGTGGATACCCAGATTGCTTACACCTGAACAAAAACTGTGCAGAAAAGAAGTTTCTCAAGAAAATTTGGTCACGTTGGAGAGGGACAAAGCATTTTTATCTCTAATTACTACCGGGGATGACACTTGGGTATATTACTGGGACCCTCCTACTAAACAAGAATCCATGCAGTGGGTTCATAAGGGCTCTCCACCACCAAAAAAGCCAAGACACAATTTTCTGAAAAAAAAACTGATGGCAATTGTTTTCTGGGATGCTGAAGGAGTTTTGCTAATTGAATATATGCCGAGAGAGTCTACCATAAATGGAGAGGCCTACGGAAACACAATTAAAAATTTAAAAGCTGCTCTGGAGGAAAAACGCCCGCATTCTTATCCACTAAAAGACTTGTTGCTACACGACAATTGTCGGGTTCATAAGGCAAACAAATTTCAGCAGATAATCAATGACTGTGGATTTATAGAGTTAAGGCATCCACCTTATAGCCCCGACCTAGCTCCGTCAGACTTCTCCTCATTCAAAAATTTAAAATAGCATCTGAGAGGAAAGCATGTTGCTTCTGATGAAGAACTCTGAAGAATGCTGTTGAAGAATATTTTGCGGGGTTACCGAAGCAATTTTTTTCTGAGGGTATGGGGCAACTGGAAAAAAGATGGAATAACCCAGGTAGCAGAGGTACGTTATATTGACGTCAGTTTTAGGTACTTCATATGACGAATAAGACGTGTTATATGACGTCTACAAGACCAAATTCTAACGTCAATTTGTCACAGCCACAAGACGTCATATTACGACGTACAAATAACGTCTTTAAGTGACGTCGTATGTACGTTTATATATAACGTACAAATAACGTCTGTAACTGACGTCGCGTGGACGTTTATATATAACGTACAAATAACGTCTGTAATTGACATCATATGGACATTAACTGAAGGTGTAACAAATATGATGGGTTGACCATGCACAGGCAGATTCTACAACTATAAGAATAAGAAAAAACTTTACTTAAATATTTGTTAGAGAGTTGTCAGTATTTTATTCAAAAAGATAACAGAAGACGGATCCGTCCATGATTCATCGAGCTCGCCGTGTTAATTATTGTACAAAGATGTCATTTTGAACATTTATTATGAATTGAATAAAAAACTGAAAACTCTCATGTAGTTCTAATTTTTTGCTGAAACGTTATAACACAAATATTTAAATAAACTTTTTTATTATTTATGGCCGTAGAAGCTGATATTGTGTAGTCAGCCCACATTTTTGTTTCACCCTGAATATAACATACAAATAACGTCTACAATTATATGGACAAAAGCGTTGTATGTCGAAAGTCTCTCATTTTACTGATCACACATTTTAGCAAACGTGCTCCATAATTCCAAAACTATCTTAAAAATGTCCGAAACTCTAGACCTAAACACATACTATATGCATGTTTTCTTCTTCAAAATCGCTAAAACTGTAGATTCGGTTTTACGCCTACAGAAAGCTTTTAAGAAAATATACGCTGAAGTACTAATAGATTTGTTTGGTATTTACAATAAAACAAGAAAAATATACTTGAACTATTTTTAATGAAGACTAACATATCTGAATATAATTTACAAACTGCTACATATCTTTTATAGCAAATGAAATAAGAGTTTTTTATAAAACAACACATAAAAAATAATACAGTTTCTGATATAAAACATATGTAATGAACAAACTATTAAAAAATAACAAAACGTTTTAATTCGTCTAATATAGAAAATAAAATTAAAAACAAGTTTCTGTTGCAAAAAGGAAAGTATAAATTATTAACAAACTATCAGAATATAAATAACTTCTACAATGCATGTATTATAGGAAATGAAATCCAAGATGAGTTATTAACAGGTCATCTTTTTCTCTTACATCAAAAAAAAAATTACAATTCCACAACATCCACATCTATACATACTTTTAAAAATCTCAAAATTAGCCATGTTCATTTAATGCACACAAAATATTATGAACTCTATCCATTTTAAACAATTACACTATAATTGAAACAATGTTATAATTACAACAATATTATATTCAATTGCTTTCTTACCAAATTATTAAGATTTTCTTTTTCTTTAATAAAATTTTCCAAGCAGTTTAAATCATTTTCATTCTGTAATGGCAAATTTACAGGAAGTTCAATACATCCAGTAGGATGAGATATCTTTTCTTTTAACAATGCAATAATTTGAGTATTTTGTTCCTTTATATACATTAAGGTATTTAATACTTGTTTTGGAAACAGTGGTTCTTCTAAATGCCTTTCTAATTTTTCTTCTTCTATTGAAGAAACAGGAGTATTTTTACCACTAAATGAATTATTATCTACAAAGATATTGCATGTGCAGGATTTACAAGAAAAAATAATAAGAATATAGGTACTTATACATACTTTTAACTCGAAAATCATCTTTTCTCAACTCATCATTGGCACTCAGTACAATATCTAAAATAAAAATATGTTTATCACAAAATTTTACGTTTAACATAAAAATAATTAACCATCACCATCTATTAAATCCCCTTTTAAGGTGGTATTCCTTAACCTTGGTGGTCTTGAATGATAATCTTCATCATCATTACTTGAAATTGAATATACCTAATCGCTTCCTAGGAATTCTTCTTCGTTTTGTTACTAAATTATCTGTATCACTTTGTAGGTCTGAGGATATTTCACAAACTTTTAATTTTTTTATAGCTTTCTCATAATCATCTACAGCAACATATACATAGAAAATAAAGCTTGATCAAACGTAATTTTATTTCTATTATACCTGTTTCATAATAGCAACGTTCCACATTGTATAATTTCCAATTTTTTACATCTATTTCTTCAGAACTTTGAAGTAATTTATTATAATCTTTTTGTTCTTTAACGGGCGGCCAAAATACTTCTTGTTTACGTGGAGTTAACCATGAACTATTTACAATAGCTATTCCGCCACCATCAGCTTCTTTAAATTCTACAATGATGTACATCTAAATAAATATGTAGAATGTAATCATCTATTTTCATGAAATGTATACATACCATATTCGACACACCGTTAATTAAAAGTTTAAAGTGCACAAAACTAATGACGACGCCAATAAGATAAAAAAATCATGAAGGATAAACCAAACCAAACAACTTTACCAAACCTCTAATAAAACAATATGGCGATATGCCCATAAATGTGGCGTTTGTCTAACCGTCGTCACGAATATCAAAATACTCTCAATCGAACATAGCCGAATTGGGGCCGAATGTAGAAACTGAACAGGACGTAATAATAGTGCGCTATATGAATAATTAATCACTGGTTTATTTTAGCACAAAATGTTTAAAATATTGAATTAATATTATTGTAGTTTATTATATTAAAGTAGGTAATCTATTATATTAGGAAAGGTGATCAAATTAATGAAAAAAATATTAAAATTTAAATATAAAAATTTTCTATTATGAAGATTTGGCACACTGTTTAGAATAGTATTATAATAAATATATTTGGCACTACGTATTATAAACAATTTCATTTATATTAATCATGACGTCAGAAATTAGTCTAATAAATGACGTCAAATTTGCGATATTATCTGACGTCAATAGTTCGTGAAAATATGGACGTCTAAATTACGTCTTCCATTTGTCATTTGACGTCAAAGACCAATAAGTACCTAAAACTGACGTCAATATAACGTGCCTCTGCTACCTGGGAAGTGTATTAGTGTTGAAGGCAGTTATCTAGAAAAATGTTTTTTTTTGTTCTCTTATGTGCTTTTTTTCATGGCTAGGTAGATAACGCCCTCGTATAATAGACCAAATTAATATATGTTGCGTCATCTTATCCTGCGTATAAGGACCTTAACAACATGCATACTTGAAACGAGATATTTTTACAGATTTTCATGGGCCACTGTGACAATTTCCGCGCCGGTCCTGGTGAAATGGAGACCCACATAGACGTGAAGAGTAATTTCTCGCGACACACCACTATTTTAAAATACTTGCTCTACTGGCCGATCGAACAGAAGAATAGGAATTATTTCGTCGTCTTTATTTACAAATTCCTTTCGTTAATTAAAATAAGTGCGACTGTCGTCTTATATGTTTTTTTGCAAGTTCTTAACGTGTACGAAAACCGCGGAGATGCAGCAATAATGATAGAGTCAACTTTAACAGTATTTACCAATTTAAACTATCTTGTTAAACTCTTCTCATGTGTCTATTACAACAAAGAAATAGTAGCGATTTTAGAAGAAATGACAGATAAACGATTCCAACCGGATAATCTTCGACGAAAGAACATGATTCTAAAAGTAATCTCTAATTGGAAGAATATGTTTCGTTTTTATATGGGAATGTGTGTTTCAATTACTTCAACGTGGTCCATTCTTCCACTTATAAAGAACAGAGGTGCCACGTTACCGTTTAATTACTGGTATCCTTTCGATGTTAGCGTCAGTCCTGTGCATGAAATGATATTTGCATACGAATACTTTGGAATGTTAATGATTGCGGTATCTCATGTTACGTTAGATGCATTGATGGCTGGCATTTTGGCATTCATATCAGCGCAAATCGAGGTGCTCAACGATATTTTATTTAACCTAAATTATGTCAAAATCGAAAATGAATCCATGGATAATCATGCTGTACTAATGGACCAAATTGATTGCATCTCGTTGCACAGAAAAATCCGCAGGTAAGCGATATCTATCATTTAGTATACTATTTTATTACGGAGATATATAGGGTTATTCATAATAAAGTTACATTTTAAATCGTGTATAAATCCAAAGCTTGTAGTAAGTCCTAGGAATCGCCTTCTTTATACAAGGATATACAAAGTGAGCATTTTGAACTGTCCTGAGTTGGCTATATTGATTTTAATATAGGAACACAGTGTAATTGGCAAGCCTTTTTTATTTACTTTTGTGGTTAGGTTTACTATTTAAAATTTTCCTGTGATAAATGTCAATGACATAGGGTTAGCTTTAAGGCTCCTCTGTACCTGGCTTGAATTTCTGTTTTCTACAGGTATGTGGGTTGCATACTCCCTGTTTCTAACACCGACGACAGCTGTCAATCATCTCAAGTATTCGACCGCACATGGTCATAAAAACCGTTTAGGGGTAAACCTTTCTTGCCGTCCTTACCGATGAAAAAGGAAATTCATTTTAAAGTGTATTTAGTAAAAATAGATGTAAGAGCAAACAAACACTGCGATACAATATGTAAATTTTAAGATGATATAAATGGTAACACATTTTGTTATACCAAATAATAGAGTTTCTTTTAGCAATTGAATATTTAGCATCATATTATGAAGAGAAACTTTACATTTATATTATTACCTGAATATCCTCGTTCTTATATTGTAATGTTCTCCGATTAAAAATAAAACACTTTTTCTTTGCTATTACTCAGTATCTAATTTTGCATATTATTTTGCATTTCTAACTGACTTGAGGTTGTCTTGATGATTGTTAGTCGCCAACAGAGTAGTGTGGTAGTGTTTGTGTTTTTTTTACAAATAAAGGCAGCTTTGTGACCAAATCTTCATTATTTGGTGTCAATATGTGCCAACAGAGTAGTGTGGTAGTGTGTGTGTTTTTTTTTACAAGTGAAGGCAGCTTTGTGACCAAATCTTGCGGCGCTATCAACAGTTTTTTTTAAATATATCCTCTTATATAGTATTTTAATAATAGTTAGTATCAACAAAAAAAGTAGGTGTAGGTTTACATTAACGTAACGTTAGGAAAAACTTAGGATAGATATTTGAAGTACCTACATATCATATTGTTTGAAAATGGGACTTTCAAAAACTAAGCGTGTGGCTTATAACAAACGTAAAAGTAAACGACGATTAGTAAAAAATATATGGAAACAACGGCAGGGTGAAAAATCGATACAATTAAATTAAAAGTCTACTGATTATGAATCATGTAGTAGTTCTTCGATGTCCGTTGACAATGATAACATTCCAACATCTGCAAAAAAATTTGAACTTAGCGGTCGAAGAATTGTAAATATCAATCATTTGGTTTCATCTTTAAAATCCATAAAACACAAAGGATTTGACTGTAGTTTTTACCAAATAAATATTATCGGTGAAATGCGCTTGGGATTTAAAAGTGTCTATAGTTATAAATGCGCTATGTGCGGTATTGAAGGTTCTTTCAGTACCGAAGATAGTGACGTGGGAAATTCAGTAAAAAAAGCAGCGATTAGCGGGGTAGTTGCAATTGGTGCGGGTGATTCACAACTTTCTGAATTATGTGCTAGTTTAGATATTCCTCAAATGTCAGAACGAACATATTCAAAGTATGAAAATGAGGTAATGACCAGTATCAAAAAATTAGCAACGGCAGACATGTTTGCAGCTGACAAAGAGGAACATGAATTAGCGGTAAAAGCAGGGGAAGTTAATGCAGATGGTATACCTATAATTGCCGTAGTAGCTGACGGTGCTTGGAGCAAACGGTCATATAGAACAAATTATAATGCTTCCTCTGGTGTTGGATGTATTATAGGGGCAAAAACAAAGAAAGTTCTTTAGGTAGGAGTGAAAAATAAATACTGTCGAAAATGTGAAAAAAATAAAGCTGAAAAAGTCAATTTACAACACACATGTTTTAAAAATTGGAGTGGAACTTCAACATCAATGGAAAGCCAAATTATATTGGAAGGATTTCGAAAATCGATAGTAATGCATAATTTGAAATATGGAAAAATTATTGGTGACGGAGACAGTAGTGTGTATAAAAGAATACGTGAGGACAAACCATATGGTCCCGATTTTTTATAGAAAAAATCGAATGTAGAAATCACATATTGCGAAATTTTTGTTACAAACTTGGAGAAATATCAAAAATGTCAGGAGGGAATATGTATGTGAAAAAAATCATACGTAGCAACGTTTTGAAATTTAGAACAGCCATTGTTAGTGCAATAAAGCACCGTAAAGTAGAGTCCTCACCAGATCACGTCAAAATTGAAAATTTAAAAAACGATATTTTGAACGGTCCTCAACATATTTTCGGCGATCATTCTAATTGCGCTACATATTTTTGCGATAAACAAAATCAAGCAACTGTAAATGTAATGCTCAATGAATTTCTAAACAGTTCCACTTACACAAGTTTTTTCAAATGTTTAAATGGAGTTGCAAACGTATCATCCAGTTTGTTATATGATATTGATAACAATGCTGCTGAGGCATTTAATTCAGTTGTACAGAAAGTTATTGGAGGTAAACTAATAAATTTTTCTATGAAGGGTCTTACGAGGGTAGATGTTACGCAGCTGTAATAAGTTACAATAACAAGGGGTTATTTATTTCAAAGATTATTGCAAATATTAATAACGGTAAAGTAGGTAAGTATACAAACATGCGTTAAACTAATTGGAAAAAGAATAAAACCATTGAAACGAAAATGCATTCAAAGCGCAGATTCCGATTATGGACTTAATAATCTAGATAATGTAGACATTCCAGATATGAATGAAGCACAACATAACATCGCAAAACAGAAATTTTTAGATAACATTGATAAAGCCGATATTGATATAATTCAAAAATAACATTAGGACAAAGCTCAAACCCTGTCTGGTTTAAGGAAAAATCAATTAGGCTAACTGCGAGCAACTTTGGAAAATATGCCATATGAGACCTTCCACCGATACAAGATGCAGTGTAAATCAGATATTGTATTCAAAGCAAAATTGGCAAACATATGTGTTGCCAAATTCATTACAAGACGGTATAAATAGCGGGAGCAAGGCTATTGAAAAATTTCAAAATTAGTTTAAAATTGAAATAAAAAAAACTGGTTTATTTATTGATATTGAAAAAAAGTTTTTAGCCGCATCCCCTGACGGATTGATTGGGAGGCTATTGCTGTTGTAGAAATAAAGGCCCCATATTCTGAGAGAGAACTAACAGTTCAGGAAGCCATTCGAAATTATTGTACAATTAATGATGCTGAAGAAATAAAGTTAAAACCGGATCATAATTACATGTACCAAATACAGGGTCAGTTACATATATATGAATGTTACTTTATAGTATACACAGAAAAAATATAGCTTGCGAAATTATTGAAAAGGATGATAATTTTTAGAATACGAAAATAGTAAATGTTTTGGAACAATTTTATATGAACGCTTTATTACCAGAAATAATTGATTCCCGTGTAAATAGGAAAAACCCTATCAAAAGTATTTTACGTAGAGATTTGCAGATATAGAGTACATATATTCAATATGTAATCATTGGGTGGGGAGGTGTTTGGGAATGTTCCTTGAGGAACTTAGATATAGTTCAGAAGTGGATATTAAAGATTATTTTCAATAAATAAACGCGATTACCCGAGTGGAGACTTATTTGAAACGGGTGTTTTTGATGTGCGACAAGTGTACGGTTATGCTACGCTTATACATCTTTAAAAAAACAAAGAAATTATTAAAATAGGTGAACACAATTATAATACTCAGAATAAAGATAATATTATACGTAAACCTTCAGCTTTGAAGGCAATTGGACAAAAAACATATAATATATACATATAGATTCGTATATATTGTTCTTTTATATTCTGTTAAAGAAATAAAACGACACAAGCACGAAAAGGTGTGTACATGTTTTATTTTCATCACCACATTAAGAAGAGGATTTAACTGTTGATTTGTGCAATAGTCTCATAACTTGGAAAAAATGTTGTTAAACCAGTTAGTGGTGACAAAAGTAGCGTTTCTTACGGAACCCCAAAGTGAAACAGCAGTCGATGGAATGGAGGAAAGCAATATTTTTCAAAATAAAAAAATTCAAAACGTCAGTGTCAATAAAAAAAAACATGGGTAACGTGTTTTAGGATATGAAAGAGATTCTGCTTGTGAAATTTCTAAAAGGTAAAATTGTAATTGCTACGAATTACATACGGAACTGAAATGGCTTCTACCATTTTATTCAATTTTGTAAGAAGCTATGACTGAATGTGTTTGAATAATCTGCATTATTTGTTTCACTTCTTCCAAAGGCGCGGTGTCGCGCAACAATTTCAATTGAAAAATAGTGTGAATTTGAAGTATCAATTTTTGTGTCACTATATTAATCGTTGTTAAAAGGAATTTTTATGATGTAATAGTGAAATCAATTAAATGAAAAAAAATGTGATAAATTAACAAATACCTTTTACCATTAGAAATGTATATTAGATTTATATATACATATAGCATCTTTCACATGTAACTTTGTTATTAATAACCTAGTATATTGTAATATTAATATTGACAAACCTTTACATTATTCCAGAATTGTACAGAAAATTAATAAAATATTAGCAATTCCTATGTTTGTACAAGCAACACTTGGTGCTTTGATATTATGCTTAGCCCTCTATAAATTATCAAAGGTAAAATATAAAATGTAATATGTGTGTACTTGCATAGTGAATTTCTACAAAAAATGCACAATAGTAAACAAGTCACAAGTCACTGTAGCTTACTATTCGCAGTTCCACTAGTATGTATAATAAATTTAGCTAGTTGGTTTTGCTTGCTTTTATGGAATTGCTTTACGTATGTACTTCTCAACAGAATAATTCGCATGTCGCAGAAAGTTATGGAGCAGAGGATTCTTGAAATAAGGTTAAGTAAAACCTTTGTCACAATCTTTCTTCTTCTGGATTTATTGCCAATTGTATACGTGAATCTTATTGACTCCAGAAATAGATGGCTTATTTTCGTAACACATCAAACAGCTATATCATCTACATATTATACGGTATTCTTTAGTTATTTCAAAATTGTCAATTCTTATTGATATATTCACAGTCAAACATTCAATAATTATTGGCTAAATAGAATAATATAAAAACGTCTTCATAAATACTAAGAAAAATATAATAAAGATTGACCGACCCATTAATGCTAGAATATATTTAATGCATGTTAAGGCTGCTATACACTAGTCTTAGGGTACTTACATTTTTATTATCATTTCGAATATGTGCCGGTGCAACGGGAACATACGGCATTGATAGAACTCAACGAGCTAAAAAAACAACTACAGATGGCTCGACAAGAAATAGTCGAACTAAAAAAGCTGGTCGCAAATCAACATAAAAATTATGCATTACCCGATTCTGAAGAAGAAGAAACAATAGTAGCTCAAGAAAGAGCTTGGCTACTCCTAAGGCGTAATGGTAAAAAAAGGAAAGCAGCAACCTCACCAGAGAAAAGTGGTGATATATCTCATATATCTAACTTATCTAATAAAGTTAAATCTGAAAATGCAAATTTAAATGTCCCACGAAACAAAAAGCCACCTCCAATTGTTATAAGTAATACAAAAAATTACAAAGAAGTAGATACAATGTTACAATCAAAAGAACTTAAATTTAAAGCTAATATGATGAACAATGACCAGGTTAAAATTAACGTAAATACAGAACAAGAATACAGGGATGTGACAAAAATAATGAATGATGACAATTCGCACCTCGGATGCAACTACGACACAACTCAAAATTGCATCATTTTGAGATAAATACAGAATTTAAGCAAACATTACTCATTTCAGCTTGTGCAAAAGTGGCATACTATTAGTGTCAAAGACAACGATCAGAGGGCCATTTATGTCGATATTACACATTCAAGATAAGCCTATCCTTTTCGATGCAATATCGGCACATTTCCACATATGCCAGTGTTGCACTGAATTCACTCAAAATAACAATTCATAACCTGGAAATTGTGGCAGTTTCAGTTATAATTTTGTGTCACATTTTGTCGCGAATTGATCAGAAACAATGTACAAAAGCATGTCCAGAGGAAAATACCTTGTAAACCTGGTAAACACCAAGGATTCTCAGTGTTCAGACAAGGTAAGTTTGCTATTTTATCTATATTTGTATTAAGTACCGGAAACAAAATAAACTTTGCAAATTTTGTATATTATGTTATGTACCGCGTCCGTTGTGAGTGAGCACTTAGTGTAGGTACTTTTTAGGTAATTGTATTACCTAACTTTGGAGAAAATGGCAATGTAACGGAGACAAAGCGAGAAGTCACAAATGAAAATGTAGCAGACAAAAGTTCAGATTCCGATGAAGATAAAAGTGAGAATGATACTTTTGACAGTAGTTCTGTTGATGACCCAAATTGGATGCCATCAGAAGCAGAAGAGGAAATTGCTGATACGGGAGAGGATATATCGGAGGTTGACCGTCATGAAACTGAGGACAAAGGCAAACGTGAAGATGGAGAAAAAGAGAAAAGTAAGAAAAAATATACTTACGCATAAATTATACAGATGTTTCTATTAAAAGATTTGTTTTAGGTTGTTCTAGAAAAAGAAGAAGAAATGTGGAGGAATGGGCAAGAAACAAAAAAAAGTATAAAGTCAACACAGGAAAGACCTACAAGACAAAGGCTAATAAAGTAATCCCGGCAAGAATTCTTAAAGAAAATTGTGCTCAAAAATGCCGTTACAAGTGTCCAGATAAATTGAACAATGAAGAAAGACTTAAACTACTAGAACATTATTGGAAAATAGGTGATATAGTTAAGCAGAGAGAATATGTGGCTAGGCACATTTCGGAGGTGAATCCAAAATACAGACAAACTACAACTAACAAAAATGGAAACACTCGTTCTTTGAACATGGCGTACCATTTGACCAAATCAGATAATACTCGCATTAGAGTGTGTAAGACATTCTTCAAAAATACATTGTGCATAACAGATCGAATGATTCGAACTACAATTTCAAAAATTCAAACTGGATTTATGATTGAGGACTTTAGAGGAAAGCACGGGAAACAGAAAAAGCTAGACCCCAATATTACTGCAAGAATTCGAAAACATATTGAAAGCTTTCCAAGAATCGAAAGCCATTATTTGCGTAATCAGACTACCCGAGAATTTATAGAGGGTAGCCTCAATATTGCAACAATGTATCGCCTCTACGTTGAAGATTCAAAAGAAAACAATTTTCCTTATGCGAAAATAACTTCGTATGAAAGAATTTTCAATTACGAGTATAACATAGGTTTTTTTAAACCTAAAAAAGACATGTGCGCTTTTTGTGAAAGTTACGTGAATGCTAATGATCAAGAAAAAGCAGCACTAGAAGACAAAAAGAAAGCACATGATACAGAAAAAGCATTATCCCGTCAAAGTAAGGAAAGTGACAAACAGTTGGCAAAAGAAGGGTTTGTAAAAGCTGCGTGTTTTGATTTAGAAGCAGTGTTGCCCACTCCGTGTGGGGAAATATCCGATTTCTATTACAAGAGTAAATTAAGCACGTTTAACTTATCCTTTGCTGATTTGGGAACAGGAAATGGCCATTGTTACATGTGCAATGAAAATTTTGGTCGTCGTGGAGCCAATGAAGTAGCAACTTGTATTCTTGACTATTTAACCACGGTTTGTGAAGGAAATGGTGACATAATTTTTTATTCGGATAACTGCACGGGCCAAAACAAAAACAAGTACTTAGTTGCACTTTATTCCTATGCGGTTCAAAAGTATAATATTAATTGCATTACGCATAAATATTTAATTGTTGGACACACACAGAATGAAGTAGATGCAATACATTCTATGGTAGAAAAGGAAAAAAAACGTACTTTGAAATCTGGTCCAATTTCCGTCAAAGAAGTCTGGAAAACCCTACGAAGTTAAGGAAATGTCTACAGACGATTTTATAGATGTCAAAGAATTGCAGCAAAGAAGTGGTCTTACTAATTTTGGTACTGGAATATGGAAAGAAATAAAAGTGTTACGAATTTCAAAGGACGCACCAACTACTTTACAATATAAAACAAGTTTTGAGGATGAAAATTTTAAAACAGTGGAAATGAAAAAAAAAATTACCCGTGGGACACAAGCAGCAAAAGATTCACTCTCTGCTCCTAAAAAAGCGTATACTACACCTCCTGGAATAACGAAAAAAAAGAAAGACGGCTTGATAGAATTGTGTGAAAAAAATTTAATAAAAAAGGCCTATCATAGTTTTTACCTAAATTTAAGTGTTTGTGGAGACGCAGAGTAATTATTTTTTTTGAAAATTGTATTGTAAGTTTTTGAAGCAATAAATAAGATTTATATTACAAAAGTAAGCATTTTATTAGTATGATATTCCGCAATAACTCAATAAAGTTGTAACTGATTTAATATTTTGCTGGTGCAAAAGTGGCATATCTCAACGTTTTTTCGAAAAATATACTACCAATCCGTTTTTTGAAAATATCTACATAAATGAGCTTCTTCAGTGGTTTTCAATGAATTGAACTTAACAAGGTAATGTAAATAAGGAAGATGTCGTAAAAAATATTAAAACAGTGGTAATCGTCAAATTAATGTTACTCAAAAAAGTCGTTTTTTGAGTTATGTCGTTATTGCATCCGAGGTGCGAATTATGAGTGGCACACTTATGAAAATAAACAAACCCGTCCTATACGAGTTATGCTAAGAAATTTGCATCCATCTTATACACCAGAAGAAATTAAAGCTGATCTAACTAATCAAGGATTTAAAATACAAGATGTGGTAAACAAAATAAAAAAAACTAAACAGGAAGAGAAAGTTACCATAATAAAATTACCTTTATTTATGTTGACTTTTGATAATTCAGAAAATATAAAAAAGATTTTTGATATACGGTATATATGTCGTATGAAAGTCACAGTAGAGGCTTGGAGGAGTAACAAATTAATTCCACAGTGCAAAAAATGCCAACGGTTTGGACATACCCAAAAATTTTACCAACGCACTCTCAAGTGTGTCAAATGTGCTGGTGATCACTTAACTAATGAATGCGAAAAATCAAAAAATACGTCAGCAAAATTTTCAAACTGTGGAAACGCACATCCTGCCAACTATCGTGGTTGCTTAGTTGCTAAAGAGCTACAAAAAGGAGAAATAGTATGAGCAGAACTGCTCTAAATGCCCAACAACCTAGACCATTTTCAGCCAGACTAAAGACAAACGAACCCACTTATGCACAAGCAACCGAAAAAAAAAGAAATACAACAGCAAAACAGCCAAATGGAAACAATAATGCAAATGTTGCAAAATATTGTAACGAAATGTATTTACATTAAATAAAAGAATCAGATCTCTCGGCGCGATAAAAACGAAATTGTCACACGCACAAAAAAAGACCATAAATCATAATCGGCGCGACGGGTAAACAAGTCTGGTGAATCATCATATGTGTATAATATGTGGGCGACGGTATGTCCGACGTATATTCTGGCAAATATCGAGACGAAGATGGAATGTTCCCGAGTATTACGAGAGTCTTGTGTGCCGGTATAAAAAGCAGCCGATACAGAGAAAGGGACATTCATTACGGGATTCATTGATTGCGGAGAAGTAATTGCGGAGTAATTCGGGATAAAGAAGTGGTCTCGTGGGAACAGTGGAAATAAATAGTGGTAGCCAAATAAATAAATATAGTAGAGCCGTCTTATATAAATAGAACTGTTACATAAATACGGACAGAGATATTAGTAATGGAAATAAATAAATACCTGTGATAACTAAATTGTAGTAGTTTAAGCGTGTTACGTTAGTTTTTATATTTTTATATTGTTATATAATTTTAAGTATATAAATATACAGACTGTTTTAAATAAATAATTGCACGAGTTGTTTATTGGAACCCGAAAACGTTACAATATATTGGGTAGACTTGAAAGACTGGAAGCAAGAAACACTGGGGCATCGCGGAAGTAACTAATGGCAACAACGGCTTGCGAATAGCAACGTGGAACGCCAATGGATTGATAAACAGAAAACAAGAATTTGAAGTATTTTTAAATATACAGAACATAGACATCTGCCTAGTTTCGGAAAGCCATTTTACAGATCAATCTTATTTAAAAATCAGAGAGTACAAAGTATACCACACAATTCATCCAGAAAATCAGGCAAAAGGAGGTAGCACAGTGATAATCAAGGAGAATATTAGCCACTATGAGGAACAACACCTGCAACTTGAAGAAATTCAACTGACTCTGGTAAGCATAAAAACTATTAAACAAAACCTAACCGTGGGGGCACATTCATAATAGGAGGAGATTTTCACGCCAAGCATACTGATTGGGGCTCAAGACTGTCAACTACAAAGGGAAAAGAACTCAGAGAAGCTTTAAGAGAATTAAACTGCAACTTTTATTCTGCTGCAACTTATTGGCCTACGGATACACAAAAAATACCGGATCTTCTAGACTAAAAATTTCATCAAATTACGTTGATATCGAAGAAAATTTTGATTTGAGCTCTGATCATTCGGCAGTAATACTGACATTGAGCGAGCATATAATTAAAAAACAAATTCGTCCTTATCTTGCAAACAAAACTACGGATTGGGAAGGCTTTAAAGCAGATATGTCGAGGAAAATCAACTTGAACATACCCCTAAAAACTAAGGAGGATTTGGAAAAAGGAATTGAAAATTTCACCAGCATCATACAGGCTTCTGTGTGGGACAATACCAGAGAAATTACACACAAAACTATTAGTAATGATTATCCTAAAGAAATAAGAACATTGGTGGGAGAGAAGAGGAAAGCTAGATGAAGATGGCAACAAACAAGAGATCCATCACATAAAACGATTCTAAATACGAAAGCACAGCAACTGAAACGAGAAATACAGAAACTAAAACAAGATTCTCTTACCAATCGCTTGAGAAATCTGACGGCAGACGATAGGACTGACTTCTTGCTATGGAAGGCCACCAGAAATCTAAAAAGACCCATTTCTCACGTAGCACCCATAAGGGATCCGGATGGTAGTTGGGCCAGAGACAACAAACAAAAGGTTGAAACATTTGCGAAACATCTGGAAAAACATTCCAACCCAACGAAATAAAAAGTAATTTGATATTACGTAATATACAGAATAATGATTACGAAGAAATAAGACCAGTTACACCAAAAGAAGTCTCTTTGGAAATTAAGAATAATATAAATCCTAAGAAGGCTCCTGGAGATGACTTAATAACAGGAGAAATCATGAATCAACTACCCAAGAAAGCTATTGTTATGCTTACTTATTTAGTTAATGCAGCTCTCAGACTAAAACATGTGCCATGCAGTTGGAAGGTCGCAGAGGTAATAATGCTACAAAAGCCCGGCAAACCTCCAAATGACGTTAAATCGTACAGACCTATATACACCGGATCACTGATGTCATAGAAAAAGCCCTAGAAGAAAAACTTATATGCTCAACCATCTTTTTAGATGTGGCTCAAGCCTTTGATAGGGTCTGGCATGAAGGCCTTAACTGGAAATTGAACAAACTCTTACCCAAGGCATATGCGCAACTTCTGCTTTCATACATTTCTGACAGATTTTTCAGAATAAAAATAGAGGAAGAGTACTCCGGTTTGAAGAGGATTGAGGGTGGTGTTCCACAGGGAAGTGTTCTGGGACCGGTCCTCTACTGTCCTCGTACTTGCTTTATACGTCTGACTTACCGGAACTGGGGAACGCAACTGTGGCGACATTTGCTGATGATACGGCAATCTTAGCAGTAGATAATAATATGCAAACGGCAAGAAATAAGTTGCAACGAGCATGTGATAGGATTTCGAAGTGGACCAACGACTGGAAAATAAAATTAAATGAGCTAAAGTCAACTCATATAAACTTTACCAACAGAAACATAACAGATATAAGACCTATTATTATAAATGGTAACACTGTCCCTTACCAAAACTCAGTCAAATATCTAGGTATGACGCTTGACGTTAAACTGAGATGGAAGGAGCATGTCAAGAAGAAAAGAACTGAGCTGGATCTTAAGTACAGAGGAATTTACTGGCTGTTGGGACGTAACTCGCAACTCCCACTACACAGTAAAATTTTGATCTATAACCAAATTCTGAAGCCAGTCTGGGTATATGGCATACAACTTTGGGGTTGTGCCAAACCGTGCCATCTTAAACAAATACAAAGATTTCAAAATAAAGTCTTACGCAATATGGTCGATGCACCTTGGTACGTTAGAAACAGTGATTTACATAGAGATCTCGGAATCAGGGATGTAGTCAGTGAAGTAAGAAGATCTGCCGTCAAACACGAGGCAAGACTGCTTGAACACAATAATATCGAAGCAAACACTCTTCTTGATGACCAAAACCTCGTCAGAAGGCTGAACAGGGTTAAGCCACACAATCTGGTGCAGTTTAGTATGTAGTTTTGCAGTGCTTAGTGAATAGCAGAGTACAGTGTATCTCCTACAAAATAGAAGTAACTAAAAGAACTCCTTTGGGTGAATTTTAGATTAAATTTTTTAGGTTAAGATATGTCAAACTCAAATTGATGATTGGTCCTAGACCAGTTTTAATATTGTATATTAACTTGATGTTTTCGAATATTTTTGAAGAATTATATTTAAATTTAATTTAATCATTTTTAGGTTCCCATTTTTAGTGGAGAAGGTGTTTCACACGTAAATTATTACATTGCAATGCTTTTTCAATTGTCCATTTATTTTTGGTACGGAAATGAAATTCTTTGGAAGGTGAGTGAATACTTGATAATGTAATATTTATCTACTTATGTTAATAATTTATTAACTTAGGCCCTGGTCATGTATCCATATCTGAATGGTTCTAAAATATCTTCGTTTAAATTTATTAATTTGCATTCTAAAAATTCCATTTCTTTAGCTTTGGTGATTTAGAAATTGTTTTATTGTGTAGATCTTTACTATCATTTATACGACGTCGGGAAACATATTGCTTTCGATTAGATAGTATTGGATTTATTTTATAGTTTTTCGGTATCGCATATGGCCAACAAAAATTAGTTTTTACTGAAACCTTATAGTAAAGAATACAGCAATCTTGCTATATAACTTTCACAATTTTGAATGAAATTACTCTGTGTTTTTCTCAAATTTAATCTAAATGTATAAGTTTTTGTAAGCACATTTCACATCATTAAATAGTTTGCTCTACAGTTTTAACCGTAAACGCTTTTTTTTGCAAAATCGATCATTTTTGCTTATTTACAGAAGTACTTTTCAGGTCAATAAGTAAGATTTACTGTTTGCTAAGCAGACTGCATGCCGAATCTTTCTAGCTTCAAGTAAACATTAATTGAAATAAGACCAAGTAACTCTAGATCAGTGGTTCCGAAACTGTGGTACGCGTACCCCTTGGGGGTACACGAAAATTTTTATGACGCGACCGGCCAACAGCGCTAGTAGTGACGCGACGACGCGACGCAACAGACCGGGCGGACAGAGTGCATCAGTTGATTTTAGTGATGGGATCACTCGTGTGATTTGTTTGTGCAGTACTAAAGGGAAAGTTACAATAAAAATTAACAATGAATAAATGGTTAATCAAGAAAAGGCGTCAGGAAGATCTGAATCAAAGTCCTGGGCCATCAACTGCACAAAGTGTAAGTAGACCTACTAATGAGCAAACCAAGGAACAAAATAAAGAACCTGAAAATCAGGAAAATGAATCTAAAAATAAAAGAAGAAAGTACAACGAATCGTACTTAAAATTAGGTTTTACATGGACTGGAAGCCCAGACGACCCCAATCCTCAATGCGTTGTTTGTTCGGAAACCTTATCAAACAATTCCATGAAACCATCTCTTTTAAAACGCCATTTTGAGAGCAAACACGAAAATGTAGTAAAAAAGGAGCAACAGTAGTTTGAACGTCTTTTAAAAGACCTTAAAAACAAGAAAAGCATAATGAAACAATTTTTTGGTGCAGAACAAAACAAAAATGCTCGTAAAGCTTCTTTTAAAGTTAGTTATTTGATCGCAAAATCTGGAAAAAACCATTCTTGGTGAAAACCTTATACTCCCGGCTGCAGTAGAAATTGTTTCTTGCATGTTTGGAGAAAAAGAGGCTCAAAGAGTGAAATCAATACCACGATCAAACAACACAGTTGCAAGGAGAATCAACGATATGGCCTGTGATCGTTTTTGTTCGTGGCATATTTCAAGATGAAGTATTTGAAGATCTGTTGTTTTGTAAGCCACTCAAAACATCTACAAAAGGTGAAAATATTTTCAAGTTGTTGGACTCTTTTTTTTTCTGATAACCACCTGAAGTGGGAAAACTGTTTGGATGGCGCCAAAGCTATGAGTGGTCACATCACAGGACTGGTAGGCCATATCAAAACAGTTTCATCTGCGTGTAAGTTTACTCATTGCGTCCTACACCGCGAGGCTTTGGCGGCCAAACACCTTCCTGATGAACTAAAAGAAGTTCTTCATCAAAGCGTGAAAATTGTGAATTTCATCAAAAGTAGACCTCAAAAATCTCGCTACTTTAAAATTCTATGCCAGGATATGGGAAGTCTTCATGAGAACTTGTTGCTTCATACTGAGGTTCGGTGGCTTTCAAGAGGAAGTGTTTTGTCGCGTGTCTTTGAACTCCACAAAGAACTGCATAGCTTTTTTACCGAACACAAATCGAATTTGTCTGCAGTACTTACTGAATTTGATTGGATTTTAAAGTTAGCTTATTTAAGTGATATTTTTGAAAAACTCAACACATGGAATTTGTCCATGCAGGGCAGTGTTTCTGATGTTTTTTTTGTGGAAAAGAAAACTAATGCAATGGTGAAAAAGATCACACTGTGGGAACAAGAAATACAAAGAAACAACTGCGAGCCATTTGAAAAGTTGAACACCATTTTGCAAGAAAATGAACAGAACATATCTGATTTTAATGAACTGAAGAATCAAATAGCCCAGCACTTGAACGCACTGAATGTTCGAATTAGGGAGTATTTTCCACCTTTAGAGAAACAGTACGACTGGATTCGTGACCCCTTTGGTGCTGATCCCACCTTGGAAAACAAACATTTGAATTCTGGGGCTTCATTGTTAGAATTCTGGATTGGTGTTCTGCAGGAATATAAAGAACTGTCCGGCAATGCTCTTAAATTTCTTCTTGGGTTTTCCACCACTTATTTATGTGAAAGAGGTTTTTCTAGTTTGACTTATCTTAAAAATAAATACAGAAACAAATTAAATGTTGAAGATGATTTAAGATTATATTTAACTAAGTTGGAACCCAATATTGATCAACTTTGTAAAGAGATACAAGCTCATCCATCTCACTAGTTTCTTTGAAAATAAGCTTTTTATGAGTATTTTTGCAACTTTCTGTTTTTTTTATGTAATAAAAATTCATGTAACCAATATGTCTTTGTTTTTATTTGGACATGACATGTAATTGAGTTTCAAAGGTTAAAACTATACATAATAAAAGGTTCTAATTTTGTTATATATTTTTAAGTTACTGACGGAAAGGGATACGCACATTTTTTTGTTGCTACAAAGGGGTACAGTGCCTGAAAAAGTTTGGGAACCCCTGCTCTAGATAATCAAAATGTTAATTATAGCAACAAAATTGAATACTGTAAGTTTGTAAATATATCTATAAATTGTATAGATAATGAATATCTTTTGCCTATACGTGTTTTTTCTATTTCAAGTTATTTAAGATATATGATAGATTCAAGCATACAGGCTGTCCAGACCATGCGACGACGGAAGATTACGGCTTTAGTATTATAGTTAAAGAAAAGTGTTTTAGACAAAAGTTGTAGCCACGCCTAAAATACACATTCTAAAATTATTTTCAACTATACAGAGTGTTGCGTAAGTGAGTGACGATACAAACTTTTGTTTTTGTAAATAGAATACCCCATATATTTTGGCATATTTAGACGCTACTCTTAAAAAGAAGGACATGGATATAAACATGTGGCGGGGTATCTCTTACCGTTGTAGCTTTATTCGCAATTTTGTGTCTCAACATGTCCAATTTTGTGGAGACTCCTAGACGAAACCTGAAAGAATTTTGGAGATCTGTATAGGCAAGAAGTTTTCCACTTTCGTCAAGTTTAATAATCTATAATCAATTTATTTATTTTTAAATAAACGAATTTGTAGGAATAACAAACGCAAAATTAACATTTGCCTTTTGTTTTTAAATAGAACAGCCTGTATATTTTTCTTCTAAAGTACAGTATTTTTTATAAGCTTTTTAATGCTCCCATGTTTTCCCTATCCACACTTAGTATTTTATAACAATGTACCCCTGACGGCCGATTCCTAATAATGACTCTTGAAAAGTCTACAAGCTGCAACAGATATATGTAAATGGTCATAGGAATAATTTGGTAATACTCTCAACATATTGAATGAGGAATTCAGAGAGTTTGATCTGAAAAAAAACATAAACAAAACAAAAACCATGGTCGTTGCAAATGAATTGGTATGAGAAAATATATATCAATTTTGGTTATGATAAAATTAAACAAGTTGGCGATTCTAAGTATCTGATATCAGTAATAAAATAACAAGGAGACATGGAACCAGAAATTCCTAATAAAATTACTAAAACTCACAAACTATATTATTCTTTAAGTAGATACTTCATTAGGAAAAAGGAGTAACATTAAAAACAAAAACTAAGATATTGAACATAATATAGGCTCCTGTGTTGAGTTTTGGATGTGAAGGTTGGAGTTGAACTGAGCGAATGAAAAGCAAAATTCAGGGTATTTTGTGTTGCGCGACGTAATAAAACAGTGACACGAGAAAGAGAATGGGTGTAGTAATGGTGGTTGAGAAATTCAAAAGAAGTGCCAACGATGTGTGATAGGCACATCGTTGGTGTAAATGCTGAAAACACGAGTAAAAAAATATATGGAAAGGGGCAGTTAGTTGATAGAAAAAGAAAACGTGGTAGACCAAAGAGAACAAAGAACAGTAAAATGACGAAAGTGTTGAAAGAAGAAAACTGATCTAGAGAAAAGCAAAGGTACTGGCAAGCAACAGTAGGAAGTGGAAAGTTCGTTGCAGCATAACTTCTACACCGTAAAATAGAAGAGGATGGAGAATGACCATTTATTGTAATCAAGTTAAATTTTATCTACTAAAAGCATATTTTTCACATAATTTTAATTGAACTTTCTATGATTATTATTTGACAACAATATTCCGAGGTTATGTATATTACGTACATACTTTTGAAGCAAATCGCCAATAGGCAATCTCTATGTCATTTTGTTATTTCACATATTCTAAGATGACTGTGGGAAGCTGTTGTACCACTGTTACTAAGTATTATTACGCTAATTGTTTAAGTAGTACCGATCTGCTACATATAAATATCAGTTAAATTGACAGTTGTAAAGAAAAGTAATTTACTATATTTTATAAATTTAAAGTGTAGACTACGTTGCATTTTGATGAAAAGTCTATTAAAATTCATAACATTATATATGTTCACTACGTTTCAAGTTTACAAGTACAAAATCGCAACTAAACTAAGATAAACACATTGTTTTAGAGCGACGAGTTATCAAAATCTGCATATCAATGTGATTGGGTTAATACGAACAAGTGTTTTAAGAAAAATCTATTATTCTTTATGATGTCGACCAAGCAACCGCTTAAAATACGTGGTGGTCCCTACATTATACTATCACTGGATCCTCTAATTGCAGTAAGTACAGACAAGTTTTCAATTAATTATTGCAACTTGGCTTTAACAGAATATCATTCAATTAATATTTTTCTAGATTATCAAATTTTCTTGGTCCTGCTACACTTTACTGAAGAGCGTGTAGAAACAACTAGATTTCCAACAGTGTTCAAATACTAAACCTGCAATATGTAGTTATTTGCATTAATAAATACTTGGATCAAAATATAGTATGTATGTTTAACCACTTATTATTTCCTACATATATTTCACTATACAAAAAGACATAACGAATCTCCTATATACAGTCTTCAAAAGTTCTTCATTGTTCTGGTATATAATTTGTCACAAAAAATTAAACAGAACAAGAAAAAGGATTCAGCGAAATTTCGAAGGCTTTTAGGTTACCTATTTCTATAGAGTGCAACAAGCAAGTTCTTAACAGCAATAAATCACAAGACATCAAAACAATTGCTTTACCATAAGACACGGTTGCTTCTTTGTTCCAGTAATACATGCATCGTACATCTGCTTACATGTGTAGTAGGGTAAGTCGTGCATTTATTTTAAATCCCAGAACAAAAGTTTAATATTTTTTGAGTCTATAGCATAAACTAGCGGTTCTTAACCTGTGGTCCGAGGACCCTCTAGCCGCTGCACAAACAAGAAATATTTATTTTAAGAATATGCTAAGCTAAATTATAATAGTTTGTAAAATATAAACGTAATGTGTTATTAAAATGTATTATTTATGATTAAATTAAGTTTGTTTAGTAGTACATTTAATAGTTTTGTCTTAGATCGTTTGAGTTGAGGAATGAGATGGCAATATTTATCACAGAACACATTCATTAAGGGTCTTCATCAGTACCGAAAATGTATACGCGAAAGCACCAATTCTTTTCGCGTAAATAACATCTTCAATTTTGAATTCTACAGGAAGATCCATATTTCGATAGGCTAACAAAGTTGTTTTCTAGGTCTGACTAAATTAATTATTTCTAAATTTTGAAATACAATTTCGCGGCCGTTGCTATGGCAGCGGCCGCGATATATAATCGCGTGGGTGTACGGATAACTTTAATGAGTTCCTCGACGGAGAGATTTTCCGATACGCTTCTGGATCGGTTCGGACGCATGTATATATATATGCACTTTTTATAGTTGCATAATTGAAAAACTGTAAACACGTTTTTCTCCAAGACTATACGTTTCATGTTCTTCATACTTACACCAAAAAGACGAGCATGCTGCGAGCTGGGGCGAACCACATTTATTATTTTAATAAATGTTTAAATAAAAGTCTAATTCTCTGTTTAAAAAAAAATAATATGCAACCCAACATAACTTTTGCATCCAATAACTTTCTCTTGCCCCCCCTGAAGAGAGGTCGGACTCGCTAATCCATCAAGCCCCAGTTCGTCTGTCGATTTTACCTACAAATAGGTACCTACTTAGGCGACGTATTATTAAATTTAAGTAAATTATATTTAATGAACCCGAATGAATCTGAGGTCATTTGTTGCTTATAATTTGCTTTCATTATTTTCAACTTATACATTTAAAAAGATTACAATTTAATAAATTATTATTAAGTACTATATAAATATTTGTTATTATAAATTTATTTAATGTAAAAAAACTGCATTTCGGGCCTAGTATGTACGTGATTAATTTACTAGTTATACAGTGAAACAGAAACGTAATTGTCACAATTTCACAAGGTTGAGTTGAAGTAACGTTCTAAAAATGGGTATCCATGGCAAGAATAAAATTTCTGGAATTAATCGCCGGAAAAGCATAAAAACAAGAATGAAAACAGCGTAATAAGAGGTAAATATAATGATTATATGTTTTTCTATATGACTGACAATATTTGCCTTACTTTTGTAACTAGTATAAAATGATGTATGGTAGAAAGCACCAAACAATTCACCTTCGTCATACAAATCCATGATGTAATAGTTATAGTATATCAATGTTGGTATTGTGATCGAGGAATAAAATTTACGAATTTTTGGCTGCCTCTCCAGATGGTCTTATCGATCAAGATGATATTTTTGGAAATAAAATATCCCTAGGCTGCCCGAATATGGACGTAGAAAATGCAGTAAAAAACAACATAATTGACTACCGTTATATAAAAAATAATAAAGTTACGCTAAAATAAAATCATAGTTATATGTAGCAAATTCAAGGTCTCTTGGAAATAACAAATCGAAAATGTTGCTATTTTTTTATTTATACTTTTAAGGACTGCCATTGCGAAGTTATTGTAAGAAATAAACAATTTTAGGAAGATCAGATGGTCAGTAAATTGAAAATGTTTTATTTTTCTGTATATTTATCTGAATTAATAGATTCAAGATCCTATAAAAACAACACGGCTTTAAGAGACATTAAATGTAAAGATTTATAACTGATAATAGTCGTTTATTGGCACATTTAATATACATTACATAACACAAATTATGTGATTTCCTTTAGAATGTAATAGATGGTGTACATAAATATACGTGTAATTTTACACTTTAAATAATATTTTAAAAACATGAAAGTGTTACTAATGTGTTATGTGTGTTAATTTTTAATAACAATTACAAAATATAACATAAATGCACATCTAACAGTACAATTATCACATTACCTGACCTAAAGTGAATGAATGCTTTATAATTGATGAAGATGTAAGATTTGCTACCATGGTTGCTAAAATTGAACGTCCAATAAAATGTATTAAAATTCAATTATTTGTGTCGACACTCAACCGACATCTTCTAATGCATGTATATACAAAGAATAATTGAAGCTTAGTAAAAATATTATACAGTGTTTCGAAAACCATTCTATTGCGATATAAAAGGCTAAAAAATAATTTACTTTCTTTTTTTCCGTATACTTAAATTATATTTGATCCGCTTGATCTTGTATGTGTATACATTATATTCAGCGACAAATACGATAAAATATATCCAAGTAAATTCCTATCACCCGTCTTCTCAGAAGTGTGTTAATCCTTCTAACATAGTCGGATTCCTTTGCCAAACCTAATATTCGGCAACTTTCAAATAAAGTTATATCGAATTCTAAGGCGATAGGTTCTTTTTCACACGTAAACACAATCTTTTGAGTTATCTTTAAATGCGATTTTTTTTTATAACGGGAAAGATTTCATTTATTTGGTTCATAAATATTTGTTTTTCTTCAACTTTTTCTACAAAGAAGACAGTAGTAACGTTGAAACTTGCAAAAATTATAGATTTAATAGACGCAGTAAAGTTTATGTTTTGAATTGCACTTCAAAATATCTGTGAACTTCGCAACACAAAATTTTAAATCAAAATTTTTATTTTGAATATCGAATATTTAAAAATAAAATGTTCAAATCCAAAGAGATGTATTGATTTATACTTATATTTGATCACTTTATTCGAATTTCAAGGTGTGTACCTAAACTGTATATTTTCTGCCATGATAGGGTCTTGAAATGGCTACACACATGCAACAAAACATCGTACCGAACTCCGTCGCGCAACAATCCTTGTTGCGCGACGAAGTTGCAGTGTGTTGAAGTTTTGAGGTGCAACAGAACATCGTCGCGCAACATCAACGCGGACATAATGCCGTTCCATCCTCCCATAATCAACCAGGCCCGTTCAGACATGCGCACATGTGGCGCAACGTGAACGCGCAACTTTTCTTTGATGCGACGGCAGAAAACCGACAACTGATGGGACGCCATTATGTTGCGCTGTTGCATTGTTGCGTGGTTACGTCCACGAACGTACATATTTCAATTTAAATAACTACATAAGTTTGTACAATGGCCTACATTCCATCAAAAGTTATAGAAAACTTATTGGAATATTTCATCATTTATACAAACAGTTGCGAAAATGCACAGAAAAATTCGTTGAGTAACCAGAAATGTCTGTCGAAACGTGTGAATAATTAGTAAATAAAACTTTAAAATGAATCGAAAACATTCTAAGAGCAAATTAATCAGAAACATGTTAATACTAACTATAAAGTAAATATATACACGTACAATACAGACACAGGTTGCATTTCTTATTATTTTTATACAGGATGGAAGTCTAGATGTATGAAATTTTTCAGATAAAGGTGACTGGTACTGTTGCTGATATAACTGCTTTAGTGACAGTGGTTTCAAGTAATGCTGATACTATTGGTGCTTGTCTGAGTTCAAATTGTGGTATACGTGTAAAGGCTGCTGTGGTTGTGGCACCTGTAGCAACTGCTGAAAGGAGTTTAATTATTTGCTGCTAATATGAAGTCGTCCCAAATTTTACCAAAATTTTGTGCTTTATATTAGTTCTGATTTTTATTTTGTCCAAATACAAGAAATCAAAGTCCTAAACAACCGTAGATCTGCACATTTCGAGTTGTTAAGTTGTTAATTTCTTTTTCAAAAAAAATCACTTTTTTGTTATGTAGAAGTAGTGGTATATGCTGGAGATGTCGATAATTTGGAATAAGGACTTGATGACAGCATTGTTTCTTCAGAGGGAGAATGCATGTTTTTGAAATTCTCGTGAGTAGTCTCAGTAGTTTTATCGTCAATTTTGACATTGCCATTGTCAATATCGTCATCGTCGTCTCCTTTATATCTTTCATTTTTCTTCTATTGATTACCTAACTTGAGTCTATTTTCTTGCGCCTTGCTGCTTTGCTCTTCTGATATCACTTCCTTCAATATATCGTTGATTATTTACTCTAAATTGCTGTCGCAAGTGCTACATACAAAATACTGAGAAATACATAAATGTATTCCAGAAACACGTCAAGAGTAAGTACATGATACAACTATATTACAATTGTTGAAAATCGTTCAAACAATAGCAGAAGATTCCAAATGCTAAACAACCTTTTGAAAATTAATATTAGAGATACTTCTAATAGAATTTGGTACACTATTACATAGCTTCCATCATGTAAAGGAAATTTCAAAAAAAAAAATTCCGCAACAGATAATTATCGTTAAGTAAATTGTTGTTTTGACTTTCTATTCGGTAATATGTTTTTTTTATTCTTACAAACAAGGCGTAGTGTTTGTCCATTATACAGGGTGTATTTGAAATAAGGGGACAGAGTATAATTAATGGAAAGATGTAATTTTATTACACTCAAATCCAAAATATTTTGTGCAAATTCAAATTTTAAAAATTACAAAGATATTTTTGAAATATTCGTCGCACCACTGCACTTTAATACGACTGTAGGCTATGGAAGGGTGGGTTAGTAAGTAGGAGTGTGAAGGCGTGCGAGGTCAGTCTCGTTCGATTGTTACGTGTGGATGTTTCGACTATTGCTTACACAACACACGAACTGAAATAAATTATGTTTTTTTTTTAATTTACTTGCGTCCAATTAAAATCAAAGTTTCTCATAAGTAGAGTTGGGCAAATTTTACAACACAAATTTGTTTTTGTGAGAAAAAAGAAGTAAAAAGTTGTTGAATTTAATCGTAACAGTAATAGCGGAAGACAACGTAATATCTAAATAATCCATCTCAATAAAAAAATGCTCGTTGTTGAAAAATAAGATATTTTAACAGCTGATATTTCATATTAAGGTTGTTGAACTCTTAGCATGAACACCTGTTTAGAAATAGTAAACAATGCTATCATTGGGGTTTTTTATAACGTCTACAGCTATTATTGCATATATCTATGCGTGTTTATTTACTTCGATGGAGATTATTACGTCTCCTCAACCTGTGTGGAACCGTCGACGTTTGGCGCGATACCTACGACATATAGACACATGCTAAATCCATAGGCGGCACATTAAACACTTTTCGGAGGTTTTTAATTTTGGCGTTCGTGTCGTAATTGACTCACAATTTTTGGGATTTATATTCTACATAATTGCACCATTCCATTTATCATACTCTGTCCCCTTATTTCAAATACACCCTGTATATCATAACAAGTATGTATCTAAGCCATTGTCTCTAAAACCTTGTTTGTTGTAATCTCTGTAACCCAAACCGAACATGATTCTTACTCTTGTCTTCTGCAAAATAAAAATTCTAATAGATTGTGAAGATAATCCCCAATATATTATACAATAGCACAAACAGGAAATGAAAAAATGGTAAACATAGTTAAAGTAGTTACAAATCTCTTTTAAGTTACTTTCATGTAAATCATGCCTTTGTTAGAGTATTGCTAGCGTAATCAATATGTGTGTGTCATTTGAGATTCACAATAATTATAAGACCAAGTTTAATATACTATTTGTGCCATTTCCATCGTTTAGATTCTGAACAACCGACGTTTCGATGGACAATACATCTGCCGTCTTCAGAGTAGCGCTATAAAGAACTGTTTAATTTGTGGTTTTAAAACGAAATTCATGTAAAACACTTATGACAATCTTGAGTGTTGTACACGAATTTCATTTTGAAAACACAATTTATTTTTGGCAAGAAACAGTCCTTTATAGGGCTACCCTGAAGAAGGCAGACGTAATGTCCACCGAATCGTCGACTGTTCACAATCCAGACGATGGAAATAGCACAAATAATATATCAAAGTCATAAGTTATAAGACCTTCTACTTCGGAAGTAAAGACCAGCTTAAAAAGAGCACCATTACAATAATAATATCTAAAAATTTGATTCTATTATGAAAATAACTAGGGTAGTTTTGGTATCGTTAATGATTAATGACTTATTGAAAGTGGCCACTACTTTACTATTAAATTGCTTTAAACTTCTTTACTTTATTAATAGACTGTCATCTGCGCAAATAATTATTGCTCTGCGTTTTGAAGAATATTTGGTAGACTATTGACGAAGAGTAAAAAAAAGTGTTGGGCCTAAGATTGGCCCTTGAGGTACGCCACTGTCAATATTAATATAGCATGACTGGTTATTTTCTATTTGGACATTTAGTTTACTTTTTGTAAAGTATGATTCAAACCAGTTATTAGGAATATAATACCATTTTGCTCTAACTTGTAGAGTTAAGCATTGTGGTTAACTAGCTCAAACGCCCTGGATATGTCAATAATGTTTCCAGGACGTATGGTCAGCCACCAAGTTATAGAACGCTCTGTATAACACAAAATAATTTTAAAAGGTGCTCCTAATAAGTGGCTATCATTGGAATAAAACCGCTTAGAAATATCTTTCCCATAAAGTTACACTCGCCCTGTATACTATATACTACATTACCCTCTTAATAATTGTTCTTACTTATTCAACAGTATATATCCCAAAAATAATGTTAGAAATAGAGACGCCGAAATTACTGGCACGTAGCTGCTAGGTACTAGTTCGTACTATGTTAAATATGTTAAGAATTCAGAGGGCGAAGTTTCGAAGCTAAAGTTATTACGTGTTAAATTAAATGCCACTCTTCAAAGACATTCCCGGGGTAGCACTAAATGTGCGGAATATAACGCACAATAAAAAACTAAGGTTGTAATTCGTGTAATAGTTTAGTTAACGACATTGTGTTTTCTACATTAGATATGGTCACGGCAGGATATAACATGTTACGCGTGAATAATTTTGTTGCACAGTGAACCCAGTTGAAATCGAAATGATTAATGATGAACTGTGCTTGTATTTAATGTTTAGTTGTATATACGTTTGATAAAGAAATTCTTAATACGTAACTCCGTTATTATTAAAGAATTCGAATCAAGTTATTGACAATAGCAAAACATTTATTCAAATTACATTAGCTTAGTAGATAGTTTTCTCTATCTCCATGAATTTTTTTGAGGAAATGTTTTTTTTTAATGCAAAGTAATCACTTTGCTCCAAATATCACGGAGTGAAGTAACCGCACTGGAATTCATAGGTATACAAAGAAAATTAAAATATTTCTTGAAAATTTCCTTTATTAAGTCTTGCAAACAGTTTACTGACTACACATATTTGAAATCCGGTATTTCTCAGGGATCTATCTTGGGTCCATTGTTATTTGCATTGTTATACCTCGCAGCTTTTTCTGTTTGATCATGTTAATTGCAAATTTCACTTCTATGCTGATGACACGCAACTGTACACTTCTTTCAACACCGGGGATGTTGCTGTTACAACGCAGACTATCAATAGTGACTTAGATAAATTTTATAAAACCACTCGTCGCCATGGTTTGCAAATGGACAAAAATCATGCTACATTACTTTCGGTAGTGCTTCCAACAGGTCACAGGTGTGTGATACGTTGGATTTGCGTATTAATGGAGTTGGGTTGGTCCGAAAGAATTGTGTTAGAAATCTGGGTCTGCTTATGGACGAAAACTTAAGGTTCAAGGATAACACTACCAACCTTATTAGGCGGGCTTATTGTAATTTGAAAATGTTATATCCTTACAGATCCTCCTTGAATGCTCATGTTAAGACTATGTTGGACGATACATTGGTCTTGTCCCATTTTAACTTTTGCGATTCCATTTGTGGTCCCTGTCGTGACAGTTTGGATAGGAGGAGAATACAGGTAATCCAAAACTCATGCTTGCGGTTCATTTTCGGTGTTGGTAGGAGAGAGAGAATTTCTTTTAGGTTGTCGGAGGTTGGCTGGCTCAATATGGAAAACCGCAGGATTTTTCATTTGGCCTGTTTCGCTTATAAAATTATTACTACCCGCACCCCACCGTATTTGCTAAACAAAATTAGATATCACACTGATGTCCACAGCATTTACGTTCGGAGAAGGGATTTGATTGATATAGCTCGTCACCGTACCACTCACTTCAAGCGTTGTTTTCAATACAATTGTGCCATGATTATGAATGATTTGCCACCGTATTTCAAAGATTTGTCCCTCCGTGGTTTCAAGCGATGTTTGAGAGAGCGTTTACTAAGTGATCTTGTATTTTGAGTTGCTCGAGTTGTTCGGATAGCAGTAGTGTTATGTTGTAGTTTTTCTTTTTTTCTATTTTTTTTTTAATTACACTTGCGCTTTTGAATAGTATTCAAAATGGTGTTATGTATGTGTGTATGGCTATTTATGTATATATGTGCACGCACACCTTCTTTTTCTTTTTTGACTCATTTGGTACACCTGGTAGATCAGGGAGCCTCAGGCATAACTGAAGGTGTTACCATTTGATTTCATTATTACCAATATGTAAATTTAATATGTAAAACTAATATGTTAATGTAATGGAATCAATAAAGGTGTTATTATTATTATTATTAGTTATGGCAAATATAATCGTCTTAATTTTCCCCGATGTCAGCTAAGGCCTTGCCGGCCCACTGAAGACACCGAATGCACCTTTTTTAATCTTAAATATATATCTCTTCGCTGGTAGAATAGTTTGCAACCACTTTGTTAGTCTTCCTTTTGCCCTTAGTATTCTTCTTCCATGTTGGTTTCAACTTTATTTGAGGAAACACATGCGTGTCCTTTTTCTCCTTTTCTGTCTTCTTTTCTCTGCCTACGTGTTTCAAACTCCGCCTTTTCCTTTACTAATACGTTTTTGTAGTGTTGAAACAGCAATCCTTTCTTCCAATACAAGCGCTCTTGGGAAAGTCTTTGATGTCTTTATGACTGACAATACACAATTCATTAGAAGTACTACAAGTCCTTGAAATACTTGGTTAAGGAGATGAACGTAGATTTCAATATCCTACAAGTCTCTGAAGGGCTTGTTTGAGGTTTCAAAGTGCTCTTTAAAGTAATTAGTTGGAGAGACATAGGTTTGGAAGTGTCATTATTGCCCGAAGAATTGCGCTGAGGAAAGTCTGGCTGCAAACAGGTGTTCGTATAATTGGAGCTTGGTTGATCCTCTATTTCAACGATTCAGCTAACATTTATATGAATGGCTGATCGGTAATTTTCGAGGGCATAAAGTCAACATCTGCTAAAACACCTAGATTGTATGGATAAATTCTTTCACTTTCTAATCTGGAGTCGGTTTCGAGTGGTTTATAGAATGATCAAACCAATAATAAGATATTTCGGCATCCTGACTTACTGCAAGAAAAAATTGACCTCGGAAAAGCACCGTCGGATAATTCATGCTTCATTCGCTGCTGCGGAAATATGATTATTGGAGGAACATAATTTTCACCAGCTAACATGCAAATCAACGCCGTGGACAATTAACCACGTTCAGCAGAAGTTATAGTACTGGCTTGTCGATGTCCCTTCTCAGCCATCAGCCCATCACAGTGATGAATAAATTTAAAAAAATCCATATTTGGTTTGTTAAAATCTCGAGCCCTAGCAACCGATGTTGCTTCTAGATTTCTTAATGTAATCTCTGGAAGTTGTTTGCAGAAACTACTTACCCAATCCTCTCTAGCTATACCAAGTTGTTATTTTAAACGATGATTTAATCTATTGTTCATTCCCTAAACTAAAGGCCACGTAATTCATATCCTGTATAGTCAACCGAAAGAATGTCTGCTCCATTTTGATGATATAATCTTCCAGGTCCTTTCCTTGGGCATCAGAAAATACTGACCGCTTAGCGCCTAAATTTTTTGTTTTTGTAAAACGAGTCCTTAGTTTTATTCAGCACTCGTTTCTTAAGTAATGCTCTAGGAACTGAGAAGTTCTTGCTTGCAGTATTCCATGCCATTTAATTGTGTACAGCTTTACAGCTTTTAACATATTTTCTAAACTACACATCTGCTGATGTAAAGTCCTTTTCTAATTTCAAACAATTTTTTCAATTTCTCTATAAAATAAAGAAAAAAAAATATTTTTAATTATAAGTTGAGAACACAATCACCACACTGACCGGTCTTAGAATTTCATTGGCGACTTGTTCCACAATACTTACAGGGCAATGGAGACAAGGTTCTGCGGCAATGTGACAGTTTGCGTCTTACGTTTGCAGTATGTAATAAAGTTTTTTGTGGACAGACAAAATTATTTTGCTTTAGGCTTATATGACTTACTTACAATCACTGATTAAAATTCGTTACGCAGTATATTAGAAAATCAACGATTAATACTTACGTTAGATAACACTCCAAATAAAACACCTTTACTGAAATAACTTCTAACTGACATAACAGAATCAGCCGATACTTCTTAAAACCATAGCGCCTACATGTGAATCTAAAAGCAGGAATTTTACATTTCACTTTTAGCTCAATTTTTAGCAGTTGTCACTATGCTGATAGAGGGAGATCGGGCCCTATCGGACTTTAAAAAAAATAAAAAAGGAAGAAATAGTCTTTTTCGAATACAGCAAAATTAGCTTAACTGGATTTTTTAGCGCCATCTTGAATACTTAATGATAATATTAATATAATATACAATGTGTTTCATTCTCCATGCAGACACCTAAATAAATTGCTTATTAATAATACAATTTATATAAAACTGTTTTTCAATGATAGAGGCCATTACGATTAATATTTACGTAAGAATAAATTTGGTTTGGAGTCTACATCCAGCCAACCATGATTAAAATAAATACTTGTATTTAAAGTAAAGTCATAGTAACGATGAAGGTGTAATGGAACATGCATTTTACATTGAAATGAATAAAACTGCCCCAAAGTTGGGCGACCTAATGTAACGGAACCGCCTTATATTTAATTTAATAAAATTGTAGAGTTTAAATCTAAATAAAATTTAAATAACTTGCTTTGCCGGCTAAACTCAAATCAGATGATCTCAGGGCGATTCGGATTAAAAAGAACTGATTAAGTAAACGGTGTTCCTAAACATTAATTATATTTAATAAAAAAAATACCATTGTAAAACTTTAAACAATTCGTATATTCAATGAGTTATATATATAACTACTTTTTACATATAACTAAAGAAATAAAATATATTTAAAGACAATTTTAATACATTTTTACAAATAATTAATGGCCATAGATTTTTATGTATATTATTCGACGTAGTCTAACATAAACAACGGATGCCAGAATTTACTACGTCGGCTGGTTGTGTACTATTTATAAATACACAACAATATTAATACGGATTAAATTACATTCTCCTTCATAGAACGGAGATGATATATATTTATCAACTTTATTATGTTAATTTCAATTTAAAATTTATTTCATAATCTTTAATTCTTCAATATCACAAATATTTTTATTTACAATAACCTTTTAAAAATACCTTATAATAAATAAAGCTTCTTTCTTCGTTCTTCGGCGATTTCTATCCTCAGCAAACTCTTCTTTGCATGGCGTTGTCATCAACAGAATTTCCTTAGTAGTCACGATCCTGACGTGACGAATCTCCTTGCTCTGCTTACTGGAGCACAATATATTTATTATAAACTTTTAACACTGAGCACATTTACTCTCTAAGTGCTACTTTAATCACTATTTTTCAAATAACAATTCTTATGATTGTTATGTAATTTATTGTAGGAGTTTTAGGTTCTCCTTTTTATAGAACATTTAATGTATATTACATGAACTTTTTGCTAGTCGGGGTTTGACGACTTCTTTATGAAGCCAGCCAGTCAAATCCCTCCGACGTTGGAGTTAACTTTCCGACTCGAACCAAGTCTAGCAGTCGACTCCCTCCTTCTTTGCGCGTGTTTCTATTTTATATAAAAGTGTCTGTGGTTCCCCTTTCTCTATATAGTTCGGTTCTTTCCACTTAAGTTTCCCATACACGCTCTTTTACGTAGGCGAATGTTTATCACAACTGTAGCGTTTATTTCACTGTTGTAAACATTCGGCGCCACGGTTCTTAGAACTAAATACACACTAAGCTTATGACTAATATTTACTTAATAATACCATAACATATTCATTGATTTTAAATATTATTTCTCTTCAAAATATTAATAACAGAATATACTTAATTAAATTCTAAAAAAAAATTAAAAATTAATAACTGAAATGGTCTGTACCGTTACAAAGGTAGAGCAGAAAAAGTATGAAAAAAAATTTTTTGCTAATCACTGAAATTCTCAAAATGTGAAGTTTAGCTGAGAAAAAGAAATTTTATAATTTTTCGAAATTTTTGTGTATAGGGGAAGGAGGCAAGGTAGGACCGGGTAGCGAGAGAAAAACGGTTTATTCAAAAATAATTATAAACGTAATACAAATATTAAATTAGTACATTTCTTCCAAAAACTTATTTACACAGCAAATTAGTTAGCGTCTAAATAGAACCAATGTCCACATCCATTACTTTTATTTACACAAACTTTACATGGCCTCGTTAATATAAACATTAAACAAGGAGCTTTCCGCATGTAATCTTGTACATTGTATATAATAGACCAAATTAATATATGTTGCGTCATTTTATCCTGCGTATAAGGACCTTAACAACATGCGTACTTGAACCGAGATATTATTACAGATTTTCATGGGCCACAGTGACAATTTCCGCGCCGGTCTCGATGAAATGGAGACCCACATAGACGTGAAGAGTAATTTCTCGCGACACACCACTATTTTAAAATACTTGCTCTACTGGCCGATCGAACAGAAGAATAGAAATTATTTCATCGTCTTTATTTACAAATTATTTTCGTTAATTAAAGTATGTGCGACTGTAATCTTATATGTTTTTTTGCAAGTTCTTAACGTGTACGAAAACCGTGGAGATGCAGAAATAATGATAGAATCAGCCTTAACAGTATTTACCAATTTAAACTATCTAGTTAAACTCTTCTCATGTGTCTATTACAACAAAGAAATAGTAGCGATTTTAGAAGAGATGACAGACAAGCGATTCCAACCTGATAATCTTCGACGAAAGAACGTGATTTTAAAAGTAATCTCCAACTGGAAGAAAATGTTTCATTTTTATATGGGAATATGTGTGACAATTATTTCGACGTGGGCCATTCTTCCACTTATAAAGAACAGAGGTGCCACGTTACCGTTTAATTATTGGTATCCTTTCGATGTCAGCGTCAGTCCTGTACATGACATTATATTTGCATACGAATACTTTGGTATACTAATGATTGCGGTATCTCATGTTACGTTAGATGCATTGATGGCTGGCATTTTGGCATTTATATCAGCGCAAATCGAGGTGCTCAACGATATTTTATCTAACCTAAATTATGTCAAAATCGAAATTGAATCCATTGATGATCATGCTATATTAACGGACCAAATTGATTGCATCTTATTGCACAAAAAAATCCGCAGGTAAGCGATATCTATCATTTAGTATAATATTTTATTACAGAGATTTATAGGATTATTCATAACAAAGTTACATTTTAAATTCTATTTGAATCCAATGCTTGTAGTAAGTCCTAGGGATCGCCTTCTTAATACACGGATATATACCAATTAATTTATTATATTTTTGGAATTTTTGTCTCTGTGTTATGTTTTTTATGTAAAACATAAGTGTGATCAAAATCAAAACTATACATAAACTGCTTTCACCATTTCTTCAAAGCAATATTTTTTTGGACGTATTTAAGTTATTTGATCTTTTACCCTGAATGCTGCTTCGTATGACCAATATACACTTTTTGACAGTCTTCTGGATTTTGTTGTTGAACATTTTTCTTTATATTATTGTTGTAAAGCTTATGAATTTTTTATTTAACAATTTTATTTGTAAACTTGTCTGGATAATAACTTTGCGCTAAATCTATTTTTTGCACTGCTGCAATTTAATAGCTCTGATGATAAGAATAGCTACATATTTCTTTAAACTGATTTATGAGCGGATATAATCTTTTAACACTACTTTGTATAAATGAATTGAATTTTTGTTATGACTCATAGAATTTCTCCTGATATGCATAAGATTACATGCACATCAGCAATCAGAGGTAGCTCTAATATACATGATACCATCGTTTAACATCAGAGCGGGGGCCTACCCATATAGTTCTCAGAAACTATTGAGCCGATTTACTTGAACTCTTCTTTAAAATGACCATTGGGACGAGTCTAGGATGTGCGTCAAATTTGGGTTCACTAAGCCAAAGCGCCAAAAAACTGCAAAATGTGCATAAAATGAAGGTGACACTCATGAGCTAATCGTCAATTTTTACGGTAGAAGGCTGGAATTGTGCATAGTTATATTAAAACATGTCTTACAAATTACACTTTTTCCGTTTTGAAAAATCTACAGTAGAAGCGATTTTATTCAAATTTTTGGGAACGTCACTTGTATAAAATAGCCTTTGATGCAATAAGGCATCGTCAATTTTTGAAATAGAAGGTTGAAGTACTGATACTAATTATTCTACGACTCAGTCTCTAACAGATTTTTTTCTTTTTTTTAAATCTTGTATAGATCAGATTTTATTTAAACATTAAGGTTCAGACAGTTTTTGAAAAGTTTTTTTTTAAACCTCATGCACTTTATGGCAGTTGGTTCAAATCCGACTAGCGTAATTTATTGTGTTTTTACTTGCTTATACGTAGTATAAGGAAGTATTGTGATGACGAAAATTTTCGACCTCGAGATTTTTACAGATGTCCACGTTTTGAAGTCCCCTGATACCGAAAAAGTGGTTTTTAGGAAATGTATGTGTGTGTGTCTGACCACGATAGCGGTCAAACCGCTACAAGTATCAATTCCAAATTTTGTATTTACGAATATAATCTCCCTCTTGAGGTCTGATTAGATTTTCAGTAAAATCGGCAGACCGGAAGTAGTAGTTTACTTCAGTGAAAAAATTGAATTTTGCCGTTATTTCGTCAACTAATAAGTTTAAACAAATTATAAAGAATTTATATGTACTTAGAATTAAAATTGAGAACAATTTTATTTAAAAAGTTTTTCGAAATTTCTACCGAAAGTAGGTCTTTTACTCTTATCGAAAATCAGTTTTTTGCAAATATTTCGCAATTCATGTTTTTTAGACCGATACATTACGGGTATTTAAAACATAATTTTCAATATATTTTGCATAAAAAAAAATTCAAAATTCTGGCCGGAAGTACCACTTTTACTCCTACCGAATAGCGATTTTTTGCAAATATGTCGTAAATTATGCATTCTATATATATTTATCAAGAGTACAAAAGTATTTAGTGCTAGATTTGCAATATTTTTTGTATAAATGAAATTTCAAAATTCGGACCGAAAGTAACACTTTTACTCTTGGGAAGTAGCACTTTTCTGGAATATCTTGCAAAGCATGCATTCTATATGGATTTATTAAGAGAATAGAAGTACTGAGAATAGGGTTTTGAATAATTTTTGTGTAAAAAAGTTCTTAAAATAGTATAGTTTGAAACGCTCATACGTATATATATTAGTGGATCACTTCAATAATTATTTCAATAAAATTGCTGATAGGTTACTGCCGCTACAGGGAAAAAATATGTTTAATACAAGTATAAATCACACATGCACTACATCCTTCTTCTTTCAACCTGTTTGTGAATTGCAGCTCGTAAATATTGTGAACAAACTAAAAAATACATATTCTTCGGGTGACGATAAGATTAGTGCTAATATATTAAAACAATGTATAAATGAGCTTGCGGTTTCTTTAACACAAATAATCAACAAATCAGTTATAGAAGGCGTATTTCCTGAGAAGCTGAAGGTCTTTAAAATCAAGCCGTTATTTAAAAACGGTGATAGGCAATGTATATCAAACTATCGTCCCATATCTTTACTGAACTCTTTTTCTAAGGTTTTTGAAAAAGCCATGGCAGAGAGTAATAAAATTTCTAGAGCAAAATAACACGCTTAACGATAATCAGTTTGGTTTTCGTAATGGACGCAACACCTCAACTGTTATTATTACATTTTTAAAATATCTGTACAGCAATATGGATGAAGGGAAAACTTGTATAGGAATCTTTTTGAATCTGAGTAAAGCCTTCGATCTTGTAAATTGTAAACCATCGAGTGCTAGTTGAAAAACTGTATAATTATGTTATGTTATTTACATTCCAGTACAATTCATCATGTGTAATAAAATTTATTTTTAATTTAAAGATGTTGATTGTTTACATGTATCTATGGCAAATATAAATCATAATAATCACGTTCACATTTTTAAAAAAGAAAACATAAGTTTTTCACGACGTTATACTTTCATTTACTCTATTTCTTATAATGATTTGTTGATTATGATGTATAGATTTGGATGATGTTTGAGATATTGATACTTTGTTTGTAAATATATATATATATATATATATATATATATATATATATATATATATATATATATATATATCTGTATAATTTGAAATTTTGAATTCGTTAATATTTATTTTAATAAATTAGATGATAAGGTTTATTTTGCATTTTATTTTCTTTACCTGACCTGGAGATAATTAAAGAGCATTCAAAATAGATTGGAGAATCTATTCATATTTTCTGCCCCTGAGAGAATTATTTATTTTAAACTGAGCTAGTTGTATGTAAAAAATTTGCTTAACCTACTTTTCAGCAGAAAATTCGTTGTATCTTAGTCTAGCATAAGGCCTAGCACTAGGATGCGTGCTTGATTTTTACTTACATATTAATTGAATAATTTAAATTTATTATCTATTAACCTCAATTTGTAAGAGTCACAGCAATATGAAGCATTAAATAGAAGATTAGTGCTTCAAAGCCATAACAACACAAATATATATATATGAATAAAACAGGTTTTAAAGAAAATTAAGTTAACCATTCAAAGAAGAACATTTAATGAAGTATACAGGTTGTATTTGAAATAAGGGGACAGAGTATGATTAATGGAAAGATGTAATTTTATTAGACTCAAATCCAAAATATTTTGCGCAAATTCAAATATTAAAAATTACAAAGACATTTTTAAAATTTTCCTCACGCCACTGCACTTTAATACGACTGTAGGCTATGGAAGCGTCGGTTAGTAAGTAGGGGTGTGAAGGCGTGCGAGGTCAGTCTCGTTCGATTGTTACGTGTGGATGTTTCGACTATTGCTTACACAACACACGAACTGAAATAAATTATGTTTTTTTTAAGTTACTTGCGTCCAATTAAAATAAAAGTTTCTCATAAGTAAAGTTGGGCAAATTTTACAACACAAATTTGTTTTTGTGAGAAATAAAAAGTAAGAAATCGTTGAATTTAATCATAATAACAGTAATAGCGGAAGAAAACGTAATATCTAAATAATCCATCTCAATAAAAAAAAATATCGTTGAAAAATAAGATATTTTAACAGCTGATATTTCATATTAAGGTTGTTGAACTCTTAGCATGAACACCTGTTTAGAAATAGTAAACAATGCTATCATTGGGGTTTTTATAACGTTTACAGCTGTTAATGCGTATATCTATGCGTGTTTATTTACTTCGATGGAAATTATTACGTCTCCTCAACCTGTGTGGAACCTTCGACGTCTGGCGCGATACCTACGACATATAGACACATGCTAAATCCATAGGCGGCACATTAAACACTTTTCGGGGGTTTTTAATTTTGGCGTTCGTGTCGTAATTGACTCACAATTTTTGGGATTTATATTCTACATAATTGCACCTTTCCATTTATCATACTCTGTTCCCTTATTTCAAATACACCCTGTATAATTATCCCATGCTACGAATTAGATACGGAACTGAAATACCTTCTACCAATTTATTCAATTTTGTAAGAAGCTACGATTGCAAGTGTTTGAATAATCTAGATTATTTGTTTCACTTCTTCCAAAGGCACGGTGTCGCGAAACAATTTCTATTTCAAATGAAAAATAGTGTCAATTTTTGTGTTACTATATTAATAGTTGCATGAAGTAATAGTAAAATCAATTGAATGCGAAAAAAATGTGGTAAATTAACTATACCATTTACCATTGAAAATGTATATTAGATTTATATATACGTATAGCTCCTTGCACATGTAACTTTGTTATTAATAACCTAGTATATTATAATATTAATATTGACGAACCTTTACATTTTTCCAGAACTGTACAGAAAATGAATAAAATATTAGCAATTCCTATGTTTGTACAATCAACACTTGGTGCTTTGATATTATGCTTAGCGCTCTATAAATTAGCAAAGGTAAAATATAAAATGTAATATGTACATGCTTGCACAGTGAATTTCTACAAAAATGCATCACAATAGTAAAATGAAAATAAAGTGTTTAATATATCACTGTATCAGAACACAAGTCACTGTAGTTTACTGTTTTCAGTTCCACTAGTATGTATAATAAATTTAGCTAGTTGGTTTTGCTTGCTTTTATGGAATTGCTTCACGTATGTACTTCTCAACAGAATAATTCACATGTCGCAAAGGATTCTTGAAATAAGGTTAAGTAAAACCTTTGTCACAATCATTCTTCTTCTAGATTTATTGCCAATTGTATACGTGAATCTTATTGACTCGTGAAATATATGGCTTATTTTCGTGACACATCAAACAGCTACGACATCATCTACATATACGGTATTCTTCAGTTACTTCAAAATTATCAATTCTTATTGATATATTAGTAGTCATACATTCAATAAATACTGGTTAAATAGAATAATATAAAAACATCTTCATAAATACTCAGATAAATATAATAATAATTGATCCGTTAATGTTAGACTATATTTAATGCATACATTTTTATTAGCATTTCGGGTGTTTTTGAAGAATTACATTTAAATTAAATTTAATCATTTTTAGGTTCCCATTTTTAGTGGAGAAGGTTTTTCATACGTAAATTATTACATTGCAATGCTTTTTCAATTGTCCATTTATTTTTGGTACGGAAATGAAATTCTTTGGAAGGTGAGTGAATACTTGATAATGTCATATTTATCTATTTATGTTAATAATATATTAATTTAGGCTCTGATCATTTATTCTTATCTGAATGGTTCTAAAACATATTCGTTTAAATTACCTAATGAATTTGCATTCTAAAAATTCCATTTTTTTTCCTTTGATGATTTAGAAATTATTGCTTATGGTTGGTGATTAAAATCAACCTGAATAAAAATATCCGCCTATAACGTAGATCTTCAATATTATTTATACGACATCGGGAAACATATTGCTTTCAATTAGAAAGAATTGGATGTTTTTTATAGTTTTTCAGTTTCGCATGTGGCCAACAAAAATTAGTTTTCACTGAAACCTTTTAGTAAATATTGCAACAATCGTGATATAGAACTTTGTTTTGAATGAAAATTCTGTGTGTTTTTCTCAAATTTAATCGATATGTATAATTTTTTTTTAAACAAATTTTTACATCAATAAATGGATTGCTTTAAAGTTACTACAATTTAAACCATAAACGCTTTTTTTTTTTGCAAAATCGATCATTTTTGCTTATTTACAGAAGTCCTTTTTAGGTCAGTAAGTAAGATTTACTGGTTGCTAAGGCAAACTGCATGTCTAATCTTTCTAGCTATAAATAAACATAAATTGAAATAATCCCAAATAACTCTAGATAATTAAAATGTCAATAATGTTGATTTCGAATACGCCATTAATATATAGTTGTCTATTATTGCAACAAAAACGAACACTCTGTAAGATTGTAAAAATATCCATGAATTGTATAGATAATGAACATCTTTTGCATATATGTGTTTTTTCTATTTCAAGTAATTTAAGATATATGGCAGATTCACGCATTAGCTATATACTGTGTGTCCAAAAAGTCTGGAAACACCCAAATAAAATCGAAACGGATGATTTTTGAGAAAAATGCAAAAACAGGTCAATTAGTATTTTCAAAAAACTACTGGCTGATGGTATCTGTTTGGAATTTTTGTTGACCTTGAAAAAGTTATGATGTCATCAATAAAAAATTAAATGGCAACGTCGCATTTTTAATTTTATTTTTGATAGATCTTTTAATTGTCTAAACGACAGTCAAAAAATTTTTCATTCTACTTAAGAAAAATTTTGAAATAATAAATGTTGAAAATGTTGTCCTTGAGCATCTTGGCAATACCCTAAACGATAATAAAATTCATTTTGAACGTTTTCTATCATTTCAGGAGTGATCCTTCGTACTTCAATCTGAATCCGTTGACGCAAGTCTTCCAAATTTTCAGGTTTAGTTGCGTATACCTTATTTTTTAGGTAACCCCACAAAAAATAATCAATAGGCGTTAGATCTGGCGACCTAGCCGGCCACTAGATAGCCCCCCTCCTGCCAATCCATCTGTTTGGGAAGGTATTCTCGAGATAATGCCGAACATTTCCCGCATAGTGGGGTGGAGCCCCATCTTGTTGAAACCAAATTTTTTGGCTGGGCAAATTAGGATCTTCATGGTTCGGAAATATTTCTGCTAATGACGGAATTAAATAATTTTGTAAAAAATCCAAATACATTTCCGCCGTCAGGTTACCGTTGAAGAAAAAAGACCCTATAATTCTGTTACTAATTAAACCAGACCATACATTTAATTTCTGAGGATACTGAGTTCGTACCTCTCTCATCCAGCGTGGATTTTGGCGTGCCCAGTACCTGCAGTTTTGTCTATTAACAGTCCATGTAATGTGAACGTAGCTTCATCTGAGAATAAGATATTTCTGATAAAAAACGGATCATTATCACACATAGGCATCAGTTGTTCGCAAAACTGTACACGTCTGTCGAAGTCGTCTTCAGACAGCTCATGAACCAAACAGCTTTTGTAGGGATGATACTTAGTTTTCCGGAAAATATTACCAATTGTACTCTTCGACACGTTAAACTCCCGAGGAAGCTGCCGTGTACTAGAATTTGGAGTTTCCTCTACTGACAATAATACGTCGAGTTGCGTATCTTCTGCGATCTTTGGACGACCACTTCTAGGGCGATCTCGAACATGGCCTTCTTCTTGAAACTTTTTGTGAATCTTACTCACTGCAGAAATACTAACTGGGGCACGCTCCAGATGTTCTGTATTAAATAAGTCGCAAACTTCTCTAACTGAACGAGCCCTATCCCCAAAACCAATCATCATCATCAATATTTGAATACGTTCCCTCTCACTTGAAACCATTTTTAATCAGATTTTTTTAACTTACGCGCAATTCGTATTTGACAGAATGTCACAAATAAAACAAAATGTGTTTGAAAAATAATCGACTTTTAAGCCAACTATGGTTTTTTTTAAAGACAAACTTTTCCATTTTCGAAGAAGTAATTAAATTTTTCTCGGTCATTTTCTTAAGTAAAATGAAATTTTTTTACAGTCATTTAGACAATTAAAAGATCTATCAAAAATAAAATTAAAAATGCGATGTTGCCATTTAATTTTTTTTTTGATGACATAACTTTTTCAAGGTCATCAAAAATTCCAAACAGATACCATCAGCCAGTAGTTTTTTGAAAATACTAATTGACCTGTTTTTGCATTTTTCTCAAAAATCATTCGTTTCGATTTTATTTGGGTGTTTCCAGACTTTTTGGACACACAGTATATACCGGGTGTCAACGAGATCATGTATCAGCACGCCATTTATTTATTAGTTAAAATAAAACTTTGAAATTCGGACCGTATATATGAGTGATTGGTGGGCTTCTTCAGGTACACTCAGTTTTTCTATAGCACTTCCGGTCAAACCGGAAGTGACGTTAATTTTGAATTTTTAAATACAACATTTATTATTTCTGTTCATATTCTGTTTCTTCTGAAAATTTGCCATCTAGTGCAGGTTAACTTTTGACATTTCTGTCAAAGATGGCGGTATCTGTTAAATTTATCCATTAAAGTGAAACTGCTTCGCAACGATTGTCGAAATGTAACAACCATCAAAGTTAGCTTTGAAAACGATTAAGAAACGTATTTTTCACATTTACACGCATTGGCGAAGGAAACATGTATTTCACGTTGAAATTACTAAAGAAAATAGAAAAAAAAAATTTTCATTTTCAAATGACAGGTACTCGTTTTTTTAAATAGTAACACCTATTTTTTATTACAGTGCCATATTGGCATAATTTTTAGCTTTCAAGTGATATAAAAAAACGAGTACCTGTCATTTGAAAATGAAATTTTTTTTTTCTATTTTCTTTAGTAATTTCAACGTGAAATACATGTTTCCTTCGCCAATGCGTGTAAATGTGAAAAATACGTTTCTTAATTGTTTTCAAAGCTAACTTTGATGGTTGTTACATTTCGACAATCGTTGCGAAGCAGTTTCACTTTAATGGATAAATTTAACAGATACCGCCATCTTTGACAGAAATGTCAAAAGTTAACCTGCACTAGATGGCAAATTTTCAGAAGAAACAGAATATGAACAGAAATAATAAATGTTGTACTTAAAAATTCAAAATTAACGTCACTTCCGGTTTGACCGGAAGTGCTATAGAAAAACTGAGTGTACCTGAAGAAGCCCCCCAATCACTCATATATACGGTCCGAATTTCAAAGTTTTATTTTAACTAATAAATAAATGGCGTGCTGATACATGATCTCGTTGACACCCGGTATATGTAAATATAGCCTGACAAATTTAGTGTAAAACAAGAGAACCAAACACGTCTACCGGAAAAAATAATACATACATATTATATATTTTGAAAGTGATGTTATATAATTTTTCAACTTTGTGAAAAGAATTCTTTCTACTGTGACAATGGAAATAGTTCCTAATAAATTTTAATTTTTTTTTTTGAACACTTCGAAACTATCAGGCTTGCACCTTTTGTTCGAACCAACGCTCTAACAACTAAGCCGATTGTTAATAACAGTGTACATAATATATACATAAATACAAATAACACGTTTTCATTTAAATTCTTGCTTGGCTGATGTACTAGTACTATTGAGGTAAAATTTAGATATTATCATGTTTGTTATATCTTATTTAGTGCACAATATGTTAAATCAATAACAGTCTTAACTTCATTAAAGCGATTATTGTAAAAGTATTACCTAGCAAAGTTACTCGTAACGCCCTTCACCATCCGACATATGCACAAATTCTGCTCGTCATGTTTCCAAAAGCGTTTGTCAATTATTGAGGAGTTAAGTTAACAAAAATTTTATTTAAAATACATTTTTCAAATCTTTCATAAGATCAGAATCAGTTATGAAAACACCTTTATCTCTGTAATGAATTAACAGGAATCCTTCTGAGTCGCACAAAACAGTAGTTTCGGCCGACTTTATGCCACTGCATACAGTTCCTGTCTTCATTACAGAGTTCCAAATACACACTGGAACATTCTAGGCGCTGTTGTTTTTGCGGCTGCGTGAGCATTCTCGGTAACCATACTGCGCTGACCTTAGTCATGCCAAGATGATCATCCAGAATTTTAAAAATGGTTATATCAGATACTCCAGCGAATTGTGTCTTCTTTAGCTGAGCACCTACCACTACTATTTTTTCGATCTTTTTAGCAAGTTTCGGAATGCACACTTAGATATGTCGCCCTAATCATGGGTCTTCTTCAAGTGATTCCCTTCTCTTTCTTAAAGTGGCACTACCACTTGAAACTTTCCCGGACACGAATCTTCGTAAACCGATGACATCTTTTCCATTATGATATGAACACACCCTTCCTGTTTTGTAAAGGCGCGATATTCGGTTTTCTTCATATTTATCACTTTCTGCTGGATTAAGGTGCTTGGTCGACATAGTTTAAAGACTACTTGAAGCGCTTGTGTTAGCATTATATATTTATACTAACAATGAATCACTGAACAGGTTACGCGAACTTACGAACTGTCCGTCGTAGCAAAGCATTTGGTACTGTTGCTCATCCAGTGCTACTGTCAAGTCTATATTTTGTGAGTAGTTTACAGCCTGCCATTGATATGCTTGGTTCATAGTTGACCTGCCGACAGTGTGTGTGTCTGGGTGATGTGTTTTCTGTGTATATTTATTCTAACAATGAGTCATTGAACACGTTACTATAAGAAGAGCTCTCACTATCATCCAACCCCTCCATGCCGCGAACATAAAAATGCTCCCTATATAAATTTTTCCTCATTGTCGATACTTATCAAATAAAATTTTTGCTGTAATATGAACTTTGTTAGTAGAAATATAAAAAATGCACAAAAACAGTAAAGGTTCAATGAACAGTAAAAAATAATCCTTAAATATCTAGAAAAATACCCTAAAGTAAGACGAAACAAACAAACTACCTTTTATCATAAAGCATTGACAAATATTTAGTGGTAAGAGATATCTTAAATGCAGACGGTTTCGCTCGACAGGACTGAAGTTGAGAAAAATATAAGTAATTGAAATTATGTAATTTCAAAATAACATTTTACGAAAATCGCATATAAGTTTGACATGTCGTAGGAATTGATTGAAAAGTAGAAACCTGCAGACTTTGAAGAGAATTCATTAACTTATTGTCATATCAATAAACAGTTCCAATCAGAAAGCTTAAACACTGTATTGTTCACCAAAATTCTTCCGTAAGTTTTTGATCATGTTTTCAAAGGATTATCATAACTCACTGCTAAATGAGTATGTTGCCAATGATTGTCCACCTTGACTCAGCTATCTTAACACCCTTCTCTTGGTACTGCAATAGCGTCTTGATAAATTCGTTATTGATGAGTCTTTCTTAATGAGTAGAGCCCGGAATTTATGAAATTTGCATATCGGTTATTATTTATATGACAACTAAACCTTTCAGTATTTAGGCGAATTATGACAATTGCAATTGATTGAGGCTTATTAATTTTTGCATATTTTGCCATATTGAGCATATTAGTGCATATTTTGGTATATTTAGCCCGATAACAGAAAAAATTGGGAAGTTCAAAAATAAATTAAATCTCTGAAGTCGATTTTATTTTCACACATACCACAAAAAGACGCAAGATATTTATTATTTATGCGTCTGGTGCGATCATAATATGTATGTCTGTATTTTCTTATATTAATTTATTATAAACTCTACAAAACTATAACTATACTTAAAACAAAGATTAATATGATATCAAGAGGGAAAAATATTATTATTATTACTGTCTACCAAACACAACATTGTGTTACTTGATAATTAGTTTTTTTCCAATATTTCAACTAAGTGTCCGGTTAAATAAGAAAATACCTGGCCGTAATTAGTACCCTTAAATATGACCCAATAACATCTGTAGATATAGAAAGAAGACATAGTTTTTTGCTTGAAAATATTGAAAAGCATCTAATTGTTAATTGTAATACTAATAAATAATGTGATTTTGTTTTACGAAATAAAATGTTATTTTTTTATTGATTAACCTACTATATTAACCTATTAAATGTTTAAAGTTAACTGCGCAAATGATATGTACTTATTTTGAATATCATAAAAGTACTGCATATTTGCACAAAAATCGTGCATATTTGCATAGAAATGGTGATTATTTTCGCAGAATTTTGTGCATAAATATGCGCATATCTTGAACAATTTTCGTGCATATAATTCCGGGCTCTATTAATGAGATTATCATGCCTTGCTTGGGTATTTCTTCCGAAAAAATAAAACAGGTGTAATCACAGAGGAACCAATCATCACCATTAAATTTTATCCAAATGACACTAGCAATATTTATTTCTAGTAACATAAACCAAGAATCTTATTGTTATGTTTTTTTTTTTCCAATAACTGAACTTCTTTATACTTCTTTTTATAATTTAAGCCATCTGCATTCATTTTCCAGGTTTTCCTCTCTAGACGTAAATTCTGCATACAATTGACATTAACTTTATTGAGTAAACAGCTGGGTTTGGCAATTTCTCAGATCGAAAATAAAAACAAATGTGTTGCAATTATATATAACATAATAATAAATACTGTATTTAAAATAACAATTTTAATGATTTAATTTTATTGTGGCGTTTGTCAAAGTTTTATTTATCATCAATATTCTTGGATGTCGCCAATTATATGTTCGACATATAGCTCTCTATAATAAAAAAAATAGACATTTAGGTATACTAATTAATTTAGATCATTTACAGAAAATTTACCATTTTCTTTAATTTAAAAAGAACCTTTAAAATGATTTAGAAATGCTACGCTATCTTCCGTATAAAATACTGCTCTGTATTACGCTAAAGAAACCTACACGGTGTTATTATAAAATCAAGTAATAATTTAGATGAAACATGTTGGTTGTTGATTAAAATTACACGCTCATTAATATATAAAACATCATCTTAATTCCGCTAAACAAACTGTATTCTTGTAAAGCAAGTTTCAAGTAATTTATCGTCCTCTGATTCCACTTCGCGGATGTTTCATAACACAAATTCTACATATTTCATGTTTTATCTACTATAAATATTAATTAGTATCCTCCCCATGCAAAACAAAAAAAAACGAATAAAATAACTAGCTTTAAAGTAGAGATTTTAATGTCGTAAATATGTATTTGTAGTTGCAAACTGTGGAATAGTTCCAGCAGATAATAGTGGAACCAATATAATTTAAACTTAATGTACTAAATGTGGACACAAGTAAGAGTTGACAGAACAAATGGTGTGAGTTAAATTAAAATATCAAGTCTTTTATTTGTACGTAATATGAATTGGCGCAATCAATTACTTAACACTTTATTAGAGACGTATACAAAAGAATTCAGAAACGACTAGAAATATTCTTACCATTCATCCGTTAATTCATGTAGCAACAATAGACAAACTTCGTTCAACCCATCTCAATTAAACTCAGTATAGAAATAAAGAATAAAAGGATATACAGGATTACCGCTAAATAGGCACCAGGCTATGCGAATCTGAAGAATGTATAAATGTCTAACTGGAAATCAAAAAAGAAATTTATTTGTAACTCATAAAAAATTTCTAAATTTTTAGGGCCAAAATTTAGTTAAAGTCGGACCATAACTTTGTTTAACCTATACGCATTTACGTAAATACCACCAGTTTAAGGTTTTTCCAGAAAAAAACGATAAAGTGAAAATAGTTACAACCTTTCTTAGAAATGAATGACAATTGAAAGGATTTTCTATGGCGATGTTATTTTTTGTGAATAGCATGCCTTTATGTGGCGAAGGTCGACAACCTCGGTGGATTTTTTTTTGGTGGATAGAAGTTTATCATTTTGAAACTTAAATTCCTCTATAACAAAAATTATTATGTTTGTGTATTAACTGCGATAGGCTCGGACTCGAGGAAAGAACAATCAATTTCTCGTCACTGCGTGCGCAATGGCCCGTAATTTTTTTTGTACGTCCATTACTCATATTTTTCTTTCGCCCCCTTTTTTAAATGGCGCTATTTAAAACTAACCCTGTATAAATCAAAAACGTTTGAGTATTTATTTTTCACATGAATTAAGTATAGAAATACGTAATGAGTAGGCTATTTGTTTAAATTTTAACTTGAAATAAGATACAAATATTATGTCCACTTAATTTTTTACTAAGAATGAAAAATGTCAATTTTGTTTTTAATAGTATATTTCGAATTCCACTATGCATCCGACTGTCAACATTTCAATGACCAGCTGTTTCTAGCTGGTCCATAATTATTTGTTACAAATACATACTTAAATCTATTTCTTCTCAAAATTGACTTTTTTGGGCCCTGAACTACGGTGCGTTGTCTTGTTGAAATCAGAATCATTCGCATTCAATTTATTGATTTGTGGTCATGAAAATGGTCCATTGATGCCACCAGCCCATAATCAAACCGCTGCGTTTCAGGATTAAGTCCTGATTTATGAAATTTTAAGATTTTCCGAAACCTAAATACCACCGTTTGTTTACTGACAACTGTTACTGTTATGTACTTATGAGTTATGAAGCAACTGGCAATCGCTATTTCATTTCGTCATTTCACGTATTCTAAATGTCGCTACTCGTAAAAATATATGGATTTAAAGTGTAAACCATGTTGCATTTTGATGGATAGTCTATTGAAATACATAACATTCTATATGTTCACTACTTTTCAAGTTTACAAGCACAAGATCGTCAATTAAAACTAAGATATTACTCCTTGTTTTAGAGCGACGAGTTATCAAAATCAGCATATCAATGCGACTGGGTTAATACGGACAAGCGTTTTAAGAAAAATCTACTATTCTTTATGATGTCGACCAAGCAAACGCTTAAAATATATGGTGGTCACTACATTATACTATCACTGGATCCTCTAATTGCAGTAAGTCCAGACAAAATTTCAGTTAATTATTACAACTTAGCTTTAACGGAATTTTATTCAACAAATATTATTTTAGATTATCAAATTTTCTTGGTCCTGCTACACTTTACTGAAGAGCGTGTAGAAACAACCAGGTTTCCAACACTGTTAAAATACTAAACATGCAATATGTAGTTATTTTCATTAATAAATATTTGGATAAAAATATAGTATGTATGTCTATATAACCACTTATTATTTCCTAAATATATTTGATTATACGAAAAGATATAACAAACCTTCTATATACAGTCTTCAAAAGTTCTTGAATGTTCTGGTGTATAATTTGTCCCGGAAAATTAAATGTTCGTTAGATAGAACAAGAAAAATGATTCGGCGAAATTTCGATTGCTTTTGGGTTAGATATTTATATAGAGTACAACAAGCAAGTTCTTAACAGCAATAAATCACAAAACATTAAAACAATGGCTTTACCATAAGACGGTTATTTCTTTATTCCAGTAATACATTCATTGTACATCTGCTTACATGTGTAGGGTAAGTCGTGCATTTATTTTTTATCCCAGAACAGAATTTTAATATTTTTTTAGTCTATAGTATAGACCAGCGGTTCTTAAGGCGAAAGGTCAAATGCATTTAATGTGTTTCGGAAACGAGAGATGGCGCTGATTTTATTTCCCCTTTTTTTCCAAAACTATACAATATATTATGAATTTCATTGTTGTAAATATAATTAAGTGTATTTAGAAAAGATACAAGGTTTTACTTTTTTTTTTATTTTATTCTATAAAGAAATATATTTAATAACTTCCAAAAAAACACAGATAAAAAGAAAATTCGAGAAAGGGCGACGTTGTAGAGTTAATTTTCATGTACTTTAGTGTTTTTATTGTTTGAAATTTCATATATACAAAAAATATTGCAAATCCAATTCTAAATACTTTTGTACTCTTGATAAATACATATAGAATGCGTCATTTACGACATATTTGCAAAAAATCGCTATTCGATAAGAGTAAAAGTGTTACTTCCGGTCCGAATTTTGAAACTCTTTTTTATACAAAGGGTATTTAAAATTAAGTTCTAAATACTTTTATACTCGTAACGTACCTGTTTAAAAAGCATGACTTGCGAAATATTCGCAAAAAAACTGATTTTCAATAAGAGTAAAAGACCTACTTTCGGTAGAAATTTCGAAAAACTTTCTTTATAAAATTCTTCTCAAATTTAATTTTGGGTACTTATGAATTCTTTATAAATTTGTTTAAACTTAACAGTTTAACGAAATATTGGTAAAATTCGCTTTTTTCACTTAAGTAGACTACTACTTCCGGTCTGCTGATTTTATATTATGCATTTTATTGATGGTAAATATAGTTAAGTGTATTTAGAAATGATACTTTGCTTTTTTTATATTTCATTCTTTAAAAAAAAATATTTAATAACTTCCAAAAAAAAAAAAAACAGACAAAAAAAAAATTCGAGTAAGGGCGATGTTGTAGAATTAATTTTTATGTATTTCAGTGTTTTTTTTGTTTTTCTACTGCGAATATTAACGTCCGTAACGCATATTTTCATAATTTTTCCGTCCATTTACACCCCTCACCACTAACCATCCCGAACGCGTAAGATCACGATGATCGGTCGTGACCAAAATGTCTTGATTTACATGTGTTACGCACCAGATGCAGAACCAGTTATAAATTTAACGATTTCGCCATTTCTGAGTGTTCAGCTCTATAGTGATAAAACAGAGAAGATAACATGGATAAAAGATACTCGACTAAGTGGAACGTATAAAGCAACGACGAAGTGATGATTTAATTGGTGTGTTGAATAATTTACAAAATCTACGAAAAGATGATGAAAATCAGTTATTATCGGATTTGGAATAGCTTCACTTATTTCCAGTTCCTACACAGGCTTTAGTGAGGAAGCAAATAAAGAGTATTGTTAAAAGACTATATAGTCGAGATGACACGGAATAAACTATAACTCTTAACATTACTTTTGCTTTCTAAACGGTCTTTAAGTAAATATTGAACCTTATTCATTGAGAATAGTTGTACTTATTATTAATTTAGATAAGTATAATAATAAAAAAAAAATCTTGATTTTTAACCTTCTGGAAAGTATGGCTGGAGGGATACTGTCTCCAAGATATTTGTAATAATTTTACCTACTATACTTAATAATTTTTTCAATAATCATTCCTCTTTAAAGGATTTCTATAGTTACTAATATTAATAATAACTTTATTCGTATATAGATAAACAACTTGAACTGCGAAAGCCTATTGACAGGAGAAGGTAGTGGGAGTTGAAATTAAATGTATTCATTTTAGTATTATTAACTGTTTATTTGACAGGAATGTCAATTACAGTCTATACATTATAATTTGACATTACTTTTTCTTGTCTAATCTTACATAACTATATGACAATTTCTTAAGTTCCCTTCCACACCTCATTTAAGAATTCATTTTACGATTAAGAAAACCATTAACACCACCGACATTAATCTGTCGAATCAAAATAATATTATCTGTCACTCTCACCAGATGAACTTCATTTATATTATCAGGAGAATTAGTATATGTTTAACAATTCAATATCTGAAAATACATTCATGTTAGAAATGCCATAACAGTAGGCATATTGAAGAGAGTTGGAACTTGTAATTTTAAAAATGAGGCGTGGCCACCACACGACTTTCTTATACGTATGAGCGTTTCAAACTGTACAATTTTAAGAATCTTTTTAATACAAAACTTATTCAAAATCCTATTCTAAGTACTTTCATTCTCTTAATAAATCGCTATAGAATGCATACTTTGCAAGATATTCTCAAAAATGTGCTCCTCGATAAGAGTAAAAGTGCTACTTCCGGTCCGAATTTTGAAATTTCAAATATACAAAAAATATTGCAAATCCAGTTTTAAATACTTTTGTACTCTTGATAAATATATATAGAATGCATAACTTACGATATCTTTGCAAAAAATCGCTATTCGATAAGAGTAAAAGTGGTATTTCCAGTCTGAATTTTGAAATTTCTTTTATACAAAAGATATTTAAAATTATGCTTTAAATACTTTTATACTCGTAGTGTACCTGTCCAGAAAGCATGACTTATTAGATATTCGCAAAAAAAGACCTACTTCCGGTAGGAATTTCGAAAAACTTTATTAATACAATTTTTCTCAAATTTAATTTTGAGTACATTTGAATTCTTTATAAATTTGTTTAAACTTAGTAATTGACGAAATATTTGCAAAATTCTATTTCTTCACTGAAGTAAACTACTACTTTCGGTGTGCCGATTTTGCTCAAAATCTAATCAGTTCTCAAGAGGGAGATTATATTTGTAAATACAAAATTTGGAATTCATATCTGTAGCGGTTTGGCCGCTATCGTGGTCACAGACAGACAGATAGACAGACAGACAGGCAGACATTTTTTTAAAAACCACTTTTTTGGTATCAGGGGACCTCAAAAAGTGGACATCTGCAAAAATCGCGAGGTCGAAAATTTTCGTCATCACAATACTTCCTTATACTACGTATAAGAAAGTAAAATGAATCACGGCAAGCATATCTATATAAAAAGCTACTAATAATTCGGATCGCGTGTTTTGTAATACCAAAATTTAGTTCAGAATTGTCGACACGCCTCGAAATAATAGACCATGTGTTATGTCTATCATGAAAATGGAGGAGTTAAGTGCTTCTAATTTTCTTTAATTTTTAAAACTACCAATAGATTATCCACTGATTACGAATGATACAGACACCTACATTCAAAATAAACAAAATGTGTAAATACAGATTTTAAACGCCTCTTGTACTCATAGCAATTTCATTTTATTCTATTCCAGCATTATTAAATTTTCATGAAATAACCATCTTGATATACCAGTCTTGCAAATTGAATAAGAATATATCGGAAAACAGTATGTATAGGTAGTGAAATTGTAGACTATTGTAGAAAATACCATTTGGAATAGGTAAATTACATCATGAGAAAAGCGTTGCCTATTTTAAAACTCCGAACGACGATACGAAAATGTATACTTATCCAGATGAAAATTGTTCCTTCGTTCCGAAATTAATAATATATATTACTTGGTGGTAGTTTTCCATTCAGAACAGCGTATTTATTCATGTACGAAGCATTAATTTTGAAACCCCAAAGTCCCCTCCACCGTGCAATGCTAAATATCCGAATAGCAATTAATTTATTAATGCTAATGAAGTTTCCGTAAAAGGTTGTAGTATGTGCAGCTAATGAACAGCATCAGATCGAAAGGTGTTATCGTTTTGAAATATTTATTGAACGGCGGATAATTATAATAGAAAGCGAATTCATACAATTAGCGACGGTAATTAACATCCCACCTTCAAATATAAATCTGCCTCAAATTCATCAAAATTCCTGTCAGATTTCCAGCGAATTTGAATAATGTAAACCATTCGAAACATTTTCAATTTATTGTGTTCGATAATTTTATTCATGTGTAAATACGACTAATTCCTGTAAATTAAATTACAAAATTAATATTATAATCAAGAAACAAGTTGTCGTTGCACAACCATAAACGTTGAAACGACATAATTTGTTTATTTTTGTAGATACAAATGTTATCATTTTAATGACATTTGTATGCAAACAGAGATTTCCTAAACATAAATTCTCATTCTCTCAATGTTTCGCCTGCATCACAGATTTAATATCAGTAGAATAAGAACAGGACAAATTTTAAGCTTTAACTCCAATAGAACGTTAAAATTAGTCCATTTTTTTCATTTCAATTTGTAATTGCATAAAACATCACAAATCACAAAGTTTTCTGATCATAATACGTGAGATGTTGTTTCATTTGTATTTTATTTTATATAATACGTATGAACTAGAGCTCTTACTATTCGGATATTCGAGTATCCGGGTTACTCATTATAACTCGAAATCCGGATCAAGATCCGGATCCGGGTGTCCGGATATCCGGATATCCGGATATCCGGATATCCGGTTTCGGTTCTTTTAAAGAATAGAATAGAATTTTATTCAGTAGTATTTAACAATACAATCTTTGTCAAATTATGCCATATAAAAAAAGAAGTAATTAATATAATATACATATACATATATAGTCATTGTATAAGTAAAATAAAATAAAATAACATATTAAAAATGTAAAAGACAACAGACAATGAATACCAGAAATGACAGTCAAAACAAACCTAACAAAGAGAAAAAAAATTGGTGTATAATTATAGCGGCCAGAGAATAGTGAGTCACCATCTATCTGCCAGGTAATCTTCGATGGTGTAATATTCTTTCCCTACAAGGTGCTTCTTGACAGTATATGTAAATTGCGTCAAGTTTAACTTTTTCACTCCGTGCGGTAGGTGGTTGTAGAGCTTTACACCCCAGTAGTGCAAGTTATCCTGTGTTTTTGATATTCTATGCCTCGGAACTCGCAGGCTCTCACGTTCGCGAGTACTGTACTCATGTGCTTCTCCATTTAGCTGGTATTCTTTATGGTGTTCATGAATATATTTTAACGTTTGGTATATGTAAAGAGACTTCAAAGTAAGTATATTTGTGTGCTTGAACTAGCCTCTGCACGAGTCTCTATATCTTAAATTATGCAATACTCTAATGGCTTTCTTTTGCAGGACAAAAATTCCGTCTGCCGCATTCGAGGTACCCCACAGGAGGATACCGTAGGAAAGGTGGCAATGAAATACTGCATGGTAGGCAAGTGTAGCCGCCTCGTACGTGGCTGTGGCATTTATACGGCGGATTGCGAAGATTCCTGACGACAATTTCTTTGCCAGGTGGTCAATATGCCGTGTCCAGCTCAAACCTGTGTCTATATACAAACCCAATAGCTTAACCTGATTTTCTTCTTCGCAACGTGTCTGAATAGTAAGGGTTTGCGTTTTAGCGGTGTTCAATTTTAGTTTATTACTTTCGAACCATGACTCACTTTGTTGTACGACTATATTTGTTTTTGCTATAGCTTCCTCCATGCTTTGATGCTTGACAAGAATCGTCGTGTCATCAGCGTACAAGCACATTTCTACTCCTGGTAGAGAATACGGCAGGTCATTGATATAGATTGTAAACATAAGCGGGCCTAAAATTGAACCTTGGGGTACTCCTAGTGTTGTAGAACCCACTGAAGAGTTGTGCCCTTTCCAATTTACTACTTGTACTCTACCTGATAAGTAAGACCTAATTAGTTGTAAAGGTGGCCCTCTCACTCCATATCCTTCCAATTTGTCTAATAAAATACCGTGGTCTACGGTATCGAAAGCTTTGGTTAGATCGAATAGACTCATTATGACCGTTTTCTTTTCATCTAGAGCTTTGTTGATGTATGTTATTACATCCGCAAGAGCCGTAGTGGTCGATTTGTTTTTTCGATACCCATGTTGACTAGGAGTCAAGCACTTTCTATTTTCCATATAATTGTAAAGTCTCGACGCAATTACTCTTTCGAACACCTTAGAGAGAACAGGCAGTACACTAATTGGTCTATAATTTTGGCAATTGTTAATATCTCCTGCTTTGTGTATTGGTACGACCTTTGATATCTTTAGTTGTATGGGAAAATATCCTTCTAATAGACAGGAGTTAATAATTTCCACCAAAGGCTTACTTATGTCATCAACTACCCATTTTAGTATTTTAGTGTTCATTCCATAAATGTCCTTACTTTCTTTAGACTTCATCTCGTTTATTATTCCCCGTATTTCCCTTTCAGTTACATGTCCAAAAAAACAGCACGTGTTCGCCGTTAGATTAGAGTTATGCATTAAATGAGGAGGAGTGTTTCCTGTTATATTGTTAGCCACTTGAGCACCTGCGTTGCAGAAATAAGTATTCATTTCATCTGGTGTTATAGATGATGCATTACTTGATCCTCTCTGCTTATCCGAAATTTCTGCGTTTATGATCTTCCAAATCGCTTTCATTTTGTTGTCGCTGCTTCGTATCATAAAAGCATTTTTTTCCTTTTTGCTCGTTTTTATTGCCTCTAAATATTTTTTTTTGAAACAGGTGTAGGTTTCAAACCATTCATTATCCTTTGTACTTTTAGCTATTACCGCAAGCGCATCAAGTGTATTTTTCATATTTTGCAATTCTTCGCTATATGTAACACATGTATCTTCGTTACCTTTTTTCTTTTTTTGTTGCAGAGGGAACGACGATTCAAAAGCAGACACCATTATATTGTGGAATACGTCAAACTGAGCCCTTGCTCCATTGTCTGCCACTGGTAACTCTGTTATTTTTGTACTGAGAACTTGCTTAAAGGTATTGAGATTTCGTACGGAAAAGTTTCTGAAGCTCACTTTCTCTAGTTTTGCAGGTATGACATCAATACTAAATTTTACCAATTGCCCCATATGATGATTTATTATGACACCTCAAATATAAAGCTGTCCTTATTTGTATTCTGATTAACCCTTGTGTCTATGATCGAGGCACCCGGGTACATGACAATTATTTTATCATTAAATCACATATATAAAATGTCTATTACACAACGCAAACAAATATTTTACAAATTTTAAAAAAATCCATAAATTATTTTTGGCAGATGCTAAATATGTATGTAATACAAGCATAATGTATATGCATCAACATGTTCTAATGCAACTGCAACGCTATTTCTGCATACAATTAAAGAACTAACCAAAATCGCAATAAGTCAATCACCAAAAGTCAATTTAATTGTGTCCTCTTACGTGCCACGAAATTTGAAAAAAACGAATACTGATGTGGAGTTTCATTGAACGAGCACTAATAATTTCAACCGCGAGATATCTTCGCCAGTACGTGCAAAAGCCGGTCTGCGAGTAGCACACGATTGTCTGTGCACTATTTATTCTTTTAAAGATTGGAGTATATTATTAAGGAGTAGAATATAAATATATAATTTATGTTTCTTCAGAAAATTTAAATAAAACAAAATAGAAGGCATATACAAAAGGAAATTTGAAGAATTGTATAGTCAAACTAAGTGTGTTATGCGAAATTTTATGAATTATAACATAGGAGTTTTATCTTAATTGTTTTTATTGAATGAATGTTCACTTTGTTTAAAAAAAAATTGCATTTCATAATCAATTAGAAGTATGTTTAATGATGTTGGATCAACCATAGAGGTAGTACGTGCAAATGTTTGCCTCAAATGGATTGTTGAGCATCATTAAAGATTTAAATAATCACAAAACAATAATTTAAATAACCGACCACAAATATACAATAATATTTTGATGTGTGAAAACTAAGCGGCTGGAGTAGTTCGTGAAAATGTTTGCTCCTAGCAATTAGTGGAAACTATTTTTGAAATATTTAAGTAGCAAGACACTAGATTATTAGAGTAGTACGTGCAAATGTTTGCTTTGGTGAAGTAGTGCTTGCATTGTGTTCAATTTTTACTAAAAAATTCTTTTAAAGAAAAACAAATACAAAATGAACATACCACAGCAATACAAGCTGCACAGCAATACAAGCAAAATCGTCATATGTGTTTTAATTGCGTATTTATTTTTCTAGTATTGTTTTTGAGTGAAATTTTTAGCACTTTTTTTATTATAAATATGTAAAATTTTGGACATATAGTTATATTCCATTATTCATTTTGGCACATCTTGTCCGTGGATTAATAGTAATAATAATAATAATAATACATGGCTTAAAATTCCCTAACAACTTTACTCCAATTGCAGAGGCCTTCGACGCCTATGTGTTATTACTACGCCAGTGTCTGTGATGCGATTTAAGTTGAACAGCCTCTCCGCATTCACCAAGGAGTAAGACAAAGCAACACTTAAACCACCTTGAATATCACTCATCGGTGTCGCTATTATCATTATTCATATCAATCTACGGTTTTAATTTTCCAAAAATACTTAGACAATTTATTATTTTATTTACTTTTCTGCGAGCTTGGACGCATTAAAACGTACTAATATTTGTAAGAATTCAGCTATACTAACGTATTATCGTTTTATTGTATTGTTAAACGTTTTTCATTTTATGCACTATTATTGTAATAACATTTTTAAAATTATTTTCAGTAGTGTATGTATTTAATATTTGTAAAACTAATGTGGCATAATTACCCTGACACTCCGTCTAAGAATGCAATTATACGTGGACAGAAGTTGCTGTAGAACTTAGAAATTGAACAAATTATAGGTTTGTTTGGAAAGTTTCCACCAGCAAAATTTTCCAGCAATTACGAGCTACATACGCGAATGTGAGATAGATGTATGAGAAAATATATCCGTAAATTAAATTATTTTATTAAACGGTACAAGGATCATTTTTCAATTTCAACTTTCAAGAAGTAAATGTATGACAGTAATTTCAAGTCATCAAATATCCATCATGCTATATAAAACGATACACTCAGATTCACGATGACACACAGTTTGTACATGAGCTACAGAGAAATGAACACACAAGCAATAGAAGACTATTTTCAAATGTATATAAATATTTTGAAATGTTTATTGTATTGGCCAGAAAATAATTTAAATTACCGGTCGAAATTTCTCTATAATATTCGCTCATTCTTTAAAATCGGCCTGAGTATAGTACTCTATATTTTAGTGCAGTGCATTACCATTTATCAAACAATCGGAGATTTCTCTGAAATGATAAATTCTTCGTTTACAATATGCACAAACTTGAATTATCTTGTAAAAGTGTTCTGTCACATATATAATCACAAAAAAATAATCGAGGTGTTAAAGGAATTGGAGGAAGACATTTTTAAACCGAAAAATGCAAGCAATAGAAAAATCATTTCGGAAGCGATGAATACGTGGAAGAAAACTTTTCAGTTCTACACTGGGATATGTGTGATGACAATTATACTGTGGGGAATTTTCCCTATTATTCGTGTTACGGAGGCATCACTGCCATTCAACTATTGGTATCCCTTTGATGTTTCAAAAAGCCCCGTTCATCAAATTATATTCGCTTACGAAATTGTGGGGATATTATTGCCTGCACTATCTCACATCTCGATGGATGCTCTAATGATTGGCATATTAGCGTTCATTGCTGCCGAACTTGATGTATTAAACAAAGTCTTATGTAGTATAAATGCCATCAAAGATCCAAAAGAGCAGATTGCTATATGCAATAAAGCTAATGAAGAGCAGCTACAATCAATTTTCTTACATAAGAAACTCCGAAAGTAAGTAATACATTACTCGTATTAGCAACTAAATTGTTTACTTTCGGTCTAAATTTTTATTTTTCAAATACAACATTTTATTTTCTGTACGTTCTTGCATAGTATGCTTATGTTACTATATTTCTGCTATAGATGTGACATCTTGATACACCGTATCCTCAATTAAGTTCTTATGTAGACTAGCTTATAATTTTAATGTGTGCATTATAAAGTCAAGTAAACCACAATTTAGGGCAGACACTAATCAGCGGATCCGTTTTTTGACCTTTTGGTCTCAACATGAATGAATGAATGACTGGTTTATTAGTCATCATAAACAAAGCTACATGACATGTATGTCTTAATATACCTGTTTAGAAAACGTAACTTGTGAGATATTTACAAAAAGTTCTTCTTCGATGAGAGTGAAGGGCCTATTTCCGGTAGGAATTTCGAAAAACTTTTCTTATAAAATTTTGTGTTAAGTAGGTACATTTGTATTTTTTTAGAAACTTGTTTAAAGTTAGTAGTTGAGGAAATACTATTGAAATTTGATTTTTTTTATTAAAGTGAAGTATATGTATTTATTCATATTATAAAAAATCACCGACTGCAACGTGAAATGTGTTGATGCTTTAAAGAATGTAAACAAACAAATATAAAGTCAAATCAGTGTTAGTACATCAATCAAATATACAGAAATTAAAGAAAATTTCAACATTAAAATGTGAGAATGTGTGAATTACTACTTGAACTCCCATTTAATAAGGTAGGTACAACAACAAATTTATGAACCACTAACATTATTTGTATTGTTAAATAAAATATTATTTCCATAAAAATGAAGTTAAAACCTCATTATTACTCCTACAATGATTCTTAAACTATTTTCGCATGTTATTCGGACCTTTGATTTTAATTTTCCTTGTCTTCTTACGTATAGGAAACAGACGAAATATATCCGTAATCGTTGGAATCCGTTTTCCTAAGCAAAATGATTGATGTAAGATTTGAACAGCTTCGACCGAAAGAACATCACCTACTTCGAACCCCTCATGAGATTCTACCCACTGAATGGTTTCAGATGACACACATATCATACTAAAGTTACAAATAAACAATGAGTTATCTATATCTACCTGTTATACAGAGATCATTCAATTAATTTTATAAATAAAATTTTAACAACATTATTACACTGTTTTAACATTAATTTACCGTGTTGTAATACAAAATATTTCTCTCTTCAGGCTACCAATAAAGAGTACTCCTAGTAGTACAAAACACGCATTGAGTATATCTCGTACTGGAACCTATTCTTAATCATTGTTTTGCTTAAACTAATATAAATTTACTGAATCCTAATCTACTGTAATTTTACAATAAATATTTACATAAATTGTGCAGTGTTTAATTTTAATCTAGGACTATTCTGAAAAGGTAAAATAAAATTAAATTGACATAAATCTAGTTGTGGTCTTGACAATATTTATATACAGCCTATTTCTAATAACAAGACCACAGCAATATGTAAATAAGATTATTATCAAAATTCTTAAATGTTTTAGAATTATATTTCATAGATTTTATATATTTTCAGACTAGTGGAGAAAATGAACGAAATACTAGCCATTCCTCAATTTATACAGTCAGTACTGGGTTCAACTACACTGTGTTTGGGGATGTACAAATTAACAAAGGTATAAGAGTATATAATATTTAGATTGTAGATTAAATGAGTACATAGACATACGTTATTTTAAGGTGACACTACTCAGTGGCGAAACTTTAACGTGTATTAACTTTTACGTTGCAATGTTACTACAGCTTTCAATGTATATGTGGTATGGCAACGAGATACTTTCGAAGGTAAGAACAATACCTATGTATATCTTCTAATGACACGAATACTTTAAATAAATAAAGTCTCTATATGTTTAATGAAAGCGGTTTAAAGCATTTGTGTACTTAGATGTGTGTTATTTTATGCATTCCTGTTCTTCTTACACTGCTCAATATTTCGGAAGACAATATTGAGCAGTTTTTTTTTCATGTAATAAGTTACTACAGTTCTGATTGTAATAACTGTGAATGTAGAGTTAGTATTTTAATAATAGCAATTTTTTTAAACTAACTGCCATAAATTATTTAAATGTTTAAAACGAAACAGATTATTAATGTAATTGTCAAGTAAATATCACTTTACTCCAAAATTTTCTTTATTCAATGTTATATTCTTCAAAAAGAAACCGACGTCAAATATCTCGCCCTAAATAAATTTAAAAAATAGGGGTTGTCATTTGAAACAAATGATGATGATGCCGTCGCTTGGAAACAAGAATTTGCAAAAAAGAGCCACTAAGGAAGTGTTAGCTTAAGGAACAAATTGTAGGTTGACAGGTTCCGGTAGAAGAGCGATTTCTAAAAGAAATATTTCTTGCGTTCGTTACCTTAATGGTACGACTTTACGTATATTTAAGACATGTGATCCCGCTACAAAAGCTGCAAAATTTCAGGGCCTACTAAAGAAGAATTCTTTTTTTTAATACTTGGATCTTTATTAAGAAAAAGAAAATATTTAAATATCACATTCATAACATTGGTCTCGCATAAGACGATGCTAAATTTTACAGATAATATTCAAAAAAATTTAGTGTAATATCATATAGAGCTAAGTGGGAGGCACAGTATATCTGCTAAATTATTTAGATTTTCTTCTACTTTTTCTTTGTAAACTATCAATGTCATTAAATATTATCTGTTAACGTGCTAAATTTAATGCGAAATTTAGCTGTTAAATTGTTTATTATTAGTGATGTCTTTCTCTTGCTTTTTGCATTTAAAAAAATCATAAATGACAGATACACAGTAAAATGCATACGCGTTTGTTAAATTTGATGAAAAAAAATAAGGTGTGGCCACCACACGACTTTCTTATACGTATGAGCGTTTCAAACTATAAAATTTTAAGAATTTTTTTATACAAAACTTATTCAAAATCCTATTCTAAGTACTTTCATTCTCTTAATAAATCGCTATAGAATGCATACTTTGCAAGATATTCGAAAAAAAGTGCTACTCGCTAAGAATAAAAGTGCTACTTCCGGTCCGAATTTTGAAATTTCATGTATACAAAAAATATTGCAAATCTAATTCTAAATACTTTTGTACTCTTAATAAATATATATAGAATGCATAATTTTCGACATATTTGCAAAAAATCGTTATTCGGTAAGAGTAAAAGTGATACTTCCGGTCCGAATTTTGAAATTTTTTTTATACAAAAGATATTGGAAATTAAGTTCTAAATACTTTTATATTCGTAGCGTACCTGTCTAAGAAGCATGACTTGCAAAATATTGGCAAAAAACTGATTTTCGATAAGAGTAAAACACCTACTTCCGGTAGTAATTTCGAAAAACTTTTTAAATAAAATGGTTCTCAATTTTAATTTTAAGTACATATGAATTCTCTATAAATTTGTTTAAACTTAGTATTTGACGAAATATTTGCAAAACTTAATTTTTTCACTGAAGTAAAGTACTACGTCGGATCTACCGATTTTACTGAAAAACTAATCGGATCTCAAGAGGCAGATTATACACGTAAATACAAAATTTGGAATTGATATCTACAGCGGTTTGACCGCTATCGTGGTCACACACACACAGACACACACACACAGAGAGAGAGAGAGAGAGAGAGAGAGAGAGAGAGAGAGAGAGAGAGAGAGAGAGAGAGAGAGCACACACACATTTTTGAAAAACCACTTTTTTGGTATCAGGGGACTTCAAAACGTGGACATCTGCAAAAATCTCGAGGTCGAAAATTTTCGTCATCACAATACTTCCTTATACTTCGTATAAGAAAGTAAAATGCGTCCTATTTTACAAAAATTTTCATAAACTTTTTTTGGAAAATTTAGCTGTTATACAAGTCTTACAAATTGAATACAAAAATGTGATTGACATTGTACTAATTTGGATGGAAAATACGCAAATCTAGCGAGCTGACCTGTTTATTACTGATATACCGGTTGAGTCATTAGCAGCCGTTTCTTCGATAGCTCTTTTGTGTTTTAAATAAGAGAAAAAACAATAAGTGCTTGGGGCGCATATTTTAAAAATACTTTAAGCGCTGGCGCACTTCCGGTTTTACCGGAAAAGCATGGAACTTAATTCTTTTAAACAGCCTATACAACTTTGAAATTTCTGGTACTGCTTTAAATTGCCCTTTCAACTGTTTTTTTTCTCAGTGTTGAAAAAGATAAACATTTTTTAAAGTAATTTAAAATTTAGATAAACGTTGGACTGTCGACAGTACAGTTACCATCTGTTACATGATATAATTCAGTACGATTTAAATACTCTAACCCAGACACCCGCGGTGGCGCGGAGGTAGCGCAACCGACTAGAGATTGGGAGGTCCTGGGTTCGCATCTCAGCCCTGGATAAACTTTCAAAATTAAAAAAACCTAATTAAATAATTATCGGTGCTACACAAAGAAAATTATGATTAGGAGATTTGTACAAAAACATTTCAAAATTCGGACCGGAAGTAACATTTCTAGTCTTTGACCGCCATTTGCTTAGAGTGTGTTGTCCATATATACTTCCTTATGTAAATCACATAATTGATACCTGCTTACTCGATTCTGTGTTCCCGGATTGCTGGAAGTACGCCTTCGTCTGTCCCCTTCTAAAATAAGTAAGTCAGCCCAATTTGAAGAGAATGTTCACATAATCATTCGTAACGTTAAGCTGTATAATGCAATTTATCCCTTGTTTTCGTCTGTACAGTGCCGTTTTTTTTAGTTTTTTAGGTTTTACTTTTCTAGTTTTAACTTTAGTTACATTTTAGTTAAATTTTTCTTAAATTTGGGTTAGGACTACTTTTTGAGTTTAGCATGATTGGGACTCAAGGAAAATAGAACAGCCTTTGCTAGATTCTTGAGATGCATTTCCTGGTTTAGTTATTTGATTATTTGGTTATTTAGTTATTTACTTTATTCTATTTATCTGATTTGATATGATTAGAATTCGTTTGTATTTTTACTGTGTATATCTACTTTATAACCAGGTTGGTAATATATTATTATTATTATTATATTTGGGATAATTTCTGTACAAGCAAATTTTCAAAATTCAAACCGGAAATATACTGAATTTAAAACACATTATTTGGAACACCTTTTGAATACACACCTCATTTTTAATGTACAATTTACGCATCTTTATCAGAAAAACAACATTAGTGAAACGAAGGTGAAATAAATATAATGTTAAATAAAACAAAATACGATTAATGTATTTTATTCTGTTCTTAATTTTAAAACATTATTACAGATCAAATTATTCTCTTGCATTAAATATTGTTTTTGAATGTAAATATTATAATCAAACATAATTATAAGATACATAAAATTTAATCTACTGTTCATTAATTACACATATCTAATATTATTTAAAGTATAAATCATAAATTTGACACGTTTTCTTTTACTTTTTAAATCTACGAGTAAGATGATTTGTACACGCAATATAAAAATAATATCATAATTTGCATAAAGTAGTAATTAATTATTTTTAATATGTTACTATCTTTACATACAGTTACATATAATAAGTAATAAATCTACTTAAATAATCTTTAATTATAATAACTGTTTTAAAACGCATTGCAGAATGACTTATTCACCACACCGCATGAACATGTTATAGAGACAACAAGCAAAACCCTGCTATTGTATATACTCAATGCTTATAAAATTAAACAACTCATCAGCGTACATATGAGGAGTAATACTACCAAAATGCAACATATCCGTCAGACATAAAATAAAATAAATTGGTATTTTCTATTACTTTGTTATTTAAGAAAACAGAATAACATTTTTTTTTGTTTGGTTTAAAATTCAGTATTTATTTTAATAGGCTTATTACTGGAAATCGTTCTTTTTCCATTTTTTTGTAAATTCGAAAAAAGTTTGGATATGTTGCATTTTGATAGGAGAAATGGATATGTTTCACTTTGTAAAGAGGAAAATTAATGGTGCAACTCAGAAAACGTTTACTAAAAAAGAAAATAAATTTTGCAAAATGTAACGTAATTATGTAAGAAAGTGATTGTTTTTATAATCTTGGTTCTTGTTCCTCTTCTGTGCATTCACAGTCGATATATTCAGTGTCTTCTCTACTATCGTTGTTTATTATAAAGTCCCTCAAAATGGTAAAATACCAGTCAAATTGTTCTTCCAGATACCACTGATTACCGTATGCTTGCTTGAGCAGCACATTCACTGCCATCGCCTTGTCCTGACTTATGCCTTGCTCTCCCATAACTTCTTCCAATTGTATACTTTCCATCTTTTTTCCTCTTTTTAGCAACGAAATGAATTTTTTGGATGGATCATTAAAGCGGTAAGTTATTTCGGTCTTAACAAGAACAGTGTTTGGACCTTGCTTCTGGGCTGGCCTTGTTATGTAAATTCTCTTTTGCTCGCTGATTCCATCCAATTTCTTAAACGTTTCTAGCAAAGACTTTAAATTGTACACACTCCAGTCTTTACCCATTTGCTTGACTTCCCCAAATTTTGAATAAATTTTTACATATTCTTCCGGAAAAACAATTCTTGCATGTTTTCGCAACTCTTTTTCCACCCTACCGAAAACGCGATCTGCAGGTAAATAGGAATGTCCTTTCACCGGAAAAACATATTCTATTTTCTGGACAGATTTAGGAGCATACTTGTGCAGCCACCGCATCCATCTGAGAACAAACGTATTTTCGTTACGTCTGGGCCGAATTTATGATTTTTTAGGAAATGGAATACCGCCGAACCAATTTCATTGGACCCACGACCACTTTGAACTTCGTTCCAAGTGTAAAATATAGGTCGCTTAGCTTTAATATCAACTACGCAAAATGCATAAAATGCTATCTGCAAAGAGTAGAAAGCTTCTTGTATAGGGAGCTTGGGTAGAGTTTGCACTTGCTCTAAATCGAAACAAAATGTTTCGCAATTATCTACATCTTCTTTCATTATTAAATGAAATTGCCGTGCCCTCATTCTATGCACATTTAATTCTCGACTTACACTGTCATTTGCTTCTTGATTTGAAGCAAATTTGACTCTGTTTTTGGTTCTTTCGCAAAAACTGCAGACATCTGTGGCAGGCGAGCCAAAACCCAGACTGAAATGACAAGAAAATATTTTATGAAAATACGAATAACTGACATGATACTTTTGATCGTGACTACTGTTGTACATTTTCCACATTTTCAAAATATTTAAGACCGCTGGCAAATACAAGCGACGCGACTTCTGGCGGTTATAATGACTTTCACGGCCCTTGAACTTTCCAATGAAAGCTTTTACCTTTTCCCTCTTTTCTACATATTTGTTATAAGGGAGCCTTTTTCCTCCCCTCTTTTCTTTTAGATCTTTATGATATCGAATATTTCTTGCAATCCACAATATACGACGCTTAGAAACTTCAAATACTTTTTCAAACAATTTCTGGCACACGATGTATGTCTTGTTCTCGTGCTCTACCTGCAATTTTACAAATTTACATGCAATCAACAAGTAGTATACGTATTTTACGCTAATTTACCAAATAAGTTATGTGAAAATCATGCGGTTTGCGCTTATCTGAAATTTGGCTTGGACGAGACCGTTTGGGGTGATTAATTCGAAGAAATGTAGACAAACGAGTATCTTGAGAAATTTTGTCATCACTTGTTTAAAGTAATTGTTTAACATTATGTAAAGTTTCCTTGGGTACTTCTATGCATTGAAACTTTTTAATATTGTTATCGAATTTGTGATTACAAGGCGGGGCAAAATTTATTAAATTAATATCTTTGGCTCCATACCTACGAAAACGAAGCACGAAAGTTATTATTATAAGTTAAATAATTTTGCTAATATGAAGAACTTACGATTTCTTGGTTTTCTTTTCTTTTCCTAACCTCGAAATGTTATTTTTCCTCTTTCTGGTTCCACGCCCCACCATGTTGTCTTGTACAAAAACACCTTCTTCCTCACCATCCATTCTAGTATATGTAGGTAATCACAGGCCAGAATTGTTATAATATTGTGAAAAAACGGCGTAATAAAAGAACAACACTGAACACACCTTAACGAATTCACCGCAAATGGATATGTTGCGCTTTGACAGTGGTACAAATTTGGATATGTTGCACTTTGATGAAATCAGTTTATATTCACAATCTATTTTCACTGGGATCTGTTGCGCTTTGATAGTGTAACATTTTAGAGTTGAATAGAGCGACAAAATAGCATATGAACGCCATCCATATGTCATTTTTGAAACAAAGTGGATCTGTTGCGTTTTGGTAGTGTTACTCCTCATATATAGAAATGAGTTATTCACTCCATTATCAATAATATAGATTACACAAATTTAAATAATTATTAATCATCGATAATTAATTTATTAAACCGAGAAAAATAGATACAGAACAACTCGGGTATAGCACCATAATGGTCTTGATCCATGGCATTACCTATAGTAGACAACCTAAAAACATTGCATATAACGGGATACCAATCTGGTGAACCGTCAATATATATGTACATATACGAGGGGTTGTTTTTATATTTTCGGACTAGACATTTTGCACTTTTAATATAATTTTTGATTAGAGTGTTTTATTATCATACATGCCTTGGTAACGACTTTGACAATTTACAAAACAATTGCAGCATTATTAGTTTTAGTATCTGTCAGTTTGTGTTGTCACGTATCAAAATGCACAAATTTGAATATCGAGTGGTTATAAAATTCTTGAAAAAACAAGGAAAATCTAAAAAATTATTCGTGAAAAAATGTTGGCTGTATACGGGGACCATTGTCCTTCGAAGCCGACTATTTGCGAATTGTCGAAATTATTTAAACATGGTCGAGAATCACTGGATGATGATCCACGTTCACGTCGGCCTGCTGACGTGATCACGGCCGACGTTATTGAAAAAACCAAGTGGTACTGAAGGATGCAAGATTAAAGAATCGACAATTAGCAGCTTCATTAGGAGTTGGAATGACAAAAGTTAGTGCCAGATGCGTTACGCGAATGCTCTCGCCGTTCCAAATGCGTGTGCGGATGGAGACGTTTGAACAAGTTTTGACGATTGGTGAAGACAAACCAGGTTTAATTATCAATCGATTTGTCACCGTAGATGAGACCTGGGTCCATCATTTTGACCCTGAGCCGAAACAAGAATCAATGCAGCAGCATATTAAGGGTTCTAGCCCTCCCAAGAAGTTTAAGGTCACCCCATCCGCAGGAAAAATAATGGCAACGATTTTTTGTGATTGTCAAGGAATACTAATGATTGATTATCTACGTAAGGGTAGTATGGTAACAGAAGAGTATTACGAAAGATTAATACATTGCCTAAGAGATCATATTAAAGCGAAAAGACGCGGAAACAGACGCAAGGTGTCCTGTTGCTTACGATAATGCACCAGTCCACAAATCAAGACGCGCTGCCATTGCCGAATGTGGCTTCACAGAAATAGACCATCCACCTTATAGTCCAGATCTCGCTCCGTGCGACTATTTTTTGTTTCCTAATCCCAAAAGAACTCTAGGCTAGGCGCACACATGCAATTTTCAGTTGCGCAACAGTTTGGTCCTCTGAGAGACTGCAAAGCATTTAGATGAAAGTGCGCACACATGCAACTAACGTGCAACTATAAATTCGAGCAACCAAGCAGTTTGTGTTTTGTCACAAACTAAACGATTGCGCAACTGCATGCAACTCATTTGTGTCATATAGGTTTAAATAGGTCCCCGCTCACTGCAACTAAACAATTGCGTCAAAATAGTCAGTAACGTTCGGCAGCCGGCTAGAAAACATGTGTTCTCCCGAAGCACGAAGTAGGAAAGACTTTTTTATGAATATAAAGGTTTCTTTATCCAACCAGTGGGAGGCAATGCAGCATATGGAAGAAGTGATGGCTACCAGTTTCAAAGATTTGCAGTAAATTCAAATCGTTTATGTTCTACGGGCATTTACATCTCAAACAATTTGCCCCACACGAATAACCCATCGACATCGTCGACGCCCATGCCAAGCGATTCTTCACAATGTAGTAATTCTATGGATCCAGTTTCTCCGATAGACTGTTTTCATTTAAACTGAAAAGACTGTATTTACTTGTTACATAGGACAAAATAAAAATGTGAACAATAATATTATATGGGTATACCATAGTCGTCAAAGTTTAATTTCGGTTTGCACTTCTATCATACGCAGAAGATGACCTTATGATATGCAGCGATGCCTGCTTGCTAACAGTGGTGGGAGAGCAAAACAGTGGCGGGGGACCCCCACGCCTTACATTATAGCAAACGTTTGTCGAGTGTGCCAGCCTCGCTTATGTTTACCTTTAGTTTATTTCGTCGCGCTCTTTTCCTCTTTCTACTTTCGTATCAGAAATTAAAATATGTCGACCTCGGTATAAAATACCGTGTTTAGCATTACAGTTTCTTTATATTAATTATATTATTTTGTTTTGGTTTATTTTTAAAGGAAACGTTTATTTCCCAACTACTTTCTTCGTTTTTCTTAGTCCTTACCTTAAAGTAATTGATAGCCTTTCGACCGGAGGAACGGCATTTGGCAAACGTTGGCTTGTAAGGGGATGCATCCAATATCGCTTCTCTCTTTTAATTTTCTTTCTTCTCCTTAGCTCGAGAGCACACATAGCAGTCAACTCAACGAAGTCCACAGTAACAGTGAAATTTATTAGTTGCTTGTGTGCGCACATGGGCAGACTAAACTATTTAAGTTGCACAAACGTGCGCGGTTTAGTAGAAGGCAAATCAAACTGTTGCGAAACCGTTGCGCAACTGAAAATTGCATGTCTGCGCCTAGCCTAAGTGGGACAAAATTTATAGGCGATGACGAATTTTTAGCGGCTGTCAAAAGAATACTTTTATAAATAATTAGAGATGTTATTAAAATGATGTAATACCTGCGCATCCAAAAGCAAAGGGGCTATATTGAAAAATAAATTTTTATTGCTGTTCGAAACTTTTTTATGCGTAGTCCAAAAATATAAAAACGACCTCTCGTATATGTTGTAGTACATGTAGGCAATAACTACTGGAAAATTCAGTATTTACAGAGGTACTTTGTAGGAAAAAACAATCACCTCATCAGTACTATGTAACTTACAGAGTGAACGAATATACGATTCTTAAACGGCTGTCAAAGAAAATCTTTAATGTGATTTTTGTGCAGTTTTGCGTTTGTTGTAATGTAAAATAGCTAATAAAGCATGTTACGTATCGGATTAGTTATGCAAAAATGTGTTAAATTACAGTTTTTCGAAACTCGCCTATCTCGTGAATAGCGTCACTCGGTTGTAACGTCAAAAAGTATCGGTCCCGACGATGACGCTATAACCGAGTACTACTGTATTATCACAAATTAGCAAAAACTGGAAGATAATCATGGTCGTAAACTTACTAATATTGCGCAAAGAAGAGCTCAAAGCAAAACTGAAACATTGCTTTCATGTATCACATCGGCATCTCTGCTCCTTTTACAGTAAGTCAGATGTGTGTTTTTACATTTTTATATTAACACTACATGACGTAAGAATGTATTTTACAACTTTATTTCTTTTTATAAATGTGTACAGTATTCAATGTTTCTTAAACAAATTTAAAGTTAAACTATCTTATCACAATTCAGAAACACATAATGCTTTGGAGTTTCTTTTATACCTCCAATAAAAAAGCATTAACAAGAACAATTGGATAAAATCTCTCCCGATGCTTATCACAGAGTCCAAATTTTCAAGGAAAAGTTTAAATGCGAATGCTAAAAGTGGATCTTACAGGATATTCGGCACTTTTTCTGTAGTTTTTAATTTAATTCTCCAAAAAATGTATTAGCAATTATTTTAACGTTATTCAGTTTATGTTAAATTGTGTATCTTCAAATATTTTACTGACGTGTAGTTAAATAAAAATTCATGTTAATGTTTTCCAAGATTGTTTTAATTAATTTTAATTTTACACACACTGAGACTAACAAGACGTTTCTATATTAAATATAGATTAACTTGAACAGGAACAGATTTGTTCATTTTCAATTAATTACATTTGGGTAACGTATTGTTGTTGTTGTATTGAAATATGACGTTATTTATTTGGTCTATGGAATAATAATAAAGATGTTTGTAAGATACATTCACAGATATAACATTAGAATTTTATATGTTAAGTGCTTACTATAGCAAAACAGTATTTTTTTCATGGTGCTAAAACAATTATAAACTAGTGTATTTATATAAAATATTTATTTATGTCTCTCTTAAAATTCTGGAATTTCAGAGTGATGAATTGTCCAGATCAGTATACCAATGTCAATGGGTTGAGGAAGGGAAAGCTTTTAAGAAAAATTTATTAATTTTCATGTTATCAACAAACAATCCATTAAAAATTTACGGAGGGTATTGTGTTGTATTGTCACTGGATCTTTTAGTGGCGGTAAGTTTTTGTCTTTAAATTAATTGTTTTGATATAATTATAAAAATATGCAATACCATACATTATTTAATAAATATTTTCTATTATAACATCGATAAATAATTCGTTGGACAATCCATAAGCTAATCAGTCTTTTAAATAGTGTGTTAAAAGTTCTCAAAAAGTTGCATATTCTTGTCTTTAAAGCTGTCATAATAAACACAACATTACCAAGTCGATGTAAAAATGATCTTGTCAAAGGAAACGAATGAAACTGATTTTTTGACTTTTTATAAATCACTTATAAACAAAAACATTCCATGTGGAATTTTATTAAATTTTTGAAACACCTTTAGCACTATAGAGCTCGCCCATGATTCTAGATCAATCCATTAAAAAAAAGCGATTTTAGCTCATAAGTTTTTATAAAAATTGATGTCAAAAATGATTTTTTATCTCATATAGATTTTCATCAGCCCACGCATGCTATTTAGAAAAGTTCCAAACTTCTTTTTTTTTTAATTTGTGGTTCATCTGTTGTTTAAAGAAATCAAAGCCATTAATTAATTAGTTTAATTAACAAACAAAAATAAGAGATGCAATCAATTTTGACAACTTTCGAAGAGAGAAAATGAATCACAAACGAACGAACGAAACGAAGACTGAATGAATTCTGCAATTAAACTAATGGAGTTCAATGTTTGTTTTTTTCAAAGACAAAGTTATTAAAAACATAAACACGTATTTCCATATATTTTCGTATTCGGTAAGTCTAGTGAAGTAAATCAAAAGTTTTACATAGGATGCATTAATAATTCACCCAAGAAATATCAGCCTTAATTTTTGTTGGCATGTTTAGTAACGACATTTGTGTTGTAGAAGAAAATATCATATTAAATAATGTATATATTTTTTTAATTAAAAGAGAAAGGGCTACTGATTTTTTTCTTTTTTAATTTCACAAATACTTATAGTTCAGTTAAATGGTGCTTCAAAAAAGGCTAACCGTGCATTTTAGGGAGAAAGGGATTTTTTTTGGTTTCGCAGAAGGGTGGGCCGTGAGTGTAAAATTCATTTTACGAGACTGGGGGGGGGGGGTCATTCTTGCACCATCTTTAACACTGGAGTTTTATTTAGTTTTCGTTTACTTGTTCTTAGATTTAACAGAACTTTAAACAAAAATTATCTTTTCAGATCGTGAAATTCTCGTGGTCCTGTTTTACATTACTTAAGAGTATGTAAAAATATAACCAATTCTTGCCATTAGAAGGAAAGTAATTGCTAGAGTATTACCAAGTTAACTGAGATACAAACGTGGAAAAATCAGTGATGATGAGCTATAATTACTTCAGCTAATGCGATCAGGAAGAATAACTTTATAGTACTTTGCGGTTGTTACTTAACATATTTGTTTCTCTTTACAATATTTCTAGTATTGCTAATTGTTAAATTGTTAATGTATCAATAAAGGCATTTATTATTATTATTTTTAAAACCAGCTGAGCAAGTAAAATACATATTTCATATGTAAATATTTACATATGAAAATGAAAACTGTCCTATTTATTTTATATGAAACGACTTTGCAAGAGCATTAAAGAATACGATTTTCTCTTACAGCCCGACTTACACTATAACTAATCAACTTTTTATTTTTCACTGCACATGACCGTACATATGAATAAAAAGCCCCCACTTTTATCAAATTGCACACCATTAGAGGAGCATTGCCAAAGTGAAAGTCTCGCGGAACATAACGAACACGTTCCATCCAATTCGTTTGTGAATCAAGTATAAAACTAAAAAACTTAACATTGTCCGATGCAGTTACCTCAACTAAGGGTAACTTTGGCTGAAAGTTTCTAACAAAAAATAATATATTTTCTTTAATAATTGGGAAAACTAAATAACTCTTAATTTGTGAGCATGAATGTTATAAAGCAATTTCTTTTTATTAATTACAAATGTGTCTAAGTTTTCCAGTTTATTGTACGAGTAATAAAAGCGTTCAAGGTTTGCAGTCGAGCTGCATTTATAAACTTCCATAGAGCAACTGAATATTAATAATAATAATAATATATCTTTATTAGCAATACGCTATTTACATACACTTACATTATTTATATAAATTTCTCTAAAATATACAATGACAGTTGTCTCTTAACACCTATTTAAATTACTACAGTGTTTTATGTCATACGGGAGGCTGTTAAACATTTTAAGCCCATTAACAAAAACATTATTAGCCGTTGATGACCTATTTACTCTTTCAATAAAGAAATCATTGATGATTCGTTTATTATATTTATGTGTGTCATGTATATAAATCATTTTCTGACTAATATACGATGGCGTAACACCTTGTTTACTCTTATAAATGAATAATAGTGTTTTGTACGTTATTCTTTGTCGTACATTCATTAATTTCAATGTACTCAGCATTAATGCAACTGATGTATATTTGTTACACTTTAAAATTGTTCTCGTAGCCCTATTTTGTATTTTTTGCAGTTGCTGAGTTTCGTAATTATTTAACTTAAAGAGGATACTTGAGCAATATTCCATGTGTATCGAAATTAGCGATTTATATATAGACAGTTTAATATATGTAGACATATTTTGACCTATTCTACTTAAATAACCTACTTTTTTAGACATTTTATTTAGAATATGCTTTGTATTTTCTTTAAAATTTAAATGCTGATCTATAATTATCCCTAAATATTTTATACCATTTACTCTTTCTAAATAATTATTATCTATTTTTATATGAATATTGTCATAATTAATTGTGTTTAATTTATATGCACTACCAATGATTATAAATTTATTATATTGTAATAAACAGCTATTTGAATGTATAGAGCGGATTTTTTTAAATAAATTAATAACTTTTTGATACTATTTGACGTTGGTTATTGTAAATGTCGTAATATTCTCCATAATTATATCAAAAATAGACATTCTCATCTTTATGAAGTTATAATTTTAATTCATCATTTGAAATGTCATAACAAGTGGAATTAGGTGTCATACTGACAGCTCAAAAGTTATTTAAAAGCTATCAAAGTGAAACAATCCAGCCCTGTATTTGTATAATTTACATTAAAAGCTGTTAAATCAAACAGGAAAAATTACATAGATCCAACCACTTTCATACGCGAATAATATTCGGAAACTCAATTAACAAAACAGGCGTTCCCCTTATTTCCAGAGGCGTGTTACGAATTAAGGGATCACTGTTAATTTCCCGGAGGATTCTTCACGTCAAGTTCATTAAAAAACAAAACTCACCTAAAAGTGCCTGGAAAAGTCGAGACTTGAATATTCGGATGACCCGCTCTATAGCCAGCCGAAGTTGCCTGTCCTGGGGTTTGATCAACTTGGAATGATAATCTTCCAGGAGTTCTAAAGCGCGATGAGCTTCTGAAATGAAAGGGATATCTGTAAATGTTGCATGAAATAATTGAATGTCTTCATATTTTTATGCGACTGTTAGACGATATTTATTTATTTAGATAAATAATTATGGATTGATATAATACATATATGTATCACTTTAAAGTGGTATGTAAATAAGTTATTTTCTAACTATGTTTAATAGTATGCTTCATTCACTGAACGAATAGAGTAGCAAAAAACGCGTGTTCAACGCATGATTTTTAATACTGCCTTTCTATTGGTTCTTATAGCTACATACAAATCCTACAACACACGATTTAAATTATCTGCTTTCTGTGATTTTGTCACATGATTGTGACTAACCTTGTTTGTTATTTTAAGATATATGTATACTTTTTGATTTAGTATTTTGTATTGTTCTTTGTGTTTGCGCTCCTTGTATTTGTTTAAGTTGTTATTATTATTATTCTCAGACTCTATTAATGATTAAAAATTTATTGAAGATAAGATCTATAGACCGCAAAGAAAGCAAATGGTTTATAGGTTAATTATGTTTCAGATTCCAGAAGTGTTGAATTTAAGTTACTGTTTTTACCTATATATACAGTGCTGTGCAAAATGCAACCAGAACTGAAGAAACTAGTAAAGATACATTTTACAGTTCTAGAAAAAGAGACTCTATTGAATATATTTAGCAAACGTCAACAAGAATGCCCAGTTGACTCTAAGACACGAATTGTTGACTTTACAGCCGAAGCTGCAGGTATCTGCTCTGCAAGTGTTTTTAATATTTCACGAGAACACAATGCACAAGTTATGAAACCTCCAAAGACAAGAGCGCGATTTGTCCTGGATAATATTGATGATGATATGCCCAATATTATATAGTACACTCGTTTTTCTATAAAAATGAGGTTCCAGCAGTGGATAAGATTTTATTCAAAGTAAATGAAGATGAGAACATGTCAAAACTCAAACGTATAACATTGTGGAAGTTGTTGAAAGAAATGAATTTCTCTTCAAAAAGAGAGATCGTAATAGTTTTTTAAAGGAAAAATGTGAAATTGTTACATGGAGACGGCGCTACTAAATAAAAGAATTTAGGGAACAAAATAGAAAAATTTATTACCTAGATGAGACATGGGTGAATGAAGGCCATACTGTGCAAAAAATATGGGTAGATGAAACGGTAACAAGTCCAAGGCAAGCATTAGGTATTACAGGGGCTCTCGGCGGGTCTTAAAAATCCAACTGGAAAGGGAAGACGATTGATTGTTCTTCATATTGGTTCAGAAGATGGATTGAAAAAGGCTTATTGTTGTTCGAGTCAAATAGGACAAATGATTACCACGAATAAATTAATGCAAATATCTTTGAGGAGTGATTTGAAAAGGAATTGCCGAGTTTGAAAGAAAAATGTGTTGTGGTATTAGATAATGCTTCTTATCACAGTAGAAAAATTGAAAAAGTGCCAACTACAGCCACACGGAAAGGTGATATCCAGTCTTGGTTGCAAGAGAAAAATATATCCTTTCAAAGAGATATTGTTGAAGATGAACTATTACATTTACTTAAGGTGCACAAAGAAAACTTCAATAAATATGCGATTGATGAAGTTGCATAAACTTACAATAGAACAGTACTACTACTACCACCATATCATTGCGAATTGAACCCAATTGAATAAATATGGGCCCAAGTTAAAGGAGAAATTGCAAGGAAAATCACTACATTTAAATTAAAAGAAGTCAAAGTGCTGTTAGACAGATCATTGAACAATGTTACAAAAGAAAGCTGGTTGAATGCCATCAAACATGTTAAAGAAATAGCGAAGAATATGTGGGAGTTAGACGTAATTATTGAAAATTTACACGATAGTTTCAGAATTAATCTGGAAAGTTCTGAAAGTAAAGACAGTGACATTCAGGAATAATTATAGTTGTCAACACAGAAAAATTTAAAATATTTGTGTACATTCATAGTTACTTTTGCTCTTTTTGCTATATATTTTTTAAAAATAAAGTATATTGTGTATGCATTTTATTTATATATGTGTACTATGTATGTACTGTATTTATAGACGTATAAAATTCCTTAAAAATTCACAATAAACTACCTATGCCCTATTTTAACTTGTAATTTATATTATATAAACATGTGAATAAAGTCTTTAATATATTTGCTTCATTTTACATACTTATATCGATTTTGTAGTATTTGTTAAAATACCTGATATTAAATTTGACAAATACGTATTAATTGTTTACAAAATGCGCATTTGTGTAATTTTTTGTTAAGTCAATTAATATTTATCCACTTATTAAGTGATGGATTTCAAGCAATTTACGAATGTTTTGTTAATATGGGTTATGTTTGAGATTTACGTATTTTGGTTATCTAAAAAGACGAAACATGCATTTTTTATAAATTTAAATCGGTTCAGTATTTTATATAAACTAATACATTTTTGTTTTCGAAAATTTAAACATGTAATCAAAAGATTTTATAAACTTTATTGTTAATATAAGTACTCTATTGTAAATTGAGCTGCGCACGTGCTACAGTCGTGGATAGCTCGTGATTCTCTATACGTTCAGTGAATGAAGTATAGTAAAAATTATAATGTTTATTACAATTAATTACAAACAACAGGAACATACTTAATTAAAACTGTGAAAATACATGTACAGGGCAAAAATATATGCGTAAATATGTGTGCATAAATTAACACACTATAGGCCGGTTTTTTCAACACCAATTAAAATACTCGGTTAACTAATCAGTGATTAAGCCTAATCATAGATTATCTCTAACCGGCGTTTATCAATGCATAGAAATACGCCCGTTATCTAAAAAGTGTTTAAGGATTTATTGTACAAAGTTGGCAACATATTAGCTAGTGCATTTAATCTAAATCAGTATATTTTGCTCTAATAACATTGGCACCATTTTCTATATTTAAATTTGTTCTTTGTGCTTTTTGCTCTTATTTTATTTTTTAAAGATTATTTCTTTACATTTAAAAATTTCATTTTTGTAAATAAAGTGTAGGGATTTATTTTGTGAATATTGCGTATGACATTTTCTATCTACATACAACATATTTATAATTTTCATTATGAAATAAATAACACAGTGCAACAAACTTGAGTGATACTGAAACAAATTTTGATTATTTACTGCTTTTGAAAAATACAAAAATGATGTCAAACATAGAAACAGTAATACAATGTACATACATATATTATAAAGTGACAAACTGACTAAGTGTTATTTTTTAAAGTGCACTGTGTTTAGTGTTTTTTTTACTAAAAAGTCATAGGTAACTTATAAGTTATAATGATCGGACCTTTTTCTTCTGACCTAATCAGCATAAGATTGTCTGCTTTTAGTACGTAAGTATAAAGAAAAAATATTTTATTGTCGTTTTTATTTTATTTTTCAATAATAAATGAACTCTTTAATCTATTTTTTAATGAAAGTTTGTCCATTGCTATAGAGGAAACGCGTTACATTCGATTCTACGTCATACTAGATCCATGGCGACTCGTCTTGTATATGTTGCCGGATCTGTTTTTATTTATGTCAGTGACATTTGATATAACCAAAGAAAAAAAATTATTCACAATACAATAACTATAACGTAATATATTTAGTAATTGAAATGCTCTAAGACCTCAGTCTTTCTCAACTTATTTATTATATTGATTTAGATAAAAACCTTAAATGTTCCATAACGTGCCATAATAAAATTTAAAAAACTACTACTTACGCTATTCACATTAAATTAGCGGATGATTATAGAGAAGTTTGTAAAACGCTTCGACTGTTTACAGAAAGAAGAATTTCGGCATTATATTCAAAAGACGCAAATAAATAAAAAACAGGTGTACACTTCTAAGAACTGTTTTTAAACAATTTATATCAAAGCAAAAATATACATGAAAATTTGACAGGAAAAATATACACAACACACGCCTTTTTGACAGATATGATTTATCTGCAAACACCGAATTGAACTATTAGTCTATTAAAAATATAACAATAACTGCAGTTATTGGTATGTTCAATTGTAAATTTCTCGATAACTGTTGAGTTTGGGTATAGGACATGGTACATGAAACATACTTAGAATTCGATACAGAATTAACAAATTAAATAAAAAATATATGTTTCCATTTGAAAAAAAAAATTATGGTCGTAACTTATTTTTGTTGTTTTTTTTTTTTTGTTGTTCAATTGTAAATTTTTCGATAACTGTTGAGTTTGGGTATAGGACATGGTACATTAACCGTACTTAGAATTCGATGAAGAATGAACAAATTAAATAAAAAATTTATGTTTACATTTGAAAAAAAAATTGATGGTCGTAACTTATTTTTGGACCATCCTTTGAACATCAATTTACCATCAAAAAATCCGAAGCTAAAAATAAAAATCGACCTATCCGAGCGTTTTTCCATAAAACAAAACCAAAAATGAATTTATTCCAACCCGCGCGTCCTCACTGTATATTTTGTATTTAAACTAATGAAATAAAAGCCCTCAAATATAATTTAACAAAATAATTTTTTTAGTTTAACTAATACAGTTATGACAACATATAAACGTCATCGATGACGTGCAATTGAATATAACGCGCCTGCTCTATACACTACTATTGATACACACAAGGAGGATAGAAAAGAAGGAGAGAGCGTTGTCGACAAAAAGTGATGCCGAGAGGGGTATGTTTACATCCGCCATTGATGGAACCGTGTGAAACATTATCTGCTTATTTGTCTAATATATATTTTCTATTTTATCTGTGATTTTATTCTTTATTATCGTGAATTACAAACGTCCTATATTCATATATAATTTATTTTTTATTTAATACCTTCAATATAATAATTTGTTATTAATTAGGGCCGTTTGACACTTACGTAAATTTCATACAAAATTAGGAATTAAATTTACATCATAATTTACATGTAAATTTAACACAGTATCATACAGAAACTTTTGATAACAAATTTAATTACAAATTTACATGTGAATTCACTAGAAATGCCGGTTTGCCACACATCAACTTTTTGCATAAAATTTGCTAACAAATTTATAATTAAACATGCGCACTAGATACTAAATATTATGATTTGAGGTTATGGTTATGTTGGTTTGTTTGCTTTTTAAATCAATATTGGACACAAATGGATTTATTATGGACGCAGTAGACGACAGTTTATTACTTCTAACTACTACTATAATAATCGCAACAACCGTAGTTGTACCGGCCCGTGGTAAAAAACGTAAAAAAGTCATGAGCTCGATCGTGGTTAAATCGAAAAAGAAAAGGCATCTTAAGTCTGATAAATTACCAGTTGAAAATAGAAGATTCGAATGCATACAAAAATTTTCTTAGACTTACAAGTGTACAATTTAACGATTTACTTAATTTAATTGAAAAAAATATTACGAAACAAAAAACCTTTATGAGGGAAATAAATAAAGTGCGTGGGATCGTGCATGTCAATTTTCATCGTGTCTTTGGTTTTCACCGCATATAAACAAAATGCTTTTGATATTCATTAATTAATGCTCGTACTTGATCGTTTGACCAAGATGTTTTTTTTATATACTGTTGATGATCAAGATTCAAGATACCGACAATAAGTACAATAACCAGCAATAACTAACTTCTAACAAACGTGATATCGCAGTGTATTGCAGTGACATTCAATTTACCTGCTCATGTCGATGCGCGCGCAGATTTACTAGAAACACCCACCCAGAAAATAGAATATGTTCTAAATAATTTACATGTGAATTAACAACCAAATCTACAAGCTAAAATTTATTTATGCCACGATATGTATTTATTATAAAATTTGCGTGTGAATTAAGTTGTGAATTTTATTTAAAATTTACGTAAATGTCAAACGGCCTTTAGTTGGAGGTTAAGAATTTCCATTATTTCCCATTTCATTTTTACTAAGGATTTAGCTGTTTTATCTTTAACTTAGTTCTTAGTATTTAATATGGTTTGATGTGCCGCTTTTCATTGCACAAATTGGAGTAGCAAGAGAGTGCAAGGCAATTACAGGCAGAGAAGAGGAAAATTATAACTTTCCACAATTGTAGGTAGGTACATAAAGTTATTAATTCCATCCTTAATTTGGTGAATATAAATCTTTTAACATTGAAAATTGTGGATTATAGGATACCAAAAGAGCCCATTAGAAGGAATCTATGGATAAAGAAAATAGATAGGCGAAATTGGGTTACAAAGGAAAGTAGTATACTTTGGTCTAAGCATTTTGCGAAGAATTGCCTGTATAAATATACTCTAACTACTATATACCTTAGTGAAGTGCTATGCAAATATAAAGTAAAGAGTATCCACGAGTAAGAGTGAATCAAACCTTCCATCAAGAGATCCATAAGAACTTAACGAAGAGCTTTTATATATTATATTGTAAATGAAATCGTAAATATTGAGTGAATATTACAGTTGAATGACACACATTTCTATACTAGCAGAACCATTAATTGTTCTGAAAGGCATCTTTGAAAATAACATTTTTACTTCAGTTACGTATTAAAAGTTTACGAGTAATTCATGGGCACTAGCAAATATTTATTTTTAGAAAAATCAATAATTTGTTTTTTAAAGTATAATTTATTAGAGAAGTAGCTTTCATCTATAAACAATTTAAAAAAAATATATTCGAATTTAAATAATTTATTAAATTTTATTACATGTGAACACTTAACGGTATGCAACCCGCCAAGGTTGAACCATTTCTACCCTGCCCGTACCCCACCTGGCATCACTTTATTTGTCTATAAACTGACATTATGCTCTCTCTATATATCTTACTTACTCTAAGGGTACACAATATTTATTAAAATAAATGTTACGAGGGAAACAATACTACATCGATTATCTTTCTCGCTCTGTTTATTTTCAGAAAAATATCAAGTTCTTTATGCTTATATTCAGAAAAATAAATAAATCGTATTCTACAACATGTCTGGTAGAAAATATAAAAGTGGAGGTGAAAAAGGAAAATTACAGTTAGATCGAGAAAAAGAAAGAAATAGATGTGGAAAAATTGAAACTTTCTTTAAATTAGAACATAAAAACGAGAATGTAATAGCTACAACTCCATTAACAAGCGAAAAGGACGGGACCTTAGCCGAATAGAATCTAACCGATGGAAGAGGAAAATCGCAAGACCAAGAAAAAAATACACGTGATGAAAATGTACAAGATCTTGACACGATATTCTTGTTCAGCAAGAGGACATAATACGGAGGCGGAAATAAATGTTAAGACAATATTGAATTTGAGTTAGAGATATATGTTGATGAGAGAGTTTGTAGCCAGTATTGCTAAATAATGATTAGGGCGCGGACACGAACTGTTGATGACTTATCGCCCATGGGCGCACTATTGAAATGTTGTATTTTTAAAGATGTTTTAATTTTATTTATATAATTGGACAACAAGTGGCTGGTGATCTATAAAATACAAAATACCTTATTATTTGTTCATTTTCTCTTCTATAAGACTTGTTCTCTTTGAATTAAGTCCATCCTTGTAGATAGAAAACGTCCTTTCTAGATCGCAACTGGTTATAGGTGCGTACTGGATATATTCTTTTATGTCAGCGTATTTAGCATACACAATTGCCGCAATGTTATTAAATCTGGATTTCTATTAAAAACTGCGTCTGCCGAAGGCCACATCCGAAGTCACTTGGAATACTTTTGAAATTATTAATAGCCCACATCTAATGTGGTTAATCCATCTTTTAATTAGAGATTTCGATTTAAACATGTAACGAAATTTTGTAAACTATCGAAATTCTCTGCATAAAAACTATTTCTGTGTATGTTTTAGCAAAGCTAAGTGACGAACGTGCGATATTTTGGCATTCTGTAACGATATTTTACAGACTTTGTAATAAATTTCGGAATCACTGACAATTCATTTTCATATCAGAAAAAGTAACATAAACAACGTTCTAGATCTGAATAAATGATAACTAAAAATGTACGCGTATGTTATTGAAATTAAACGAAATCCAGTGCACACTTACGTCTAGATAATTGGGAGAAGTCGATTCAATAAATCGGTATTAAACAGACTATTACAAAAATTACGAAGTACGTAATTAACTGTCAAAACAATGAAAAAACGAAACTAACTAAGTATGAATGAAAATTTTATTTCTCTTGCGTAATAGAAGGTAAATATATTAAATTTTAAAACCCCTTACGCCCCTATCTACGCCGATGAAAAAAGGATTTACTCATAAATTCCTTATTTTATGGGCATTTTTTGCTCTCTTTCTCGGGACTTCTCGGGCGTAAACAGATGTTGCAGTTCACCATATGAATTAGTGCTATTCAGTAAGCGTGTGTTGTTTACATTAATTCTTTGTTCCGTTGTAACTTCGTCGTAGTTTAAACCGGTCATGTCCGCGCCCTAATAATGATTTTATTAATGACATCCTCTCACATGGAATTACTGACTTTCAAAAGAAACATCCGAAAAATATATATTCAGCTCCAATAAAGAAACGCAAAGAACAAAACAGACCATTTCATTAGAAAATAAGAAATGGCCAATTATTGGAAAGATCTTAGTTATGTTATGGTTTCTCTGTATGGAAACTTGTATAGGAAATATCCCGAGTTTAAGGAAATACATGCGCAAATAGGGAATACCAAAAGATACTGCAGGATTCTAGAAGGATCGCAAACGATACCTACATTGAAGAATCTGCTAACAAATCTAAAGCTATGTGGCAAATTATAAATAATTCGATAAATAGAAAGGAATCTATAGCTTCAGATATTACGATTAGAGAGGATGGTAGAGTTTTAGGGGTTTGGAATGTGCCAATAGATTTAATATTTTCTTTACGACAGCAGCCCACAAACTTGCAGAGCACCATCCCGCTCATGTGGATACGGACGTTCTGAATAGCTATTTGGGAGTATCAGCGAAATCATTTTTTGTGCAACCTGTGTCGGGTGATGATGTGGTACATACAATTAGTAAATTAAAAAACTCATCTTCTTCGAGTAGTGATGGTATCTCTAACACATTATTAAAAAGAATTTCATCCTTGATTGGGAATCCCCTGAGTCATATAATTAATCTATCAATATCACAAAGTATTTTTCCGACTAAATTGAAAACCATTAATGTAATTCCACTACACAAAAAATCAATTGAATATTTAACTAAATATAACTTCTTATCAGCGTCACAACACGGTTTTACCAAGGGAAGAAGTTTGGATACTGCATTGGGTGAATTCATAAATAAAATAACAACTGCTTTGGATAAATCTCATGTGGCTCTGGGTCTTTTTTATTGACTTCTCTAAAAGTTTTTGCTGTGTTGATCATGGGATACTACTGCATGAGCTGGATAGGTATGGTATAAGAGGAACACCGTTAAATTGGTTTACTTCATATCTAACAAATCGTAGCCAGCAGGTGAAGATTGGGGATTGTGTTTCTGTATGAGCCCAGAAGTATTAATACCGGTGTACCACAGGGGTCAATTTTGGGACCAATTCTTTTTCTTATTTACATAAATTACTTCTCCATCTTCAGGATGAAAATGGGCAATCAGTGGTTGTATCATATGCAGATAATACTAATATTTTAATAACAAGTAATAGTTTAACAGACGCGGAACAACATGCTCGCAGCTTATACAAGAAGTCATGTGTGTGGTCAAAAGCGAATAAACTGTGTCTTAATAACGACAAAAGTATTTGAGTTCTTTTTAAAACATCTAGATCCAAAGTAACGTCTCATGATCAACTACACCTAAATAACGGTAGCTGTATAGAGTGTAACGACACAACAAAAATATTAGGACTAATCGTTAATAGCAGCTTACAATGGCAAAAACGCGTCGCTTATGTCTGCGGAAAGTTATCGAGAACATGCTATGCTCTAGCGATATCATCAAATCAGTGTGGCCGCTCAATCATGCGTCAGTTGTACTTTGGCTGTTTTCATACCATTTTGAAGAATGGTATTATGCACTATCGAATTTCAACAGAGTTTTTCTGGTACAAAAACGTACTGTGTGCATTGTCGCAAATCTTAGGAGAATGGATTCATGTGTACCAGCCTTTAAAGAACTTGATATTTTGCCCCTGCCATGCATTTATATAATAATAATAATAATAATAATAATATTTATTTCAAAAACGAGTACAAAACAGAAAAGTAGGTACAAGTTTGAAACATGTCATATGAAAAATATTACCTAATATTTAAAAAATCATCTACATCATAGCAGGAAATGGCCAGCAAATATTGTCGTACTTCATGTTTAAAACGGAAAAAACTTGTCATATTTTTTATACAGTCAGGCAGCCTATTGTAAAATCTACAACCAATAAAATATAAACCCTTCTGAAAAACGGTTTTTCTGTGGCGAGTTGGCAGCAAGTAATCATTACTACGAGTATCATAGGAATGAGTACTATTTCCTATGGAAAACTCAGACTTGTACCGATATACAAAAAAAAGTACCTCAAGAATGTACAGGTCATAAAAAGTTAAAAGAGAGTTATTCCTAAAAACGTCCCTACAAGAGTTTCCATAACTAATATTGTATATAATTCGAATTGCTCGCTTCTGCATCAAAAAGATCCTACGAGCCTCGGACGATGCGCCCCAATGAAGAACACCATACCGCATGCAGGATAGAAAATTTGAGCTATAGAATGTTTTTAGAGCATAGCACGTTTTTGACAGAGTTTGGCACAATTCGTTAATGTGCAAACTCCAACCAAGGTTGCTTTCTATAATGAGACCCAGCACCTTAATCGAAGACACCGATTCAAAACCATCGCCCATGCCAGTAGACGGGTGTAAGTTCGCTATTTTATTACCGAAATAAACAAATTTGCACTTGTCTAAGTTGATAATTAATTTATTGAGTGACATCCAATCTTTGATTTGATCAAGGAACAAATCAGCCTTCCGACTCACTTCTGATGGAGAAGGTGAACTTAAAATAACATTGATATCATCAGCATATAATACTATATGAATTGCTTCGTCAAAAACTGTGAACAAATCATTAATATAAATTAAAAATAAAGTAGGTCCTAAAACTGAACCTTGAGGCACGCCAATATCAATCGGTTCAAAGGAGGATTGGTAGTTATCAATCTTAACACACTGTTTACGGCCAGAAAGATATGAACTGAACCACTTAAGGGAAACACCGTTAACGCCATATTGCTCTAACTTGTGCAGCAAAATTTCGTGATTAACGAGATCAAAAGCCCTAGATAAATCTATAAAAATAACCAAACAGTAGTGACTTTGGTCCAAGTTTATGTAAATTTGCTTTAAAAAGTTAATACATGTATATACGAGCTGTTTTGTTTTGTCCATAAAAATAGAAACATTTTTCAGCAGCAAATTGTTGACCATGGTCATGATACCAGAAATAAAACATTAATGATGCCAATACAACATAGAACAGCGTTATATCAAAAGGGGATCTATTATAATGGCTGCAGATTTTACAACAAACTGGCAGAGTGCCTCAAGGAAGAAGCAAATTTTCAAAAATTTCGGCTTCAGGTTAAAAGGATTTTATTGGAAAAGTGCTACTACAATACGGATGAGTGCCTACAAGACATGTCTATAAAATGATTGTCGTATATCACGCAAGTATACATACACGAAAAAAATTATAAATAAATAAATATATTAATGCACATCTACCCTAAGCCGGCATTGCGAACAAACAACGTGCAGACAACTGTTTCGACCTTACATTGGTCTCATCAGTGCACGAATGTGTTTGTTCATAACGCCTCAAAAGCTTAGAAAACCTGATATTGTCAACGTACGTACCAAACGCCATGAGAGATTCTCAGCGGCATCTGTTACCCAAGTGCGACATCGCAAGGTAATGTTGCCCTCCGTAGTACAACTACTAATCAGGCAACTGTAGATAACGTGCATTCACTTGCGTGATTTAATAGTGTGAGAGCGCTTACTCTCCAAGAATTACTGTTACATTGTATTGTCGTAATTTTTTTTTTGTTTTTTCGATTTAGTGTAGCTATGTTTGACGAGATTTCATCAACACATGTATACTGCATATGTAGTTATCTGTTTTTCTGAAATCAATAAATATTATTATTATTATTATTATTATTATTATTATTATTATTATTATTATGTTATTCAACCAGTGTTGGTAGTGTTTTCTGTTTGACTTGCAAACCTTTTTCTAAAACCCATTCTCAATACAGAACCGGATTTTCTGATTCGAAACACATAGCAACTTGTTTAGAAAATTACAAAAATTCTAATGAACAAAAGAATTTAATGTTAACCAGTTAATTTCTTTTGTAATAATGTCTTACAGTTGTTGTTGGTATATCGAAGTCATATTAAATAGCTAATATATTTTATGTTCCTAATTTTTTTCCTATGCTCTATAGAAAATAGTTTTTCTACAAAATTTCTATTCCCCCAAGTAGTGTTAGCCTAGGGCCCCACAAATTCACCATCCGCCTCCGATGAGTAAAATATTTAGTAATTTCTTGTATACGATACGTATGTACTGCGAGAGCAATATTAAACTTTTAGCTTTGATGAAGTCGTGTTGAAATGATTGCAGTATATTATGTTTGGTCAAAATTTTAAATAAATTTTTATTAGTACGTAATGGTTTTATTACTTTTGTTTTGTTTTTACCATTCGTAACATGCATTGCCAGCTACGAAATCCTAATCCATATACAGCTTATGTTTCACCATTTAATGTAAATAGGCATATCAGCTTTACTCGCTGTGCCAAAAATTTAAAAAAAAAAATAAGCACATCCGAATATGTACACCCACCATAATAGCTGTTCTGCTTTATCCATATATCTATAATATGCACAAAACAAGAGAAAAAAACATTGGATACCTGTACACGACCTACATATTGTTTATATAAAGTTAATGGAAATACTCGACTTTCAAATCGTTCATTTGAGCATGAATGTGTTTTAAATTGTATTCGCCGAGCTTTCACGCTTGAGGTAAGTTCACCGCAGACGATGTTCTGTGGTGAGTCGCTTTGATCTCTCTAATTGATTATCCAGCAGCGCGCGAGGTGCAGTTTCACTTCGCTCAAAGTTTTCATATATATATATTTCTGTTCGACCGTCATTGAAAGTTTCAGAATATTAATACCGTTATGATAAAACTGAACTAAATCCCTTACAAAACCAAAAGATGCAAACGAAGGGTAATTGAATAAGTAAGTTGATCAGATGGTTCACGAACGAAATTAAATAAAAGACAAGCGGGGAATTCTAATCTTAATTTAGATACGCGCTCGCCGGATTTTCGAATGGAGGCGAATCAGAAACTTAATATTTCGCAACTTTTGTGTCGCTTAATTGAGAATACAAGGATTGAAATAACGAGAACATACTTCATTTATTACTTGCGTAATGAATTTGGAAATTATAGAGTGGTTTTTCTTTTCCTGCATATACATTTTCCATCATTTGAAAAATATTACTTCTATAGGTGGAGTTATAATAATAATAATAATAATTTTATCTGGTTTATATTTTCATGCACCAAAACTCCACTACTTTCAACAACCAGGAACCATTCCGTAAAGATGAGCCTACAGAAATTGGAAATTATAGAGTGGTTTTTGTTTTCTTGAATGTATATCAGCTAAAATTCATTTTCCATGTTTTGAAAAATATTACTTGTACAGGCGAAGTAATAATAATAATCATAATATTTTTATTTGGTTTATATCTTCATGCACCGCAACTCCACTACTTTCAACAACTAGGAACCATTTCCTAAAGATGAGCCTACAGAAATTGGAAATTATAGAGTAGTTTTTGTTTTCTTGAATATCATCAGCTGAAATTTATTTTCCATGATTTGAAAAATATTACTTCTATAGGCGGAGTAATAATAATAATCATAATAATTTTATTTGGTTTATATTTTCATGCACCAAAACTCCACTATTTTCCACAACTAGGAACCATTCCGTAAAGATGAGCCTACAGAAATTGGAAATTATAGAGTGGTTTTTGTTTTCTTGAATATCATCAGCTAAAATTAATTTTCTATGATTTGAAAAATATTACTTCTATAGGCGGAGTAATAATAATATTCATAACAATTTTATCTGGTTTGTATTTTTATGCACCGCAACTCCACTACTTTCCGCAACTGGGAACCATTCCGTAAAAATGAGCCTACAGAAATTGGAAATTATAAAGTGATTTTTTTTTGAATGTATATCAGCTAAAATTCATTTTCCATATTACTCATCATCATGCACCGCAACCCCACTACTTTCAAAAACTAGGAACCATTCCGTAAAGGTGAGCCTTCAGAAATTATAGAGTGATTTTTGTTTTCTTGAATATCATCATTTTCCATGATTTGAAAAATATTACTTCTATACGCGGAGTAATAACAATAATCATTATATAAGCAAGTAATAACAAATAACACACTTGGTATTGTTTCACAAATATATATAATTAAATACTCGATGAACATTTCGCCTTGCGGCATCGTCAGGAGTTCTCGAGAAACTAAAGTAAAATTTAATATACTGTAACTACCTACTTCAAACAAAAATGTAAATAGAAAAATATACAAAAATAGAAAATTATGAAAAAAGGTCAGGACTTATCTGGAAAGACCGTTTTTACAATGCTAGGGTTTATTAGCGGTGAATTTATGAGTTCGGTTTGTTCATTAAGAACATTGCCTGGTTGTAAAAGTAAACTTTCTTTTATAAAATAACCTTCTACATCCATTTTTTTTACTTTTATTTAAACTATACGGTACTTCTAAATTGTCTATTGAAAAATGATGTCCCGTGTATATGAGCCTACAAAAATTGGAAATTATAGAGTGGTTTTTGTTTTCTTGAATGCCATCAGCTAAAATTCATTTTCCATGATTTGAAAAATATTACTTCTATAGGTGGAGTAATAATGATAATCACAATAATTTTATTTGGTTTATATTTTCATGCACGGCAACTTCACTACTTTCAACAACTAGGAACTATTCCGTAAGGATGAGTCTACAGAAACTGAAAATATAGATCGGTTTTTGTTTTCTAGAATATATATCAGCCAAAAATTCATTTTCCATGATTTCAAACAAAAAATATTACTTTTATAAGCGGAGTAATAATAATACTCATAATAATGTTATCTTGTTTATATTTTCATGCACCCCAACTCCACTACTTTCAACAATAATAATAATAATCTTCTTTGGTTTATATCTTCAGGCATCACAACTCCACTACTTTCCACAACTAGGAGCTGGATGTAAGCGGGTGTAATTTTATTCTTTATTAAAAAATGTAAAATGTTCCGAAAATTTTAAAAAATACACCTTAATTTTTTTTTATATAATGTAATAGATCTATGTCACTTTTGCTATAAATGCTATACTATACGTCAATTGATGAAGGTAAATGACCTGGCCTTAATTTATATTTTATAATGGCATGGAGAAAATATACTTACTTGCAGTGTAAAACTAAATCCAGTGAAACATATTTGCATTAAATAATTTGATATCATTACATAAAAGTATAAATAATATTGAAATTTGCAAACATAACAGAATAAGAAGATAATAATTCATAAGACTTAAAAACAAATTAAAAATAAAAATATTGGTTTCAACAATGAATAAAATCATAAAAGAACTGAAGTAGGAATCTGTATTTTAAAACTAACGTATTGCCTATTTTTAAAGCTTAGCATTAACATTGAATATTTTTTAATTATTAAGGGGGGGGGGTTTACTTGATCGGCGTATGCCACAAAATGGTCAAATTCAACGCAAAAAATCGCAAAAATCAAGGCACTTGAAAAAGTTGCCGCTACGTGAAAGAAATAATGAATATTTGTTCTAGCGACTGACGATTCAAATTTGCAATTATATTAAAAAATAGTTAAAATACAGCACTTTGAATTTTCTTCGTTTTATAGCGATATAAAGCTTACTCTGTTTAAAAAGTACTTTTTTGAATCGTGAGTACCTAGATATTTTTATTCTGAACTCGACAATGTATTTACTTTACTTTCAAAATAACCCTGGTCTCCAAAAAATTACTTTGAAACCAATGAGAATGATCACGAAGTCCGCACTAATAAATGGCAAATAGGCAACACATAATTCAACCTCTTACTCACACTTTCGTAATGTCTAAGACCAGCTATATGGAAGGTATACCTGGTCGACTGTATTAAGCCAAACATCATATAAACAGAGAGATCTTCACCTTTTTTTATTACCTTAGGTAAACGAATGCTTCATTCCGATATCGGCTTTATTTTCTAATTATTTTAATGATATTTGGGAGAATGTATTAGAATTCTTCGTCTGGAATAAATATATGTTGTTATTATTATGAAATTTAACTTGTTACTTAATTTCTGGCGGTGATATTTTGCTTTAGATGTTGAAGGTTTTTAATCTTAATAATATGAGCAATGTTGTAGTCAACTAAAATATTACAAAAACAATTCTGTGCTGTAACAGTACAGTAGCAGTGCCTGTTTTGTTTTTTAATAAAATGTAAATATATATATTTTATAATAATCAAATGTTTTGGATTGTTGAATATTATATTCTTTCCAATCGGCATTGATGGAGTTGATTAGCAAAATTAAATTATAAAACATTTTGTCACATGGAAGATTCGAACTAAATTTTATCACCAAATAACGTTGTATTCATTATTTCATACATAAGTTTGAGTATACATTAAACATATTTGTAAAAGAAAATACGTGCGGTTGATATATACAAGCAAATTTTAATATATTTCAGATATTTGTCGGTGTTCATTTATGATTGATTAAGTGATAACATTGATGTGTCTACTTTATTAGACTCTTTTTCTGTTCCTTGATATTCTTTTCGCTTTCAAAATGTATTTTATTTTTCAAGGACAAGGTTTCGGCTTTATGGAATTTCAGAAATGCAGTTTTCTTCGGCAATAAATATACATTATTATTATTAATTATGAAGTTGCACGACTTATTGTTATTTTTAACCTTACATGTTGAAGCTTTTTAATAATATGAACAATGTTCGTAGAAAACTAAAATCTGACAAAAACAACTTTATGTCATTGTAAGATACGAAATTACGAGATTTTCCGGACTCTTCAAACTGGTTTTAGACAGCAAGTTACACAAATTTCAGTTTTCTAGATGGTAAAAGCATTTATTTAAATATCTGAGTTTGTTGTGATTTCATGTTTTTGTTTTATTTGTACTATGTATTTTGACCACAGGACAGTTTTTAGATTTTTTTTGTATATGTGAATAGTAAAAGAGCATGGGCCAAACGAGCGCATAAGCCTAATTACAGCAGTTTATCAGGAGTGACAGCAATTGTTTAATAGCCAGCGAAAAAAATGTTTTATGTAGGCGTAAAAAACAAATTTTGTTTAATTTGTGCAAAATATGGTGAATCTAAAAATCACGTATGCTACAAAAATTGGTCTTCGTCGTCAACAGCCATGGAGTCGCCAATTAATCCGGAAGGTTTTCGACATTCTGGTGAAATGCACGGTGTAATTTATGGTAGATTCATAGGGGACTGTGATAGCAGCGTTCTTAGAAAACTACGTGAGATGGCTCCTTACGGTCCCCAAAAAATTATTGAAAAAATTGAGTGCCGAAATCATATATTATGTAATAAATAAAATTAGCGACTGTTTGAAAAAACCTAAACTCAATTCGGACATAAGACAATTAATAACAAAAAATTTACTTAGATTCGGATCGGCCGTGACAAAAGCAATTGAACATTACAAAAGTTCGAACTTACCAATAACAAACCAGATAGTGCAATTGCAGCGTGACATTATAAATGGACCAACACATATTTTTGGTGAACACTCGGATTGTGCTTCTTACTTTTGTCAAGGATCTAAAGAAGGCGAGATCAATATGTTTGAAAAGTTTCAGAATTCTAATATATATGATGACTTTATTAACGCTTTAAGTCGGCTTAGCAAAAATAGTAGATCTTTAATAGAAAACGTAGATACCAACATTGTAGAATCTTTTAATTCAGTCATTGCAAAATTTGTAGGAGGGAAGAGATTGAATTATATTCAACGTAATTCTTACAGTGCACGTTGCAAAGCGGCAGCGATTTCATTTAATTGTGAGGGAAAATATCACTCAAAGCTTCAGACGAAATATGGATGTATAACGAATAAATATACGACAGTGTTCGAAAAAAAAAACAAAAACGGTATGAGAAGAAAAAATGTTATATGAAACGAAAAACACATTCAGGAACTACGGACGATCGCGACTATGGGCCGGAGGCAAATGCATATTTTATTGAAGATATAAATAATGAAAGGTACGAGAAAAAAAAAGATACTTTTTTGAAGCATTTAGCAAGCGAAAATCCGGATGAAATTCAAAATTTTACAAAAGGACAAAAAGATAATACTCTATGGAAAGAAATGCGGGTAAAAAGATTAACAGCATCGAATTTTGGCAAGATAATGAAATTAAGGAGAACCACATCAACGACCAATACTGTGAAGGCTTTATTATACCAGGAATTTACAGGAACGATTGCGACACGGTACGGTAATGAAAAAGAAGAGCAAGCTGTAAAAGCTTTTGAATGTTTGGCAAATCTAACAGTCGAGTCTTGTGGTCTTTTTATTCATCCTGTGTATAGATTTTTAGCGGCATCTCCGGACGGAATTATTTCTAATCAAAACGCGGTTATTGAAGTAAAGAGTCCATTCAAGGCTCGCGAAGTGACTCCATTTGAAGCTACGGAAAAAAAAATAATTACTTTTTAGAAATTCGGAACAGCGAATTACATTTAAAATCTATGCACCATTACATGTACCAAATACAGGGACAGTTGAATATAGCTCAGAAAGATGTATGTTACATCATAGTCTGGACTCCGAAGGGTACTTGGTATGAGATAATACACAGAGATGAAGAACTCTGGGCAGAAATGTTAATTAAGTTAGAGAAATTTTATTTTCTCGCTTTGTTGCCTGAAATTATTGATCCTCGTATTTTGAGAAATCGAGAAATTAGAGACGTCAAATTGGAGAATTAGTATGTATCTACTGATTGTGACACGTTTAGCAAAAACGTTACTTGGCCATTCTTGTTTATTTTCTACACTGTCTATACTTTTGTAAACATTTCTTTTGTAAAAAACAATGGATTAGGCCTACTGGGGATACCATGAGAAAAAAAACGCGCTTTGCACTCTACCTCTAGGGTGGCGCGGAAAGGAGTGCGTTTAACATTTTGTCTATCACATAACGGTTTTTTTTTAATTTTATAGAAGCTTTACTGAAAAAAAATAAACAATGTACGATATAAATAAAAAAAATTAATATAAATAACAACCGATTGTAAATTGTGGTATTAACATTTGTTTCTAATCAATGATTAGTTCGGAGTCCGCAAAGTTTGTATCTTACCTACGGTGACATTTTTATAATTTAATTTGCTAACTAACAATATCAGTATCGATTGTGAAGAATATAATTTTCAATAATTTAAAACATGAGCTACTTAGAGAATATAAATATTTTTTACATTTTGCAATAAACACCGGCACTGTTGTTACAACATAATTTTTTTTATCAGATTTTAGTTTTCTCTAAAACATTGCTCATATTATTATAAAGCCTCAACATGTAAAGTAAATACAAATCTTGGTGAGAAATTATAATCAGTACAACTTAAGTAATTAATAATCATAATAATAATAAAACTATATATTTATTGCAGAATAAAATTTAATATCTAATTAATTCCGGCAAATATCATTAAAATAATTATAAATTACATAAAACGGGAGTCTTAATAAAACTAAATAAATACAAGCTTAAAGGATATTCAGAAAGAGCAAAAACAAATTTCGAATAAAGTAGGCCGGCCAACAATATTTTCATGCAATAAATACAAGAGACAAATATCCCAAATTTATTGCTTGCCAGTTCACCAGGCATTGCTTCATGTTTCTGTTCGTCTACCTGCATCTTGTAAAAAGTACAGGCATATTAAACTCCGTAAATATATTCAATCTATTTTAGGCAACCCGACATACGCCGTTCGGGAATTTTTCTTAAGGAAAGCCCACCCTTAAATGGACAAATTTTCATTTCATCATATCTTCGAGGCTTATTTTTAACAGGGTTTTATCGCCTTTATTAAGAAAAATACGTACATACATTATCCCACATACCAGGTACCATAATATGGAAAAAGAATATAAAAGGAATTATGTGTGAGCACCACACGACTTCTTTAAACGTATATGCGCTCCGAATTTTGTATACAACATTTATTCTAAATTAAATTTTAAATACTTTTATCTTCCTAATAAAATAAACTTGTGAGTGTAAGTGTAATTTCATGCCCGAATTGTGAAATTCCTTTAATACAAAAATCATTCCGAGTTCAGTTCTAATTACTATTATACTGTTAATAAATCTGTGCAGAATACGTAATTTAAGAGATATTTGTAAAAAAAAAACTGCTATTAGATAAAAGTAAAAAGTGTTACTTCCGGTCTGAATTTTGAATTTTTTATACAAAAATTATTCCAAAATTGCATTTGCAAAAAGCCGCAATTAGATAAGAGTGGAAGTATTACTTCCGTTCCAAATTTTTAAATTTCTTTTTTATAAAAATTCTTTTAAATCCGGCCCTAAATATGCTGGCACTTATTGTGTTCAGGAATGGATCATTTAGGAGATAATTGCAAAAATCTACTTTTTGATCAGACAAAGGACCTCCTTCCATTGTTAAAATCACTTTTACAGTATCACGGGCTTCAAAACATGGACATCTACAAAAATTTCAAAGTCGAATATTTTCGTCATCACTAAAGACTGGACTAAAAAGCGCCAAAAAAAAGACCATTTTAAAGGGTTTTTCTGTTTTCTTTTTGGTGCCTTTTAGTCCGGTTTTTATGACTCAGCCTCATCAAAATACTTCCTTATACTTATATAGCTATACCTACTTATAGTACTTATAAATTATCATTTACAAATATTTTTTTAACATAACGAAGTAACACTTTTATTCACAAGTTTATTACGAGAATAAAAGTATTTAAAACTTAATTTATAACAATTTTTATATAACAAATTCGAAACGTACCGACAGACATATGAAAAAGTTGTATGGTACTTTAGTTTTTAAAACATTGTTTCATTTCCATCCTTATATGAGAGCTCTCAGAAAGTATATAAGTGTATATATAATTATGTAATTATACAGTGGAACCCCCGATTGACCGTGCGCGATTAATCCGGGCGGCCGATATTCAGTGCATAAATTTATGATCGGTCAATCGTGCGCGAATTATCCATGACTGGCAACCGCGGCTTTATAGCAGCCACGCTACTATTTTAAGAGCTGGTTTTCGGGGAAACCCAAGCGTTTCGGGGAAATAGTCGTGTTACGAACTAAAAACGAATGTGTGTAGTGTATAATTTAGAAAATTAATTGAAGAGGAACTCCATCACAAATAATAATTATTATTTGTATAGTTTAATTGACAAAATCCAGTGTACCAGTGGAAATCGAAGACGTAAGCGCAATGTTTTGACTATAGAACAAAAAATCTATATTTTTCAACAATTTGAAAAGGGTGTTGTACAACTGGCTAAAGAATATGGTATAGGCAAGCAAACGGTGCGTGATATTGTGAAGAAACAAGCTGAATTATAGAGCTTTGTAGCTAAAGCAGACCATGCAAAGGCTATTTCTGACAGAAAAACTCTAAATAAATCTAATTTTCAAGAACTTGATGAAACAATGTCCAATTGCTTCTTAGAGAAAATAGCCCAAGAAGTTTCGATATCAAGACCTATGTGTGCTAATAAGGCCCAAAAGTTTCATAAACAATTGAAAATTAAAGAAAACATTTCCGCATCTCCTGGTTGGCTGCACAGGTTTAAAAAGCGCCATGGAATACGAGAATTAGCCATTCAAGGGGGGAAATTGAGTGCTGATGATGTACCTATGGTAGAATTTTGCTATGATTCGGAAAATATAAAAGAAAACAATTTAAGAGAAGAACACGTGTACAACTCAGACGAAACTGAGATTGGAAAGCAATGACGAAAAAAGCATTCGCTGCCGGGAAAGAAAGTAGTGCTCCAGGTAATTCTTATTTCTCTTAATTTTTAAACAACTTTAGACTAAATCTTTGGTTAATTTAGGTTTCAAAATAAACAAGGATCGTATAACAGTGTTATGCTGTGCTAATGCATCAGGAACACATAAAGTCAGGTTAGCTATTGTTGGGAATCCAAAAATTTTAGGGCATTTAAAAATATAAAAGCCAAGGATTCACCCGTTGACTATTATAATCAAAAGACTGCTTGGATGGACCGAGTAATTTTTAGAAAGTAGTTTTTCGATAAATTCATACCTCAAAATAAAAATTTCCTGAAAGAAAATAATCTTCCACCAAAAGCCATATTGCTATTGGATAATGCACCAGCGCATCCTGATTCAGAGTTACTAAAAATAGAAGATGGAAATATATTCGTAGTAAATTTTCCTCCGAATGTTACATTACATTGCACAGCCAATACATCAAGGGGTTATAGAGGCCAAGAAGAGACTTTATAGGAAAAACCTTGTGCTCCAATTGTTGGGGGAACAAGACTTCATGAAGTTTTGGAAATGTCTGAATTTAAAAGAAGCAATTTATGACGTCGCTTGTGTCTGGAGTAGTGTGAATAAAAGTAAGAAGGAAGCAAGTTGAGAAGGAAGATGATTTGAATGATCAAGACCTATTATCTCAATTGATAATATGTCCATAGTGACAGAAATCAATGGTTTGGAAGGAATAATCAAAGAAAAAATACGAGGTGTGTCTCAGAATTAATGAGAATGATTAGTTTTCGAGAGTTTTATTGAATGTATCTACAAATTAATATTGTTCCCTTCAAAGTATGTCCCTTGGGAATGCACACAGTGTCTTTAGTAAGTTTTCCATGCCTGGTAACAATTCTGGAAGTCTTGTTTCGTTAGGCTGTTTAGAACCTGTGTCGGGACTGTTTGGATGTTGATTATTGTTCCGTAATGGGAACATTTCAATTACCGCTTAAGCGTTGGAACAAGAAAAAAGCACATGGAGCCATGTTTGGAATGTTGGGCGGGTGTGGAAGTACTAGAATATTTCTCTCTGTCAAAAATTCTCCAACCGACAATGAGCTGTGACTGGGGGCATTATCGTGATGCAGGATCCACGAGCTGGTATTGTCAGGCCGCACACGTAGAACTCTTTGCCGAAAACGTTCAAGGACGTTGCGATAAAGAGTTTGATTCACTGTCGGGCCCGGCGGTGCGAATTCTTTGTGGACAATTCCACGCGAATCAAATTAGATGATAAGCATCGACTTGATTCAGGGTTTGCTCATGCGAGCTTTCTTCGGCCGCGGTGATGCAGGTGTGTGCCCCTCAGCGCTTTGCTTGTGGATCATATTCAAATACCCATGACTTATCACCTGTTATCACTCTGTGCATGAAGTTGGGTTGGGTTGTTAAGCGATCCCGCAATTGTTGACTAATGGAGAAGCGATTTTCCTTTTGTTCATCAGACAAGTTCTTTGGCACCAGCTTTGCACAAATTTGCCGCATGCCTAGTTCCTTTGTCATAATTCGATAAACAGTGTCCTTACTCATGCCCATCTCATGTGCTATCAACTTGAGTTTCAACCGTCTGCTAACGCAAAACGCACATTCGCCACGCTTTCATCGATTTTTGACGTTGACGGCAGTCCGGAGCAATGGTCATCTTCGATAGTTTCGCGGCAATCTTTGAAAGCCTTGTACCATCCGATAACTTGTGCTGACGACAACGTAACATCTCCATATGTTTTCTTACCATTTGTAGTGTCTCTGAAGCAGTTCCCCTTTTTATTGCAAAATTTAATTGCATATCGCTGCTCGATATTTGCCTGCTTTTTACATGTAACGTGGTAGTGGAACTTAACGGTAAATATGTGGGGCTCATGTCACTAACACTAGACTTAGTGGCCTGCGCCTGTTATAGTTGCGCTCATAGACATTCCACTCACATGTAGTCGACTCCAGTCGGCTGCAGTCGTTGTCATATTTAGCGTACACAATTCATTCTCATTACTAACTGAGACATACCTCCTACAGGAATGGATAGGATGTGATCACGAAGAAAAAGGATACCAGATTATGGGTGATGATGATAATGGTGAATATATCATCTAAAGAAGTCATCAAGTATCAAGAGATGCAGTTAATGTACTACTCGAATAGTTTGACGAGCAACCTGAACCTAATGATGTTGATGTTCTTCAGCTTAAAGAAATGAAGGAATTTATAAGGGCTAGAATATGCGAAACACAAACGCAAAAACAAATTACTTATTTTTTCAAGTAGTAAATTGTATGTACCTTAATTCTTTATTTATATTTTTACACAGTATGTATTACATAGTATTTAAATAAATTTTTAATGATTTTTTATATGTATTAGTCCAAATAAAAAACATTAAAACGTAAATAACGTTGTGCTTCGATTATCCGTCTTTTCAATTATCCGGAAAACCCCCGATGCCGGCCGAACCGGATAACCGAGGCTCTAGTGTAATTGATAACATTTTTGGTTTAAACTCTTCTCATTTTGCCATACCTTCGCGAAAATCCAGTATATATTAGAACAAGTTCTGAGTAAAACTACCAATTGATACACCTTGTGTGTGCGGCATACAAACATAAGAAGATATCTGTAAATGTCACTTTCCAAATTTAATCATAAATAACTCAAAAACTATTAACATTAGCCGTCAACAATCTTTAAGAAATCATATTTCTATTTTAACATAAAATCCAAATTTAAACTTACAAGGTAATCAATTTTAAAAAAAAATATCTCTTTTGTGTGCCACTTATGTATAAATTACTTTCTATAAATGCATATATTTTTATATCGTGATGCAATAGCAGTCCTTTAAAATCCAATGCCTGATTTTTTTATTATATACTGTATGACGGAAAAAACGAATCACCATGCAAACGTGATTTTTTTCAAATTAAATTTTGTACAGACGTTTATGGTGTTGAAAGTAATGAAAGATAAAAATTATGACGTTTTATGCCGATCTTGTTCTGCTTATTATTAATCGGTTTAATTTTGTTTTCTCATTTGTTACCCTCTTATACCTGCCATTTAGTGTATTGAAATGCCAAGAGTTCGACAACAAATGAATTATCGCCGGCTAAGCGATTTTGAAAGGAGTCGCATCGTTGTACTACATGAGGCAGATATTGCATTTCGTGAAATCGCGAGGCCGATGCAAAGAAATGTTGCAACAGTTATTCGTTGGTGGATAGATTGGTGTGCAGAAGGGAGGCAAAATCGTAGAAGAGGTTCTGGATGACCTAGAACAGTGATTTAGTTTATGATAATAATTTTAAATGTGCGAAATAAAATAATATGTACTATAAAAATAACAGTACGTTTATTAAGGGATTAATTACAAGTTAATAATAAGAATCCTTTTAATGCGAAATTTGTGCTTGATGTTTCTTGATAATTTCATTTATATTTGGTCGTAAAAATGACAATGCTACTCTCATATCGTCTTCTACATTTAACAATCTTGATCTTTTTTTTAGTTTTAATGTTGGTTAATGCTGAAAATCCGAATTCACACAGATAAGATGTGCAAAATTGTAATAATATGTTTAAAGCTTTCTTGGCTATCATTGGATAATCGCATCTAATGTTAATCCAAAATGAATTAATTGATTCGTCTAAATGTTTTAAAATAAAATCTCAATTATTGGAAAGCATAATGAGTTCTTCCTCTTCATTCAAAGTTAAGTCAAATACAGAAGTATCCGTTATGAGAAATGTATTACGAACCCAATCAAATTTCTTTATATCTAATTTTGAGAAATAATGAATAATTCTCTCCTCTAATGTCGTCAAATGGTCAATAACAATTAATTCAATAGTTTTATAACAGTCTTTTGGGACTGACCCAAACTTTTCTAAATTGCCTTTCAGAGCTTTATTCTTCCATAAAGTTATTTGTTTTTGGAATTCCACCAGCTTATCGGCTGAGTTTAAGATATTTTCATTCGGCCCTTGTATATTTGAATTTATGTTATTAAAAATAACAAAAATGTCTGATAAGTAAGCCAATTTAGTACACCATATTTTACCTTCCAACAAATGAACAAAATCATAATTTTTATCTTGTTCAGAAAATATTTTCATTTCGTCTTTTAATTTCAGCACACGATATAAAACTTTTCCTCTGGACAATCACCTTACTTCTGTATGCAGCAACAAGGATTCGTACTTGGCTTCCATAGCTTGGCATAATTTACTAAATAAGCGACTTTTTAATGGTCTTGATTTTATATAATTAATCATTTTAACACATTGTTCCAGACTATTTTCAATTCTGATGGCGAATATTTTGTAACAAGTGTTTCTCGATGCAAAAAACAATGGGTAACTAATATATCCCCTTTCAGTTCTTTAACATGTGCTACAAATCCTTTTAGATGTCCAGTCATAGCTGGAGCACCAGCTGTACAAATGTCAATACATGACTTCCATGAAACTCTAATTTCTTCTAAATATGAACTAATTACATCAAAAATATGTTTGCCAGTTGTAAAATCAGGTAACTCCCGACAACATAAAAATTGATTAATTATTTTCGTGAAAAAATCTAACGAATGCAATTAATTGAGCTTTTCCTGTTGTGTTATCTGTTGTTTCGTCGATTTGTAGAGCATAATTAGAATTTGCAAGAGTTTTTGCAGTATTTTGCTCAATATTTTGCGACATATCTTTAATTCTGCGATGGACTGTGTCATTCAAAAGTGGTATTTTACAAATATCAATATCTGCTGATCCACCAATCATTATTTTTACAATTTTGCGACAAGCTGGTAATATAATTTCTTCAGCCAAATTGTGAAGTTTTAATTTAGCAGCAATCAATTCAGCAATTTTATAAGAAGCTACTTGAGCCTTTTCAGACACACCGATTTGGTTTTCAAAAACTTTTACTTGCTTGGATTTTGAAGATAAAGACTTTTGAAAGTAGCTTTAACTTTTGTTGAAAGCGAAGGATGATTAGTCACCGAAAGAACGCGTTGCAAAACAAATAATGAAATGATTTTTAAAAAATTTATGGATTTAAATATCTATTCCTGTTAAAAGGATTTTTCTTTTTAAATCATATTATTTAATAATATTGCGGCACACTTTTAGAATTTCGCGGCACAGAGTCTTGAGAATCACTGACCTGGAAGAATCACAGAACGAGAAGGTAAGAGCTAAGGAAATGTTTTTTCGGCAGAGATAAACCACAGAATAACAATGCCTACAATAATTTTCTATCGTCCAAGATTAATACTGCCCCTCACCATTCGACATCGTACCCTTAGATTAGAATGGTGTAATATACAGGCACCTTGGCATGAAGAGTGGAACAAAATCGTTTTTTCTGACGAATTTCGCTTTCGTTTGTGGACCCATGATGGTCGTAGACGAGTTAGACGTCGAAGAGATGAAAGATTGTTTTTGAATTTTGCCATAGAACGTGAGATAGCACTTACTAGATGATTAATGGAATGGGGTGGAAGTAGCATATGAAGAAGGACTCCTTTAGTATATCTTCGAGGCCACTTAAATGCTCAAATGTACACTAACGAAGTTCTAGACCCAATTGCTTTACCATATATCCGGGCGCTAAATAATGCCACATTCCAGCAAGACAATGCTCGTCCTCATGTAACAGCAGTTACGTTATGATTCCTACAAGAGGCTAACAGTAATATTCTTCATTGGCCTGTACGATCGCCAGATTTTTCGCCCATAGAACATGTCTGGAATATGATAGGTCGCAGGCTTGGTATGTTACCTAATGCCCTACAATTTGTTTGAAATGAGCTTTCACACGAGGCCAGAGATCAACCAATTCGAAGCATGCTCAGGCATCAACTCATTATTGAATTTTTATTATAACAAGTGCGATTTATACAATAAAAATTTAATCCTAAATATTTGTACAAAATTTGGTTAAAAAATAAATACGATTACAGGGTGATTCGTTTTTTCTGTCATATAGTATATTAAGTATTAAACATAAATATACTTTGTCATAATGAATCGTGAAATTACCCGATATATCCAAGAATGAAACAGGCCATGTTCTAAAAATTAATGAATGACCTAAGATACGACAACTTCGCCTACGCGCGAATAAACTTCCTGAAACTCTAAATTTTTCATTGTTGAAAGTTGTTCTGTTATTTTATGTATACAAATGTAATCAATGTAACATAATTAAACTAAGCAGATATTAATTCATTTTATGATTATTCCTTCTACGAGTTACTCTTAAGAATATAAAAACGTTTAATAGTAAGGATTTAATGCAATAAGGCAAATTCCCGGAGCAGCATATTAAAGTATACATCTCATTATTAAATCCAGCTGAATTTTACGAGTTATTCAAAGTACGTAAACACGTATAGACCAAAATTTATCTTCTAGTTTTGTCTTGGCATTCTATTGGCCCACTAATAAATCAAGTGGCTGCATATCACACATGTGAACAATTATATAACACAACATCAGTAGAGTGTTATATATAATTCAAATTAGGAAGAGAAACATCATCTTTTAACGGCCTATTGCATAAACGAAAGAGTGTACGCGAGATTTTATCACCTATTAAACAACCTTGATATTTAGGTGGTATTTTAATAAATAGCTTTTATATCTTTATATTTCTGTGAAAACGAAATAATTTACGACTTCCATTCGAACTAATTAGCGTCAGAATTGGCGTCGGGAAAATATGTTCGAGTGCTTACAGTCGCTTTTTCCAAGTCGTGGATGGAAGTTCGTTATGTCTCATAATAAGTGCTCTAATTCAAAGTCAAGGGAGAAAGTTTCATCGAAATTGTTTCTGACAAAAGGCACGAACATAACTGAATTAAGATTTGACAACTTCTTTGTGTTGAATTAATATGGGGTGTTGCCCCTTAGATACGAGGGAAATTACAACTCGAGGAAGTTTCTCTATGATCATTTTAAATGTTTCTCACAAACTCATTTATTTACTTCATCGTAAAAGGCCTTTATTTAAGTAGTAAATTATTATTATACAATTTACATTATGGGTTCTTTTTAGATTAATCATACATAATATGTTCTTTTAAGTCAAAGAAACAAATAACAAAGTTGATACATAAAATGCTCTCGATGTTGGCGAATACATTGCGAAAAATAAATGAAAAAATCAGATAAAAATATTTTTAATAAGATTTAGCAGAAATAAAGAAAACTATTGGTTTATATTGTCTGTGTATATTATTTTTCATACGGCAGATTCTTCTTGGAGCATTATATTTGTAAAAAAATTTATTAATAAAACGTTTTTAATAATTATTACAGTATAGTTTATATTCATTTATTATCTTTTTAAGTTATGTTTTATATAATCAGTATATAAAAAAAAGACTAATAGGTAAAACTCATAAGACTTCACTGTACTTCATTGCGTATTGGTTTTTTTCCCCTTTCACTTATAATAGTTATTCATTTCAATTCTAGTACAAATAAATGATATGCTATAACTTTGACTCGATTTCGCATATTTTGCGCAGCCTCAATGACACCGCAAAACACATGGTAATGTTCTGTGTACAAATTGAAGCCAATGATGTGTTTAGTTTGGCTATGGTTATATTTTGATTTTAAATAAATGTTTGATATTTAATAGGTTTCTCCGTCATTCGTTTTAAGATGTGTAGGACATCTTATATACAGGGTTGCGATTATGTATGGAACCGCGTTCGTTACGCTAAAACGATTTGAGCTAGAATCCTAAAATTTTAAACAGGCATAGGACTCAATTAAAACTGCTGTAGTTGTATTAGCAAAACACTAATAATTATGAATCTGTAACGGTTCAAACATTATAGGCTTAATTAATTTTATTTTTAATTTTCAATTATTATTAATCTTAGTTAATTAGTACAAGTTTGACTTGTTTTGGAAATTGGTAATAATATCTTTTGTATATTTTGGTACATTAGCGTCATCTGTCTATGAATCACTTAACTAAGTACGTGCACTATTAAGTTGATGCAGATAATTGTTGTAAATTTATATTCTTTAAATCGAAGAATTTTACTTTAAGTTACTTGTGTTTTATTTTCTTAATAATGTAGTAACAAATTTAATTGTGGTTCAGATTTAATTAATTCAGCTTTATCAATATTGTCTTTAAGTTGATATACTTCTTTATCCGCTTTTCATCTGGCTGATTTGCATATGATACTTTGTGTGCCTGCATGTCATTCATTTTGTTCTAACCGTCTTGATAATAAGCTTGGTGCCACGTGTTGGTTAGCTTTGAATTTTCATTCCCTTATTTTGGGATAGATGTTAAATCGATCATCATCGTCATATCGGCGAACTTTAGTGAATGAAATTCAGTATCTGGAAATTTTGTATTTGTTTTTGGATTTGTTGGAAGTGTAATTTCCTATCAGCGGCCATGCCGGAATAGTTTGGTTAATCTACATGTGACTTCGTTGTAATCTTACGAATGCTTTGGTATTGATAATTATTTGTATGCACTTGGGAAGAATATAAGAACATATAGCCAGGTATCTATCTATCCATTAATTTGAAATTGTTAATATCTCTTTTTAATAACCTTCTCGACACGTGTTTGTTCGATTTTCTTTTGACGTTTAGAACTAATTATTCTTTTGACGTTTAGAACTAATTATTCTCTCTATTTAGGAAAATGGTGTGACCTAAAACTTGCGACGAAATTTTGAGACGTAAATTGTCAATCTGGAGAAGGTGCCTAACATTTTGTTTCGCTGCAAGTTGTGTTACCTTTTTCATAGCTGTTATTACCGGCTAATGAAGACCTCATTAGTTTCAGATAAGTGTTTGCATTAATTAAATTTGGTTAATTCGGCAATATAATTAGTAATTGTAGGAGAAAAGTCTGTCGATCCTTCTGATCGGAGGACTATTGAACAGTTTTGTTATAAAATCTAGTAATTTTATATAATATAAGCCCATCCTACAGGGTGTATTTAATTAATTTCTGTATATATGATTTTCATTTTGAGAATTTATTGCATAAAAGCCCATTATACAGGGTAAACTTAAATAATCTTTACTTTCAAGAGTTGGAACAACCTTTATATAGTCCGGATGTTACTCCTTGTGATTCTTTTTTGTTTTCTAATTTGAAAAAGACGTAGGAGACGTAGTTTTAAGGACGACAGTGAGTTGCAAACAGCTGTTATAGGACATTTTGATGGAAAAACTTCAGATTATTTTTACAAGGGTATCGAATTATTAATTAGTCAATCGTTAACTATTGAGAAATTAAGTACATTATGGTGTGAGGGTAGGGCATTAAATATATTTGAGTAATGGATATTCGCTACTTGATTTACATTCTGTATATATTTCTACTAGTCATTTATAGATTCTCTAAAGTATATTTGCTGTTTCACTATACTACCGTTTGCAACGTTATAACATGAAGCTGGCAGAGCAACGTCGAAAAGTTATTGGCGAGTTGGCGTATTGTATTTGTTCAATGCGAATGTGCGGGGTAAATTTCCGTTGATAGAATAGAAACATGTTTTTGAGGCTACAGGAGACCTATGTACATAAACTTTCGAATTTATAGTGACATAAAAGTCACAATCAGCTATCCGTTGCTCTTGAGAGTGAAATTCAGTTGTAGCTGAATGTAAATACATATTCGGCAATTCTTAACGACAATGTAAAACTCAGGAACGTTAATGTATAAACATAAGTTCTTATATGTACTTACTCTCGTCCGTCCTCTACAAAGTATAGATTTTATATATACAGGGTGAGTCAACAATTTGATAAAGTAAATTTATTCTTCAATGCTTAATATAGCGTGTTTCAAATAGAACTTCATCTTAGTAGGCACTGAGTATCTTAGTAGATGCTTGAAATAAATAGAATAATTCTGAATAAATATCTGTCTATGGGATTTTAAAAAAGCACCACATATTTGATCTTATATATTGGCTCTTTAGTTTAAAACAATAAATCTATTTTGTGCCCATTAATTATGGATCAGACTGTATAAGTATATATATTTTTAAATTGTGCAGCAATGACAACCCTATCAACTACAGTACGCAAAATTTTAATTATACAACGTGTTTCAAAAAGAACTTTATGTGGTTGTCCATAAATTTCTCCTATAAATAATGATCTTCCACATTCTTAAAATGCGGATATATATTAAATAGTATAATGGTTTTCCACCTGTCACTGGCAAAATTTATCATCGAGCGAATCTATTTTTTAGAATTACATATTTATTTCTATCTCGTACATTATTTAGAATCTGATGAAAAACCGATACTTAGTATGCATATACATATGCACGTGACGCCTCAACGTTCTATGTGGCACAAATATGGCTGCCTCACCTAGTCCGAACTACTCAAAATATATCTATAATATATAATATATATGTTTCTTATGAATTGGTACCATTATTTATATTTAAATTCACATTTATTTGTCTAATGTGTATCAACAATTCATGTTTATTTTTGATAAAGCTGTTCCTCCTTAAATGTAGGCAACTTATTCTACTTTCTATTACTAATGCTTAAAATCTTAAATATTCGATTTTAAAAATGAAATTAGTGTTCTTTTTCAATAACTAAACTAATTCTTAATATTATTATTTCAATAATGTGGAGGTCATAGCAATATGTAAGTTTAAAAGATGCTGCAAAAATTGTTTTTAGTAAAAGAAAAATGTGATTTAATATAGGAGTTTGATTACATCTAATTTAAATCAAAAAGATTTTGCCGCATCGAAGAACATTAGTGCGTCAACTTCACGTACGATTTTCAAAAAAACGGAGGGTATTTGTTTCGGTTCATGAAGAAAGCAGCCGTAAGAAAATACGATTTGCGAAATATAAAGAGCTAGAAGCCATCCTAAGCAAATGGTTCATCCAGGCCAGAAGCTCCAACAACCTCTTTTGCAAGAAAATGCTCTGCATGTAGCAAACTCTATGGGAATCGCCGACGTTACCGCCTCAACTTGGTGGTTCGATAGATTTAAAATCAGACATTCCATCATTTACAGAAAAATTTGTGGAGATTCAAATTCAGTGAATCCTGAATTAATATCCGACTGGAAGAACCAAATTTCGACCCTAACCTCTGGCTACGATCTCTCAGAAAATTATAACGCCGATGAATGTCAATTGTATTTTAAACTTATGCCCGATAAGTCTCTAGTTATAAAAAAAAACGAAAAATGCCACGGAGGAAAATTGAGCAAAGAACGATTAGCGATCCTCGTTTGCACTAATAGCACAGGCACAGACAAGAAAAATCGTTCATAATTGAAAAGTACGCAAGGCCACGTTGCTTTAAAAACGTAAAAACCCTTCCATGCATTTACTCGTCCGAATCTCGTGCATGGATGACTGGTGACCGATTTACACAAAGGCTTCAAGAGTTCGATATCGAATTGAAAGATCGTAAAATACTATTGCTTGTAGAAAATTGCGCTGCGCACCCAAAGGAAGTGAATCTAAAAAAGATTAAATTGGTTTTTCTACCACCCCACACCACAAGCGAGCCTCCACTCCTCGATCAAGGTATAATACAAGTTCTGAAGCAAGGCTACAGGAGAACGGTGGTCCAACAATATCTGTCACTGATGGACAGTGCAAATTCGATTTCGCCATAAATTGAGATTTCGCTAAAAATTGCGGTTTTAGACGTCATCCACGTACGCTGCGTGGATGGACATCAAGAAGCAAACATTTGCCAACTGTTAAGAAAGCAGAAGTTGGGCATTTTACAGGAGAGCAAAAAACCGAAGAGGTAAATTTTTACTAGTTTTTATTTTCACTTTTTCACATTTTCGTTTGGTTTAAACATTTGCAGATGATTCATGAAAATTGGCGGGACCTTATATCAGAAGAAAGATTGGAAAAATTAGAAGGATTTAATGTCTTCGACAATTACCTCGTGACCAATGAAGTTTTAAATCTTGATGCTTTAATCAACGATCACTGTGCAGCAAGGGAGAGGGAAAATGAAGAAGAGGATAAAATAGAATCACTTGTAACAGTCACGCCGCAAATAACCGGCGTTTTGGACGCTTTAAAGACAATCCGGACATTTTTTTTCTTGCAATACGGATATAGAAGATGAAATCTTCAAAGAAATTAATACACTAGAAAACTCCGTCTTTAAAAAAAAAACCAGTTGTACCTTAAGCAAAAAAGAATAGACGACTATTTCAAACAGGGGCTGTCTAAAGGTGCCCATAGACTAGCATACATGTGCGTCATGTGTGTCATACATGTTAGACGTACTTGTATGCCAACAGAGTTTACCCACAGACCCACACACTAGCCTGTCAAACAAGTTAGTTTGAAAGTGCAAGTAGTAGTGATGACGCTTACATGTTGTTAGCAGCGGCGTACGCTGCTTTAATTAAAAAGAAAAGAAATAAATTATTTCAACGGCCAAGAATTAGTACAAAATGGGTAAAAGAGTGGCTTTTAAATCGATCAAAATATACCCATATTAATATTCTGGAGGAATTACGCTTGGAACCTGATGATTGGCGAAATTATCTTAGAATGGATGAAAAAAGTTACGTCACACTATTAAGGTTAGTGTCCCCAATAACTGAAAAGGATGACACGATCTTGAGGGCTGCTATGTCATCTCATGAGCGATTAACAGCCACACTTAGCTATTTAACCACAAGAAGGAATTGTGAAGATTTAAAATTTTCAACGCTAATTTCTCCTCAGTCGTTGAGGAAAATAATACTAGAGACCTGCCAAGCTATATTTAAAGTGTTGAAAACATGTAATTTTTGTAATAAAACTGTATAAGCTCAATCTTTTTAATTTCGATCTTTGTAATCACTACTGTTGGTTTTCCATAAACAAAGACAACTTTTGGACAGTTCAATAAAATCTGCCATAAAGGCTTTCGAAAAGTGTCTTAAATCTGACACTGAGGAACTTCTATTTTAAAGACAGAAAATAAACATAATCTAAATACGCGAGACACTGTACATGCACATGTATGCTAGTCTATGAGTACCTTAGTAAAATATTTGTGCGATTTATTTTATTTTGTTTTTATATCTTTTATAGTTCTTTTTTTATGCATAGATCTTGGTTTTGAAATATATTTACTTCATTTTTAGCAGTTTTTATGATTTCCCGGTTATAACGAAGTTTTATAAAGTAATTATGGTTCGAATAACTGACACTTTTGAATGGATATGTGATCACGTGATTAAATGCAAATATCAGTGTATATTTTTTATCTTGTTAAAAAAATATTAAACTCTCTCCTCTCTCTCTAATATAGTCACCACTAATTCACGTTTATTTAACGTACAAAGCTGTCCATTAGTATTATTATGTTAATGTATAATGGACGATATTAAACATTAAATATTATTTGTGATTTATTATTGAAAAGAGACATATTTGTAGAGTAAATCCGGTGTGAATTATGATTAGCAAGATTTAAAATGAAATTGCTCTGAAAGAACACACAGTCAATATAGAAATATATTAGAGTAAAAAGTAGGTACTATTCCCATAAAAGCAGTGAACCGTTCGTGTCAATACGGTTCGCAATATTTTCTTCTAATTACACGGTTGCGATTCAAATTTCAGCGACGTTTAATCCAATTATAAGATCGGCATTAATTACAAGTGATTCCTACGGCGAACTTGCGTGGAGAATTGCTGCGAAAGCATTCTGAAAGAGTGGGCGCTATATCAATATGGCTGACGTTAATCAACTTAACGTAAAGGAATTCTATATTGCTATTGGGAAATTTTCGAATGGCTGCTGCCAAATTCATTCTCCCCGAGTATTATTTGCATTTACTATTAAGAAAATTGTTCTACAGAGTATAGTATAATCAAATACGAACTTCATAACCAAGATAATAAATTAGTGCTATTAGTTTTAGATTAAACCTTATGATATTCTTATACGAAAATCGTATTTTATAGGTAGCGTTTGTAGACATAGGCGACGTATATATTCTTGAAATATATTTTAAGAACAAATAACATGTTGGCATTTTTGTTCAAGTAGGTATTTATCATATTTTTATTTTTACAATAAATTCAAATTCCACACCGGCGGAACATTAAAAAATAAATTAAATTTTTTTAACTCTTTTAAAAGTAATGATATTGGAGCTCTAACTAAGATTATGAGAAATATTTGAAATATGTATTCTAAAAAAAAATGAGCGTGGCCACCACACTACTTTCTTATACGTATGAAACTGTTATTTCCGGTCCGAATTTTGAAATTTCATTTATACAAAAAATATTCCAAGTCCAACTCTAAATACTTTTGTACTCTTCATAAATATATATAGAATGCATAATTTGCGACATATTTGCAAAAAATCGTTATTCGGTAAGAGTAAGTGTTAGTTCCGGTCCGAATTTTGATTTTTCTTTTATACAAAAGGTATTGAAAAATTAAGTTCTAAATACTTTTATACTCGTAACGTACCTGTCTAAAAAGCATGACTTGCAAAATATTTGCAAAAAACTGATTTCCGATAAGAGTAAAAGACCTACTTCCGGTAGGAATTTCGAAAAACTTTTTTAATAAAATTGTTCACAATTTCAATTTTAAGTACATATGAATTCTTTATAAATTTGTCTAAACTTAGTAGTTGACAAAATATTGGCAAAATTCGATTTTTTCACTGAAGTAAACTACTACTTCCGGTCTGCCGATTTTGCTGAAAATCTAATCAGTTCTCAAGAGGGAGATTATACTACTAAATGCAAAATTTGGAATAGATATCTACAGCCGTTTGACCGCTATCGTGGTCATAAAGAGAGAGAGAAAGAGAGAGAGAGATAGATAGAGAGAGAGAGTGAGAGAGAGACATTTTTCAAAAGTTATATTACGTATAAGAAACTAAAAAACAAGCGAGATAAATTGTCAATAATTTATAAACACGTATCTCGAAAATTGAATTTTTCACAAATTCAATCATTTTTTTTCCATCTCCAAGATATTTATTTGAACTACAATTTATATCTATTGTTTCAATGAGAAAAAATGAGGTGTGGCCACCACACGACTTTCTTATACGTATGAGCGTTTCAAACTATACAATTTTAAGAATTTTTTTATACAAAACTTATTCAAAATCCTATTCTAAGTACTTTCATCCTCTTAATAAATCGCTATAGAATGCATACTTTGCAAGATATTCGAAAAAAAAGTGCTACTCGCTAAGAATAAAAGTGCTACTTTCGGTCCGAATTTTGAAATTTCATGTATACAAAAAATATTGCAAATCCAACTCTAAATACTTTTGTACTCTTAATAAATATATATATAGAATGCATAATTTACGAAATATTTGCAAAAAATCGTTATTCGGTAAGAGTAAAAGTGGTACTTCCGGTCCGAATTTTGAATTTTTTTTTATACAAAAGATATTTAAAATTATAATTTAAATACTTTTATACTCGTAATGTAACAGTCTAGAAAGCATGACTTGCCAGATATTCGCAAAAAACTGATTTTCGATAAGAGTAAAAGACCTACTTCCGGTTGGAATTTCGAAAAACTTTTTTAAGATAATTTGTCTCAAATTTAATTTTGAGTACATTTCAATTCTTTATAAATTTGTTTAAACTTGGTAATTGACAAAATATTGGCAAAATTCGATTTTTTCACTGAAGTAAACTGCTAATTCCGGTCTACCGATTTTACTGAAAAACTAATCAGATCTCAAGAGGGAGATTCTACACGTAAATACAAAATTTGGAATTGATATCTACAGCGGTTTGACCGCTATCGTGGTCACACGCAGACACACAGACACACGACACACACACAGACATTTTTTAAAAACCACTTTTTCGGTATCAGAGGACTTCAAAACGTGGAAATTTGCAAAAATCTCGAGGTCGAAAATTTTCATCATCACAATACTTCCTTATACTACGTATAAGAAAGTAAAATGTTATTATAGCAACTCATTATCTATGAGCAGTCTTTATTAAATTAGTTAGCCTATAGCGAACTGAAATGGGATATATGCTGTGATATATCCTGTTTTTCTTCACATTTAAAATAAGATGACAATAGATATTAATATTTTTAACCTCTTTACTTTATATAGTTTTCAATTATATAAATAACTTTTCAGGCATATAACATATTTGGTATCAAGTAACTCATCACATGTAATATTTATTTTAGATTCTATAACACAAACTAACATTTTACACAATCTTATTATTTTGATAAACAGTAAACGCATTTTATTCACTTATATCCTTCGTATTGATATTATGCAAATCATAATATATTATTGGCCCTGCTTTTAAAGGATCCTACTTTTATTTTAGGAAAAATACGAATTTACTTTTTTTGTATTATTTAATTTAATTATTGTAATATACTAATGTATATGATTATTGCTGGTAGTAAGGTAACAGTGTTGCCGAAAAAAGTAATTTTGATCAACTATAATCGCGAATCCTCCCAATGTCCACCAAGCTCTTTCATAAAAGTTTGTCTTGCCGTCTCTATACTTATTCGTATGGTGGAGTGATATGAGTTTGAAATAATGAAGAACTAATTCACATCCATCAATGTGTGTGCACTGGTTTTATAACTATTAATTTAAGTATATTCAGATATTAATAAATAACTTTATGTTCATATACAAAAACATTAGAGTAAAGCAATCCGTGTGTTATAAAAATAAATTCTCGATCCGATCTAAATATACTCGCACAATAGAGATAATGTTACAGAAAAGTCAAATTAATTTAATTAAACTTAAAAATGACAAAAGCTCCATTAAAAAGTGTCCCTTATCAAAGATTTATATTTTCTCATTTGACATTTCAACTCTACATTCATGATATTAATTACAGTTTTCTCTTTTTTGTAATGTGCGACAAAAGAGAACCAGATTAATTGCTGACAACTGAATTTTGTAGTCTAAATTTATGCTGTAGTAATGAAATAGCATGAAACAAATTGCATGTGCTTTCAGTAGTTCGTTCTTTTAATTGTTTGTAGCTTTACAAATACGGTTTGAGCAACAATACCAGACGCGCGTAAAAAAGCAATTTACCAAAACAAGTAGTCTACATATAAACCACCATGAAATGATTTTATTCTTCTTCCCATGGTTTGAATATTAATTTTTACTTAAATTTCTCAATGTGAAGTTAGCGTTTTAGAGAAATCACTGTTTTGTTGTCATTTCTTCCTAAAATTATTCAACATCACACCATCTTTAAACATGTAATCTTCACGGTATCATTTTAAGAATTGTTCGAGTATGTCTAAGAACAAGAAATTAATTAACATGGTGCTAGTATAATAAGAATAGGTTTCATGGTTATCTTTTTGTATGAAGTCAAGACCATAACACTAATTCTTTTTTTGTTTTGTTCGTTATGGTCCTGCAAATGTTTTCAGGAAAAAATTCGGAATACTTACAATGAAAAGTCGGTAAATTCGGAGAATATATGTATATAATCGTTGGTGCGTCTGTTAGTATCGTATGACATCTGAACGACTTGACCGATTGAGCTCATATTCACAAAATATATTTGTTTGGCCGAGACGATGATCCAGAGCTAGCTAGTATACGATAGGTGGCGCTGTAGGCAACTTATTAACAAATTCTATATTTATGGACCAAAATGACTCATATTCACAATATATGTTTGTTTAGTGTCAAAAAAGAAAATACAAAATCTGACGGATAGGTGGTGCTGTAGTCGAGTTATTAATAAATGTTATATTTATAACCCGAAGTGATTTATATGTAGGTAATGCTTGGTTCAGTCAGCTTTCCTTAGTCCTAACTTAGTATTAGTATTAACCTTAAAAAGTTCTGTGATATGTATTTATTGTTTGTATTCATACAATTTCCCAACATAGTATTAGTCTTAAGGGCTCACATATACGTACCTGGGTAAATCGGGAAAATCGATTTTTCAAAAAGGTGCTCATTCGAAAGTACTATCCTTCCAGTGTCTATCCTGAAAATTTCATAAGGAAATTCGCAATTATGACGAAGTTATAGCGTTGTGTAATACAGTGCACAATATAACATGTTATATTGTGTCACGTGGCTTGTGTTTATTGATATTTTACGTTTGAATTTTATCTAAATTTTATCTATCATCATCTTATTTTAACATGAAAACTACCCATGGTGGACAAATACAGTGCACAATATAACATGTTATATTGTGCACTGTATTTGTCCACCATGTCACGTGGCTTGTGTTTGTTGATATTTTACGTTTGAATTTTATCTAAATTTTATCTATCATCATCTTATTTTAACATGAATACTACCCATGGTGGACAAATACAGTGCACAATATAACATGTTATATTGTGCACTGTATTTGTCCACCATGTCACGTGGCTTGTGTTTGTTGATATTTTACGTTTGAATTTTATCTAAATTTTATCTATCATCATCTTATTTTAACATGAATACTACCCATCGAATATTTTTGAAAGATACTATAAAACCAGTATTTGTATCTGCATACATCTACTTATGACACGAGATACTTTGAAAAATCATTTGACTGTTCTAGGTTGATGATGACATAATGTCGAAACTAGTCCCTTAGAGGATATTAGAAACTATTGTAAAGAATAAAGAGGATCCATCATTATTTTTGTGTTTTGCTTCATTTACAACATTACAAATGGACATTTATTATTTATTAAACAATATATTAAAAATTAATGTACACAAGTAACATACATTTAAATATCCTCACAGGCATCTGCTAATACTTGCAATATGTTTGACTTTAAAAGTAGTCTTATTTTTCGTACATGGATTCTTTTCAATTCCAAAGCAACAGCTTTGCCAACTTATCGAAGGCATCTTGGATGGATTTAGATAGCTGCTGCATACTATCCACCTTGCTCCTCTTCCCACTTGTTTGTACACTACTAGTAACAGGTCTCGTATGTGCCTGGTTATCAGTCGCTTCTGTTCTGTCAGATGGAGTGGAGCATTCCGATCTTGCTTCTGCATCTGTTTCTACCAACCAGCTTGTTGACTCATGCTGGTTTTCTTCACCAATGGTTATATCTTGTGTTATCTCCATTGGAAGTTCATATGTGTGATGTATAGGCATAGATACATTGCCTGTGGTCATACAAAATAAAGTGATAGTTAATTTCAAAAGGTGTAAAACTTGTAATACTGTTTTCATACTTTCGTTGCAAAATTACATTATCTAAAAAGGAGCAGCAGATATCATAATATGGCCATGTGCATCTAGCTGCTGATCCTGATGGCATATTTTTAATCAGTCTGCGTTCTTTGGCAAACCGATGCCTAATGTTACTCCACCTTTGTTCACACAGTTCGGCTGGAAATAATAAATGGCCATAAGATATACAATTACGAGAGTAAAGCAAAGTTTTCATTACCTAAAATATTCATAAATTCACTTATAGTTTTCCAGGCATTTTGCACTGCCAGTCTATTTTTATGGTTTTTATTTGTTTTATCATATATATCAGGAAACTCCCTTACTAGTTCGATCAATCGTTCATCATCAAATTTGTCACTCATGTTTTTTTCACCGAAGCTTTTCCTACCTATTTTAAACAAATGCCACCGAACGAAATAAACGTTTCTGTAGGTTATGTATTTGTTGCTTATTTCTTGTTGCCATGGCTCCGCATACGGAATTGTTATATAATACGCAGGCGTAGAAGTTATACTCATTTTTGTATGAACGATACCTTCATTTTTGGAACAAATACTAATACTTAAATTAAGACTAATACAAAATTAGAACTAAGGAAAGTTGACTGAACCAACCATAATATGTTCGGGTGCTCAACAAAACTGTATTCGGTAGCCGTTCGATAGATGGCGCTATTTTTTGGTAGAATTTTGGCATGTGAACATGATTTCGCTTTGGATTTCAACATACAAGCATCATTAGTATGTATTATTGCGTTCATCAAATCAACATCAAATCCAAACTGGATCTCCCTATCGCTGCGCGACATGAGGCCATAACTTCGACTTACATTGATGAATTTGGCTCTGGTAACCTCAAAATATTGATCCTTAAGTAACGTCATCTAGGAATAGAATAATAAACCCAAAAAGAATGGTTTCTAAATTTTTATTAAAATAAACTTCAAAATAACACTTTAAACGTTAACTTTACAATAATTAATATTAATAAAATAAAATAATGAAATAAAATTTAAAAAAGTTTTGCTGAAAATTACGTTGTTCGATTCAAAAATAACAATTGCACTTTCAAATCTATTTTTTTCTGATAATTCAAAAGGTCATACTAATTGGGTATCAATTATGTTGTAATGCGTTTGTTTGGATTTTGTAAAAGACCTCTTGGATTAAAAAATGTTGCGGAACTAACACAATCGACGCTTACAACTGTACTGGAAGATTTTAAAGATTTTACTATTCCACATATCAATAAATAGTCAGTCACTGGCCTTATTTGCACCTCTTTTAATTAAGCCTTACGTGTGAAAATATTTCTTCTACAACACCGGAACTAAATGATTCTGTTGACATCAAAAAACCCTAAATTTGTTGTACAGTATACTCAAATACAATAAACTCATACACAATTTATACATTTATTAAAAGAAATAAAAATATTTTCAAATAACGCTGGTTTAAAATGTTATATTCTCTAAATATATTTCTTCTGTGTATTTTCGGTACCGGTAAAATGGGGTGGTTTTATGCCACTTTTTACGGTTTTCAAAGAATTTAGGACAATTATAGACACCAAAAATGTTTGTAAAAATTAACAATATACTTTGAACCTTTGGTTACTAAATTGTGTAAAAAAGACTTAGAAATTTCCATTCGTTTTCCTAAAATTATTTATAACAATTGGCATAATTTCCCCTCATAGGATGGGGTGGCTTTGTGCCAGCTACTTGTTTACCGTTTTAGCACAATGCCGCCTATTTATAGGCTGAAAATGTGCCAGGCCCAGCTTCATATTATAGTGAAACTGTATGGTATGAGTGACATGGCCCAATTTCACCCCACTTAGTTTTATCTCTGTTATTTTTGTGGTACAATCTCGCCCCAAATAAAAGGTTTAATGAAAAATTTTTTTTATTTATAAAATATAACAAAAACTAGATATTCTTACAAACCAAAATAAAACAAAAGAACAGCCAATTCTCACATAGAATAGTAACTAATAAAGATAATTAAGCGTATAAACTGAATGTCAAAATAGGTAGTGGCACAAATTCCCCCCTTATATTGTCGGAATCTTATTCAAGGTGACACACCCAGGTTATTTTGCACTATTCGACCACTGCGTATTCTTTAAAAGATAACCTATATAACACCTAATTACGTGTGAACTTTGAAACGGTCATTATTAAAACACTTTAGGCAATCCAGGAGAAAGTATGCGATAAAACGAAAATTTTGCAAAATCTCACCTACTTAATAACTTGACGGATTAGAAATGGAGGGTATTGCATACACAAACCATACATTTCATTCTATTCGCCTCTAACATCGGTATTCTTGAACAAGAGTTCGGGGCGGTAGGTGAATCGATGTGCCGATATGGTGCGAATATACACGATCAACACGTAGTGGCACAATCACGCCCCGGCAGGCACAAAATCACCCCATTTTACGGTACATATTTGATGTACTTTTTTCCATTTTGGCACTGGTACAATTTGCCAATTTAGTTAGTTACAGTGTCGCACTCTTTGGTGTTGCCTTCACCAAATCTATTGTATTTCTACGCACACATTTCCAGATAGACCAAAATTTGCTTTAACACTAATCACTTTCTTCTTGGCACTTTTCTATGATGACAAGGTGCATTATTGGTAATAATTACAGAATTATAATAATTACAGTAGCATCTTTATTTATCCAACATACAAGTCTAACTACAGAACAAAAAATTGGCAGTCTTGTAATATTCATAATAAACTTCTGTCCTTTTTAAAATTGCACTAAACCAACCATCAAATATCTTACAGTTCACATATTCAGACCTATTGTTAGTATTAGTGACGAAATAACGTCTAATAACGCTGCTTCACTTTAGCCCGACAATTTCGCTATTGGAATTTTTTTAAAAAAATCTCTACACATCTACAAATATTGTCATATAAATTCAACCAAAAAATGCAATGAATTATAGCTATTTACCACGAATTTTCATTATACTACATTTCGGATAATCAATTCTCATTTTCCGAAGTACCCTGAGAATAACATGCCTTTTGGCACAGATTATTTTGGTAAGAACTAAATGACCCACAAGAGCCACGTTTTTTTTCTGTGGAAAAACTATATATAATTTCTATTGGTACTCGCCGTAACTTCCAAAATATATATAGTAAATATGTAGCACACATTAAATGAAATGGCTAAATGTTTGTAGTATTAGAAGAATGTAATTAGAAAAGAATAAACAAAATATCGTCAAATGAGTCAAATGTCAATAACAGTAGGCTCGATATAATCCAGTCATAATGTATATTTTTAGCAAGTGATTTTAAAAATACTCAAAGTAGTTGATAATGCTTTGGATAGATGGCGGTACTTAAAGATCGATATTTTGAAGTTACCAGAATAAGAAAAATCTCGTTATGTGACGGCCCTATATCGCGTAGAGATAGTAAGGTTGGCCTAGACCAAATCAAATTCTTCGCGCCATCGACCTGAAAGGGCAGAACAATATCTGCCGAAACGACTAGTGTTAAATAAAGCTGTCTTTTACTTATAGAAACAGTAATTGTTTTGTTTCACTTATTACAAAATGCTTTTGTGTTAACTGCTGCCGTTCCCTTACCGCATCTTGACAACTTCACTTTTATTTCATTCTTACCAATACAACAACAACCATTTTATTACATAAGCAATTACAACGTCGACATCAATGCCACCTATTAAAAAATTAGAAAGCAAAGCAATAACGATTAGTTTATTTAATCCCTAACACATTCTTATGAAGGACATACATCTTCCATTATTTCTGTGATTTGTTTAAACAATATAAAGACCATATTACATAATATAAACAAAACAAAAAAAATACAAAAGCTGACCAATAGCAGTATGTAATTTGCTGTGTTCATATAAGAAATACAATAGTGTCCATACGGCTAAAATATTTGAGTACATGACAAAAATTTTAAGAAAATCTATTTAGCTATTCATCGAAATAATGACAATAATTAAATATACAATGCAAAATACATTAATAATATTATACACAACTGTTGGACGTCCAAAATATAATACTATTCCTTATAATTGAATAGGACAATTAACCTTAACACAATAATTATAATATAATATACCTACTCAAAATCGTGTAATATGGTACGATTAAATGGATTTAAAAAATACTTATTTATTGCTCTTAAAAATCTTTGCTGAAGCAGTCATTCTTTCAAATAATTATTGCTTGAGTGATTCAAAATCAAATAAATAAAATGTTATTACTGGTAGTAGAATTTCTTTATTCATTATATTCTGTTTGTATATCTGTTCAAAGAAACACAAAAATGAACTCAAATAGAAACTAAATTTGAAATATAAATATGGCCTTTTATCTACTACATTAAATAATTACGCGAAGTGATGGATATTGCTTGGTTAAACATTTTAACAATAAATTGCAAATAACGCAAATGAAACACCTGGTATTATTTCACAAATTCTTTGTCAAAAGTCTATGTACATTTCGCTTAGCGACACCATCAGGAGTTCAACTGTAACTAAACGTAAAGTTTTAAAGATTAAAATTTTATCCTACAATTTTCAAAAATAAACCATTAAGTCTAATGGTATAATTAAAGAAATAATAAACACATCATTTAAAAATGGGGAAAACCGACTTGTCAATAATGAAAATTATTAGCGGAGAATGTATTATATCTGTTTGGTCATTAATAAATATTGCTCGGATGCAAAAGTAACCCCTTGTTAATATAGTAAACCTTCTAAAGTACTCATTTCTTTACTTTTATTTAAATTAATCATGACCTCCTAATTGTTTAATAAACATTGATGTCAAGTTTCTAAAATATGATTTACTACTCTAGAATTCATATAATTTAGCCTAACAACGCGCATATGTTCCGAGAACATTACTTAAAGTTACATCTTGTTTGAAGTATATAAAATTTTTCACATCCATAACAAATTAATTTTTTAAATTCCCGGTTTACTAACTTGAATCTCTGATTGATTCTTCCTAAATATGGGATTTTAACCCGTTGTTTACATTCCAGTCCTGGATTGAAGAAAAATGCTAATTTTAATGCTTCTGAATTATTAATTTTTCATATTTATCAATTAAAAGCGACTCGTATCCATTATTATGTGCAATAAGTGTTTTATTTATGCTATTTATTGATTAAATAATCCCTATAATTACATTTTACTTACTTTTTTTAATAATAAGTTTTATTTTATTTTATTTATTTTATTTATGTATCTAACAACAAGCAACAGTTCCAATAATGTTTGGGTAATACTATCATCAAATTTCAAACTTGTGATTTACAATATACGGAAAAATCTGGAAAATCCATCAAGCCGCACAATAATACTGTGAATATTTTAATTCAGGGACTTGTAGATAAATATTCCTTTAAGCCTGCTCGCAAAGATCAGGATATATGTAATAGATCTGCAACTACTATATTTCTTCTCTATATACGGAAGACAGGTTTATTTTTTCGTATTTCTTTTCTATTTATTTATATTTTAACTTTATTTCTTAAATCTCGATCGCAATCTTTATTTGAATATATAATAATAAATTTGAATTTTTTGACAATATCACTTTCTGTAACACTATAAGACTTTTTCCCTAATTATTTTAGTATGTATTTGAAAACTTTTAGAACGATTCCTTGTTTTAAATTCCCTAAATATAGGAAAGATTTCGTAATACTCGCAAAAAATTAAGAACACGTCATTCACAAATTCTTATTTCAACACCATTCATTTTTAAATAATAAATTCATTTTATTTGTTTTATTTATTTTATGTATGTTATTTATTTTATTTATTTTATTTATTTTATTTATTTTATTTATTTTATTTATTTTATTTATTTTATTTATTTTATTTATTTTATTTATTTTATTTATTTTATTTATTTTATTTATTTTATTTATTTTATTTATTTTATTTATTTTATTTATTTTATTTATTTTATTTATTTTATTTATTTTATTTATTTTATTTATTTTATTTATTTTATTTATTTTATTTATTTTATTTATTTTATTTATTTTATTTATTTTATTTATTTTATTTATTTTATTTATTTTATTTATTTTATTTATTTTGAGGACTGAGTTTCGTTATCCGCACATGCAGAGATTTTGACAACATAGCTACACTCAAGTCACCTTTTTATGCGCTGGTTGTTAGCAAGTTGAAATATGCCGTTGTGGTCTGGTATCCTATATATGATTATTATGTTAATGCAATTAAATCAATACAGCGCAAGCTCCTAAAGTAAGTATTTGTGTTATAAATTAGGTGGAACGTACCCTCCTCGTAGATTGGACTCTAAGTTGCTCCTGGATCCACATGGGGTTAAACCGTTGGAAGCTACGTGGCACTGACATGTGCTAACTTTATAAAACAATGTCATTTTGTTTAAGACAAACTGGGAGAAGTTAATTTTCAAGTACCTCGTCCAGGCTGAGCGATGAATGAAGCGCCTCAGCTCTCCACTGCCAGAACGAATGTTTGGCTGAGGGCTCCTACGGTGCACTCTCTCAAGAATTTTAATAACTTTGTTGTAGACGTTTTTCATTCGTTTTTCTTTCAAGGTTTACAAACTTTTTGGCTTATTATTTGAATTATTTGTTGTTATTAATATTTCACATATTGCTGTGATCTTGAGTTCGAATTAAATTGTATATAAATGTTCACAAGATCACGACGAATTTTATTTTTATTTTATTTCTTTTATAATAGTCTTACTTTAAAATTAAACAATACACATTGTATATAAATATTTATTGTAAAATTATAGATTAGGATTCAGTAAATTTATATTAGAATGAAGTATCCGAACAACATGCGGATATGGTTTAAAAATCATGAGAACACTAATAAGGAAATTTATAACATTAGCTGTGAATGGCAATGATGCATTTGAGTTTTGTACTGTAAATGATGTAATAACAGTTAGAATATTGTTGTACTTACCATTAAGATGCATTTGTTTGTTTACAATTTTGAAGCTGTAATGTATTTACACTCCGCTAGAGGCGATGCAGAAGTATATGCCTGAATTTTTTGTGAAAGATATTTTTTATAAATTACGGTGCACTAGAATTTTTGGAGAATTTTACGCAGGTGAAAACCGCTCTAAAATACAAACAAGCATTCGGTGTCTGTATTAATAATTTTAAATAATATTTATTTGAACTTGTAATGTTTTTAAGAAATAATATTTGAACTTGTAAAATTTTTCAAGAAATAATTTAAAAGACGTTGAAGTATTTTCAATAATATTTATTTGAACTTAATTAAATTTAGAATAATTCTGAAATCAAATAAATGTACTTGACCACAATAGCGGTCAAACCGCTGTAGACATCAATTTCAAATTTTGTATTTACGTATATAATCTCCTTCTTGAAATCTGATTAGTTTTTCAGTAAAGTCGGTAGGCCGGAAGTAGTAGTTTACTTCGGTTAAAAACTGGAATTTTGCCAATATTTCGTCATTACTAAGTTTAAACAAATTTATAAAGAATTCAAATGTACTCAAAATTAAATTTGAGGTCTTTTACTCTTATCTAAAAGCAGTTTTTTGCGAATATTTTGCAAATCATGCTTTTTCGACATGTATATTACGATTATAAAAGTATTTAAAACGTAATTTTCAATACCTTTTGTATAAAAAAAATTTCAAAATTCGGACAGGACGTAACACTTTTACCCTTATCGTATAGCGATTTTTTGCAAATATGTCGCAAATTATGCTTCTATATATATTTATCAAGAGTACAAAAATATTTAGAGCTTGATTTGCAATGCTTTTTGTATACATAAAATTTCAAAATTCGGACCAGAAATAACACTTTTACTCTTAGCGAGTAGCATTTTTTTTTCGAATATCTTGCAAAGTATGCATTCTATAAAGATTTATTATAGAAGTACTCAAAATGGGATTTTGAATAATTTTTGTATAAAAAATTCTTAAAATTCTATAATTTGAAGCGCCCATACGTATAACAAAGTCGTGTGGTGGCCACACCTCGTTTTTTTTTGAATTTCTGTGTTGTTGAAATTTGACATGTTGAGATTCTATGAACTGGGAATGTATTAAATAAGTTATGCAATTAACGAAATTATAGAATGGAGCCCTAATTGATTCACTAACATGAATTTGTGATGAGAATATCATTCAGAAGCGGTAAAAGGTATTTGAGTGAATTTAATATCAGTACAGAGTCAGCGTTTTAATTGATATCTCAGCACTTGTAATTAAGTCTTTTTTTAAATAAATTTTTAATGATTTTTCACTCTTTCTTGTAAACATTAGAGATTGTACACGTTATGATGTGAGTCAAGGGTGCATTAATAAGTTTAAAAGATAAACTCATAGGATGGGATCTTCACTGACTCATTAACATGAATTGGCTTTGAGAATGTTGTCCAGAAGCGAGAAAAGTCATTTGGATAGGATTACAATCAAAGAAACGTCTATTTTCTAGTGTGTGCACAATAATAATAATAATAATATTTTGATTTATAATCATAACTAATATAAGTCGTTACACATTATAGATTAATTATGAGAAATTTTCCTTTGTTTTGTTGATTGCGCTCAAATTTTAAACTGAGTACGTACAACTGTGTTATACATGATTTTAATTTATATTTTAGTTTATATACATTACTAGATGATATTGTCATCTATTGTGGCACGTAAATAAATTATTTAGAATAGTTCGTTTCTTTTGTGAATATTTTTTTTTATTATTATTATTTCTCTTCAGTGTGTTTAATAAACTATATTGTAAGATATTTCTGTATTTTTATTTAATGTATCTGACCTGTTGAGAACTTAAGAGTACAATTCATTGGAGAAAAAATAATTCTGTCCATGACGTAAAATTAGTGATACGATTATCTGAGCTAGTGAAGTACGACATTGCCTAACCCATATTTTTGCAGAAGTAGTAAGATCTCAAATTAGCATAAAGCTAATTTTTTGAGATATATACGTGAACCTTAGTATTTTTAAGAATATATAGTTTTAATAATTTCATTGTATTATTAACATGCAAAGGTCACAGCAATATGTATTATCTTTATTATTTGCTTATATTGTCTGTATTGGAGTGACCTATTGAGGAATTTAATAATAATTATCATTATTATTAGTAAGTACATGTTCATTAACATAAATTCAAATAAAACTGTAAATATATTTTTAATTTTCAAACATTGTATATGTTAATGACATCTTTATTTACGAAGGAAGTTTTTGTCGATCTATGTCAATCTCTTGTTAGCAGCTAAGTTTTTCGGAATTCATTTACATCCTCATTCCAGGTAGATACTTACCATAAATAATAATTAAAAGTACATATTTTTGAAGTAATATAACGCTTGCTTCTCATTACCAATCAAAACTTTAGGGACTGCTTATCGTTAAGTGATTAATGAAGTACTAGTTCGAATAGGTCTACAAGTAACAGTATATTTCCGACATCGAAATATTATAGTTTAGGTACATAAACTTAACTTACAAGGACAAGTCCTGGCTTCGTAAATTAGAATTTAAGTAAAGGGTTTCCCAATGGAGACTACTGAATATTCTAATTGTTTACAACTTGAATCATAGAGAGAGCAAGATTATACATTGTAAATACATATTTTCTTAAGCACCAAAACTTGCATCTTGTATATTAATATCCTTTAATAAAATTATTATAAATGCTTATAGGTATATTCAGTTTATTGTAAGTTATATAACTCTTAGTATAGTAATTAGAATTGTGGAGATCAACATCCGATGTTACCTGAAGTATTTAAAATCATTTTATACACACATATTAAATGCCGTTGAGTCGTTCTTGCAACCGACACGCGTCAATAATTTAAAATGGCGTCTAATTTGAAATGTTGCAAAATTTGATCTGTCAAGAAATATAACCTACAAAAGACATTCAGGACTGTCAAAAGTAATAATATTCATACACCTTTTGACATCTGTCATAATTACCTTTTGTTTTACTGGTGTCTGTTCTGGCTTCGATGGCGTAGGTCAATACTGGTCTGACACATGTTTCATAAATGCGAATATTGCTTTCTATTCTCATGTGTTTATTCTTCCATATAATATCGCTTCGACATCCAAAAATAGGGGCCGCTTTATTCACCTGGCTTGTAAGGTTCTGGTGACTGGATATGTTTGCCCCAAGATATTTAATTTACATTACCTGTTTAATGGGTTCATTTTGAAATACCATCTTGCATATTACCGGTTCTTTAACCAAGGTTAGAGATTTTGTTTTTTCGATTGATAAGGTCACGTTAAGCTTTTGTGTCATTTATAATAATAATAATCAGTTACAGAACAGATCTACGGATTTTCTAGAAAATTAAGAATAATAAGAAAATATACAATAATTAACTAAACTTCAGACAAGTTGATCGCTCCACCGATATAATACTAGAAGCAAAGGGGACACATGTCTCTCGTTTGTCAACAATTTAATTTGATACCGGATGGGGTAAAATCGTCCGAGAGTATGACATTCAAAAAAAAACTAAAGACAAGAAAATATGGTTTTTCTAGCTAAAACTATGATTTTCTGACTGATAATGAAAAAAATATATAATATACTAAATGTGACAATATTGGCATGTCTAAAATACTGACCAAAATACTAACAAGTAGACTAACATAGAAACACGACACATCAGTTCCCTGAACAGACATGTACGAATTAGGCGTCATAAATTCTCGGACTGATATACAAAAAAAAAGAACTTGGAACAATATAAGAATTTTTATTTTTCAATGTAATCTCCCCTAACTTCTATACGTTTATAACAACGATTAATTAATAATTTGATACCCTTGTAAAAATAATCTGAAGTTTTTCCTTGAAAATGTTCTATAAGAGCTGCTTGCAACTCACTGTCGTCCTTAAAACTACATACCCTAAGGTCTTTTTTAAATTATAAAACAAACAAAAATCACAAGGAATCATATCCGAACTATACGGTGGATGTTCCAATTCTAGAAAGCCGCATTCGCGGATGGCAGCTTGTGAAATGGCGGCAGTATCGACGGGAGTATTGTTGTGCAATAATCGCGCACCTTTTTTCAATTTTCCATGACGTTTTGCACGAATACTGTCCCTTAATTTATGCGATAAAGACGCATAATATGTGCCGTTCACACTTCTATTGCGCTCTTTAAAGTCAATTAGCAAAATGCCCTCACAATCCCCGAATAATGTGCCATCACCTTTTTCGTTGATTGAACGATTTTCGCCTTTCTGGGACGAGGTTCATCCGATCGCCGCCATTCCATGAACTGCCTTTTCGATAGAGAATCGTTAAACAGAATCATTGTTTCATCTCCTATGACAATAGACTCCAAAATTGGTTTTGGGTCATCTCCACACATGTTTAAAAACGATTGCGCACATTCGACTCGACGTTCACGTTCGAGAGCAGAAAGTAGTCGCGGTACCCATCTAGCACTAATTGTATTCATACCCAAATGGTCATGGAGAATTCGGCGAACACTTGTTTCGGAAATGTTTGTTATCACTGCTAATTCCTTCACTTTCAAACGACGATCTTCTAGCACTAAATGTTCAATAATTGAAATTTGTTGAGGTGTTATCACTTCAATTGGTCGACCCGACCGATCAGCATCTTCCAGAGATTCTTGTCCCAAACGGAAACATTTTGCCAACTTTTTTAGAGTTGAATACAAAGGATATGAATCACCGTAAACGCCGTCTAAACGTTGTTTAATGTGATAAGGTGTATGCCCTTTTTGTTAAAAATTTAATGACCGCGCAGTACTCAATTCTCGTTACTTCAGACATTTTCGTGCGCTAGTCACGTTGGTTGACTGGTTACTAAAAGCTACTAGGCTTCGAAAAGTCATATTTATAGTGTACACCTTGCATATGTGCATGCATGACATGACGGAGTTTGAACACGTTTGAACCTGTATAAGCCTGTCAGGCAGAGAATTTACGGCGCCTACCTCGTAGTATTTGTTGACTATCATAAGACTTTTGACTCTGTGGAAAGCTAGATCATAGTGAATTCTCTACAGAACTGTTGAATAGGTTTATGATATAAAAGGGCTACTAGTACTGTCAAGCTGCATTATAACACAAACCTAGTCTAAATGAAAAGAGGAATACGAGAGGTTGATTCAATTTCTCCTACACTATTGACACCTGTATTAAAAGGTGTAACTAAGAAAGTAAAATGGTAAAACAGAGACCTAATTATCTATGGACAAAAACTAGACAATATAAGATTGGCTGACAATATTTTAATACAGACAATATGAAAGATCTACAAGAAATTGTAAGAAATTTCAATTAAAAAATAATTACGCGCCCAATATCGCTTTTAATAGTAATAAGTTTTACTTTTGATTCGATTGTGGTTTTACTAGAATACACGTCATAAGCAAAATACACCGAAAACTGCTCACTTAGGATACTACGGCGGTGAAAATCTGATCTAGCTATTGCCGAACATAACAGAGATTTAGACCACCTGATATGAACGGTATGTCTTTTCTAGCCAAAACGCTTGGGTATCGCAGGTGAGTTCTGAAACTAAACAGCAAACAATTGCATGAGGTTCGAACTTTGACAGCAGGAAACATTATGGTCACCATGTTTTGGGATACTAAGAGAATCTTAATTTATGGAACGTGGTACGACAATCACGTCCGAAGTTTACTATTACACAGGATAGTGAAACGGGCTATCCAGAACAAACCTATATGGTGTTACCTTACGCTTTTCTGATAGAGAAAGGGGGCGCATGTTACCATTGACCCCTCACAAACAAAACGACTTGATCTCCAGATCAAATATCATGTCATAAAGAATAATAAAGTCAAATGTCAATTAGACATTTTTGTCGAATTTTAAATGTGTGTATTATTTCTGGTTTTGATTAGTAAAAAAGTAATATAAATTGTGTTTAATTATTTATAAATTGTTATCGAGAGTTAAGCCGTGGCCCATCTACTGTGAATAAAGCTATAGGTAACAATAGCGGCGCCCAACGTTTGGGCAGAAATTATCTGGTAAACGGAAACTTTCGTTGCAGTAGCATCGACGAATCCGAGAGAGACGATGGCTACAAAAAGTCCTAAGTCTCTGCGAAAGAGAGAATCCCACCGAAACAAAGCGAATGGATCCGAATCCTCATTGTCTCCTGGACGAGGAGCTAACCCCAGGTCTACTGGCAACAACTACTGGAGTCACAACTACTATGAACCACCACACCCCTTCAGTAGCATCGACGAATCCAAGAGAGACGATGGCTACAAAAAGTCCTAAGTCTCTGCGAAAGAGAGAATCCCGCCGAAACAAAGCGAATGGATCCGAATCCTCATTGTCTCCTGATCGAGGAGCCAACCCCAGGTCTACTGGCAACAACTACTGGAGTCACAACTACTATGAACCACCACACCCTTTCAGTGGGCATCCAGCCGAGGACCAACTCGGTTTCATAGAAAAGTTATAAGACTACCTCCAACAGCCTATCCTGGACTTGCCAGAAGACACTGATAACTCAGCACGCCCATATCTTCGTGGGAAGGCCGCTGCATGGCACCACCATAATTTGGGCACCTTCTGGCACATGGAGGGATTTGGTGGGCGATTCCGGATGGAATTTCTCAACGATACAGACTATGCCGCTTTCATGAAAGAGTCACCTCAAGGTACCAGTGTCCAATCTCCACTTGCTAACACCACTAGCTCACACACGGCACAGATTGAATATGCGTATGCACTGGAGGCTATTGAAAGTCCAGTACAGTCCGCAGAAGATTATCCTAGTATAGATACTATCCAGCCGCCATGGTCTTATAGTGGCCAACCTCATGAAGACGCCCTGGTCTTCATCGAAACATTGGAAGACTATCTACAGCAAGTCGCATTGGACAATGCGAAAAATATAGACAGTGCGGTCAGCCTGTATTTGGAAGGGGAGGCCGCGGAGTGGCACAATTATTTTCGGGGCAGCTTCTATTCAATGCAAGACTTTGGCGAACGTTTCCGTGTGGAATACTTTAATGATCAAGACTACGCAGTCTGGTTCAACGAAACACAGGCCCCAACTGCCTGCATCAACCCTTCAACCGTCAAACACATGGAGTATGTGTTTACCATAGAGGATAATGAGACATCATCGCAGTTCTCAGAAGCTGAACACGCCGTGGTAATGGAAGTGCCACCTCAAGATGAGATCCCGATCCCAGCAACTTACATCGAGCCTTCAAGCGCCCAACACATGAAATGTGTGTATGCAATAGCGGCCAACGAGACACCATTACACTCCTCGGAAGATGGCCTCAACCTGGCAGCGGCCGCACCACCCCAAAACGATGTTTCGGATGAGAAAAAACGTTATTTGGAAATGTTCGAAATATGATATTTCCTTGCACAGGATAATATGATTAATATGATTAATGTCATTTTTGACAATCAGTCAGAATTTATAATTCTCCAAATGAGATTTGTGTCTAATGAGTATGATTATTATTATTAATTTATCTTGATTAAATTAAGTGAAAATTACTGTTGTTTTTGTTCTTTGAAAATACGGTGGGTGGATTCTTTCGAATTGGTAACAATGGGTTATATACCTGCATGACAACGCTCGCCCTTTCAGTGCTCAGCGAACACAAAGTCTTTTGCGCCAATTCAAATAGGTAGTATTTAATCATCCCCTTCAGCCCAGACTAGGTTCCAATTATTATCTGTTGATCCGCATGAGGAAGTGGTTATAACACTTCGCTGACAATGATAAATTTTAAAATGCTTTAGCAGGTAGGGTGAATTCCCATAGGGGCTGAGTTTTACGCAGAAGGGATTTGTCAGTGGCGAAAATGCTAAAGTGCTTCTCTGTACATGATGGATATGTCGAAAAATAGAGGATAGCTGTAGCTTTCAAATTTAATTTAAAAAATTATTGTACCTTTACTAATTCTGTTTTACATTGTAAAGGAGGTCACTTTCCAAATTATCGCCTTAATTCAAAACCTTCTTGGCGTTTCATAAGAAAAATTTACTTGAAGAATTAAAATTCGCGAATATAAAGTCAAAAAAGAATATTTAAATTATGTACAAAAATAGTTTATTAAGAAAAAGCAACTAGTATAACAAGAAAGTTATTACAATTGTATTATTTATTTATTTTATTAATATAACTTAACTGCAACAATAATTCTTATAATAAACGAGATCCTGTTAAAAATACAGAGTCAGAGATAGACTGTATTCGTGCAAACATTCATATGTACGAGTACAATTTATAATTATGTAGAATTTATGAGTTACAAATGCTCATGACTTCTTCTACATACCGTCTTAAGCCCGGAAATTTATCTATCTCTGCAAATGTAGAATTGTAACTCTGAAAATAACCGGGTAAAATATATTTATATAATATATTGTGTGCATATCTTATGTAGCTATGTAAGGAAAAGCTGTAGACACGAGATCTGGTCTCAGATATTACACCGACTGCATCATATATTCAGAAGGTAAATAACGATGCCTAGTGTATCCAATTCTCAACTGGGTATTAATGGAAATTACGATGGTATCATATAATTGAAGCAGAATACGTACGTAGCAATTTTCCAGCAAGTATTTGCATCATAACATTTAATCGATATTTAGATTTAATTGGTTTCTGTATTATGGAAACGTATTAGGAGGAACTCTAATGTGCGGCGTAGTTCATTTCTAATTTATCGGCAAAAGAAATCAAAGACAGAGATAGTATGAGAAGCAGACATTATTTTTACATACTAATTTACGGTTTTAATATATTTTTTCTTCTGGAGCCACACATATATTTTTATCAAATTATTTACTTGTAGGTAGGGGAGGGTGGGGCAGGTTGTTCATGAGGCAAGTCGTTACATTATACAGGTTGTCCGGGAAAATGTGGGAAATCTCTTGGATGCAGATAGAACATGAACAAACAAACAATTTTTCATACGGGCCGTGCTACGGAGATATGCGTCCCTGAAGCAGGCCGCTGGAAATCGGTTATTATTGAATTTCTTCTAAAGTAATTAATATAAATATAAACGCATTGGCGTCTCTGGAGGCACCTTAACGGAATTATTGAAAAACATCATAAGAGGGTTCAACATGGGCTTCGTGAAGTCTGATACACTCGCGGGCACGACGAATTAAAGACTGTTGTACCCGCAACAATAACCCATCCGTGTTCCTTATCACATCACAATAAAACGTGATTCTCTGTAGAAGTTGCTCCCTAGTGTCGACCAGAGTGGAATACACCATTTTTTTGAGGTGTCCCTACAGGTAAAAATCAAACGTCGTTAAGTCAGGAGATCGAGGAGGCCAGGCAATTGTTCCTTCTCTACCTATCCAACGGTTTGGATAGACGTTACACAGGTGCACACGAACGTTGAAATGAGGTGGTGTTCCATCGTGCATAAAGTACATGTTTCGGCGGGTTTCAAGTGGTGAGTGCTCTATTAAATCTCGAAAAGCGTTCTGAAGGAACTCCAAATAAAGGTGTCCATTCAATCGTTCTGGCAAAACGAATGGTCCAATCAAAAATTTGTCAATGATTCCTGCTCAAATATTAAGTGATTGGAACTGATGTTGATAATGCGAAACAATAGTGGCATGAGGATTTTCATCAGGCCATACATGCGTATTGTGTAAATTGGTGATACCATTTTTGGTAAACTTTGCTTCATCCGTGAAAAGAATAATGCTCATGAAGTTCACATTATTACGTTGCTGATCCAATACTCAGTTTTCAAACTGCATTCTACGAGGAAAATCTTCAGGAATCAGTTCATGTACTTTTTGCAAATGATATAGATATAACAGCTGTTCATGAAGAACTCATGTACTATTGTTTTCGATGTATTAAACTGTGCTGATAATTGTCGAGTACTCGTTGATGGATTGTCATCTACAGCATTCAAAATACGTTTCTCTAATCGCGGCATAAGTACGGTTCTTCTCACACCATCATCAGTAATACTTTTTCCAGACTTTCCTAAAATTATGAAGATAGTCAATAATATGTATTACCTACCTTATTAACTGGAATCGCCAACCATTCTCCCTTAGACGTTGGTCAACACGTTGAAATGTCTTATTGTTTGGTAGAGCACGATTAGGAAATCTTTCGTGATATAATCTTCTGACTTCTAAAGCATTGCAAGACGCAAGACCATACATCAGATGCATATCTGCATACTCAATAACATGTAGTCCATACTTCGAATAAATTCAATGTCTCAACGATGTGATGAAAAGTTCTAAAATGCCGGATATTTTATTTATTTCGTATCATAGTAACGTTTGCAACAACAAAAGGTTTTATTGGTGATAAAAACTAAAACGCACATTTTTTGCAAACTTTTTCTCGTAAACGACAATAAGCAAGAGTACCTTTTTTAAAATCTATGATTCAAGCTATCCAGTTTGATATTTTAAAGTCTTTATCATACAGGGTGTTAAAAATGTAGGCATTAAGTTGTAAAGATTAGCCCGCCCCTGGTAAACTACAAAAGCTAAATATGTTTCAAGAACACTATTTTAAGAGGTCCTTACTAGTGTCCATCACATTAAATTTGTATTAAATTATATTAATTACTTTAAAAGAAATTCAATAAAAACCGATTTCCAGCGACATTCTTCAGGGACGCATATCTCCGTAAGAGGGGCCTATAGGAAAAAATTTTATAGGAACTTGTCATCTTATTTGTTCATGTTCTATCTGCATCCAAGAGATTTCCCACATTTTCCCGGACATCCTGTATATGTCATCTAGAATGTTTTATGCAAACATGCAGTATTATAATAAGATAATAAATCTCAAGTGAAGTGTGGTGGTATCTCCAGATTAGGGTATTTTCTTGTTAAACAGATACTCTGAATGTGTACAATCGCTATCACTTCATTTCAATTTGTTATGGTTTTATTATCACACTTTACTTTCTTTTTATTTTGTTTCATTCTCTTTACTGATGTAAATGTACCATAACAAGTCTGTCAAAACCATATGTGCACATTGTACGCCTATACATAAGTGTTTCTCAATACTACCAATTATTCATCGTTGCCAACTTAAAAATTAAGGCCACGCAACATTCACTTGAGACTGATCACAATGCACAAGAAAGGGTAAGTCATGAGTCACCGATCGCTGAAATGTCGTACTGCTACCTAACGTATAAACCAAAATATTGACACAAATGTGTTTCAATGCATCAAAAGCTATTTAATTTATAAATCTTGTTATACCAATAAAACGGTAAGTCATCTGAAACTGACTGTATCCTCTTAAACACATGTTAGTTACTAACAATGATGTGGAACATTTTTGATGTAATACCAACGACTTTCCTAAAAATTAAATCTATCCTATCAATTGCACGTGGTGGCACACTGTTCCTTGTTACAATCTGTCCCATATCAATTACAGCATTTCAGTATAGCTAATGCCATTTTCCAAGAGAAAGTGGCTTTTTTAGCTGCTGCTGAAAGATTCGGAAATAAATGGACACGCTTTATGGCTAATTACAGTTGGACCCAGATAATCCTCCATCTATTGGATATGCCAAACCGTATAAATTTTTTACTCTACAACAAGATGAGTTGGTCAAATATGTAGAAAATTATGAAATGGTATCAACGGATGGGATACTGGCTTTCATATACCGACACCAAAATTTATATATTCGCACCCCAGAGCCCATAAATCTTTCAAGAGCTACGTCATCAAGCATTCAAATGTTAAATTGCTTTTCGGCAATCTTGATGCCGTTTATAATAAATACGAATTTCAAGTGAATGATGAATATAATGTCGATGAGACTGGACTTACAGCGGTCCAAAAACCATCTGACGTTATTGCAAAAAAAGGAGTATAGCAAGTTGGTGCTATTACTTGAGAAGTAAGTGGTATATTAGTAACCATGACTTTTGCAGTCATCGCAGTTGGTAACAGTGTGCCACCAATATTTCCTCGAAAAAATTTTAGACATTTGTGACAACCGATGCAAGTCCTAGTTGTTCTGGAGCAGGCGAATTATGCAGATCAGTGTTAGGTCCACTCAAAAGATCTTTCAATCGTCAGGACGCTGGATAGCTGAAGTCACATCTAAGTATAAGTATTCATAACATTCCAACAGTATTAAGAAAAGCTCTGTCACTTGCTGCTTCATCCTCTAATATTCAGAATGGATTTTTAGCTACCCAAATTTATAAAAATAACTCAAAAATAAGTGATCAACCATATAAAGTGTCTGACGAACTTGATTGTTTATTAACAATTCGGCATTTAACCAGATCTCCTCAATCATCACCTTTTACTGTATGTTCCACAGAAGTATCGCCTCGTATTACACAACACCAGTTAAAACCTTTACCGTAACTAAAGCGTAACGGTTCTGATGTACGAAATGTAAGTGTAAATAACAGCAAAGAAAAAACATGATTGAAAAAAGCAAACAAATAGATTCTGAAGAGTCTAATGAGTCGGAAAATAATGAAATTTCCCTTACCTGCTTGATATTGTTCCTACAAAGTAAAGACAAAAATTGGATCCCATTTACAGTGTGCAAGTGATGGGCACACATGACGTGGTAGCGACAATCACTTTCACATATTGCAGTGATCTTGAGTTTGGTGGTAAATTGTAACTAAGCATAATCAAGATCACTTCTAGATTTAATTTAATTAATTACTATTTTATTTATTTCATCATGATGTGTATATAGATATTCATTAAGTTAATATTTTGGCAAATTTAATTTTTATTTACGTAAAATAATATAAGAATGTTATTATAATTTTTATAAAAATTATAATATTAGAATAAGCATAAAATATTAAGTGAATTATAACAAGAAAGTGTTTCGCGCACGAAAAATACTGTGACCGGAAGAGGTCGACATATTGGCCCGGTGAAAAGTATATTCTCCGCTAGATGAAATTGACAAATCACGAACGTGTAAACAAATCGATGCTTAGATGTTTGTTTACGTTTTTGAAATCTAGTAACACATCGATTGACCGAAAGGTGCAGCACTATAGAAATGCAATTGAAGAGGTGGGATCGGTATCGTACCGAGGATAACCGTACGTTTTTGTGAAGAAAAATATGCATATAAGCGAGGACGCATAGTAAAAGAGGCACTTTACAAACAGGTGGAAACCGCTTAAACTTAAAAAGATACCTACACGGGGTGCTTATATTTTAAAATGTTAATTTAACTTAAAAGATTTATTCATGAATCGGAACTTAGAATAATTTTTCTGAAACGGATTTACGATACTTAAAAAGTTTTTAATAAAATTAGGACTTGTAATATTTTATAGATTAAACGTTATTCTAATATAAAAATTTGTTCACGTATTGGAACTTATAATATTTTCTTAATAATTTTATTGTTTTTATAAAAATTTTTCAATCGAAGTGGGACTTATTTTTATGAATTAGATGTCATTTTAATTTAGGAGATTCGTTTACATTGGGACTTGTAATTACTTTTCGGAAATAATTATTTGTATTTGGAACAGTTTTATTTAATTAGAACTTTGAATATTTTTTTTATTTTTTTTTTTACTAGAATGTTTTATTTTTATATGCAGGGTTATTACACCGTGTGTTATGGTAAAGCATTTTAGTGTCTGTAACGATCAAATTTAATAGCCTAATAATAATTTTTTTTTGAATTAAATATTAACACTGCGTTTTTAATAAAATTTTCTTTATTATTTATTTACAAGATTAGAAGGGTTATAGTTTAATAATTTTTGTTTTATGTACATGTAGGATATTTAGACTGTGAGAAAATTTTATTTTTGAAGTGGATGAGTTTGAAATGTTATATGAAGAATTAAGGTGATTCATTAATGTTCATTATAAATGTGTATATAGTGTTCTACAAATTTCTTATGTGGTGTTTTATACTGGAACCCTAGAACGAGATAAAATTTTTGTTTTTGTTTTGTATATACTCTCTTTATATTGATTATATTTTATTGTGTTTGTGTGTTTGATATTGACGTGTTGGGTAATAGATCAGCGATGTGTGCAATGAATTAAGTAGATGTTTAATTCATAGCATGGAGTCTTGGTGAATCCTTAAAGCACGAACTAATCAGGGCTGAGTAATTAGTTGAATGCACAAAGACATTTTTTTTGAATTAAACTCAAATATATAATATATACATATATGCCTTAAGGGGTGAGCACATAGTGGTGTATGTTAGGGTTGTGTCCAACGAGTTGAAAAGCATACTCGTGGGATGGAACTTTGGGGTACCTACCAGTGTGGATTTGCTTTCTGATGGTACTGTCTTGGGAGCGAGCAAAGGCGCCAGGCAGAACTAATTAGGGCATAGCCATTTCCTTAATGTTTATATTCTTGCAAATGATAAGTCACATGATTTTTTTTATTTATATTCCCATACAATTCACAACATACAATAAAATTTTGTTTGAGATGTTGATTGTTTACATGTATCATTGATGAATGAAGAGAATCATAGAAATTTTTAAATAAAATTTGTATTCGATATTATTCTTTGTACTAATTATGATTTGTTTATTGATTTGATTATTTAATTATGATATGCATGAATTTCTGTAATATTTAAGACATTTATTTTTGTAAATATACTTGTATAATTTTAAAATTTTCTTTAATATCGTTAATAAATTATATTATAAGGTTTATTTCGCATTTTATTTTCTTTACCTGACCTGGTAATAACTGAAGAACATTCAATTTTATTGGAGAGTTTTATTATATTTTCTGCCCCTGAGAGAAAATTTTCTTTAGTCGTGTTTGACTGAGCTAGTTAAATGTAAAATTGCGTAACCTACTATTTTGCAGAAAATTTATTGAATCTTGGTCTAGCTTAAGGCCGAGCACTAAGATGTATGCTTGATTCTTACTTACTTCTGATTGAACGATTTAAATTATTTTTACATGAACCTCAATTGGCAAGAGTCACAGTGTATAAACTGTACATCTTATGAGGACTGACTGTTGTCCTGCTCGTTGTCTATAATTTTTCATGTATATAAAACAACTTACCCCAAATATTATAACAATTTGCCCCGTTATTATATACATTGATACAATCTGTATTAATTAGTTAGAAAATTCGTATATATTATTGTTTATTATTAAAGGTAAATATAATAGAGTTAATAAATTAGAAAGAAACAATAATTGTTAAAAATTTAACAACTTGCCCCACCCTTCCCTATCTTATTTTAAACGAAAATAATGTTCAAAATCATTAATGTTCATATCTCCATGCAGGAAGCATTTGTTTACTAAATTAATTTTTTTCCACAATAAAAAAGAATACATTTGAAAAGAAATATCAAACAATGGACGGTGATCACCTCAAAAGCAAAATTACCGAGCTATTTTTGTTACAGGAAAAAAACCGAAAAATGATTGAAGAACTATTTTCTTTCATATCCTTTTTCGCGAAAAAAAAACATAAAATATCTCCAGCAAATCAAATATAACGTTCTACTCACGTAACGTACAATAATCAATCACTTAAGATTCGATGAGAGACCTGGTCGAAGTCGTCTGAAACTATTTTCACGCTCTTTCAGACATTGACATTTCTTTTTAAATTGTTCACTTGCACAGTGACACTCCTGATCAGTCTTTTTGTTTCGTTTTCAGCGAAGTAAATTATAAAGCTTTACTTGAATGTCGTTTATACTTTCGATGCAATTGAAAAATAAATCATCTGATTGAAAGGATAGAAATTACTTGTCGTACAATTTATATACAATTTAAATATATCTTTTTATTGCTATAATCAATATAAACATTTCTTTAGTTATTAAAGTATATCGTTTAAAGATAATTGAATGACAGAAGATTTAAATTTTCTTAATTTTTTTATTCCAATTTTAGATGCAAAATGTATAATTATAGATATTTATACTAGTTGAATTGAGACATTTAAAACAGGACAACGTTATAACTGTCTCTTCACTTACGTCCGACTACCGCAAACCTTTCTTTAAACAACTTCAAATATTGATATTACCTCGCATATATATCCTGTCGGTTATTTGCTTCTACCACCGGTCAAATTTAAGCAAACACTGTCCCAATAAAGATATTCAGAATTAGGATATTCAGCAGGAACGTCTACATAACCCATATTTAAATAAGTTTGTTCTTGGAATTAAGAATCTGAATTTGCGATATGGTAAAAGTCATGTAATAATACTACTTAAGTTTTTCGAAAGTATCGCATACATCATTTTACGGTATATGTAAATCAATAAAGTTTTTCACGTGATCTGTTATCTCAAATGGGGGATTAAACACTATGTAGAATGGCTGGGTCACTCTGACAGGCGACAAACGCCAGTAATTTAAAATGGTATCAAACTCGAGATCTTGCAAAATCAAGTAATATAACCTACAATAGTTATTTATGTACCAAGTCAGTAAAGTGATATTGTATCGAACGAGTCTGATTTACGAGCGAAGCGAGTGAAGCGAGCGCGGCGAGTAAAAGACGAGTTCGATAAAGGTACTTTACTGACGTGGTGAATACAAAATTTTATCGCCAACCGTGTAAATTGATAATTTAAAAAATAAAGATATAATAACTTATGACAGTTTATGACAGTGACAAACGATTTATGTCTAAAGTCATCAGTCATGGCTACGTTGACAGATATTAGCGGCAGGTAAAGTACTTTTTTCTGTGACGGGAAAAAAAGTTGACATTTTATCCTTCTTGACGGGTAATAAAATGTCACTTTATATGTCAGGGAAAAAAGTGCTCACTTTTTGCCCGCTTAAATTGACAGATATTTGATTATTTTACAGGTTTCCATTAGCAAGGCAGGTGTAATGTCATTTGAAATGACACATCGATTGATTTTCTGACTTTAGCATATAGTATTTACGTGTTTTTTTCAATATTAAATCGTCGTTTTTTCCATCACAGAAAAAAATAGTGTATTATACACGGGAAACTCCGATTTCAAAAGGGCGCATCCTGTATTTCTCCGATTGTTGAATACACCGACGTACATTTTAGACAGTCGTGCTAATCGCAAGTGGTGCAAAAGAGATGGAATATTTATGTTAAGTTGCAGCCCCATAAGCACTCTGATTTATGAGTGTACCGTGCGTTTGATTTGATGAATCGATACTAGACATGTGTCACTCAAATCCTCGCGGACTGTTGTATAACCATAAAAATGTTGGGACACAATACAATACAGGCTATTTCAGGTAACAATAAAATAATTATTCTTCACCCAAAATATTGCAAGAAGTAGGTATTTCTTGTCGTTAGTAGGTAAATTATTATATAAAAAATTAACAAAAAAAATCCTTTAAAATTCACAAAATTACGTTTGCAATATATATTTAATTAGGTAATATAACAAACAAACGTATATAAATTTACAAAATTATTTAGATAATATAACAAAAATATAACACAGCTTAGTTTCAATACAAAAGACAAGTATTTCTTGTACTTAGTATGTAAATTATTATATAAAAAAATAACAAAAAAATCTATATAAATTCACAAAATTACGTCTGTAAAATATATTTATATCATATATTTTACATATATATAATAAAGGTTTTCCCTAAGTAAGTAATTAGGTATTATTAAAGATCACAAATAGCAATTACGGTAATATTTGTCAATAATCCAGTATATGGGTAACACTTGATATAAAGGTAGAAGTTTGTATGTAATATTAGTTTATAGTTATCTTTTAATAAATTAGTGTAAATGTCAAAACTTCATATTGTTGTTTTATTATAATTTAATTAATTATTGGATATCATGGATTTACATCAAGTAAAGCTCGACACAATTCGAAATTTTAAATCTGGTCTAAACACCGAATAAATGGGGATCGTAAAACCCTTATCTTTTTTATGCCTCTGTTAGAGTATCGATAAATCTCGTGTGGCCAAATTCCGCCTGCTTGCCGAAACCGTACCATGTTTCACTTTAACATTTCTCCAACAATTAGTCTTGCAGAATGTATTCTATTTTCCAAATCACAAGTTTAATTAAGAAAATATTTTTTCAACTATTTCAAGGACGTGGTCAGAATATTCTTTAAATTATTGTGGTATCGTTAATTTTCGGATATTCTTCTAATTTCAGTTTTTATTTTTTTTCTACATATATTTTCGGAAAAAGGACTATGCTATGATATTCCTTTTATTTTTTTAGGTAATTCAAAAAAATAATTGTCTAAATATTTCAAAAAGAAAAATAAGGATTTGGAAGAAACTGATTGAGGTAGTGAGCACTTCCCCTTAAACTGTGCGAAGTAAGGCAGCGATGTGTCGCTGAGTCAGCTTGATTTAGCAGTATGACCGATTTCAAACGTATGGTGTACGGTGCTGTGCTGTGTATAGACTCACCAAAATGGAGGCATTTATTGAAGTGATTAGAGAGACGATATCTGCTTTTTTTAAAAAACGGACGAGAAAAATTATAAAGAACAGGAATTAAAGAACGATATATTATTAATCATCGTATTTGTGTTAGCAGTATCAGAACGAATCAATCCATGAATTTCTAAATATCGCTTCTTTGTTAATGTAAATTATTTCTTATAATCTTCGTCTCACACAGAGGGGTTATAATCGCCAATTATATTTCTTTCTAATATATGACTTGCAATTCAAAATATGTGTCTTCTTAAAATAATAATAATTATAATGTTGATTTGCTTACATTTCTATTACATATAATAATACAATGCGACACTATTCACTAACTTAAGACAAAAAAAACATGAAAAAAAGCTCATTCAAATACAAATGTATTTTGTGCGATGATGCTATTATTACCAACCCGCCTCCGCCGCATGCAAATTAATTCACCGCATACATATACCCCCGGATATCAAATCATCAAAGAACTGTTGTGGTTTAGCAGCTATTCAAGCTTTTTGTTTCATGTATTTATAATATTTACCATATTTATAAAAATGAAAGCGAATTTTAGGCTTTTAAAATCATCCTCCTCCGAATTTCATCAAATTTTTGTTTATTTTTATACTTGAAAGCATGGCGTAAACAGAACAAATTCACCTACAAATACACAGCAGCAATGCACGGTTCCACCAGGCCTTCAACGAAACTCGCACGGCACAACACAGTACAGCCTCGTATATAGTGGACGACAAGCTTTACAAGTACATATGCCTAAAAGTAGTTTAAAGTTAAATCTACAAAATTTTTTGTTTGTATACTGTTGTGTGTAAATAATATAATAAGGTAAGTTTCAAAACATGTAACATCTCATTAGTTGGTAATTTGTAATGTATTGCAAAATCGCATGCAGTACAATTAGAAATTGTCATATCCAATTATATCTATTTATTGGTTAAACGAAATATGATTATAATGCACCCACTTGTAATTTTTTTTGCAACTAAAAGTATTTCAATATTCCAATTGATTTAACTTATTTATTTTTTCAGGCGATTACTGAAGAGGTGACCACTGCACCAGGCTCTCCCCTACAACTGTAGGTTGTGATATAGTCAATTAGGTAACTTCATTTCCAATACGTTCAAATTGAGAAGGGTATTGCTTTTTCGATTATAGCAAACACATATTATCAGTCTTTGTCAAATTTATTTATCAGTTGTATACTCTGTGGTTATACGCTAAATAACAGAGTAAAATTCAGAAAATACATCAATTAATTAAAATTGAAATGAATTGACTGTTCACCGTGCAGATAAGTGTCCCAGCCAAAACAGCTAAAATAATAGTGTTAATTGATACATCTGCGAATATTTCCATATAACCCATGTTGATATAATGTCACATACGGGTGCCCCAGAATTGCCTGTATGGCTAATATCTCCGTTATTTAAGTAGATACACTGATAAAACACAAATTGTTTTAAACAATATTGAAAACTATTTTTACATCAGATTTTGCCCTCTGATACATAAACACATCAAACCATCACCTACACTTCTTTATGTTCAAATCTTACCTACTTTTTGTTCGAAAACCATTGCAGTTAATATTACAAATTTGGTGATACATCATAGTATGCCGAGAGCTTCTGTAAAATTTGAAAAAAGAAAAAGTAGTGAAACAAAAAACTAATATTGAAAAAATCTGCTATATAAGTAACGCTTACATAGGGAATTTAAATCCAATAAAAAATTGAGGTGTGGCCACCACACGACTTTCTTATACGTATGAGCGTTTCAAACTATACAATTTTTAGAATTTTTTTATACAAAACTTATTCAAAATCCAATTCTACTTTCATTCTCTTAATAAATCGCTATAGAATGCATACTTTGCAAGATATTCTAAAACAAGTGCTTCTCGCTAAGATTAAAAGTGCTACTTCCGGTCCGAATTTTCAAATTTCATATATACAAAAAATATTGAAAATCCAGTTCTAAATACTTTTGTACTCTTGATAAATGTATATAGAATGCATAAATTACGACATATTTGCAAAAAATTCCTATTCGATAAAAGTAAAAGTGGTACTTCCGGTCTGAATTTTGAATTTTTTTTTTTACAAAAGATATTGAAAATTATGTTTTAAAGACTTTTATATTCGTAACGTACTTGTCTAAAAAGCATGACTTGCGAGATATTCGCAAAAAAACTGATTTTCGATAAGAGTAAAAGACCTACTTCCGTTTGGAAGTTCGAAAAACTTTTAATTCGTCTCAAACTTAATTTTAAGTACATATGAATTCTTTATAAATTTATTTAAACTTAGTAGTTGACGAAATATTTTGAAAATTCGATTTTTTCACTGAAGTAAACTGCTACTTCCGGTCTACCGATTTTACTGAAAAACTAATCAGATCTCAAGAGGGAGATTATACACGTTAATACAAAATTTGGAATTAATAGCTATAGCGGCTAGACCGCTATTGTGGTCACAGATAGACAGACAGACAGACATTTTTTAAGAACCACTTTTTCGGTATCAGGGGACTTCAAAACGTGGACATCTGCAAAAATCTCGAGGTCGAAAATTTTCATCATCACAATACTTCCTTATACTAAGTACGTATAAAAAAGTAAAAAAAATGAGGTGTGGCCACCACACGACTTTCTTATACGTATACGTATAAGAAAGTCATATATGAGCGTTTCAAATTATAGAATTTTAAGAATTTTTTATACAAAAATTATTCAAAATCCTATTCTAAGTACTTCTATTCTCTTAATAAATCTCTATAGAATACATATTTTGCAAGATATTATCAAATAAGTGCTCCTCACTAAGAGTAAAAGTGCTACTTCCGATCCGAGTTTTGAAATTTCAAATATACAAAAAATATTGCAAATCTAGTTCTAAATACTTTTGTACTCTTGATAAAGTTATATGGAATGCATAACTTACGACATATTTGCAAAAAATCGCTATTCGATAAGAGTAAAAGTGCTACTTCCGGTCTGAATCTTGAAATTTTCTTTATACAAAATATATTGAAAATTATGTTTTAAATACTTTTATATCCGTAATGTACTTGTCTAAAAAGCATGACTTGCGAAATATTCGCAAAAAACTGATTTTCGATATGAGTAAAAGACCTACTTCCGGTAGGAATTTCGGAAAACTTTTTAGATAAAATTATTCTCAATTTTAATTTTAAGTATATATGAAGAGAGAATTCCTGTAATTAAATAATTTTCTTTCTTTAATTTTAATTTTTGCAATAAATCTGAAAACACTTAATATTTCCGAAACAGTTGAAGATAGTCATAGGAAATTGCACATGAAATAAATTTTCTGACGAATCCAAAAATTGAATAATATACAGAGTGTTGCATTTAAAATAAAAAACTTGGTGTTTGCCACAGCTACATGACACACAATGTTTAAAACAAGCCCCCATTTATTTATTTTCGAATTAATTCCATTTGGCTGATACACAGTGTATGTACGAGCTGGTAATACTTTTGATTGGGGGAGAAAAGGTGTCATTAAGTAATATAGATGTATATATAGTTGAGTCGCTCTCGCAACCGACATGCGCCACTAAATATAATGGAGTCCAATTTGAGATGTTGCGAAATTTTACCTGTCAAATAATATAACCTACAAAAGCCATTTCAGGACTGTCATAAATAATAATATTCATACACTCTTTGACATTTGTCATAATTATCTTTTGACGTTTGTTATAATTCTCATCCAAACATTTGAAATTTGTCAACAATGCTTGCCTCCTAAACAGTATAGCCCAGAGGTTCCCAAACTTTTTTCTCGTGGACCACTTTCAAAGTTTTACTATTTTCGGTAAACCACCTGCTGCTACATTTCTACTGTATTCCCAAAACTCGTACAAAATATCACCCTAAGTGTTAAGAAGAAAAAAAAAGTAGCACATTTTCTTGTGTCCTATTTATTAAAATAATACTTGTGGTAATAATAAATGTTTATAATTTTGTTTTATAAACATTTATTATTACAAACAATCAACAATTGACAAAAAAACAACAATGAACTCTGAAATGTAAATCAACAATAAAAAATAGTCATACTTTTAATGAAACGAATGTACTTGATGAATTGACAGCAAATTATCAATATTTGGCTTCAGTTTTGTAAGAAGTAATCTCAAATCTCCCCGTTCTGAGATGTTCAATCTGCTCCTTTTTTTTGTTAACAGGTTGGTAACGGCACTAATACTTCTTTCGACAAGATATGACGAGGGAAACGCTATCAAAAATTTTCTCGCAATTTCCCACAGCCCAGGATATTTTTCGGGGATTTCTGCCTGCAGCCAAAATGTTTGATAGCCTTTTTTTAAATTTCACCTTCAGTTCCTCGTTGGTGCTGAGCTCAAGTAGCTCCTCTTGTAATACCACATTCGCCTCTTCCGTTTCATCAAATGGGGTTATGATCCATGGTGGTATTTCCATCGTCAGAATATTTTCAAATCTATTTTTGAAGTCATCATGCACGGTATTTAAATGTTGAGCGTATGTCTGAATATCCTCATCAAGACATTCTATCTGTGACAAGTGTGGAAACTGGGAGAATTCGCGCCGACTTATATTTTGCTTCATTAATTTCAATTTACCAAGAAAAGCCGAAATTACACTCGTTGTTTTTCTTAAATTGAGGCTGTCCCCTTGAAACTGTAAGTTAACGTCATTGAATTTTACGAACAAATCTGTTAAGTACGCAATGTCCGCTTTATATTTGATCAGATTTTCTTTTAAATCTGGTGCTTTAGTTTCCAGGCGCTCTATCACTGATTCGAAAAGTGAGTAAAATCTCGATAAGCATGCACCTTTCGACAACTAGCGTACTTCAGTATGTAAGAGCAGTCGTTGGAAATCTTCATCATTTTCATCGCACAATAGTGCAAATAAACGGGTATTCAAAGCATTGCTTCTTATTTTATTAACTGCGTTAATCACAAATTGAAGCGATTGGTGCAATCTATCACTCAAATTTTTCGCTACAAGGTGGATGACACAGTGAATTGCAATTAGTCCTGGTATTATTCTTTTAAGATGGCTTATAAACCCACGATATCGCCCGAACATGGCGGAGCTCCATCTGCTGCCACCGAAATAATGTTTGCAAATGGAATAGATTTTTCTGTAAAAAAATCACTCAGGACATTAAATATCGATTCGCCTTTAGTGTCCGACTTCAAAGTTTTTGCGAATAGCAGCTCTTCATGGATTTCTTCGTCCATAACAAATCGAACATATGCCAATAATAATGCTTCATTACCAGGCAAAGTAGACTCGTCCAATTGAATAGAAAAATGAGTGGTTTGCAGATAATTACACAAGAAGCTTTCTATATCAGAGCTCATTTCATCAATACGTCTTTGTACAGTGTTGTTACTTAAAGGAATTCTTTTGAGTGCGTCAAATGGAGGTTTGTGCAAAACAGTTTTTGAAACCTCTTCAATAGCGGGTAAAATTAACTCTTCTCCGATGGTGTGCAGTTTTCCAGATTTCGCTATAAGCAACGAAATATTGTAAGATGCCCGCAAGCCATCATCCTCATTTACGGTAGGTCTCTTTTCATATTTTTTCTTCAATGTTTGAAAGTATTTCAGATCTTTACCTATTTTTTCAGGATGACACCTTCTTAGATGGTCTTTGAGCTTCGATGGTTTCATAGAGTCATTGCTCAGAACTTTGTTGCATAAAAGACACATGGGCAATCGTTTGTCTGCCGTTGATGGAAGAAAACCAAATTTCAAATAATCAACACTCTACTGTCGACATTTCTTCTTATATTCAGCCATTTTCCGTATCAGTGGTGACCTGTAAAAAAATGTTTGTTTTTGAGGCGATTCTACCAGAATATGGCTATCATAACACAACAGAATAGAATAATTGCAATAAAAAAAAATGCCCGCGGAAACACCGCTCTTTTAATTAATCGCCGTCGTCGCGTAAATTACTATTTTTAAACAAAAAAGTACCTAGGTACCTAAAGTTTAATCTTTCCTGGCTTTTTGTTCTTTTATAGAAGTTTTGAATAAACTCTAGTATTTAGTTTTTACTACATAACTACCTACTACACTCAAATAGTAAAACAAATGTAATATGATTGATAGAATGCAATATACAATAAAAATATGTATAACAAATAGGCAGATACTTACTTTTTCCGGCACTACAAACACTGACATCGATTCACTCACAGTCACACTTTTATGTTCAAAATCCCGGAAACAAATGAGTAACGTTTTGTTCTTGGCATTCGTATTTATACTAATGTAGATTGCAAGCACGGCGCAGGTCGCATTTCATCCCTTTGCAGGTCTAAACAAGCATCCCGGACGAGCGGCACTTTGCAAGTCTCGACATGTGGTGTACACTTGTACTATTATCTATTGTTCTATTCAATTCTGTGTTTGAACTGAGTCTCGAATATTTTTGAGTACCTACCTAGTGAATGATGCTACCTGCCTACGTTGATAGGGAAATCCAAGCCAAAATTTTTGTTCTTTATTATGAAAACCAGAAAATTTTTCGTGGACCCCCACTTACAACTTGTGAACCCCTGTTTTCTTTTCACGTCTACGTGAACCCCCGTGTGGTCTCCTATGGACCCCTGGGGGTCCACTTGGACCACTTTGGGAACCACTGGTATAGCCAAATGTTATATAAAATATAGGTGCAGAAAAAATAATATTTGATAGCTTTATTTATGATATTTAATTTGTAACTGGCTTTCATGTAATACTATTTAACTATTGGAAGGTATATATCCTGAAATATTAATTAATTAGTTTAATTTTATTGTTTTGAAATTATTCCGGCCGATCGAAATTTGTAGTGGTATTGAATCGTCGTCTTTAGTTCGTACTTTCGCCGTGTCGGTTGCCAAAACGACTCGACTATAGTAGCATGTTGACCAGAAGCTGTGACGACTTTGCTGTACGTCTGCATTGCTCTAAGACATTTGAGCATGGTCCTCGTTGTAAAGCAATTACGACTTACAACGTGTTGTTTGCAAATGTTAAGCAACTATCTTCCACAAGCATATATAAATTTAAAAGACAACTAAAAACATTTCTTTTTGAGGGACGCTTTCCATTCACATAACTAACAACCGTAACTATCAAAAAAAAAACCGCCCCGTAACTTCTTTATTTATTATTCGATTTTAATAAATAGAGAAAGTACGAAAATAATTTTACAAGTTCTATAAACTGGCCCTAATAATTATTTCAACGCTGCCTTGAATAAGAAACGGTTGTGAACTTTTTCTTTAATGGACACCTGTAGTTTCTTTTCTTTACTCTGGTAGATAATTTTTTCTGAACCTAGTAATGTTTACTTAAGGTGTTTTCGGAAATTAAACCCGGTCATTGGGGTTACAACACGGTTAGCACGAATGCGTTCAGTCGGGTAAAAACAACCTTGTCCGTAAAATCTAAAAAGCAACCGGGTTCAACAACCCGGTTCGATTTTCATAACCCTGGTAAGTGAGTAGGGTAATGCAGGTTGTTTTACCCCCTCCCCGGTCCATTTCTTCTGTCGTATTGCCAATACAGCTAAATTATGTTACGAAAATAGCTATTTATAAGGTTATATGCAGACGTTTACGCTACGTTACTCAACGTGACCGCAATTGCGTTCGGAAATGTTTCATTTAACCGGGTAAAGTTACTGAACCTGTTAGGTACTTTCTAACCGGGTCAGGTTAATGCCATACATTTTCCGAAAACGCCTTTAGTTATCATTTGGGTGACATTTAATTCAAAAAAAGATGCGTTTTTAACTACACCGTCAAAAAACATCCGAACATGTATTTACGTCTGTGTATTTTACCTTTATTTCGTACTCTTGACAATTGTCCATATTCCATTGGAATTTATGACAAATAAACATTATTATTATTATTATTATTAAATTTAGAACTGATTATATGTAAAATGGGGATGATTAAAAAAAGTGTAATATCAAAAAAGACTTGATAGAAACACATCTTTGCCTGTGTATAAAATATTATATAAGTCGATTTGCTGTATTTTGCAATGCAGATAAGATTTAATCAATAAGACAGCAGAGAAATTCATATACCAATGTAACTAAGAATATTCAATAGAATTTATAATACAGAATCGAGTACTTGAAATTAAAATTAAAGCTGGCTACGTTACGTAACGCTCAAGTTCTACACCCATTAATTCTTAATCTTTATTTAACACTAACTTCAGTGGCGATCCGTAAGCACCGTTCATATCCTAATTTGGGGCAATTACCAGATTCACGCCCGCTGCAGACGTCGACGTTTAAATTATGTATTTGGTCTTCGGGAGGCAGCGTAACGTAAGCGTATATATGTGCATAGCTACCGGGAAGTTTCCGTTGTAGTAAGTCTGGAAACTTCCTCCGAAAGCAATCGGCGAATATCGACTCCTCGACAATAATTTCGTAAAAGATAAATGATCCGGTCGTTTCGTCTTCCGGCTCGACAACACATCGAATTGATTATTTCGACGGTGATACACAGTATTAAATTTTTAATATGGCTCGTGGAGAAAGGATAGACAGGGATAAAATGAGGTATTTACGTAAGGATAGCCTACCATGAATTTATTATTTTATTAGGAAACAGAACGATGAAATGGCAGGGCAATAAGATGCCGCCGATGTCGATCAAATTTTTAATATTGCACTGTACATGACAAGGCTTAACGTTTAAACAGATGATGCTGTCATTGATTGTGGCGTCTTTTATTGACAGAATATAAACGCACGACTGCACGAATAACCAATCTGAAATTACTTAGAGAGAGAAAGAGAGAGATGTAAAACTGAGCTGTACATTTTCTGCAATTCAAAAAGGCTATCAAAGTATGAAACATAAAGAGTGCAATAAAATTAATGTTAGAAGTTACGTAATACGTAGCAAAACAAAATAACTTCTAAATTTAAAAATTGTTCAACATTTATTTCAGAAAACAGAAACTAACAGAGTAAGATATTTACCATGCACCAAATTACTGGATAAATAACACCAGGTACTTTTACTAAAGGATATTTGTTAGTACATTATATTCACTAATTGTATTTCCATATTCATTTAATCGGAAGGTTGATTGAGAAAAGCTTGTCATCAAATTGGTTTACAAGACTTCAACCTAAATATATTAAATTTTATGTTCTGAAGAAATCGGAATTTAACTGCACGTCAATTTTATAAATATTTATCCCAACTGTTCTCAAACTTTTGACTCTTGCCCCCTCCCCATAAAATTACATGCGAACGTCGCCCCCCCTCCCTTCGCTCGATTTACCATTAAAATGAAAGAAGAAATAAAAAAAATCTTATACCCTCTTAAGCAACTGTCACACCCCAGAATTTGAGCACCACTGATCTAAACTATTCAATGCAAACCCAGTACAAGGTGGCGCGCGGCAGACGCATGGATTTCAAAAGGTTATTGCTCCCTCCTTAACGGTCGTAGAAGGTTGAAAGTGGGGTGGTTCGAAAGAGGGAGATGGGAAATTTATGTTCCATGCGGCTTCAGTCGCCATAATGGAGTGGTCCGTTGAACAACGTGTTTTTTGTGTGCAGACCTATTTGTCGAATGCCCGCTCGATCGTCCGCGTGCAGCGCGCCTTCCGTTTAAGGTTCAATATGGCCCCCGCGGTCGAATTCCCGATCGAAATCGAATTCTCGCGTGGGTTAATGCATTCCAGGATACCGGAAATGTGTCCACGACAAGAAGGGGGCCTCAGAATACAGTCACTACCGCAGAAAACATCGAGAGGGTTCGAGCTGCAATTCAACAATCTCCCAGGCGTTCAATTCGGAAACAGGCAGGTGCCCTTGGCATTTCGAGACCTTCCATTCAACGAATCGTTAATGAACATCTTAATTTGCACCCCTATAAGATGGTTGTCGTCCAAGAATTGAAGCCACGTGATTTTGAAGCCAGACAACTCGCTAGTGAAAACATGCTGGCAGCGTTGCCTCGAGACGGTATCGTTTTTTTCTCTGACGAGGCACATTTCCACCTCAATGGATTTGTGAATAGACAGAATATGCGCTATCGGAGTGATACGAATCCCAGGGAGCTCCACCAGAGGCCCCTGCACTGCGACAAGGTGACAGTATGGTGTGCAATGTCAAGAATTGGGATCATCGGCCCTTACTTTTTTGAAGAAAATGCTCGAGCGGTTACAGCCACTTCTGCACGTTACCCAGGATTTTTTCTTGCCTGAATTGGAAAGGACAGAGCAGGAAGACATCTGGTTTCAGCAGGACGGGGCCACAGCCCACACAACAAGGGTTTGCATGGCCTTTTTGCGAGACAGACTCCCCGGGCGACTTATGTCCCTAAGAGGCGATTTGAACTGGCCAGCGCGCTCTCCTGATTTGGCCCCTTGTGATTTTTTCCTGTGGGGATACCTAAAATCGCTTGTATACAACAATCGTCCCAGGACCCTGGAAGCCCTCAAACACAACATTCGAACCCAAATCGCCGAAATTCTTGTGGCAATGCTTCAAAGAGTGCACGAAAACTTCAAAAAGAGGCTTACTCAGTGCTTGGAGTTTGAGGGGCGCCATTTGGGCGATACTTTGTTCAAAAGCTTGTAAACTTAAATTCCCATGTTAATGAATCAGGAAAAAATAAAAAAATTGCTCATTTTGTAACAGTCTGCGTTTTATTCCATTTTCAAATCCATTCGTCTGCCGTGCGCCACCCTGTACTATCAGAAGTTAGCGAGAACGGGGTAGAGAATACAATCCCGGGATTAAACTATGTGGTTTCTAATTCGGCTCAAATGAAGAAAAAACTTACGTAATTTCATAAAAATTCTTTATTAATATTGTTGCACAACACAATATACAATATACTAAATTAAGGAACAAAAAAAACAATACAAAAAACTATTTAGAATTTCGAAAATACAATCGCAGAAATATCAAAGCATCCAATGTTTGCCTTCCTGCTTCGTAGTTTATTGCCAACATAAGCAGCAGCTGAAAACGCTCGCTCAGGTTCTACACTGGTTGCAGGAATAGACAATAGATATTTATATGCTAATTCTAAGTGATATCCACGAACTTCTCCATTTTCGTAGAGGCTCATTTCGCGTCTAATACTATTTACCAACCCCGATGCATTTTGTACTTCAGGATCTGGGGATTCCATGCTCTTATTAATTTCTAGCTGTAACTTTTCCTTTAGTATCTGTCAATTGGGATTGAAAGGTCTGTTGCCTCATCATCTGTTTGTGATCCTGACCTTTCTTCCTCTTCCGTGTCATCTCGACTATTTAGTCTTTTAACAATACTCTTTATTTGCTTCCTCACTAAAGCCTGTGTAAGAACTGGAAATAAATCAAGCCATTCCAAATCTGATAATAACTGATTTTTATTATCTTTTCGTGGATTTTGTAAATAATTCACACACCAGTTAAATCATCACTTCGTCGTTGCCTTATACGTTCCACTAAGGATGTTTTCATTTTATTGGCGAGTGTTGAGTGTTTGCTGGACAATTGTTTTAAAAGAAATTTCAAAACGGCATCAGCTGTGCATAAATTAGCATCTCGCCGACAGATTGCTTCTACTGTTAATTTAATTGGGGTCAACACATCAACAATTTTATTTACCAAGTCAAAATCAGTATCTTCTAAACGGATTGGACGATTGAGATCTACAAGAGCTTTTTGAATTCCGATTTTTAAAAGAGAAAATCGTTCCAGCATAGTGAAAAGACTATTCCACCTGGTTTTACAGTCCAAAAGAAGTGACAGATCTCTTTCATGTTCAATCTTCACATATTTTTGAGGTACTGCTTCATTTTTCAATGGGGATCTTTTGAAATACACTACAGCTTTGCGGATTTTTTTTATCAGCTTATTAATGTTTTCATCTTTTGTTAATTCTGGTATACGTTCTCGCTCGGGATCAAAACACGGCCGGGATCTCGAGATCCCGGGATTCGTGATCCCGGGATTCGGGATCCCGGGATTGTATTTTCTAGAACGGGGCAAAATCGTCACTTTTTTAAGAAAACATTTTTTTAGTAACAAGAAAAACAGTTTCTTGGGAGACTTTTATTGTATAACGAAGCCAATTCTTCCTCCTTAATATGCCGTGTCAAATGTTTTGAAAGACTTAATGAAAGCAGCAGATTTTTTTTTAATCCAATACAAATACGCCCGCTTTGCCCCATATACGGTATACAGTCGTCACAGAAATGAGGTACAGAGAACGCTACTATTTTGGAGATAAACAAATGTAATTTGGAACTGTATTTTATTTTTAACAAATTTATTGAAAACACATAAGAAAATAAAAACCGAAAAAAAAATAATACACAAAATCAGTCACCTAGTGCACCGCGGCCCCGATCAGATCTCCAACAGAATGCTCCAAAATCTTCCTAGCGATCATAAACTCAATTTTCAAACTGCAGACTTATCCAAAATCCTGGAAACAAGCAAACATAATTATGTTACCAAAACCAGGCAAGGACCACTCCAAACCAGTAAACTTCAGACCAATCAGCCTTCTCACTTCGCTGAGCAAAGTTGCAGACAAAATCATTTTATCTAAAATCACAGAACACTCCACCTCCCACAACGTTATCACAAATGATCAGCACGGCTTCCGAAAATACCACTCTACCACTACTCAACTCGCCAGAGTTACGAACACCTACACGATGCATTTTACAAAAACAATTCAACAACTGCCGTATTCCTCGATATCTCTAAAGCATTCGATAGGGTGTGGCACCAAGCACTTATATATAAAATGATCGCAAAACAATACCCTGAACATCTAATACGTATCATCTCTTCATACCTTCACCGCAAAACATTCACCATAAAAATTCACAACGAAGTTTCAACCTCCAGAATCATGACAGCAGGAGTTCCTCAAGGATCAGCTCTCTCCCCTCATCTCTATGCCATTTTCACTTCTGACATCCCCAAGACTTCAAACACACTCCTCGCCACATATGCCGATGACACTGCCATCTTATCTTCTTCTATAAACCCCAACATAGCCCTCAGAAATCTTCAAGACGCCGTTAATAAAATAACTGCTTGGTGCCACAACTGGCGAATAGCCATCAATAGCGAAAAATCACAAGCCATATAGTCTTCCGACGGAAAATCAAACCAATAACTGGTCATCTATACATAAACCACGAGCAAGTCCCATGGACTCCACAGGTCAAATACCTCGGTGTTACACTTGACCGCAGACTTAGTTATTCAAACCACTTACGAAATGTCTGCAAAAAGACCAGAATAGCCAGAGGCCTCTCCTGGGAGCAGCCAGCACATTAACCAGCAAGATGAAACTCCGCATATACACACAAATATTAAGACCGATGGAGTTGTACGCCGCCCAAATCTGGCTGAACGCCGCCCCGACAAACATCCAAGCAATTCAGCATATTCAGAATACCTCACTGAGAATGGTACTGAAGGCACCATTGTTTCTTCGAAACAACCAGATCCATAGAGAAACAAACACACCAACAATTGAAACTCATATCAGAAAACTCACGTCAGATTTCTACCATAGGTTGGATGAAAACACAAACATCTCCCTCACCCCGGAGATGAAATACGATCCGCAGGATTACCTCCCGCACAAACGGCCCCGGCTCGCTCTCAAACAAATCCTCTAAAGAGTACATAACCAACTCTTCAAAGTAAAGATGAAGCCAAAACAGACTATTAGTAAAAGGCCTAAGGCCTAACTAGAAAACACATTAAGAAGAAGAAGAAGAAGAAGAAGCTAGTGCACCGCTACATGCGTTGTGGCACAATTTAAAGCATTTGGAGCACTGGATGCAAAATCTTCAGAAATTTTTATACCAAAGCATAACCAAAGATGGTGTTCGTCACTTGGTAGAGCCCAATGAATGGTTTCTTCTAATTCAGACTCAAAGAAATTCTGAAGGCTCATATTAACTGGCCCCGAGTCAGATGAAATTTGTTCTACTTTCTCTGAAAACTTTTTGTTTGCAATCCAGTTTTAATTCTTTTGCTGTTTTTAGTCCTACTGGATGTTGCCTTCTTCGTACTTAGTTTGGGATCGGTAATTTAAAGACATTTTCTTTTCGTCTTCTGTAATTCATTGTTTTTCTGCTTATTATTCGGAAACTCTTCCATCTGCTTAATGGCATTCGAATGTGTTGTGCGGGTAATGCGTTATCATTTAAATTGACTACCACTGGAATACCGGTTAGATTGGAACCAGGAAGAACATCATCTTGAAATACGTGGAACTAAACCCAAAAAGAATATTTGTTGGACTGCAGACTGAGTGATATGTTGTCCCAAATATTTTAGCTCCTTTGTAAATGTCAATTCTTTTGCAGAGGTGTGCTAATAACCTTCCTTATCATGCCTCGTTGTAATGGCGTTTTAGAGGCCCATAGGCACTTCTGTCTAGAGGCTGTAAGCAATTGCTCGTATGTGGTGGTAGGCAGACCTACAACAATACATGGAAGGTCTTTGAAAGGCCACAGGTTTATATATCGGTACAATAAACTTATTTTTTGTTCTTGTTAGGTATCATCGATGTCGCGATTTTCATAAAATCTGTCTTTATGCATGAAACCAAAGACTGTGCACTTAAACACAAACAAAAATATTAGTACTCTGTGTATTATAAATAGTGCACGACACGAATCAATGGACGTTAAACCAAATATATGCGATACAAGTATTTTCTGAGCAAGAAGTGCTGTTAAGGTCTTACGCTTGAAAACACTGTATTCTATTTTGTTTTAACTATGTCTCATATTTTATACATTAATGATTCATTTATTTATTTGCCACCTATTTTTTGTAAATGCATTTGTTTGTAAGCATGTTCTTATGTCTTATATACTTTTTGATACCCATTACTTTTGATGTATAAAACGGTCAGCATATGTAATACGGCAACCATTTTATATACAATCTCAGCGACGATCATACCAGCCGTCCTGGCCACAGAGAGTGGCTATATAAACTCAGTCCGGCCTACTCCCATTTATGTACTGTAGGCGATGTCGGACAACTGCAATTTATTGGAAGTCAATAGCTTGTATGTTCATAGTTCATATGTATGTATATTTATATGTGATATTGTAAAAGCGGCTACCATATATATCGGTGCACACCGGGCTATATGAATAAAAGTGATTGAATGCAGTTTCTTTTATTTCACAAGACGATACTTTCAAAATAGAAAAGTATGCGATTTACATGAGGTTGCAAGGAATTGCTCTTGAATAGCACATTGTAACTCAGATGCGGATACGCACATGCATCTCTAACAGTCAATAATAAGCATTTTTAAGTTTTAAAATGGCATAATATGCACTACTGAGTTTACCTACTACATGTTCCACATGCTTTCCCAATGATAGGTTAGGTTCCAGGAAGGGACTCAAAAATTTAGTAGTGATCCCAACATTCTCGATTCTTTTCCGACTATGAAGGTGTACAACAATTGTTTTGTTTGTATTCAAGATCAGGTCTTGAGATCGCACTATTGCTTCTTTCGTTTATAACCATAGCTATTATCATCAAGTGCATATAATCTTTCGTCTCAAAAGACACCAAAACCGAAGTGTCTTCTGCAAAACTAACCGTAGTATCAGTCTTTAGTGACGTAGATCATTTATATATAACAGAAATATAAAGAGAATATTTAGCACTAAGCACTTTTCACGTACTTCAATAATCATACCCAAATTTTTTGCTCCTGTGACCAGATGTATCGGAGCAATACCATTAATAAAAACGTTGATGGAAGCCGAAAGGAGTTGATAACTATTTTTATCAGCGAAGAAGTGAACAGTTAACTTCGAAGGGTTTAAGATTAGGGAATGTCGTAGTGGAGTCACATAGATAGAATTCACATCGACCAATCATACCAGTCAACTCTCTTTCCCTATCAGCAATATTAAAGGAACAGTAGTAAAGCTGAATATCATCAGCATACATGTGAATCTTACAGGTTGTTGCCACTTTCGGAAATAAGTGTGTATAAATAATAAAGAGACTCGTTTGATACCTATTACAGTTAATGATAATTTATGATTGCTGTTTCTTTATATCATAATTTTATTATAATTCGTTATATATTCTTATAGGGCAGTATCCAAGATATTTGATGTGTATCCATGCCGACATTACCTAAGTAACGTTTCCTGCTAATCAAACATTGTTCAAGTTACAAATAATTGTAACAATTTCTCAAAAACCTAAATAACCTATTGCAACATTTGGCGACCATCGTGGTGATCTTTTGTAACAATATAAATATAGGTAATTATTGTTAGTTCATGATTATACATTATAGCATAATAATGAGTATATATCGCATATAAACTAATATGCAAGGACGTTTTTAATTTTTAAATAGCGTACCATTACATTGTGTACATATGTATTATTATAACTTTTGTAGAATTTCTATTACTTTTCCTAAAAATAAAACCCCTGAACAACGTACGAAGAAGAAAGAAATAAAAGGCATTCTAACGAGTTTAAGGAGAGACTGATTACGTTCACGATCCAATAAAGTATAACGATCCATAAAGGTTTTACAACATGCAATATCATGAAAAGAAATGTATTGATGTACTTATGTAGCAGTTTCTAAAATGGTAAGTAATAAATCTAGTCTTTCATTCCTATCATTTTCTTATGAATTATAACGTTTTATTCTAAATCTTTACAATCCACTTTCGCATGTGAGCAACCTATTTGTATATTTATTAAAGACGATAGATCTCAACCATTATACATAAGCGAATACACAAGGTATGTATGTACCAATATAATAAAAAGGCCAGGTGATTTATCGACCTTCATTAGAGCCACATGACTAAAACTAAAAAATATAGCATAGGAACCCTTATGAAAATGTTGTATAAATAAAATATAAATTTCAATAAAAGGAGAAATATTATGTGGAAAAGTAATAAATAACAAGCTCTATAAACTTTCTCTCTAATAGCTCTCTGAAAATACTGATTCTCGAAGAAAAAACAAGAGCAAACTTGGAAAAGTTGCACACTTTTGGAACTTCACATTTAATGATGTTAATAAGAGGATAAATGTAAAAAAAAAACTTTAGTATAACTTCCCATTACTATCAAGGATAACCAATATATTTTAAACATTATTATATTATGCCCATTATGAAATGCAATTATCCCTTGTTAAAAGCAGTCTTTATATCCAGTCAAAAGAATTTAATATTTATGGTATTTACATGACAAAAACTCGTTTAATTACAATTACATTTTCTTTTTGAAGCATTTCGCGCCATCTGTTGTTGTCATCCTTTAGCTGTTCAAATCGGCATATAGTAGATTTCTGTACTTTTTTGAACTTCCTGATTTAATTGATTTATTGTTCTATTTTTGCTTCTAATATATCTCACTATTTTTTAATTATCATTCTTCCTTTATTTTTCATTTCTTAGATCTTCTTTATTTAATGTGAAAATAAAACAAACAAATGTTTAAGATTTACAGTGTATTTAATAATAACGACAGCTGTTTCGCTACACTGTAGCTTCGTCAGGTTAACATATACAATAATAACTATCTACATACACTTGACTCTTATATATAGTGTGTGGATATTAGGAATTCTAAGAACTGATATGTAAAGAACAATTTCTTGTCTAAAAGTGTCGGGTCTATACAAAAAGTACGTGGAACTAAATCTATTGCAAACAGATGTTATGTGTGAAATTAGGTAAACTGTATTACTAACTAAATATATTTAACAATGGTGATGAGTTTTACTATCTACATACACTTGACTCTTATATATAGTGTGTGGCTATTAGGAATTCTAAGAACTAATATATAAAGAACAATTTCTTGTCTCAAAGTGTCAGGTCTATACAAAAAGTACGTGGAACTAAATCTATTGCAAACAGATGTTATGTGTGAAATTAGGTAAACTGTATTACTGACTAAATATATTTAACAATGGTGATGAGTTTTACTATCTACATACACTTGACTCTTATATATAGTGTGTGGCTATTAGGAATTCTAAGAACTAATATATAAAGAACAATTTCTTGTCTCAAAGTGTCAGGTCTATACAAAAAGTACGTGGAACTAAATCTATTGCAAACAGATGTTATGTGTGAAATTAGGTAAACTGTATTACTAACTAAATATATTTAACAATGGTGATGAGTTTTACTATCTACATACACTTGACTCTTATATATAGTGTGTGGCTATTAGGAATTCTAAGAACTAATATATAAAGAACAATTTCTTGTCTCAAAGTGTCAGGTCTATACAAAAAGTACGTGGAACTAAATCTATTGCAAACAGATGTTATGTGTGAAATTAGGTAAACTGTATTACTGACTAAATATATTTAACAATGGTGATGAGTTTTACTATCTACATACACTTGACTCTTATATATAGTGTGTGGCTATTAGGAATTCTAAGAACTAATATATAAAGAACAATTTCTTGTCTCAAAGTGTCAGGTCTATACAAAAAGTACGTGGAACTAAATCTATTGCAAACAGATGTTATGTGTGAAATTAGGTAAACTGTATTATTGACTAAATATATTTAACAATGGTGATGAGTTTAGGTCTACTTTATCGTTTAATAAATTGTCTGAATATTTATATTTATTGATTTCTAATGTCTCTAGTAAATCTAATTTAATACTTTTATTTTCAACATGAAGGATATCAAAATCTTTATTAAAAATGTGATTATTCTCTGTCAAATGATTCGCGTAAGTCGAATCATTTTTTTGATTTATGTAAGCGGAGTAATGATCAGCAACCCGTGTTTTAAATGCTCTTCCTGTTTGACCTATATATCCCTTAGTACATGTACCACAAGTTAACCTATAGACTCCCGATTTATTATTGTGATTAGTTTTTTCTTTATTGTTCTTGATGTATTTTGCAAGGTTATTGTTTGTTTTGTATGCAATATTAATTTTCTGTTTTTTAAGTAATTTTATTAGTTTTCCTTGATTCTCCCGTAAGTAAGTGAAAGATTTAAACTTTTTAATTGTAGTGTCTTTTGTAACTGGATAAATTTCTTGCAACGTTTTGTTGAATAATTTCTTAGAAATTAATTTATCTATTAAATTTGGGTCGTATCCATTGTTATAGGCAATTTGTTTAATAATATTATATTCTTTACTATAGTCTGAAGTAGACATTGGCGTGTTAATCAATCTATGGAACATGCTGTGGTAAGCCGCTAATTTATGTTGATATGGATGGTTGGATTTGTTGTGAATGGTTATGTCAGTATGTGATTCTTTGTGGTAAATGGAAAATTGTACTTGGTTATTGACTCTTTTTAACGTAAGATCTAAGAAGTTGATACTGTTATTCACTTCTTTTTCTAATGTAAATGTAATATGGGAATTAATAGTATTAATAAACTCAAAGAAATTATTCAATTGTCTGTTTGTACCTGTGTATCCTATCAAAATGTCGTCAACGTATCTGAACCAAAATAATACGTTCTTAGTTAATGTACTATTTTCAAAAATTTTTCTTTCTAAATTGTCCATAAAAATTTCTGCTAATAAAGGTGACAAAGGATTTCCCATAATTAAACCACTATTGCACTTATAAAATTTATTCTCAAATGAAAAGTAATTTTGTTCTAAGCATACAGATAATAATTGTAAGATCTCGTCTTTTATTAGAATGTTAGTTTTGTTAAATTCTAACATCCTATTAATTAATTCAACTGTTTCAGTAGGTGGGACACTCTTCTTTATTTATTTGTTTCCCTTTTGTTTTATTATTGTCTGGGAATGGGTGTTTACGCATGTCCCTCTGAGCGATTTACGTCACATGTGGAGATTTTGTTAAATACTGTTGTGAATAATTAGATAAACACCAGCTCCACACTGACAGAGGAAAATTGCGGAATTGAGTATGTAGATCTTGCTATATTTTAATTTTCAATTGCCGTTTCCTTCTGTTTATTGAATTTTAACAAAGCACAAAACTATTGTAGATATATCCCAAAGTATAAGATTTCCATACAAGATTCTTTTGGTTTTAGTTTGTATATAATTCTTATACAAGATTTTTAGAGTTTTAATATTCTAAGCGCTCGCACAGGACTGCCCTTGAAATATGTCCCATGTTTTACTCCTGAATACAAACATCCAAAATAAGAAACTATTTATTTACTTTCACTAACTGAAGCTGATATAGCTCGCACCACATAGACAAATAAATACAATGCTTAAATGTTAGCACTCTTCCCTTGCAATGCATGTCACATTCTTCTTCTTTTTTTAAATGAATTATATAATCTTCGTTTTATCTTATTCTTTAGCTTTTCATTATCATCTGCTTGAATTGTTACTCACATGTTATCAGTCAACATTCCTGCTTTAAGCTTTAGGATCGAAGATAAATCCTTAGTATACATTATGAACTGCATTGAACCCAGAACGGAGCCCTACGGGACACCCCTGTTTGTTAATATTCAGTACACAAAGTTTTCAGTCTGGAGTTAGAATTTAGTGCTATTCTTTGACTTCGATTGCTTAGATATGACTTTAATATAGAGTATATTGGACACTGAAAACCCATCAGATACAGTTTCTCCAACAATATCTCATGGACCACATTATTAAATGCATTTGACAAATCCAGAAAAATTCCTGAAACATTCTTTTTTGTTCACTGCTCCAAGAATATCTCTTAAGGTTAGATATGTATATTTAATTTATCCTCCACTCATTTTGCATATCACAAGTATTTAAAATTACTTTACTGAAAAATAGCTAGCTCGGAAAAAAATGTATTACTATTTTCATTATTATTAGGGCGCGGACATGACCGGTTTAAACTACGACGAAGTTACAAGGGAGCAAAGAAATAATGTAAACAACACACGCTTACTGAATAGCACTAATTCATATGGTGAACTGCAACATCTGTTTACGCCCGAGAAGTGGCCGAGAATGAGAGCAAAAGATGCCCATAAAATAAGGAATTTATGAGTAAAATCCTTTTTTCATCGGCGTAGATAGGAGCGTGAGGAGTTTTTAAAATTTATTATATTTAGCTTATATTTCGCAAGAGAAATAAAATTTTCATTCATACTTAGTTAGATTCGTTTTTTCATTGTTTTGACTGTTAATTACGTACTTCGTAATTTTTGTAATAGTCTTTAATACCGGTTTATTGAATCGACTACTCTCAATTATCTAGACTGGATTTCGTTTAGTTTCAATAACATACGCGTACATTTTTAGTTATTATTTATTTAGATCTAGAACGTTGTTTATGTTACTTTTTCTGATATGAAAATGAATTGTCAGTGATTCCGAAATTTATTACAAAGTCTGGAAAATATCGTTAAAGAATGCCAAAATATCGCACGTTCGTCACTTAGCTCTGCTAAAACATACACAGAAATAGTGTTTTTTGCAGAGAATTTCGATAGTTTACAAAATTTCGTTACATGTTTAAATGACGATGCTCGAAGTATTTCTGAGTGCAAGGAACTAACACAAATCCCAAATTTAAAAAATCAGTTGTTATTCCTTCAGGAACACTTTGGAAATTTGCCTAAACTAATCACATATTTTGAAAATCGAAATCTCAAATTAAAATATGGATTAACCACATTAGACGTGGGCTATTAATAATTTCAAAAGTATTCCAAATGACTTCGGATGTGGCCTTCGGCAAAAGTTAGACGCAGTTTTTAATAAAAATCCAGATTTAATAACATTGCGGCAATTGTGTATGCTAAATACGCTGAAATAAAAGAATATTTCCAGTACGCACCTATAACCAGTTGCGATGTAGAAAGGACGTTTTCTATCTACAAGGATGTATTAATTCAAAGAGAACAAGTCTTACAGAAGAGAAAAAGAACAAATAATAAGGTATTTTGTATTTTATAGATCACCAGCCACTTGTTATCCAATTATATAAATAAAATTAAAACCTCTTTAAAAATACAACATTTCAATAGTGCGCCCATGGGCGATGAGTCATCGACCGTACGTGTCCGCGCCCTAATTATTATTATTATAAATCTTCCAACAAATTAAAAAATGCGTAAAAGATAAAATGCATAAATAACATCAGTTTAGTGAATTTCTACTGACGTTTAAATATTATTATTTAAAATGGATTTACAATAAATGTTAAATAGTCTCGCCTTCTTCTACGGTACACACGTCTGAAGCCAAGTTTCAAATGACCATTTACCACGATTCTTGATTAATAGTGGAATTATACCTACGTACGGGCTAATATTGGGTAAATTCCGCTCTAGAGCAACCGTAGACGCGTGTTTGAGACTCCTTGGTCATCGTCAGTACAGTGTAACCAAGGAATAAGGTTAATATTAAGAATAACGAAAGACCATTAGGTTACACGTTTTAACAATGTTTTGACACACAGTGATTTTTCAAACTATTGCTAACTTATGAATTTTTAAGATTGTGACATAATGCATTTTAAAAAGTTAGAAAAAATTACATATCGACAAATAGACAATAATATAACTAACTCATTTTGACTAATTATTGATATGCTATATCATAAGTCATAGAAACTCATAACTTTAAATTAACAATTCTTAATTAGGTTTATCCAGATATAATATTCTATAACTTGAACAACATTATCCATGGACGCTAGACGATAGATATTTTTAAATAGTAAACATTTAGTACTTTTCATTAGAATGTAAATATATAGGTGGTACATTTTTTTTTTTTAGAATTTCTAAATTTAACGAATGGTATGTACACAATTTTAAAGAACATACTTTGAAACGTCAAAAGAACCATTACATTTACGTAGTTTGAGCCCATAGCAATTCCTTCATCGTTAAAAACTATCTCACAGAAATTATTTTCCACGAAAAATCACTACATCTCAGGAACAGTTGAAATTCAGCTATTACAAATGAATGTTAGTTTAATCAACTGTCGTGAAATGTAATAAAATGCATGACCATTTAAAAAAAAGTTGTCCTGGAACCGTGTACATAAATGAAAATATTTTTAAATTGTACAGCTCATAATTATCTATAATTTATGTAATCAATTTTAATTGACTTTGTAGCTTCATTGAAACAGCCTGTATAATAAACATTTTTATTAGGTAAGTTTACGTATTAATTGACATTTATTTCAGAACTAATTTCAACATTTAAAAATGAAAAATAAAAAAATTAAAATTTAAATTCTCTTTTTCAAGTATCTATGCCGTGTAATTAACTTAATATTTTACAAAAAGCATTAGTTAAAAAGAACTTAACCGGCAAATGTGAAACAAGATTTACAGCAGTAGAAACGTACTTTGGTGACAAAAAAATTAACATAATAATGTTGACGAAACAAAACTTGGGCTTTTTAAAATCCACGGCTTTAAAATCGTATCACATTTTTTGCCGCGTCAGTTCAAGCCAAAAAAAAAAGTGGAAGTGCGTGCACGAAAGTGGAAACATGAACTGTAATTCGAATAACGATGAAAAGCAGTTAATTGTATCTCTAAAAGAAATATGAAATTGGCCCCTACAGCAGGAAGCGTATTTGCATAGAGTAATTGTAAAAGAGAAATTGGGAGTGAAATGAGGGAGTAACAAAATTAAATGTGTTCCATTTTCTCTTCAAAAAGACTAAATAGAATTTGTTTGTGTGTATTTACATGTTGAATTAAAATTGCATTATACAGAATAAAAATGTAATATACGTAATCCAAAACAATTAAGAGATATTGCAAATAATTGACAATAAAAAGACGTATCACGTGCAAATATAACGTCTATAAATTAGTTATATACCAGGTGTTTCGCAATTGCACAGCACTATTGTAGGTATGTGTTTTCTAGCATAAAATCAACAAAAAAGTCCATATAAATATATGTCTCAAAATAATTTATTACTAGTATATTGGAGCATAAAGATATTTATTTAACAATACAACATTCAAAGGAACTGTTCAAAGTGGCCACCGTTTTGCTGAATGCAGGATTCAGCGTGACGAATCCATGCGTCTTCGGCACTTCGTACAGCATCGGACGATTCTCGATAGTTGCTGCAGCTTCCACGATCCGATTCCTAAGCTCTACTTGTGCATCCCCATCGGTTACCATATGTCGTATTTAAATAATCAACGGCAATATGAGAGCTGAGCACTGTCATGCATAAACCAAAATCCATGCAAACTGGCAAGTGGAATATCTTCTAGAAGCTCATGAAAAATGCTTTGCAAAAAATGCATATAAGATATTCCTGAAAGCCTAGGTGGCAAAAAGAAGAGTCCATTGAGATTGTCGTCAAGAAGACCACCAGACATTTAATGAAAAGAGTTTTCTACTGCCACTGGAATGTTCTGTTAATCACTGAGGAGCAAAAAAGAAACTTTTCTTTGTCTCAGAAAGAAAAATATATGATTCTGTTATTTTTTCTTCTGAATCAACTATTATAATGTTTTCCCATCACGTAGTGTTTTCGAGAGACAGGAATTTATAATTTCAAACATTTTAATTTTTACATTCTTAACTACATAATTTCATTCCAACTCACCTAGAAAGTAAGGGATCACAATGTCCGTTATATTTTGCATGTGAAGCATCCCTCTTGATGGTGCAACAATAATCGGCCAGCATACTTTTTTCCATAGCTAAGTCTCCAGATGAAACTGTTTCCAGTGCTCATCGCTCACTGTGCCAAAATTTTTCGGAAGCAATATAGGTGTGAGTGCAGAAATTGTACTTTTAAGGAGATATTACAACCCAATTTTTTATAAGATATTATAACATCGTTGACAATATCACGGTGATTCACGTCTTTCGTTTCCAAAAAACTATGAATAACATTTTTGAATGCTTGCTAAGCTGCTTTCTCCAGTGGGTTCAATAATCCCCCAAACTTTATATTATGCATTAGTGATCGTATTAGTGGACCCACAAATATTCGTTCTTTAATTTTTGCATTACTAATTTTGGAAAGTGTCTGTTTTCAGTACAATTAAACCCATCGCTTTGACGAAATTCTTCATTAATCGAAGTTTGATATGTAACGGAGGTAGATACACAGTTTTAGGATTACACAATGCGTCATGTTTCACATCTTTCTGTCCACAAGAATGATCAGCGTTTAGGCCATTTTTCTAAAGTAGTGGTTTTTTCTGTTCATACTATCCCATTCACATAAAAAACAAGAGTATTTATTACAGGCTAGCTGCAGACCAATAATAAGTGTTATAACTTTCAAATCAGCACATATATATTTCATTCATACAGTGCATACTGAAGTTTTTATATGTTTCTTTGATACTAGCAAAGTAAGCCACTGGTACTGATGGGAATTTATTGCCATTATGCAGAAGCACTAACTTTAGAGGAATCGATGAGCAAGCGCCACTCCGCTGGGTTATGTTCAATACCAAATGTCTGCATAAGAAAAGAAACACACTAAGCCATTTTCTTCAAAAAAATAATCTTCAAATTAAAAGTAACGATTACAATAACTACATGTCTTTGCATTCTTTTATTGAAGATTCCATCCTTTTATCCCGGAACCAAGCATTTCCGAATGTCTTTCGAATGACTTTAAATCTCGTATGAGATCGTTGAGGTCTTCTTGAGTCAATAAATGAGGTTCAAATGAATAGCTTGGTTCAAAAGTTGTATCACCAAAATCTATTTCTTCTTCCTTACTTCCATCAGAATCTGAGCTCTCTTCCTCTAATGTCACATGTTCTGGAGGTTTTGGTATGGGCAATTCTTCGCATAGTGGAACTGGTCTCATTAGGGTACACCACTGTATGTTTTGATTTTGACGTAATCCCTTTAACGTTTGTTAAGCAGAAATAATCGTCGAAGGAGTGATCTTTGGGTTCCTTCCAAATAATAAGGATAGGAAATGGTATGTGTGGTGTACCACTTTTCTAAGCAGTAAAAAGCCTAGAAGACGAAATACAACAGATGTGTGGAACCCAGATCCTTGTTTGGTACATCCAAACTAAATTTCATAGCAGTTTTTCTTTAATGGAGTAAGGTATCATCGCCTTTGGGACTTGATCATCACTTCACCACATATATAACATAAGTTGTTAAGATAATTTAAATAAACTCTGGGCATCTTGTATCTAACGACTATTAAAAGAAATAAATCTGTAAATATGTAATATTTAATAATTTAGACACAAGAAGCACTTTTAATGACATGCTTACTGGTTCACTGCTATCTCACAAATGGCATCGTTCTCATGAATGTGTGCTCCAGATATGTATAGACATATACAAAGGTGATCTACTAGTGATCACGTTTTTATATGTCTATATTTGTCTCTACCTGGACCTGGACCATATATAAAAAGATTATGACGAGGAATGTATAAATTAAAGAATTAAATGGAATGTACTGAGTGTAGGTGGCAGCTGTCGATCAAGAACTTCTTTTGAAAAAGTTACAGAAATATGGAGTTAGGGGTAATGCCCTCAGTTGGTTCAAGTCATATTTAAATAACAGGTGTCAGCGTGTTTCTTTGGGTAACCAAAAGTGAAGCGTACAATATACGAGTGCAGGAGTTCCTCAGGGTTCTATACTGGGTCCTGCACTCTTCACTATTTTCATTAATGATCTGTTTAATTATACATCGACCCAGGGTTGCACTATAGTGTCTTACGCTGATGACACAAATATTATTGTTACGGGTTCCACTTTGGCACAACTTGTGCATAGTACCGAGAACATTATGAACAAGATATGTTACTGGGCTGACGCTAATGGTCTGTGCATAAATTTTGACAAGCTCAATTGCGTCGTTTTTGGCCCTGGCATGGCTGGGTTTTCACCGACCATTAATGACGCAAACATTCCGCTTGTGGGCTTATGGGTTGATGGTGGATTGAAGTGGGATGTGTATATTAACGTGATATCCTCTAAACTAGCAAAACTGTGTCATGCATTAAAGAATTTTCAATACCACTCTAGCAGGGGTATACTGCTGAATTTTTACTTCGGGTGCTTTTACCCTCTGCTGAAGTACGGGGTTATTCAGTGGGTGACGCCAACCGGGTGTTTCTCTTACAAAAACGGGCTATTAGAATAATTGAAAATCTGAATCAACGCGATTAGTGCAGAACGTATTTTATTAAATTAAATATTTTGACTCTGCCCCCGATTTTTATCTACGAGATCTTATGTTTCGTTTACAAAAATATGAGCTCGTTCAAATTTAAAGGCACCTCTTACCACCTGCGCATCGCTCTGCTCTTTTCCGGAAACATCTGGACTATTTGGGATGTGAACTGTTTAATAGTTTGCCTCCGGCCATTAAAAATCTAAATACTTTTTTTGGCTTTAAGAAATCATTGAAGCAGTTCCTTTTGACTGTGTGCTTCTATAGAATCGATGAGTATTTGAGCGTATTTTAAACATAATTGTTCTTGTTGTGTTTTGTTTTGACAGTTGTGTTCCAGATTTTGCATTTTTATTTTTATTTTATAGTATATAATTTAATTTGAATATAGTATAAACGAGTTCTATACTACTAAAATTGACATGCTCAGATGGATCATAGGAAATTAGTTTCTGGGTGAATATTATTTGGAGGGGTAGCCACAGTGGCTCACAACTTTTAACATGTTTTTTGAAGTGTAAACTTCTATGGGCGCGTTGATTATGTGCACTGAACGCGATTGAGCCGTCACGCTCGGCTATCTAACACTCGAGTCGCCATGGTTACCAAACGAACCGCAAATTCGACAAAAATCGGCAAAACTGTGCAAAGAACGCCTCTCTCGATACGCGAAATTGAAAGCTGACCTTTGGCATTGGTGTACGGGCGACATTGAATTTCCGGTCGACGGAGAGATTTTCTTCCTAAGTGGAGCGGTTGTAAAGATATGGGCTTTTAAAGAAGAGCGTGCACTCGATGTTTTAACAGCAAAATGGCTTACGACATGACGATTCACATGATAATCAAAAAATCCCGAGAAACGTCAAACTGACAGGCGAAGTGAGTTGCACCACAGATTCACTTTTAAGCGTGAAATACGAAATTTTGAAGGTTGCGAGGGCTCATCAAAACTCGGGGTCTTAAGGAACCGGCTTTTTGGGACCTTTCGTATGCTTATTTCGAGTCGGCGGTCGCACGCAATCGAAGGTACCGGTAATTTAAAGGTCTTTTGCAGAAAGATTTGGTAAGAAAAATGGCCGTTTAAAAGTGTACTGATATCAATGTATTCCGGTCGGGCGAAAAATAAATATCAGATTCTCATGTGCACTGGCGATCAATGTATTACGGTCCGACGAATTGCATCTCCACACAATACATAACGGTCTCCCACGTGACTTGATATTTTTATCTATACAGGGGCCGATTAATATTTTAATAATGATTTGAATTAAAATACGATAATTCCAGAACGTGTGAATTTCCTTAAAGGGGAAAAGGAGGATTGCTTTCGACATTTATATGCCCCTACTACGAAATAATTTTATTTAAACGATTACGCAAACGTGCACAGTGGGCGGAGCCGACTGAAATTAATTTCTCTCTCTTCTGATTAAAATTAGGCGCTTGGGAGTTTTTATGGTCGCCCATTACTAATTCAAAGATCGAAATAGAACAAAATGGCCGAAGGATTTTTTGAAAATTGACGTATGATAGTGAAATTATAGATACGGGGGTGTATTAGGTCGCCGATCACCAATCCATAGTCAAAATGTCAAAAAAAAACGAAATGGCGGAAGATTTTTTTGAAAATTAACGTATGAATGTGAAATGTTAGATACGGAGGTGTCAGGTCCGCCGATCACAAATCCAAAGTCAAAATGTCAAAAAAACAAATGGCGGACGAGTTTTTTGAAAATTGACGTATGGATGTGAAATTTTAGATATGGGTGTTTTGAGGGTCGCCGATCACGATTCCAAAGTCAAAATGTCAAAAAAACAAAAGGGCGGAAGAATTTTGTTGAAAATTGACGTATGAATGTGAAATGTCAGATACGGGGGTGTCTTAGATCGCCGATCAAGAATCCAAAATTAAAATGTCAAAAAAAACAAAATGGCGGAAGAATTTTTTGAAAATTGACATATGAATGTGAAATTTTAGATACGGGGGTGGTTGAGGTCGCCGATCACGAATCCAAAGTTAAAATGACAAAAAACTATGCGGAAGGGTTTTTTTCAAAATTGATGAATGTTTGTGAAATTTTGGATACGGGGGTGTTGTGGTCACTTATTACGTCTTCAATTTGGCAATTCTTTCGGCGACCGTTACATAGGAGAGCCTTGATGAAGTTTTCACTTCTGCCGTGTGGTTTTAAGCACACTCATTTTTCTTGTTTTGTATTTTGCTGTATTCTATTGTATATTGTATTGTATTATTAGTGTTACTGACAATTTATTTGAAATTTACGACAAATAAACTAAACTAAACTAAACTATCCAAAGATTGGATGCGGTTCTCAAGCACCATCTCCTGCGGAATTCTTGTTACACGTTGACTGAATTTTCTAACACCAGTTTTTTAATCAGTCTCTTAACAATATTGCCTTTGTTATATAATTTATCTTGTATGATTGCATTTTTTTTTATATAATATAATGTTTGTCATATTCCTTTATATGTATGTATTATGTACTGACGATGTCTATGTTTATTGTAAACCTATGACAAATAAAGTATTATTATTATTATTATTATCATTTCAATTGTTGCAGGTGTAGTGACCTCGATTGGATATCCAGAACCTTCAGCGTCATTCGTACTTCTGTGACCACAACTAATTCATTAATCCACTTCTTTAACATTGATTCTGATTACGAAGAGTCCCCACAGATTTATCAGGCTTAGCCTTACTTTGAGTGATGGTTTTCTTCCGCAAAAACTAATACACACATAAAATTAATTTTTTTTCGCCAAAATGCATAAGGTTGTCTGCTTTGAATGACTGTGAAACCTTAATCAAATGAGCCAGAGTCCTCAAACTGACAGTAGTATAATAACAATGATAGTTAACGGGAGCAGTGTTGCTTTCACAATTTACAATGCGAGAGATCCAAGATATCGCGAACATAATGGTCCACCCTGGTAGTCTAAAAAATCTTTTTAAATTACAAGTGATTTACCTGTGTACAAGACAAACAAACTTTGCTCTAGGAGAGTTGATATAAACAACTCATATTACATTACATTAATAGTATATACTGATAATAGTTATTGTTTATAGGTACTATTTTTTACGAGAGTATCCAAAATACTGCGTGTTTCAACGTATATTGAATCAAGTGCCTACTCGTATGACAACAATGTGGCATGTGTAAATTAATTAAAATTTTAGAGAATACACAGTCAATACATCAGCCATTCTTTTATTAAAAAAGGGTATATGAATGCCTTTAGGCGATCGCTTGCTACACGTTTTTGTCATTTTCTCGCAAATTACGAAAATGAGCTTTATCGATTTTTGCGCGCCACCACCATAAATATATACTTTTTATTATAAAATGCTTGCTAGCTCAGATATTTAATTGGCATGACATCACCGTAATGTATGAATCACAACCCGCTTCAACAAATTACAAAATTTAAACGAAAACGATACGCCTCAGTTAATAAAGTTGAGCTCGGATACTAGACAAACGTCGAAATTCAAACATTTCCGCCCACATTATATTTGCGAAAACTTTTCGAAATGAAACCCGAGTCAATGCAGTGAATTAAGAGCTATGATAAATTTACTGTACAGCTTAATATTTCTTAGAAGCGCTGTACAAGAAAGAGCCATGTATATAGTATGAAATATTGTAAATATTGAAGGTATACAAAGTGTCAAAGTGAATAAACATATTATGGATAATAAATAAGACTAGGAAGTACGCAAGAAATAGAATTACTACTGCTGACCTGATTTTCATGGATATACAGGCTGCTTCAACACAGACGACTCAAAATGCGAGGGTGGTTCAGAAACTACGTGGCCTAACAAAAGAAACGCAATTTTCTTTTTTGACAAATACATTTTATTTTTCAATATAGTCTCCTTTTCGCAGAACACACTTATTCCAACGATAATACAAATTAGTAATACCTTCATTGTAGGTCTATGAATCCAAATCCTCGAAATAGGTATTTTCAGCAGAGATTACCTCGGAATTAGACGGCAACCTCTTACCGCTCAGCCATTTTTTCAGGCTTCGAAAGAGATGATAATCGCTGGAAGCCAAATCTGGGGAAAAGGAAGAATAAGGCAGTAATTCAAATCCGAATTCATGAATGTTTGCCATTCCAACTGCAGGCTTGTGAACAGGTGCGTTATTCTTGTAGAAAAGCACATTTTTCTTTGCCAATTGAGAGCTTTTCTCTTTGATTTTGTTGCTTAATTGTTGCAACAAATTGGAATATACTCCTCATTTATTGTTTCCCGTTTTCTATAAAAAATACTATAAAAATCCCAATAAACAGAACATTTTCTTGTTCATTATTTGAATTGTTCTTTGGTTTCCGGAGTGTAATAATGTATCCAAGAAAGGGCTACTGATTGCGGCGAAAACGTGCCAAAAGTTCGGGAGAAATACTCTAACGATTCAGTTTTTGCGGCACCCAACAACGACGTTTCATGTTGTCAAAAATAATCTGCAATACATTTGGTGTTGTTTAATTACTTTTAATTGTAAGAGAGAATTGTATTCATCAAGTCATTTAAGTTTTTATTTCTTGTCTTATATACTTGGTAATCGCGCTGGTCAAACACCTCTGCATTAAACTCGATGAAGGAAGTAATGTTCTAGAAACCCTAAATTTTCATGAGTTGTAAGTGCAGTAGCCCTATCTTGCTCAAAGCAACCCCCATTGATTCGTCCTGTTGCACTTGAGTTAAAAATTGGTGTTAATAACTGTTCTCAGTATCGTTGACTATTAATGTTATTGTGAAAAAATATTGGTCCAACTATTCTACGACGAGATATAGTTAACCACACTCCAACTTCAACAGGATGTAAAGGAACTTCGGTGTGATTGTTTGGATTATTTATAGAGCATGTTCTGTAAAACGTGGAACTTGTTGTTATTTAATTCTTACCAAAACGCAAGTAAAATTATTTGCGTTTTGGTAAGAATTAAATGACCACTAGGTTTTATTATTGTTCTGTTTGGATCAAAATTATTTCCAGTTTGGTAACAACTTTTATAAACAGAACAATGGCCTTCCGATGGGCTCCCCATTGTCACCATTACTAGCAGACATGTTCATGGACCATTTCGAAGTAAGCTTGTTTGATAAATACAGGACAAATACGTCACGGGTGTCAGCATGGTTTAGTTATGTGGATGATATTCTCTGTTTGTGGTCAGGTTCAGAAAGACAGCTAGATAACTTTTTAGAACAACTTGATAAAATTAATAATAACATACAGTTCACTATAGAGAAAGAAACACCTGATCGATCTTTAAATTTCCTTGATTTAAAAATCCAGATTAGTAACAAGTTAGATTACAGTGCTTTTAGAAAACCCACCTTTTGCGATACGTTGATACCAAATACCTCCAATCATCCCACTAACGTCAAACATGCTGCGTTTAATTCAATGATTTATAGACTATTGAAAGTACCGATGAACACGTTTAACTTTACTAACGAATTAAAAACTATTGAAATAATTGCACAAAATACTGGTTATAACTCATCTCTATTAAATAAATTAGTCAATACATTAAAATCAGCATTTCCCCCCGTCTTAGGACTTGACATTAAAACAATGGGTTAAAATTCCATATTTACGTAGTATAAGTATGAAAATTAGCAATGTTTTAAAGAAGCTGGATTTTAAAATAGCCTTCTATAATAATAACACTTTAAAAAGTCAATTAACGAATAATAAAACAGGGAATCCTAAACTAAACAAATCAGGAATTTATAGAATTAATTGTAGTGATTGTAATAAATTTTATATAGGTCAAACAGGCCGAAATTTCAAATTAAGGTTCTCAGAACATATGTGACCCGTTAAATTAAATTATGAAAATTCAAGTGTTGCTAACCATGTTTTAGACACGGGACATCATTTTTCAATAGACAATTTAGAAGTACTGTGTAGTTTAAACAAAAGTAAAAAAATTAATGTTCTAGAAGGTTATTTTATAAAAGAAAGTTTACTTTTACAACAAGGCAATATTCTTAATGAACAAACCGAACTCATAAATTCACCGTTAATAAACCCTAGCATTGTGTAAACGGTCTTTCCAGATAAGTCATGACCTTTTCATAATTTTCTATTTTTTGTATTTTTTTCTATTTACATTTTTGTTTGAAGTAAGTTACAGTATATTGAATTTTACTTTAGTTTCTCTAGAACTCCTGACGATGCCGCAAGGCGAAATGTACATCGAGTATTTAATTATATATATTTGTGAAACAATACCAAGTGTTTTATTTGTTATTACTTGCTTATAATTATTATTATTATTAAAATGCTGAAATTACTATCAATAATGCACCTCGCTATCATTGTACACTTGAAAAGTGCAAACAAGAAAGTTATTAGAGTTGAAGTAAATATCGTTGTGTCTTGAAATATGTTCATAGATCAGTTCTACTTGAACTAAGTAAGCGCTACAGATAATCATTGTCACTGATCTTGCACGAAAATTTTCTCTGTCGTGTCTATACCACGTTAAAGGACGACTGCAAATGCCTTTTCGCGTTTGCTTTTGAGTATCTGTTAATATTCATGGTACCCATCTTGCAGACACCTTTTAACAACGTCATATGATACCTCCCAGAAGAGGACTAACACAAGGAGGCCGGCTTTCGACTGGCCTATTTAATCTGGTGCTGGAATAAATTATGCGGCCAACCAACATCCAAAGAAATGGCATATGCAGATGATGTAACCATATTATATAGGTCAAAGAGGGAACTAGAGAAAATATTTGGACAATTTGTGGAAGGAGCAAGAAAATACGGATAACAGGTGAACGAGGAGAATACAAAGTATATGGAAATAAGAGGGGATGTGACAGAAGAAATTAGATATACCAAATTCAAATCAAATCGACACGAATATAAATTCGAAAAAGTTAAACAGCTGGAATATTTGGGTGTGACACTAACCAGTACAGGGCAAGGCAAGAAAGAAATTGAAAAACGCATCGTAAGACGAAAAAGAGCAGTGTTGGGGCTTTAACACGAATACTAAGAGGAAAAAACGTATCCAGAACAGCTAAGATACGAACATATGAGACAATAATCTGGCCAGCTATCTATATGCAAGCAAACCATGGACAATAACAAAACGAGAAGTAAAAAAAAAATTGGGAAAGGAAGGTACTTAGAAAAAATTTTGGAAGGAAGAATTAAGCACAAAGATAGCAGGTGGCGACAAAGAACAGACACAGAGTTAAAAACAATGTATAGAAAACCGAATATAACTCACATAATTCTCTCACGAAGAGCTAGTTGGTTAGGACATATATCTTGGATGCCGGAACAGAGAACTGGTTACAGGAAGTGCTAAATAATATCGAGGAGGAAGGAATTGATGATTGCAGAGAAAGAGTGAGGAACCGGAAGAAGTGGAAGAAAGTATAGAAAAAATAAAAGCCAAGGGCGTCGAAGGCCTGTAGAGGTGATATATACCGCAGATTTCCCTAATAATATACACCAAATCTTTATGAATTTGAGTTGGGGTCACCTCTTTTAAACGCAAGTATTTAATCACCGCTCGTTACTCGACACAATCCAGTTTGATACTGATATGTGACGCTCTCGGCCTTGGGCGTCTACTGCAGGCACGCTTTAACAAGTTCAGACTTGTAAATTTGTAGCGTTAATCTATACATAGCAGGTTACAATGCGAGGTAAAGATTAACTGTTTTGGTTTATAAATGTGTCCCCTGATCCATTTATAAGAAGCAAAGGGATTTTGACCCTCATACTACTTTAAATAAAGTAAAAGTACTTGATTAAAATCATTAATTCAAATACAAATACAAATCAGTGGACTTAAATAAGGCAAACGCTGTTACTCCTGTCAATGGTTGGAATAGTTTCGTTACTAAAAGCCAAAAATAATTAAGTGAAGAAGAAAAAGAACTTATTTAGTTTAGAAAATGTAGAACTAGGGTCCTCGCTAGTGAATCGGAAATGTAATATTGGTTGCATAGCACATAATTTAATAAGCCATGGATGTCCGAGTACTTATTACACATAGGGAATATATAATAAATATTTGAAATAATAACTCAATATCTAAGCGAATAAAAATTCATTTATGACCAAATATTTACACATTTGTAACCGCGGGAAAGATTTTCACCAGAATAACAATTCATTGTAATGTGGGTTGCCTAATTTTAATTTATTTTATATTCATTTAAAACAAAGTTAAGAACAGTTGAACGAAAAATAGCTGCAGAGCGGGGTAGATTTTTATTCAATTTATAACGTGAACTAAAGCAAACAAATCTGCTACAAAGGATTTTTGAGAAAACTTGTTTTTAATATTTTGACATATTAATTAATTTTCTTTAATCAGATCATTTTTTCTTAATTTGATTATTCAGCGGGATAGATTACTAAATTCTTCATAAGTTGACGTTGAAAGGTTTTCTCCAAATTTAAAATCAACAAAAATATCTTGCATCAAAAATCTCCTATTTTTCAACTATTCACATATCCACTAAATAGGATGCTTAATTTAGAAAATTAAGTAAAATTAGAATTGCGTAAAATCGGAGGTATAATTACATCAGTAAACATGTTAAATAAATAACAAATGAGAACATTCCAAGAATATTTAATTTTGTACAGCATAAATATAAGCATATTAATAAAAAAATTATTATTATTATTATTATTATTGTATAACTATTTTATTTTCTCTCATATATTTAGAATATAAAATAATACAAAGGTAATATAAAAATCGCTACATTAGCTTGTCAAAGTAAACCTTGCCGCATCGTAATATCACCGCAAGATTTTGGTATTCTCGGGATATGTCACTCTGCGCTTTAGAACGCTCGCTTTACAAACGACAGCCCAAAAATAGCTCAGTTACCCAAAAATTATGTGCTATTATTTTTCATTGCCGACAAACTTATATCATACGTTATTGTAATATTAAAGACAAAAGCGGGTAAAATGATGCAAAACTTTTTCAATTCCACTTGCTAACTCGATAATAACACAAGGACGTATTTTTATTATTATTTCATTTGCAAGAGTTATTATTTTTGCTTCTTGCAAAAATCAGTCTATCTCTTAAATACAATTATATCTATCATGTATTTTCCTGGGTCTCCTGGTATTGTAAATTTGGGACACAAACATGAAATAATACAAGTTGTTGTGTCCCAAAAGGCGTACATATATATTTCATAAGTTGATGTGTTTTACTGGCTAACACCATCTGTTCCGCTTGCAATAAAACAACAAAAAACTTCGCTCTGCTCCTTCCGACTGTAATTCTGAGAGAACGGAAACTTCACAAACAATTCTGGTCTAATTTGTAATGGTTAACATTATGTTAGAGTGGGTGGTGCAATTTATCGAATGAAGTTTACGAAAATTATTCAATATTAGTAATTAATACAATACATGTAGCAAATATTAAGGATACGTGAGCAGTATGATAGTTTGTTACTTTTTCTACAACTCTTTACAAAAAGAGATTTTTTATCCCAGAATACCTACTCCAGCGAAAATTTATTTTTCGTCATCAGTGACAGAAAATCCCATACGGTTAACTTTGATCCTAGAAAAGAAAATTGCCTACTAAATTTACCCCCTCTAGTTATCCGGTGTAACTGCGCAATAAGACAAACATAATGCAAACAAGTGGCAAAGTTTTTATTCTTTTTGTTAAAAGCCTAGGTACTGGAAACTATTGATTGCTGTTGGATATGTTTTATTTTTAGATTTGGTACCAAGAAAATCTTTAATTTCTCGGAACTAAACTAAAAATAAAGAATGCTGCAGTAAAATCATCATAAAATGTGATTGAAATTTCTATTAACGTCGAATTTGAACAGTACTATAAATTTGTTACGTTCGAACTCTAGACTGTATTCCGATTTTTTTTTTATTTTGTTTGATATAAAGACAGCGCAATTGCGTATTGGTGTTTAACATGATTAAAAAGTAGTGGAAAAAAAATTAAATACTAGATGCTATAGTGGTATCTAATTGAATGTAGATCACTATTAACATTATCTATCATCACTTATTTTTTTATATATGCAGAATACTCAATATAAAATCTGCTATAATTATGCATTTATTGAAAATAGATTAATGAAATAAAAATTTATCAACTGTAAACTTCTTCAACATTATAACCTCCAACGTTATATAATATTACAAATAACACTTTACGTGGGATGCCCTGACAATGAAGTTATTCGTTTCTAAGTCGTGACTTTACACGGTTGTCGTTGGATATCTTCTTGGTTTTTGGTCGTTTCTACTTCTGCTACCGGCGTTTTTCCATAATCCTAAGGAGCATCCACAGGGCTGTTTATTCTTCTGGGAGGGATATCTTCAGTATGTTTCACGTGATCGCAGCATAATTAACATCCCTAAAATGGTCTGCAATTTCAGCTGTATTTGTAGTTTGAAAGAAGTGATCAAATACAACTAATTGGCATACTGAATTATTGTGCTACGAGTATGCAAGAACCCAGTGAAAAATACTATAAGTGAAGTGAAAAAATTGTCCACTGATCTGTATAATATAAATGGATAAGCAATAGCATGTTACAAATTGTGATCAAATACGAACTGCGCACGGGACTGACGCACATGCGCAATAACATAAAATAAAGACGCTAATTTGAAATGCTTAAAATCTTTGACAAGTATGTAACATAACATGAACTTTAAAATTAAAATCTGCATCTGAAGATAATGAAATACTTATTTATTAAGGGAAATTTAAAAAAATACTCAAAAAAACAATATATTCCTTTTGAAATATTTATTGATTATAAAAAAGTATTAATGTGGAGAGCTTTTTTCTTAGAAGTTCTCCACGTTCTACTTCTGTTTATTTCTTTGCATCTGTATGCATCGCACAACATGCTTAATTAAAAGAGAAACGTGACTTTCATGTAAAATAGATGAATCAAACATATGTGTATCTAAGGATACAAATTACTTATTTTCTGCTAACAAGGTAATAGAAACTGAACGTACAAATAGCTCAAAAAAACACTGCCTCTGCATGAAGTTTATTATTGTTTTGTACAAGAATATGGCGTACTTGGACTTCAACTATTTTACATGCTTTGGTGACATCTTGTGAAGCACGTATTAAAGCACCATGATTTTTTCTGTTCAAAAGATGAAAACTAGCATTATCGACAGATGTTTGTGAGATTTCTTCTAGTACTGACACACATTTAGCACACTTAACAATACGCTTCAATTGTTTGACAACAAACCCAGAAATAACGACATTTTGGGATAACAATGTCAGTGATGGTTTGTCGGGAATTGTATAATTTGATCCTTTTCAATGTCTTCCGCATTTTTCTTAATAAAAATACTCCAACAATATAACCAAAAAGCTAGTACCCCTAGTAGCAAAATCACTATTTGCACACTTGTTCTACATTAGCAAATATATATTTTTATCTTTCTCTAAAATTGTGATACGTCTATTGATATCGGCGTTCGGAACTTTAATGATTTCACATTCGAATGTCAAAAGACTAGGGACCGCGCATACTCGTAAGCCCCGAGATAAGTATTCAATTTGGCATAAAAATTCCACGCGCATCCTATTGCATTGCTGATCCATTTATATTATAGAGATCAGTGAGTCAGACACGTTGGTAGGGTGTTAGGTGTTCGACACTCGACAATTTCGAAATTGGTGCGCAGGTATAGAGAAACTGGGGGATATAACAGGAGACCAGGAAAAGGTAGGAAACGGTCAACTACGGCAACAGACGATGCGATCGCTTTTTTCGACTTACGGCCTCGCGAATAAGGCATTGCACTGCAAATAAGATAAAAAAATGAGGTGTGGCCACCACACGACTTTCTTAAACGTATGAGCGATTCAAACTATACAATTTTAAGAATTTTTTTATACAAAACTTATTTAAACTCCTATTCTAAGTACTTTCATTCTCTTAATAAATCGCTATAGAATGCATACTTTGCAAGATATTCGAAAAAAGTGCTACTCGCTAAGAGTAAAAGTGCTACTTCCGGTCCGAATTTTGAAATTTCATATATACAAAAAATATTGCAAAACCAGTTCTAAATACTTTTATGCTCTTGATAAATATATATAGAATGCATAAATTACGTCATATTTGCAAAAAATCGCTATTCGATAAGAGTAAAAGTGGTACTTTCGGTCTGAATTTTGAAATTTTTTTTATACAAAAGATATTGAAAATTATGTTTTAAATACGTTTATATTCGTAACGTACTTGTCTAAAAAGCATGACTTGCGAGATATTCGCAAAAATCTGATTTTCGATAAGAGTAAAAGCCCTACTTCCGGTTGGAATGTCGAAAAACTTTTTTAAGACATATTGTCTCAAACTTAATTTTAAGTACATATGAATTCTTTATAAATTTGTTTAAACTTAGTAGTTGACGAAATATTGGCAAAATTCGTTTTTTTAACTGAAGTAAACTGCTACTTCCGGTCTACCGATTTCACTGAAAATCTAATCAGATCTCAAGAGGGAGATTGTACACGTAAATACAAAATTTGAAATTGATATCTACAACGGTTTGACCGCTATCGTGGTCACAGACAGACACACAGACAGACAGACACAGACAGGCAGGCAGACATTTTTTAAAAACCACTTCTTCGGTATCAGGGGACTTCAAAACGTGGACATCTGCAAAAATCTCGAGGTCGAAAACATTCATCATCACAATACTTCCTTATACTACGTATAAGAAAGTAATAAACTACGTATAAGAAAGTAAAAAATGAGGTGTGGCCACTACACGACTTTCTTATACGTATGAAAGTGTTACTTCCGGACCGAATTTTGAAATTTCATTTATATAAAAAATATTCCAAATCCAACTTTAAGTACTTTTGTACTCTTCATAAATATATATAGAATGCATAATTTACGACATATTTGCAAAAAACCGATTTTCGATAAGAGTAAAAAGCCTACTTCCGGCAGGAATTTCAAAAAAAATTTTTAATAAAATTCTTCTTAAATTTAATTTTAAGTACATATGAATTCTTTATAAATTTGTCTAAACTTAGTAGTTGACGAAATATTGGCAAAATTCGAGTTTTTCACTGAAGTAAACTACTACTTCCGGTCGACCTAATTTGCTTAAAATCTAATCATTTCCCAAGAGGGAGATTATACACGTAAATACAAAATTTGGAATTGATATCTCCAGCGGTTTGACCGCTATCGTGGTCACAGACAGACAGACAGACAGACAGACAGACAGACACACACACACACAGACATTTTTTAAAAACCACTTTTTTGGTATCAGGGGACCTCAAAACGTGGACATCTGCAAAAATCTCGAGGTCGAAAATTTTCATCATCACAATACTTCCTTATACTACGTATAAGAAAGTAAAACGAACTGCTTGCCGTTCGAAATGTAAATATTACATATCAGTCGGTAAGGAACCGACTTAAAGGTCAAAATATACGTGCCAGAACACCAGCCAAAGACCTCATACTCACTAGAGAATACCGAGTTCACAGATTACAATTTGCGAGAGATCATCGTAATTGAACTGCTGAAGACTGGGCTGTTTCTGTTCACAGACGAGTCAAGGTATTACCTGTTCTCATCAGATAAACGCCTGCCGGTATACAGGCGAGATGGGGAGCGCTTCAGTCAGTGCAACTTCAGAAAAACAAAAAAATTTGGAGGTGATTCGATTATAATATAGGGAGGTGTATCTTCGGAGGCTAAGACGGAATTAGAGATTATTCAAAATGTGGTTCCATTTGCACCTTACACAGGCCCGAATTGTCGTCTAATGCATGATAACGTTCGCCCCACATCACCAACATTGTACAAAATTACCTAAATGAGGTTGACATACGTGTTTTGGAGTGACCAGCTAAAAGGCCGGCTTAAATCCAATAGAGCATCTCCATATTGGGTGTGCACTACGAACCAGACAAATTTCACCAAGAACGCTAGAAGAGCTAGAAGCAGCTGAAGAATGGAACAACACGGGTCAAGACTCCATCAGAGATCTTATTGAATCTTTGCCTAAGCGGGTGTCTCCATAATACGGGCCCGAGGCGGAAATATTCATTATTAGTACAACTTTCAGTTAAATAAATTAACTTTACGTTGGTGTTACATTTTCAATTGTTATGTTTATCAAGTCGCGGTCTTTGATTTTCCTTTGCATTTTGTTTTATTTTTAATATGTTTGTGTACTTAGTTATAGAATACAAAATTAAAATAAAAATAAAAAATTTAAAAAAATGTGTGATTCCATAATTTTTTGCCGAGTCTATAGAGCGTGTATAGGTCTTGGTTACGAAAATTAGTAAAAATCCTAGTATCATAATTATTCTTATCCTTACTACCTACTACGTGGCAATAATGCGGCACGCAACGTGCGGAAAACTGGCCGGGCGAGGGGAAAGCACCTAGCAGAAAGAGAGATCAACATCTATATAGTACCATGTCTCGTTGGCACAATCACGCGCGCCAGCATGAAGTGCAAATGTATTCTTAGCCAATGGATTATTGAAAAATTTGTTGTTTTACTTATTTAAATATTTAGTTTATTCTCATATTTTAGGTTATTGTAATAACTATTTTAATTTACTATATTTATTTTATTTACCCATATAGTCGGTTGTTCTTTAAACAAAACAAATGTCGCTTGCTCAAAGAAATTTAAAAATTAAAAGAAAGAAGCCGTGTAAGTTGATAAACCTTCAGAACAAAATTGGCAAGTTTTCGTCGAAGATGGACATTATTAAAACCGCTGACAATTTCTTGAGTCTGATCTGTATGGTTGTGTGATTATCAGGATACTGTATGTGAGATCATGTAAAATGTATTAGTTGTAAGTATTTCCTTTAGAGAATCAAAAAGCCTATTAGATATGTATTACCACAAGAATTATATTATCTCAGCAAGAAGATATAACGAATAGGCAAGCATGCAATTAAACAAACATCCCTGTTATAATACAATAAACCATGTGGAATTAAGAACAAAGTAGTAGTATAAGAAGGGAAACTTGATTAAGTTAGTATTATGATAGTATTAAGAGTCTGTTAACGTAAACTGTAATTGTATACTAGGATAAAACACATCACAACCGCTACGTGTGTTTAATCAAACAAGCCACACCCCCATAACAAGGAGAGTAGAATTACAGCAAAAAAAAAGGAAAGGTTAAATGTCTTGGATTCGATTGAATAAAAATTGTATAATCAGTAATCAAACTGATATAGTTAACCAACCTATTATGTATGTTTCATTTATCACCAAATACATAAAGTATTCGCCCAAAGCAAAGCTATTTTAGGAAACCCGGCGTATCAGTACCTGCTATAACGCATTGTAAATATTTTATGACCACAGACCTCTGTAAATCCTCCTGCCTTTCGTATAAAAAAAGAAAAGCTACTTATTCGAGTTATAGTCCAAGTTTATGTATTCCTTGATACTGCTCGAAAACATCGAAACTAATAATTGTGTTATTACAATGTTATCTATAGAATTAGTAAATAAAACTTCAATAATTACCATATATAGAAAAACCACCCAGATGCAATAAAAATTGATGCGTTTTCCTTCATTGTTCCACCGCGTGTCGTGCCTAAATATCTCATTTACATAATAAACATAACTTAATGATCGTATGATCATCCTGACGTGCAAGTACATCATTTCCGATATAATAATAATGATAATAATAATATATAATTTATTTCCTAACACGATACACCCAAGCACAGGGAAAGTACAAGAAATGGTAGATAAGTTGAACACAAATTAAATTAACCTAAGGTACATATCTAAATCTATGCCCAAGTGTGCATGGAAAAGCTTACGGACATCAATACAGCTATATATGCACGCATACACCCATACACCCACAAGCTAGATACTTGCACAGCATGTTCTAACAATATCGTTAATTACATGAATTGGATCAAACCATATATCACGCAAGTGGCTCACAACATTAAAATTGCTACACATAATTGATATAGGCGATTTACACAGGAAGTTAGTTCTCGGAGTAGGAATGTAGAAAGTAAATTGACTCCGCGAAGACAAGCGTGGTACAAGAAAATCCAATTTACCCAGAAGTCACGGGCAGTCAATATTGTTATGAATTAAGCCATATACAAATCTTACACTTGCTATGTTACGCCTAGTGGCGAGTGAGACGTAGCTAAATCTACTGAGCAGTGCAAGATGATCATATCCTCTTGGAGGATAAACACCATCCGACATGAACACTAAGTCTTTCAGAAATCTACGCTGGACGTTCTCAATAATATTAGAATGTGCAGCGTAGACGGGGCACCAGACTAGTGATCCGGACTCAGATCTCACATATGATTTATATAATAAAATTTGGCAGTTAGTGTTAGTGAAGTTTCTACAATTTCTATATATAAAACCAAACAATCTGTATGCGCTGCTGATCATTTCATTAATATGACATACAAAAGAAAGCCCCGTATCGAAATATATGCCCAAATCCTTTATACTATTGCAGCGTTCCAGGGTAATATTGTTCAGTGAATAATCATATCTATCAGCATTGTGTTTCCTAGGAAAAGTCACGACTTTACACTTATTGATATTAAGCTTTAAAAAATTACTTTGGCACCAAGCATCTATGCTGTCTAGATCATGCTGCAGTCTGTGTCAATCATTTATTGACTCTACACTACAAAATATTTTCAAATCATCAGCAAATAATAGTGCATTACAATCCAGGGAATCTACAATGTCGTTAATAAGAATTAAGAACAAGAGTGGACCTAGGTTAGATCCCTGGGGGACTTCGGATGAAGGGGTAAATACCGTTGACCCAGTACCTCGGTATTCAACAAACTGTTTTCTTTCCATCAGATAGGACTGAAAAGGCATTATAAGAGATGGGGAAATTCCACTCTTAACAATTTATTCAGAAGAGCATAGTGATCGATCCGATCGAATGCCTTTTGGAAGTCTGTATATATAACATCCACCTTACCCCGGTCACCCAGAGCTTCAGACGCGTATTGGGTGAAGCAGTACAAATTAGAGATGACAGAGCACTTCTCCACAAAACCATGCTGCTGGGTTGATATCACCGATTTAACAGAGCTATAAATACTTCTATAAAGAATGCTCTCAAAAATCTTAGAGAAAATACACAAAATTGAGATTGACCTATAGGTTTTGATATCAGAGGGATCACCAGTTTTATGTATCGGGCGGATGCGGGAGACCTTCCAAATCTCGGGGAACTCTGCTTCTTTGATTATTAAGTTGAAAACGTAGTGCAGCGGATCAGCGAGTTTAATAAGCTTGGGACTACGTCTAAACCACTAAGCAAGCGTCCTTGCTCTTCTTGAGTGCAGAAAATATTTCGTCTACACCAATATTGCCAATAATAACATTACTAAAGAAGTGTTATATTCAGACATATTTAAATTACATGAGTTAGAGTGGATATATACGTTATTGAAGTAGTCACCAAAAGCTTACATAATAGTTGAGGGAGAGTCCAAGTCACATGAATTGTACGTCATCTTACCAGGAATTCTAGTGTTACCCCGCTTAAAGTTAATGTAGGACCACAATTTTTTAGGGTTTTGTATAAGAGAGGATTGAATATTGCGAATGTATTCATTGTAGGACGTATTTATAAGAAATTTACACTGGGATCTTAGAACTTTAAAGCGTTCATAGTAGATGCTTGTTTTAAATTTTTTAAAGTTTTGGTGAGCCTTATCCTTATCACGGAGTTTTGATATCACGACACTGTTAAACCAAGGAGGATAAGTTCTATTTATAGAATTATTACGATATTTGGGAACAGTGCTTTCGAACACCCAATACAACAACTCATAAAACGAATCACAAGCCCCATCAACGGTAATAGAACCATAGACAGGTGACCAACAGTCAGTGGCATTTCATACATCAACGGAAAGTTTGCCCTTTCACAGTTAAATCCCTTGTCCTCAACATTATCTTGAAATCTAGGCATTTTTACAAATGTTATATTAACAGAAATACACAACGCTGGATGATGCATGTCCTCAGGTAATAACTGAGAGTCATCCCTTTCGACACTGCAAGACAAATTAGATATGACTAGATCAAGCAATCGGTTATTATAGTTTACTACGGTATTGTGCTGAATAAAGTTGCATATCTGTTGGAAACCATTAAGCATAATGCATTTGCTGTCACCGCGATCAACATTATATGTGGGGACGTTGAAATCGCCAAAAAAAAAAAAAAACAACATATATAATGAAACAACCTGTCATTTCGAATTTATATTATATTACAGTTGATTAGTGAATGTCGATAATTTCCAATATCACTGCTAGAAAACCCTTTAAACTGTTCTAATGCAGAATTTGACAATTAACTTGATTCCACGAAGGCGTGGAAATTGCAAAAGGTTAAAATCGCTTAAATGCAAATGGCGGACGCCTAGATCAATTACAGACACATTATATTTCGATCGTTTGTTGAATTTCGAAAAACCGATTTTTCGGCAGACATTCTTCTGCTTTTTTCAGGGTAGCTGAATCTGGCCTGTGTAGTGTAGTATTAGATGATGTGTTTATGCTCTCAATAATTGGAACCCATACCCCTTTGATCTTAAGGGTTAGTGTACTTATGGGATTAATTACTGTGACCGTATAAGGTACTTCTTTTATGCTCCTTCTAATGCCATGTTCTTCTTTCGTCAGAATTGTGGCGTCATTTTATTTCATTTGATGGTCTGCTTTCCAAACGCGTTGTGCCAAGCGGGATTTTTCAGTTTCAGTGAGATGAACTAATTTCGTGTGTCCTTTAATTCCTGGTTTCCCACCCCGCGTTTACACCGTTTTTTTGTTATTTGATTCATATTTACAAAAAACTGTGTATGCAAAGTGCCGTGTCATTATGAACGTTCATACATAGGAGCAACCAGAAGGGCTCCTAAATGTAAAAATCAAGGAACACAAGAAATTGGTTCGCCTAGGAGTAACTGAAAAATCCCGCTTGAACGCGTGGGAAAAAAACCATCAGATAGAATGGAATGAAATGACAATTCTCTTGAAAGAAGAATATGACATCAGAAGGAATATAGAAAAAGTTGCATATACGGCCATACTAATTGAACCCATAAGACCAAGTCTGAATCCGAAATTATTCGTAAGAGCATAAACATATTATCTATAGTCTATTCCACCTAGGAATTGTAGTATGGACTCTTATGAAGTGTAGCTCTCCTTTGCTTAATACTAATGTCACATTTATTATCACGGCCTACTATGTTAAAATCCTACTTTCTCTATTTTTCATGTTTTTACTATCTTGAACATAAACATGTTATACATCATTGAATAGCATTTTTTTTTGAAGATATTAAAAATGTCAAAATCCAATATGGCTGCCATAAGGAAAACAAAAGTTGATTATTGTCACGCAAAATCTAGTAGACCTAGATTTTTTTTAATTCATTTTTAAAATCCTCATGACTTATTATCCCTAGCTTACAACTTTTGTAAATTTATCTCTTCTAGGAATCAAAATATGGAAGATTTTCGAAAATGCATTTTTTTTCTTTTTCACCCTGTATCTGACCAATGAAACAAAAATTTCAAAATCTGATGTCGGATTATTCATGGACAAATGAATACGCAACTTTTCTCCCATTTAACCGACGTTGTATCTCCAACGGTTTCCAATATCCCCATGTACTGCATTTTATACTGGACAGGGTGTATAGGACCCTTAAGTGCAGTTCTTCTATAAACAACGACAGATTTCAGTATGTTGAGTAATTTTTGGCTGGAGAGAGCTTACTATGTGGATCACGATTATATGTATGTATGTATAAAAGGTATTTTGTTTGTATCCAATTTCTTATGTAAACGTTTGCAAAGCTTTTAATCATGCACAATGTAATTAATTATATTCTGTATTTAGTTCACATATACTATCTACTGTGTATTTTATTGACAATGTCAATGTCTGTATAGATATACAACATGTACTTCAGTGTCAGTCATTTGTGTAATATATTTTCTTTTATTTATTACGATAGAGTACGCAAGCATATAATTTCAAGATCTACGATATTTGAGTTAATGTAATGTAAACTAAATTACTACTACTCAACGCATCTCCTATTTTAATTTAATTTGGCTTGTGTATATAGAGGAAAACAATAACGATCTTCTATCTGAGTTTTTTATAAAATGCAGGAAGTAATAAAAATTTTATAAAAAGCTGCATAATTAATTTTGTTGCCGGAGTCATAAATAAAATTCTACAAAGGTGCCTGGGTGCATTGTTTAAGTTACAATGCCTGTATTATATTCTTGCCATATTTAATATTAAAAAATGATCTGCACCGTGCTTTTGCTTTTTAGTCGAGGATACTTTAAGTATATAAAAAAAGTGATGTGAAAATATTCTTTGGATCGGAAACTGTAGGATAAATAGGATTCATATACAATGCGATTTTTTATTATGCAATATATACTCCTGTATGAATTTGGGATATATCTATACTACAAATAATACCGTGCTTTCAAAATCTTACCTTATTAAAGTAGACCAGACTGTCTTTAAGTAATTAAGTAATCAATGTCGGTGTACACGCTAAGCTTTTAAAAACTTCAAATTCTGACAGATGTCATACTTAAAGCGCCACCAAGAGAATCTGTGCCCGGAAAATATACCGACTGATATAACGTCTTGCTCCGCACCCCCCCAGCCCAGGGGTAGTGCACTTCATTAACTACACCTTATCAGTGTTTTGGTTGAGGGAGGGTCCCTTAGAGGGCAGCACTTTATACAGGATCGAAAACATAGCTCTCAATATAGTTGGCTGCGTTGGTGAATTTTGTTAGAGATGTTGTTGTCATGTGATTTTTCTCCGCCATTTGCAATATTGTGAGTAACTGTCGTTGTTAAATACGTTAGTTCTTCTCCACAAGTGCATTTCGAAACATCAAACCGATGATACTACTTTAGAAAATATGGATGCTCAGGCGTTACCATCCACCTCACAAGCAAGTCCCAGTGAAACACCAGAAATTCAGTATGGGTCATGTATTTGTAAGTGACATTTATAGTATTAAAAAATGTAACAGTTTCGTAATCATATTAAATATATTGCAGTTTTAAGGTATAATGTATTTTTGTATATGATTTTCTAAAAATATATAATACTTATAGATAAAAATACATTTGCTTTAATCTGTTTTATTAGTAGCACTTAGATACAGAAAAGATTTTACTATACTTCACTATTTACGTATATTAATATGTTTTTCATGTAAAATTAGCATCAAATATTTTGACGTTTAATGTTGCAGACACATGTTAATGTTCCAGCAAATATAACGCCAAAAAATATTGATGCAAATTTTCACATGAATTTCATACTTTAATAATCTGCAATCAAGTCATTTTAAAGATCCCGCTCGTTAGAAAGTTATCATTCTCTACAGATTCCTACGATGAATTCTACCAAAAGTACCCGGAAGGATGCAACAGATGGTGCTGATGTTTGGTTCACTTGTTCACTTTTTATTGAGAGAGTAAGCCATCTATTCCCTCTCCTCACACTTGTCATGTTTGACAGCTGTGTACAGTTCCGTTTTATGTACTGATTGTTTACTTGTTTATCAAATCCTTGTTTTAATGTATTTTTGCGTTTTCTCGTGGTTTCTATTATTTACTCTGCCCTTTCGAATATCCTAACAGTTTTTCTTCATTTTGTATTGTGACTTGAAGGTAAGTAATAATATAACCTCAATTTTTCAGTACGCGTCTATTTATGTTACAAATATTATATAGATTATCTATCACCTTCATTATGGCTAAACGAAGATCTGAAAAAGATGACGTCTTGACTACACTGGTAACAATTATTGAATTAAATGAAGAAGAGAAACGAATAGGTCGGTACGCTTTTCCTGTTGATCAACTCATTAGAAGAGTGGCTGTCATGACAGTAAAATCAGAAAAAACTGTAAAGCGTACCAAAAGCAAATTGTTTAAGAATTTGCAGACCAACCTTCATCTTCGACTACCCTTGTAGAGCCGAGACAGAAGATGAAGTCCAAAACTATATTAAATGATCCGGACAAGTAATATGTGTATAGTCGAGTCGTTTTGGCAACTGACACTGCTAAAGTACGAACTAAAGATGACGATTCAATACCACTACAAATTTCGAACGGCCGGAACAATTTCAAAACAATAAAATTAAACTAATGAATTAATATTTCAGGATGTATATCTTTCCATAGTAAAATACTTTTACATGAAAGCCAGTTACAAATAAAATATTATAAATAAAGCTATTAAATATTATTTTTTCTACACCTATATTTTATATAACAATTGGCTATACTGTTTTGGAGGCAAGCATTGTTGATAATTTTAAAATGTTTAGATGACAGTCATAATAAACGTCAAAAGACTATTATGACAGATGTCATAAAGTGTATGAATATTATTATTTATGACAGCCCTGAAATGGCTTTTGTAGGTTATATTACTTGACAGGTAAAATTTTGCAACATCTCAAATTTGACGCCATTTTAATTTAGTGGCGCATACCGGTTGCGAGAGCGACTCAACTAATATGTATATTTAACATATTTTATATTTATTTTAATTTAAATTTTCAGTCTGTACTGTAGAACAGAATCATATTCATGTACACTGTCAGTAAAACTGTATCTATTTTACGCAGTTTACATACTTATATGAAATCTGAAACTGAATTCTCCGCTTGCAAAGAAACATTCCGAAAAATTATTATTGGGATGGGATACAAGTACAATAAATGTTAGTCGAACAGAAGAGCACTAATTAAACTACAAGATATAGTGGCCTGACAAGCATACACTGTAAAAAAAAATTGTTTAATATTACACATACTGTAATAGGAAACTATTTCACGTGGATTATCACGTAAAATTACATCACTATGTAAAATTGCACACGAGTGTGTAATAGTATTTTGTGAAAAAATACACACAAAGAAATTTCGGGCCGGAACATGTATTTTTTTAATTTTTTGTTGTTGTATTTTTTCATAAAATATTACTACACATTCGTGTGCAATTTTACATAGTGATGTAATTTTACGTAATAATCCATGTGAAATAGTTTCCTATTATAGTATGTGTAATTTTTACACAATTTTTTTACAGTGTAGTATTTGCGATTTAAACTCGATAGTCGTGGTGAAAAAACAGAGACCCTTGGTATATCTGGATTAGAGTTACGTGCACAAAACCAGACTGTGTCAAAGTTCAGACGAAAAACGAGTGCTAACTAAAGAAGGCGCAGGACAGCAATGGATTCAGTGTCATGCTGGTGGTCAGATGGGATTTACTGACGGATCTTTGCTTCTATTCAAATAGACAACAAAAAGTGGGGATTACCAGGATGAAATGAACTATGAAAATTTTTTAAAGTGGTTCAAAACACAATTAATACCAAATTTACCACAAAATTCAATTAGAGTTATAAAGCACCTACATCTTCTAAAAAAAAAGCAGATATTATATCCTGGCTATTGTTGAAAAATATACCATAGCACTACGAAATTTTAAGGTGTGGATTGCTCGAATTAGTGAGACGCCATAAACCAGAACCCGAATATGCCATAGACAATTATGCAGCAAGTTTAGGTCATTCAATGTTAACTGAAAATTTAGACATAAAGAATCCCTGGTTTCAAATGGATGGATTTATTCGACTGCAGTAATTAGAAATTTTCTGAATTCAAGTTTTCCTGGTCGATGGATATAGAGGTTTGGTCTGATAGCTTGACCGGCCCTTCGCCAGATTTATCGCCCAATGACTTTTTTTCTTTGGAAATACCTTAAATCTAAAATTTATGTAAATGTAAAATGTAATTTCAACTAACATTGAAGATTTAAAAACAACCAGAAGTACATCCTGCAACGGATTACAAACCAAACTGGCACTTTTAACTCACTCTTTGTAGGAACTTCATAATCGACTCGGAATATTATATGAAATATGAAGGTGGATATTTAAACTGGTTTTTTCAATGTATCATAAAATTCATTTTAATATTGTTGGTGTAAGTAAAGTGTTAAATAAATTTAATATATTAATTTTCACTCTGCTGACACTGACAAACTGACAACAAATTATTACGGTAAGTGATGACAATCGCAATTATCGCAATGTTCGTTACATAATGTTCCCATGCACTGACGCGTCTATTTTAAAATTAAACATGTTATCATGTGCTATGTTCAGTGATAAAAAAATCTCATGGTATTATTGACGATGGTGTTCTGTTTCGAACACGGTATTTTCAGACTTGTCAAAAGTGTTCTACGGTATAAGCTACCATGGCTATAAGATTTTTATTATAAAGGGCACTACTATTTAGAACAACGGAGTAGGCATTAAACATAACTATACTCCATTCAGTCTAAGAATGGAGCATTGGGAAAGATAGGGCTTAAAATAAACGTTTGTGATTGGTTGAAATCGAGTGTGCATTTACACCGGCAAAATAATCGCATTTAGCTCGTTCTGTCAAAAATTTGTTTACTGACAGTTTTGTTCAAAGAGTTTGTCGATTTCCGTATTTTACATAGTTATTTGTTGTTAATATTCTTAAAAAATAGTTCTCCTTAGAACTCGCAAGTGAAATATTCATTTGTTAAGGTATTTTATCACTTTCGTTAACTTTCCTTTCGTACTGACAGTTTTGTTCAAAGAGTTTGTCGATTTCCGTATTTTACATAGTTATTTGTTGTTAATATTCTTAAAAATTAGTTCTTCTTAGAACTCGCAGGTGAAATATTCATTTGTTAAGGTATTTTATCAATTTCTAGATATTGTAAATAAGATAATTGAAATATCTGCTAATGGAAATAGTATCTAAAATTTATTGGATTTTAAGATGAAATATTGCCCTTTACACCTTTTACTCACATATTGATAATGATACCTACATTCTTGAATGTTGTAAAATGTACGCGTTCTATTTACATGTAGACACAACGTGTTATTCAATGTTTTCCTTATATTTTAATATTTTTTGTGTGAGCGATATTCTGTTTTGGAAAACTTATCAAATACTGATTAGCTGTTTGCCTTTTCATGTATTGTTAGTATGGTTATCATTTTAAAAGCAATGTAAGTCTTACTTAAATAAATGTCAATAAACACGTAAAAATCAAAATATAATGATATCATATACAATGTATATCCCTGCTATCCATCTGACAGTACACATATGTTTTACTTGTTTTCAAAATACAAAATTCATCGTGTGTAAACTGTGCTCATATTGTAGCGCCATCTACTCCATTCTTAGACTGAATGGAGTATAGAGACTGGATTTTATGCAAAATACATATTTGTTGTTTTTTTGGTATATCCCTTCTATACTGTGTACTTATCCATTTTCCATCCTCAGAATACGTTTTTTACCATTTTTTTAGTGCATATAATGCATATTTGGACACTTTACCATAACTGCATATGCACGTACATATTTCATAATTATTTTGCATATTTATGCATATATTCGCCATTTTTATAAGAACCATAATAAAATCTGATATTTAAAGATATTTAATTTGTTTGTGTAAACGTGAAGGGATTGCATTCCTTCAACTTTGCATTAATGACTCATTAAAAGCCCATCTCATTAATAATGAGATGGACTTTCCCAAAAATAGGATTTAACTGTACTGAATCGGTTCACAGGGCAATTAGAACTTACGTAAGAAATCCTTTTCAGAAATGTAGGTATTAATGCAGGTATATTATACCGTACGACTAATATCAATATAAGAAAATGAAATAATTTCTTTCATAGTTTGTTCATTCGTAAACGTGTTAAGGTCTGTGCTATTTGGTGAAACAAAAGTGAATTAAAAAGTTTTGAAAATGCCGAAGATAGCTAAAGCGAAGTCATCTCTAATAAAAAAATTGGATAAGTGATTGCAGTGCACTAAAAATTATTGTCAAAGAAAGTGTTTTGTGCACACTCTGCGACAAAAGGGTAAGTTGAATTTTGAAATATTTTCTCAATAACAAGTTCTACAATTATGAGAATTTTTTTTTGTGTTCATAAATAAAATGAAACAATTTCATAATAAATTATTATTAGATATGTTTAATTTTATGTTCTTTAAAGCTAATATATCTTTGTAATATTTCTTTGTCATAAACACCAAAATAACCAAAATCAATCAACTTTAAACAACTGGAGAACTTTACAAAACCAGACAATTTATTTTTCTAGTTTTTGTAGTACCTAATATAGTAATTAATAATAATTATTATAACTGAATGTTAAAAATATATATTTGTTACACAGATTACCTGCCAGAAGAAATTTCAAGTAGTGCAACATTTGAACACAACATTTCATCAGAACAGGGTTTCTGAAAATTTGAATAAACCGCGGCAGCAACTTTTGGAGGAAAGTTTTCTCAATAATTCGAAGAATCCACAAGAAGCATTTTCCAAAGATTTGTGTAATATTTTTGTGGGTTGAAATATTCCTTTACATAAATTGGACATTCCGATATTTCAAGAATTCCTGAAAACTTATTGCAAAGTCGATGATAAACCCATTTATGTACCCAGTTCCTCAGCTCTACGCAAGAAAATTTAAATAAATATATGGTTATTTATTGTAATAAATAAATATACAATTTGTAAATACGACAAATGAATTTTAATTTCCTAAAACATAATAAATAAATGCATATTGTAAGTGCATATTTAGGGATTTTTAAAGTGCATATTGCATGCATATTTGGCAAAATTTTTAGTGCATATTTTCCAGTCTCTAAACATAACATAATCGTTAAAAAAAAGTTTGACAAAATATGTCATTTAATAATCAATACTGTATCAAAGAAGATAGAAATAGAGATAAAGTTTAATTAATGTTATTACTATATGAACATAGCGTACTTAACGGTGTGCCCGACTAGGTTGCAAAATTCTCACCATCACTGAATTCCACCAGGTTTCTATTTATTTAGCAACAAACTGTCATTTTGTCTGTATATCTACTCTAATACATAATAACAAACTTTTTAACAGTACCTATTACCGACAACCGATCATCGTGGAAAAATAATAAAAAAAAACAGTGACGAACTATTTTGTTGCGCTACGAAATGTTATTTAATAATAATAACAAACATTAGAACTCCCAAAGTTCCTTTTCCGGTAGGCAAAAGAGCACAAACACATACGCGTAAAAAATAGTTCAGATATATAATAGTATATTATACACCTAGGGAGTGAAATGATGTTTTTTTCCGAGGTGCAGTTTGTAGCCCGAGGGCGAAGCCCGAGGGCTCTACAAAGCACCGAGGAGAAATTCATTCACTCCCGAGGTGTATATACTATTTTTTGCACGACCCAAACGATTTTAATTGAAGAAATCTAACTTTTTTTAAAAATTGTCAACATGACGTTTCCAGTTGTCGAACGCAAAAATCATGCTGGTTCTGATGGAAACCCTTGACGACCGATAAATAAGGGTAGCCATATTGGTTTTTTGTGAATATCGAGAAACTGCCCGTATTTTCTTCGCTTCGTTAAATAAGCATTGGAAAAATGTGTGACGAAACTATTGAAGAAACGGCTTCAAAAATAGTTGTGAATTTATTGCCAGAAAAATCTAGGAAGATCTACGAAAAGTGCTTCAAGGAATTTTGTGATTGGTGTCTGGTAAAAGAAGTAGATGAAATTCATAGCGAGAGTGTGCTCCTGGTATATTTTGCCGAAAAGGCGAAGCATTTTAAGGCTTCAACACTGTGGTCACATTATTCAATGATAAAAGCTACTCTTAGCGTGAAAAATAATGTCGACATCAGCAAGTACTCACGATTAGTAGCATTCCTTAAAAGACAAAATACTGGATACCAGGCAAAAAAATCAAAAATTCTTACTAAGGAGCAAGTTCATCAATTTCTAATAGACGCTCCAGAAGAAAAGTACTTGATGGTTAAGGTAAACTAAAAAAGTTAATGTTTCTAATTTAAGATAATTATACACTATGATTTCAGGTAGCAATGATTATGGGAATTGCTGGGGCTTTAAGATCGGATGAACTGGTAAAATTGACAGTAGATGATGTCCAAGACTTGGGATCAACTATTTTGGTATCTGTAAACAATACCAAAAATCATGTAAATAGAGCATTTACGATAGTCTCCAAAGAAAACTGTGCAATTGATTTTGTTGTTATTTGTAAAAAATATATGGTTCTGCGGAAAGAAAACACAGATCATAGACGGTTTTTTGTATGTTACAGAAATAACAAATGTTCCACACAACCCGTAGGTAAGAATACTTTTGGAGGATTGCCTAAGCAAATAGCTTCATACCTCAATTTACCCAATCCATCTTCCTACACCGGCCACTGCTTTCGGCGCTCATCAACATCTTTTCTGGCCGATTCAGGTGTTGAAATTGGAGTTATAAAACGTCATGGCGGATGGAAATCTGATACTGTCGCAGAGGGATATATTGAAAATTCATTAGTTAATAAGAATTTGATTTCCGAAAAAATTCTAATCGGAAAAGACTCGGAAAAGGAAAATCGACCGTCAACTTCCAGTGGGTCAAATCAAGTGGATATTAATGTAAAAGAAAATCGACTGTCCAATTCTAGCGGCTTTAAGCAACGTGTGATTAGTCCATTAACATCTTTGTTCACTATTAATGGTGGTACTAACATTAATGTCAATATTAATATTAAATAAACGATTAAATTCATAAATTGAGTTGGCTATGTTTTTTATACCAAGGGAGCAAAAGAGTCACTTCACTCCCTCATTTAAGGGAGTGAACGTGCCTATTATGCAAGGGTCGTGCAAAATAATTATTTACATATGAATATTAACCAAACTATAGCGACATACATCCCATGCTTCGAACCCTATACTTTCATACCTGTAAGTAAGTGTTTTACGCACTAACCTACCACGGCTCTAAGATGTTTATTATACACTGGAGTCACGTTCAGAAGAATAAGGTAAGAATTAAAAAAATGATGAATAAAATCGTTATAAAAATTGACAAACATATGTTATTATAAAATTACTAATGGTATATCTAAAACATTTTATCAAGAATATACTACGTCTTCAAATAAGATCGTAACCCACGTGACCTAGTGCAATATGGGTTGCATACATTTGGATGGCAATCCTGGCAAAATAAGTCCCTAAGAAATCGCATTTTGACAGTTTCTCATGTCAGTTAGATTTTGTTTGTGTTACTTTTATATTTATTTCGCGTTGAAAAAGTCTGTTTGTCAGTTCTTTTAAGAGCTATTGAATATAATTTCATTTTTGTGAAGGTTTGTTATCTATTACTAATAGCATTAAATTTATGTCAAATAAAATGATTTCATTTTAGGTTATAACCTCCAAAATGCCATATACCGCCGAACTCGATGCCTTTATTTTCATGGCACATTACCGAAGTGCAACACAAGATGCCGAAGGCAGTTGGAGTTATTCACTTCTAAGTTGTATAGATCAATTTATACAACACTTCCCAGACTTTAACTTTGATTATGATTCATTTCGACATCGTAGACATATTATAACACATCGCTTTGAGGATAAACATTGTATCTGTAGAGGAAAATCGACTGGCAGGCCCACCAAATTAACTGTGGATGTTGTAGAGGACATTCGACAGCGAGTTGAACATAGCCCTAACAAATCAGTTGCAAAACTGTCCCAACAAACCGGTATTTAATAGATGTTTTTAATTGTACAAGGTTAATATTCAATAATAGTTATTTATGTAACAAGTCAGTAAAGTGATACTTTATCGAACGAGTCTGATTTACGAGCCAAGCGAGTGAAGCGAGCGCGGCGAGTAACAGACGAGTTCGATAAAGGTACTTTACTGACGTGGTGCATACAAAATTTTATCGTCGACCGTGAAAATTGTTAATTTAAGAAATAAAGATATAATAACTTATGACAGTTTATGACAGTGACAAACGATTTATTTTTAAAGTCATCAGTCATGGCTACGCTGACAGATATTAGCGGCAGGTAAAGTACTTTATTGTACAGTACGATAAAGTGTTTCTTTACCTCCGTAAAACGCTATGGTAACGCATCACTTTACTGACGGTTGGCGATAAAATTTATTTATAGGTCTGTCAGTTGGAACATGTCACAAAGCATTATCGAAAAAGATACATATGCATCCTTACAAAGTGACTGTTGTACATACATCAGTTATATCCAGTTGATTATGAAAGGCGAACTAGATATTGTGAATGGTTTAATGATCGAATGAATAATAATGATCTACTAGATCTAACATTTTTTAGTGACGAGGCATGGTTTCAGCTGACAGGATATGTGATTTCACAAAATTATAGAACTTGGGCAACAGAAAATCCACATCAACTAGTAGAAACAGCATTACATCCTTTAAAAGTAGGAATATGGGTGGGAATGTCGAGAAGAATTGTTGGACCAATTTTCTTTTACGATACCATCACTGCAGCAAGATATCGAGATATATTAAATGAATTTTTTAATCAATTGCATGACGATGAATTGCAAAATGGCTGGTTTCAACAAGATAATGCACCTGCTCACACATCTAGAGAGACGCACCAGTATTTAAGTGAATTTTATGATGATAGACTGTTTAATTTATGGCCTCCACGTTCTCCCAATCTTACTCCGCTTGATTTTTATTTATTTGGACACTTGATAGGATATATAGAAATAGACTACAAAACCTACAAGAACTAGAGCAGCAATTGTACATGAAATAAGCAACATTACGCAATATGATTTACACAATATTTTTGAAAATTTAAAAACGTAGAGTGAATATTTGTTTGCAACAAAATGGTCATCACTTCCAAAATTTATTATAAAAAAGTCAACAAACATCTATGTTTCAACTGTGCTTATTGTGAAAAAGGTTTTAGTGTATTAAAAACGTAGAGTGAATATTTGTTTGCAACAAAATGGTCATCACTTCCAAAATTTATTATAAAAAAGTCAACAATCATTTATGTTTCAACTGTGTTTATTGTGAAAAAGGTTCTAGTGTATTAGCTACTCATGTCCAGGTACAAAATTGACAATTTTTACATTTTAAATTGTAAATAAAATTTATGCTATTAAAATGACAATAAATACTACTGTTTTAATTAAATAAATATATGTACAACTAAAATTTATTTTTATTTTTTCCACAAATTACTTACGTTTCAATTAAAGTAAATCTTAAAATAATTTTTGTCGAACTATTTTCAATTAGGGATATTTTGTTAAAGTATTACCAATCTGCCATGTGGGTTGCCTATGTGTCATGTTACAACAATTAATGAAGGCACGGTATATGGTAGCATTTGCGGTAGCTTTGTCGCTGACTGGAACTTGTACATACATGCTGCATAAAGTATAAGAAAACAGTAGTCAACAGTACTCAAAAACACATTTAATTTAGAATACCAAAGTGACATTATTTAAAACCAAGTATTTTTAGGCAGTTTTATTATTGTGAATAGCCTCGGTTATATTTCCGTGGTTGTCGAATTTAATTAAAATGGATTATTTAGGTTATAGGGTCAAATACAAGAGTTATATTTACGTACGGTTGGTTGCATATACATAACCTAAACACATGTTTTTGATTAATGTTAATATAGTGTTATATTGCATAATAAAAAAAATAACACTGTTTATAACTGTATATTTTAACAATACCTATTACCCACAACCGATTATCGCAGCACAAGTAATAAAGAAATATTGACAAATTATTGTCGAACCACAAAATGCTATTTAATACTAATAACAACATTCGATATTCACTAAATTCCCTTTTGCGATAGGCGAAGCAGTATACATACATATATATGCGTAATAAATATTTCCAGATGGATCATTGTTACATAAATATAAATAAGAATATCGACACATATTCATGATGATGGTGGTTATTTTGCAGATGGGCAAACACAATATACCTGTAACTCTATACAGCCTGCCGAACGTATAAGAATGGTCGCGTAAGTACTCATGATACATGGTCCGTGAAATGAAACGAAACGCGATGTTCTGCGCTCCGGTTACGCGCGACAACTCCGGTTACTTCCCGCCGCTGAAACTCCGGACGGACGAGATCGATTCGCGCTTCGGCGCCCTTCGGATTCGTGAACGTCCATTCTCTGGTGCTCTCGTGCCTAGCGCTCTTTTATATCACCGTCTCACCGGCGTGTGTGCGTGTCTATAATGTTATGTTATCATGATGTGCAGGTCGTAACGGGGTTCCAGCTCAAAAACTTTGCACTTGTAAAACGCCCCCGTCCAATGCGTCCCCATCCCTCAGCCGATCGCCAACATGTATTGCTTGTGTTACTTGCTGAAGTTGTTTTGGGAATGGTGTGAAGTACGAGTGGATGGAGGTGAAATAATGTTCTTTCGATGTTGTTCGGCCGTGTGACTCGAATTATGGTTAATGCGCCCTCGAAGTCGAAGAATTTTATATATTGTACGTGTTGTAGAATAAAGTCAACTGGAATGTACGGTTATGAGCAATGAAAAGTAACTAGTTGATAAGTTACAGTGTAAATCCCTGTAAGAGAAAATCGTATTATGTACAGCGATTGCTCCGTCGTTTTAAATAAAATAAATAGGACAGTTTTTATTTACAAATTAAAATAGATGCATAACATGCAAGGAATGGAGATGTTTGTTTAACTTCCACAGCTGGTACTTCGTTTGTATTCAATGCTTGCTGTAATTGTCTGAAATGCAACCTGGTTTAAAAAAATTCCTATTTAATATTCTGTTTTCTTGTGCGGAAAGAGGAATAAATGCCACTTAATTCCTTTGCACCATTGTACAAATTTTTTATAAACGACTTCATATCGTCGTTTTGATTTTATTGGCAGCAAATTTTGTACCGCCGCATTTGCAGCTTCCCGAATCTCGCGAGTAGTACATGAATTATCAGATATAGGTAGATATTGCAGAAAAATTGTGCACTTAAAAAAAACTGGCAAATTGTTGCAAAAATATAAATGTCAAATGCACATTTGACACATAACATATTTAGTTGTGTTTGAAGTTGTTTCTAGTAATAATAGAACTGTCATTTTACAAATGCATACATATATGTGCATATATTTCTTTCAAAATAGTATTATTAATCTATGTAGGCAAGTATAAAATTAAATCATCAAGATCTGAATATTCTGAATAGGTATGTATATACATATATTATGCTATTTTATTATTATAAATTATTGAGCATATATATTAATATAATCTCAATGTGGGTGTGGATTCAATTTTACTTAATAGGTGATAGTGTGGATCTATCATATGCATTATTTTGCCCTATTATACTTATTTCCAAAAATTCTAATTATTTAAAAAATTAAATTCAGATTTTTAATTCTAAATTGATATGTTATTTATTTTGATAATGAATGTCAAGTATTGGAACAACTTGGAAACACAAAATTCACTGTTCATATTTTACATTGAAAAAACATTCTTGTCTTGAAGCTTCGAGACTTTTAATTGTTACATATTGGTATCATTATTGAAATATAGTTCTAATTTCTTAATACGTTAAAGTATTATTACTTATTGTAGAATTTTTCTTTAATTCGACAAGTTATTCATATCAATATTCATATTTACTTAACTTACTTAAGGTCAGTAAGAAATACTGTTAATGTATTAAGAAATTCTATTCTACGTAAATACATACATAATTTTGTTAAAGTGAAATTAAAAAAAAATTAACATGGCTTCGAGAGCAATATAACGGTCAACAATTTTTTTAAAGTAATTAAATTTTGATTTTAAATTTTATTGAAGAGGAGATATTTCTGTTTCCTCGCATTTTTACGAGTGTAAGTATGCCTCTAAATATCTATCAATATGAAGTACTTCTTTCTTATAAGCTTATATTTTATCTGTTAAGTATCTATACATGTATATTTTTATATTTTTTTACCTTGTAGCTTGGTTTGAAAATTAGTTCGAAATCCTGATGAATAATAGATGTGATTTCTGAATATTCTGTTCTTCAAATCTGAAGATGTTCGATGGGTCCGCTGAAGTTTTCACAAGTAGAACTGCATATATTATTTCACACGACGTGAACAATTTTATTTTCACTTTCGAATTACGGCACTAATATTTCTGGACTATTATTTACCAAGGTATCTGTTTATTTATTTATGATAAAATTTAGAATTTTCTTCTCCATCAAAATGATGCTTCCTTCATACATTTTTGGCATCCTCCTACCTTCCTTTGTTTTTTTTTCCCAAAGCATACTACATATCTCTCCCATTTTGATAATATGAAAATAATCCTATTTTAATTAAATTTATATAAATTCTAATCACACATACCCTATAATATGGACACATAATTATCATGTTCCCAAATTATCCCATCATTCCTGATATTTAACGATATTAAGTAACAGCATTTAAATCATTGTCATATCCATAATTTAAACAATTTATAAAACGTACTTTAACTTTAATAAATATGAAACGTATGTTAATAAAAGAAATCAATGTTATTGACCATTCTATATTGATACTAATACAGAATACTATCATGTACAAGGTAGAATATCATATCTGTTGGTTCATAGCATGACTAAATTATTTTATTAATAATAAAATGTTTTTAAATTATATTCAGGGAAATTATATTTGCAACTTCATACGTCACTAACTGAACTTACATTTACATTTATTTCTCTATAAATAACGCTCCAAACAGCTTTTGATTTCTTTCATCTTAATTATTCTGTGGTTTTAGGTCTCTATCTATCAAGAGGACACCTATCGTATAGACGTTGAACTACTTATAATCAGCTTATACCCCTCATACAGAGATGTTATAATGAGCATATACGTCATTCTGTATCATTGCTGTTACTAGCTACCCATACTATAGGACTCTTACTTACATTAAAATTTAAGTAATTAATTTTGACGTAAACATATTTACTACTTTGTTTGTTTTTATTTTTAGAAACTCAGTACCCCATCATAAAGACGATCATTGAAATCCAGCACATATTAATATAGATAACGAGGTTTTTTTTATGGACAATGCACAGACAAACAAACTAAACATTCAATTAAAATATGCATTAATGACATCAACATAACCTAACTATAGGAAGTATTCAGTTTAACGTGTAAAACTTAATTTAAGACTTTCTCTTTTATATCTTTCAGACAACAACAATGTAGCTGAATTACATCACAGCTAAACAATTCACTACAATATATACAATATCAAGGGACTATATTTGAATGTTATAGTAAACAATAATCATTGCTTGTTGCATTTATGTTTGCTTTGAATTTTGATGTATTAACACTAAGACTTTTAATTTAATGCTCGAACAAAAAATATTGTACAAACCACTTGCGTGAAGACATCTTCCACGCATTCCGGCAATTAAAAGCACTCGCTTCCTGCGGTCGCTCGTACTTTCAAAGCGCGCTCATGCGGGAAAATAGTACTCCCGCACTTGGTTCGTAAATAACTATTACGTAATGTGCAAGAAACTAATAAATTTTTCCACAAGAACGTGTTAATCAATAAACTCCTATTTGCACCTTTCTTTAAATGGAGACAACGAATGTGCAAAACTTGATTATCGTTTATATTGCTATGTTGTAGAAGAATTTCCTTTAAGTAGTAAGCAATACCATTAAAATAGATAACGTGAAATAAACTTTCATTGTAACTCATAATGAAAATAAGCAATTTTTGTTAAAAACCGAATGAATCCTCTTTATGAAAAAATGAGTTAAACATCGTTTCTATATAATTTTTACAACAGATTTCCATCGTTGTACTTGTTTTCTAGAAAAAGTAAATTATTCTGTTACAATTTAGTGATCGTTCTGTACGTTGAATTATAAAACAAGACCTTTACTTATATCCCTATAAAATTCAAATAACGCAGTGGATACTCAGTACAGATTATGAAAAACGTCTAGCATGGAGCAACACGTTTATAAACTTAAATAACTGCATCAATGGTTTCCACACAAAAATTGTCATGAGCGATGAATCACATTTTCACTTATGTGGACTGCCCCAGATTGTTTCCTGTGGGGGTAGCTAAAGTACAATGTTTACAAAGGCCGGACAGAAACGCTGGAATATTTGAAAAGGGATATTCGCTAAACAATTCAAACACCTGAGGTTTTGGATAGAGTTATGCTTAATGTGGTTAAAAGAGCTGAATCTTGTGATAATCAGGGCACTCATTAAATAACATAATTTTCAAATAATATGTAATAATTTACCTAAACCGTTTATTAAAAGTAGATATTAACTATTTACAAAATATTGTATTATTTGTCATAAATATAAATGAAATAAATCGCTTACTTATTTTTGCTGCACCCTTTATTAAAATCGCCTGAAACTCAACATTTTTTAGCAAAAGAGGATAAATCCGAATTGTTCTAACACAAAAATAAATCCAGTTTGATGAAAAAGAACCCAGAAGGTAGTCTAGTTGTGCTTTGACCTATAACAGACCGATTCACGACCCCGAAGCCCGAATGACTGACACTTTCCATTCACGCCAAACCAATTTATACCCATGCTGTTGCACTCAGATAGACTTAAAAAGCATTTAATTAAAAAAAAATAGTTATGAATTTATTTTTTTAATGTTAATAGCAATATACATTCTGTATATTTTTATATGGTGAAAATATTCCCCTAGTCTTTCATGTATATTAATTATTCTATGCTCTCTAAATAAATGGCGCATTCATTCACCCCTAACTAATATATCCTCATGTTGTAACAACGCATCGATTTGAGCAACACAGCCTCCAACCATCGTTTCTCTCCACTAATTTTCAGTAAATGAGTTCTATCTATTTCCCCATATACGGAATTCAGCCTCTCTCTTTAACCTATGATTTCTAATAATATTCGTGTTGACGATGTACATATAACAATAGCTAACATACAATTTTAAGATAAACAAGAATTTCATGCTTTGTAGATTTAACAATGTAAGTACGTCTATTCATTATTCAGTCATCAAACGGTAGAATCTACAGAGGATAATTAATAATGCGTCTTAAGTTTAATTTGGCGAGTAATCTTAGGAAAACTGAATAATAATTATAATGTAAACATAAATATTTATGATAAAAAAAATTTGTAGAAAAAACTGTAAGGAACTGCAAATGTACAACGAATGTGTCTGGTATACGGGTTTTGTTCATCACAGAGGAATGTTTGGACAGAAGTTTATGTATTTCCACTATACTGTGTGTCCAAAAAGTCTGGAAACACCCAAATAAAATCGAAACGGATGATTTTTGAGAAAAATGCAAAAACAGGTCAATTAATATTTTCAAAAAACTACTGGCTGATGGTATCTGTTTGGAATTTTTGATAACTTTGAAAAAGTTATGATGTCATCAAAAAAAAATTTAATGGCAACGTCGCATTTTTTATTTTATTTTTGATAGATTTTTTAATTGTCTAAATGACTGTAAAAAAATTTTTTCATTTTACTTAAGAAAATGACCGAGAAAAATTTAATTACTTCTTCGAAAATGGAAAAGTTTGTTTTTAAAAAAAAACATAGTTGGCTTAAAAGTCGATTATTTTTCAAACACATTTTGTTTTATTTGTGACATTCTGTCAAATACGAATTGTGCGTAAGTTAAAAAAATCTGTTTAAAAATGGTTTTAAGTGAGAGGGAACGTATTCAAATATTGATGATGATTGGTTTTGGGGATAGGGCTCGTTCAGTTAGAGAAGTTTGCGACTTATTTAATACAGAACATCCGGAGCGTGCCCCAATTAGTATTTCTGCAGTGAGTAAGATTCACAAAAAATTTCAAGAAGGCCATGTTCGAGATCGCCCTAGAAGTGGTCGTCCAAAGATCGCAACTCGACGTATTATTGTCAGTAGAGGAAACTCCAAATTCTAGTACACGGCAGCTTGCTCGGGAGTTTAACGTGTCGAAGAGTACAATTGGTAATATTTTCCGGTAAACTAAGTATCATCCCTACAAAATCTGTTTGGTTCATAGCTGTCTGAAGACGACTTCGACAGGCGTGTACAGTTTCGCGAACAACTGATGCCTATGTGTGATAATGATCCGTTTTTTATCAGAAATATCTTATTCTCAGATGAAGCTACGTTCACATTACATGGGACTGTTAATAGACAAAAATGCAGGTACTGGGCACGCCAAAATCCACGCTGGATGAGAGAGGTGCGAACTCAGTATCCTCAGAAATTAAATGTATGGGCTGGTTTAATTGGTAACAGAATTATAGGGCCTTTTTTCTTCAACGGTAACCGGACGGCGGAAATGTATTTGGATTTTTTACAAAATTATTTAATTCCGTCATTAGCAGAAATATTTCCGAACCATGAAGATCCTAATTTGCCCAGCCAAAGAATTTGGTTTCAACAAGATGGGGCTCCACCCCATTATGCGGGAAATGTTCGGCATTATCTCGAGAATACCTTCCCAAACAGATGGATTGGCAGGAGGGGGGCTATCGAGTGGCCGACTAGCTCGCCAGATCTAACGCCTACTGATTATTTTTTGTGGGGTTACCTAAAAAATAAGGTATACGCAACTAAACCTGAAAATTTGGAAGACTTGCGTCAACGGATTGAGATTGAAGTACGAAGGATCACTCCTGAAATGAACGAAAACGTTCAAAATGAATTTTATTATCGTTTAGGGTATTGCCAAGATGCTCAAGGACAACATTTTGAACATCTATTGTAAGAGTTTTTTCTGATTTCAACAATTAAAATTTTCTTTGTTTTCTATGATTTTTTTTCAAAATTTTTCTTAAGTAGAATGAAAAATTTTTTGACTGTCGTTTAGACAATTAAAAGATCTATCAAAAATAAAATTAAAAATGCGACGTTGCCATTTAAATTTTTTTTGATGACATCATAACTTTTTCTAGGTCATCAAAAATTCCAAACAGATACCATTAGCCAGTAGTTTTTTGAAAATACTAATTGACCTGTTTTTGCATTTTTCTCAGAAGTCATCCGTTTCGATTTTATTTGGGTGTTTCCAGACTTTTTGGACACACAGTATATACGTGTGTGTAGTTGCGATGCGAGCTTCATCTCGCGAAGAAGAGTCTGTATCTTGTAAAGAACTGGAGCAATGTTTCGGTATAATCTCATTTACGGTCTTCAGGCAATTGTGTTTCTCTCACAATCTCTATCTGACTACGTGTAACTCGTCCTTCGGCTAGTATTTGTACTATAGCTTGTTCTGCCGGACGCTCATTGGTTGATAAAATTGATGCATCTGGCTGTGACACGCGCCTATTAGCCCGTCAATTCGGCGAGACTCGTTTATTTGCTCTGGCGCCCTAGATGTTGTTGAGCTATTATATCCAAATATTCGGTACAAAACGTCTCGCATTACGGCTTCTGTTTAAATTATCCAGGCGTTTATCATTTTCAATTTCTTCGCGTATTATCGCGTTTATTTAGATGTTCACCCATGGTTAGCATTTTTGTTGCGTCGATATTGATGTTAAGACCCGTGGCTGCTTAATGTTGGTATAGCGAAGTTTATGTTATATACACTCGGTCATTAAGAAAGAAAAAACATCTTTGCTATATGTCGAATCACCTGAAGATGCTACAGATTTTACCAAAACGTTGTACCGGCCTTTTTTAGGATACAAGCACTCCTATGCGGGATAAAACACGAAACAACGCGACTACACGCACATACACACACCGCGACTGTTAATGAACTTAAACAATATAGATATGAAAACGTTCCGATAATATAAATATTATCATTGACCGTTAATTACAAATAGTTATGAATATCAATCGCACTAGAATTAGAAACATCAAGAATAGGCAATTGCTCAGACAAGAACATCTAAAAAATCAAGAAGTGGACTTCAGAAGGGAGAAAGAAACATGCTGGACCAAGGCATGGGAAAAAACGGAACAGAAAAAGACCTTGGGAAAAATAGATATGGCTATTGAAAGGCGTAGATAGTTGTTAGCCGACATTTATATTAAAGCTGTTACCAGTTGCATAAATGAGTTTACGTTTGTACAAGTACAGTAAATGCCAAATTAGATGGCGAGTGGTGGGAGTAAGTCCGCGCAACATTAGAAATAGTGAAACAAATATAGTCCAATAGTCTAACTACTACTTCAGTAAGTGGGCGTACACGTTTTTAAGAACGACTACAGCGCATCCACACCGCTTGCCCGTCTAATTTGGCGTTTACAGTACTCTATGCAATACACGAAAAAAACACGTTTTCGTGTATTGCATTTATCATCAATATTTATGTTTACGAAAATATTAGTAACAGCTACTAATAGTATGCTCTTAATAATTGTCGTATATTAAGTTTATCTTACACTGATGAAAAAGTTCTAAAATGTATTACAAGCACCTTATGATGCCATGTCTATAGTTTTTGGTAGTATACTCGTATACAGGTAACTAGATTTATTACTTTCTTATACGTAGTATAAGGAAGTATTGTGATGATGAAAATTTTCGACCTCGAGATTTTTGCAGATGTCCACGTTTTGAAGTCCTCCGATATCGAAAAATTGGTTTTTAAAAAATATCTGTGTGTCTGTCAGTCAGTGTGTGTGTGACCACGATAGCAGTCAAGTGACTATAGCCATCAATTCCAAATTTTGTATTTACGAGTATGATTTTCCTCTTGAGATCTGCTTAGTTTTTCAGTAAAATCGGTAGACCAGAAGAAGCAGTTTACTTCAGTAAAAAACTCGAATTTTGATAATATTACGTCAATTACTAAGTTTAAACAAATTTATAAAGAATTCAAATGTATATATTCAAAATTAAATTTGAGAAAGATTGTAATAAAAAAGTTTTTCAAAATCCCTACCGGTAGGTCTTTTACTCTTATCAAAAATCAGTTTTTTGCGAATATTTCTCAAATCATGCTTTTTATACATGTACATTACGAGTATAGAAGTATTTAAAACGTAATTTTCAATACTTTTTGAACAAAAAAATTTCAAAATTCGGACCAGGAAAAACACTTTTACTTCGATCTAATAGCGACTTTTTGCAAATATGTCGTAAATTATGCATTCTATATATATTGCATTGCATGCATTCTATATATATTTATCAAGAGTACAAAAGTATTTTGAGCTGGATTTGCAATATTCTTTGTATACATGTAATGTCAAAATTCGGACCGAAAGCAACACTTTTACTCTTAGCGAGTAGCACTCTTTTTCGAATATCTTGCAAAATATGCATTCGATAGAGATTTATTAAGACAATGGAAGTACTTAGAATGGATTTTGAATAACTTTTGTATAAAAAAAAATTCTTCTAAACCTATTGTAAAAGCCAAAATAAATAATAACTTAAAAATCGACGGTATCATAACATAAATAATAATTTCCCAAACAATATAAAAATAGATTTATTATATGTATATTCGATAAATAGGTGAGTCATCTCCTTGAAGAAGGCAGAGTGTTACTTTATGACAAAAACTGTTTCAGACCATAGTTTTAAATGGAACAACCTGTATATTATTAAATTGCCCAACAGGTCACCCCAATAGAGACAACATAAACAAATAATAAAGATAATACATGCGTGAAATATTAATAACAACGAATAATTCAGAAAAATAAGCCAAAAAATTTGAAAAACAATTACTTATTGCTTATTTTTTTAGAAAATTATATTTGATGACACAATTTTTGGTGATGTTCAATATAAAAGATACTAATACAAGGATATTTTATTTGCTTCAATTAACATTTACGTGTGCAGAAAACAGGATAGAAATAAATGACAAATTTGTGTCAAAAAGTCAATTTTTCCAAATAGATCAGCCTGTATATCAGGTCATTTTTTAATTTCTTACTAAATTTTGCACCAAAAAGATATAAGACTTTATTGCTTTAAAAGTGGCCTTCACTGAGCTATCGCCGTTTTTTAATATAAGTTTGGCAACTTTCATATTTTTTATTTGAATTATTTATTAGTATAGTATATCAGCAGCGCTACCCTGGCAGAAAATATCCCAGAACAGATGCCTTAGAAGAGTAATGTCTACTTCTATTACAGCTGGTAACATTTCATATTAAAAACCTAAATATGTGATAGGTGATGAAACTCGGTTACGAATTGTTATAGCAACAACAGAAAATCCACACCTTACCTTTAAACATGAGTAAGCCAAATATTAGCCAAACCATCGTTTCAAGGACATTAAAATAAAATTAATGCCATTCTTAATGAATGCAGTTAAATACTGAGTTACGCACCCATCATTTTAAAGCTAAAAGAGTGTTCTCCAATGGGAAAACTCTTATGCCAACAACAGAAAATCCATATGTCAATACCCATGAAATAAGTCGTTTGCTGGATATTAGCCAAACCATCGCTGCAAGGCCCTTAAAATGAAATAAATACCATCCGTAATGAAAACATTAGAATATTGAGTTACGCACGCATTATTTTAAAGCTAGAAGAATATTTTGCCAATGGGCAATAACTAAAATTAATGCCCAGGCAATTCATTTTGATAATGTGTTATTTACGGATGAAGCTGAAGGAATACCCTTACTTCACTAATAAATCGATCATCAGCATAGGTTGAGCATAAATGTATGGAGAGGCATTCTTGGTGAACGAATAATAGGCCCACATTTCTTTGAAGGTGGTATTAACGGACAAGTTTATGAGCATTTTCTATCAAGTAACTTAGTGAAATTATTGGTAAATTTACAAAGAGATGTGAATGCAACAAGACGACTAACCGCCACATCTAAGCTACAAACACGAAATACTTTAAATGCAATGTTTCCAGAGATATGGCTAGGCTATGGAGGACCTATTCACAAGCCTGCCAGGACTTCGGACATCACCAAGTTATTTTTATAGGGATCCTTAAAAGAGCAAATATACAGTATACATGTAACTACAAAAGAAACTATGCATATTCGACAAATATTTACAAATATCAGTATAGTCTGTTTCAAATTATAAGAACATTTACTTTCAACGGCTCTAATGCTTTTATTGCACCATCTGCGGCAATAACTCATTCATACGTTGCAAATATGTAAACCGTCCGTACCCGTTCAATAAGGAGACCAGGTATAATAATTATCGTCACAGAAGGTGGTGCAATAAAAGCATTAGAGCCATTGAAAGTTATGTTCTTATAATTTGAAACTGACTATACTCAACTCCTTATTAATGCCGATTTATCATTTCGGAAGTGTGTTCAAAAATGTTTACAAGTGACTGAATATTCATTTAAACATTTGTTGAAATAATTTTTAGCTATTCTAATGTTTATTGATATTTTATAATTTCTGTTCCACTAATTACTCATCCATTCACGTAACACTTCCTGTTTCTACACTTACTTAAATCAAGTTATTAATTTTTTTGGTTTGAAAATTTGTTTATTGTGTCATATGCTACATATTCTTTGAATTATATATGTGTGTAATGTAATACGATATCTCCAATATTGTTGTTGTTTCCCCAATACAAAAAAAATCATATATCTAAACTCACTTTTAGAAAAATTTATTATAAAATCATGCTTGTCAACTTAGAGGCAACTTATTAAATGCCATCAACTCAATTGTCAATTTCGCGACAAATATCATGAAGTACTATACCGTATTGAAATAAAAAAACAAAGCAAAATTATATCAAAAAACGACATGGTTACCTTTAAAGTATGTAATAACGTCATAGATATTCTTAGTGCGACATTTAGTAACAAATTTAAGAATAAACCGATATACAAGCTGTTCTATTTGGGAAAAAATGATTTTTAGAAAAAAACGTGTCATGCAATTTTAATCTAGCTTTCTGCAAACGCAAAATTGAAAAAAAAATTGTATTGGCACCTTTTACTATAAACAACACTACCAGAAATCGTGTTCGTTTAATACATCATTTTCAAGTAATATGATATTATAGAAACATTGAATTTGTCATCAATATGGTAATAAGTCGAAACCTTTATGTTTTAGGATTATAACTTTTTGACCAAGAATTATACTGGGAATACAAAAATGTGATATACCGGATGTGTTATTTAAAAAGCTATAACTATGGTCCGCCACCAAGTTACGGAACACTCTGTATATTAAATTTAAATTTAAAATGTACTCCTAATGAGTGGCTATCATAGGAAAAACCGTTTTTTTCATAAAGTCACAACCTGTCTTCTCCAGGGAGATGACTCACCCTGTATATAATAAAAAGCGATACATCCTCTTCCTGATTTTCTCTGGAAAATATATGTCGGCGGAAACACGTTAAAACACATTTCAGCAACATTTGGATATGAAAAAAATACAACCCTCCTTTTCCTATCATCCAGTTTACGGAAACAAAAACTAGTTTCGCTTTTTTTACCGAAACATAATTACACAAAATTGCGGCAACAATAATTTCTGTCCTGGCGGTAAAAACAAAGTTTTTTTTTTCAATTCAACCTCATACTGCATTAATTTCCAAGTTAGTACATAATTCTTGATGTCCCATAGGAAAATTTCACGCGAGTTTTGGTTTTTTTTTTGTTTTCACGAAAGACGTTTTAAAAGAAATAACAGCGAAGAAAACACATTATACACACCGTTTAGCAATAAAACTTTCATTCTCTTACAACACGAAACGATCTCGAGATTAGGTTCATCTTTTTTGATTGCCAGGTCTCTCGTTTCTCCCTCTCCGGCATCACTTGTACCGGATCAGTTATTGAAGTAACCAGGACGGGGTAGTGGTGGTAAAATGGAATTTTAGCGTTTGCCGAAGCGAAAGACTATTTGTTCTACAGACAGGAACCTTTCAGTATTCTTTTTTGATTGATATAAAGGACCAAAGCGAAAACTCGGAAATTAATGTGACTTCATTTACGAAATACCTTCGTTTCGAAAACGCAGCGGTTTAGAGAGGGTGCATTGAAACGTAATTTTCGAATTCATTTCACGTTCACACTTTCAAATGAAAATCGTATTTCAGTTCCTTGTTGAATATATAAGGATGCCGAACGGTAATACTAAAGAAGTTTATTTTTTGATTACTTTATCATTCAATTAGATTCGATTTTATATCGAATTTTCATCTCATAATGTGTTATTGTTATGGATGTTGTATTTCCTCGTCAAATACGAAATGTCACCCAGAAAGATACAGTCAAGTTCTTACGTCTGTCGGTAAATAATACATTAGCATAGCTAGTATCCGTCCCATGAATTCATGTAAACCACATTTCAAGCGGCACAGAATGTTAACACTGCCTTTTTTATTTATCTTATAAAGTGTGTGTTAAAATGTAAACACGTACAAAATCACAGGTTTTGTTTTTCTTATTGTATAAGAAATATAGACCGGACGCTAGAGGTTGGTTCTATTTTTAAAGAGTTTTAATTTTATTTATATAATTGGATGACAAATGGGTGGTGAGCTATAAAATACAAAATACCTTATTATTTGTTCATTTTATAGTTCAAGTCGAGTAAAGGAGTATTAATATTTACTAGCAATACTTTCTCAAGGTTCTCTTCTGTAAGATTTGTTCTCTTTGAATGAAGTACATCCTTGTAGATAGAAAACGTCCTTTCTACATCGCAATTGGTTATAGCTGCGTACTTAGCAGTTAGATTTTGTGTCATTGTCCCCATACATAATTACCGCAATGTTATTAAATCTAGATTTTATTAAAAGCTGCGTCTAACTTTTACCGAAGGCCACATCCGAAGTCACTTAGAATACTTTTGAAATTATTAATAGCCACATCTAATGTGGTAACCAATCTTTTAATTTGAGATTTCGATTTTCAAAATATGTGATTAGTTTAGGCAAATTTCCAAAGTGTTCCTGAAGGAATAACAACTGATTTTTTAAATTTGGGATTTGTGTTAGTTACTTGTACTCAGAAATACTTCGAGCATCGTCATTTAAACATGTAACGAAATTTTGTAAACTATCGAAATTCTCTGCATAAAAACTAGTAGCGTCCAACCATGTTCCCCATCTAGTTATTACTGGCGAGGGAGGCAGTGACAAAGATGGAAGTTTTTCCTTGTAAAAAGCTACTCTCGATAGTGCTTTTTTGAAAGCTTTTTTAAAAGCGGATACAAGTCTATCAACTTCCGGATAGGTGTCTCTGATATATTCACAGATTCTGTAGAGAGCATGTGCTACACAAGTAATATGCAGCATATAAGGATATGTTTCCTTTAATAGTCTACCTGTTTTTAACATATATGCGGCACTGTCACTAGCAAATAAAAGTATTTTTCCCTGTACCTGTCGTCCGAATGAAGCATTTTATGCAAATTCTCGTCAATGGTTTTAGCAACTGTTTCCGCATCCAATTGTATTTATAACTTTAGATGCTATTACATATGCGTTATATGGAATAGTTGGATGTAGTACACCAGCTACAACATTTACCACACAGGGTCTTAATATATCGACACCTATCCATAGGTATTGATTTGAAAGATGTTTTCTAACGCATTCGTGAAACATGATATTTGCGTAAGGTGGATTCATCAAGAACATTTCGACCAGTATATTTTTGAAGAAATTTTTTGAAAGTGGGTTTGTCAAGTTTATTTAATGGGATATTAGCCGCCATTAAAGTTTCACAGAGTTCTTCGTTAAAATTGTCATCTTTCAACGGGTCCAATTTCTGTATATGTTATAACGATGCTAAGTGACGCTGTACGTTCGCTAAATGGGCATTCTGTAACGATACTTTACAGACTTTGCAAGAAATTTCGGAGTGACTGACAATGGACATATAATCCGTATGACCCTTTATCCAAGTCGCCATTGTTTCACGATGCCATTCTCGACGTTTTTCCATATCATAGTAACATAAACAATGTTCTAGATCTAAATAAATGATCACTAAAAATGTATGCGTATGTTATTGAAACTTAACGAACTCCAATGCACACTTACGTCAAGATAATTGGGAGAAGTAGATTCAATGAAACGGTATTAAACAGGAACTATGTCAGTAAAAACAATGAAAAAACGAAACTAACTCCCCGTAATTTATACGTATATCTTACAAAATATAATGTAAATAGAAAAAATTTTAAAAACTCCTCACCCTTCTACCTACGCCGATGAAGAATGAAATCACAAGGAACCATATACGGACTATACGGTGGATGTTCCAATTCTTGAAAGCCGCATTCACGGATGGCAGCTTGTGAAATGGAGGCAGTCAGGACGGGAGCATTGTCGTGCAATAATCGCACACCTTTTGTCAATTTTCCACGACGTTTTGCACGAATACTGTTTCTTAATTTATGCAATAAAGACGCATAATATGTGCCGTTCACACTTGTATTGCGCTTTTTAAAGTCATTTAACAAAATGCCTTCAAAATCCCAGAATATTGCGGCCATCATCTTTTTCGTTGATTGAACGACTTTCGCCTTTTTGGGACGAGGTTCATCAGGTCGCCGCCATTCCATGGACTCCCTTTTCGATAGAGGATCGTAAAACATAACCATTGTTTCATCCCCTGTGACAATGGACACCAAACTCGGTTGTGGGTCGTCTCCACACATGTTTAAAAACGATTGTGCACACGATTCGACGTTCACGTTGGAGAGCAGAAAGAAGTCGCGGTATCCATCTAGCACTAATTTTATTCATACCCACATGGTCATGGAGAATTCGGCGAACATTTGTTTCAGAAATGTTTTTTATTACTGCTAATTCCTTCACTTTGAAACGGCAAGCTTCTTGCACTAAATGTTCAATAATTGAAATTTGTTGAGGCGTTATCACCGACCGATCAGCATCTTCCAGGGATTCCTGTCCCAAACGGAATTATTTTGCCCGCTTTTTTACAGTTGAATAAGAAGGAGATGAATCACCGTAAACGCCGTCTAAACGTTTTTTAATGTGATAAGGTGTATGCCCTTCTTCTGTTAAGAATTTGATGACCGCCCGGTACTCATTTTTCGTGACTTCAGACATTCTCGTGTGCTAGTCACGTTGGTTGGCTGGTTACTAAAAACTACTAGGCTTCGAACCGACACATTTTTAGTGTATACCTCGCGTATGTGCATGCAGGACGTGACGGAATTTGAACAAGTTTGAACCTGTACAAGCCTGTCAGGCCGCGAATTTATGGCGCCTATCTCGTAGGTTTTCATTTATGAATTATATCTGAATGAATTATCTAGAAACAATTCCAAACTTTTAGCTTCGTCTTCAACTGGTATAATATCATTAAATATTTGTCTTCAATTTATCGATCTGATTGTTACTGTCGAAAATCAATGTAACAGATTTAGCAGAACTTATCAACAATGAGTGCTGACGAGCAAATTCAGCAAGGTTATCTAGGGCCTTATTAATATCCTATATAGCTTGTCTGTACTCGTTGAAGTCAAAGGAATGGTATATTTAGGTATCATCCGCGTATATATGAATACGACATTTTCTCATACAGAGATGCATGCCTGATGTGTACAATGTAAATAGCAGAGGTCCTAGTATTGAACCCTGTGGGATGCCCCGTTTTATGCTCTCGATCTTCTCCAGTAATTTTGAGCACAGTGGTAAAATACTTATCGACCGCAAATCTTTGTATTCATTAGCATGTCTTGTTTTTGTCACCGGAATTACAACAGCTTTCTTCCATGAAGCTAGAAACACGCCCGTGACTGTACAGGAGTTAATAACATGAGTCAAATACAGCAAAATAGTATGACAGCAGCAGAGACTCAACATTTCGATATTCACACCATCGCGAATCGTGACCCGTGGAAGTCGTCCTGATTTCTTTAATAAAGTCCAAATTTATAGTCTCATCAACATTCTGGCACTTGAAACGCAAATCGTTGCGTATTTTATTTGTTTCGTAATACTCTAGCAGTTCAGTGCTGTCGATATCCACTGTCGGGGATTCACTTATAAAGTAATCATTAATTTGATCAGCATTTTGTAAATTTGTATTTCGTTATGGCTTTTTGATCTAATATTTAAAGAATGTGTTTTTTTCCACACAGTCTTAGGATCAGATCGTTTCAAAGTGCACTCAAAGAGCGCGCGTTTTTCATTTTTTATACCGACCCGTTTGCATCTACAACCTAGACGACCTCTTTAAACTTTTGTTTGGTCCTTTATGTGGTTTTGGTTTTGCTTTTTGAAGTGAAAACTTCTATGGGCGCGTTGATTGTGGGCACTGAACGAGACTGAGCCGTCACGCTCGGCTATGTAACGCTCGTTCGGGTAAAGTCGGCTCGAGTCGACTAAGGAAGCGAGAGAAATATAGTCAACGGGTCACTACTATACTCGTTCGTATATAGAGTTTGATACAAATCAGGATCAGACCGAGCGAAATGTACTAGAATAATGTATACACAATAATAATAAATATATATATATTTTAAATGTAATAAAGAACGAAAATGGAAAATGTAAATGTAAATGAATATTGAACGAAAAAAAAAGTTGTATTTCGTATTATTAACCTCGCCTTGATGAAGTTTTCACTTCTGCCGTGTGGTCTTAAGCACGCCCATTTTTTTGATTAGCTGAATCTAGGTTTAGTTTTGAACTTTGGTAAAAATATTTCGGTAGCAGTTTCTTTTACTTTTCTTTGTTGCACTGTATTAAGAAGTGTTACTTAAACGAATGTCAAATATACGCAGTGGAGATTTAACACAATATATTGATCGAGCAACAACAACAAAAAACACGAAAATAAAGTAGCTCTTTTTTATATTAAAAACATTTATAAACCTGTAAAAAAAAATTATCAATAAAATCTCACGTTGCCACCGAATGCAAAATGTTAAAACTAATACCTCCCCTTAATCCTGGGAATTTGTAAAACAAACAAACAAACAAAGGGGCCGCGGCAAAAGACTCCTCCAGGAAGTATTAATTGAATTTGGGTAAAAGTTGGGTTATGTTATTAATTAAAACCATAATGTTTCACAACGTTATAATATTTTAATAATTCAAAGCTTAATGACTACGTAAGAACACCCGAGGTTAATAACGACCTGTGTTAATAAACGACACTATAACCAAAAATAAGTCGTATCGCGAATAAATGTTAACAGTCGAGGTTTAAATACAAACGGGCACACTGAGTAATAGTTGTTGTACACTTTGAAACAACTAGATATTATGATATAGCAACAATACACACACTGCTTAACAATGATGGAGGAGTTGGCATTAACCAATAATAAAAATAAAGTTATCAACTAAAAGTCAAACACACACTGAATATGGGTACTAATAACGATACACTTGAATACTAATAATGTTATAAACAAATAATGTACATGGGGATTAATATAGGTTAGGTATTTGGAGGTTATGGTTTCACTAGCGCGTGAATTTAATATTAATTCTCCGAATACAACAATATAGTTAATGAACCACCGTGAATTTATTAATATTATACATTAATAACGGCGCGCACTGAGTTTAAATAATTTGGTGGAGGTGCTGGAATTCAACCAACAATGTCAAATAAAATGGTTGTTACTGGAATAAAAGTTAAACACACGCTGCATATGGGTACCAGTAACAACGAACTTGGATAATAATATTGTTATAAACAAATAGTATGTATAAGGGAAGATATCGGTTGGGTATTTGAAGGTTATGTTTCACTAACGCATGGAATTTAATATTAACACTTTAGCAATAACAATGTTGTTAATGAATCCACGTGAAGTTAATATGATAATTCATTAACAAAGGCGCACACTGAGTTTAAGTATTTTGGTGGAGGTGCTGGTATTCAACCAACAATGTCAAATAAAAACCACGGGCTTAATAGGTTTTTCACTGCACTTACGGTTAATTGCTACAGCGTAAGCAGCTGTAGCTTGTCCTGATGCACTGAAGTTAATACTATGGCGAACACTAAAGAGGGACCGTACGTTTGGTATCTTTACACGAAATAAGCGCACTGTAAATAACTAAAACGGCCGCTACTACGTAAGCAGTAATAGGATCCTCCTATAACTTCTTCGGTCAATACTAGGCGAAGCGTCGGATGTGTTCCACCACGTAGATATATTTTCGGACGTCGATGAGCTTGGATTCCGATGAAGAAGCCGTCCGAAATAAAGAATTCCTCCGGAATTCTTAGTGGTTTCTTGGTCCGCGTGTTCTCCTGAACACGTTTCGCCGTGTACTTCCAATGACCTGGAAAGTGCCTTTTTGGTCCCTTGTATTACGTAAGCAGTAATACAATTCGGCTGGATGGCTTTCTGGAAAGTCCGCTCTGTATCGGTGGCCTGTTTTCTGCTGGTCCAGGAGGTTGCTGTTGGCAGGCTGGTGACCGAGTTAGGACTCGATATGGTATAGGCATTTGTCCCACCTTATATAGGTTTCCAAATGTGTTTACGTTTTTCATTGGGAATCCCAGTGACGCAGGTGACGAACAAAGAAGTATTCATGTCACGGTAATTTCCCTTGGGGCCCAAATAGGGTTACGTCTTCTGCGTGTATTAGAATTTTGAGCGTTTTAATTGGTCGTGGGCGGAGCCTATGATTCGTATCCAAAAAGAAATTTGTAGAACAAATTTTGTATTTAAGCGTTCTAATTGGTTGTGGGCGGAGCCTATGATTCGTATCAAAATTGTCTTAAAAAGTTATTACGCGAAATTTCTCTAACTTTACGAATGTTTCATATTGGAATTTTAATTTATTCTAGAGGAACGGGATAAGATAGGGATAAAACATGTACACCTATATTGGGCCTGGACTTGTTCTGTGGGAAAACGTCTTATTTGTTTCCATCGGAAGAGGCTGTTGGTAACAAAACTTAAAAAAGAAAAAAAATTGTAATATATTGTCAATGTTTACATATATCTGTACACCTCACGGCGAGTCATAGATTTGCATTTGCTCTGGAGGATTAGTGGTATTAAAATGAATATTTTAAACCATGTCTCTGTGAGGTTTGTTTGCATATTGTGTATGAGAGTTGAGCTGTAGTAATAGAAATGTTACCGTATACTATTTTTATACAACACATATCATCGTTTTGCCATTATTTAATAGTGCCTTCTGTGTATTTATAAAATAATATAATCCTGCTTAAAGAACTTGCCAAAATACATATTTTCGCTCTGATAGTTTTACCAGATTATAAACGCTTTTCGAGTAAATAAAGCACTTATGCATAAACGAGCTCATCATACTAAAGGACGGAGATTTAACGTAGAAGCACTGAGAGCAAACTATCCTTTTCTGCGATCATCAGCCAACAATATGTGGTACAGATTACGGAACGGGAAGCCATTTTTGCCAAAACAGCAGGACTAATATTCACCAGATTCTGCTGCTACTACTACACCTTTCCTATGCGCAAATAGAACAGCGCTTTTAATTATCTGTTTTAAATTCAGGTTTTCGCATTGTACGTCGGTGTTACATTGTTTGAATTTATCGTGTGCAGTTACGTTTGTGTCCTATTGTTTGGTAAAAAGTAAAATACGTGGTGTTCACCGTTAAATATCACGTTCCAGAGAATATTTAATTTAAATATTCCGCTGGACCGGTTAGATAAATAGCACAGTTTTGACACGAAATATTTGCCCAATTAATTGCACAAAAAATAAATATCAGAGCAGCATCGAAAATTATATCTAGCGATTCCTATTTACTGAAAAATATTTTTCAACGTCTCCACAAGAAAACGGATAACTCATAAAAGTTACAATATTCGTAAATTTGTTAAAATCCAAAAAAAATCAAATATTTTTTTACTTCCGTTTTGTTAATACCACAATTTAACAGAGGACTTGACTCTTGATTTCAAAACCAGAGAAATTTTCAAATATTTTCTACGTAGTTGATTAATCACTAGCTGCAATTTAATTTTAAAAGGGTTTATTGTGGTAAGCATATCAGTAATGCTTTTTAAATTACACGTCACATCTGTTAAGAAAGGTAAACGACAGGGCTATTCTTCGTTTTCGGGCATCGCGGTGATATGACCTCTTTCATCTAGAATCTTTGTATTTCTTTTGTATTTCTATTAAAGGGAATGCTAAAAAGCGTAGAAATTCATCATTAGCTTGACAGAGGGTAACAAATCCATTTTTACTGCCAATCATGGCTAAAGTTTGTTAAAACGTTTTTTTTTTCTCCAAAGGCCAAAACTAAATTAAGATACAGCTAACCACAAAAAAAAATATAAACATAAACTATTATCCCTAGTGTCAGGGACCGAACAAAAGTGGACAAAAGAAAAGACGTTTAGGCTGTAGATGCAACCTAATTAGGTGGGTGATTCACTCCATGTGGTGGGGAGTACAAAAAATGTTAATTCAGCGTCATTTACGATACCATACCGACCAGCCTACAACGCAAGGAAAAACTCCGGTATCAGTTGCACCCTACACCCAAGGACCCCGTACGTAACAAACAAAAAAACACAAAAATAATTGATAAATCCCCTGTATATTGTTTACCAATACTATCAAAACAATCTACCACGAAAATCTATGATCCACCCTGTATTTATTGTACAAGTAAACACCAATTTACATACCTAGCCTGTATATATGAAAAGTGTATATTTATGTTGGTGTAAATGCACTATAAAATGACAGTTTGTCAGCAAGCTGTCATCTAAAAATTTTCAATAACTAACCATGTGTTTATAAAAGAGAAAATGTGAACATTTAGGCATAGAACCATCGTTATTTTACAATATAGTATTATCAAATGTTGCATTGATTTATGTGAACCGGAGCCGCCTGGGTGAGAGGCCAGCACTTAACCATTAGACCAAGGGCGGAAGTCGAAAGTCAGTATTCATATCGTCTATTTATATATATACATGCGTCCGAAAATCTCCTTAATTAATGCTTGCGGACGAGACAAGACAATCTCGAGTACGTTAAAGTTTTTCGCGGGCAAGATATACACAATTTTTTGGGCAACCGTTAAATTTTTCAATCGATTTAATTTAAATTGAGACACAATTTAATTTAATTTAGTTCTAAAGGTGCTAAATTAAAGTGGTTTACTTGCATTACATGCGTTACCATGGAAATGAGACGAATATAATAAACTACAAATACTTGATAGTTGTCAAAATAAGTCGTAGAATCTGTGATTAAACATGTGTCAAAATGTGTATTTACTTTAACGGTCGCTGCCATATCAACGGCCGCGAAATTGTATTTCGCGAACTGTGTTGCGTTCGCGAATTGGTAACTTCGCGGACGATTATTTAAATGTAATATAGAACGAAAAAAAGATGTATTTCGTATTATTAACCTCGCCTTGATGAAGTTTACACTTCTGCTGTGTGGTTTTAAGCACACCCATTTTCTTGTTTTTATAAAAATTATTCAAAATCCTATTTTAAGTACTTCTATTCTCTTAATAAATCCCTATAGAATGCATACTTTGCAAGATATTATAAAACAGTGCTACTCGTTAGGAGTAAAAGTGCTACTTCCGGTCCGTATTTTGAAATTTCATTTATACAAAAAAACATTGCAAATATAACTCTAAATACTTTTACACTCTTGATAAATATATACAAAATGCATAATTTACGACATATTTGCAAAAATTCGCTATTCGATAAGAGTAAAAGTGTTACTTCCGGTCCGAATTTTGAAATTTTTTTTAAACAAAAGATATTTAAAATTATGTTTTAAATACTTTTATACTCGTAATGTACCTGTCTAGAAAGCATGATTTGCGGATAAAAACCTGATTTTCGATAAGAGTAAAAGACCTACTTCCGGTAGGAATTTCGAAAAAAATTTTTAATACACTTTTTCTCAAATTTAATGTTAAGTATATTTGAATTCTTTATAAATTTGTTTAAACTTAGTAATTGACGAAATATTTGCAAAATTCGATTTTTTTACTGAAGTAAACTACTACTTCCGGTCCACCGATTTTACTGAAAAACTATTCAGCTCTCAAGAGGGAGATTATACACGTAAATACAAAATTTGGAATAGATATCTACAGCGGTTTGAGCGCTATCGTGGTCACACACACACGGACACACAGAGAGAGACATTTTTTTAAAGCCACTTTTTTGGTGTCAGGGGACTTCAAAACGTGGACATCTGCAAAAATCTCGAGGTCGAAAATCTTCGTCATCACAATACTTCCTTATACTACGTATAACAAAGTAAAAAGAGACCTTAGGGGACGTAGTTTTAAGTACGACAGTGAGTTGCAAGTAGCTATAATAAAACATTTTGACGAAAAAACTTCAGATTATTTTTACAAGGGTATCGAATAATTAATTAAAAGTTGTAATAAATGTATAGAAGTTAGGAGAGATTACATTGAAAAATAAAAATCCTTATATTGTTCCAAGTTTCTTTTTTGTATATCAGGCCGGGAATTTAAAAAACGACCTTAGGGGACGCAGTTTTAAGGACGACAGTGAGTTGCAAGCAGCTGTTATAGAACATTTTGACGGAAAAACTTCAGATTATTTTTACAAGGGTATCGAATAATTAATTAATCGTTGTAATAAATGTATAGAGTTAGGCGAGATTACATTGAAAAATAAAAAAAATTAAATTATTCCAAGCTTCTTTTTTGTATATCAGGCCGAGAATTTATGGCGCCTACCTCGTATATATAGCACTAAACCTACGTGGAAGTACTCCATAACAATCATAAAAATAACAAAATTTTACTGAGAAAGAAAAAATCCAGACTGAATACAGAATACCTATTATTAACGGATGCCAAGTGATACGCTACATGTACATACATATATAGAAAGCTGGTTTTTACAACATTATAAATCCCTTATTTTTCATCGGCAGACAATATTTATATCTGAATTGACTGTCTTCTTAATACCCATGCATATAAAACAATAGCTTATTTTCTTAGCTCTCAATGGATACCTATTACGTTCTCTTTTGTGAAATATCATTTCTCTCCGTTGTTTTATAAAATTGTAAAACTGACGCGATGTTTTCCAGATACTTTTCCGGGAAAAGGAAATGCAAGGCATTACAGCGAGCAACATATAAATTACGTTTATACGTGAGCTTACTTTACTTTGACGTGAGATCCTGCGGCAACCAGTCGTAAGTTTCGGTTGAGAATGGGAATCTGCCATCACGTTGGATCCCTTCAGCCTTATCTGGATTTCGAGTGGATAACGCAAGGAACTTGAATAAACAAGCTAACGAATGGAAGAATAGGCTTAAGACAGATTTATGACGGAGATCTCATTTGGTGGTGAATCAGCGGTAAAGCGGTTTCTTAACGTGAAACTTCCTCGCAGTTCGCGACTAAAAATGCAACGCTAGTAAGAGGAAAATTATTTTTATATTTCATTAAAGCGAAACGAGCAACAAGTCATACGACGTAATCTTCCTCTTTTCAGCTAAATATTTCGTTTGAGACTGCTCGTTTTGAATATGAATTACGCTGTACCACCATTCGCTGCTTTAAAGACGTCTTCATATAAATCTATAAGATTATAATTTATGTAAGGGAATATTGTGACAGTTTATAGTTAAACGGTTGCCATGGAAAAAATAATTTAATAAATTATCTAAACAGCTGTTAAAGATACTACTATGACGTTAACGCGAATTTGTATTGTTAATATAGATGATGGTATAGTGATGGTATAATTACAATAAATATTAAATATACTGAATTTTTAAATAGTAAAACAAAACTATTTTTTTCCTTTAAAGCAATTATATATTTTTAAAAATAAATAGGATATGAAATACTTGAATGTGTAACGTACATTAACGAATAAATAACTATCAAAAGTATACAAAATAACTATCAAAAGTATACATATATACATTTATACATAAACGTATATGCACATATGTACGTGTTGAGATACACAACATACATTTAGGTGTCATTACCAACAGCGAACGCACAGATATTTTCACCGGCACTTTGCGGTTCAACGGACATAAGACACGATTTTAGTTGTGGATCATTGCCAACAGGACCATATACACTGAAGAGGCCTCAAAGGCCGAAACACGTGTCTGTGCGTTCGCTGTTGGTAATGACACCTAAATGTATGTTGTGTATCTCAACACGTACATATGTGCATATACGTTTATGTATAAATGTATATATGTATACTTTTGATAGTTATTTATCCGTTAATGTACGTTACACATTCAAGTATTTCATATCCTATTTATTTGTGATATGGTGGTGCCACCTATTGGCCTTATATGCGGAGATACACATTTAGCAAACAGGTTTTGTCTTATGCACAGTGTGCAAAGATGAAACTGTCGTGTTCGGTGTCGCGCTTGGATGGCAGATATCGCTGAGATATTCTCACCGGCACTTTGCGGTTCAACGGACATAAGACACGATTTTAGTTGTGGATCATTGCCAACAGGACCACGTACACTGAAGAGGCCGAAACATGTGTCTGTGCGTTCGCTGTTGGTAATGACACCTAAATGTATGTTGTGTATCTGAACACGTACATATGTGCATATACGTTTATGTATAAATGTATATATGTATACTTTTGATAGTTATATATTTTTACGTGTATTTTGAGAAGCATCTCTCAATGTCAATCCCAACGAGTAATGATTTCTCAGCAAAAGCAAATTAATTTAGTAGGCAGGGGTTGTTAAATTTAGTAATTACACACCTTTAACAAGTAACAAGTCGTCGAAATTGACTGTCATGGCCGCTTCTGTGATTTTGTAATAAGTTTTAGTGTGCCACGCAATATGAATGGAGGATCAAACTAAAAGCCTAGCATTGGCGTGCTTTAAAAACATTTTTTAGGTTACTGAATATATGAAATATTTACGTTCTGTGATTTTACGTAAATTCAATGTACCTCACTTGCTGACCTCTGATGTGACGTATATACGAGATTTTATAAATCAAGTAAAACTTAATCCCACATATTTAAAAGATTGTGAAAACAATTATTGAAACTTAATAATTTTTTTTTAATTTTATTCTTTTCAGGTAAATTTCAGTTACATATTGCTGTGGTATCTTGTTTTTAAATATCATAAATAATGATGATACCTTAACGTATGATTTTAGTGTAACAGCATAAATTTTAAAAATTTTACGTGGACTCTAACAGTGGTTTACTCCTTGCTTTATAACCTTGCTCTTATCTGGTTTATTATGGGGTAGGGTAAAGAAATTAAACACAATATCTATGTCTTAATAATAACAGTGAATATATTTCGAGTATGTATTTATAATAATTAACATTAAACTAATTTTGTCTCGGTGATTTTTATTTAAGATTGTTTTAAATACGATATTGTTTATTTTGAAGAATTAAATTGAAATGATAATAATTTAGTGTATGTTCACTATGTATTTGTTTTTCTTTAAAAGATTTTTTTTAGTGAAAATTGAACACTTCACCAAAGCACACATTTTCACGTACTATTTTGATAACCTAGTGTCTTGCTACTTAAATATTTCAAAATTAGTTTCCACTTATTAGTAGCAACAAACATTTTCACGTACTACTCCAGCCGCTTAGTGTTCACACATCAAAATATCCTAGTATATTTGTGTCCGGTTATTTAAATTATTGTCTTGCGATTATTTAAATCTTTACATTTGTGGCAAACATTTGCACGTACTACCTCTATGGTTGATCCAACATCATTAAACATACTTCTAATTAATAATGAAATGCAAAAATTTTTAAAACAGAGTGAACATTCATTCAATAAAAACAATTAAGGTAAAACTTCTAAGTTATAATTCATAAAAATTTCGCATAACTCACTTAGTTTGACGATACAATTCTTCAAATTCCCATTTAGTTTTATTTAAATTTTCTAAAGAAACGCAAATTATATAATTAAATTCTATTCCTTAATAATATACTCCAATCTTTAAAAGAATAAATAGTGCATATAGCCCTACTGTATATGTAATTATATAGATATATTTTTATCTTGCGTGTATAGAATACTGCAGGAGCTTCGTTTTAATTTTTCATTTTTCGGCGATTTAAACCAATGCCGAAGTCTTCTCGTCCAGTCTTTTTCCCGCCTTATCGAACAATTGAAGATCGGTACTTTCGCGCCCTCTGTCTTATATTTTAAGTTGGTCATACTGCCACTCTCTTAGTTGAATTTCTTTCTTGCTTAATTTAACTTGTTATTTCTTGCTCATTCACTTTGACAGCTATCCAACAATGTCCGCAATGCAAATCTTCCCTATGTAAGTTTATAAATTTACCTCACTTAATTCCAGGTAAGTGTGTTATTCTTTTTTCCTTTTTAACGTGAACATCTGTTGTATCTGTATATGAATTCATTACTCTTGAATTATTTTTATTAGTATTTTCTTCCACCATTTATTAATCGTATTCTTGTTTTCTGTTTACTAGTTTGTTTGATTGGGAATAAAGGAAAAACGTCGCAAATAACTTCTATCCTCCTTTCTGACTTCTTACCAGGAAGGTTCGTTGCTGGTTCCTTCTCTTTATCTAGAAACCAATTTCTCGTCTAAGGTGAGATTGTTATTTCTAATATGCTACAAACAAATTATTGACGTTTTATATTCTTTTGCAGACATTGGACCATACAAGATCGCCATCGATGTTTCAGAAACACAGAAACTACAAGTGTACAAATTAAAGAATATATTTTAAATCTTATTATCGTACACAATATATTTTATTAACGATTTCAAATTCTAATATAATTAATTTCGTAGTTATATCCTTTTTTCTAAATTGTACGTATTTACAACTTCTCTTTTATTTATACTAGAGTCATATTTATGAATTTATCCTATTTATATCAACATTGATATGATGTCATCTTCTCTGGCATATCTGATTTTATTTTTTATTCGTATAGTACTTCTTGTTTATCGTTTCTACAGAATAAAGTTTATTAGTAATCATTTATATATTGTTTTATTTACAATATTTTTAACGAAGGAATTTATCCTTTATAGTATCTGCAACCTATCTTACTTAAATGATTAGTAGAGCTTTTACTATTTAAACTTAAATAAATATTCAATTGAATTATAACGCATATACTATAACTAAATTACATTAACATATTTTTTATCTATTTTAATTTTCTCTTATTTTAATTAATTTATCTAATCACAATTACTACCATTTACAAAATGTAAGGTTCATAGTAATATGCTTTTTCTAAACCATCTTTTTCTTAAGAATTAGGCATAATACTTTTGTACAATGCAGAATGAAACTATATTTTAACAATTTTCGTAGACTTTGAAAATGATGTGTTAAGTTATCAATTAAAATTGAATCGCCGGCATATGAATGTATATCTGAAGTTCTCTGCGAAAAACGAGCAATCTTGGGAAAGAATAGGATATATACCTGGACTTAACTATTGACTGTAAACTAGCTTGGAGTGCTCATGCAGGGAGCTTTTCCGTAACTCGAAGGTTTTAACTCTCCATTCTTTGTATATTTATGAACTGATTATGTTGGTGCAGGGAAATTCATCACGGTTTGTTAGGAGGGCTTATGTTTCTATGACCACACGCAATGGGTTCAATTTGTCCGTGCCATCGCATAGGTCTAGCTGCTACGAGAGGGGGTCTTATTATAAAGCTATCGCAGCTTTTAATGCACTACCTGAGTATTTAAAGATAACCGCCGAGGTAAACAGAACCGCTTTTAAACGTAATTTGAAAACATATCTTTTGGACAGGGCCTTCTATAACTTTAAGTTATTAAATAATAAGTGAATATATTGTAAATACCGGACGTGGATACTGTATAATTGTGTTAACTCTTGTATTGTCTTTTTTACTTGTGTAACAGGACATACAATTTTGCGTTTACCACCATACCATTGCATTTTCAATCCCATTGAATTAATATGGGCCCAACTGAAAAATACCATAAATATAATAAACGACGTTCTTAATCAATGATCAACACTAACCGGTGTTAGAAAAACGCAAATTTGTACTATTTGTATTTTAATCAATTTTAACGCTAACCAGCATTTAAATCATAATTGGAAGAACCAGCCCTTAATCATGTATTCCATGTCCATTAAAAGATTATTATTTGATAAAATATTAAATATGTTCTCATCACATTTTTGCATTTAAGTGCTTCATATCCATTTTAACTCAAGATTCCACGTTATGTATATGAACGGATTTCGATGAAATATTATAGGACCTTCATGTAAATACGGCACACAAGTTTTGTATGTACACAAGTACGGAATCCAAATAGTAAACGTAGTCGTGCAACGTTCCAACGAAATTCCGAATTTAATAATAATCCACGGGAGATTCAACTTTACTCTTCGAGCAATATAACAACACAATAATAATAGTTTCCGAATAATACAGGAATACTGCTTGAAATAATTTAATAAAAATGTATTTTTGTAAAATATATTTATTGTATATTAATATTGTTACAATTATTTTGTTGTATTTTATCTCTTAATGGATTATTTTAGTTTATCGTTGAATACGTAATTTATTTTGGATTAAATTTATGTCATCTTCCTACTACTACTGTCACCTGGTGTGGACTTTTATAAGATCCCTATTGCCACGCGATCTGCCTTATCGCAGGTGGGTGTAACGTATACATGCGTTGACGGGTAGATGGCGTACGATGTTTTATTTAATAGATTTGGTATTTTTTTTAACTGTTGCTAATTTAGTTTTAGAGCTTCTTTTTGGGCTTAGAGTTATGTAACAAATTATTTATAATTATTTTCCATTTTTCTATTGTCATTTGAACCTGCATTTATGTCGTACGTTTAAAATATCAGATTGGGTCGTTCGGTCTTTTAGGGCAATTGTTCGTGTTCCGTTTGAGGTCGGTTTTTGACATGTTAGAATCTTTCTCTTGAGCTTTAACGGTCATCGAGGAAGGATTAACAAGAGCAGAACCATATTCCTGAGCCATTACTTGAGAATGTTGTAGAGTTTTGAAGTTTTATCGTCTGTAATCGCTTACAAAAGCGGATGTTATAGTACTTCTCAAGTGTTATTTTTGAATTTTGGCGTTTTGGTTGAATCTTGCGAGGATATTTTCTTCACTGGCTAGGAATTGTGTAATTGCTGTAAGTATAATTTTCACGTGTTTGACCGGTCTTAATTTGTGTTGTTTCTATATTTAAATATAGCTGCTAGTGTTAGTGCTGGCCTAGACCTCATTTGAGCATTTTTGTTGGGGTTAAGATTTAAGAACCACGTGCAAGGGTTATCTTACGGTTCCAAGGAAATTTATTGCTGGATCTTGCGGTGAAGACATATTTAAGGTACAGATTAATGGAATACTGTAGCCTTCATACGCTAATTTCTTGAGATGTCGTTAGCCGAAGATAGGAGAGCAGATTTCTTGTAACGTGTGGATCCGTAGAAGGAATCGTGGTTGGTAGCTGTGGATGTGAGTTTCTTTAAGGTACTGTGACTGTGTAAATTTCCCTGATATTATCCAGAGTGTAGAGTTTATTGACCAAACAGTTTTGGTAAAATTTATGTCAATATCGAGTACTTTGAACAGTAAATTCCAATTTTCCGGCCTAGCTAATTAAATAAGTCATCGTAATTTCCTATTTTAACTTCTTGTGGCATGTGAGCCTTTATGATTTGAATTAATTAAATTAACGTAGTTTTATTAATAACAGTGACCCCAATTTGGAGGTTACTTTGTCATTTTTGGAGACGTTACGTAGCCTTTTTATTTTTGGACTCAGAACTTGAACTAAATTTTGGATGTGCATGGGCAGTGTAGCCTTACATCTGTCTTCTGTAACTTCTTGGTTGTTATTTAGTGCATTTAGTCAACCATTGTAATTTATTTTTGTACAATCTCGTAAGAAATTATTGAATTAAATTTAATCACATTTCCTTATGTAAAGCATAGTTAACTAGCGCTAATTTTTTTTATAGAATTAGATACTTTACAACTTAGAGTCTGCACTCTAATGTCGAATAGATTGTCGGTTGCCTCTGGTATACAGAGTGTTTTATTTCAGTGTTGACGTGTTGCAATTCACGATCAAACTGTTCGACTTTGGAGGGACTTTCGGCAAGTTGCCTTATAACTGTGTGCTTGTAAGAATATTGTTGGTTAATTATTTTAACTTTAAGGTTGTTTCATGTGTTCACCATTTTGAATTTCTTAAATTTTGTAATTGTACGTCATTGATAATTTTAAGTTGTGGATCACCTTGGGTGACCATTTAAGTTTTAATTAACCCTTCAGGAATTTAATATTGGCAACTGAGTTGCGCTTGTGATTTACTTTTCATTGTTTTTTTTTTCTTGTTCTTGAATATTCTCGTGAAAAATCCGAGATTAGATAGTATAGCCGGTTATGTACAGTATTGAAATGAACTGTTAAGATCTTAAGTAGAATTTCAATAAACTGTTTGTTAAGTTTGAATGAGCGTGTGTTGGTCTTATTTTCTTATCACCTGGGGAGTTTTACATTGGATCTGGTCCGGGGTCTGAATATCTGTTAGGTTTAGCATATTTTTACGGATAGGCGCCCTGACAACTTAACCTTCGACTTAGTACGGTGTTCGAACTCGCCCTTCTCTGACTGTAGCTGGAGGCAGTGCTGACTCCCATATATAACATCGACCCTTGGGGAAGTAAGAGGTAAGACTTGAGTGTTATAAGTTGGTGATTAATTAATAGACAAGCGTCCTCCTAAATTTAAATAGAAGGTTAATTACCGTGGTGGTGTCTGACTTACTACCTTCTTGGAATTTGGGTACCGAATTTGTTTAGGACCTTGCCCATTTATAATTTAAATACAAGAGGGTAGCAATATATATTTTCATGCGTATATCTTTAGACCCATCAACGTACGTCATACATTACTTTCAAAGGGCGCCTCCAAACTATTAAATATATGATGCATATGAAGATTTAAGAAACCAAAACGTCAATCGAAGTCAAAAGGGCAAGACACATTTAATCGGCGGCCTTAAAAATTGTGTAATTATTGTGATAAATCTGCGAATCTGAAAGGAGGAAATTAGTATGATATACAATTTAACATAAAATAAGAGGTGTGAAAACTAGTTTTTATTAAAGTTTCATCGAAAATATTATCCAGTGCTTATATCCCTCCGAAAGTGAAGCAGACTTTACGAGTTATATCCGGTTTAAAGAAGCAGCTGAGTTTGTCAGCGACAAAGGTAATTTAAAATTATTTTCGTTATTAAAGAACAAGTTATAGCATACCACTTAAGATCATTATTAATAAGCAAGATGGTTCCTGGTATTAATTTTCATAGCAGAAATTCGAGAAGATATTAAAAACGTTCACACAACATAAACTTAATTCATTTGTTTAATAAAGCAATCATGTCAATTTGTTTGTTTTTAAATTTCGTATTTATATCTTCTTCTCAGTAGAATATTTTGTTACGGTCTAAAAGATCTGCCTGTATATTTGTATATTTTTGTGCGCATTAGTTGTATTAGCATCTCTTTTGCATGGTCTTAGGTTTATTTTTGTTGTAAATTCTAGTTACTCTATTCTAACACACTTTGTATATAATTGGTTGACAAGATAACTTTTATTATTAAAACGATGTCTTGTTTTTAAATATGGAACGTTTTTCTTACACATTAGTAGTAGAATGTTGGTTAATTTTTGGTTAGTAATTTTCAATATTTAATTACTTTTCGGTATACCCGCGATATAATAATAATAATAATAAGCAACTTTTATTTCACATCCATGTGTACAGATATAGAAAACATAATAATGACAACAAAGAGATATATATATAAGAAATTAAAAATGTACTTTGTGAAATTAGGCGGAGTTCGGGCTACCACAGAAGTGGCATCCGCTCTTCCACTCAACCTATGAATAACTTAACCTAAACTTAAACTAAATTAAATAAATTTAAACTAAAAACACAAACTTACAATCAAAAGAAAGAGGATTTCATAGAGAAATAAGAAATGAAAATGATTGGAAATATACATAAGATAAACACATAACAAGAAATATAATGTCATGAGGGTTGCTTGCATACCCACTCACAAACAGCATATTATGAGTTATAAACGGTTGCAAGAGTGCAAGAATTGCGAAAGTTCATTGCCTGGTAAATAGTATATCAAAGTATTTCTTCTTGAAAGCAGGAACAGACGTAGATAATTTAATGTCAGCCGAAAGTGAATTATATAAGAAGGTGATTTGGTATGAGAAACTTTTTTTAAAAAGTTCAAGTGAATGAGTTGGTGGGGTTAAGGTACCTTTGAAACGAATGTTGATATTATGTACATCTGTTCTAAATTTGATTTTATTGTATAAGTAGGGAGGCAGGTGGGTGATAACGATACGATGGTATAGAGTAGCAGAGTGCAATAACCTCCTATTCTTCATGTTCAGCCAATTCAAGGCTTTATCACGAAGGTTTTGCATTTGTTTAATTGTATCCGTTAGCCACGGAGCAGGAGGTTTCGTAAATCGGGATGTAACTCGAGGCATATGGGCATCCATAATACAATGAGTTGGGAGGTAAGAAAGTCAGCCATAGAGTCAACATCTCTCATATCGTAGACCAAGTAGAAGGGAATTCTGAGTAAATCAACTTCAAAAATACTGTAATCAAAAAATTTTAGGGTTCTGTAGGTGCGCCAGTATGGAGCAATTTTTTTGTTAAGAAATTTTAAGTTACAAAAAATCATTTCATGATCCGATAGGTGCACACTCCGAACACCGGATGCCAGTATCAAGTTACGATCCGAGAGAAAGATCAAATCAATAAGTGTTGAGGATGTAGGAGTGATGCGGGTGGGGGCATCAATAATTTGCGATAGACCGAAAGAGAATAAAGAGTCAATAAGTGTCGTGGCAGAGAGAGTATCATGTTGGGTCACATCAATATTGAAATCACCCAGTAAGATTAAGTTATCACATGTGGGTACGAATTTAGACAGAGAGTTTTCCAACTCATCCACAAAGGATCTGTAGTTGTGATGTGGTGGCCGATTAATTGTCCCAACTATAAGCACTGTGTAATTAATTTTGATCGATACCCAGAGTTGCTCAATGGAATCACTAGATTCCAGTAGCGTAAAATCTTAATTATCTCTAATATAGATTCCAACACCCCCACCCCGAGTTAACCTATCTCTGCGAAGAAGCGTGTAGTTATCTATGCACAAATACCCATTCGCAATATCATCACCCAACCAAGTTTCACTAAGACAAAAATGTGAATAATCATTATGAGTCAAGAAATCTTTAAAATTCTCGAAGGACGCAGGCAATGAACGGATGTTAATATGAGCAACTTTGAATTCTTGTGTGGTCATATAATAAGGCAGAACGATTTATAAGTAAAGAGTAAGTATGCAGGCAATATATAATTAAGTAGTAAATAGATGAAAGAAAAGAAAAAAAAAAAGAGAAAAAAAATGAGAATAATTGGTATGTTATATAGTCTAGTCAACAAAAGAGGAAAGAAAGCAGCAACAGTAAACAGAGGCAAGCCGCAGTTCATTATATCATATCTGTGTGGTGAGAGTGCAGTGACTCTAAATTATTTGATTTAAAATATTATTAAAGTTCGGCTTCTCTAGAATCTCTTCTCTTTCTTAGTTAGTTCTAGCTTGAATTTTGGATAATTTTAATAAGAATTTCTTATCATTCGCAGTTTAAATGTCCTTTTTGTAAAATATAATTGCCTACGCAGACGCCATTTTGTTGTCTTCTTGATTTTCGAAGTGCATTTTACTTATAAGTTATCATTGTGTTTGTGAAGACTTAATTCGGGCTACTAAATCTAACTTGTGCTGCAGAATTGCATAGAAATTAATGTTGGTTTTGGGTGTCAGAGTTTAATGAAAGTTGTCGGTCACCATTTTTTCCATACAAACGTGATACATTTAGTTATATATGTAGGGATTTTGAGTATGACTTGTAATTACCCCAAAGGGTATCCAATCTGGAAGGTAGAATGTAATTATTTTCGTACTGAATCTCAGGTAATAAATGTTAAAATATGGTTTCAACCAAATGCTAGTAGATGTGCGCGCGCGCGTGTGTGTGTGTGTGTGTGTGTAGTCGCGTAGTTTAAAGGTTATTTGCTTTGTAGGAGTGCTTGATAACTAAAAGGACCGGTGCAACGTTTCAGTAAAGTCTCATTTATCATCTTCAGGTGATTGTCTCTTTCTCACGATCTTTGTCTGACAGCACGTAACCCGTCTTTCGGCTCGGCTTGTATTTTTACTACTACTTAATCTGTCGGGTGAGCATTGGTCAATAAATTTTGTGCGGCGGGCGGTGTCGCACACCTATTGGCCCGTTGATTCGGTGGAGATAGGGCGTCCTCGCTTATTCGCTCTGATGTCCTAGATGTTGTTGAGCGATTGTACTGAATACGTCGTTCCGTTAGTGCTGTTTTCCAAAAGTCCGGCAGACGTCTTGCTTCATCTCTCATAATTTTTTGGTGAGATATTCCTATATGCATAAAGAACATTCTGTAAAGTTTTCACTTGTTTTCATTCAGTTCCTTTTTAGAAATTGATTTGAGAAAACTGATGTTAAAAGGCTTTCGGCCATTTTTGAAAAGCTCTAGAAAAAGAGGAATGCATTCTCAGATTTAAAACTTATACTGCATACACAGAAATAACATATTGTTAGTGAGTCTCTCTTCCTTCATAAAAATTTACGGTCCTAAAAAGTAACGATTGATCAATTTTTTCGGAGGCTTTACAGAAAGAGTTTGACTGACTCTCTTGCATAACAGAAGAATTAAAAAAAACGTATGCCTGAAGTTCATTTCATGTTGAACACACTGGATTTTCAAATATTCTGATATCTTTTAAAATAGCTTGGCAATTAAACTTTCTGCAAACCACGTTTTTCTTAAAAATTTGCCCAACCGCCATTTTAAAAATGGCTGCCAGAAAAAAACTATGTCTCACTCATTTTTTTGTAATAGTGTTTTGTGACTGTGTTTTGTGAATGATTGTAATGAGTAATACGAAAATTTAAGGTATTTATTTTAGAATTTATTTAAAGACTTTTAGCATGATATTAATCTTATACATGTATTTTCAAATAAATAATAAATTCATCGGAAGTGAAAATGTTTCATAAATAAATAGCTATTTTAACGTAGTTGTATTCTTGAGCAGACAAGCATTTTATGTATACTGGAGATGACATTTTTGTGCGTGAAAATACACAATTATGTTATCAATTGCCAGTACATAAGAATAGTTACGGGTTTGCACATAATTTTAGCAAAGTGTATTGTGAATTTGATCTGCGCAAGGAGATTCCTGAGGGTGAATGTCCAATTGACCTAGGAATGAGATACTTAATCGTGACTATGAGAACATCATGGTTGAGTACCTACAGTAAAACGTAATCAAAGATTATTTTATTTATTTTAAAAAATTATATATGTCTACTTAAATCATCAAATCATGCTAAAAGGATTTACTACACAGGTACAATCGTTTAAATGTTAATATTGCATTCAATAGTTAATTCATTGTTAATGTTAGGTATTATAAATAATTTTTCTTGTGCAAAGTGTGCATTTTGAACTGTCTTCAGTTGGCCATTCTAATTTTAATATAGGAACACAGTGTAATTGGCTTTTATTTATTTTTGTGGTTTGGTTTACTAAAATTTTTGCTTTACTCAAATTTTCCTGTGATACATGTCAATGAAATAGGGTTAGTTTTAAGTTGAATTATATGAAATAAGAATTTTTTAGAAATATAGTAATTGCACTTTATTTTTTATCATAAACAATAATAAATACGTTACAATTTTAGGCAACCCCAATTTTATTACTGTAAACATAATCCCACAATTGTGTCACCAAATGAATACATTTTATAAAAGTTGTTCGAAATAGTTTGACACATCTTCTCATATTATTGAACACATTGTGGAGTGTTTCCGGTATAATATTTTGCAATTCTATTGTAATTGCCTCTTCAAGTTCATCGAGATTATGCAGTCTGTTCTGTAACATTTTATTTTGTACATGGCCAAAGAGAAAAAAGTCCAGTGGGGTTAAATCAGGAGAATTGGCTGGCCATGGATTTTGACTAATCAATCGGTATCTTTGCAAATAATTAATAGTTTGTTGCGCAGTATGTGCAGTTGCCACATCTTGTTGGAAGTACCCCAGGTTTAATTCATCATCAAGGCTGTTAATGATGGGTTCCAATATTTCTTCTCGGTATCGAATTGCATTAATTGTATCATAAAAAAAATTTGGTCCAATAATCCATCTTTTCGACATTGGAACCCAAACACCAACTTTGATACGATGTGGATTCTCTGTTGACCAGGTAAGGTAATTTTGAGAGTTGATATACCCCAACACATGGATCCAAGCTTCATCCAAAAAGAAAGTGGGATTCAAGTCTTCTTCATGTAATATATCATTAAACCAGTTGCAATTATTCAATTTCTGCTTAAAGTGATTGCCACGTCAATGTTGTAGCACAGAAATTTTATATGGGTGCATATGTAAGTTTGGTTTCAGTGCCTTATGAGTACTTCCGCAGAAAATACCTACAATTTAAATACATAATGCTGTATAACAAATTACGTTTGAGTTAATTAGATCTCTTTACCAGTTTGAAGAGACAGCTTTCGTACAGATTTTGTGGGACTAACTTCCATTCGCTGCCTAATGTCTGCGACAACATCTTCAGTTAAAACTGTTGGTACTTTTTCAGGTTTACATTTGCAAACACTCCCCGTTTGCAATGCCAAGTGAATGTGTCCACGTTTATTTCCAGATTTCCATTTTCCGTTACAATTTGCTGAAAACACGATCCAAATGAATATTTCCATAATCTATCCTCTTGTAATGTGCGACATTACGATCAACGTATCCTGTTCTATCGTAAAAGCATGGTATACCAGGTATATTTTCTTGAAATAGACAGAAAAGCGACAATAAAACAATGAAAATACGAAAGTACAAGACACTTCAATACATTATGGTTTTGACATTTGACATATAAATTTGGTATGGGCAATTCACGGAAGTAAACATTTCCTGGTTTTTGATAATACTGGGACTTTTTGTAGCCAACCCAGGATAGTTCAAAATGCTCAGGTAGTATATGATAACTTTATTTGTATTTTAAGGACATGTAAATTGTACTATATAATAAATATTTGTTAATAAATTGTAATATTTTATAAATAAGAAAAACTTGTTTATTTTATATGCTTGCCATACCTTTATAATAAATAAAATAAAATATAACTTCGCAATAAATAAGCTGCAGCTGAGATAAGGAGTTTAGCTAGGGAAGTTGTAAGAAGAAGGGGTAAGGGTAAATTAGAATGTAAACCACTCTAATCCCACGTAATTTGTAACAATATATCTGTGGTCAGTTTTTACATTAGTACGTAGCATTTTTTTTTGATATTTCTAAATTTGAAACCACAGCAATATGTATGTACAGGGTGGGCCAGAAGGCAGAGTAGGATTTGGCATGTAAATATCTTGTTTGCTAACGGTTCTGTTTCTTTACTTACAGGTGCATATCATAACTGATTCTTTGGAGATTGGGCATGATGAATTACACCAAGGAAGGATGACTAAAAATAGTCAACTTATCATGTCTGACGAAGCTCATTTTCAGCCGAATGGTTTCGTCAATAAACAGAACTGTACCCTCTGAAATGCAGGGTTTGGTGTGGGGTGTGGGGCAGGAAGTTATCGGGCCTTACTTCTTCGAAACTGATAACGGTAACAGTGTGACAATTACTAGTGAGAGATATCGGGATATGATAGATAATTTTTTACGTCCTGCAGTAGAAAATCGTCCCCAAATGTGGTTTCAGCTGGATGAGGCAACCCCCCATGCAGCCAATGTCACAATGAACCTCCTGAGGCAACTGCTCGGTGATCGGATAATTTCAAGAAAATCCCATGTTAATTGGCCGCCACGTTTTCCCGACCTTACAGCCCCGGATTACTTCCTGTAGGGATACCTGAAGGAATGTATGTACGTGAACAAACCGCGTACACTTGAGCAGCTCAAGGACAATATCCGTACAGAAATTCGAACATTAATTCCTCCCACCTCAACCAATGTTATGAACAATGCAATCGAAAAAGCACGACTTTGGGAAGCCGCAAATGGAAATCATTTGAAGGATGTTCTTTTCCATACATAATCTCCATATGTTAAACATTCACTATATGGAGTATCAATTATATTGGTTTACAACTAACAAAGTTATTTAAATGTTAAATCCTACTCTGCCTTTTGACCCACCCTGTATATATACATACTTTACTATACTCAAACGCATTAACGTGTAATATTTTACTGTATACTATTCAATTCATTGTTCTGTCCAGTCATTTGTCTCATGCTTAGTCCCCTAAACCATTATTAACAATGAATGTATCAAGTACATTTTCTTAAATGTTCTCTCATGTTTTCAAATATCTATATCTCCAATTTATTTAAATATTTTTGAGGTAAGACACAAGAGAATTAATATTCTATACATAATCCTATTTTTATTTTCCGACTGGTGTTAAAAGATTGTATGGTTCAAGCAATCATTTTCATGAAAGTTCATTTAATAATACAAAAATTTCTACGTGGTTAGCAAACAATTAACTACCAGCTCTAATGATTTCCTAATTGCACATATTAAATATTTAATGAAGAAGTAGGATATTAGATACGGCCTTAATTAAATTTCGCAGTGTAATGCGTTTCGGAATTAGACAATATAATCCCATTCGCGCACACGTACAATTATATGGCTAATACAAGTAACATTCACTGATATTCTGTTGACCAAATAGGTAGGTTTAGATATTCTAATCCTAAATGATATATCCTACCTTAATAAAATTGTATTTCCCAGACTTAGCATTATATGTATTGTGAACTATAATTATGGATTCTCTAAAAGGAAGACTATTCTAAAGACATTTCTGAATGTTTTGTGGTACTTATATATTGTTAACAATGCTAGAAATACAAATATAGTTTAGTAGTGTCGTTAAAAAACAATTTAAACACGTTATTGTGGAGGGTAAAAGTTATACGAGGCATATCCAGAAAGTAAATATCCTGGTGCAGTACAGAGGGAAACTATGGAAATATTGATTGGTACACACACTCAGCTATAATTTGAATTATTCCGGAATTCAGGCACTTGTTATACCGGGTGATCAAAGTTTGTATACTTATGTCGCAGATGTCTGCCAACTGTGAGAAGAATCAGTGTATTACAGCTGTCTTCATTACTATTTCACTTTGCCAATATTGTTCAGACAGGACATTCTTGAGGTGTAGGAAAATATGATAATCGCTAGGATCGCATTCAAGACTACGGAATGGTAAACTTTTGTAAGAGTTTGTAAAATCTTGCCTGTTTTACTTGCGGGCTAATCCGCATTAATGACTAATTATTAATTAAATAATTAACTTGAAAAACAAGCAGTTACAGAATTTAATTCTCTTGAGGCATCTATGACCGGGCGCACCTTCAGTTGCCTATGCAGCAAGGCGGCTCGTCGCTGTAGCACCTCCGTGACGTTAGCTTCTGCAGAATATGTGCTTCGATGTTTTGCCGCCGATTTCGATTACACTGACAAGTAACCTCTGATTTTTATTGATAATGCACTGAGGTTTTTAATTAGTGTTGAAGGTGATGTGTTTTTTATATGCGTCAAGAGAAAACCTTAATTACGGGTAGCTTCACAGAAGGAGATTGGAAAGCATTGCTCATTAGGTAAGTGTCTACTTTTAATATCTCATTGATTCTTAACCTTACTTATCACTTTTGAAAATAGAAAAGCACATGTATTTTAATTAGTTTTATTAAACAAAATTTCATGAAGGATAAAAGGTACACATACGATTTATACAGTTACATTTAATGGACACACATTTATTTTCCAATGAAATATATTTACAAGTAAATTGTCCTACAGAGAATTGAAAATACAATTCGAAAAAAACCTAATATACCAGAACATAAACCTACCTGACAGGTTAAAGATTATCGGTAATTACTTCATTAAAATTAGTTTTAATATAATCAGGATCAATTTGACAAGAATTAGCTTATTATGATTTATCTTACGGCAACGGAATTTGATTTTTCTTTTGTCACAAATTAAATTCTACTTTAACAAAATTTCGTTTTACGGCATTGAATGAAAGTTACTTTTAAAACAACAACTTAAAATTATCAAGAAATTTTAGTACTATAAACTTGAGAAGAATTTAACAGTTCATGTATACAGATCTTAGACTTTGTACGATTTGTTAATTGATCTATTTCAGAAAAATTCTATTAATGACGGTTTAACTCTAGCCTTGCAATCTTAAATACGGATAAAATATCTAACATACTCCAATGCCAAGATTGGTGGTTTGTTAAATATACGGAAATCTTCCGCTTGCACCTAGACAAGCGGTCGAATGTTCGGATGGAGCTTCAAGTGTCTGCACGTGATGCTCTATTACGGGAAAAAGAACCTTTCACATGGGGAAGGTTCTCTTAAGATAGGAAGGATGCCAATCTCCTACTTAGAGAAGACTAGAGGACTTGAGGAAAGCAAGTAATTTTAAAGTCTTATTCGTCGGCTTATATACCGATAGGTCCAGCTCGGAACGGGCCATAGTTAGCAATGAGTGGCAACACCGAAACCCCCACCGAAACCCCTCTACCCGCAGCAGCAGCACATTGCAGTTAAGAATTTAGTAAGACTTAAACCGCGCAAGGATATAGTCGTTTGCATATTCGTTCTGTATACGTAATTTGCCCATTTGTTTCAGACATAATAAGGTCCAATTTATTATTATTATTGTGTTCTTAGCTGCTACGGAAAAGTAATTTTAAGTAATAAAAAAACAATAACGTTTTCTAAAAGATAAAAGTAAAAAAATCAATAATTCTACAAAATAAATTCAAATTTTAAGAAAGTCACTCAAAATAGGAGCACGCGGAGTGGTATCGTACACACGTTGCCACATAGCATGTTCCATACGTATATTGTTGCCCATGTATGGCCCGTCGCGGGCTGGACCTATCGGTAGAGGTTTAAGGCCTTCCACTAGAACACTAGTCAGCGCGAGCATATCTGATGTATGCAGAAATGACGTGGCGTGTACCATTCCACTCAGCACATGGAGAGTTTTAGATAATTTGAATATTAATTTAAATCAATTATCAAATCGTTACTGGACAATTGAAATAAACATTTGATTGCATATAAGATACCAAAGAAAATTAATAAAGAAATTATACATATTACGAATGAAAGTTTATAACATGAGAAATATGTACAATATTGACTTGTTTATTAATTTAACGATGCAGGATCGTTACAAGTTCCGCTAAGAGGTGTTTAAGCATCCGTCATGTAGTCCTGGTTAATTTTAATTTTAGAGTTTACATGTGTTTTGGAAGGCATGACTCTTTACGTCTTAGTCTCATAGGTATTGTAAGGCGTCAGATTCGTTGCTATACGTCAATGTTATCAAGGCACTAACTTGGTAATTGCATACGTTTGCATATGTTTATAGTATCAATTTGGGCAGAGAATTAAAAGAGGACGTTTATAATCAAGATTTAAACTTAACTTTTTTCCATTTCCGAAGATGAAGTGAATCATAAAAGAACGACGTTTTGTCGACCCAGAAATAAAAAGACGGAGTAGCAGGTATGTAAAGTCCGAACAAAAACAGGCCCAAATATACCGCAATAACGAAGAAATTAAAAATTTAATTTTCTATGTTGTTTTTTAGACAAAAAAATTACATTACGGGCCTGGAACAGAATGTATGTTTATAAATACACGTAAGAATGCTCATTTGTAAATAGAAACGAACACGCAATCCTAGAAAAATACACTTTTATTTGTATAAAACGGGAAAAAAACGTTAAATCGTAGTATGTAGTCGGTTGTTGACCCAGATGGGCGACGTACTTTATTGCACACAATAAAAGATTGTTTTTATTTTTAAAATAGGAAGGTTGTTGCTCTTTAATGTGTTTGTAGTCGGAAACAGCTGATTATTATTATTTTAGAATATTCAATAAATTGTAGTAAATATCAAGAATGTAATTATTTTTTTCTAGCAGGTGTAAAATTAAAGTAATTAATGGTTTGATATTTATAATGAAGTATATATTCCTCCTCCTTTTTTTTAACACAAATAATATGGTGGTCCTGAAAAGGACCGATTGTGAAAGTGAAGCAGGTGGATATTTAGACCAGGGTCGGCGTAAGGCCAATTGAATTCTTTATTATTTTCTTTCGGCCGTCTGCGCACGAATAAAGACTTGATATTTTCAGGGTACGTTTTTACACAATCTAGCTTCCGATTTCTGCTACTCCGTCTTTTTATTTCTGGGACATCCTGTATAATACAGAATCGCAGAAGGAAATGCACGCCTAACCGAAAAATAAGTTCCAGAAGTGCTTCGAATATTGAAACATGCTCTAGCACAAATAGGTTATTGTTGATAATGCTTATTTTCAAAATGAATATTGCTCAATAAATAAAAGTCTTTTTTTCTTTGCATTTTGTTCAATCCCTGTATGTGGACAATACGCAGAACATGGTTAGAATCGTGTCAGAATTAAATACGAACGTTTCGTCACCTATATCTACACTATCTATACCAACAAACATACTAGAAGATGGTCCTTGCCGCAGTGCAGGAAACGTAGTAATTGTATGCAGATAACTAACAAAAAATATCGTATTAGGAAATTAGGTTGCAATAATAAATTGCCGATGTGTAAATAGATTTACATGCAGATATACAGAGTGTTACAAAGAGTTTTATATAAATGGAGAAAAAATTTATCTTACATTTCACAAAAAAAATATTCTTGATAAAAAGCTCTGCATGACTTGCAGATCTATTATATAATCAAGTATAAATTTTTTAATACATTGGCCGAAATACAGGAAAAATGAAAATGATGATTTGGAGTGAGAGTAAAATACGTTCAAACTGTAGTGAAGAGTAAAATGTTCATCTTATTTGTTATTAAGTTGCAAAAACTTACGCACACTTGCAGATTAGTGATTTTTCCAGATAAAAATTACAAGATTATTTCAATAAACACGTCAGCAATTGTTGTATTAATGCACAGTACGAAACATCGTAAGATCCCGTTCATTATAAGCGCCTGATTTTGTGTTGTTCATCATTATTAAACACATCCTGGATAGAGTGCTTTCGAATATCTAATAACTGTCAACAATTGTCAAATGTTACATCAGTGTGTGTTTGCAATAATTAGAAATGTCAGTAATTAAGTAATTGAGTATTAGCGATAAAATTGAAATTGTATTCATTGTTCAAGAAAATTATAAAAGATGTAAAGAAGCAGCAGAAATCTTTCGTAACAGACAGCCTGATAAAACAATATATTTCGCAACTGTCAGGTATGTAATACGTAAATTCAAGAGTTCTGGAAATGTTGATAATAAATTTAGAAAGAAACATCGGGCATGGGTTAGAACTGAAGATATTGAAACTAATGTGATGCTATCGGTCGTGGAAAATCCAAAATATTCGAAAACGATCCAATTTATTAAATGTAAATAAAACTATAGTTGCACGAATTTTAAAGTCAAATAAATTTAAACCATACAAACACGAATTTACCCATACTATAATAGAAGGAGATGCTGACCGAAGGTTCGAATTTTGTGCTCGTATCCAAGTAGAATTGGAAGATTTATGACACAAGTACTCTTCTCTGACGAAGCAACTTTTACGTCTAATGTTACAGTAAGTTCGCAAAATTGTCGATGATGGAGCGATGTTAATCCCAATTCCCATGTCCAAACCAGACATCAATATTCATTTAAAACTAATGTATGGTGTGGCATTTGCAAAGACAGCATTGTTGGAATATCCTTTTTTCAAAAGAACATGAATAGAGAAAGATATCTATAATTTTTAAATAATCAGTTGTCTGACTTTCTTGATGAGCTACCACTAAATGAACTGGGAAAAATATGGTACCAACAGGATGGAGCACCATGTCACTATAACAGAAATATTCTGGATTTTCTCCTCCACACATTTAACGGTAAAGTAATCTGGAGAAACATGCAGTTTTGTTGGCCTCCAAGAACTCCAGACATTACCCCTCTAGACTTTTTTTTGGGGTTACTTGAAAGAAAAGGTATACCTTCAGATGCCATTTCTAGATCTTGATCTTGAAAAAATCATTAGAGAAACATGTGAACCTATAACTCCAGATGTGATTAGAAATGTCATTAAAGAATTTAATCAACGAACAATCACCTGTTTAGAAAGGGACGATATGGTGGAAACGCGTTACATTCCGTTGCACGTCATACTAGATCCATGACGACTCACCTTGTATATGTTGCCGGATCTATTTTTATTTCTGTCAGTGACATTTGATATAACCAAAGAAAAATTTATTCACAATACCATAACTATAACGTAATATATTTAGTAATTGTAATGCTCTAAGACTTCAGTCTTTCTCAACTTATTCATTATATTGATTTAGATTGTCGAAAAACCTTAAATTTTTCATTACGTATCCATAATATAATTTAAAATAAGCAATACTTACGCTATTCACACAACAAAAGTTTGTAAAAAGCCTCGACTGCTTACAGCAACCTTTCGGCATTATATTCAATGGACGCAAATAAATAGTAAATACTCTTCTAAGAAGCACTGTTTTTAAACAATTTATACCAAAGCAAAAATAAACATGAAAAATTTGACAGGAAGAATATACACAACGCACGTCTTTTTGACAGATATGATTTATCTGCCAACACCGAATTGAACTATGAGTCTATTAAAAATATGTAATAAAGAAATTTAATATTGAAACGGAAATTATGTGTTTATTTGCCATTAATGCGTATATTACGATCAATTTATAAATCTTCTATTTAAGCTAATGAAATAAATGTCCTCAAGTATAATTTAACAAAGTAACTTTTTTAATTTTTCTAATACAGTTATGACAACATGTAAACGTCATCGATGACGTGCAACGGAACTTAACGCGTCTCCAGTATAGATACGTTCCGTAGTATTTCAGTAATTGTACATGTTCCCAATAAAATTTATTAGTAGCGTATTATTTTTGGTTGATAAATTGATAAGGAGGTTTTCAATTTTTTATCATGTCTTATACCTTTATTCAATAAATAAACAAATTAATAATATCTTGTAATTTTTATCTGCGAAAAAAATAAATTGTACTTGATTATGGATCTACAAGTCATGCAGAGCTTTTTATCAAGAATTTTTTTTGTGAAGTATAAGATAAACTTTTTCTCCATTTGTATAAAACTCTTTGGAACACACTGTACATATGGCGTTCAAAATTAATTCTAAACTTAATAGATGAATACAACAAGAAATATAAATCGAACCACTCTATCTACACATACCTAAAAATTGCGGGAGTTACATAAGAGATAATGGCACGAATTGAGGAGGGTAATAATTTGTTCGAAGCAGACAGCATTATATCTCCGAGACTTGAGTTTCTCATTAATTTAGCACGAGATAGAATGTAAGATAATGCACAGAAGAGAAAATGCTTACAGCAGTACACCATATTTCGTGGCACAGTCCTTTGCAACTTTCTTTCCTTTACGTTGGAAATATTTAATTCAAAAAGATAATTTTAAAAATTACATGCATCATATAATACTGTTTAATATTTTAATATCCGTTGACGATCCATATGGGAAGAATGGATGATAATCTAATTCAAGGACACTCCACTGAATTTCTTGAAAAATATAATTAATCTTACTCTGGTATTACTTCTATTCAGATAACTTCATCTACTAATAGAATCGAGATACAAATTATACAGTCAAATGAAACTTAAGTATTAAATATTCCTTTCGCGACATATATACTTCCCAATGCCTTTACCGTTCAAAATTTTTTATTAATTATTTATGATTTAATCTTGTTCCAACTTAGCACTAATAATATTACTTAACATTATCGATGCTAAGGGACTAAGGACTAATATAATTTTAAATACAATAAAATTAATTTCATAAGAAAAAAATCAATTTTAAAGCTGCCTTTAAAAAGGTTTTTGGAAAGAAATGTATCCAAAAAAATAGCATTTTTACTTCATATTTTTGGGGTGTTAGAAAGCAAGACATCTGAAGTTTGTACTTTTTGGAATAAAGATAAATAACTGTTTAACGAAGTACTCAAGTATACTATCATGCAAATTACGTTTATGATGTAAGAGGTAATTATACTGGTGTGGCAAGTACTAAAAAAATGGCAAAATTTAACAATTACACCCTAATTTTCCATGTAATATAAAAACTTGACTGGATATTTATATTCGAGAAGTACAAATAGTAACAGTAGCTAAGCATATATTTAATTTTAAAGATAAATACGAAGTATTGATTATAATTATTATAATTAACGTATGCTATTTACAGATAATTTGTTACATTTACGTCGCATTACAGTGCAGCATATATAATATAGATGACGCTAATAATACAGATTATCATTATGATACAAGTTTATATCCAATAGGAATACAGATTTTTCGTTACGATACAAGTTTATATTCAATAGGAATGCGACATTCCAATATTCAAACAATATTCAATATGTCGACTGCATATCTAACAGATATAAAAATTAATTAAATGTGACAGTTCTCTGCAATTTACAAGTAAGTAGTTAACATTTGTGCTTTTTTGAAAATATAAACGGTAAAAATGGGGGATAATGACAGTGAAATGTAATAATTGACTCCACCAGAAATTATGGAACAAGCCTTAGTAGCCACGAACAATTTATTACCAGCCAAATTCGCAAAAACGGACGGAAAATTTTACGCTCAATTTATGAAATGGATTGTTCAAAAAATGTGTTTTATTATGGGGTCGTAGAAAAAATAGTGTATGCAACTCGCTTTTAATGGCTATTAAGACACTTGTATTCATTACAATACTCGGCTTCGCCTCGTATTGTAATTCTCTTACTCGTGTCTTAATAACTATCATTAAATGCTCATTGCATAATATACTATGTATAACGTTTGCTATTTACAGATATATGTTACATTTACGTCGCATTACAGTGCAGCATATATAATATAGATGATGCTAATATCTCGACTCCTTTATATATCTTTATAATTCGAAATGGCTGGTATGGTTACTAATTATCAGATTTAATATGTTATGAGTTATTTAAAAGAACGTAATAGATACATCTAACATAAAGAAAGAATGTTAGCATCACAAGACCATAATAAGTAACTATGTATGTACATACATTAATTTAAGCAAACCTTAATATATTTAAAATAGGGTATTTTTTATGTTATTTTGGAAAAAAAAGATGCAATCCTTTTATCAGTGAGATGAATTCTGTAAATCATATAAACTGAGTGTTTTGGACTGCTGATTGGAGACCTATCTCCATCGTTCGTTTATATTGATGCCTTTGTCTCTGAGTTCAGTTCATACATAATATAGTAGGTCTGTGCTTAATCAAATTCACGTTAGTTACAGACACTGGTTAATTTTCCAAACGCAATATTTATTTGCAGTCAACCTATTTTTTGCTATTTTGCCACAAATGTCACTACTTTTACACTATTTGCGCTATTCATTCACCAAAAAGTAATAATTACGACAATTTCTTGTTAAATAAGATGGTCAAATAACTTATAGAATCAAGAAGTCAATCAAAATGACCCGTATACACAAAATTTTATGAATGTTTAACACAAAGAAATCTAGAAGAATAACTGCGTAGCCCACCCGCAGGTTATTTAAGTAAAATTAAACAAAGTTTAAAACCAAACAAATTAATAACTTGATTTTAGTAATATAAAAACAAAAACTGTTGCGTGAATGAATTAGTAATTAGTGGAATAGAATTAGACATTAATAATGCGTTGAGTAGTTATATTTTTAAATATTAAAGTCAAGGTCTTCATTTGAATAGTAATGAAATTTTCTTTTGTTAACGATTCTGTTATTATGGAAACCAGCTTCATCAAATAACACACTATCAAAACGAATTGCCCGGGCATTCATTTTAATTATTGTCGATTGGCAGAACACTCTTCTGGCTGCAAAATGATGGGTTCAATATTTAAATGTATTCATTAAGAATGATATTTATTTTATTTTAAGACCGTTGCAATGATGGTTGTTTGCCTAATTAATATCCAACGAACAATTTCTTTCTTGGGTACTGACGTGTTCATTTTCTGTTGTTGCCATAAGAATTCTTAATTGATATTCGTCATTAACCACAAATTTAGGTTTTATTGGTTTTGAATTGACAATACTTCCAGTAGTAATGAAAGCATTATTCTTCTAAAGGCGTCTGTTTTGGGGCATCTTCTGTTAGGGTAACGCTGCTAGTAAACTCTTTGGGCTAATAAATAATTTCTTTGACATTCCTTCAGTACAAAAAGAATGTATTAAAACTTAAAAAACATAAAATTGGCAAATCTATATTTAAATAAAAATGTAATATTCTTTGAGCAATAAACAATATTATTATTATTGTTTTATTTTCCTTATTTTACTTTCGTACTGTGTATATGTGAATTTAGTTTATTTTATATAATTTTAACGTCTAATTAATATTATGCTTAAAATTGTACAAAAAGAAAAATGTATAATAAAACTGTAAATTTGATATTTCAATTCCATAAATATACTACTACTTATATATACTACTTCCAAGATGTTTCCTGTAATAAATATATGTTTCCTGTAATGAATATTATACCTATCATCTTGTATGATGCAAAATTTCTTGTTCAATATGAAATTCACATTCAATAAAAATGGTATAGTAGTTCGAGCGAGAATAAATTTGATTTGAATGTCATGCGCTAGCGCAAGGGTATTTTAAAATGTATATCCCTGCAAATTTCCTGGCTACAGCAAAAACTTTTAAATGATCGATTGTCTTCCTTGTCGTCTTAAAGGAAGGACCGTGCTTTATCAGCAACGGGGAGTTCGTTATCGGCACTCAACATATCCTGTAACAAGCTGGAAACTTCATAGACAGAGTGTGGGGCGTATTGTTATTCTGCAGTTAAAATTCAGAAAGCGGGTTTATCTGCGTGGTTTCCACATAAAGGGGCTTTTATTCCAGCAACTCTATTATACTAATTTTCCCCGGAACGCAATGTGCTTTGCATATTCGCATATTCATATGTTTTCAACGCTATACCGAATTTCATAGTACCTATATACGCATTTAATTACACTTCTCTTCATAGAAAACAGAACAGGCATAAAGCAGACATTTTGATTTGTGTAATGCATGCGAATTAGAAAACGCAAAACAATTGACTAGCATTTAGATATCCTACGTGGGTTGAGTGTTGATTCGTGTCTACTAATTCATGCGGCAAGCTTTAACATGGGTGACTTCTTGTATGTCGAGAAACAAAAGAAAAAACGAGGTATACATATACATTGCATTCATAGAAAAATAAACTGAAAATAGACCCTAAAAATATCGTTCTATATCATGCTTAAACATACATTCTACATTTTGCTTATACAAATAAAATATAAAACTGATTATGATAATAATGAAATATATAAAAGAATAAAATTGTTAAAATAACACGTACAAATTACAAATTGTAAAATATATTGTAACGAAGCCAGTAGACATCCGGGCAACGACAAAAGAAAGGCAGACTTCCGAGCGACAATAAAAAAAAGGTTGTAAATCATCTCGACGCGACTGATAAACATCGTAAAGCAATAAACCATCCATTTGCGTTGTACTGCAGAGAGACAGAATGTCTGACGAATGTTCTACAAACATCGAGAGGGAAATGGAGTTTACGCGAATGCTTCCAGATGTTTCGTTTGTGTATATAAGGCGGCTGGGTCACCGATGGATGAGTAATTCCGGAATAAGAAGTTCCTTAAGTAGTCGACGCGCCGAACAGACCAAAGTAGAAATAAATATAAGAGATAAATAAATAGTTCCTTAAGTGGTAGCCGAAGAAAAGACATAAATATTAGAGTGTTATATAAATAGAAGTGATATAAATACGATGCAGTTTTTATTATAGTGCAATAAAGATATAAATATTACAGACATATAAATAGTACTGGTAAATAAATACCTATGTTAATTTAAATCGTAGTAGGTTAAGTGTGATACATTAGTTTTATATATTTTTATATTGTTATATAATTTTAAGTGTATGAATATACAGACTGTTTTAAATAAATAAACTGCACGAGTTGTTTATTGCGAACCCAAAAACGTTACAATATTATATAAAAAATAGAAATTTAAATTTCCCACTATAAAAAGTAAAAACATGCCGATCGAAATTGTTTGGCATGATCTTATTATATAAATAATCCGAAGGCTTGACGTCATCACATTTACTTTAAATGTGAAATTAATATTTTAGAAAAATCACTAAATATTTGTCATTTCTAATTCAAATTTGAAAAAGAATTACACGTCTTAAGTTCATACAGCGTTTATGTAAGTCATATAACTTAAGCGATATAGTCCACTGATCCTCTTAAGACCCAACATTTTCGTTTCAATATAAAAGCCTTTATTAAAATTCACACTATACACGAAATATGTAATTGAAATTTAACATTGACATTTACACGCAAACACATTAGAAAGAAAAAAATAAAATGTAAAAGGTGTGAGAAATAAGAACTATTAGCTAATGTTGTTTTAATTTAGACCTATTTAAGTAAGTATGTATATGCTCTGGAAAATTAAATTTAGTATAACATAATGATGAGATCAGAATCACTTTTCGGACAGCAGGGTTTTCTGTAATTAATTCACACATGTTACAGAAGTTAACGCTGACATTGGATTTTCCACCGAGAACCCAGATAAAGTTATTTACATAAATCTCACTGGACAGAAGCATTTATCTTGTCAAAGAAAAGTTAGCAATCCGTAGTCTGTATTTTTTAATGCACTGATATATTTACATAAGAATATAAGAATATGAATGAAGCGAAGGCTCAATTAAGTACATTCAGCACGTTTTATTACACACTGAAAAACCAATATATTTACGAAAATGAAATGTATTTTGTCAACAAATGTACATTTAAATCAATTCTATATTATGTTCTTTAAACGAATTGAGATTAACTGATCAATTCAATCTACAAAATATTTTTTTCAAAGAATATAGTAAATTCAACAAAATAATTTACTTGTATTAGACTTAAACAAACAAATTTGTTGGATTTATTAGAATATATAATACATTTAAAATAATGGAATCATTTGCAGTAATTTATATGACTTTGTTATCGCAAATAAAAACTTGAACTAAAGATATATTTTACTTGAAGGAAGTCAAATATTTATCCAGCCAAAAGATATCATAAGGTCAATGATCTATTCTTAGCAAATTTACAAATAATCTAGTTTAACTTTTTTCTTGGTATTATAGATATTACTGAGTTTGCCAAGGCGGTTTCAGTTCATGAATAATATATAAAAAGCGTTTTCCAACTTCATCTCTTTATAAAGAGATGAGAAAATAAGAAATAACTCAGTGAAATAAAATCATTACCCGGATTAACCCAAAAGAATAATAATAATAATAATACCAGATCATAAAAAAAGTAAAATAAAACGACCATAGAACCATAAACTCATTTCACTACAATAGAAAAATACAGTCAATTATAATCAATATGCGTTTCAAGAATTGTCACAAAGTCATGTGACTTAAATGGTACTACCTAAAAAGACTAGAATGAAACCGATATTAACAATACCTATCCATAGATTTAAGAAGTCTTTCGGTACAGTATTACAAGAAAGGGTTGATTGAGGAACTAGAATATTATGGATATAAACAAAAAGAAAAGACCATATTCCAGCTTAGCCTAGATAAGAGAAAACAGGTGATGTTCCTAATGGATTAATATATATGCTGAACGTGATTTGCCGCCGCGAACCTGACAGCAACAAGATATATGTTTATTCTGTTAGAGTCCGGTCCAAACCTGATGATACTTGCGTAGAAAACGATGTTAGGTATTAGAAAGAGCAAGCAGTACAAAATGAGTAATTCTGTATTCGACTATTGGTCGGATAAAAACGTTTGATAAAATTTTATAAAAGTCTAGTTTTTTAATTTAATTTAATCTTTTTTTATTTTTAATTTGTTTATCTAGTGTTGAGGTTTACTGTTTCATTTTCTTTTGCCATGTAGTTATTAATAATAACACTAACAATTATTGTTGTACCTTGTATTCAAAAGAAGCTGGAATAAATAGTTACGATCGCTTTGATGTCGATATTTTTGGCACGAATAGTACAGAGTTTTAACCACGCCTGGCGCTTAGAAAGCATAATTGCGTTTTCGGGGTCGAAATGTACAACTCGTGCAAATGTTTTGAAACAGTCTGTATATTTACACAGTTAAAACTAATCACAATATAAAAATGTAAAATAAATGTATCGCACTTAAAACTACTACAAATAAATTAACACACGTATTTATTTCTATCACTACTATTTATGTCAGTAATATTTATGTATTTTGTGAACTATAATAAAACTGCACTACTCACATTATTTATGTTATTTGAACTGTTCAGTAAATAGCGCGCGCGACTACTATTGAATGAATGAATTCTTTCTGGGCACCGGCCGCTTTTTATATCGGCATATAAAGACACTAGAAATATACCAGAAACCTCTCGCTTTATTCTCGATAGCCCGGGAGCATACCAGAGAAATTCCAGACTTTCCGTCTGTCATCATATGTGTAGATGATTTATGACTTATTTACGATGCGTCTCGCCGATGTTTACTTTTCTTTTGTGGGCTTATTTCATTACAGTATCATCAGGTTTGGATCGGAGTCTACTATTAGCATTGGATTCAAAATAAAAATGTTAATAGTTAACATTAAAATTGAACTGAAATTAAAAATTCTTTATTTAGCATAAACTAGTATTGAATACATCATATGTACGAATTAATTTAAAAATCAATGTATAACAACAAAATAATAATAAACAAAACTCTCTCACACTAAGATAAACAAGACACGTAAATCAAATAATAGGTATATAATAAGAACCAGTTAAGAAATAAATAGACTTTGATCAACAACAATTCTCTAAAATACACTACCAAAATACAAATTAAAACAATTCAAACAATGAGGTGTGGGCACCACACGACTTTCATGTACGTATCTATCTTCAATTTTTCATACAAAAGTTATTCCAAATTACAAAAGTTATACCAAATTAAGTTTTTTTAAGTTTATGTTCTTAATAAAATAAATCTGTGAGTGAAAATATTACATACGGTCCAAATTTTAATTTTTTTATAGAATAATTCTACAAGTATAAGAACTTTTGCAGTTGTAATAAATCTGTATACAACGCATAACTTTCGAAATGTTCACAAAAAACTCTTTCTCGATGTGACTAATAAAACACTTTCGGTAAGAATTTTGAAACACTTTTTCTATAATATTCTTCTTAAATTCCCATTAAGTAAACTACAACTTCCATTCTACCAGTTTTACTGGAAACGAGATCTCAAAGACAAAGGTTGTACCCCTAAATATAAATTTTGGTATTGATAGCTTTAGTCGTTTGGCGGTTAACGTGGTCAGAGAGAGAGAGAGAGGGGGGGGAAGAAAACTGTTTACAAAACCCACTTTTTCGATATCGAGAAAAATCTCGAGGTCAAAAATGTTCATCACAATACTTCTTTATACGACAAGAGATATACACATCTTTGTTAATGGTGTAACAACCGAAACGTATATGTTAGAGTAATATTTTATAAATAAAACTCATAGTGAAACGAGTCATGTGTTTTAATCAGTTATTATTAGGGGGCGGACATGAGCGACTGATGACTCGTCGCCCATGGGCGCACTATTGAAATGTTGTATTTTTAAAGAGGTGTTAATTTTATTTATATAATTGAATAACAAGTGTATGATGATCTATAACATACAAAATACTTTATTATTTGTTCAGTAAAGGAGTATTAATATTTACTAGCAATACTTTCTCAAGGTTCTCTTCCGTAAGATTTGTTCTCTTTGAATTAAGTACATCCTTGTAGATAGAGAACGTCCTTTCTACATCGCAACTGGTTATATGTGCATACTGGAAATATTCTTTATTTCAGCGTATTTAGCAGTTAGATTTTGTGTCATTGTCCCCATACACAATTGCCACAATGTTATTAAATCTGGATTTCTATTAAAAACTGCGTCTTACTTTTGCCGAAGGCCACATCCGATGTCACTTGGAATACTTTTGAAATTATTAATAGCCACATCTAATGTGATTAATCCATCTTATAATTTGAGATTTCGATTTTCAAAATATGTGATTAGTTTAGGCAACTTTCCAAAGTGTTCCTGAAGGAATAATAACTGATTTTTTAAATTTGGTATTTGTGTTAATTCCTTGCACTCAGAAATACTTCGAGCGTCGTCATTTAAACAAGTAACAAAATTTTGTAAACTATCGAAATTCTCTGCATAAAAACTAGTAGCTTCCAGCCATATTCCCCATCTAGTTATTACTGGCGAGGGTGACAGTCACGACAAAGATGGAAGTTTTTCCCTGTAAAGGGCTACTCTCGATGGTGCTTTTCTAAAAAAAATTTTTAAAAGTGGATACAAGTCTATGGACTTCCGAATAGTTGTCTCTGATATATTCAGAGATTCTGTGGAGAGCATGTGCTACACAAGTAATATGCAACATATAAGGATATGTTTCCTTTAATAGTCTGCCTGTTTTTAATATATATGCGGAACTGTCACTAACAAATAAAAGTATTTTCCCTGTACCTGTCATCCGAATGAAGCATTTTGTGCAAATTCTCGTCAGTGGTTTTAGCAATTGTTTCCCCATCAACTGTATTTATAACTTTAGATGCTATTACACATGCGTTATATGGAATAGTTGGAGTAGTACACCAGCTACAACATTTACCACACAGCGTCCTAGTATATCGACAGTTTCGTCGGCACCTAGCCATAGGTACTGATTTGAAAGATGTCTTCTAATGCATTCTACTGTTTTCGTGAAGCACTTAGAAACATAATATTTGCGTAAGGTGGATTCATTAGGAACATTTTGACCAATATATTTTTGAAGAAATGTTTTGAAAGTGGTATTGTCAAATTTCTTTAATGGGAAATTAGCCGCCATTAAAGCTTCACAGAGTTCTTCGTTAAAATTGTCAGCTTTCAACGGATCCAATTTCCCTGTATGTTTTAGCGATGCTAAGTGACGTTGTAAGTGCCCTTTTTGGGCATTCTGTAACGATATTTTACAGACTTTGCAATAAATATCGGAATCACTGACAATGGACATACAATCAGCATGACCCTCAATCCAACTCGCCATTGTTTCACGATGTATTTCTCGACGTACTTCCATATCATATCTGAAAAGGTAACATAAACAATGTTCTAGATCTAAATAAATGATGTACGCGTATGTTATTGAAACTAAACGAAATCCAGTGCACACTTACGTCTAGATAATAGGGCGAAGTCGATTCAATGAAACGGGATTAAACCGGAACTATTACATAAATTACGAAGTACGTAATTAACAGTCAAAACAATGAAAAAACGAAACTAACGTAAGTATGAATAGGTATATACATATACGTAACTTTATTTCTCTTGGGAAAGATAAGGTAAATATAAAAAATGTTAGAAACCCCTCGCGCTTCTACCTACGCTGATGAAGAAACGATTTTACTCTAAAATTCCTTTTTTGATGGGCATTTTTTGTTGTCGTTTTCAATAACTTTTCAAGTAAACAACAGATGTTGCAGTTCACCATATGAATAGTGCTATTCAGTAAATATGTGTTGTTTACATTATTTCTTTGCTCCATTATAACTCCGTCGTAGTTTAAACCTGAGACGTCCGCCCCCTAGTTATTATTGAATGAAATTAAAAATATTTAACCAAGAAGTGTCTGCAAAGACAGCCCCGTACAGCTATTATATTTGATTGTCATGCAGTCCGCTCATAATTGCCTAAGCATCTAAGCATCTCACGAGATATTGGATGCATACAGTATAGCTTTGAGTGTTTGTAAAAATGTTCAATGGCACCGTTACTGTAGTAACGGTGCCATTGAACATTATAAATGGATAAGAGATCGCACCACCTCCTTTTATACCCAACAATTAAAGGAGGTGGTGCGATCTCTTATCCATTTATCCAATCAGACTAGTGGATTTACAATTCTGTGATTATTTCCGATATCCATATATAACAGCTTTTTATTTGTGAGATAATATTTTTCAAAATTATTGAGTAGCAGTAAGCATTAATATTATTTTAATTAGACATTTGCATTTATTCTGGTGCATTATAAATCCTTTTTTTTTAATGCTAATAAATAATATCTTAGTGAAAACTAGTGAGAGAAATAAAATGTATTTGATTTAATATAAATACTTAAATTAACTTGAAAAGACACTTAACATTTCTTCTTAAAATGTATTATAGGACTCTACAACCATATAAATAAGTTGGTATACTAAGTATCCACTACTCTCCGGTAATTTTTCTCGGAGTTGCAATGAAAATATATGGAGTCGTAAAGTGAGATATATCGTATCTCTATTCCACCACCCTAAATCTAAAATGCTACGGTTGATCTACAACTCACGTGAAGAAGTTATTTCTTGCATGTCAGTTTTGGTAAAGTGGAAGTGTGACACGTTGCTATTATCACACACACACATCAAGGGAGTTCACGTACACATTCACACATACCTGTTCAAAAGTTTTGTTGTCGAGTAGGTTTTTATCATAAAATTGATTCTTGAGGAGTCATTCATTTTTATTCATTTGCATGTTTCGTGTAATATTAGATTACTAGCAACAAACATGATCAATATTTCTACAATGTACGTACTCAGACATTCATGTATGTGTACGTGTGTAAATTTACATATACCAACAACAAACATTGTAATGAAATTATCGATTGTTATTTAATGACGGAGAAAATAGAAACGTATTGTTTCATATTATATCCATTATTCGAAACAATCTTTATAAATTAATATTTTATATGTGGTTAATGTATATATTAAACACATATAATCTTTTTCTTTGCCGTATATTTAAATGTGTGAATACGTATAATGTATATGAACATATCTACGTGAGAAATTTCTTGAATTTAGCGGCATTTAAATTAATCGATGACAAATTACTTGCATTATTTTAATGTTAATGATTTTAAGGAAAAGAAACACATTACTCCGAGGACTAACATATATACATTAGTTTCGCGTATAGTGGTTATGTTGTACGTCAATATATACTTCCTAGAAATTGTACTTTTTGAGCTTGCAATCTAAGTTCGCGTTATTATTACTGTCATTATTATTTACATAGATTACATTCAAAACTCCATATGATATTATTTTAATATATTTTATATTGGCAATTTCCATGTCCCTCAGGAAGGATACAAATATATTAGAGAATTATATTAAAATGGTATACAAATATTTTCTGAAACTAAATAATAAGAGCTGTATGTAGACATATTGCCAATTAAGGAGGTAGACCTGTCTAGAATATCAGTCGGTTTTTGCGCCCTTTGATATATTGCTGCAACGGTATTTCTCTGCGGAGTAATATATCCTGTTTTCAAAAGTACCGCAAATAATTGTGGGGAATATGAACATTTTATTTTCTATCCTGTCCAAATAACACTTAATGACATTTTTTGCAAATTTATTGCATATGTACAGGGTAAGTCATCTCCGCGGGTAAGGCCGATTGTGTCTTTACGAGTAAATATATTTTGAAGCGGTTTTTTCTTCTAATAGCTGCTCATTAGGAGCACATTTTAAAATTATTTTGTATTATACAGTATGTTTCATGACTTGGTGGCTGACCATAGTTATAATTAAGGCCCGGATTTTAGGTAGTAAAAATTTTTCGAATAGGTACCTACCTAGGTTATCAAAAAGCTTAAATTAGTTCATCTTAGGTCGAAATTTTGGGAAAATAGGTAAAATAGGTTGCATATTTTTTTGGAATTTTTTTTTTTATTATGTATTAAAGAAATTGCACTAGAACAGGTACATATTTAAACAGTTTTATGCTATTATAGGAGGTATAAATATATTAGTGGCGTTTGTAAGCATGACAAACCAAATACTTCTCAAAATTGTCTACTGTAAATGAAGTCCTCTTATCAGATAAAATATTTTTTAGCCAAGAAAAAGATCTTTCAACGTCACAAGACGTGGTTGGTGCAAACTTGTAAATTGACCAATCGAAATTCATTTGTAAATTAGAATTACCATTTAAAAGTTTTCTAATATTATTTAAAATTTCATAACCCGGATTTTTTCCCAATAAAGAAGTAAGTTTTTGCATGGCTTTTGCTGCTACCTCTCCATTGGCTGCACTTAGAGATTGTCTTAAATCATCCAACACTTTCAGCGAATCAGTTAACTGAAGACCGCTTTCTTCCAGCTTTTTTATGCTTACAATGAGAATTTTAAAATGGCTTTTAATATACAGAAAATTGTTTTTTATGCCATTTTGTTTAAAAGCATTCTGTGCTCTCACGATACAAGCTGCATCACTTGACTCAAATGCTGCAACTACCTGAAAGTGAAATTTTTAAATAAAATATAAATTAATGTAAATATACCTATTTACTGATTTTATTTCTTCAAAATGGTCAGCATAAAATAGTGCTGCCTCCAGCCACGTGCTCCATCTTGTAAGCACAGGCTGTGGTGGCAGTAGAAGATCAGGTAAATGCTCCTTGTAATACTGAATTCGAAGAGGCGCTTTCAGAAAAACTTTTTTACGTTAGAAATGAGAGCATCTACTTGCTCAAAATTGTTACGAACAGTTTCTGCTACTAAATTAATGGCGTGAGCTAGACAGGTGAGATGAATAACGTCTGGGTAAAAAATTTTTAAATCTCTCCCACATTTGAGCATATAGGCAGCACCATCTGATAAAAATAATTTTACTTTCCCATACCTAATACCATTTGGCCAAAGAATTCCTTAAAATTAAAATAAATGTAGATTAATTTACTAACAAGAGAAACTGAATCTGTTACCCAATGACTCGTTAATAAAACGACAAATGTTAACAGCAGTTGTGTTTTCCAATTGCTTAGTTGCCAGTAAATATGGCACTCCAGGTTCTGTGTCTATCAGTTTACCAATAATCAAATTAGCCATATTTCGACCCATAGAATCTGTAGTCTCATCTGTTGATATCCATATATTGCTATCTCCAATTTCTTTCCTTATCGATTGGATGGTCTATCAAAATAAATTTATTTACAACATTTGAGTAGTGTAGGCACATTGTAAAACCGTTAGGTTATTCACCTCAGTGTAACATTCCACCAGGTAATTTTTCTTAGTGTAGATTCATTCGGGATTTTTCTTTGACAATAGGTTTCGAGAAAACTGTTCAAGGTAGGATTGTTCAGTTTATTCCATGGAATATCTGCTGCAAGTAACGCTTGGCATAAATCCATGTTAAAACTGCGATTGGTTTTCGTTGAACCAGAAGCCTGCGTCATTGTGGTTTGTCGAAGAGGACTAAGCATTTGAGTTTTATGACTTTCTCCATTTATATGCTGATCAAAATGACTTTTCTTCTCGCATTTAAACTTGGTAAATCCAATATAAAATACACTTTTTTATAACAAAATATATAAAATAAAAGAACCAAAAAACTTACTGTTTTACCGCAAGCTTTGCAAAATACAACATTATTCTGCAGTTGTTCATACAAAGTAGGATCACATTTTCCTAGCCAACTTTGAAATTTAACCTTAATACTCTTTGAAATTTTTGGCATATTTAAGCTTTAATATACAAAAAAAAAACACAAACTCGAGATTACGACTTACGAGACGAGAGACGAGGTAACGAAATTATTGAGGTTATGTTCTAAATTCTAAAATCTGTCGGTTGACGTTTGGTGTTTACAGTCACAATTTAAGGACTGGTGACTGCGCTTAAAGTTACAACAAATTGACGAAATTAAAATTATTTCTTTATTTTTTTCTTAATTTTGTTTTATTTCTGGTAAGCTTTATATTGCTTAATTTTTTAGAAATTTTAATTTTTAGGTAAAAGTAGGTGACTAAAAATGAATTTAGGTCGTGCGTCTGGTTTTAGGTAAATAAAACAAAAAATAGGTGTTTTAGGTGCTATAAACTTGGTGTCATATAACTGCAAATATCATAAAACGAATTTATATATATGTAATTTTGAAATGCCTTGAACCCATGAAATAGGTATTTTACCTAAAATCCGGGCCTTAGTTATAATGTTTTAAATGGAACATCCTACATATTATTACATTTTTGTATTCCCCGTATAATTTTTAGGCAAAAAGTAATAGGATAGTATAGGCCTAAAATCTAAAGTTTTTGACTTTTTGAAAAAATCAATGTTTGTATAAAATTATATTTCTCGAAAGCGACGTATTAGATGGACACAATTTTTGCAGTATTGATTATAATAATAAGTCATAATAGAAGCATTTTTTTTCTTCAGTTACTAACTGCATGTGCAGAAAACTGGATTAAAATTGCATAAAAGGTTTATAAAAATCAATTTTTTCACAATATACTCTATGCCAGTAATATATTTAATAAAATATATAGAATATGGTACAATAAACAAATTAATACCTTAACTATAGTAAGTCCAGAAACAGGAATTAGGAGGTATCACTGTATCTCTAATTAGTAAAAAAGAAACTACAAAATAACATAAGCAACATTGCCAGTAGTAATGAAAGTGTCCATTACTCTTCTAAAGGCATATGCTCTAGGACATCTTCCTCCAGGGTAACGCTGCTGGTAAACTTCTGAGCTAATAAATAATTTCTTTGACTTTACCCAGGTACAAAAATCATATCTGTAAGCTCTTTTTTAGAAAACTTTATTATATAATCATTTCAATTATTTTAAGATTAATAGCATCAACAAATTACATCTGTCAACTAAAAAGTAACTTTTTAAACGTCATCCATCAACACCACAGCTAATTTCACGGCATGCTATGCAATATTAATATAAAACCATGAAACTGACAAAATTATATCAAAAAGCAACAATAGCTCAGTAATAGTCACTTTTAAAGCATTAACTTCTTATATGTTGTTGATGTAAAATTTAATAAGAAATTCAAAAATGAACTGATGTACAAGGTGTTCTACATAAAAAAATTACTTTATTCAAAAACTAACAAAATTATATCAAAAAACGGCAGTAGCTCAGTAATAGTCACTTTTAAAGTATTAACGTCTTACATGTATTTGATGTGAAATTTAATAAACAAATCAAAAATGAAGTGATATATAGGTGTTCCAGTTGAAAAAATTGATTTTTATACAAAATCCTTTCATGTAATTTTAATCCAGTTTTCTGTACATGCAGTTAGTAACTGAAAAAAAATATGCTTCTATTATAACCTATTATTGTAAACAATACTGCAAAAAATTGTCTCCATTTAATACGTGGTTTTCGAGAAACATAATTTTATATATTGAATTTTTCAGAAAAACGGGAATAAGTCAAAAACTTTGACTTTAGGCCTATACTAATCTTATTACTTTTTGAATAAATATTATACGAGGAAAACAAACATATAATAATATATAGGCTGTTCCATTTAAAAAACTATAACTATGGTTAGCCACCAAGTTATGGAACATTCTGTATAATACAAAATATATTTAAAATGTGCTCCTAATGAGCATCTATCAAAAGAAGAAAACCACTGTATATACAAAAAGGTCATTTTGAACTGTCGTAGGTTGGCAACAAAAAAGTCGCAGTATTATCAAAAACTACGAGATATTTACTTCCTTGAATTGCTCATACTTAATTTACATGTCAAATGTCAAAATCAAAATGTAAAAAATAAAGTGCAATTACTATATTTCTAATAAAATCTTTCATATAATTCAACTTAAAACTAACCCTATTTCATTGACATTTATCACAGGAAAAATTTGAATAGTAAACCTAACCACAAAATTAAATAAAAAAGGCTTGCCAATTACACTGTGTTCCCATATTAAAATCAGTATAGCCAACTCAGGACAATTCAAAATGATCACGTAGTATTTTACAATTTCTGTGGTTTCAAAATTGCTTTCTTTTTTCACTATTTTTATCAATACTATCTACGCTAAAAAATAAACACTTAATATTCCCTCCTGCATATGCTGTTAGGATTATTCAAAAATATTCAATATGCTATATTAGTGCCTAATTTACTTATGAAGTATCAATTTTTGTTAGCAGAGAAAATATTTAAATTCAAATAAATAACGATTTGCGCAAATTTGGGAAATACTCTACCCAAAGCTATTAACGGATATTTAATATATATGCAAACAGTATAGGAATAGCCATTGTAAATTCGTACAACAGCCTGATGAGCACCAGTTATGAGCACTAACTGGTGCAAAACAGGTCACAGAGTGGTAAAGAATGTCCTCCAATTAACAGCTTTTTCATAAAAGTAACATATTTTACAAAACCTTGTCATGCTTCTGTTTATTTAGGTATATCTATAAACAAGATTTTGTGCCTTTTAACTTGCTTACACACGTTATAGTGTGATTTTTTTGGGAGAATAGAAAATGTTGCATTTTGGATTGTCGATTCCTTCTGTAGCAATAACACCAACCTAGTTTTTTAGGATGTTTGCTCGATGGAGACGAGTATTACCGTCAATAAAAATGATTTTTGCTCCAACTGCCTACTGCATGTGGAAGACTAATTGGTGGCAGAATCTCATGCATATATTTCTAGACAGTGAAGATCAATTTTGTATGAAACAGAGATCAGTATGTATTCCAGTACTAATCCCTGACCATATCATTACACCATGGCGATCAAATTCATGCTTTTGCCGGACTGAGTTTATAATTCCGCCAAATGGAAAACTATTGTATTTTTAATTTTAAGTCTTAAGAATATGTTCTTTTCCATCATTGTCAAAAAATATATTTTTATAAATAACTGCTGCTACATTTACTTTTGAAAAACAACAATAAAAGTTGAAAAATAGGTCCGTGATTCGTTTTCACCTATTGTATCTTCTAATAATCCAAAAGTTATCTACAAATTTCTCATGTATAGGTAGGGGTTATATAGTTTTTTTCGACTACCTTTTGTGTATACATACAAGGTATTTTCCAGCACAAATTACAAACTGGTTTCTGATTGCTTTTACAACATCTGATTGTTTCTGAATCATTTATGATTTATGTTGGGTCAAACCTATAGTTTGCCACAAATCACACATACGTATTATATATTTTCTAATAAAACAACTTTACACGAGAGTAAAGTATAAAGATTTATTGTAAAGAACCTATTTGCTGATGTTACTATATGTATATTATATGTCACCTACATTTTCTGTTGTAATACTTTTCATAATTTTGTTTTAAATTTCTTGCGTATGCCTATGGATGGAGCAAGTTCCGTCGACATTACATTAAATTTTATGAGATTGGTATAATTCTAGACTCCTTATTTATAAGGACATGTTCTTGTGTGGTGTTTAATTTAGAAGTAAGCTAATGAGACAAAAAAGTACTACCAGTATAATAACATAATAATTTCTAAATGACAGTCAGTAAATCAATAAAATGTACAAAAAATGGTACAAAACAACTATTCTAAATTTAAAAATTATTTTTGAGCAGCGTACTAATGTACATATATATTTAATGCAAACTTCACTTAATTAAAGATTTCCATAGTAAATTTACTTGTAATTTATATAATTACAATTCAAGACGACGCGATTTTTTTAAGTAATATTTAAATGACAATAAAAACCATCGCCCATTTTAAACTCAATATTCTTTTGTGAGAGCGCAACTCAATAATTCCTTTATGATCCACTTTCTGGGTTATCGCGCCTATTCATTCCCCAGAGAGAGAGTTGTCATATAGGTGATTTTCACCATCAGGAGCTAGTCGTTAACTGTGGAAACCTCGAAGTTGATAACGGGGAACAGCAATGCTTAGAACTTCCAGGATATATCTTGTATTATCTACAGACTGTCTCCGGATCGTCAGAACAATAGAGAATATTTCGTCACTTCATGAATGGAATAATATACACAAATTTCGAAAAATTAAATAGTATCTTGGATTTATATTTTGCTATTATAGATACTTAGAAAGTTCATTGTTCAGTCAGTAATACTGAATATTTAGTTTTAAATAAAAGTACAATATTTAAAAAATATAAATTATTATATACAATGAATACATTATACGTATGTAGCCTCTAAGTATGTTACTGAATACTATACTGAAAACTAATTTACCTTTTCTTAAGACAAAACAAATAGAAAAATAATGAGGTTTGGCCACCACACGACTTTGTTATACGTATGACAGTTTTAAATTACACAAAATTGTTCAAAAGTGTTTGGAAGATATTCGATAGAAGATGCTACTCGCTAAAAGTAAAATTGGTACTTCCGGTCCGAATTTTGAATTTTTTTTTATACAAAAGGTATTAAAAATTAATGTAGACTTTGATGGTATCGAACTTCGATACAAAATATATCATTGTCGTGGGCAAGTGAAAACCCGCGTAGTAAAATATGTGTCGTCGGATACACATGAAACACGTATTGCAAACTCTAGAACAGCTTATATACGGCAGACAGCACTTAATTCGGATCTACTTAAAGTGCGAGTATCGTGTAACTTCCCAAGAATACCACAAATCATCCTGAGCTTACTCATTTTTTACAAAATTATGTTAACGCTAAATATAGTGATTTGCGAGTGTCCGCATAATCTACCTTGAGAAAATATTATTTATCCCCGATGTACAATAAAATTAGGACATTAACTGTCAATGTCATAAACGATAAACGTATTTCCGCCAGTAAGAACTAATGCAGAATCCACATCGCATTACGTAACTTCGTGTTTGAAATCGCTATGAGGTGAAAAACAAAATAAAAATAAAGAGAAAGTGTTATTACGGCTGGTTGAGTCTTACAACAAACATACAGTAGTATGACGCATATTACATGTTTTGCACAGGCTCTTCATCGAGTATCAGAGGAAGTCGAAATACGCTACCCGGTTGCAAATAAATTGATATCTTCTGTCAAGAATGTTTTTGTGAAGGCACCTGTAAGCAAGCATTTATTTCGTGAAGGACTGCCACATGTGCTACTTGACAACGTTAAAACTACAGTCTGTCTGTAAATGTTTGTACGCCAATTAAGTTGGTAGTATGGAATTTATTTTTCTAAAGTTGGTAAAATCCAGTGGCGGAGTATAGAAACACTGCATGACCATATTGTTCTGAATAATGAAAAGCACTAAAGCACAATGAGGTTATGTTGTACAGACTTGTTAATAGACACATTAAAAATGCTATTATAAACAAAAATAACTCTAAGTAGAAAATTAAATTTATTTATAAAAATTGTTGAAAATGTTCTTCATTTGCTTGTAAACTCAACATTATTCGTCGTGTCATGTTTTCAAATATATGGCAAAGCTGTTCTTGTGTTATGTTTCGAATTTCATGCCTAATTGCTTGTTGAAGTTCATTCATATTGTGCAAGAGGTTTTGGTAGACATTATTCTTTACATGTCTAAAAAGAAGATAATCTTGTGGACCGTGCAGCATCAGCAGTGGCTCCGTCTTGTTGAAAAAAGCCCCTTGTCATCACGCAGCTAAATGTTTTATTAGAGAATATTCACCCTATTATCCTGCCCCTTGAAACTGCAATCCAAATTCAAACTTTTAATGGATGCATATCTTTTTCAAAGAAATTGTGAGGGTTCTCTGTTGCCCACGTTCGGTAATTCTGGCTATTATATAACCAGAAAAATAAAACCATGCTTCGTCAGTGAAAAAGGTTAGGTCCAGTAAATCATTATTATTAAGGTGCACGTTAACCATTGACAATACAGTATGCGTTGTTGATAATCACGAGGGTACAATTGCTGCACAACTGTAACTCGATAGGGATGCATATGTAAATTTTTATGTACAGTTTTTGCACAGCTAGCTCTACTAATACCTGAAAAGAACCCATAATTAAGGACTTGCGCTTATTTAAACATACTCTAGCTCATGTACCTGACTGTGCTGATAGCCTTCGTAGTGATTTGTTGGGGCTTTGATTGCTTCGTTCTTCAAGATCATTAACAACGGCTTCAGTTAATATTGTAGGTCTTCCAGTTGATTTATTCTTACGAATACAACTTTTTCTCTCAAAACGCTTTACAATCTCATGCTTGACATTTTTATTAGGAATCTACAAACTGATCGAAGCAAGACTGCAAACTGTACGACCAAGGTATCCTGATAGCGAGTTGCATTTCGAAAGAATGTGTGCGTCTTGTTCAGGCATAAACATTTTTGGCTTTCTAGTCAATATTGAAAAAAAGTTAAAATAGTGGTTACTCAAAAACAAGTTGCATTTCATATTAAATTATTACTTATCTACAACTTACAAAGGATAATTACTGAGCTTAAGAAAGGTTTGTTCGAAATTAAAGGTATAAATATCAAGAATTCAGAGCAATAGTATATTACATACCGAGGTGGAAAGTGTTTCACCGAGGTTTGTATACTATTTTATTTACAACCATAATTATTATATTTATTTGTGATGTTTTAGCATAAACGTCAAATAAATATACGTCTGTTTTCTTCGGTGAATAGATTATAAAAGAAATGTTGAGTAAGAAAGCCTTCAAGGACTGCATTCCACTTGAACTGAGGGAAACTGTCCTACCGTAGCAATCCAGATATCTTGGTTCGAATGGAGAAGGAAAAAATCACTATTTTATAATATCAACAATAGCAGGGCGGCCTATCTACATGGAGTCAAGCTTCCAATAATTCTAATGTAACAATTAATTTTATTTTCAACCATACAATTCGTTGGGAAGTGAGGGCAGTAATAGAGGGCGGGAAGTAAACGTGAACAAAGTCACACTTCCAAACTTTTAAAAAGCCAGATATGCCAACATTACGCTTATGGTTGTAAATAAATAATTTTTACAAGACCGTCTATAACAACTAACAATACAATTCATGACAATTTATTTACCTACGGCAATGTACACAGCTCAAGCGGCAGAGTTACCACTAAACCTTGATATAATTGCAGGCATACCAACATAATTGGCGTACAGACACATTGTATAATACAGCTAGTGGATCCGAATGATTATTTTAAATAACAATCGAGAAACTTGTAATTTGTTTAATAATAAATTAGATTTTTCCGAAACGGGGATAAATGTGCAGGCACTGAATCTCTATGTATCATTTTCAGATAACTATTAACACCTGAGCATATAGATCAATTAATGGTATTTACTTTAATTTGAACTCTCGACATTAACAGTCAATAGTCATGATGTGTGACATAGTTTAAACCCTGCCTTTGAAGTAGATATCTTTGCTGTTACTTGATAAGTACTTTCTCTATACATATTTTGATTTGCATGTTAAAAATATCAAATCTCTTCTGGATGTCTTCGACACGATCCTGAAACTGACGTCATGTAAACCTGATTTCCGATTCCTAATAATGAAATGCCAAGTAGAATACTAAATCACACACACAAAGCAGCATTAGCACTAATACTAAGTAAACTCAAAAACAGCACAACAGTAATTTGAAATAATTATAAAATCCTATATAAATATGTGCGAAATTTATCTACCAGAAGCAATAACTCTCCAGCAGCTTCTAAAATGAAATTTAACTTATTACAGAAGTTTGCATGTCCAAGTTCTATAAAGCAAGCTGACAAGTTATGGATCACTTTTAAACGGACAGGCGTAAATTTATACTTTCAGTGTAACAGAGATCACATTAAATTTCTTCACGAACAAAAAAAGAATCGCTTGATAATTATTTGCAGGGCGAACTGAAGCAAAACGCTTCCAACGTTATCTGATTAATAACTTTACGACCACAGCAAGCGAATATGCCGCTATAATATAAGATTACGCTGGGCCTCCCAGGTCCCACGCAACCTACCTTCATACAAATTTTCTTCCGAGGTTATTTCTAGGGTTTGCACACAAATACAAACTGTATAAATACCAATGACCCGAAGAAAACCACGAATCCTAGCTTTTCAGTACGGGGATATTCATAAATAATTCAGAGTTATTGGTTGCTTTTTGTGCCCGGTCGGACCGTCCACAAAGAGAATATTAAAAGCTATTTTCTGTGAGAAAAATGTTATTTGCAGTGCCTACACGCAAAATGTTCGATTGATGGTATGCGTTTTTCAATTAACCTTTAATATTATATGTATTTAACATAGTCAGCGTGATGTTATTTTGTTAATAAATAAATTGTGAACTTAATCAAAGTAGCGGTCCATGATTTTTTGGGACGGGAGAGCACCGGGGGGTTTGAGTGTTTAATATCAAAAATTAAGTACAGACAAAAAAATAAACTCAATATGTTATTTAATTAATTTGTTTGAAAATAAAATCCATTCGCCGTTCTGTACGAATAGCAAAATGATTAATAACTAATTCATTGAAGTTTGGTGTTGATGTCAGTAATTGTTTTTCAATGGAACACATTGCCGAGGCACATAGTCTGCTTTCCTGCATGGTATTTCTAGAAAATGTCTTTATTCTATTCAAAATTGGAAAACAATATTGCAATATTCTTATTTTTATTAACTGTATTAAATTTATCAACAGTTGCCAGTTCTTTTGATAAATATCTGTCACAAAGCCCTAGAAAATATTGTAAATTCTCCTGTTTAGGATAGGATTTCATTTTAGATTTAGTAGCTACAACTCGATGCTGTAGAGATTTTCTCAGTCTTTCCTTTCTGGGTGTATGGGCAATTCATTAAATACAAATTAATTGTATGTGTGTAACTGAAAAGTTCTAAATTATTCTACTTTAGAGTAGGTTAAATACATATTGCAGTGATCTTGAATAAATAATAATATGTAAATAAATAAGTATAATCAAGATCACTTTAAGATTTTATTTAAATTAATTTTTACTTTATTCATTTTTACTATGATGTGTATATAAATATTCACTATATCGATAATTTACGAAAACTTTATTTTTATTTAAGTAAAACAATAAAAGGATCTTAGTAAATTTTTATAAGGTTATAATATTAAGACGTATCAAATGTTACATGAAAAGGAACGAGCAAGTGTTTCCCACACAAAGACTTCTGGCATTGGCAAAGATCGACCGTGTAGACCGGCGCAAAAAGTATTGTTTATCAGGTGCACGGCTGAGTCATAAACGTATAGACGAATTTATATTCGCATGTTTGTTTACCTTTTTCAAGGATTATTAATACACTGTTTCCCCATGTGACCGATAAGGGCAGCACCGTCGATATACAATTTTGGAAGTGGATTCGTGTTTGCCGAAAGTTGCCGGATGTTTTTATAAAGAAATTTAAGCATAAAAGCGCGGACGGATAAAATTTCCGGGATTGCTGGTGAAAACCGCAATTTTAACTAGTCTAAAAGTAGGTGATAAACCACTTCCTCTTTCTTTTTAAAGGATTATTTTAAAAATCCGGACTTAGAATAAATTTTGAGATTTTCGATACTTATAAAATTTTAACAAGATTCCACACTTATAATATTTTTATTTTTAACATGCAGCGCGTATCACATTGAAATGTCTAAATGTATCTGAATAATTACTTATGTATGAAAATACTCTTATTTATGAACTCGGTTTTTTGAATTTGTTTAATTTCATTTTATTTTCTTTTTCTAGAGAGTTTTGTTTTGCATGTAGGGGTACTATGCCATACATTATGACAAAACCTTCTAGTATTTGTAATGATAACTTTGGATAACATAATCATTTCATTTCCGTATACTTTATTTTTCTTTAAATTTATTTATCCTACAAAAGATATTTGAAATTAATAATTTTGTTTTATGTGTATATAGGTTATATAGATAAGTGAATCAAATTTTCATTGAAAATTTATGATGGATGAGTTTAATACGATGTACGAAGAATTGAGGTGATTAAACAATATTTGTTATAAATGTGTGTATAGTGGTGTACCAAATTCTTTATTTGTAGTGGTGTCTTTTGTATTGGAATTTCGCGAAAAAGGTAAAGTTTATTTTTAATGTATATATTATTTCTTTTGATATGTGTATTAAGTATATTTTTGCTGTATTTGGGTGTTCAATATATTAACGTGTTGAATAATACATCAGGGATGTGTGAAATGAATTATGTCATTATTTAATTCATAGCATGGAGTCCTGGTGAATTTGAAAGACACGAATTGGTCTTGGTGGTACTGCGTTTGGGAGCGAGAAAAGGCACCAGGCAGAACTAATCAGGGCTGAGTTAATTTATTGAATACGCAGAGACATTATTTTATTTCATTTTATTTATTTAATTTAAAATTTATATATATTCCTTAAGGAATGTGCGCATTGTGATGTATGTTCGGGTTGCGTCCAACGAGTTGAAAATGACATGCTCGTAGGGTGGAACTTTGGGATACTCATCTGTGTGAATTTGTTATCTGATGGTACTGTGTTGGGAGCGAGAAAAGGCGCCGGACAGGACTAATTAGGGCAAAGCCATTTCCTTAATGTCTATATTTTGTTAGCAAACAGTAGACCGTACAAATTTTATTTTTATTTATATTCCAGTACAATTCATCACGGGTAATTTATTTTATTTTTGATTGTTTACATGTATCTATGACAAATATTAATCATAATAATCACGTTCACATTTTTAGATGTAAGTTTTTCACGACATCATAATTTCATTTATTCTTTATTTCTTGTAATACTTTATTGATGATGATATATAAATTTGAATTATGACTGAATATTGTTTTTTTTTTGGTGTGTAAATATTTGTAGACAAAAACTTTTGGATTCGTTTTAAAATTATTTTATTTTAATAAATTAGATATTAAGATTTATTTTGTATTTTATTTCTTTACCTGACCTGGAGATAATTAAAGAGCAGGAGAATCAACTCATATTTTCTGCCCCTGAGAGAACTATTTATTTTCAAACTGAGCTAGTTGCATGTAAAATGTTTTGCTTTACCTACCTTTCAGCAGAAAGTTCACCGTATCTTAGTCTAGCATAAGGCCTAGCACTAGGATGCGTGCTTGACTCTCAGTTACGCTTTAATTAAGTAAATTAAATTTATTTATATATTTATAAATTTGTAAGAGTCACAGCAATATGTGTTGAATTTTTGTTCAAAAATGACTTCAAATTCTTTAGTTAAACAACTAAACGTATTTTATGTTTTGCTCATAATATAATTTTACAATCCCCGTTAAACCGGGACGTATGGTAAGCCTAGCAATTCTAAGCAAAAATGGAGGTTTTGTCACATTAAAATCTATAAATAATGTAATTAATGGCAATTTTAATGAAGACATTAATATAAGCCCCTCATTAATACCTAGTTTTAAGAATGCACCGATCATAGCTTGCGATGTTGAGAGAACATTTTCCCAATATAAACATATACTTACAGATCGTAGACATAATTTAACTATGGAAAATTTAAAGAAATACGTATATGGTTATTTATTGTAATAAATAAATATATAATTTGTAAATACGACAATTTATTGTAATAAATAAATATACAATTTGTAAATACGACAAATAAATTTTAATTTCCTAAAACATAATAAATAAATGCACATCATAAGTGCATATTGCATATTTTAAGTGCATATTTAGGGATTTTTTAAGTGCATATTGCATGCATATTTGGAAAACTTTTTAGTGCATATTTTCCAGTCTCTAAAAATTAGTACCATGTGTCTCTCTTGCTTGACTATCGCTTGGCATTCGGTTAGGTTCGGTTAGTTATTACGTTCGCGTCGGAAATTATGTGTTTACTTGCCATGAATGCGTATATTACGATCAATGTAGACATTTTCTATGTAATCTAATGAAATAAAAACCGTCAAATATAATTTAACATTGTAACTTTCTTAGTTTCACTAATACAGTTATGACAACAAGTAAATGTCATTAATGACGTGCAATTGAATATAACGCGTCTCCTCTATACACGTATGTTTTTTTAATAAATAATCATTTACGTGCGTTTTTATTCATTTTTTATTGTTCGTCGGATTATCCGACCTTTTTTCTGTACCGAGAATGTTCCAGTCCCGTGGATGAAGGGTATGGAGGATTCTACTGTACATCATATTTTATAAGATTCAAAATATAACAAAATAACAGTACACTAGCTAGGAAAAAGTCATCTTTTCTAAAGATTTCATAAAAATTTACAACATCCGGTGGTTCATATTTTAAGACCAGTATATTTGCTTGCCTGATTTTATTTGAGTTACTCTTTACATAATTTACATTTTCTTCTAATAAAATTATTTTTTTATATACTTCTTTCTTATTTATGGAAATAAAAACGAAGAGAATCCCTTCGTATTTCTTTTTGTATATTTAATTTTTTACCTTTTCTCTTTTTTATATCACTTTCAATTTCGGCGGCTATTTTTATATTGTTTATTTTTCCATTTCCTTATTAATTGATATTTTCTCATTATTTTTATTTAAATTGTCGGCTGAGATCTCATTCAGCTATATATTCCGTTGTTGTTTTTGAACATGCTACTCTGTCTGTTTGCTTAATTTAACCGGGTGAATGGGTACGACATGGACAAGCTTTTGACCTAGAAGTGCACACGAGAGCTTACAGCAAGAGGGTCCTGGTGAAACAAGGCAGTCGAATAGAACATCGCCCGTATTTTAATTTGAGGAAACCGGTCTACCTAAGTAAGATGTTTGTGATCTTGAAAGGACCAATCAATCGCAAATATATATTTTTGACTAAAAAAGGATAACAGAATCGAGAGGAATAAACATTAACGGACGTTATAACTAAACTAATATAAGTATAAAGTTCGAAAAATATATCAGGTAAATTTAAATTTACAGTTGAAATTTCAACACAGCCATGACGAAAATAAATGACGCTCCCAAACTGTTGCTGTCAAATTGCTTTAGCAAGATTTGAATCACACGAGTTTTGTAGGTTTTTTGTATCCTTAACTAATAAAAACTAAATTTAGCTAAAACGTGGGCGTTCATCATACTTTTGACAAGGGAAAGAAATGATTCCCAGAATTTTCACTAGAGAATATGAGAAACACCATCCTGATTTTAAAGGGTGTAGTGATTAACTTTTTACGCTAGAACATCACAAATCTGACAACTGAATATGTCAAAACTTTTACCGGAATTTTTATCACAAATAAATATAATAATTATGGTTGTAAATAAAATAGTACACAAACCTCGGTGAAAAGTTTCATTCCTGTCTCGAGATAAAGTTAACCTCTCGGTGTATGTATTAAACTATACAAATACAATGTACAATAACAATATAATATCAAAAATTAATGTATTACTTACCAAATAGTTATAAAACTATGAATTAGAAAAATACAGTTTAAAGAAGTTATTTTCTAACAAAACACAGTAGAAACTATGGACGCCGCTACTGAAATGGCCGCTAAGCAACGACCGCTCGTCTAGAAAAATAGGTTACTGCGAATTATGACGGCCTGTTCTTCTCTAATGAAACCAAGTCTTCTTCTTCTTCTTAATGTGTTTTCTAGTTAGGCCTTAGGTCTTTTACTAATAGTCTGTTTTGGCTTCATCTTTGCTTTGAAGAATTGGTTATGTACTCTTTAGAGGATTTATTGTATGAGAGCGAGTCGGGGCCGTTTGTGCGGGAGGTAACCCTATGGATCGTATTTCATCTCCGGGGTGAGAGAGATGTTTGTGTTTTCATCCTATGGTAGAAATCTGACGTGAGTTTTCTGATTTGAGTTTCAATTGTTGGTGTGTTTGTTTCTCTATGGATCTGGTTGTTTCGAAGAAACCATGGTGCCTTCAGTACCATTCTCAGTGAGGTGTTCTGAATACGCTGAATTGCTTGGATGTTTGTCGGGGCGGCGTTCAGCCAGATTTGGGCGGCGTACATCATCGGTCTTAATATTTGTGTGTATATGCGGAGTTTCATATTGCTGGCTAATGTGCTGGCTGCTCCCAGGAGAGGCCATAGTCTTCCTCTGGCTATTCTGGTCTTTTTGCAGACATTTCGTAAGTGGTTTGAATAACTAAGTCTGCGGTCAAGTGCAACACCGAGGTATTTGACCTGTGGAGTCCATGGGACTTGCTCGTGGTTTATGTATAGATTACCAGTTATTGGTTTGATTATCCGTCGGAAGACTATGGCCTGTGATTTTTCGCCATTGATGGCTATTCGCCAGTTGTGGCACCAAGCAGTTATTTTATTAACGGCGTCTTGAAAATTTCTGAGGGTTATGTTGGGGTTTATAGAAGAAGATAAGATGGCAGTGTCATCGGCATATGTGGCGAGGAGTGTGTTTGAAGTCTTGGGGATGTCAGAAGTGAAAATGGCATATAGATGAGGGGAGAGAGCTGATCCTTGAGGAACTCCTGCTGTCATGATTCTGGAGGTTGAAAGTTCGTTGTGAATTTTTATGGTGAATGTTCTGCGGTGAAGGTATGAGGAGATGATACGTATTAGATGTTCAGGGTATTGTTTTGCGATCATTTTATATATAAGTGCTTGGTGCCACACCCTATAAAATGCTTTAGAGATATCGAGGAATACGGCAGTTGTTGAATTGTGTTTGTAAAATGCATCGTGTAGGTGTTCCGCAACTCTGGCGAGTTGAGTAGTGGTAGAATGGTATTTTGGTATTTTCGGAAGCCGTGCTAATCATTTGTGATAACGTTGTGGGAAACCAAGTCTAGCTCCAATAAATGCTGTCGACTGCGTACGGCTTATCACAATGCGCAGGCGCCGCGTCAGAGCGTCTGCCGTATAGCACCGATTGTCTACTGGTGGCACGTGCTGTCCTCTTCGGTGACTCTCCTTCACAGATTTGGACTCCCAAACCTCTCAAGAAATCACACAATCGAGAAGAAAAAGAACCAAGTTCATCTTCTATATTGGTTTGATTGTAGCCCCTGCCAATGAACTGTCGCCACGGCCTTTGTGTGTAGTATGTTTGGAAATTATGTCAAATGAAGCTATGAAACCTTCCAAACTTGCTCGTCATCTGCATTCAAAACATAAAGATTTTACTGATAATCCACTAGACATTTTTGAAAAATTACGTGACCAGATAAAAATGCAGAAAAGTCAAATGAGAATGATGACAACTTGCGACAATTCGCTGCTTCAAGCGTCTTATTTAGTTGGGCTTCGAATAGCTAAATCGAAAAAACCGTTTACTATTGGCGAGGAGTTAGTAAAGCCTTGTATCTTAGATGTCGTTCGAGAAATTTTAGGTCCTCAAGCTGCTGTAAAACTAGAGGCCTTACCGCTTTCGAACACCACCATTATGAGAAGAATTGTTGAGATGGCCACCGATATTGAAAATCAAGTCGTAACGGGTACACGGAAATCAAGATATTTTGCGATTCAACTTGATGAATCGACTGCCGTGAGTAATCATGCTATCCTACTTTGCTTCGTGAGGTATAGTGAAGATGAAGATTTAAGGGAAGAACTTCTTTCTTGTCTCGACTTACCTGGACGAACCACTGGTTCAGAATATTTACTGCTCTTAATGAGTATTTTAAGGCGCAGGGGATAGACTGGAGCAAATGCGTCGGAGTGTGCACTGACGGTGCTGCGAGCATGACTGGTCGTCACTCAGGAGTAGTTGGTAAATTAGAAAAAGGTGGGTATCGAGATGAAGGGTTCTTTCGCGACTTTTTGAACTGAGAGAAGAAGTAAAGCAGTTTTTGCGAGAGCGAAAATCTAAACTGGAGCCTATGATGAATGAAGAATGGCTGGCAGTTCTTGCTTACAAGACGGGCATATTTAGTCTGCTTAATGAAGCTAATATTTCTCTGCAGGGTTCAAATACAAATATTTTTACTTTAAAAAATAAAATGGATGCGTTCAAAAAGAAGCTAACTCTTTGGAATAGTCGCTTACAAGAGGAATATGTAGAAATGTTTTCTCTTTCGGATGAATTTTGAATGCTGCTGATGTGAACACGAAAGTCATATTTAACATATTATAGCAACATTTAAGAGCATTAGCTGAAAAGTTGAATAAGTATTCCCCCAGAAAATGAAGATCCTCGTAAAGATAACCTCTGGATTAATAATCCATTCTTGGAAGATACATATAAACTAATGTGCACTTGATCTTCATGAAAAAGAAAAGCTGATCGAGTTGTCTTCTGATGTCACTCTGGTCTCCAGACATAAAATGCATTCCTTGCCTCAATTTTGGATATCGCTAAAAAAAGAATATCCAACTTTGAGTTACAAAGCTATCCAAAGAAGCAGCAGCAGATATCGCACTAAAAAAATTTAATTGCATAACATATTCTATAACAAAAAGTAATATCTACAAGAAGGTGCAAAACGGTTGAAGAACTCTGTGCTAAACAAACTATTCACAAATATATAATATTCGTCATTTATTCCATCATGTATCTTATTAAAAATAACTCCATTTAATTACCAAATCAATTTCATTTTCGTCTTATTAGCAAATTTTACATGAAATTAAACAATGTAACTCTGACGGAAATAAAGATAAAAAACTCGGATTTTCCCCAAGATATAATTAAAATATGTTGCAGTTAAGGGAATTAATACGTGGCCAGCGTCTCTAAAGGGGTTGACCTCGACCCGTGAGTGAACGAAAGCACAATAAATAACGGGCGATAATAAAAGTCTTAGCGTAAACTGAGATATCGCATAAATTATTACGTGCAAAGTACATCGGCAGAGTCACTGGTCGGGGTATTTTGCTGAGGAAAACTTCTGGAGTCTTCGATTGAGCCGTGATTTACCGACGTTTATGGTGGTGTGTGTACATAAGCAGAGGAACAACGAATCGAATAAGTGTCCCGCGATTCTCGGACCGTTTTAGAACATCTAGCTATAATGTTATATTATTTCCACAGGACGAGTTTCTTCACTTGGATTTTGTCGAGTCCATACGCTCGTATTTCTCCACTTATATATCAACGCTAACACACCAATGTACTAATTCCAATGAATCTTTCATACTACGTACTAGATAGTCGCTAAAACATGTTTCAATTTATCTAATGTTCCTTTTATTTTAGTTTAGTTTATGGCCGAAGGAATCAGTATGATAGCAAGCGTACATTAAACAAATTGCCACATATACTTATAGTAGTAACTGAGAGTTATAAAGTAGACAAGCGAGCAGGTAAGCTGTGATGAATTGTTAATTTGAATGTAATTATATTCGTATTAAATGACATTTATTTATGACAGTACGACTCATTTGTACTTTTTTTTAACTCCGACTTTAATATTAGCACTTGTCCACAAGTCAAATAAGAACTAAAATGAAAAGTGTAAACACATGGATGTTAAAACTAACATCAAGCAGTAAATAATTACTGTGACTTACATATATACATTTATACGTAAAACTTATATGCATATATGCATGTGCATCGTTTTTTTCTGTGTCATCTTTTGGGTGTTAGATGTCGCTGTGATACTCTCACTGCATTTAACACGCAAAAATGACATAAGCAACGTTTCAAGTCTTGAAGCCATTGTCGACAGTCTCCACGTACACTGACGAGACCTCAAAGGTCTCGTAAGTGTCAGGTGTCTGTGCGTTCGATTGTTGGCAATGGCACCTAATGTATGTGTGTATCTCAAACACATGCATATATGCATATACGTTTTACGTATAAGTGTATATATGTAAATCACAGTAATCAAATAAGAACTGTTGCCTAGGCCATATCTTTCTATGTAAAATTTCTCGGATGAGGTGTTATATAGAGTTATCATTTACACATACTAAGACATATTAAATAATTACAAGAAGTTGCTCATTAATAAATAAAGATCATTCTTCTTGTACAAAGATGGACACGAAAATATTTGTAAAGTAACATGTACAGTCATGACTTGATATACTGCTTACATGAATCAAGTAAGGCATGTCATTATAATCAACAGATGAATACGGAGATTTTCTTAATTTAAATATAATAATTTTTCTCCTGAAATCAGTCAGTAACGAGATTAATCGATAGTAATTACTTATTGACGATCAATAACGCTGATCATAAAGTATTCACATAATACGTAATTTAGAGCAGATAGCACCGCTGTTTTATCAAACGTCTATCAATCTATCGCTAATACTAATCTAATTAGATATGAATTAAAAGGTTTGCTTAATCAACCATAATTTCATTTCGATACTGTTAATTTATCGAATGTTGTGTTATTAATTCAAATCGAAAAAAAACAATTCGTTACATTTTTCAATTATAGTCTGTTTCAAGATATAGTGCGAATACATGCTCCCACAAGTTACTTGAACACGGCAGGTGGTATGCAATAAAAGTAATCGATGTGAAAAACACGCTAGAGGCCCATATTGTCAATATTTGATTAGAAATAATAAAAGTGTACGTATATTATAATATAAATGTATATTTATACGAAATCTCACCTACGCTATGTGAAATACAAGAATACGTTTTGCTCACTAATTCATTCTGTTAATTGTAAGAGATATTATGGCTGAATTGAATGTTAAAATTATAAATTAATATTAATTGCTTTATTTTCTTAATACCCTTAAGCCGACACAGCTAGTTTCAGATGCTTAAAATTTGTGTATGCCACCGCCGGATTATAGAGAGATTAGCACAATAGATCCTTAACGGTTTTATTTATGACGTCGCACTATGTCTTGAACAGACTATAACATTTCATATTATCCATTTGTGTCAATTTTTCTCAAATAATAGACATTTTGTGTAATCTATAATATCCTCTGATTACTTTAAAACTCCAAACAATATTCTATTTACTATAATATAGTATGGACCATGACGTTCCACATTTTGGAAACCTGAAGAAAGACTTCTCTGTAAGAAAGTTCAGAGCAAATATCGTGTGAAGCTCTAAGCAGGACAGGAAGAGGAAATACACTCTAGCATAGTAAATAGACAAATATACTAACGTGTTTTTTTTCACTTATAATACGGGCCTACAAACACACGTTTAACCCTTTGGTTTAAAATCTCACTATAAATATTAGCGGGATAGTTTTAAATAAACAATTAACCAATTCATTCTCTAATTTCACAGACGTTAAGAACATATATGTCACTTTAAGGCGCCTGCGTACTTCGTACGACCTTCTAAACGTACTAGACCCATTGACCTACTTAGGAATTTCAAGGTGAACATGACGAATACAGGGGTGATTGAAATAATCGATCGCATACAACAATTTCAATTAAATTATTTAAAGAGACATTTCATAATCTCATGCTCTAAACATAACGATTTATAGTTAATTATCTATCAACTAATATCTAAGATTACAAATAAAATCAATCATTTCGTTATTTACTAGTAACCATTATTAATTCGGCGGATGTTCTATTACTTTTATATACAGGTTGTGTAATGCAACACTTGATATTACCGAATAAACATTGCAACGTTCTGTGGCCTTAGTGGGAGGGCGACGAAAGACAGGAGAGGGTAGAGGTAATCAAATGCGATCAAATTTACACCACATTTGGTTCTTAGACGCGGTGTGAGGAACTGTGGCGTATATTTTCGCTACATTATGTCTCTGTACACGTCAGTTGAAAAAATTCAAATTATTAAATGATATTATGGTGGTAATTCTTTAATCAATTGTGCCGCATTATTTACAGTAGCTTTTGAAGAGAGACCGGTACCAACCACTCAAACTATTAGTAATATTATAAGTTTGTTTGAACGTACTGGTTGTATTTTTGGCTACTGTAAAAAATGCCACCATGTGGAAAAGTTTCTAGACAATCAGGAAGAAAAAGAACAGCGAGAAGTATTTGTTTGCAGTTTAATAGAGGCAACCGATACCACCTCATGTAGATAGGTTGCCACTGAAGCGGGAATTAGTAATAAAACGGTTACTACTATTTTAAAGAAAGATACCTTTAAATGTTATAAATATTCCCAATCTCAAGAGATATTTCCCGATGACAAAATCTTACGCATTGAATTTTGTCAAACAATAATACACATAGCTAACGAAAATGTAAACTTTATACGACAAATTCTTTTTACGGATGAAAGTTCCTTTTCGCTACTTGGAAAACATAATCCCTCCGTAATGAGATATTGGTCTCGGGAAAATCAACATAGGAGCGTTGATTTTCGAATCCAACATCCCCAGAAAATCAACGTGTGGGCTGGGATATTAGACCATATTGTGGGACCGTTTTTTATCGAAGGCACTTTAAATTCTGCCAAATATTTAAATTTCATCCAAAACCAAATACTTCCCGCACTTGGAAATCTTCCCGATATTGATTTCGAAGAAATTTGGTGGCAACAGGATGGATATCCAGCTCGCAATGCGATTACAGTACGCGAGTTTTTACAAAATACATTCCCTGATCGCATTATTACTAGAACGGGGACTATAAAATGGCCACCAAGATCACCAGATCTATCTCCAAACGACTTTTTCTTCTACGTAAAACAAAAAATATTATTCTTATGAAGTAGAAAAAGTCAGATAAATTACAAATTAAAATAATTCAAACTTGCAATTCCATTTCACCTGAAATACTGTCTAATACGAGACAGAATTTTTATAAAAGATTAGGATTTTGCCTAGCGCAACAGGGTGGAATATTTTAACGTTTTCTTTAAGTTCTTATTTTTAATAAGAATAAATATTGAGTTTATTTTTTTATGTATAAAGCATATTCTTTTTCGTTCATATGTTAGAATACATTTTTTTATTTTTGTGCACAACACTCTAAATTATAGCATTTGAATTAAAATTTTCTTTATCATGAATTTCTTTTCGCTGCCGTATGTTTTCAAGGCTAGCTCATCATACCTCTAACGCCTGCGGTCTACTGTTATATTATGCTAATATTGTCAGTCGATGCTTCACCGCTAAACGTAGCGAGAGTGAGATACAATATGCGACGTTGCAATTCTGATATATTTTGTAGTTGCTATATCAAGTGTTACATTACACAACCTGTATATTTTTAAGTTAAAACTGCCGTATGGGACGATGGATTGTCATGGTGGAGCATAATTTCCTTGTCTGAAACTCCATTGAACACGTCAAGCAATACCACTTATCTGTAACTGTCTTTGTCCATCTAGCTTAATTGCATTTACTAAGCCGTACTTCCGAAGAATAGCGCATACAGAACCTTTTTCATAGCTCGCTGCTTCTTAGTCATTGTAGGAGCTTCCTCATCCTCGTGAATTCATACACGACTCTCTTGGCGGATAGAAATGTCGGAAAAGGGAATGTAAATTCCGTCACCTGTCACTATTTTGGAAAAAAATTGGTGCCCGCCATTGTTTAAGAAATTTAAAGTTTCATTGCAACGCATACGCTCTGATTTCTGGAAGAAAGGTGTTGCGGCACAAAACGACTTACCACTTTTTTTAAATGCAGGTGAACGTGTATGATTGTTTTAACAGCTGAGGATCCAATCTTGAGTTAATGCTCTATTACCGCATAAGTGGCTTTATTGTCCTCTTCACTTATATTTTAAGCGCAGCAATGTTTTTTACGGCAAAAGCCGTAGAAAGACGCCCTTTATTCCATTTGGAGGCTGAACAGAATTCCTTTCGCAAGGAAGGGGGTTGTTCACTAAAATCTGTTTCTAAACTCTCTTTGCACTCATAAGAGCTTAAAACTTCTTTGGAAATCATAGTAAATTATAATTCGAAAGTGCTCTCTGGTTACTTCCGTTTTCTTTTACTTTTAAAAAATATGTAGCTGCCTTATAACGAACGGTAACTTCAACAACTAAACATCAAATGACAGATAAAGAGTTGCCCTAGATCAGGGTTTCTCAACCGGTGGGTCGCGACCCCCTGGGGGGTCGCGGAACATGTCTGGGGGGGTCGCAGATTTGGAAGGAAAAAATGAAAACAAATATTGTTAATTTAAGATCAATGTATTTGAAAACAAGATTACATAGTTTTTGTACTACTTTTTACAACTCTTTTAGATAAATCAATGAGAAACTTGTGCTTGTTTGCATTCTACTAAATTTTTAATGTCTGGATTTATTTGAGTAATTCACAATACTTTTTTTCAAAGTCAAACGGTTTCTTGATTTCGTTTTCAAATTTACCATAGTGGAAAATCGTTGTTCACAATTGTAAGATGTTGCAAATGGCATCAACACTTTCAACGCTGCTATTGACAGGTCTGGATATTCCTTTTTTATACTCATCCAAAATCTATGGGCACAAGCATTATTGAAACTTAATTGAATCGCCTGATCAGTCGAAACCTCTATAAGTTGTTCATGAAGACGGACACTTAGCTCGGCATTTTGTACTGCTTGTTCGTTGAAAGGATTTACTACCCACAAGTCACCGCTCATATCTTTGTTTGGAATGTAATCCGTCAGTTGTTGAATTAAGGCCGCGAGGTGTGAGGATATGAGCTGAGAGAGAGAAGAAATGTCAAGGGATGTGTCGCCTGCACTCAAAATATACTCTCTGAATTCTTCAGTAAGGTGAAAGTTATCATAATTGTCTCTCTCATCTCGTGTGTTCCATGCAGTAAGTTTATTTACAAATGCATTCACTTTGGTTTGTGCAAACAACACTGTTTTGTCTGGTCCTTGTAGGGATGCGTTCAAACTGTTAAGATGAGAGAAGCTTTATTAACCACTTCTCATCACTGAAATAACTCGAAAATTCAGGTTTACTATCAACCAAAATAACAACATTTCAGACTTCAGTTCAAACAACCTGCTTAGCACATTGCCACGAGATAGCCATCTTACTTCGGTGTGAAACAGCTCCCATATCATCACACAAATTTTCTATTAACCGACTCTGCAAGGGGCGACTCTTAATAAAGTTGACAACCTTTACTGCCTCAGCCAAAACTTGACGGAATTCATCTGGTATTTTCTTAGCTGCCAAAGCTTGCCTATGTAAAAAGCAGTGGACCCATTTTGCGAGTGGAATTAATGATTTCAGCCTAGTTATCAAACCACTGTTCTTTCCCGTTAGTGCCTTTGCCCCGTCACTGCAAATTGAAACACATTTGTTCCATTCAATTTCAAAAGGTTCAGTCGCTTCTACAAGAATCTTAAAAAGACTTTCACCGGTTGTGTTACTTGGCAGGGGCTTACAGAATAATATATTTTCATGAATGCAATCATTGTAATCATACCTAACGTAGCACAAAAATTGGGCACAGTTGGCAACGTCAGTTGACTCATCAAACTGGATGGACAAAAAACTACTTTCTTTTAATTGTTTTTCTAGCTGGTTCTGGACATCTTCAAACATGTCAGAAATGCGTCTTGATATAGTGTCATTTGATAAAGGGACTTTCTTTAATTTTTCGGATTCTTGAGGGCCGATCATATTAGTAACCAAATCAATTGCGGCAGGAAGAATCAATTCCTCAGCGATTGTGTGTTAGCTATCTTCAGCGCCACCTCGTACGATGCCGTGAGTTCATTTTTACTAACATCGCAAAAGTGTTTAATATTTACCTGTTGACTTCTGAAAGAAACCAACTTTCTCTGGAAAAACTCCACTGGTTTGTCTTTCAAAGCGAAATGTTTAGTTTCAAGATGGCGTTTCATTTTCGAGGGCTTCATGCTTTCCGCTGATAGCGTTTCACTACAAATAACGCACTGGGTTCTGTTGCCTAATTCAGTAAAACCGAACTGTATGTATACGTTACGTTGTACTTACGAACCTTTGTTTTCACATTTTCACGACTCTCACTACTTGTAGATTCTCTTTTCAAAAACTTATCCATAGTATCAATAAAAAACTGCACAACAAGAAGACTGATCACCTCAATATGACGCCCTCGGGCAGACTGGCGCTGTGTGGCTGTGATGTGAATGTGAGTGATCAGCTGACAGGCAGCTACCTGTAGTGCTCAGGCCTGCCACTGGGTGCGCGCGCACACATGCACCCGCGACCATCGACCTTGTGAATTGCCGGTTCTTTTTTGAAGACTTCTTACTTTCAGCTGACGTCGCTTAACAAATTAAGTGTTTTATACATCCAGTTAATAGCAATAATCGTCTTAAATAGTTACGCGTTAAATTTATTGTAATTATAAATCAATAAAAGTAACTCACTTTTTCAGTAAATATAAACATTTATCTATTGTAGATATAATTAGCATGGTAATTTAACTTTGCAGTTCATAGGGGTCGTAGGACCTAAAAGGTTGAGAACCGCTGCCCTAGATAAACATTGTTTTTCAAAGTTTAGCTAGATTTTCTTATTCTGAATAAATTCAGCTTATCCATCGTATTTAAAATAGATAAAACAGTTGAATGTTTTATCTATCATATATATCAGCGCCTGATTCATGCTATTAAAAAATGAGTATTAGAATTCTTAACATTCCTTGAATACTGTTTGCAATAGGTTAATTAAATTTCTTAGTTCTATTGCAAACAGTATTCAAGGAATGTTAAGAATCCTAATACTCATTTTTTAATAGCATGAATCAGGCGCTTTATACTTACCATACAGTATATTCAATAACACCAATTGGACAGATATGTCCATTTTTGGAATACTTTTCCTTCTTCCTTCCTTTCCTTTACTTTTCAAAATTTTCAATTATTCATCGAAAAGCATATCAAAGTCTGTTTTTCACACATTCATATTATCAAACACCTTCATTTTACCAATCTTTTTGCATTTAATAATATACTTAGTACAAAATTTTATATTACAGTACAATGACTTTACAGCAGAATAGACTATTTGCTCTTTTACAGCAAATAATAGCTAAGTTTGTTAATGCCAGCACAATTTGTATTAATGCTAATCATCATTTATAAAGACAAAGTGACATTAATTTGACAGCAATCCATTTTGTCCCGCTTTTAAATTTTATTACTTCATCAAACTGTCTTCCTTGGAATATACGAGCATCATTTTTTAATTGCTAAACTTCCGCTATTTGACTTACAGAAGGTATTTCTGAACGAAAGTTTAAATTAATATAGGAAGATTAAAGTAATTAAATTCTCAAATTCAGAAATTCAATTACTACAATGGTGAAGCTGTGACCCACACGCAATTTATATAATATAAAGAAAAAAGGTCTTGGCACGTAAAGCTTTGAAATTGGGGAAACGTATTCCAATAATCAAGTTTTCAGAGTCTGCAAATCAATTAAACGTTATTCATAAGTGACACAGAAGTGTATTTAAAAGAATTCAAGTTCATTTTTCAAGAGCGTAGCTTTTCAGACGATATTTATCTTTATCTCTAGAACACGTTTTCTTAACCCCTTGATTTCACAATTCCATTTCGTAATTTAACTGCTGTTAATGAATTTAAACAGTTCCGATAATATGTATTATGTCTGTCAATTAATGCTAATATTAAACCATTAAATATTTGTTAATGAAATTACAAAATTTTACCATTATTTTTGACAAAACTTCACATATATTCGATACTATACTCGGTACACATAAAATTAAAATAGACATATTCTTGACTACTTAATAAATACATAAATATAGCAAATATTCATAATTAAATCATTGGTTGGTAATCTGTTGCTAATTTTGAATTTAATTTTAGCTATTTACTGCATTGTTATGTTTTCTTATGTTATTATTCAAGGATATCCTACCTTATTTCTTGGCTACACTGTACTGACGATAACCAACAATTCTGAAACATGTGTGTGTGGTTACTCTACAGCGGAGTTTGGGCATTATTCTTATTTTGTGCCAAAAAATAACATTTTTAAAAAATGTTATTTTTTCCGTACCATATATTTGCCGCCAATATATTTGTCAAATACATGTTACAGTTTTATTAATAGTTATTAATCTTTTCTATTTTACTTATTGTTTAATATTCTCTATCTAATGAGCCCAGAAATATTAAAATCCGGTAGGGCAAACCCAAATTATACCTACTTTTGTACGCAGACATAACCCCCTCCACCCTCCCCTTCGTAAAGAATTAGATCAAAAAATTTTAAATGAAAATTGTATAAAAACGTCTAAAAATGTTGCTAGTAAAAATTTTAATCTATCTTAATCTAGAATTTAATGAAAAATTATCGAATTTTTAATTCATCTTGAAAATTGCGCCCCCTTGCGAACATTTTGGAAACTTAAAAATATTTTGGTTGAAATTTCTATGGTCCATTTTACTATAAAGATTTTTTCCGCCAGGTTGTACGATAAACAGTTGCCGAGATATAGCCGGTGGCCGAGCTTAAACAGACACCCGGTATATTGAAGCGAAATTTCCTTCTTTAAAAGGTTGCAAATATCTCTCATTTAATCTCAAGAGGTTCATCGTAAGGTTCCTTTTAATAAAAGGTATATTTTATGCAATAGTATTAGTTCGTTATATCTATTACTTTTACTTTCAGCTAATAATGTCTTAATCCAACCTATTATTAGCAATTAACATCCAAATTTATTTCAAAAGTTTATTTATTTAATTCTAATGTCAAGTTATAGAGAAAACTTTGGGACATGAAATTCTAAGATTATAATCTTAATGGTAAATTCCCTATCTTGAGGCTTCAAGTAGAGTAATTTTTTAACACTTGGGTCATAGTTACGTACATATATTCTTATTTCTTCCTACGTTAACATAATTGTACTTATATACCGTAGTCCACATATTTTAATTTCTGATACTAAAGTAGAAAGAGGAAAAGAGCGGGACGAAATAAACTAAAGATAAACATAAGCGAGGCTGCCAAGACAGTACACTCGACAAACCTTTCCTATGAAATGTAAGGCGTGAGGGTCCCGCGACACTGCGTTGCTCTCCCACCACTGTTAGCAAGCAGGCATCGCTGCATATTATAAGGTCAACTTCTGCATGGGATAGAAGTGTAAACCGAAATTAAAATTTTACGACTACGGTATAATACGTAAATCTAATTATCAAAATTAATGGCAGTTGCCAACTACTTGAGATCAAATAAGCACAATCGTTTTAACGTTTTAAGAATATCCTATTATATACAATTACATAGTTAAAATTTTTAAATTAATTCTGAAACAAACAACGCCTACAAAAAATATCAACGGATATCATTCGACTTAAATTAATTTTTTACTCTCTACTTGTACGTACATTTTATGTGAGAGTGAATAAGATTTGAGTTATTTACTTTCAAGATGTAGAATAATAATAATACTTTTTATAAGCTCTTTGTTATATCGTATTGAATTAAATGCATGTATATTTTATTTTAACTTTTTTGTCGTTTTAGATCAAATTTGTGCTAAATGCGTTTCGAATATGATGCCCCTGGATGTGAATTTTTCTTCATTGAATGCAACTGCAACTCCTTACACACAAGCCTCGAGGACTGACCAAAGAAAACTCCATCAAAACTCTCAGGTGGAATTTCGCAGATGATTATTATTTATGTAAACTTCATGGATGGGCACTTACGTTCATGTCTACTTTACAATAAAGGTACTAGTATTTTCATCGTTTACATGATAAAATAATTTAATTTTTTTAAGTATACAATAACCCAAGCTTCCTTCTTTCGTCCGTAGCATCTTCTACTCTCCATTGTTTTTAATAATTCAAAGCATACTATGTTTCTCCCTTGGATCATTTATACATGAAAACAATATTACATAAATACTTAAATCTTTAATTATTTCATACTTACAGGTATCTTAAATATTCTTGACTTTCATGCACCAAAATTTTATAATCCTTGCATCTACTTTTATATAAATAACAGCATTCAAATTACTGCAAAATTCATAAATTAACGATTCAAATAACATGTTTTTAATTTCAATAAGAATGAGATATGTCAATATTAATTGATTATATAATATCTTTTCTTTATTTTCACTCGAATAGAAATCTATTTTTACTTACCACGTATTACACTGTATAATAGTTGGTTTAAGACATGACTAAATTATTTTATTTATAAAAAAATTTTGTTCAAAAGCTATCTAGTTACTTTGTTTTCCGAATTATACATGCCATTAGCTGAACTTATACGTGTTTCTTTATAAAACTAAGCCCTAGACCACTTAATATCTATAACATAAATACTCGATGGTCCTAACCATGAGGAGATATAGTCGGGTCGTTTTCGCAACCGACACGGCAAAAATACAAACTAAATACGTTGCTTCAATACCACTGCAAATTCTAATCAATCGGAACAATTTTCGAACAATAAAATTCAACCAACTAATTAATATTTTAGGATAAATAGCTACGGCGAGTAAAATACTATTATATGAAAGTCAGTTAGTAATTAAATATTATATATATTTTATTTAATACATGGCTATTCGGTTTACTAGGCTAGCATTGTTGTCAGATTTTTATTTTCACGGAGCGGATGACACTTGACGAGCGTAGCGTATGACAAGCAGGTGACTAGTATAGCGTTTTGAGAACAATTACACATGAAACTTGTGCCACTATCACCCATATTGAACAAGAAATAAAAACGTGGTGGGATAAGGAAATAGGAATTGATAAAACAGATATTAATGCATATAAATACTTTGTCTTAATGATAGCGGTAGTAGCGATTGTGAAAGTTATTATTAATGTAATGAATGACACACGATAGTTTTAAGTCTCCCCTAATGACAGCGCGGAAGAACTAGTAATTTGTGATAGTAACCAGATAGCGATGCGATTAAGTTGAACGTGAACTGATTGCAAGATTAGTTGCAAATAATTTGCAAAGAGTAAGATTATGTATAAGAAGCTGAGAGAAGAACTTTTATTTCACATAGTTAAATGACCTTGCTATTAATAGTGTTTGAAATTTTACTGGTACGTAAATAATTTGCAGTTTGGATTTTATAACCTACGATTATCTGACATTAAAGAATAAGAGCTAAATATTGTCAGAACGTGTTTTCCAATTAACTTATAAGAGGCATTAGAAACGCTGACGATTATTATTCTGAAGGAAATCTGTTCTTAAACAACGTCATTAAAAACTAATCAGCACACTTTCCTGTTCAGAAATAAATCAAATATATTGATCTACACCAAATTATATAAGAGAAGGTAAGTTTTATTCAACAGAAATGTTTGGTTTTACTTGTAATTGCTTTACGTTATTTAGCATAATCTCCTAACTGATAAAACGAATGTAGCTTATAAAGGATTGGAGACGGATTAAATTCAGTATCTATATTGAAAGTCAGAAACAGATTTTGGAACCTGTTAACATATTTGTTCATAATGCTTCGGCTGAAGATTACGATAGTTTAAATAATTTGTACTTACATTGATCAGTTGAAGAAAGAACTCTATCTAATCGAAAAAGTATGAGACTTTAACTAAAATAACAATTATTTGAAGATCACATATGTAATTTAGAAAATTTTCAAAGTTAAGAAGGTATAACCATGTTGACCGTAATAGAGGAATGCTGGATGATTGATTTCAGCACCTGTCTTTCAAACACAGATGGAAAGCATAGAGAAACACTAGTAAAAGTTAGGCTTGAATTGTATGAGACATATTGCTGTGAATGCAGCATTGTTACAAAATGGTAAGTTTCTTATTTGAGATGAAAAAAACATACATTTTCACGTAGTGCCTTGGTAAACTAGAACCTTACAACGTGAATGCTCTGAAAACTGGCCTACACTAATTGCTAGTTGTAAACATTCTCACATTGTACCTCTAGCAGCTTAGCACCCTGCCCATCAAAAAAAAACATCCACGCTTATTCGTATTTATATTATTTGAATTACTAAATTAAATGATTACATAATAATTAATGATCCCCAACGATTTACTAAAGGCAAATATTATCACATAGTACCTTCAGCACGTCTAACACCATTAACTATCCTTTTATTATTTTAAAATGACGAATTATTATTATTAAACAAGGTAATATTCATCTAATTAATGATGCCCGACCATTTACTAAAGACAAATATTATCACATGTTTAGCACCAGTAACTATACCTAAATTGAATTATTTATCTTATAACTTACTTCATATCGTCGTACATTTTATCAAATCCATTCTTATTGATGTCCTTCATCTTAAAAATTAAAATAATAAAACTGAAAATTAATTAAATGAATTTGTTTTAAAGGAAACTAAATAAAATAAAAATCTAATTCTTAATACAGATTCTCAAATCGTGAGATGATAAGTAGTGCATATAAACCCCTACTTTCACTTTCGCTATTTCAAAAATTTTATTCTTTTCCAATATTAACGTCTTTACTGCTTGAATTATAAACTTCATCTCCGACAAGTCTATTGTTGTTTTCGCCTTATATACTGAAACAAAAGCCTATCGACAATTTGTAGCGCCTCTGTTATCTAATTAAATTTTAGGTTGGCATTGATTTTAAAACGTTCGTGATAAAATCTTTCTTTTTCGTTTTCTTCAAGTTGTCATGTTCGCACCAATACGCGCATATCGTCTTGACAGCTTACACACTAATGGCGACGACTCGAACTGTTTGTTATTATTGTTTTTCACCAACTTGTTATATCACATCTTCAGTAAGTATATTTTTCTTTTATTTCTCTTCAGTATAGTCCTTCATTGTACTTGTATATGAATGCATTGCCTTTTACATCGTTTGTTATATATTTCCTTTTTCCATTAACTAATGTTATTCTTATTTTTCCTTTAGAAATTCTTCGATTTGATAGTATGGGAAAGACGTTATAAACAACAGGAATTTTTCTTGCGGAGCCCGCATTGCGAAGATTGGTTGCTTTCGTCACACTGTCGCCAATTTCTATCCATGCTCTCTCTTCAGGTAATACGCTGTGAACAACATTAACACTGTATTTTTTTTTGCAGCTTTTTAAACCACACATGACCATTTCCATTGTCTTTGAAGCCCTTGTGTTATACATACAAGAATTAACAAGTGTATTTTTAATTCATGCTGTTACTATTTACACAAAACATTCTTATTTACGATCTGTCACTTCGCACCAGAAATATTTTGATTTATATCCTGTTTACACATTTATTTCTAAGTTACAGGTATTTTCTATATTTTAAGTTTTATTATTAAAAACTTTCTTATGAATTGTTACCATTATTTATATTTAAATTCACATTTATTCATTTAATGTTGTGTTCTCTTCCCGAGCACACCTGATATTACCTTGCTCATATAACTTAACGGCATTTAAATGATTTACTCTCAATACCTTTTTATTTTTGAATAATGGTCCATTTCTTAAAATGTTTAAAGCTGTTCTAACGCCTTGTGCGAAATTAGGTTCTGTATTTTTGTATTCAAACCATATCTCGTGCTTGCCTTTTCTACAAAATATAGAGTGCATTGCTTTATTTTGTGTTTGTCTTATGCGTAATATTAGTACTTATTTAAGTTAGTATATACCATAACGTATATATTTTTGATAATATCATTGCCCTTAAATGCTTAAAATCTAAAATATACGATTTTAAAAATAAAATTAGTGTTCTTTTTTAATAACTAAACTAATTTTTAATATTATTATTTCAATAATGTGGAGGTCACAGCAATATGTTCCTCTTAAAAACTATAACTTGTTAGAAAATTAACTGTTGTGAAATAAAGTGTGCCGATTCTAAAATTAAATAACTGAATTTAGTATTTCTCAAAAGAATTGATCCAGAGTAAAATAATGATCGAGTTTATTAATGTGACAACAATACATATAACCATTTGCAGAGGGGAATCCAGTTAAAATATTTTTCTGTTATATTCTTTTTATAGTTTTTCTAAAATAACCTTTGTATATTTTCTGTAGGATTTTAATTTTGTAATTATTTATTGTTATTAATGGAATTAAGATTACATAATTTCAAAAATATGGGATAGTATTGTAATAATATTACATTATAAATTGGGATAGTAAAAATACTTGTTCATTATTATATTATAATTTAATGTTGCTTGGTAAGTTAAATTCTGATAAGTAGCAAAGATTCAGCTTACGAATACTCAACATTTGAAATACTCTAAGATATGTTTGAATTGTTTAATTTTGCATTAAATATAATCTTTAAAAACATCAAATTTATACTAGCTTAAAGCTTAAGTAATTAATAATGATGTGTTTAGCTTAATCAAAAATGTTTGATTAGCATGCAAAAATTATGTTGTAATCAATGATATACCTACGAGAAATGTTTCAAGCAAGTTGCTTTAAGTACACCAGTGATAATAGTAATAATCATAGTGAACAGTAATAATCTGGCAAACGAATGTTTTTGTAATTAGTGTAATACTTTTCTGACCTTCTCGCTGTTGCATGTAAAAATATTTTAATTTTGATGCATTTAATGGAAAAGCAATATGGCACTATTGGTAAGGATACTGCTGTACAACTGTCTTTGCTAATAATAGTTATTTACGAACCAAGTGCGTGAAATCATATTTCGCGAATGAGTGACCAGTTTAAAGCGCGAGCCGAAAGGCGAGCGCTTTATGGACACGAATTCGCAAAATGTTTCACGCACGAAGTTTGTACAATATTTTTTGTACGAGAACTATAATAATAATACATATTGTTAAATACGTTATCGTTTATGACACACTACTAATCTCTTGATATTAATTAAAAAAAATTGAATTGGCAGTATTGATTATTTGAAGTGACATTTAATTTAAAATTATCAAATTCAAAAAATTCTATTTCATTTCCTTTTATTTTCATAGAAAAACAACGAACTGGGTAGCATATTATTAAGGTTAGGAATTTATGATTTTAAAATGTCACTAAATTAATCAAGTTCTAGGAAGTACCAACTTTACTTTTACGCACTCGTGTTTAAAGTGACTTTTTACGCACGCAAATCGAATTGTGAAATGACAGGTTTTGATAAGCGAGTACAAAAATATCTTTATTGTCTGTAGTATAACTAACTCGAATATAATTATTAAATACATTCCTGAATGTTTAAATAAATTTCAAAAGTTCAAATTTCTCTGAAAATCTAACCTTTTTTTAACTTATATCTGCTTACTAATAGCAGAAAAGTTCATACAAATATAAAATAATCATTATATTCGGCTTTTCAATACTACTTAAGCAAAATTATTATCAAATTAATAGTTACGTATTAGAATTATTGTAGGTAGTGCTAAAACCACAAGTCTAATTGATTATTTAGGGATATAGTGTCAAAAATTAATATTACTTGACAAATCAAATTTTGCAACGTCTTAAATTTGACGCCATTTTAATTTTGGTGGCGCATGTCGGTTGCGAGAGCCATTCTATTATATATGTACGTTCCCATTTCTCATATACACGATTGTTTGAATTATTACAATAATAAACTAATAAGACTATTAAGCTGAAAGTAAAGTGGTAATAATATCAAAAATAACTATAGGGTATACTATTAATAATTTCACAGAAAGCGTCCATTGTTTTTTTAAACAAAACTGAACTTGTTACGAGGAAAAAGTCTCTTTTAATTACGTATCGGCTCACTGGTTAACTGTAAACTTAAATAAAATACAGAGCCCTTAAATGTTAGGCAACCGTGAAAAGAACTCCTTGAATATCCCCTCTCCGTTTACTCAGTTAGTTTATTTTTCAAGCACCGACTTGGGGAATTCCGTTTTTTTTTTTTATTATAAACGCTTGTGTGAGAACTTTAAGAACACCCACTACAAATCTAGAATTACACGTATTGTATTCCTACAAAACTTTTCTACGTTATTATTGCAGTTTTTCAGTTGACAAACAAAGACATTAAAGAGGTTTTATTATTACATTCATTCAGAATAAGTCGTACACTCGTTTATGGAAAGCCATCGTTAAGACACTTCTGTCAATCGGCAAGGACAGAGAGAGCATTTTATGTAATTACGGAAAGATAAGGTCTACCGGATGAGTTAAAGGGAAAAAAGTCGCCTTTCATCTGGGGTTGAAGTCAGAGCATCTGCATTTTAAAACATTTCACTGATTGCGAACTTGAAAAGTGCTGCTCGAGAAAGAATTTGTAATATTTTTACGACGAAGTCTCCAATTTCTTTATATAGAATTATTATTATTATTATTATTACAGGAATGTATAGAGGGTGTTTAACAGTTGCATGTTAATATTTCAGGCACTTAATCATTGAATAATTATTACAATAAAAGTTTGTATCAATCTAAATTCATATCGCTTTATTTCACGTAATACAGTGTATTGAAAATTAAAAAACAATCGATTTTGGCTGTAGATGTCGTGCCGTTAACCGTAATTCAACGCGAATTTCAAAATATATGGACTTCGTCAAAATATTTTATGAGGCAGATGGTGTTGTTATTGTTCAAAGTAACAGTAATCTATACACATAGCTGTGGCTATTTAAATTATGCCCCACATCGGGCGCCATATATTTATACTTTGGTTGTCTCTAGATTGAAATTATACGCATAAATGCTAAATCAGTATCTTCAACGTCCACGCATATACCAGCCTTATGCTAAATTCTGATCGTTTTGTTTTTAACGAAACGTAGGTTTGGCAATGTCGCACTTTCAAATACATACTATTTCTCTTTAGTTTTCCATCACTCTTCTCTAGGTAGGACAAGAATATTAAAACACGACAAATAACTTAATATAGAATTTTATTATGTTTTAATATCTTGGGTATATTAACTAAATTCAAACAATAAAAGATAAGTCAAGAATGCTTTAATCCTTAACGACTTCTTTTAATACATATACTGTCATGTATCTTCAAACTAGAAAAATTAAGGAAAATGGCAAATTCTAACACACTGTTAGAAGACAGATATGTTACTTATATATTAAAAATATCGTGATTACGACTCACATTACGTGTATTTATCTATGAAAACAGATTACCTATGCACTAAAATATTGAGTTAATGTTGATATTAATCTCAGCCAAATGCAATCACACATTTCTGGATGGTACTCTAAACATCAATTCATGTATATGGCTCAATCAGAGCTCCATTTCATGTGTTCCTTCATAGAAATTCATTATACACATCCCCAATTTATACAATTGCATTTCAAGGTTCTATTGGGTACACAAATAAAAGAATAAAAAAAGAAAATTATAAATGTCTTAACCTTCAAACTTCCCATGCGAATCCAACAGTTGAAGTTCATCCTTGTTAATGAGATAATACAATAATAATTGTTCCCAATTTATTCACTTTATATCTGCAATTATTAATAAAGTATTTATTTAATGAATTAAACCATAATGTATCTGTATCATTTCGTCAATTAATGAAAATAAAACTATTTATTTACAAATTATAACGAAAATTACAAGCACATTTGGTGTATCACGAGAAATAAAACAATTTCCCGTTTTGAAAAATCCTTTTTAATTCCCCCTTAATACGAAAACTATGAGAAAATGTTTGCTATTATACATTGATTCTAATGTAGATCAAAAAAATATCTCCATTAAAGTGTAAAATATGTTTCACCAAGAACCGTCAGCAACATCTATGAATAGAACATTTATTCAAAGTTGAAACACAATCGAACTGAAATATAAATTAAAATTTGTGTCTAATAATTCCCTTTTGATACAAGTTGAAAAATTCCGAAAATATTCAAAAACTCTCTCATCTGAATATATGAATATTTAAAGATGTAATATTTTAAAAGTCCATTTAAAACTTAACTTGAAAATTGCAAAAATATTCTAACATCCTATTATCAGATAAAGATGAAAATTTCGATTGCCCTTTAAATATTATATTTACGAAAATTTTAATTTTTTCGAAAATTTTACTATTTCACTTCCATTTACCTTTCATGAAAATTTTGCAAATTCAATAAATTAATATTTAATGGAAACTTTACAAGTTCAATAAATAAATAATACCTACACATTTTGAATTAGTTTTTATATTAATCGTTAGAAATACATTTTTGTGTTCAAAAATTATCTTTCAATAACAACATTTTTTGTTTGTTACTGTCCATCACATCCTAATTGTTCGTATAACCTTTTCAGCATTCCTTAATTTAATTTGCTTTATTAATATTATACAGTCAATGGTAGTTAAAAAAAATAATGTACTTATTGTTATTAATGCCGAAAACGAAATAGAAAGTATTAAACATGTTACTAAATTTACTTAAAAAACTATTGCATGTCTCTTCAGTTTCGGTAATATTCCTATCAGAGACTACAAAGCAAGTGTCATAAGCATATCGATGGTATTTTGCCAAAAGGGCGAACGCACCAATTTTACGATTTAGAGCTTTATGTACCCAAAAATAAGTACCTACTGTAAGATGATGTTGACAAAAGGATGAAAGTATTTGGTGGAATTTAAGGTGCTGGTAATCAAAAATACATTTTTCCTTTGGGCGAATGTGTTCAGAACAATCCGTCCAAAAGGACGAATGTAACAAAGCTAAAACGTCTAAAGGGCGAACGTGCATTGCTTTACTATAGGCAGCATAACCTAAAAATAGTTTTGATCGATGATTGTATGGTGGGTATGCGATACGGTACAAAACAAGAAAAATGAGTGTGCTTCAAACCACACGGCAGAAGTCAGAACTTCATCAAGGCTCTCCCATCTAACGGTCGCCGAAAGAATCGCCAAATTGAAGACGTAATAAGCGACCACAAACACCCCCGTATCCAAAATTTCACAAACATTCATCAATTTTCAAAAAACTCTTCCGCCATTTTTTTTTGTCATTTTAACTTCGGATTCGTGATCGGCGACCTCAACCACCCCGTATCTAAAATTTCACATTCATAAGTCAATTTTCAAAAAATTCTTCCGCCATTTTGTTTTTTTTGACATTTTGACTTTAGATTCGTGATCGGCGACCTAAGACACCCCCGTATCTAAAATTTCACATGCATACGTCAATTTTCAAAAAAATTCTTCCCCCATTTTGTTCTTTTGACATTTTGGCTTTGGAATTGTGATCGGCGACCCCCAAAACACCCATATCTAAAATTTCACATCCATACGTCAATTTTCAAAAAACTCGTCCGCCATTTTTTTTTGACATTTTGACTTTGGATTTGTGATCGGTGACCTAAGACACCCCCGTATCTAAAATTTCACATTCATACGTCAATTTTCAAAAAAATCTTCCGCCATTTCGTTTTTTTTTTTTACATTTTGACTATGGATTGGTGATCGGCGACCTAAGATACCCTCGTATCAAAAATTTTACTTTCATATGTCAATTTTCAAAAAATTCTTCGGCCATTTTGTTCTATTTCGACATTTGAATTAGTGATGGGCACCCGTAAAAACTCCCAAGTGCGTAATTTTAGTCAGAAGAGAGAGAAATTGATTTCAGCCGGCTCCGCCCACTGTGCTCGTTTGCGTAATTGTTTAAATAAAATTATTTCGTAGTAGGGGCACATAAATGTCGAAAGAAATCCTCCTTTTCCCCTGTAAGGAAATACACATGTTTTGGAATTATCGTATTTTAATTCAAATCATTATTAAAATATTAATCGACCCCTGTATAGATAAAAATATCAAGTCATGTGGGAGACCGTTATGTATTGTGTGGAGATGCAATTCGCCGGACCGTAATACATTGATCGCCAGTGCACATGAGAATCTGATATTTATTTTTCGCCCGTCCGGAATACATTGATATCAGTGCACATTTAACCGGCCATTTATCTTACCAAATCCTTCTGCAAACGACCTCTAAATTGCCGGTACCTTCGATTGCGTGCGACTGCCGACTCGAAATAAGCATACAAAAGGTCCCAAAAAGCCGGTTCCTTAATACCCCGAGTCTTGATGAGACCTCGCCACCTTCAAAATTTCGTATTTCACGCTTAAAAGTGAATCTGTGGTGCAACTCAGTTCGCCTGTCAGTTTGACGTTTCTCGGGATTTTTTGATTGTCACGTGAATCGTCATGACGTAAGCCATTTTGCCGTTAAAACATCGAGTGCACGCTCTTATTTAAAAGCCCATATCTTTACGACCGCTCCACTTAGGAAGAAAATCTCTCCGTCGACCGGAAATTCAATGTCGCCCGTACACCAATGCCAGAGGGCAGCTTTCAATTTCGCGTATCCAGAGAAGAGTTCTTTGCACAGTTTTGCCGATTTTTGTCGAATTTACGGTTCGTTTGGTAACCATGGCGGCTCGAGCGTTACATAGCCGAGCGTGACGGCTCAATCTCGTTCAGTGCCCACAATCAACGCGCCCATAGAAGTTTACACTTCAAAAATTGTTAATTATGTCAAGTCGAACAGAAGGAATACTAAAATTGGCTCGTAATATTAATAAGCCAACAAGTAGTGTTTCTTATATGGCATTAGATAATTTGGACGGGTCACAATCCGGCAATAGGATTGAGAAATCCGATGTAACTGACATAAGAACAAGTCCTTCTTTTCTCTTCAGTAACCGAAACAAACTATCAGATTATAGAACCAGTCGCCGTAACTGCTTTCTTAATATTTTATCTTTCAATTACAGGACTCCTTCTTTTTCGTAATTTGACGTATAAAGAATAAAATAACAAACTGCATCTCTATCTTATGTCATTCAGACCAAACGTGGAAGATAAGCTCTTGGAGACCGATGAAGAGGACGAAGACACCTGATTATTGATTTTTTGAGTATTATTGTAATTTTTTGTTACTTTAATTTCATTTGTATTTTCATATTTTTTTATAAACAATTTTTTTTCTTATTTGACTTTCACTGAAATATTTTAGAACTATTTATTATGATTTTATTGTAATTAATCATTAAAAGTTCTCACCAACTCTTAATTAGAGGTTTCGGCCAATGAATAAAAAAACACTTAACCAAAGGGCGAACTTGGGGTCAATACACCACATCAGCACTAATCTGGAAAAGAGGCGAAAATCCACAAAAATTTAAATTTTAAACTAACAGTACATTTAATTTTGTATTTTTTGATTACTTATTCATTTGATTATTAATGTGAAAGATTTGAGTACAATTATTTTCAATTTGATTGCCCATATATTTCCAGAACAGTTTTCTCCAATTTTCTCAAAACAACGAAATGGTGCAATCGCCCTTTTGGCAAAATCCCATCGATATATAATGTTAAGTGTATATTGTCTGAGGACAATTTTTCTTCTTCTTCTTCTGCTTCCTCTTGACGTAGGCTTTTGACCTGTTTTTTCAAACTTAGTTTTCGTTTGGTATAGACACCCACGAATCATTCCAGCGATTAGGCGGTCTACCCAGACGTCGCCGTGTTCTGGAAATTCCATCACGTACGATCCTTGCCATTCTGTTTTCTTCCATCCTGTTGATATGTTCGTTCCACAGCATCTATCGTTCTCTCCCCATCTTACTACATGTAGCACCTGACATTCGTCGCTTATGTCCTTATTGCGGATTCTGTCTCTCAGTGTGTACCCCGATATACTTAGGATTTTCAATTCTGTAGTTCTTGGTGAATTTTATGTCCGCCTGCTGTCGGCTCTAGTCTCCATAGCTCCAGATAACGACACACAAGGCTCCGGATATTCTGCCGGCTTTGTTGGATTGGCGTTTAATCTCGTGCGATTTATCCTGGCATGAAGAAACTTCCACTCCCAGATGTTTGAGTGCCTTGATCTATGAGGTTGTCTTCTACCACGAGTTTACATCTTACTGGTTCTTTTTAGATAACGAGTTATTTGGTTTTGCCTTGATATATGCATGTTCAGGCTTCTGGCTTTCATGTAACAGTTAAGGATGCCTGTTATGGTTCAGTACCAATCATTGTTGTCGGCGTGACAAGTAGCATGTGTAATCACAGAGGTTTTGACACGGCTATATTCATGCGCTTCTTTTCGTCAATTGCCAGGCACATATAAACGATGCCGTGAGAATGTTAGCTTCTTTTTAATTGCGAAGCCTCATAAGACTCTAGGGTAAGCTCAACTGTTAATAATACCATTTAATTTAAATCTCAATTCATTATGATTAGTGATGATAATAAGTAATGCACCTTTTGATGATTATTTCTAATTTTAAAAGCGCTATTTGTAGCGCATGTATTTTTAACCTCAAAGAAACACATGCTGATTGTTATTTCGACATTTAGGCTTTTAAGGAAATCCTTGTTTTAAGGAAGATCGTTGTTTCAAGGAAAATGTTTTAAGGAAATCCTTGTGTTAAGAAAATCCTTTGTTACCATTTAAAGGAAAGTATTGCAAGTAACAACCTAAGCAGACTGTGTGTGACCAGCAATTGTTTTTTTAAAAGCATGTGGCGCTTATAGATCCATGGCGTTTCGCACCGACTAACGAGTTACAGGGCCAACGTTTTTGATTTTTGCTTTAATTATTGAGCAAGTTCAATGACATATTAAAAGTGGTATCCTTTTATTGTACCAAAACATCTAGTCAATAACAAGAGTGGTGGCATTCAAATAGAACGAATGTCGTTGTAGATACCCCATCGTCTGCGTAACATACAATTTTAATCTGACCTACTGATAATTTGTATCCATTTCCGTTTTCCGTTACGTGTTCTATTATTTGGTCCATTGCATTAAATAGTAGAGGACTCAGCGAATCACTCTATCTAATATCTGCCGGTGTTGGTATTTCGTCTGTCAGTTGTCTTTCGATCGATATGTGAGTCGATGTGGAGAGATTAAGTAGTTTCACAATTTCTATTAGGTTGTTTGGTACATGTTTATGTTTTAGTATGTCGATTATGTCACTCAGCCTTGGTCTGTAGAAGGCTTTTGTTAAATCGACAAGGCACATGTACGCCGGCTTTCCGTATTCAATAGACGAATCCACGATTATAGTGTATAAATTATGAATTAAATTCTAAAACTATGTTTAAACAACAACCCCTCAAAAATTATTAGCTCGCCTAAATAAAAATGTAGTAAATATTTTTATAATTAGAAACCGTCTAAATAAATATGAATGTTAAGACATAGATACGTATCAACAACTATTTAATAAATAGTAATTTTTAATGCTTTATTTTGCATTATTTTAACAGCAACACTCATGTAACAACTTTTTATCATTGCAATAACCAAAATCGAATGCAAATGTAAACTTTTTATTCTAGGCCGTATAAAACGCAGGAATGTTATTAATGATCGTTTATAATTGGAGAGATTCTTTATGGAACCCTTATCTAGTTACGTGGCACTTTTTCTCGTTCAATCGACCGACGTTGAGTCAATTTAATCAATGACCGGAATTAACATGACATATTGCACTTGAAAAACTAAATAAATTATCACGGATATCAGTCTATAGGTATCTGGAATTTACTTTAAGTAAACGTAGATAAAATGAAAAATACCTTTAATAGAAACTGTGTGATGTGACTCTAGTATTACAAGCTATGACAAAATTGTATGTATGGTAACCCATGTGTCAAATTCAAGCGAATTGCAACAGAGCTAAGAAGCACTAATCATAGGCGTTATCGAATGAGGCCGACCTTCAAAAAGAATCAATTGACGTACACCTAGAAACGAGCATTGTTTGCACAAATAAGAGTGTTTGCACTTTCGTCAAACTAATATTTTATTTTTTATTTAGTTATATAAAGTGTTACTTTCATTACGAGATGGCAACCTACAAAGTCGAAAAGTCGTTTTTAATTGCCTTACTATACGTAGCTGGCACAACTTTCTTGTTAGGGCTGATGAAATTCACGGTCCTTCTGGGCAGGATAAACCAGGAAATATTTCCTTTCGAAATTTCCTATAACAAACTATTTGGTCAATAAGGGCACATATTTATTTGATATCCCTTCTAGTCCTCTAAATTAAATAATGAGGTGTGGCCACCACACGACTTTCTTATACGTATGAACGTTTCAAATTATATAATTTTAAAAAAAAATTATACAAAAATTATTCAAAATTCTGTTCTCAGTACTTCTATTCTCTTAATAAGTCTCTATAGAATTCATACTTGGCAAGATATTTGGAAAAAAAAGTGCTACTCGCTAAGAGTAAAAATATTCCTGAAATTTATTTTTATGCAAAAGGTATTGAAACTTATGCTTGACATACTTTTATACTCATAATGTGCCTATAGAAAGCAGGACTTGCGAGATATTCGCAAAAAAACTGTTTTTTGATAAGAGTAAAAGACGTACTTCCGGTAGAAATTTCGAAAAACCTTTTTATTACAATTTTTCTCAAATTTCATTTTGACTACATTTGAATTCTTGATAATGTTGTTTAATTGTTTAAACTTAATAATTGACGAAATATTGGCAGAATTCGATTTTCTCACTGAAGTAAACTACTACTTCCGATCTACCGATGTTACCGAAAAACTAATCAGATATCAAGAGGGAGAAAAAAATTTGGAATCGATATCTATAACCGTATGACCGCTATCGTGGTCACAGACAGACAGACAGACCAAGAAAGAGAGAGAGAGAGGGAGAGAGAGAGACATTTTTTAAAAACCATTATTTCGGAATCAGGGGACTTCAAAACGTGGACATCTGCAAAAATCTCGAGATCAAAAATGTACGCCATCACAATACTACGTTATACTACGTATAAGAAAGTAAAAGGGAAATAAATTATCTTAGTGATATATTAAGAAATAAACTCATTTTCTTTCCTGGGTTTGTGGTTTCCTTTTAATTAAAACTAATATATTTTACTAACGTTTCGATGTATTTAACATATGAAATTAATTTTAAGGTAGGTTGCCCGTTGCCATACATAAAAATAAAAAGAATTATAATTATAGTTAGTATAAATCATATTGTAACGTAGACTGATATTTTGTAATCTTTTACAGTTATATGTTTTATAAACTTTGAAAAAGATGTTAAATACATCGAAACGTTAGTAAAATATATTAGTTTTAATTAAAAGGAATACGACAAACCCAAAAAATAAAATAAGTTTATATAAAATAGTGGTAAAGAAAGAAATACATATATTAAGAAATAAATAAATAAACAGTTCTGATATGTTATTTAAAGCAACAAGTTAGTTCTTCATTTTCCTATAAATATCACTTTATATACAAGTTTTAAGTGTATTATAAAGTAAATAAAGTGTTTTATATTACACTGCGCTTCGTTTACTTAATGTCACCGACGAATAAAGAAGTAAAGTGTATACGGATTTACAACCTTTGCTCGGTGAAGACATTAGGAGGAATTAATTTTTATAATTGATTTTTTTTACACTAACGACAGTCAAAAAGAATAAGAAATGAAAAGGTAGTTGTGCTGAATCGTGTATTTACTTACTACTAATAATTAAGTAAAAAAAATTCTTGCAAGAATAGTTGAAACTTCATCCATAGCAGAAGTCCCAAGTTTTATTTTTAAACATGGTGCAACATTTTTACTGAATCGGATTAGTTCGTGCTTCCTTTGCATACAATCTTCATCTGTGAAGTGTTCTCAGCAAGCATATTTATTTTCTGACCAATGCGAACCACCTATTATATTCAAACCTTTCAACCATTGCTTTATTAACAAAGGCATCTTTTAGAATTCTGAAATCATTTCGCCATTTCAAATTGCACTGCAATTACTCAGCGCATGAGTAGTGGAGAGTGGGGGAATGCCGCCATACGAGGTAATACCGCCACCCTTTAAATCTTTGGTTGACTATGACTTGGAAACAAATGAAGTGTCCCGACATCTAAAGGTAGCTCGTTTTAGTGAGGTGTAATGTTTTGGCGCCTTTTCACCGAGTTCTCTGTCAGCTGTTGAAAGATTCGTGAAATTCGCAGTTTTCATATAATTATTCCACTTCATTTATCAACGGTAAGTTATTCTGATTTTATCATATTTAAACTTTTAATATGATCATTTAGAAACTGAACGTTTTAAGAGTCTTTCGAATAGATCTAAACGCATGTTTGTTGTTTAGGTTATGTTCACTTAATTAACAAATGTTCAGAATACGTTTGGGGTTAGACCGCCATGTTGGGCTGGGGAAATTTCGCCATTGGCGATCTTAACCCGTTGTTCGTGGCTAACCAGTACCCACCTAGTTTTAAGACTTCATTTATTTTCAGATGGTTAGAAATTGGAAAAGAACAACAGAAAGAGCTCAATGGACTGGTGCAGACTTAGATGCGGCTGCGGCAATAAAAGCCATGGACTCTGGCATGTCTGTGAAAAAAAGCTGCGATATCATTTCGTATCCCAAGAAGCACTTTAAGAGATAGGAAAAAAACTAGAAACAGTAAGGAGAATTTCATGGGCCGCAAACCAATTTTCAGTGCCGTGCAGGAGAAAGAAATGACTAATCACGTATTACGTTTAGCCAAAATGTTTTACGGATTAACCCCTGTAGAACTTCGACGTTTAGCATACGAATATGCCGAAAAGAATGAAATAAAACATAGGTTCAATACTGCCAGTCAAATTGCAGGGCTCGACTGGTTAGAAGGCTTTCGAAGGAGAAATCCTCAGATTAGTTTAAGAAAACCAGAATCAACAAGCTTGAGCAGAATAATTGCATTTAATACAACGGAAGTTAATAGATTTTATGCGAACTTAGAAACTATGAACGACTGTAATGAACAAATTCAATTCTTCGTCTTCAAGGATTTTTAATGTTGACGAAACAGACATAACAACCGTACAAAAACCTGGAAAAATTCTGGGACTTAAAGGTCAGAAACAGGTTGGCGCTACAACTAGTTTGGAGCGAGGAAAAAATATAACAGTTTGCTGCGCAGTTAACGCTGCTGGTACTTTCATTCCCCCCTTATTTATATATCCTCGTAAAAGAATGACACCTTTATTAGAAAAAGGTGGACCAGAAGGTGCTGTTTACAAATGTTCCGACAATGGATGGATTAACGAAGAATTTTTTTTTCTGGCTCCAGCATTTCTGCCACTTCACAAACCCTCAATCAGATGATCCTGTTCTTTTAATATTGGACAATCACTGCAGCCACACTTCCTTAAGAATCTTCGAATTCTGCAATACAAACAACATTAGTGTGGATTCAATCCCACTCCACACTTCACATAGAGTCCAACCTCTAGATGTTTCGTTTTATAGTCCACTAAAATCAGCTTTTAATAGAGAAGGCGATTTGTTTATGAAAACAAATGTTCATCAAAAAATTACACCATATGACATAGCATTCATATTCAATAAGGCTTACATGAGAGTGGCCACCATGGATAAAGCTGTGTCCGGATTTAGGTCAACGGGGATATATCCCTTGGACCCTCATAAGTTTACTGAAGACGACTTTACACCAGCCCTAAACCAGGATCAGCCACCTGCTTTGACAATAAGTGAAGATCTGTCTGCATCAATACATTCACATTCTACTTCTCAACAACCTACTGAAGTTTCACCAACTGACGCTGTAATAACCATATAGCCAGCTGCTCGCTCAGATTTTCCTATTGAATCGACATCAAGACAGAATCACCCAATAATTCCCCTCAAAGAAAAATCTGAATATAAGAAGATGAAGGTCAGCTTCCAAGAACTCTCACCAGTACCGACTTCAACATCCAAGATGCAAGAAACCAGACAGAATAGAAAGAAGCAGCGTTCCGAAATAATAACTGGAGTTATACCAAACAATGGAGCAAAAAAACTAGAAAAAAAGAGGAAAACCAATTTGCTTAAGAGAAAACTAAAGACATCCGCCGCAGCTCCTCACAAAAAGAAAATAATAAAGAAGTCTGGAAGACGGAACCTTACGTTCGAATCTTCTGAGTCAGAGTCAGCAGAAGATGAGAGAAATCTCTGCGACTATGATGAGCTGGACGATTTGGAGCCTAGTCTGTACTATGATCCAGAAGCTGACGAAAATATCTGCATTATCTGCAATGAATATGGAAAATCAAATGAGTTATGGTTTAGGTGTGTCTCCTGTTCCAGGTGGGCTCATGCAGCTTGTAGTGGGAACGAAAAGGGAAAAACGTATATTTGTGATTATTGCCAGTAATCATATTGTCATTAAGCATGTAATCATATTGTCACGGTGAGGATATTAACGCGCCTTCACCACAATGTCACGGTGGGCTTTAGCGTTAATGTCCAGGTTTAAACCCGTGACGAGAGGTTGCTCAGGGGCCAGCACTCGCTTATAATTATAAAAATATCAAAAGCAAAAGGTACCTACCTTTAATTCTCCGCAGGCCTGGCTTTCTCTTAAGGAGGCGAGGAGATTTAACTGTGTCAATAAAACACAACTTGTAACACACTTATTTATTAAACACTAATAACTAGATGACAAAAAATAAGACGTACAGTGAAAGATCACAAGTGATCCTCCTATCGGAAGATCACTTATGAATTCCCATTCTGTTCGGAATATCCTCTTTTATTACCTCGGTAACGCCAAGTCCGTCATTACCCCGCTGAATCAGCACATTCCTTCCGTTCGATCAACTTCCGTTGAACTCATCGAACGGACAGACAGGATGTATCGACTCAACGCTAGGTAAATCAGGATTCAGGTTACCGCTGTAATAATTCTACAACTATACAGAGTGTTGATTCGCGACAATATATATTGTCCAATAAACCTTATGCATAGAGATTATTTTATTCACTCATCACTGCCGGAATTGCCTCACCGTTGCCGTGGCGAAATTACCCCTCATGCACGAGGTAATTTCGCCACTTGCACTTTTTTTCGACATTTTTTAAAATATACTTTTCTAGACGACCACCGATTTTTTCTTAACCAAACCGTAGAAAAATCGTTAAACCACCTAACTTCATGAAATCAAACACAAAATACAATTTTTGCACGGTGAAATCAACATTTTCCCTTAAGGTGGCGCTATTCCCCCACTCTCCCCTACTAAGTCTCTAAAGAGTACTGTAGTTTAGAATAAAAGACCATTCTCCTTGCCGCTTAATTGTATACTTCATGCATAACTGATTCGGAGCTGTGCCGTTATCCAGATATATGGAATAGCGCATGTGTTAATCCGGATAAATTAATTAATACCTATTTGTTAGTCGCGGTAACGGATTATTTTATTGAGACGGGACAATTAAAGATAAACCGATGAGATCTGCGATCTCATGACGTCGCTAGTCTGCCGCCATTCTTGTTGATCCACCTCTGTCGGACAAAAATTCCGTTAACTGAGGAATTTGTTTTGTAAACCGTTTATTTAGTGTTAATATACTGAGTGTGTACGCGTTTTTATTCTTTTGTGTAACCACAACCATAAACTTACCACATAAACTTGTAATATAATATAATATATCTTCTCAGAACTCAAAAGACGTGGGCCGTTAACCTTCGGCATTGCCTATTTAGTTGGGACATATTATTTTTAGTTTCCTTTAAATTAACTTTTCCTAAGAAAGATAATTTCCTTTGTTACATTTAATGTCGTTTTTTTAAGTTGTTGCAAATTTAGTTTGCATTTACTTTCAAGCACTAATTTCTAAACTTTAAATTCTTTTGTAACGTTATCCTTTTTGATTATTGTGCCCTTAATTTCTATATAAGACATATATTAAAATAAGACTTGCCATAGAAGCTTATAAACACTACCTAAATGAAGAACAATTGCGTAATTCGATGTACTTTTCAGTCGAAAAGCGAATCTGTGTATAAAAAACCTGTACTCTAATTTTGTACGCGAAAGTTTTCGTAGTTTTTTGGAGTGCAATTTTCTATTGAGCACTCCATGTACTATCTTTTTTTTTTTGAATTCATTTAATAATAATTATACTCGAAAGCTTAAAATTGAATTTTGCTAATACTCTATTTAGTTAATACACAGGGGCGACTCTAAAATTTTGGGGCTGGGATCAATTTTAGCTTTTCAATTATTTGGTTCAAATTCTATATATAGATACAGGGGAAAAGATAAAATTTAATTCGCAATTATTTCCATATTCAAGTAAGTTATATTTATTTTCTTTTGACTTTATTTCGCCTAATCTTTATTTGATAATATATCTTGTTATTGTTATTAATACTGTCTTATGGTTGCACACACTTCAATCTTCTTTTCCTACCTCCTGCGTGAGATCGCCGCCAGGGAGCTCTTCAGTTGTTTTAATGAGAGATGGCGCCATTTACAATCGTAGTCTTAGAGATTAAGTCCATCCACTCCCTTCACCACAACAGGCATAGCGGCGGCCAGCTATCTTGTCTTATAGACCGTCTAGACCGTCAAGAGAGTTTTGACCAAAAGTCGGGAAAGATCGTGGCACAAAGATCGTTTTGTAAAGCACCATACATGCCCTTGCTTACGGCGAGGCCAAAAAAATCTATCGTGGATCGTAAGCCTTACAAGAATCGACCAGAATCGCATCAAAAAATAGATACATGTCAACCATATTACAATATGTGTAAACCAATAATGCCGCCACTAAATTGCCAACCAGAATTTAACAATAAAAATCACCACTCCAAATTTAAATATTACTTAGTTCACAAATTTCAATTAATATTATCATTCTAATAGTTCACTTAATGAACATTAAAAATTAATTAAATGCACTACAAAGATGCATTAAAATTATCATAATTTGAGTTTATGTGTCTAGTTGGTGTAGGAAAAACATAGGCTTTGCGATTTTTCACCACATAATTTGCGCAACTTTCTTAAGGCTTGTGGGATAAAACATCGTCATCTACATGAATAATGTCTGTTATAATCGCTCATATAATAATCCTTAATAAATTAATTAATGAGAGTACTTTAATTATGCTCGAATATTTCGTATAATATTCGAGTTAAATGCAAATAATCCTTAATTTTTATCTCCTAATGTGTATATTTGTATATAGGAGCTCAAAATAGAAAGATAAGTAATTATATGGTATTTTTACTGTTACAATATGAATAAATGCAAACTTGATTCTATGGCAGAGAAAAGCGGAAACTGCTACGCTTATCGAACTCATACTTAAGGTAAATTTGAATGCATTATGTAATGTTCAATGCGCTGTACAAGTACATATACAAATAATAATCTCCAGCAGAAACATTAGAAGCATGACATACTCTTAAACACAATGCATTTCATTTTGCATGTATGTAAAAGCCATTCAGCCACAACATAATAGAGCAACCGCATATGCAAACGTTTATTTAATATCATTACCATTGTCTGGATGACCCACTTCTCAAGAATATCTGTACTAAAGCTTTAGAACGCCGCTCCAGAATTGTGCAATTTTCCGAGGAACATCTCGTACTTGTACTACACTGAAGCCTTTTGACGTCTGGACGGTTTATATTAAAATAATCGAATTATGTATGTCAAAGTGTGCATCACAGTTGACAAGACACGAATATATCATTAAGAAAATATGTCCTTGTGATGGTATTGTTGGCGTATAATAAATTAATCAAGTGCTGCAGAAAAGATGATTTCGATTAAGAGGGGCGTTTACCTATCGAAAATTAAGGCATCGGCATTTCGCATTTTTTAAATTTATTTTGTAATTTTAGAATCTCAAATTTGGGTTAGTGATGCAAAAAGTATAAATTTATAATGTCAAGGTCAGTTTTTGTACTAATTTATTTTCATAAGAAAGTTATGTGCTTTAGAAATAACCACAAGAATGCATGAATTTGATTAATGTCTACTAACTAAGGCTGGTACACAAAAGAAAAGAAACGACATCCACGCGCCAGCTGCACATTTGATGTACGATATAAAGAAAAAATCAAATTTATGTAATTATTTTTAAAGATAAAAAACATTAAACCGTAAACATTGTCACACACATTTTGCACGAGGTTTTTTCAAGCTAATCGCGTCGTCTATCCCCACTTTACGGTATCTCTACCGGTCCTAGCGAAGACGAAAATCTATCGGAATGGATCGGCTATTGCAGACTTAAATGCGAGTGACAGTTTAATTACAAACTGTCACTCGCATTTAAATGTCATATATACCTATAATATTCGAGTGTATAATAATATAACAGTTATGGGCAAGCGAAAATTGGTTTATTATGAAACATCAACATCAACAGTTCCGTAAGTACTCATTCTTTATACATTATATTTCCTATCCATAGTATTTCTTTATCTATGACAGAATTTGTGAATAAAACCGAAGCGCTGTGACAGAACCGAATATCGTCAACTTCCACCTACTTACACCCCCTTGCGTCTACCCGTCCCGCGAGTAATATAAGTTGCATAAGTTTCTATTTGTTGGTAAACGCCCGTCTTAAGGAAAAACAAAATCCATTTGTGGCAGTGATTTTTTCAGTCTTTAACACCAAAAAGAAACAAGAACTGTCTTCTCAGGCCTGCTAATTACTACAGTATTTCTTTTTCATTTTTATCAATAACATAATTATAACTAATTAGAATTACGGTTTTCAATTATAGTATATCACACTATAATTACTATAATTATATACTTTATGGACACTAAATTATATAAACCAAAATAAAAATAAAATAATTGTAGTATGTAAAGTTTTGTCGCCTATCTTCATACCAGTAAACCATCCCAATTATAGTTATAGAGTTCTCATTGTGTTTTGTCCATGTTTTTGAAATTTAGTATTGCTTCTATTCTCATTTGTCATATTTGATTATTCTGAACATTTATTTTATTTTGCTTTTAAATTTTATGTATGTCAGAATTTTTGACGAGTTTATTATATATGTTGTAAGCTGCCCCGCGGCTTGCTGGCGTCATGACTCTCCTTCAGTTGGTGCATCCCTTTGTTGAACGTCCACGCGCCTAATAATTACACAGCCCTACATGCACTTCTTCAAAATCAGAGTAAAATACGCAAGTCCTAAGCGCTTGATATGTAGATACTCCACTCCTATTTTTCTCAGCAGTCACCCATAATCGCCGACACGTGTTGTGCGTTCTAATTGCTATATTTTAATCAGTGTTTAGTGAAAGTAAGAAATGGAAAGAGAAAATAGCATCTACAGCTATCAATATCACTCAATTGATTTTCTTTTCCAGTCAGTCTTTTAGCTTTCAGTTGTCTTCTATTATTTACTCGGGACATCTTTCTCTAACGGCTTAAAAACATCCTCGACATTTAGTTTATTTACATCAAACAAATTATTGAAAAATTGCTGTCACTGTTAGAAGTACATGTGCTAAGTTGTGTTTAGTTTATGAGTGACACTAAAGTTGAACATCGCAGCGTAATAAAGTTCCTGACAAGGGATGGCAATGGTCCAAAAGCAATTCATGAAAGAATGGTTGCTGTATATGGGAAAGATACACCATCTTATTTCCAAGTAAAATATTGGTCTAAACTCCTTCGATGGGGCCGAGAGTCAATCAATGATGACCAAAGTCCGGACGACCCGTTGAAGCTCGAACTGAAAACATTGTGCGAAAAGTCGAAAATTTGGTACTGAAAGATCGGTGTGTAAAGATCTCTGTCATTGTCAATGAAGACTTTATATCCAAAACAAGTGTTCTCAAAATTTTGCATGACGATTTGGGTATGAAGAAGGTGTCTACACGGTGGATACCCAGATTGCTTACACCTGAACAAAAACTGTGCAGAAAAGAAGTTTCTCAAGAAAGTTTGGTCAAGTTGGAGAAGGACAAAACATTTTTATCTCGAATTATTATCGGGGATGAGACTTGGGTATATTACTAGGACCCTCCTACTAAACAAGAATCCATGCAGTGGGTTCATAAGGGCTCTCCACCACCAAAAAATGCCAAGACACAATTTTCTGGAAAAAAACTGATGGCAACTGTTTTCTGGGATGCTGAAGGAGTTGTGCTTATTGAATATATGCCGAGAGGGTCTACCACAAATGGAGAGGCCTACGGAAGCACAATTAAAAATTTAAAAACTGCTCTGGAGGAAAAACGCCCGCATTCTTATCCACAAAAAAACTTGTTGCTGCACGACAATCCATCTTATAGCCCCGACCTAGCTCCGTCAGACTTGTTCTTATTCAAAAATTTAAGAAAGCATCTCAGAGGAAAGCGTTTTGCTTCTGATGAAGAACTCAGAGAAGCTGTTGAAGAATATTTTGCGGGGTTACCGAAGCATTTTTTTTCTGAGGGTATGGGGCAACTGGAAAAAAGATGGAATAAGTGTATTAGTGTTGAAGGGAGTTATGTAGAAAAATGCATTTTTTTTGTTCTCTTATGTGCTTTTTTTCATGGCTAGGTAGATAACATAAAAATACGCCCTTGTATTATCTATGCATATGAATATTACAATGAAAGACATCGTTCAAATCAGATTATCACCGAATTGGTTATTTACAAAATAATTAAGTACTATTTGGCTTGTGAATGCACAGCCAAAATAATTACGGAGTAATGAATTACTGCTCGGCTAGTAAATGCACAGCCAAAACAGTGTCGATAATTGCGGAATGATTAACTACTACTTGGCTAGAGAATGCACAGCAAACACAGCAATGAGGTAATTTCAAAATGAATTACTATTTAACTGTGGCTGCTAGGCGGAAGCTAAATTAGGGAACTGCAAAATTAATTACTACTCAGCTGGTGGATTCACGACCGAAGCAGCAATTATATGAACGTGCGAAAAGTAAAGAACAGTTCAGCAAGTTAACTTTACAATGAAAATGCCTTGAATTTTATTGGTAACGAAGCACATAAATAATAATAAATCATATTTCTGAGCAGAAAATATGCTTTGATTTCGTGATCATCTCGACTACTTACGTCAGGCGACCAAACCATGTTTAATGTCAAGTAGGCACCTATGACATGATACCTAAAAAAAAACAATTAAAAAGCACCAAATTTTTACATTTTACATATTCTAAAAGATATATATAAAATTATTAAGGCAAAATTAACGTTAGCACTTAACGAATTTCGAATTTCGATATTTTTATACAAAACCGAACAAAAGATTGTTTCAATATTGATCGTTTGAGTACATAAAATTTAGGAATATCTTTTGTGCGAAATTGCTTTTTGTTTCACATTTATTTTCATGTTTTTAGCTTTTAGTTTATATACCATAAGACCGCGTGCGTCTGCATTATCGGGATACCTGTAGAGTAAGCGAAACAGATAGAGATGTCTGTGTATTAGAACGGTAAACAAGTAGACGCAGTGTTATACTGGATTACAACAGAGCTAGTATTTCGCATATGCCTATGATGCACTCGTATTTGTCCAAAAATTCCACATTTATACGGTGTAGTAGGGCAGTCGCTTCCACATATGGCCGTCAGTTCGAGTTTTATTATCGCTTAAGAATAACATTTTTTTAGCTAATTACAGGTTAATTGCAATGTTGAATTACAATTCTGTTTTAAGAAGTAAATATTTTATGTTTCAGTATTTTATTATAGTTGAGTTTTTAGATTATAATATTTGTTGAAAAATATTATTTTAGTTAAGAAGTTTTTTTTATTTTAAAGTATAGGAGTTTTTTATTATTTATTTTTGCTCTTTTATGTTGTTTATGAAGCTGTGATGAGTTACTTCACTGACATTATCAGTGATTATCTGATGCTTCAAACAACTACAAATAATTACTTACAACGGGAACGCAATACCTATTACACTGCTCTTCACTTGATTTGCCTACGAATACATTTATACGTATAACTTATACGCCCGCTGTCGGTGTGGCAATTCAAGTTGGCACGCCCATTTATAGTCGACCAGTAGTTACTAATACATGCATCGCGCTATGAACGGCGGCCACACGGTATATTTTGAACACTGAAAAGTTACCTAATACCGCCAGTAGCTCTGTATTCAATTTCTTGGGTCTTAGTGAATTCCACAGTCGTAGAGATGTAATTCAAATTCTAAATGATTTTTTGTGCAGCTTTAAAAGGTGTTTATTGCTCTTTCCCCATATACAATTAGTAGGTACTTTCATATTACTAGTTCTAGAAATAGAATAGTAAATATGTATATTATTTTTTTTAGATGAGCACGGGAATAGAAAATAGATATATTTGATTTTACTTTCTTATACGTAGTAATCTAATTTTACCAATATTTCGTCAACTGCTAAGATTAAACAAATTTATAAAGAACTCAAATGTACACAAAAGTGAATATGTGAAAAAAATTGTCCAAAAAGTTTTTCGAAATCTCTACCTAAGCTAAGTCTTTTACTCTTATCGAAAATCATTTGTTTGAGAAAATCTCGCAAATCATGCTTTCTAGGCAGATACATTATGAGTATAAAAGTATTTAAAGTTTTATTTTCAATACTTTTTGTATAAAAAAAATTCAAAATTCGCATCGGAAGTAACACTATTACACTTATCGAGTAGCACTTTTTCTGCAAATATCTGACAAAGTATGTATCTTATAGAGATTTATTAAAAGAATAGAATTTTGAGAAACTTTTGTATAAAAAAATTCTCAAAATTCGGACATGAAGTAACACACTTACAAGTTTACTTTTTTAAGAATAAAACTTTACTTCTTCTGTTAATTTGAAACGCACATACGTATAAGAAAGTTGTGCGATGGCCACACCTCATATTTTTTCGTACAATTTATTCGTATTAAAAACAGTTCCTTTCACATTTCCAAGAACTTCAAACACTTCATAGACACACGTATACATAATCGCTTCTTTAAGCAGCGTATTCTTGATGTATAAAGGCACTTTTCTATAAAATAAATTCATTAGTATATTTATACGAAAAAGTGTGTCAGCATTTGGTAAATGTCCATAAGATACCTACGTTTTTCGCGCAATACGAAGCTCCCAACAAATCCCAAACCAGCGGGGAATCCTTAAAGTATTAGTTCTAATCCCTATCGCTATATATGGGTGTCTCAGGGACGAGGCAAAATCCATTATTGATATCTAATAACGTTGAAAGAAAAAAAAATTAATTCAAAAATGGTAGATAATCCCAAGCTCTCCGATTTAAAATTATTTCCATATATACAGAATGTTCCACAACGACAAACGAATACAAACTTTTTACTTTCTTATACGTAGTATAAGGAAGTATTGTGATGATGAAAACCTTCGACCTCGTGATTTTTGCAGATGTACACGTTTTGAAGTCCCCTGATATCGAAAAAGTGGTTTTTAAAAAATGTCTGTATGTGTGTCTGTGTGTCTATCTGTCTGTGACCACGATAGTGGTCAAACAGCTATAGCTATCAATTCCCAATGTTGTATTTACGTGTATAATCTCCCTCTTGAGATCTGATTAGTTTTTCAGTAAAATCGATAGACCGGAAGTAGCAGTTTACTGCAGTGAAAAAATCGAATTTTGCCAATATTTCGTCAACTACTAAGTTTACAAATTTATAAAGAATTTATATGTACTTAAAATTAAATTTGAGACAAATTCTTTTAAAAAAATTTTTCGAAATTCCAACCGAAAGTACCACTTTTACTCTTATCGAATAACGATTTTTTGCAAATATGTCGTAAGTTATGCATTCTATATATATTTATCAAGAGTACAAAAGTATTTAGAACTGGATTTGCAATATTTTTTGTATATTTAAAATTTCAAAATTCGGAGTAGCACTTTTACTCTTAGCGAGTAGCACTTTTTTGATATCTTGCAAAGTATGCATTCTATAGAGATTTATTAAGAAAATAGAAGTACTTAGAATAGGATTTTGAATAATTTTTGTATAAAAAAAATTTTAAAATTGTATAGTTTGAAACGCTCATACGTATAAGAAAGTCGTGTGGTGGCCACACCTCATTTTTTATACCAATTATGGTAGACATTTAAGAGTTGATTAAACCGGCATGAATTTATATTCGTCGATCTTCAATTACTTCTGAGATATGGATATTTTTCGTCAAAAATCAAAATAATAATGACAATTAATAATAGTAGATGGAGTAAAACACAATATGTTTCGCTATCACTGTAGCTTCTTCGGATATTCAATTACTACTAAACTATATATTTTCTACAAAATCAGGTGTTCAGATCTTAGAATGTCTAGGATACTGTGGGGAATTTATGTAATTTACTTAAATGACTTTTTATTATCTATTTTATGTCAAAAGTATTTTCTAACAATAGCTTTTACATGGTTTATGACCTTAAGGTCTGTTATAGGTATTTATTTAATGTGGGTTTGGATTTTCACAATACATATTAAAAAGAAGTTAATTATAAGATCTAATTGTTCATTGAGTAATATGTCTGAATTTTTAAGTTTGTTTATTTCAAAAGACTCTAGTAAGTTAAATCGGAAGCCTTTTATTTCTAAATGTAAAATTTCAAAATTACTATTAAATTTGTGGTTATTTTCCAACAGGTGACATGCAAATTTGATTCCAGATTTTTGTTGTTATAACATCTGTAGTGTTCCTTAATTCTTTTATCGAAACAACAAAAATATGGAGACACCCTTACATAATATTAAATTATAGATACATTCTTGTTATTAGCTTACTGCAATTGTCAATAAAACAACTACTATGACTGTAAATTAAGTCACTAATCTGAGTAAAAATCAAGATTAACTAATTCACAATCATAATAACTGATGACAATAATAGGAACACAGTTTTGCAAGATGAAGATTCTCAATTTCTTGAAGACAATAAGTCGATATAAGTCGATGATGCAAACCTATGCGTTAATTGATCCAAGAGTGACAAAGCATAGCAAGATAATAAGGCAGCCTAGTGAAAATTAAAAGTGCAAATTAGAAACTGATCGTGTAATGCAACCACAGACACGTGTTTCAAACATATTAGTTTTCATCAGTACGATGTAGCGAAGACAATATGCGTTGATTCGAATTATATATGTAGTATAAATTGATTTTATATTATGCAAGAATTGTCAAAGTTATTATGTTTAATCTTTAAGCAAAACCTGTCAAAGCAGAAGCATTGGTCGTGAATATGCTTTAGAAAAAATATCTGTGGTAATAGAATAGGAAAGACCAAATATGTAGTGTAGTGCAGAAGTTTCAGCTCTTTAAAAGCAATGAATATGTCTTCGACAAAACATATGAACAACAACGTAATTGAAGATATAGCATTTCTATACAACAATAAAAAATTAATTTCAATTATCATATTTTCTATTTTCATGAGAGAGGAAATAGTATATTACGTATTAAGGTTGAGAAGATTACTATTATTGCCCGAGTGGCCACAAGGGCAATAATAGTCTTCTCAACCGTAGTATGTATACTATTTTTTGTTACAGTAGTCTAATTGGATCTTAAAATCTTAATAATTATGAATAAATTTACTCATATATGTAAGAATGCCCTTGTAATAAAACTTCATATAAACAAGTAAGTAGGCTATATTTTGATATTGACAAGTAAGTTTTGACATAAATGCTGAAACTAAAAGCCAAGTATTTATTAGATTATTTTTCATTCCATTTATAATGTCTGAAGAGTTTAGATGTACACCACCTGAAATGCGCGAGATTGCAGAACAGGCAGTTGAAAACTTGCTTCCGCATAAATCTAAAAACTTATACATGAAAACATATACAGAATTTAAAAAATGGTGTAATTCCAAAAATACAGTAGTAATTTCTGAAAACGTACTTCTGGCTCATTTTCAAGAATATTCAAAAAATAAAAATGGCTCGACTTCATGGGCGCATTATTCAATGTTGAAAGCTGCACTTGGCTTAAAGAGGATTTTAAATTAGTTGCCCTTTTAATAAGAAGAAATTAAAATTATAAGCCCAAAAAATCATTAGTATTTTATTCAAGAGGAAGTTATAAATTTCATTACTGAGATACCCGACACATATTACATTGCAACTAAGGTAGTATGTTTATATATTAATACTTTGAAATTATTGACAATTTATAACCCTGTAGACTGCTTTTGTAATTGGTGTTGCTGGTGCATGTCGAAGTGATGAGCTGTGTAATTTATTAAAGTTTGTAATAATGGAGTCACTTTGATTCAAAATAATTAAAAACCATTTAAAAATTAGACCAATTCCAGATATAGCAAAATTCTTTATTAGTGTACGTAATGGTAAATGTACTAGACAAAACATTGGACATAACACAATAGGACAGATGCCAAAAAAAAATTGCCCTTTACTTAAATTTACAAAATCCACAGTTATATACTGGTCATAGTTTCCGTAAAACCTCGCTGTCAATGGTGGTAATATCCTTCAGTTAAAACAACATGGTGGTTGGAAATCTTCTAGTGTAGCTGAAGGTTATATCGAAGATTACCTAGTAAATAAAAAAAAATATAGCATGTATGTTACATCTACTTACGCAACCACACCTGCAATAAATACAGGAATTTTCGATATGAATCAAATTCCATCAACATCAGCAGTACAATCAGGATCTATTTCGACTGAAGATATCGTATATAAATACTTATGCAATTAACTCAATTAATAATACTGTCATTAATGTGCCTACAGATCTGCACAATCCTGGTTTTTCAAATAGAATTGAACCATCAATAAATTTGACATGCCATAATTGCACTATCAATTTTTATAAATAAATTAAATAATTCTTTACATCTGTAATAGTTACGTGTTATATTGTTTCCATATTATACTATTATACATATTTTGCTATTGTTAACGTAAAATATAGTTATTTATTTTACCTTCTTTACATCTATAATAGTTACGTGTTATATTGTTTCCATATTATACCATCATACATATTTTGCTATTGTTAACGTAAAATACAGTTATTTATATATATTTATTTTACCTTAGAAGTCGAGCATTTATAAGTTTTAGATTTTAAGTATGATTTATGGTATAAATCGACGTGATAATGAATTTTCACCGGTTAACAACTTGACATACTTCTGCGATTGCATGGTTGCGGCATTCGCTTTATTTGTTGTCATTATTCACCTTGGTGAATAATATGCTCATTATTTTCCTGTTATTAGTTCAGGTGAAGAAATGACACTTCATGGCGTTTTATTATGTGTAAAAATGCTATGATTTTTTACTATTGGCACAAAAAATTTAATATGTAAAGAAAAACAAATTCTTTGGCCACAGCCGTATTACAGATACTCGTGTTACTATACTGATGCATAAGAAAGTAGAGACGTTATGATTAGAATATGTTTCGCACAATAAAAAGAAAAATAATTGGTTATTGGTTAATTGCCAATAATATACGCCACAGCAACCCGATGTTTCTAAAATTGAAGAAGACTGATTTCTTCACATTTAATCGAATTTTATATTTTTAGGTCAATTAAGTAAGTTCCTAAATTCTATTGTTTTTCATTTAGTTTTTAGAATCTAAGTAGTAATTAATATCTACAATATGTAGTGTTCTTACAAACACATATTTTCCATCCTATAAAGGTAATTTACGTAATAGCACGTTCATTAGAAAATGTTCAATTTTGCAGAATATAATCAATTTGAAATAGCCATCATCGACTACTGCAAGTCGAAGTAAAATGCATTCACCGCATATTTGCTTTTTCAACAGAAAAGTCCCCTTGATTTCATATTTGGATACTATATTAAATTGTGATTTTGAAATATCGCAGGTATAAGCAAGTAATAGGGTTCAGAAACAATTGCGTATTCGGAATGTATTGAAAAGTATATATGTATTACACTAACAAGTGGTAACAACAAATAAACTGATTAATAAAATAATTATCAGTGGGTAAGATTGTCATCTGTCATTTTTTCCAAGAGCTACCACGCTCGAGTAAAATACAATAATATTTCTGTCAAAACCAATACCAATAATCCAAAAACGTTTCTAAATACGTAACAACAAAGATAATAAAAAAAATAGAAGTGGCTCTAAAATGCATTTTTATATTAATTTTGGCACTATAAATGGTAGATGCTATTTGAAAAAACGATGTTTTCGATCTTTTGTCAAATGTCAAAATATCTGTAACAGCGCAAATTACTTGTCAAATCATTAGAAACTAAATTATAGTTCAAAAGTTGTTTAATGTACCTTGCAGCATTAATGTTATGCAAAAAATGTGACGTATATCAAAAACTATGACAGAAAAATATAACTTGCGTGTTCTAAACTCAAAGATGGCTTCAATTTCCGGTATTTTCGTGCCGCCATTTTGGATCTATGTTATATAAACTTGCAGCAGTCGATAAAGGGCAGTTAAACAAATTCATTTTTATAATACACCGCGAACTCGAATATTTTATAATAAACTACGTGAGTCACTCTGTATATGACATTACAAAATTAAATTATACCATATACTATTTAGGTGTTATACTACTACTATTCCCAACACATCAGAATTGGAAATTGTATGCGACACTGCGGCAATTTTTAGCCATTGTCCCAAATCAACTCATATATCCGGCTAGTTTTTGCACATTCACTTAAATGTCTTCAGTAAAAAAGGTTTATATTTGTACAATTTAGATATCATGGGATCCACTTAAATTGATGATGATGAAGTGGTGCTTTATCTTAATGCCACCAACCATCGACAAAACGTGATCCACTAACTTGAATAATTTGTCCTTATAGCAACTGAAAGTACTTTGCACTAGACATTGTTTAAATAAAAAGAAAAATATATTAATCCCAAATAGGCGGCCATACATTTAATTTCTGATATCCATGAATGTGTGTATTTACTATCCACACATGAACTAACCTCATAGGTAAAATTATACTTGTCATATACTTGTTTTAATTTTGTCAGTGAATATAAGTAAAAAAATCAATATAAAAAGTGTTTCCAATTATCAACATGCATGCTGAATAAATTAGGATTACAATTTCCATTGTTTGTTAAATCTGTCAATATTTTTTTATGAACGCACCTGTATATACGATTGTATCATTTTGGAATTATATTGACCACCAGAGAGGGAATTTTTGGCCGTATTCCAAGGTTCGGAAAAGTACCCTCAGAGACCGTCATCTATTTTTACATAACTGAATTTATTCGGAACTCTTTCAAAACAGTTAACGTAGTCGATAGTAATATAAAAATAACTCGCGTGTCGTCGTACCTTGCATTAATATTTAACATATTTAACCGTGAAAAAGAAAATTACAAGACATCCGATTATCACACAAATGCAACTGACGTTTAGAGGTTATACAACAAAACACAGCTCCCCACCAGTAACTCAACACGTGCAAACTCACGAGGTAAACTTTATTGACAGTTGTTCGTGGTGAATTTCTGGGAGATTTAATTTAATATTTTTAAACGTCTAGACTTGAAAGAGAATTTTTTTCTTTACCTTGTTTCCTTACGGGCATCTTGCCCAAACTAGATCGTCGCTTTGAAGGCGTTAAAACAGGTTCAAACCGGGCCAGTAAACAAACAGAAAACACTACTTTAACACTAGTGACACAGTTTCTATTTAGTGCAACCACCGAACTTGAATCGAATATTGCGGTTGATACTGGTTATAAACACTTTCACGATCGACGACGTTGATTTAGGGCCTGTACTTCCGGCAAAGGAGAAATCGCGTGTTCACTGATTGTCGGTTAAAGGGATACACGCACGGTGTCAGGTAAATATGGCGCCCGCAGACGAGTATTGGTCGACCTAAGCATTCGACGTCATGAGGCAATGCTGAAATTTCCTGAAACGTCGCAGTATGTAGACGGTTAGCGCCACCTGAAAAGCGGCTGTGAAAAATAGCTACACGTCCGCCATCTGCTGACTCTAAAACGTACCGGTAACCGAATAGTAAGACTTCATCGGGAAAATGTGAATGTATCGAATCAATATATCTGTAATTCATTTCATACGTGTGTATTTCACTTAAATTAAACTGTATAGAGTCTAAGTGTTTATTTATAATTCTGTGCAAAGTACATCTAAATATATCATATTCGCATAATACAGGCTGGATCGGGGAGAATGCATCAAAATTCAGGAATGTATTAAATACCGAAAAGTAAATTTATAAAGCTCAAGTTTTGTTATGCGATTTTTACTATTTTAAGTGGCAGTGTAAGTATATGTTATTCTCATCAGAGCTAGGCAATTACTTTACAAAAAAAAATGAGATGTGGCCACCACACGACATTCTTATACGTGTGTGCGTTTCAAATTATACAAAAGTTGTTCTAAATTAAGTTTTAAATACTTTTATCTTCTGAAAGAAATAGACCTGTGAGTAAATGTGTTACTTCAGGTCGAAATATTGAGAATTTCTTTTACAAACATTATTCAAAATCTTCCAGTAGTACTTCTATTCTCTTAATAAATCTTTATAGAATGCATACATGACGAGATATTCGAAAGAAAGTGTTACTCGCTAAGAGTAATAGAAAATTATTCCAAATGCAGCTCTAACTACATTTGTACTCTTGATAAATATACCTGTTTAACCTCTGTCACTGGCTAAAAATAACAAGATGAATGAGTGTGCTTAAAACCACACGGCAGAAGTGAAAACTTCATCAAGGCGAGGTTAATAATACGAAATACATGCGTATAATATTCAGTAACGTACTAAATAAAACGTATTCGCACATTTATTACATTTACACATGTACACATGCGTATAATATTCAGTAACGTATTAAATAAACCGTAAACCTCAACCACTCCCGTATCATCAAATTTCACATTCATACGTCAATTTTCAAAAAACTCGTCCGCCATGTTGTTTTTTTGACATTTTGACTTTAGATTCGTGATCGGCGACCTAAGACACCCCCGTATCTAAAATTTCACAATCATACGTCGATTTTCAAAAAATTCTTCTGCCATTTTGTTTTTTTGACATTTTGACTTTGGAATTGTGATCGGCGACCCCCAAAATCCCCGTATCTAAAATATCACATCCATACGTCAATATTCCAAAAAACTCGTCCGCCATTTTGTTTTTTGTTTGACATTTTGACTTTGGAATCGTGATCGGCTACCAATTTTCAAAAAACTCGTCCGCCATTTTGTTTTTTTTTGACATTTTGACTTTGGATATGTGATGGGCGACCTAAGACACACCCGTATCTAAAATTTCACATTCATACGTCAATTTTCAAAAAACTCTTCCGCCATTTCGATTTTTTTGACATTTTGACTATGGATTGGTGATCGGCGACCTAAGACACCCCCGTATCTAAAATTTCACTTTCATACGTCAATTTTCAATAATACGAAATACACGCGTATAATATTCTGTAACGTATTAAATAAAACATATTCGCACATTTATTAAATTTACGCGAGCGGCCATTTCGTTAGGTTGGTTCGGACGTATGTGTATGTATAAGGCCCAGATTTATAAATCATGCTTAAGGCGCTGCAGATGCTCAAGTACGTAAATACGACACATTTGCGTTTTATAAAACAACCTGAAGCACCGGCCGGTGCTCAAGGCGACGAAAACAAGACCTCAGCCGTAAGGTTGTGTTCGACCAGGCTTGAGCACGCGATTGACAGATTCATTTGAAAACATAACCTTCCTACAAATATATGTTTGAAGATTTACATAGTTTATGGAGTATTAGATAATGACATCTATTATGAAATTGTGATTATATTTAAAACAAAATATTTCATCAATATGAGTTCCTAATTTTTTATCGTTTCCATGATATTTGATTGCAGTACTTTTAAAAATAATGGTAAAAATATGCTTACTAATAAAAGACTGGTATGTGCATGTTGAAATTAAATATGTCCAGTATTACAAGTAGGTATAGTTGTTATTCATAGCAACTTATAATTGGCCAAACATGTGTTACAGTATAAACAAGAAATATGATTTAAAGTGAGACATACAAAAACATGCAATGTTATTAATATATTATTTGTAACCTCGAAGGGAGAATATCCAATAATGTTTATGAACATCACCAAAAACTGTACCTGTGATGCTGAAAGGACATTTTTGAAAGCATTTAAATGATATTTTACATATGTAATAGTTATTCAGTATGTTCTTGTAATATCAACAATTACATTATATTTATACCTAAACAATAAATAAAAACCTCAGAAAGAGAATGTTTTTACTAATCATGACTGCATTCTATTTTATTTGACGGTTACTTTTTAATGAAAAATATTTTAATAATTTGTTATGATCAATATTAGCACATTGGACATAATCTTAGCAAATATATATTTCTCTTAAAAACAGCAAGCTTACAAATCTATTAGTACAATAATTACACACACATTAAAAGAAAATTTTATTCTTTTTTTTACAATTACAAATTGTAATAAAGTAGTTCAGATATTAGTAAATAATGAAAGTATTTGAATAATATTTTCACAACCATATAAGTAATTTAATGGAGAAAACCTACATATATGCTTGAAAGACAATTGTACGTATTTTTAAAACTAAAATATGTACACACATTGTTGCTGATGTGTCAATTTTCTTTGGATACATTCATTAAAAAAGTAAATGAACATTTTGTTATATGTAAATTAATATTTTCATTTGGTTTCTCTATTTCCAATTAAACTATGTCCTGAGCATAAAATTATAAAGTTCTGTTTTTCATATTTTTCTATAGTAAAAGTAATAACTGAAATTAATATTTATAAATTATACATCCCTACAGAATGGATATGAAGAAATCAACATTCCTAAATATTCGTTTACCATGTGCTTCAATATGCAAACATGTATACTTGGAGGTAGAATGCCATATGTGTTTAGTAATCCCTCGTAATTCCATGTGTCTATAGATTTTTACCAAATTTTAAGTGACCCCAATTAACTGGTTTTGGTAAGACACAGAAATGGACAATGCATTCATTTCATCTTCAAAAGCAACTGTTTCATATTCAAGTGGCTATAATTTACTCCAGATATTGCATTTTTCTTAATTTAGAAATACTTTCCACATAATAACACATCGACATTTTCTCTCAAAAAAAAAAAACAACGTCTTATTAGGCTATTGTTATTAATTAGTATAGTTTCAGTTTTATTATTTCCATTTCATTTATCTGGAAATACAAATTATTTAATTACTTACATGCAGAGGCATAGATTTGAATGTTAAGCAATAATTCATAAAAATAGCTATAATTCAATATTGCATTTAAGATGTTTCATTTTCAACTTACTTTAAAAAAATAAATACTATTACTACTACTTATTATTTCTGGGTTTTACTCATATTTTTCTTTTCAAAAGTGTTGGTTATAACAGCTGATCGATGTTTGCAACCAAAAGCTACTAAAATTCCCTAACGTTGCGCGCTCAAGGTCCCCCGTTCACGAGAATTCCCGAAGTATGTTTTATAGAATCAAACACCTGCTTGAGGCGACGATACCTAAATCCCGTGCTTACTTGAGTTTGTGGATTACATGAGCTGAGATCCATCTATAAATACCGGCATAATATGTATAAATAGACGATATAAGTACCCACTTACGGTCCCGCGCTCGCTCTGATGGTGTCCTCTTCATACCCGTGCGGCTCGGGATCGAATCTGTTCTGGAACATGAATTTATTTATTCATTTAAATTTCAATTTAATTGAAATTAAATACCTCTACATATATGATATATTTATTTATCTTGTTCCCTTAGCCGACTTTACCCGAACGAGCGTTACACATATCCGAGCGTTACATATCCGAGCGTTGCAGTCAGTCTTGTTCAGTGCCTACAATCAGTGCAAGGCGCCTAAAGAAGTTTACACTTCAATAATAAAACTATTTTTAAGTTTCCAATATGATCGCAAGAGGACGCAATTCTCAAAGTGAATTAAAAATTTAATAATTTTTCATTAAATTCAAGCTTAAGATAGGTTAACATTCTTACTGGAAAAGTTTTCAGGCGTTTTTATACAATTTTTTTTTGAAACTTTTTGACTAACCCCCATACAAAGAGGGGGGGTGGGAGTATGTGTACGTACAAAGGTAGATAACTTCGGTTTGCCTCAACTGATTTTAATGTTTCTAGGCTCATTAGATAGAGAATTTTACAGACAATTGAAGTGTATGTAGTAGCACGAAAAGGGGGGCGCTGTTCTTAATTTAAGTATATTACTTGTTTTTTCTTTAAAATTTGAAATGGAATGATATATTTTTAATATCATACTAGTGAAGTACATAAAAAAAACTAAAGCGAATGATGAAAACCGGAAGTTGCTACCTTTTTTCATGACGTATATTTTCGTCCCACGAAAATCAAAGTTTTAAATATGAATTTATTTATTTATTGCGAGTGATAATTTTATTTTTATTTTAAGAAGAGAATTTCTGTGAAAAGTGTTACTTCCGGTCCGGATTTTGAATTTTCTTTATACAAAGTATATTGAAAATTAGGTTCTAGAGGCTTGTATATTCGTAATGTACTTGTCTAAATAACATGACTTGCGCAATATTCGCAAAAAACTGATTTTCGATAAAAGACCTACTTCCGGTAGGGATTTCTAACAAATTGTTTAATAAAATTCTTCACAAATTTAACCTCTAACCAGTTGCGATGTAGAAAGGACGTTTTCTATCTACAAGGATGGTCTTAATTCAAAGAGAACAAGTCTTACAGAAGAGAAAATGAACAAATAATAATGTATTTTGTATTTTATAGATCACTAGCCGCTTGGCACACATTTCAATAGTGCACCCATGGGCGATGAGTCATCAACCGTAAGTGTCCGCGCCTTAGTGATAATTTAATGCAAGTGTAAAAAAAAAAAACATAAGTCGAAATTGTTTTGTCACTTTGACAGCAAAGAAAAGTTTACTTTAACTTTTAAATGGGCAAAAAAGTTGTTTACCTTTGGTTGACCCGACATCAATTTGTTTTCTTTATCATAGTGTTCGATGTGAATTGTTGTTATGACATAAAACTGCAAACTCATTGTAAGTAATCTTCAGAAAGTGTATAAGAACTGTGTTTTTAATAACTGTATTTCTAAATAATATAATTACTACACATTTAGTAAATTATCTTACGGAATTACATTCGAGCTTTCTTTTTATTTCCGGATAAATTTTCCATTTTCAAACTCAAATTTAATTGCTAAATGGTAACTGGTCTCCACAAATTTCCTTCGTAGTCGTCGTTTTATCGAGGAGGTAATTTGTTTCGTACAGTTATCCAGCAACAAAACTTTTCGTTAAAAACTGAAAATTTATCCGGAAGAAGGAGAGATCTCGTGTAATTACAAGTGATAATTTAAGAGGGGCGTATACCTATCGAAAATTAAGGCATCGCTCAACTCATTTTGTAATTTTAGAATCTCAAATTTGGGTTAGTGATGCAAAAGGCATAAATTTATAATGTCAAGGTCAGTTTTTGTACTAATTTAATTTCTTAAGAAAGTTATTTGTTTTAGAAATAACCACATAAATGCATGAATTTGATTAATGTCTACTAACTAAGGCTGGTACACAAAAGAAAAAAATGAGGTGTGGCCACCACACGACTTTCTTATACGTATGAGCGTTTCAAATTATAGAATTTTAAGAATTTTTTTTACAAAAATTATTCAAAATCCTATTCTAAGTACTTCTATTCTCTTAATAAATCTCTATAGAATACATACTTTGCAAGATATTATCGAAAAAGTGCTCCTCGCTAAGAGTAAAAGTGCTACTTCCGGTCCGAATTTTGAAATTTCATATATACAAAAAATATTGCAAATCCAGTTTTAAATACTTTTGTACTCTTGATAAATTTATATAGAATGCATAACTTACGACATATTTGCAAAAAATTGCTATTCGATAAGAGTAAAAGTGGTACTTCCGGTCTGAATCTTGAAATTTTTTTTATACAAAAGATGTTGAAATTTATGTTTTAAATACTTTTATACCCGTAACGTACTTGTCTAAAAAGCATGACTTGCGAAATATTCGCAAAAAACTGATTTTCGATAAGAGTAAAACCCTACTTCCGGTAGGAATTTCGGAAAACTTATTAGATAAAATTATTCTCAATTTTAATTCTAAGTGTATATGAATTCTTTATAAATTTGTTTAAACTTAGTAGTTGTTTTTTTCGCTGAAGTAAACTGCTACTTCCGGTCTACCGATTTTACTAAAAAACTAATCAGATCTCAAGAGGGAGATTATACACGTAAATACAAAATTTGGAATTGATATGTACAGCGGTTTGACCGCTATCGTGGTCACACACACAGACACACACAGAGAGAGAGAGAGAGAGAGAGAGAGAGAGAGAGAGAGAGAGACACAGACATTTTTTAAAAACCACTTTTTCGGTATCAGGGGACTTCAAACGTGGACATCTGCAATAATCTCGAGGTCGAAAATTTTCATCATCACAATACTTCCTTATACTACGTATAAGAAAGTAAAAACGACCTCTATGCGCCAGCTGCACATCTGATGTACGATATAAAGAAAAAATGAGGTGTGGCCACCACACGACTTTCTTATACGTATGAGCGCTTCAAACTATACAATTTTAAGAATTTTTTTATACAAAACTTATTCAAAATCCTATTCTAGGTACTTTCATTCGCTTAATAAATCGCTATAGAATGCATACTTTGCAAGATATTATCAAAAAAGTGCGCCTCGCTAAGAGTAAAAGTGCTACTTCCGGTCCGAGTTTTGAAATTTCATATATACAAATAAATAAAAATATTGCAAATCCAGTTCTAAATACTTTTGTACTCTTGATAAATATATATAGAATGCATAACTTACGACATATTTGCAAAAAATCGCTATTCGATAAGAGTAAAAGTGGTACTTCCAGTCTGAATTTTGTAATTTTCTTTATACAAAAGATATTGAAAATTATGTTTTAAATACTTTTATACCCGTAACGTACTTGTCTAAAAAGCATGACTTGCGAAATATTCGCAAAAAACTGATTTTCGATAAGAGTAAAAGACCTACTTCCGGTAGGAATTTCGAAAAACTTTTTAAATAAAATTATTCTCAATTTTAATTTTAAGTATATATGAATTCTTTATAAATTTGTTTAAACTTAGTAGTTGACGAAATATTCGCAAAATTCGATTTTTTCGCCGAAGTAAACTGCTACTTCCGGTCTACCGATTTTACTGAAAAACTAATCAGATCTCAAGAGGGAGATTATACACGTAAATACAAATTTTGGAATTGATATCTACAGCGGTTTGGCCGCTATCGTGGTCACACACAGAGAGAGAGACAGAGACAGACACACAGACACACAGACACACGGACACACAGACACACAGACATTTCTTAAAAACCACTTTTTCGGTATCAGGGGACTTCAAAACGTAAACATCTGCAAAAATCTCGAGGTCGAAAATTTTCATCATCACAATACTTCCTTATACTACGTATAAGAAAGTAAAAATCAATTTATGTAATTATTTTTAAAGATAAAAAACAGTAAACATTGTCACACACATTTTACAAGCGGTTTTTCGCGTCGTCTATCCCCACTTTACGGTATCTCTACCGGTCCTAGCTAAGACGAAAATCTATCGGAATCGGTCGGCTATTGCAGACTTAAATTCGAGTGACAGTTTAATTACAAACTGTCACTCGCATTTAAATGTCATATATACCTATAATATTTGAGTGTATAATAATATAACAGTTATGGGCAAGCAAAGATTGGTTTATTATAAAACATCGACATCGTAAGTACTCATTCTTTATACATTATGTTTCCTATCTATAGTATTTCTTTTTTTATGACAGAATTTGTGAATAAAACCGAAGCGCTGTGACAGAACCGAATATCGTCAACCTCTACCTACTTACACCCTCTTGCGTCTACCCGTCCCGCAAGTAATATAAGTTGCATAAGTTTCTATTTGTTGCTAAACACCACTCTTAAATGAAAACTTTAAAGACAACCTTGTTTATTTTCTATTATATTCTCTAAGAGCCAAGAGCACAGGATAACTTGGACTTTTGATATGTGTACATAACAGCATTATGAAATTAATGTTTCTCTTAAGTGATCGTTCACGCTATAAACATGGAGGACAAATTATACACAGGAAACATAATAGCAATTTGTGACAATTTAGACCCAACGCAAAAAGCGATTTGTGACAGTACGAGCTAAAAAGAAATTACATCTGCATATTTAGAAAACTTGTGAAAATTGACCACTGTAATCAGTGGCGTAGATAAAAAATTTAGCCCCCCCCCCCCCGTAAAATTTTTACGGGGCCCTTCCAAAATACTTGTTTAGAGATAGTAGCATAGAATGTGAATATCGGAGTAATTATAATAAATTTATTTTATAATAAAAAAATCTAAATTATATTTAATTATTTATTTTATAATAATACATTTGAAAACACAAAAAAAAAGCTAATTAGAAGACAAAATGCCGAAACGTCTTTTTTTTCAATAGTAGGAAATTTTCAACTAACTCTTCCAAATCAATTACTTTGTTCATGTTCAATACTTATAACAGCCAAGGCACTTAACCGAACTTGTTTAATGGTGTTGCGTAAATAGGTTTTAATTAATTTTAATTTCGAAAACGATCTTTCTGCTGTTGCTGATGTTACCGGTAGTGTTAAATATAACTAAAATAGTGTACATAGATCTGGAAGACTAGTTGCTAAACATGCATTTTCCACTATTAATAAATTGGCTAAGTCCTTAATAGAAGATTTTTGTTTAATTTCATTAAACAAAACAGTCTTAAGATTAATTAATTGAATCGGCAAATCTTCTGAAAAATCAATTCCATATTTGCTCAGAATATGTCTTCCGTATTCCACTACTTCTTCATTCGTTAACTTCACAAACTTTGAGGAATTAAGAAACGAGAAAAGGTTTACAATTTCATTTATGGAGTAAAATCTCCTAGATAATTGGTTGATAATAATATGAAGTGACGCATTAAAAACTTCTACTTGAAATTTTTTTATCGGGTGAGGCATTACACAGTCGTTTTCACATTCATCAAAAAACTTTTTATTTCTCTTCTGGCGTTTATATTTTATCATAGGCTGAATATTCCAAGATTCTGCTAGATTTTTAGCTTCTTCTTTTAACTTATCAAAACTTTGTCGCAGTTCTGTCAAGTTTTCTTGATCATTATTGAGCAATTTGCACGTCTCTTCTAAATCACATGAAGGGCTCTGAAGTTACTTTGAAATTAAATTAACAGTTTCGAGGATTTTACTCTGGAAAACTAGCAATAGAATAAACTGATAATTATCCATTTTATTCTGAAGAGACTTTGCTTCATTTCTGTCATTTTGCTTTTTGCACACCAGGATAAAATTTGACAAACATTGCATTACAGACTGATAATTATATTTTATTGACAGTAAGCATTCAAATCTAGAAGACCATCTTGTTACGCACAGCTTTTTCAGTGTGTACTTAATTTTACTTTCATGTGGTGCAGCTTGATGAAGGACTTGCCAGCGTGGCAAGCTTTCACTAAAAAATACATAAATGCTTTGCAAAAGATCATAAAAACTCTGTAGTTTAATGATGTTTTTGACAGAATCATTTAAGACTCGGTTCAAATTATGAGCTGAACAATAAATATAATCAGCTGTAGGAACTCGATTCTTAATTCTGGCTTGTAAACCATTATATTTTCCAGACATATTATCAGCCCCGTCGTATCCTTGCCCTCGACAATTTTCTATTTTAATTTGAAAATTTTCTAAAGTAGTTAGAACAACAACTTCTAAACTCTGTGAATCTTGTTCGGTTAGCTCTATAAATCCAATAAATGATTCCTTTATTTCTAGAGTATTTTGTTTATTTGAATTTTTCTTCATACTTGTATACCTTATAACGAGACTTAGTTGGTCCTTCTTGGATATGTCTTGCGTTGTATCAATTAATCAATTATAAGGGAAAAAAAGAAATTTTATTAATATTTTTCGATAATTTTTTTAAAACAATTTTAGCCAAATGTACAATTATTTCATTTTGAATATCGGGGCTTAAGTATTTGTTTCGAATATTAGTGTTTGACAAATGAGCTTTTTTTTAACATTTTCTCGATGTCCTCCTAATGGCATATTGCAAATTGATCATGTTCTTATCACATCACATATTCTTATTAAAACTTCTTTAATTTTCTCTTGACCACTTATTTGACTATCAATGGTTTTGTTTTTTTCCCAAGTACTATAAACTATGCATGCTTGCAAATGAGCATCACTTCCCTCGTGGATTTTAATTTTTTTACTTAAACCCTTCCAGTCATTAATTGTGCCCTTACACCAATTTACTGATGCTTCATTACTAGAGAACATCCAACACGGTTGACAGTAAACACTATTCAACTTTTGGGAATAACATAACCAAAAGCGATCGATTTTTTGACCAGTTTTAGTTTTAATAGTATAATAATCACTACTGTACGCTCTATTATCTTCTTTATTCCTTGGAAACGGTTCCACAGGGTTATTTGGGCCTGCAGTAATAATTTTTCTTTTTAATTCGTCGGAAAGTGATTCCGAAAATAAGGCTCTGTCGGTGTTAAAATATGTTGAATCCTCCTGATTGCAATCGATTTCATTTTTTTCCAGCACTATATCTAATTTTTGTTCGATTATAACATTTTCGTATGGTTCAACATTTTCATCTGATGCAGATGTACTAGCTGTTGAAGCACTTTCAAAAAAACTGCTAATCTTCGGTAATTTACGCAAATTTACAACATTTTCTTGTTTCAATTTTAGTTTTTGTGTACCACTCATATATTTTCTTTCGCTCATCTTATTTTGAATACCTCGAACTATACACTTTAGTACACGTTAATTTACTTAGTTAAATTTTGATAAAATTAAATTAGTATACGTACATATGCTAATCACTAATTCGTCACAAAAGTTAATGCACTAATACAAATAGAATTTATTTTCACAATTCGAACAAACTAGCTGTTAAAATAAAACTGAAGGAATGGAAATAATTTTTCGTATTTATTCAGTAAAATATTTTTTTGCAACTAGGTCATTAAACCAAATGTGCAAATGCAGTTTTATCAAATAAACGTGCCTTTTCATAATTTCGTAATTTCAAGTTTTACGTATTAGTTTATGTACCTACAATCTATATGCATAACATAGTCATATAACTTCATACTACATGTAAAATGCAAAATTATTATCGTTGTCTGTCTCTAATGAATTTGCAATTTTTTTTAGCTCATAAAAGCATGGTATTTTATACGGACTATATATTACCTACTTGTTAGAAAGCATTTGTGACATCTGTTGTAAAACTGTAAGACTGTACAGGCCAAAAGTTAGGTAAAAACATGAACCTTTTTTTTATATGGACCTGTGTTAAGGCAGAAAATACAGTCATACTGTGGGTTTCTATATAAGTAAAGATATTTCATTTCTTTTTAAGAAAGAGCAAATTGTCAATACCAGATGTGATATTTTCTTGGAACTGAAAGAGAAATACGAACAATAAAATAATAAAACTGGACGAACGTTATCAGAGTAAAAAATACAAATACACGTACTGTTATAATTTTTAATACTAGAAAACAAGTACATATAAAATAACATACACATTTTTTATACATGAAGGATAAAACAGAAATAGTTTTGTAAATTTCATTACTAGTGCGGGGCCCTGAATTTTTGCCCCCCCCCCCCGCATTGCGGGTTCTGCGGGCGCCTTATCTACGCCAATGACTGTAATCTATGATATACTTACATACCTACTTCATTCATATTCTGTATTTGCTTACATACAATTTATTTTTATTATTGCTGCATGATTTTGGCTGTTACCTGCCTTACCTACTTTGAGTTTTTTGGTCACTTTAATCCCATTTTAGTCGACATTCTTGTAATTAAGTTATATAACCTGTACCAAAATTATAAAAAAAAACTGTTTTAAAGCATAATGACAATAATGCAGATGGTACACACCAGATGTGAAATAATATGATGTTTAAATCAAATTCTAACACATAAATGTATTTGCGAAATATTTTCAAAAAACTGATTTTTCGAGTTACTTCACTCTGACTTTTGAAAATTTGTTTGTAGGTAGGTAGGTACTATGTATATTCCACTGATAATACTTTTTTCAAAACTGCCAGTCGCTGAAATATACCTACCTACTCATATTTTAGTTCTAACTCAAAATCTATTTGCAAATACTACCCACATTTAATATTATATTATAAAAGTTTTTGTTACCCTTATTTTTATATATTATACTTCTTTACAATTTATGAAGGAGTAAAAATTATTTGTCCCTAACATAGATGATTTAAATAAAGATAGATTACATTGTAAACGATTGTGCACGTTTATAATTTCATATATCCTGATATTCCAAATCTACATCAAACAATCTTATATGTCTAATGGCACCATACATTAACTTATGTTACCAGCAGCGGCATCTAGCGCAAGATAGGAGAAGTACATATTCCTTATCGGCACACTGCATATTATTTACTGATATAACTTATATCATTTCAATTTTAATTCTTAATTACTTTATTATGTCGTTCACTTTAAATTAAATCCACGTGTATAATAATATGAATTTAATGTGAACGAAAGAATCTTAATAGTAGGTAATCCGCTTTACCTGAAGTATATTCTGGTAGATGGCGATCAAAAGCAAAACATCGAAAACTTGCTGTTAATGTATATCTTGCCTTTTATTTTAAAAAATTATAGATAATTAGTTAAATTTTAAATTTTATTTGTATTAGTGTGACAGAAGATATAATGAAAATATGTAATAATATATAAATTTGCTCTATAGTTAAGTAAATAATTCATAAAAAAAATTAAAAACCCTGTCTTAATTTCTGTTTTCGAATTTTCAGTAATTATTAGCGACTAGATGCGACCTACGTCTTCATCAGACCTGTAGTTTAATTAAAAACAATAAAAACAATACCTTTTTTTTCTATTGTTTTTCTTTCCTAACTGTTATTTTATATTATTGTACTGTGTACTAATGAATCATTTGTTTACTTAATTTTTTTCCATTCGGTATTTTACTTATTTTTTTAATCATTAAAAACAAAAGTACTATTTTTTCTCAATACATATTTTGAAACAACAAACTGAGTCATAGATTTATATCTTCGACCCCAGATTTATCAATTTGAGCAGTACAAAGTTGTAAACCGTCATGAATTGCAATAGTTTTCTATATGCAGATATTCCATCGGCTCCTGGTGATTTTTTCCATTGAACTTATTTATTTTTAAGCTATACTTTCTCTTAGAATAAGAAGGAGTGACTCAAATATCACGCCAAAATGATACCTGTTTTTAAAAGATTCATGGTCGTATATATCAAACACAACAATTGCGCAACTGTTCAGCGATCCGATTCAGATGATGTACGCTCACTCTGAACATGTGGAGCGGTTCCATTTTTGGGAGCGGAAAAATTGTACGCTCACTTAGTGAGCGTATTCTGTCCGCATACGCTATTAACGCATTCGAACACCAACGTAATACCAATTTTGAAGAAAGTTACTAGAAAAGTAAGATAAGTATGAAAAATAAGGTTTATCCCAAGCAATGTTAACTGTTAAAAAAAAGCCTGTCAGTTTTTATATGTTCGTTCCTCTTAGCAATTTCTGGAGCAATGATTTTTTTTTTTAAATTTAAATCTATTCGTAGTAGCGATGAAGATAGACCAAAAAAGGATTTTAATAAGTTGTTACTAATCACCAAAAACGACCATATACGAAGTTTCGTTAAAAATTTTAAATATCTATATTTTCGTGTAAACTTCTTATCTCAAATATAAAGTGCCCAACGCACAATCAACACACTTGAAAATTGTTTGAAAAGTCAGCTATCAAAGTAATTTACTTAAGTGACATGGCATGTTAGTTGCTTGATTAGTGATGGTTGAACAACGATTAAGTATTTCCGAAAAGATAGAAATTTTTCGATTTGGTGGACTGCTTGACGAGACATTCTGAACGTCCGCATATTCTTCATGGGGTAGTGGCACACTTGAATCACCTTTTCAATGCTACTCGAAACGTCAGTAAATCGAGACCACAACCATTAAATAATCGAAGGCATCCTGATGATGTGGTATGGTAAAAATCCTCGCACAAGTTTACGAGACATTTAAATATCTCTTACACTAAAATTTGGAGATGTCTTCGTCGACATAAAATGAAACCTTATAAGCGAAATTCTTGTACACTCTTGAAGAAGGTGATTTATTTAGAAGAATTGAGTATTCCCTATGGAATCAAGGAATTTTTTTTAAACGACAGGTTCACCACTAATGGTGTGGTTTCCTCACATAGCTGCTTAAACTGGGTGTCAGAGAACCCAGGTTTTGTAATTAATTGTAAAAGACAGTATTCAAAAAAAGTTAATTGTGTGTGTGGAATTGGTGCCACTGTAGTATGCGCTCTACCTTCGATGAGTAACCTAAAATTAGTCTTATTTAAAGTTAGAGCACGTATTACACTAAAATATGAGGATAGTGTAATATCATATTTTAATGTAATGTGTGCTCTAACTGCAAATAATACTAATAAGAAATAAAATAATGTTTGAATGATAATTTTTAATTAAAAAATACACATTACAATAACTACTGCCAAAAAGACATCTATATACAATTCGAATATCGTGTAAGAAAGTTAGGAATAGGTCAGATTCGTTTGGCCGCAATTTCTTCCAACAGCAATATGTAGTCTAAGTGTGACTGTAAATGATGCGATGGCACACTTCCTATCTTTTGCCGAATGAGAATCTTCACATTAAGCTATAATCCCGCAGTGATTGGAGGTCATGTGCCTGCAGCAAGAGATTGTAATCGATGCCACGTTTCGGATAAATTCCCATATCCTTGAAAGATAAGTATTTCAGGAATCGCCGCTGCACTCTCTCAATGGTTAGTTGTAGATATATGTACTGAGATGACCATACTTGTGATGCATATTCCAGCTTACTGACGACAAAACTGAAATACAAAGCCTTCAGAAGCAGTGGATTTTTAAAAAACTTACAACTGCGCAAAACAAAGCCCAAAGCCTTTGAAGCCGAATTGCAAATAAAATATATATGACTGGAAAAGTTCAAATGTGTGTCAAAGAACACGCCAAGGTCCTTTATGCTGTCCACCCGCCTAAGCCGGTTGTCCTCAATAGAATAGGTAGATGGTATATTATTATTTTTGCGAGAGTAAGACATATAACAACATTTACTTACATTTAGTTTCAAATTGAAGTTGGAACACCAAGTCGATATACGATTCAAGTTTTCTTGAAGACGAAGTATATCGTTCCAAGTTCGTATAGAGCAGTAGATCTTTATATCATCCGCATATGCGAGTATATTGCATGTTACTGATTTAAGCAAATCGTTGGTATATAGAGTAAATAACAGGGGTCCCAAGTTAAAGCCCTGTGGCACACCGGATGAGGGAGTAAACTCAAATGACCTAAATCCATTGTAAAAGACATAATTGCGCCTATTTGTCAAATATGAATGCAGAGTTTGAGCAGGGACGGGCTGAATCCAATTGCTGCGAGCTTTTCTAGAAGGATACCATGATCTATCGTGTCAAACGCGCGACTAAAGTCAGTGTAGATCACGTCTAATAGGCCATTAGCATCCAGTTCATGAGAGACAGCCTGAGTTATAGTGAGTAGGTTCGTAACTGTAGACCGTCCATGAATGAAACCATGTTGACATTCAGGAATCAAAGATTTTGTATTGAAAGCTATGCAGGAATAAATTACATTTTCAAAAACCTTTGCAAAGTTGGGTTGAATGGATATTGGCCTGTAGTTCTCAACTCTAGTTCTGTCATCTTTTTTAAAGATTGGGCTTATTCTTGCTCTTTTCCAGCGCCAAGGAAAAGTAGCTGTTCTTATTGAAGTATTCATTATTATAGCCAGAGGCTCAGCTAAAGCAAGTCTGGCATTATGAACAAATATACTTGGGATTTGGTCATCGCCAACTGTATAATCTTGATTGAAAGGCGACATTATTCGTATTAGCTCGTCTTCTGTAACATTGGACAATGTAAATGGAACTTGATTTGGTTGAGAATCATCAAATGAGAATTGAGAGCTATGCTGATATACGGATGAAAACATATTAGCAAAGGCGTTAACTATATCTTGTGGTAAGTCAATTTGTTGGTTGTTATGATATATTATGTTCGGTATACGTGAAGTGCCACGCCTACTATGTATATACTTAAATACTTCCTTAGGATTTTTTAAGATTGACGATTCCACCCCATCCATGTATGATCTATAAGAGTCCACAATCAACAATTTACATAGACCCGTTAATCTCTTAAACTCGGTGTGAAAATAATTGGTTTTTGTTGACTTCCATCACCGCCTGTAGTAAGCCTTCAACTTTAAAAAGAAAACAATATTAAAATTATAACATGACACGTTTTTGTATACAAGTCAATTTTTTTAAATGGAACACCCTGTATATCAGTTCATTTTTGAATTGTTTATTAAATTTCATGTCAAAAACATGTAAGATAGCGATTTTTTGCAAATATGTCGTAAATTATGCATTCTATGTAAATTTATCAAAGCACAAAAGTATTTAAAGCTTGATTTTGAATATTTTTTGTATAAATGAAATTTCAATATTTGGACCGGAAGTAACACTTTTACTCTTAGCGAGTAGCACTATCTTTCGAATATATCGCAAAGTATGCATTCTATAATAGAGGTTTATTAAGAGAATAAAATTACTTATGATTTTAAACAATTTTATATAAAAAAATTCTTAAAATTTGTACTTAAATTTACAACTTGCCCAGAGGCTTACTTTTCTAAGAAGATAAAACTATTTCAAATAATTTAGAACAAGTTTGTTTAATTTGAAACGCTCATACGTATGTGGTGGCCACACCTCATTATTTTTATTTAATTCCTAGTTGGCCGGATTCCTACAAAAATGTTAATCGTAGTTAGAAGTTTATACTAATTGCGTTATTAATAAACAATTTATTTGGATGTATTCATGTAAAGTGAAACACACGGTATAATGAAAATGCTTAATTTTTACGGCCAATCTCACCTGGAATACCTGCATAAAAATCATTGCATTGAAAGCAACTAAAGTACCTACCTATATATATTTTTTATCATTTTACCCATTCCATTCTACATTACCTACACTGCAGGTGAGAACTGTTACTTAAAAACGGACGTATTAGGGTTATATCGGACAAAAAAAAGGCGAGATAGGTCCAGGTCATTGGTTAAATCACGTAAGGGAGGAGCAGCTCTCCTTGCTGGGGGCATTTTTCTAATGCACGTTAAGACGTACACCGCACCGGCATCCACATAAGCGGTCAATGCAACGGACAGAGACGGAAAACGTTCAACAGTAGGCGAAGAGCGGAACGCTGTTCTTTGTATGGGGTCCATTTTAATAGGCATACAATCGTCAAAAGAAATAGAGGTCCGTATCTTATTATGTACGTAGCATTGACGGCTGTTATTAAACAGAACGACTACCATAACATGTGTTTTTTTTTTATAATTTGGTATAAAAAAAACTTAACACCACTGTGGTCGAATATTGCAGGGGACACAAAAGGCAGTTTTAGAAAATTTGTGCGTCGCTGTAGCCGTGAAGGAGTTCCCTTCTTTACACAGTGGGTGGTTATAATCGGATATACCTAGCATGCATTAAAACACATAACACTATTGGTATGTAATTCTTATATTCTGTTACATACAAATGAATTAAATGAAGTAGCACTTGTTAAAAATTAAATTCGCATAATTAATTCCGTACATTCATCCACTTACATTTTTGAATATATACCTACTGAATTAATAAGTATTATACAAAAATATTCTTTTCTGACATTGTAATCATAGGTATATTTTTAAATAGTATAATTTTCAAAAATATTTTTTTAATTTTACGCAGTTGATAATAATAAATATAAATAATTTGATAAAATTGAAATTAATCATTTACCTGATTTTGTATTTTGCTATTGGACAAGAAAGAATTAACTACTAATGTAACTATTTCTTTGATGTTACTGATTACGCAATGATTATTATAATAATCATTTTTAAGAAAATGCAAACAAAAAAATTAGTTATTTTTTTTAATTCGTGGGGGGGGGGGCTTGTACAAAATATAATATTATTTTCTATTGATCTACTTTTTGTTTCCATAACAGCGAAACCTGATTATTTAAATCAGAAAAAAATAATTGAATTAAAATAATTAGGTGTCGACTTTTTTAAAATTCGTGAGCCCCTTTTACTTTCTTATACGTAGTATAAGGAAGTATTGTGATGACGAAAATGTTCGACCTCGAGATTTTTGCAGATGTTCACGTTTTGAAGTCCTCTGATACCGAAAAAGTGGTTTTTAAAAAATGTCTGTGTGTCTGTGTGTGTGTGTCTGTGTGTGACCACGATAGCGGTCAAACCGCTATAGATCTCAATTCCAAATTTTGCATTTAGTAGTATAATCTCCCTCTTTAGATCCGATTAGTTTTTCAGTAAAATCGGTAGACCGGAAGTAGTAGTTTACTTCAGTGAAAAAATTTAATTTTGCCAATATTTCGTCAATTACTAAGTTTACACGAATTTATAAAGAATTCAAATATACTAAAAATTAAATTTGAGAAAAATTTTATTAAAAACGTTTTCCGAAATTCCTACCGAAAAAAGGTCTTTTATCGAAAATCAGTTTTTTGCGAATATTTCGCAAATTATGCTTTTTAGACTGGTAGTTACGAGTATAAAGGTATTTGGAACTTAATTTTCAATACCTTTTGTATACAAAAAATTCGGACCGCAAGTATCACTTTTATGCTTATCGAATAACGATTTTTTGGAAATATGTCGTAAATTATGCATTTTATATACTGGGGTGTCTCTAAAAGGTGCGGAAAAAACGCTACCACACATTTCTGAGGGCAAAATATGACGATCTAACCCAACTTACCTCAGTCCAAAAGTGGATGCTTTCGGAGATACAGAGTTCAATTTGGTTTTAGTTTTTTATAAATAATTTCTGTAATAATTGGTATATTGTCACAATATTTGGGTAGGGGGGGTTTCGTGGGGTAAAAAATTTAAATCTGCTCTCATTTTCATTGCAAAATGTAGAGGGCCCCACCTGCGGCATATTGTATCCATTTAAAACGCAATAACTTTTTTGAGACACACTGTATTTAACTTTTAAATAAAAGCTCTTATTCTCCAATGTTTTTTACCTAGAAAAGGTATACCTGGTAGGAGTTGATTGGAGCAGCCGTTTATGAGTAATCTGGATATAAAAAATTCATTCCGTATATGGACACATATGCTTCTGTAATTTGGGTGTTATTCTTGTGGAAATTCAATGCAATGGTGCATCCACTTTTGGACTGAGGTAAGTTGGGTTAGATCGCGCTCAGAAATGTGTGGTAGCGTTTTTTCCGCACCTTTTAGAGACATCCTGTATATTTGTCAAGAGTACAAAAGTATTTAGATGTGGTTTTGCGATGTTTAATGAATATATGAAATTTCAAAATTCGGAAAGGAAGTATCACTTTTATTCTTAGCGAGTAGCACTTCTTTTAGAATATCTTGTAAAGTATGCATTCTATAGAAATTTATTATGAGAATAGAAGGACTTAGATTAGGGTTTTGATTAATTTTTGTATAAAAGAAATCTGAAAATTCTACAATTTGAAACACTAATACGTATAAGAAAGTAGTGTGGTGGCCACACCTCACTTTTTTCATTCCTAATGTTTTCCCTGTCTAGAATGGGAAACATTCATTTTTCCTCTCTCGCTTAACAAATGTATATTGTATATTTTCCTATCCTTAACTTTAAAAGATGTACAAAGTATTAAATTTAGGTACATATACAGGGTGAGTCATTAGTAGCCGCTTCTTCGATTGCTCTTTTGTGTTTTAAATAAAAGAAAAAACAATTAGTGGAAGACCCATGGTTGTTTGTGGCGCATATTGTAAAAATACTTTAAACTCTGATGCACTTCCGGTTTCCCCGGAAATGCACGGAACTTAATTTTTTTAAATGACACTCTATATATTTTGTATTTTCTAGTACTGCTTTATATTGTCTGTTCAACTGCCTTTTCTTTTTCAAAATTGAGCCAATAGTTTTTGAGTTATTAATTTTTTTTGAAAATATTTGACCAAAACACGTGTTCAGAAAAAAATCATTTTCACATTGTTTTTAAAAGTTAAAACATTAACTTTGGTGGTGCTTGTAGCCAAGAAAATTCTGCATCATTTGGTAAAGTTATACTCGACAATACCTCAAAAAACTTTGTTTTTTCAAAGCCTACTTCCTGAAATTTTCACATACCAAAAACTTATTTTTTTTAAATGGAACACCCTGTATTTTACTGAGGCATTTTGTTCCTTTTTTTATTCTCTTTCATATTTGTTAACAATATCCTATACCTATCTTTTGTAATTTCGGAGATAATCACTATAGGAGCAATTAGCGGTCAATTAAAGAACTACGAACGCTGTTGTTCTATGCAACAAAATATTCAAGATTTTACTTTTAAAAACAATGTGAAAATGATTTTTTTCTGAACACGTGTTTTGGTCAAATATTTTCAAAAAAAATTAATAACTCAAAAACTATTGGCTCAATTTTGAAAAATAAAAACAGTTGAACAGACATTTTAAAGCAGTAGATACAAGAAAATCCAAAAATATATAGTGTGTCATTTAAAAAAATTAAGTACCGTGCATTTCCGGTGAAACCGGAAGTGCGTCACAGCTTAAAGTATTTTTATAATGTGCGCCACAAGCAACCATCGATCTTCCACTAATTGTTTTTTCTTCTATTTAAAACAAAAAAGAGCAATCGAAGAAGCGGCTACTAATGACTCACCCTGTACAATACATAATTAAAATTTAATTAACGAAAAATATTCAGTTTTTCTGTTAGGAATATAAATTATAATTTTTTTATAGAACTAATATATTTTTGGTCTGTGACTGCATTTGTACTACGCGATATAAATATATAAACATTCGATTAAACTGACCACTACTTTAACTCAAGTAACTACATTTGCTAGCTTAGTAAATCTTGATTGAAAACATAATTCACTCAATATAATTAAGATGTACTGAATTATGTAGAATTATGATAATAAATGTTAAGAATTACAATTGGCATTTATTGTTTAATTATTATGGAAATGTTATATATATTTCACAATTTCGTGAATTTTGAGTTATATATAAATTGTATACCCAAAAAATACAAGTAAAAAATAACAACAAAAAAAAGGAATTCACTAATCTATAAGTACACGATACAAACATAGAAAATAATTCATTTGTCTTTTATTTACAATAAATTCGTACACCTTGGAGAAAATGGATAGTATACTTGCGAACGGTAATTGTAAATATTGGATAACGTTATTTATAATATTGAATTTGTAACTATCTTTCATATAATAGTCTTTTCCTTGCGGAAGCTATACAGGGTCGGGAAAAAAGAGCGGAACACCGAATTTATGGCTTAACTGGCACTTTTTCGAAAATTGAACCTATATTAAAGTTTTTGTATATTTTATGTATTATTTATTGGTGTTTGCAGATTTTCCGTTTTTGTCACATTTTTGGAGGTATGATGTCACCGGATAGTATTTTAAATTAATCATCCTGTATTTATATTTTTTTTGAGTAAATATTTTTTTCCTGAATTCACAAATACTAGGTTTAGTGGGTCTCTGACTTATGGTTTCATAAGAAAAAAATAAAATGTAATGGCACGTAAATATTTATTTAATAAAATGCGAACGACAATAACTGAAAATTCTACGTACATTTATTTAGAGATGGGTGGGTCGAAGAGGCTATACTGAGTGGCCGCCGAGATCACCGCATTTATCTGCCTTGGATTTTTTTCTGTGGGATCATTTGAAGTCGATAGTTTATAAGGATTTACCTCAAACTCTTCAAGAAGTAAAAGATCGAATCAGAGCGGCGCGGCGGTACAAAATAGTACAACGCCTGAAATGATATAAAATTCACTAAGGTCATTTGTTGACAGATTAGGATACTGTCAGGCAGCCAAAGGTTTTCAGTTTGAACACCTATTGTAAATAAATGTACGTAGAATTTTCAGTTATTGTCGTTCGTTTTTTATTAAATAAATATTTAGGTGCCATTACATTTTATTTTTTTCTTATGAAACCATAAGTCAGAGACCCACTAAACCTGGTATTAGTGAATTCAGGGAAAAAATATCTACTCAAAAAAAAATATAAATACAGAGTGATTCATTCACACCAATAAATAATACATAAAATATACAAAAACTTTAATTCAGGTTAAATTTTCGAAAAAGTGCTAGTTAAGCCATAAATTCGGTGTTCCGCTCTTTTTGCCCGACCCTGTATATCTTGAAATATTAGTTCCGGTCGATGAGAATTTGTAGTGGCATTGAATCGAAGTCTTTAGTTCATAGTTTGGCCGTGTCGATTGCCATAATGATTCAATTATATTGTAACCTTTCAAACATCCATTTGACATTGAAATTTTAGGGTGATAATTTAATGCATGTGTAAAAAAACCGATAAGTGGGAATTGTTTTGTCACTTTGACAGCAAAAAAAATAGATTTGCATTACCAATTAATTAGAAGGAAAAACTCGTTTCACAAAAATATATATGATTTATTTCATAAACTAAATGGACATTTCGTTTTTACATAACAACATTGAAAAGTCAGACCCTTTAAAATACTCAGGAATATACAAAATTGATTGTAATAATTGCAATAAAGTGTATATTGGACAAACAAAAAGAAACGCAGAAATTAGGGCATCAGAACATTTGTATCATTTGGAAAATCACAATAGTGATAAATCAGCTGTAGCGTATCATTTTGTAAACACAGGACATACATTTTCAATCGATAATGTACAAGTTATCAAAAGAACTAGATGTAAAAATTTAAATATGTGTGAAAGTATTTATATGAAGAAATTTAAAAACAACTTATTAAACACAGATGTTTCTCCACTTAGTCAGAGTTTCCTAGAATTCATACCACCCTTACACATTCAGTAAACACCCACCATAGTTTTACAATATTACTGTAATAAAAGTACGGTTAGATTTATAGAGGTCTTAACTTACTACAATAAGAAGGTTTGTCACTGCAAACGTTCGAACATATATATAATGTAAAAACACGAATAAATCTGTATACTACCGATGATGTTTGCTTGGCAAACGAAATGTACATTTAGTTTATGAAATAAATCATATATATTTTTGTGAAACGAGTTTTTCTTTCTAATTAATTGTTTAAAATTCACAAGTGCTCAATTATCAAGATTGCATTACCAAGGAGGAAAGTTATCTATTCTCTCTCGCGGATGAAGTTTAATGCCCGACACGAAACGGAGGGCAGTAATCATCCAAGGGACAGAAAGAAACTTTCCGCCCGTGTTTTCCATAGAATTTTTTCTAGGACTTCACCTACAAAATCATTTCTAAGATTTATTATTATTTTAGAAGTCGTTCTAAATCTCTTTTATCAAAATACGGTAAGATGTGCGTCGTTGTCATAGTATCCATTTGTATTTAAGTTATTCTTGCAATTAATGTTTACATCAATGGATTCTGATAGTGATTTAGAAGAAAACGTTCCCCAAGGTACGTCAAGAGGCTAAGGCGGCATCATTGAATCTACTTCCATAACACTTAAATCATCAACAATGTGGTGTAAATATTCTATGCTATCAAGCCTGTAAGTAGATGGTTTTTTTGAAAAAACAAAGCCCTGTATATAAAGCAAAAAAGCGAATGTGTTTCGCAGGAAAAAAAAGAAGATGTAAAAGTTGTTAATCTTAGTTGACCTGATATCAATTTCTGTTCTTGTTGTCAAAATATCAACAAACTCATTGTCAAAATGAAATGTCGAAGTCGATGCAACAGTAAGCCTTACGTGTTGTCTCTGGTTGACCCGACATCAATTTGTTTACTTCATCTTCATATGGTTGTTGTTGTTCTTATAACATAAAATTAAAATCTTCAAAGTAATTTTTTTTTCAAAAATTGTGAATAACCTCTTTTAAATTGTGGAAACATAAGTTCTGCTGGGCGTTGTGTTAATGTTTCGAAGAATCTAATAGCATTAAACGTTGAAAATGTATTCTCAAAAATGGATATGGAGATAATGTGTGCGTTCTGCGAAGAGAAGTTGTTGCAAAACATACCTGTGGAAAGTTCTTAAAATCAAATCCTTGAAAACTGGGGGTTTAACATGATAAAAAACGGGGACGATTATAAGAAGTCAGTAATTAAAACCACATGGAACATAACTGCAAAAATGGTCCAAAAAAATATTATGACGAATTTGAAATAAAAACTGACCCCTTTACCGATATATTATTAAGAAAGTCAGTAATGCAAGAAACGCCACAAGAAAAACCGAAAAGGAAAAAAACATTAGTTCTACAGCTGTTACTGAGGAGGAAATCTTTTCCATGGGTCGAATGAACAAGGAAGAACCAAAAGGGCTACAGAAAAAGTTTTATTTCATTGGAGCATTTGAATTAGCTTGGAGGGAAGGTGAAGCACCCAATTGTATGATGGATTATTTTAAGGGAAAAAAGTATAACGATGGCACGCCGACTGGAAGGATGGAATACTACGCAAGGTGGAGCAAAAAACTAAGTGACAATAAATATTTAACAGCATTTGAATTAGCTTGGAGGGAAGGTGAAGCACCCAATTGTATGATGGATTATTTTAAGGGAAAAAAGTATAACGATGGCACGCCGACTGGAAGGATGGAATACTACGCAAGGTGGAGCAAAAAACTAAGTGACAATAAATATTTAACACAGACAATAGCGATATTTGTCCCGTAGGATTACTAAATAAGTTAATTGAAAAACGCAATAAAGATATAAAAAGCAAGACACTACAAATCCGTTTTGGTTGAAGAAAAATATCAGAGCTTGGTATAAAGGCAGTCCCGTTGGTCAAAATGAAATATTGGTCTGGATGTTAAACGAACTCAAATTACTAATCATGCCAACAGAACAGCAGCAGTATCAGACTTAAAGCGAGAATAACTGGTATTTCTAATCCACATCCCATCAAGCCCTACTTGCACCTAGATAAACAGCATCATACAGAAATATGTAGTTTAAACAATATGGAATCAAAATACACTAAGCACGACTAACACTACTACTTCATGCACAGCTACAGCTATCACTTCACCAGAGATTGATACTGAAAAACCAAGTAATCCTCACAAAGTGTATCAAAACTGTGTTTGTAATAACTCTATTTTTAAAAAACATAATTACTGTGTCATAAATGTCTCAATAATTGTTTACACATTTAGTAAATTATCTTACTGAATTACATTCATGATTACTTTTTATTTCCTCAATAATTGTTTACATATTCAGTAAATTATCTTATCGAACTACATTATTTTTTATTTCCGGATAAATTTTCATTTTCAAACTCAAATTTGGTTGCTAAAAGGTAACTGGGCTCAACAACTTTGCGCCTCGATAAAACGACGAGTCCGAAGGACAGTTTCGTACAGCTACCCATCAACAAAAATTTAAATTTAAAACTGAAAATGTATCCGGCAAAAAGAAAACTTGATTGTAGTTATAAGTGAAAATTTCATATTTGACGCAAAAAATTTCAAACGGTGTTTTATTATTGTCTTTGTGTCGGCTGTATGACGGATATGGTGCCAACTAGTTAAATAAGCTCTGTTAACTGTTAAGTTAGCTCCCTTCTGTTATAATGTATATATTATAAAATACGTGTCAATTGTGCTCCTTTTGTATTCAGTTGTGCCGTTAATAGTTTCATTTGTGCTATTTTATTCTCAGAGATTTTTAAAAAAGTTAAAGGGAAGCCAACTTGACGATTGCCCCCCCCCCCAGGCTGAATTTATTTTCAACACTCTGTGCCCTCCAAATGAAACTAATAACAGCACAATTGAGCACAATTGACACACATTTTATACAGTAGACTTTTGTCAAATTCCAACCTACCGGAGGTGGGGGGCAGTCGTCAAGTTGGCCCCCTTCGATTTTACTTTCTTATACGTAGTATAAGGAAGTATTGTGATGATGAAAATTTTCGACCTCGAGATTTTTGCAGATGTCCACGTTTTGAAGTCCCCTGATACCGAAAAAGTGGTTTTTAAAAAATGTCTCTCTGTGTGTGTGTGTCTGTCTGGGTGTGTGTGACCACGATCGCGGTCAAACCGCTATAGATATCAATTCCAAAAGTTATATTTATGAATATAATCTGCCTCTTGAGATGTGATTAGATTTTCAGTAAAATCGGCAGACCGGAAGTAGTAGTTTACTTCGGTGAAAAATTCGAATTTTGCCAATTATTCGTCAACTACTAAGTTTAAACAAATTTGTAAAGAATTCATATATACTTAGAATTAAATTTGAGAAGAATTTCGAAATTCTTACCGGAAGTAGGTCTTTTACTCTTATCGAAAATCAGCTTTTGCGAATATTTCGCAAATCATGCTTTTTAGACAGGTACGTTACGAGTATAATAGTATTTAGAACCTAATTTTCAATACCTTTTGTATAAAAAAAATTTCAAAATTCGGACCGGAAGTAACACTTTTACTCTTATCGAATAGCGACTTTTGCAAATATTTCGTAAATTATGCCGTCTATATATATTTGTCAAGAGTACAAAAGCATTTAGAGTTGGATTTGAAATATTTTTTGTATAAATGAAATTTCAAAATTCGGAGCAGAAGTAAGAGTTTTACTCTTATGGAATAGCGATTTTTGCAAATATTTCTTAAATTATGCATTCTATATATATTCGTCAAAAGTACAAAAGTATTTAGAGTTGGATTTGAAATATTTTTTGTATAAATTGAATTTCAAAATTCGGATCGAAAGTAACACTTTTACTCTTATCGAATGACGATTTTTGCAAATATTTCGTAAGTTATGCATTCTATATATATTTGTAAAGAGTATAAAAGTATTTAGAGTTGGATTTGGAATATTTTTTATATAAATGAAAATTCAAAATTCGGACCGGAAGTAATACTTTTACTCTTAACGAGTAGCATTTTTTTGCAAAAATCTCACAAAGTACTTAGAATAGGATTTTGAATAATGTTTGTATAAAATAATTTTTAAAATTGTATGGTTTGAAACGCTCATACGTATAAGAAAGTCATGTGGTGACCACAACTCATTTTTTTTAAAATGTTTGAAAACAAAAGAGCACAAATTAAACTAATAACGACACAATTGAGCACTAACGGAGTACAATTAGTACACATTTTATACTATATAAATTTTAACAAAAAAGAAGGTCACAGTAGACTTTCGTCAATTTCAGAATTTTTTGTAGATATAACTTTGAAAGTGAGTGGTTGGGGGGGGGATGCATACAGCACAATTAGCGTGCTGCGCGAAGGCATCGAGTTTTGAAAATAAATTCAACTTTGAGGGGGGGGCAATCGTCAAGTTGGCCCCCCTTCAATTTTTTTAAAAATCGCTGTAAACAGAAGAGCACAAATGAAACTAATAACGGCACAATTGAGCACAAATGACTCATAATTGACGCGGATTTTATACTATACACATTATAAGTGAACGGGGCCAACTTGACAGAGCTAGTTAAATAAAACCTGAAACGATTTGCGTGGAACTAGTATATTATAATATGTAGATAGATTGCATTTAATTTATACGCTAAATAAGCAAAGATTTTTGTTTGTATATGCTTTTTTCTTTAATTTTAATCTGAGTTTGTATGAGATGTGTTGAAGGCAGTTTGTTTATTAGTATCTACTTCTCGAATTAATTGGTAAACATTGGAAAACCAACAATAAATACACATTCCAAATAAGAGAACTTTCTGCAATTTAAACTATAATCCCAGTATTTGAACATAAATTTATGTATATACCAAAAACACATTGTTTATAAAATGTGTATTTATCAAAAAAGAACACTTTATCACAATCATGGGCGTAACGTACACCCCCGCTGACCCCGCCGAGCGGGGGGGGGGGCAGAAGGTCAAGGGTCCCTGCGTTGGCTAAGAGTCCGACATTAGCCTATACTTTTTACGGGAGGGGGGGGGCTGCTCAGAAAGTTATGCCACTGCCTGTATAATAAAATAGTCAATTGAGGAAGCTAACATCAACATCATATTTTATAAATATTGTAAATACCCTGCAAAAATCGTTAATTCTGAAGTATCACATTCTAATATAAATATATAAGGAATACGTAGATAATCTCCTAACAATTACTTTTTGAAACGTCAACAAACTACCCTTTCTTCTCACTTGTAAATATAAGGGTTCAGAGCATTGAAATGATTTTAAAGTAAACATAATGCTACATTGAAATCGAATAAACAACTGGACGATATAAAATAAATGATCGTTGTAGTTTTGATTCGGGGATTATTAAGTTAAAACAAACGCCGTATTATAAATACGTGTGGTTTTCATTTGAAGCAGTAAAATACTGTAAGTACAAATTTTTAGTAGGTAATATTTAGTAGCATGACCTTTCTTTAAAAGTTATTTTATAATAATTGTAATTGTTTTGCTACCTTTAGGGTTTAAAGCAAAGCATGACATAAAAAATAAATAGCGAAAATAAAAATTATTGAATGTTTCCTTATATAAATTAATTTGAAATATATTTGCAATTAAAAGACATGACCGGAAAAAAAGTGGATATCAAAAAAGAAAACTTCGTAGGGAAATGGAACAGAGTATTGCAACAAAATATAAAAAACTAGACAATTTCTTCGGTGCATTCAATGAACAAGCGATAGTTAAAGAAGACAATAATGAGAACCAACCACATCACATGTGGCATTAATTAAACCCACTGAACCTGCAGAAGAAGTGTATAAAGAAGAAAGTGAAGACAAAAATAAAAAGATAAAAATGGATCACTAGTGACATTGCAAATTATCAACACGTTGAAATTGATGATAACGTTAGGAAGCATATTAGGTGCGGAACCGTGTAAACCCAAAAGCAATTTTCCAAAAGATGCTAAAGCTAGATCTTTTACAAACGCTTATTAGTTACCGTCAACCGGGGTCACTCGGAACTAAGGGTGCGAGTCGGAACAAGACGGCAATTTCTGAAACAAACTAGTGTTGCCATCTAGCAACAAATTTTAAAAAAGTGATACGAACGAAATCTTCTTTACCAATGTTCAACATAACCTATAGTGACTTGACAGACTTGTTGCTTTTGTTTTCATACCTGTTCTGGCAGTGTAAAGTCAAGGTAAGTTGTACTTTTTTCTTCATTGGTCAACTTAATTATGTTGCCATAGCAACATAAACAGCATTTCAGAGCTGTTTATTTTTTTACGTATTCTCACATGTGTTATTTAACGACTAGTAGAGTTGAAAAAAAAAGAAACAAATTTTCCGGCAAAATAAATGGCAGTTTTATTTTTTCAGGAGTTTTGTGGGGCGGCTCGAAACAGTTGCCGCAATGGTGCGAACCTACCGAAGAAAGGTTGGGGGTAGGCCTTACAACACTTTCAACGAAGAAGATATGGAAAGAGCTGTTCGAGACGTAAAAGAAAAACGTTTGAGCTACAGACAAGCTTCAGCCCGCTATAATATCAAGGTAGCTACTCTCCACAGACACGTAAAATGCCCAAATTTATTAAAACCCGGTGGCCAAACAGCTTTAAGCGAGCAGGAAGAAACATATTTTGTGGAATGTGTTCAAATCATGTCTGATTGGGGTTTTCCGCTACAAAAAAAAGACTTATGTCTTTTAGTGAAAACGTTTTTGGACAAAAAAAACCAAAGAAGGTTAAAATTTCGTGGCAATAAGCCCACTAATGAGTGGGTGACAACATTTTTAGAACGTCATCGTGAGTTGCGCCAACGACTATGTTCTAATATAAAACGAGCCAGGGCAGGTGTTACGAGAGAAGTAATTAATGAATACTTTCAAAATTTAGCAACCACTTTGAAAAATGTTTCGCCGTCTAATCTTGTGAACTATGACGAGACGAATTTCAGCGACGACCCGGGAAAAGCCAAAGTTTTAGTAAGAAGAACATGTAAATATCCTGATCGAGTTATGGATTCTTCAAAATCAGCCACATCCGTAATGTTTGCGGTGGCAGCCGATGGAACTTCTTTGCCACCCTATGTGGTGTATAAATCAGAGCACTTGTGGGAAGAATGGACTCGAAATGGGCCGCCTGGATGCAGATTCAACAGGTCGAAATCGGGATGGTTTGATCAAGAACTATTTGAAAATTGGTTCTTGACAATATGCTTGCCGTATTTTCGAAAGTTACAAGGGCCTAAAGTTTTGCTGGGAGATAATTTGGCGAGCCACCTGTCTTGTCGAGTTGTTAAAGACTGTGAACAAAACAATATTAGATTTGTAATGCTCCCTCCTAATAGCACACATCTTACACAGCCGCTCGACGTAAGTTGTTTCCGATCAATTAAAGGGCAATGGAGAATAACTCTAACATCCTGGAAAATGAGAAATATGGGAGTTTTGCCAAAACAACTATTTCCCAGTCTTCTCAACGATTGTCTTGTAAAATTAGAGACCAGAAATGGAGAAAATATTAAAAGCGGGTTTAAGGCCTGCGGCTTGTTTCCGCTCGACAAAGAAAAAATTTTGTCAAAACTTCCCGCAGAAGATGGCAACGGAAATCATTCTTCCATTCTAACTGAGTCCTTGATTGACATTTTAAAAGCGTGCCGAGGAAACAAAGTTCCAAGGATTAACAGACGAAAAAAAATCAATGTGAAACCAGGAGAAAGTGTAAGCCAAGCACATTTTTCCGGAAACTCTAAACCAAGGGAAACACTCATCGATGACGCAGATAGTTCTGACGAAGATGCAGCAGAAAATGTTGATCAAACAAATGAAATCAACGAAGTTGAAGAGGACGAAGAAAAAGAAGAAGAAGAAGAAGTTGCATTTGAAGCACTACAGAAAGACTCTTTTGTTGTTGTCAGCTTTCCTTTTCTTAACAAAAATAAGGAACAAGCGTTCGTGTGCCAAATTATTAAAATCAAATCAAGATTGGAAATTACTGTTAATTGTTTAAGGGAAAACAGAAAAATAAAAAATGCTTTTATTGATGCTCCTGAACCGGAAATCCGGGATGTTGAGTTTCAGCAAATAAAAAAAGTGTTGCTCAAACCGACAAAACTAAGAAGAGGTGGCCTTTTGTTTGATAATGATCCTTTTTTGTGATTTCATATACTTGTAACCTTTTTTATTTATTGTAGTAGGCGTTGCAAAACTACAAACGTTTCACTATTTTTTGTTTTATATGCTTAAGAATGTTTTTTCAGTTGTTTTTTTATAAATTGTTTGAAATAAATGCTATTATTTTACTGTGTATATTTTTTCAAGCCTTTTTGCAAGTAAAAAACCTTTTCTATCGCTTGGAATTTTTTTAAAAACAGTTTTACTGTCCTGACTCGCCTCTATATGCGTGTAAATCGCAATATACATCCAAATAAATGGGTGTTTCGACTCGCCCCGAACTGCGGGGCGAGTCGAAACACTTTGTTTTTTTTTATAAAAAAAAAGTTAACAACAAAATTAAAAAACAAAAACGTGGTTACATGTAGAAATGTTCAGACGCACCTTAGCCAAAATTTGGTTAAAATAACTTTATTACTTTCTTCGGATTTTACCAAAATATGTCAAAAACCGTACCGAGTGACCCCGGTTGACGGTACATTCAAAAATAAAATTGGTCAAACCGTGGCACGTATGTGGTTGTGCTATTCGGCAAGATTAAACATTACGTATTGCAAACCTTGTTGGCTTTTTGCTAACAGAAATGGCATGTATTTTAGAGACAATTGGTGTAACGGAGTTAATGATTGGCAAGTTTAAAAAAAAAGATCAAAGATCACGTAAAAACATTTGTACACATTTGCGCGTGTAAAACGTATGATGCTTGGAAAAAACACAAAACCATTGATAAGGCGGTCATTTTGTCACAAAATCAAGAAATGAACAAATGGCGACAAATAATTAGAAGAATTATAGATGTGATACAAGTACTAATCTTGCAAAAAGTTTTTGGCGATGAAATTAAAAATTTAAATTCCATAAAAGATCATGGACATTTTTTGTTCATAGGCAATAGTTACACAGCGAACAATTTGTCAGACGTGTGTAGTGCAATTCTTTTATTTCTCACATTGCCAATTACTGTTGCACGTTATTTCCAAAATTAAAATTAATAAAAAACTATTTATGAAGTACAATGAGTGAGAGCAGGCTTTCAAGTTTAGCGATTATAAGCATAGAGCACCAAGAAACCAGCAGCCTAAATTTAGATTGCTTAATTGACGAATTTGCAACTAAGAAAGGGCGTCGTACAAATCGTTTTTTTTAAGTTCAATATATTTGCATTTTTTTTTTGAAGTGTAAACTTCTTTAGGCGCGTTGCGCTGATTGTAGGCAGTGAACAAGACTGACCTGCAACGCTCGGATATGTAACGCTCGGATATGTGTAACGCTCGGATATGTGTAACGCTCGGATATGTGTAACGCTCGTTCGGGTAAAGTCGTCTAAACGACAAGAACAAGATAAATATATCATATAGAGGTATTTAATTTCAATTAAATTGAAATTTAAATGAATAAATAAATTCATGTCCCCGAGCCGAACGGGTATGACCAATGTATGACGCCGGTACGTTGCATCAGACCAATGCGGGACACGTAATCGATTATTCATATCGTGTATATATACATTTACATACGTCACTTCTATACTCGTTCGGCGACCGTTACATGGGAGAGCATGACGCATCAGTCGTATAATACGTTACTGAATATTATACGCGTGTGTACATGTGTAAATGTAATAAATGTGCGAATACGTTTTATTTAATACGTTACTGAATATTACACGCGTGTATTTCGTATTATTAACCTCGCCTTGATGAAGTTTACACTTCTGCTGTGTGGTTTTAAGCACACCCATTTTCTTGTTTGTTCTGTATATTTTATATTATGTATCAAACTTATCGATTGAAAGATTATTTTATTTATTATAGGTATTGCCTATATTATAAACCCTTCTTTCCTCATATGACAAAAAAAAGCTAGGGGCCCGTCTGTACTTTTCGCGGGGGGGGAGACTTTTGTCAATTTCCAAACTTTCGAAGGTGGGGGGCAATCGTCAAGTTGGCCCCATTCGAAAAAAGAAAGCCACAGTAGACTTTCGTCAATTTCGGAATTTTTTTTAGATATAACTTCGACAGTGAGTGGTTGGGGGGGGGGTGCTATACAGCACAATTAGCGTGCTGCGCGAAGGCACCGAGGTTTGAAAATAAATTCAACTTTTGGGGGGGGGGGAATCGTCAAGTTTCAATTTTTTTAAAAATCGCTAAATATGCAAAGATTTTTTTTTTTATGTTTTTTTCTTTAATTTTAATCTGAGTTTGTATGAGATGTGTTGAAGGGAGTTTGTGTATTAGTATCTACTACACGAATTAATTGGTAAACATGGGAAAAGCAAACAATACATACACATTCCAAATATGAGAACTTTCTGCAATTTAAACTTTAATCCCAGTATTTGAACATAAATTTATGTATATACCAAAAACACATTGTTTATAAAATGTGTATATGTATCAAAAAAAGAACACTTTATCACAATCACCTTTTCACCTCGTTTATCAGCCTGTCGAGCGGACTTCGCAGGAGGTCGAGATTGTAATATGTGTTGTTCCTCGAAGAACCAGTTTTCACTGGTAACTTTTATCAGTTGTACGCGGATTTTTTGCCTCGCCACGAACGTGCCACCTCTTTGACCTTTATTCATCACCGTCAACAAAAATATTGACGATGGTGTTTTAAAAAAGATATATGGAATATACACATTACATACGTGCTTAAATATGTGATCCGAAGTTTTGACAGTGAAACACAAGGACAACATACACGATTCGTCCACATGCCAATCATTATTTATCTAAAAAAAAGCCACAATTATTATCAAAAATGAATACTTCATTTAGAGTGGACAAGTATATATAGATTAAAACGTAATAAATATGTGTCCGTTGAAATAAATATTGTGATACCAAGTTGTTGTCAGCAAATAGAGCATACGTGTCCTTCTAAATATCGTTTTCGTCATATGCGGAAAAACCAAGTAATTCAACAATGTGAGATATGAAAAATTCACCAGTCGATTAATAAAAAACTCTAAAATAAATAATTGAGCATTTCATTTCACATTGTGATATGACCAGATTACGGAGGGAGATAAATTGATCCTGAATTTCTTGATTAAGGATTACATATCGCCGTGATCTTTATAGTTTAAGAATTAGAAAAATTGTTAAATAGTTAAGCTTTAGAATAAGAACATAAAATTTTAATTTTAAAAATATAGTTTAAGGTAAAATAATCACAGGTCACACATTTAGTAGGTGAATAATGAGTTGCATAACCTTTAAGGGGCAATGTCATTATGAAAAAAAATATATATGTAGTAATTTAAATTTAAAAAATATTAAAAAAGAAATAAAAATAAACACAAAATAAATCTATGCATTCTGTGTTTTGTAGAAAAGACGAGCACAAGGTGTGGTTTGCATATACAAAAACAGAACCAAACTTCTCGCAATGTGTAAGAATAGCATTAAATATTCTAAGAAATGGACCACTGTTCAAAAATAAAAATGTACTAAAAATAAGTAACACAGAGAGAGTGATGTTGAAAGACGGAACTGTGAAGAGGGTGAATCATTTAAATGCCGTAAAATTGTACGAGCAAGGTCATACTAGGCATGCTTGTTACAAAAACATCTATTCAAATGAATAAAAAATAGATTTTAAATTTGTACAATGATTTTAATTTCTAAAAGAATTTTATAATCATATTTAAGAGTATAATAAATACCTGATACTTATATCTAAAAACATTTTAAAGGATATATACAAAAAGTGTTCTTTATCCGAGACAATACATTAATAAGTTTATGTATATACTAGATGCATGGGTAGGAACACATCTTTGAATGTTATTTGCATAAATGTAAGGGCATCAAAGATAGCAGGATAAATCTTGTGTGGTTCTAATAATCTGCAAGAAAAAATAACATCAACATTGTTGACAGTTGTATGCAAATCAATTTACAAGAAGCCGAATGAAACTGGGTAGGAAGTAGAGGAGATGCTGTAGAAGTCGGTATTCCTTGTGATGCAGTCCTAATGAAGAGGATTCCAGTGGTGTACAATATATTTCCGATCATAACCAACAAAGATATCTACAAGAAGAAAATACGAATAACTTAAATTAACGGGAAAAGGAAGTATATAATTAATAATGAGAGAGGCAATAGATTCATTTACAAGCATAATGAGGAATGGCATTAAGAAAGAAGAATATACCTACCAAAGATGAAGAATCTCAAGTGAGCATAAACTTTTAATAAACAATTTGTAAGTGGTGACATTTTGTGTATTCATTGACGGTCAAAAGTGGACAGAAAAACTTATAGAAAACAAATATGAACTGGACAATGCCAACATAAATATTAGTGTAGCAGTCGTGGCGCTGTAATTGGATAGTCGTCTTTTGTTTTAAAAGGAAAAGTTATAAAAGAGCGCGAAGAACGATATAAGGGGAGATGAAGCCGAACTTTCGAATTTACTAGACGTAAAATTTTTTGATATCGTTTGCAAATAATAGTAGGGGTTTTGATACACTACGTTATATTATATTAGTTTCAATGTATTAAGTTTATTTCTGAATTCCAGTATAGTTTTTAGTTTTGTTATTATTAATTATTTGCTACATTTGATAATTTCATTTTCAAATATATCAAAATGGTAGACATTAATCAAAAAGAATTCGATGATTTGTATGAGGAATATAAGTAAGAAAGTTTTTCTTTTTGAAATAAATATACATTTTGGAATAATTGGAATAAAAGTTAATTAAAAATTCAAGTAGATGAATACGAATAAATAGGAATATTAAAATAGTTATTTTTTTTGAAGCTAAAAATATTATATTAAAGAATAAAAATAGCAAAATAATATTTTTCTTGAATCGTAATAAAGAAAAAAGGAATTATGTTTTTCTATGTTTTATAATTGTGAAGAGACATTGTTGTTTATTGAATTACAACATAAATATAAATATTTTATGAATTTTGAGAATTTATTTTATTATTAACCTTATCCAAATAAAAAGAGGAAAGATCACTGCTAGAACTCACAAGAATAAATTGAATGTTAATAGGGATTAGATTTATAAATTTATAAGTGAATTCTTTTTTATAATATTAACACAATCTAAGCATTCATTGAATAGATATGCAATTTTGTATCGTTAAAGCTACAACGTTACAAATGTAGTTGCATTATGGTAACCACAGCAATATGTGTATGTTGTTAATTTATCTATCTCTTAGAAGAAATTTTATCAGACACCAACAAATATAGCGCGATTATTAAACCAAAAACACACAAGCTGAGAATTGTCAATACCATCTCAATTCAAAGGCAACAGGTTAAGACCTAAAAACCCTGCAAATACTCAAATAGTTGTCACAAAAAGTCGGATGACATATCTTTGCAGCATTACCATTTAGGTATATCCTATACGGATCAGGAAAATTATACAGTAAAACATGTTTTTTATTATTAAAAAGTTTAAGTAGAATAAAAATTTTAATTCGTTATTGAGCAAGACGCTTGGTAGAAGCCATTTTAAACAAATCTCGAATATCGATTTGTTTCTTAAGTCTTCTGTCTTTGTTTTTTATGAAGTCGTTAGTTATGGTGTTGAATTTCATAATTTCAGCATCATTGAACGAACTGCTGCGTTCAGAATGTTTGATTCATCTACATCATCTTCATCTGAGTCCACGTCTTTGGGGACTGTTGAATTGATTGTATTTTGTATAATGGCCCTATTTGTCAGAATTTCGGGTCATTTAACCCACTCTCTTACTTGTTCCCGATTTAACTGTGACATTGAGCTATCTAATGGCAAACCGCCTAAAACAACTCCTAGTTCATCATCAACTATATCGCTTTCAGTAACTTCGACATTTTAATCTATTTCTTCAGTTCAGAGTTTACGCCATGACTTTTTCAAAGTCCCCTGTTTTACCTCACCCTAAGCCAAAAAAGCAGTAGCTAAGATAGCGTCTTAATGGAAAACTGTCCTTTAAAAACATTTAACTTGAAATCCGTTGCGAATAAATTCTATACAAAGTAGCTTCTGCAGTTAATTCTTTCTGGATCACCCCTTGATTCAGGGGTTGAACAAAGGATGTAACATTTTGAAGATGATGGGTTAACAATAATTCTTCTTTAACTAAATGAGCTTTACAGTTGTCTAAAAACAAAATAGTTTTGCTGTGTTCAGGCAGCTTCAATTATTCAAAATTGTTTTAGCAGCTGGCACGTCCAGTCGATGAATCAGTTTTCAACAACTTTTGATTCATCTATGCGCTTGATTATGCCCCATAAATCTCGTGAAAGTTGTCATGCCTCTTAAGGCTTCTTTTACTTTCCTGTTACAAATGGTTTTAGTTTGTGATCACCGGACGAATTGGAGCACACCAGAACTGTTAACCGATCTTTAGTTTTCTTAAAAACATTAACACTATTCTTATCCCCGCCAACAAGGGTATAATTGGGCCAATTGGACAATGGGCATCAATTTTCAAATTTCATTGAAAGTGCTTAGCTTTTTCCATAATCATAGAACTAGCTATGGGTTTAATCCCTGATCTTTTTACTATAAACCGATTGTACAAAACCGAATCTAGTTGGCCTAATTTGGGGTTTTTAAAGTTTTTTTTCATTTGGATTTTTCAAATCCGTGATTCGTTCAAATAGATTCGTAAAATATATTTAGAGCTACATTTGAAATATTTTTTGTATAAAAGAAATTTTAAAATTCAGACCGGAAGTAACACTTTTACTCTTAGCGAGTATCACTTTCTTTCGAATATTCCGCCAAGTATGCACTCTATAGAGATTTATTAAGAGAACAGAAGTAGTACAGTAGAGTTTTGCTTATTTCTTCGGAAGATAAAAGTATTTAAATCTTAATTTAGAACAACTTTTGTATAATTTGACACGCACACACGTATAAGAAAGTCGTGTGGTGGCCACATCTCATTTTTCGTATACGTATATAATAACTTTGAGCTAATAATATTACTCATATTCTTGTTATATATTTGTATTTAATAGTTTTTCTCTGTTTTAACGCAAATAAAACATGACTTGTGATACTTGCTTTTACTTCATTAAGGCCTTGGTCATTACTGAATAAGGACTGTTTTAATAAATTTGGCCAGGACCTACATATTTTGACATATTAATAGTTTAAATTTTTATTTTTTAAATAAAAATTAAAATATAAGACGTGTCGAATGTACTTGTATTAAATTTGTGTTAACATCAAATTTCATTTTCGTATATGAACAGTTTCCAGTTTCCACCCCTAGGGGTCCGCGGACCACCTGTTGGGAACCACTGATATAGACCTACATAATTTTAATCCTGTAGAAGTAAATAAAATATACTTGTATTTCAGATCATGTGCTCTATATTGTAGATTTTGATTGTCATATCTAAACAGAAATATAAAAGCTATATTGTTTCGAGAAGTACGTGTATTTATAAATATGACTTTACTTATTAATTATAGATTTTGCCTTCATTAAGTCCTATCGTATTTATTTAATACGAGTACCACATTTATTAATCTTGTAACACAAAAACTGGTTATAACTGCTATTACTACGACGTAAATATATAACAATATACCGGAAAATTTTGGTTATTCGACATTTATATTAAGACACTTGAAGAAAAAAATCGCCAAATGATGATTTCGAACCGGCTTATCTCCTACATAGGATAAACATGTTCGAATAAATTTAAAAGGATGCGCATCTTATCTTTATGAACTTTGATATTCTAGTTGCTCTAAAAGACTTGTGTTATCCTACAAACTTACTTTAACCGACATAAATACATACATATTATTCAAAATATCCGCTATTTCTCTATCGATATATCATTTTTTTCTCGCAGTATGAATCTAATTGATACGTCATTATTCAGTACGAGGTGGTTTCCAGGAATAGTTCCGCAGTTCCATATATATGTTTGAGTAGAAATGTGTGCGCTCTTTGGAAGACAACCAGGTTTCATGATCACTTAATAATAAAAATCGAGCAAAATAAGGTTATAGAAATTGATGATTGTCACGATTTTTTTCTTGTTTTCCCCAGGCTTCACATCAAGATCTATACCAGACCGGGGCACAGTAGACACCCTGCTGTGGTGGCTGGTGAGTACGTTCAGGTAGTGCACATATATATAGACAAGTCTTTCGTTTATTATCGGTGATATCATATATATAATACTACTATATTGCGTGTGTTGTATATTGATAATGTGTAATTTTTCGTCCCAACTAAGAGAGATAGAATTGGAGTATTGCCCGTTCTGCGCATGCGTCGACTCAAAATGTCCATTTTGACATTTACGAAATGGCAGATAAACAGAAAACATAATTATAACCTCTGATTTAAATTGACATCTATAACTATGATATTACTGAAAGCATACGCAAAGTTGTTTTTTATTGAATTCAGTTTTGTGCAAGTTTATTTCATCGGTGAATTTGTAGAATTACTCAGAAAATACGAGGTAGAATAAATAAACGATATTAAGGCTGATTCCAGTGAATTATTATAAGAAAAACTTGTGAAGTTATAACTTCTGCGTTGATTTTTACGTGCTTACTGGAATATGTGAAATTATATTAGTAAATCTAAATACCGATCGTTTCATTTCGTCTTCTTGAAAAGATTTTGAACAGAAAATCTTGTGTACATTATGACAATTATGAGTGTGTGCTTATTGATGTGTGTGCAATTACTGAATATAAATACTGCTTGTTTCATTTTGACTTACAGAAAACACATAAATTAATATTTTTTTTTCTGATTGAAACAATATTGAGTAATATTGCCTTAGTTACGACATGTCATAACACACTAATATTTCCCAAGGGAAATATGAAACTTCATATTGTCCCAAGGGAAATATGAAACGTCATATGGTCCCAAAGAAATATGAAGCATCATGTTTCACCGTAAATGTTTCATTTTTTAATTAAAACAACACAAATAATAAGAAATGTTTTATTTTTTAATTAAAGCAACAAAATTAACAATTAAAATAAATATCAGATTCTCATGTGCACTGGCGATCAATGTATTACGGTCCGGCGAATTGCATCTCCACACAATACATAACGGTCTCCCATTTTATGAACTAAAAAAGTTTTTGCATTTGTAACGCTACTTTTCAGAACCAAAATAAAAATTGCAATTTTCAAAATTTCCCTTGAAGTGATTGCAACCAGATACAAACGATGAAGATTCAGCTGCAGATGAAGATTCAGCATTCAGTTCAGTTACAGTCTTGGACAATTTTCCAGAAACCAAAGATTTTGATGACTGTGCTACATGCGATGATGCCATTATCGACACACCAGAAATCATAACAGATGCTGCAGATGACTCCACTTCCGCACCAGCTATCATCATCGCTACCTTATTTTTCTGCAGCATACTGTCTGCCAGATAGCCTTCCACAACAGACGAGCTCTTCCAACCACCATGCCTCTTTAGCGTAGTCATTGAGGCTCCCGCATGGGCCACTAAAGTCGCGGATGTTCGTCTTCCACAATGGCCTGTATACGCTTTCGGATTATCTAAACCCAACCATTCAGCAACCTTACTCGGAATCTTTCCGAAGGTATTTTTGCCGACAGGCTGAAGAGTACACTTCTTATTTCGATAAGCCACGAAGAACCTAAGAACGCCTTGCGGACGCAACGTTGAATATTCTCTCACCAAACGAGTAGCACGCAGATCTTCTTCATCAATAATTGTAAATTTCCTATTTACATCATTCTTCGTCTTTGAAACGTTGATCACGATCACTGACCCACGATCTTCGATATCGGAAGAGAGCATATTCACCAATTCGTTCGTTCTGCAGGCGCCAAAGATTTCCATAATTAGAGCGACCTTCAAAATTACAGATGTACCAAGTTATTCAACAGAGGAAAATCATAATAAAATTTTTACCTTATACATCAAAAAAATGTCATTAGGAGCTTCCCGCAAGAATTTTTTGAGCTGTTCTCGGGACAACACCTCTGATTTTTTAGGAACTTATCCTTTATTTTTATTCTTCACGAATGCTTCCACTTCATCGAACATTTTAACATCAGTTTTTTCTTTTAGATGTAACATTGACCTTAACATCGATAGTTTTGGCCACAGCGTGTTTGGTGAATATTTCTGCGACTACGGAAATAATGAATTAGTCATACGTCAAAAATAAGAAAAATTATAGCAACATACCAAATCTTCAAAAAACGCTAGCAAAATATTTTCGTCGACACCGTTCACCATATTTTTTCTCCTCCACTCTTGGAAGTCTTCATAAACTTTATTGTAAGAAGCTTTGGATTTTGTCGGAATCAAACATTCACGGGCTTTCGCCCGCTAACACGTAGTTTGACATTTCACCAATTTTATTTATGACAGGACGCGAAAATCAACCCAATCAACTATGATATTTACAAACACGGCTAAGAACGTTGCTAGGGACAAAAATTTACAGTCCAATATTTTTCCATTTTGTCAATATTGTTTCAATCAGAAAAAAACTATTGATTACACCACGGGAAATATGAATACATTTCCCTCGGAGCCTATACATGTAACTAGCCAACCTCGGGAAATATACTATTCATATTTCCCTAGTTGTAATAATAGCTATATACAGTAATGCGCACACTGCTACGTTAATATACGGAATGGGGAATATGGGTGGGGTATGCCTAGCGTAGCCGCATACTATAACACCCTGGCTAGCGAGAAAGTGCGGTGAACGTATTCACATACAACGCAAAACATTTGTCATGTGAATTCTTCAATGTTATTTTTATTTGTCCCTATTTCCTAACATCAATGTAAATAAAATACAATGTAAATAGGATATTTTAAATGAAACGAATATTTTCTTCGTTCGCATTTTCTTTTGGTTTCTTATGTTTAGAAGGTGAAACACATCCGAATTTATCAAAATTATTTGCAAAGCGGCGAATTGTATCAATACAAGGAACAGGCCGATTTTCAAAATTATTTCTAAAAAGGCCTCTAATGGATAGAGTCGAGTGACCTTGATGATACCACTTTACGATTTGTACTTTTTCCGCTAATGAATACTCCATCCTGTTCTGCGCTCTCCCACAGGTTATATGCAACTGATTCCTCTTAGGTTCGTCGCTGTCTGATGTACACCCCCCACTTATATTCTCCTCTCTCTATATTAACGTAGCCTTGTGAGCACTACTGTATACACAATCGAATATATTCAGGTATGTTTTATATGTCAGATTGTATTATATTTCAACATATACTTTTGCTTGCATTTTTAAGCTTAAGAATGCAAATAAAATTACTAAAATTACTGTATTTAATAATTTGGCAATGTGTAAGAATTAAACAACATCTATTTTATATTTGTCTACGTACATTATTCAATATAATGTCGCATAATCAACAATGTACAAAACTAATTAAATTCCTGTATTTAATTCTGTGTCGAGATATACACTGAAACATGAATGTTTTAGCAGAAGTCGTGGAATTAATCACCATTACATTTTTGTGTTGAAATATAATTTTTATTATTGTTAACTTTTTTTTAAAATCTAGAATGATTAAGCCATTCATGAAAATAAAAACGTGATAGTGTTATTTACGCCCATATGGTAGCAAAGAATATAAACAAACAATTACCAACTCTGATATACTTGAATTTCTTTAGTGTCTGTAATAGCATATTCGTAATCAATAAATTTTTCTTTATGTCTATGTCTCATAAACTGAGATGAGTAGAAATGAGACTTGCAAATAATTTATATTATTGCTTGTAAAAAAAGTATGTTGGTGTTGTATTTGATTCAATAATTACATCAATGAGCAAAGTTCAATTTCTACTTACGAAGTAAAAAAATCTATTTTGTATATACTTTCTTGGAATTAAAACGAAACAAAAATTATTATGAAATAGAAATATTTGTATAAATTAATAGATACATACAAATTTATAAAATGATAAAAAAGATTTAGAGAATGTAACAATATCATAAAAACAGGAATACTATTTGATGCCGTGTCTATCTTGCCTTTCATAACACGGCACTATTTACATCCACAATGTTGGGAAAAGTTCAGAAGAACTCATCACACATTGTTTTGTCAAAATCCAAAATGAATCTTTATACTGTACCATCTACAAGTTGTTTTAAACTAAAACATATTTTATTGGAAATTTAAATATAAAATACATTCTATATGTGCTTGATTACAATTTAGTGACAGATATTAAGATACATATTTAGGAAAGTACAAACACTTCACTATCTTATAAATAATGTGTTCATCCTTCTAGTTATTTTCACAATCAGTGATGCATCATAGCATAAATTCCAATAACCGGCCCAATCGCTTCTCAAAATACCCTATCTCGGCATATTATTATCTCATATCATATGGGATCTGTGGATTCCGTGGTGGACATGTCAAAATTCTTCAACTTTCTATGAACACATGTATGTTCTATTAGATATATATCAAAAAAATTAGAAGGTTGTGGCAAAAAGATTGGTATGTGTCTCTTCTAAGAGGTTTAATAGAAGCCTTTTTATTATGAGCAATTAAAATATTTTAATATGTAACATAATAATATAATTACCTAATTCATGTAAAATTTACTGTGTTATTTCTGTACATTGCTCCGATATAGATGAGAGTAAATCTTGAATACAAGAATACCACAATATCTAATTCATTATTTATTATTCTTGTATGTTGAGTTGAATAATTTAGGTGTTGTTATTATATCACAAATTTTTGTACATAACCTATAGAGGTGTTTTTCTTTCTGTTCACGATATCCCATCATAATATATTCAAAGAAACACAGTAGCAATGCAATTGAACTGATTGCGGGTTTTACTTAATTAATTTACAATATTTACGATAACATAACCACAATTCGTACAACTTTTGACAAATATACTTCTTCAGTATGATCGTTTGTTTGTCTGTAATTTGCACATGATGCCAGGACGATATTTCTTCATTCATTAAGGGAAATTAAATTATTTTTCCACTTTTGAAAAGGCACAATTATTAATTATAAAAAGATTTGTCGATTTTTAAACTATTTATACTTGTTTGACGATGTACAAACAATAATTAAATATTTATACTAATGAATCTATGTGATAAACAAACAGACCTAAATTTGAAAAATTATTTGTAACGCATGCGCAGTTTGGACAATGCTCCAACAAAACGGCATAGCACCATATGTTTTATTTCACAATGTTGGAGCGAAGTTTGCCTTGTCTACACGCGATATAGTAGTATTATATATATGGGCGTATATGGGTGATATGCTAGGTATCTGGGGGGTCTATCGTCGATAGTAAACTAATACGTCTTGTCTATGTCTGTATACTGCCAAAACGTACTCAGCAGCCATTACTGGCACCCTAAGGGGAAAATATCAAATAAAGTTACCTATTGCAAATAGCAAAACATTTATTCAAGCTTTCTATGTCCCCCTGTTTTTTTTTGTGTTTTTTTTTAAACTGTTTTGTCGAAATATTTTTTTTTAAGGACAAAGTAATCACTTTACCCCAATATCACGGGGTAAACTAACCACATTGGAATTCACATGTTTAAAAAAATAAAGATATAAAAAGTAAAGTATTCAGTGTCTGTCTTTCATCGCCATCGCTGGAAGAAGAGTTTTCAACGAATTTATTAGTCTTCCTCTTTCCCTTAGCCTTCTCTTCATGTTGACGTTTTCAACTCTGATTGAGGAAACACATTTCTGCATGCGTGTTGTTTTTCTCTTTTTCTATTTTCTTTTGCCTGTCTATGTTTTTCGCCTATTTCTCTTTCAATTTGTGTTTGCAGGGCCTGTCTATCAAAACTGCAACAGTGTCTCTCTTTCTTTTATTGATTATACTCGAATACGATTGTTCTTGGGAAAGGGTTTGATGTCTTTAGGACCGACCATAAATACTACAATAGAAGTGCTACAAGTCCCTGAAGTACTTGGTTGAGAAGACGTAGGTTTCAATGTGCCACAAGTGCGTGTAGTACTTGGTTGAGGAGATGTAGGTTTGAAAATGTTATTATTGCCCACAGAATTGCGTTGAGGAAACTCTAGTTGCAAACACACTATCGCGTGACTGAAGTTTGGTTGATTCTCCATTTCTGTTGATTCAGTTGAAGTTTCTATCAATGGTTGATCAGGAATTTCTGCGGGCATAATAAAGTTAAGAAGAGAAAACGTAAATTCTATACTTTCTAAACCCATTGGTAGATCTTACATGTTTTAGAGAGGCTTCTCCAAATATCCTGGTAATTTGGAATTGGCACACTGGCAGCATAAAATGTATATACTGGTAACATAAATGATCTATCTAACGGCTGCATATTGTGGCTGCAGTGTGGAGGCAGACACAGAATAGTAACGTTGTTCTGTGGAGCTTTTTCAATTAGGTATTGCGAGAATTTTGGTGTTGGTCATATGATCGTCGAGAATTAAAAGTATCGGGTCATCTGGAGTCGGCTTCGTCTGATTTATATAATGATTAAACCAAAATATAAGAGAAAAATATTTCAAGCTGCATTCATCCTGACTTCTTGCAAGAAAAACTGATCCCGGGGAGCATAGTCCATTTGTTGAAGCCTTGAGCTTGTAATCTCTGGACGGCATATGTAGAAATCACTTAACCAGTCCTCTTCAGCTAATCCAAGTTGTTTATTAGAAGAATGATTAATTTTTTTTCGCTAAACTAAAAATCACATATCTTACATCCATTGTTGACAACTCAAAAAAAAAATCGTATCCATCTTGAAGCTATTATCTACCGGTTCTTTTTGACTGACCGCTTAGCGCGTTAACCAACATTTGTCTTTTAAGTGTTGCTCTAGGAAATGAGAAGTTTTTGTCTGCAGTATTCCAAGCCATTTCCTTTTATACGGCTTTTAATGCTTTTGACGTATTTTCTCCACACCTCTTCAGATGAATCCTTTTCCGATTTCGAACAATTTTTCTATAAAATATAGAAAACATGTTTTATTTACACGTTGCGCCGATTGCAGCAAGCATTTGGTTACAGCATTTTTATATAGACCGACAAAATCATTCTGTTTTAGCATTGGATGGTTTAATCACAAAACCTTGGTCCTTTTACGACCACAGATTAAAATTCATTACACAGTATGTTAGCGAATGAACAAATGAAGTAATTCAATACTTACGTTAAATCACACTCGAATTAAAACACCTTTACTGAAATAGCTTCTACCTCACACGACAGAATCAGCTGATACTTCTTAACACTATAGCGCTACCTATTGCCCGCATGTGAATCTAAAAACAGAAATCCAACATTTCGCTTTTAACTGACTTTTTACCAGTGATCACTATGACCCGGTCGCCCATACTTCCTCTTTGCAATGTGACGTCAGCCTTTTAGGAGAATCTCTAAATTTCTTGTCAATTCTAATTCAAATTTATTATAGTCGTGTATTTACTAAAAATACATGTTAAAAGTAATATATTATGTTAAAAACAATTATGCATTCTCACATACTTATCATTTACCATACCAGTTTCGTTGATATAAGTAGTTATTTTTAAACAGCAAAGGCATATTTATATTAAAACAAATTTGCGTAATATTTAGGAATGTGAAATGAAAGATAAAGAATTGCAGCATACATTCTTCCGACATAATAACATATTTACATTTCTTAAGGAATTTATCATGACCAAGTTATTGGAATTATGATTGGCTATTTCATTCACTAAACTTAATTCCACTAAATATTGCACATCACTTTCTGTTGAATATTTAAAAAGTAATATTTATAGAAATCAACTACGTATTATAGATAATTTCACCATGCAGTTTCAGTAGTCATAAAAGGATTTACAAAGTATTAAGTACATCTTTGCAACATTTAAAGTAGAGAGTTCCATCTTGTCTTGCTAAAGCGGACAATATCTTAGAATATCTTCTTTGATATACCAGACCAGTTCTATTATGAGAGCTTTTGCTAATATTTCGTCTTTTGAATTGGAAATATAGACTTATTCGAAAAAAATTCCTATAAAAGTAAACTCATAAATTGATAAATTTATATTTGAATAAATAATAATTTCAAACAATTTTTATTGTTCTCTACAATATTGTTTCGCCAAACTTTCGCTTCATCATGTGACGACGGATTAATGCTTACAAAATGATTAGAGCGTTATATATTTTACATGTGTGAGGGTCCAAAGAAGAGGTGTTTTTATAAATTTGAAAAAACAGTAGAGTGGAGTGATTTAAATCTGTTTGTTCGTTTAGTGTCAAACCTATTTTTCTATATCTATTAATTTCTAAAGCTACAAATAAATTAAGTTTTTTTCCTTATCTTGTACATGTGAAATTTTAAATTCTTTATTAAATTTTTGGTTTAGTTATATGCAATGGTTGGCTAATGTTGAATCCGTCTTTTTATCATTGTAGCTTTTTTCGTGTTCCTTAATTCTCTGTTCAAAAACTCTAAGTTAACTCCTAAGTTCGACTTTCTTTCCATTTTGTCTTTGTCATTCCTAATGTCTTTTTGTAGCAAGTTGTTTGTTTTACATTATATGAATTCATTGTTGGATTTTTTAATTAGATTTCCGATGTTGAATGATATTGATCCTAAATATGTGATTGAACCTTAGACCATTTATACATATAGACACGCCGTTTTCCGTCCCGCCTGGAATACGAACTGAAGCAAACATAACGCACAAACAAGCCCACCAGTGACGTCACATTCACGGGTGGGCTTGTTTCTGTTGTTGTTGTATGTCAAACGTCTAACGTATATTCAGATTTTGGTGCCATAAATTTAATTTTGACAATTACTGTGAAAATAAGATGAAATTTTTAATTCGTGACAGATGCGAAAAAGTTTTTAATGACATTCACGACCAAAATTTATGCATCGTGCCCACCAATGACGTCACCCGCGTAGAATTATGTTTGCTTCACTACTTGATAGTTACGGCGTGTCTATATGTTAAATGGTCTAAGGATTGAACTATATGTGTTAGAATTTTGTTTATTAAATTTATTGTATATCTATAATTGACTGCTATATTGTATATCCTATTTAGTTCTATGCTAAAGTTATGATTGCTGAAAGGTACATTTATTAGCACACGGATGAAAAGAACTTATGTGTATAGTTGTGTCTGCGTGTATTGGTTTATGGTATATAGCAAATTCATGTATATCTGTTTTGTGGGATATTGTTAAATCTAAAAAATTGATTGACTTATCTTGTTCTTTTTCTGTAGTGAATTTTATTTTTGGATGAATATTGTTAATATGATTTTCAAATGTTTTTCATTGACTATCTGTACCTTTGAAACAAACTAAAATATCGTCTACGTATCTGTACCTATAAATGCATTTATTAAATAAGAGGTGTTTACTTATCTCCTTTTCTATATGGTTCATAAAAATTTCTGACATTAGAGGACTTAAGAGATTTCACATTGCTAGACCCGAAGTTTGTTTATACCATCCTCATTGAATTGAAAGTAGTTCTGTTTTATGCAAATATTCAATAAACCTAATATTTCTGTTTTTGTAGTTGGGTTAACATGTGAATGCAACAAAATCTACATTGGTCAAACAAGCCGTACCTTTGAACAGAGAATTAAGGAACACAAAAATAGCTACAATGATAAAAAGGCGGATTCAATATTTGCCAACCATTGCATAGAACTAAACCATAAATTTAATAAAGAATTTAAAGTTTTACAATTTTACAAAATAAGGGAAAAACTTGATTTAAACAAACAGATTTAAATCACGCCCCTCTATTGTGTTTCTAAATTTGTAAAAACACCTCTTCTTTGAACCCCGACACTTATGTAAAATATATAACACTAATCATTTTATAAGCGTTACTCCGTCATCACCTGATGAAGCCAAAGTTTGGCGAAACAGTATTGTAGTGAACAATAAAAATTATTTGAAACTATTTTTACGATTATAATTTATTCTAATATATAGTTTCAACAAGTAACATCCCCGTTCAATTCGCTAAATTCATATTTTTTTTTAAATAGAAAAGGTATTCGGTGTTACATTTTCAAGAGTCACGTATGCATTAATTGATATGTCATATATTAATTTGATTATTGCACTTATGAAAGCATATAAACGTGTCGCAATAAAAAGAACAAAACATATTTTTGTAATGATATTCTTCGAAATTTTTATTGATTTGTAATGTGTAAATATTTACATTAAACATGATATAAAATATCGATCATATGGCAACCGCGGCTACGTTGGCAGGTATTGTTACAATACAGTAATTACGAATTTATATAAAGGAAATATTAATCTGGAAATTTTATCAATATTCGTCGGAGGGTACCGGGCCCAATGCGTGATGCAGGTATTATATTTTGCAACATTAGGTTTTACAGCAGCAGTGTTATCAGCTGACCTTCCAATGCAATGACATGTAAGTGATCTCTGCTTTTTCAATAACAGCGCCCGCTCAAATTTTTCTAGTAAATTTTCAAGAGGGGGGGAGGGCTATTGTGGACTATTATATATATACAGGGTGATTCTTAATATATGCGACAAACTTTAGGAGCTGATTCCTGGGGTTATTTTGATCATAAAAGTTCATAAGAACATATGTCCAAAACCGCTTAGTTCAGAAGTTATACAATGTTTAATAGAAAGTTAAAATAATAAATGGTTTTATTATAAATTAACAAAATAATTAGTAAAACAAAATTAACTTATAGTAACTGTTGAAAATGACCGCTCCCAACTGTAATACAAGCTCGTAAACAAGTCTGTGCCTGTTTCTCTAATATGCGTAGTGGTCGCGTTGTCGATGCTAATCAGTTGGTGTTTACCAGTTGCTCAAGAAGCACGTGTTGTGATTATGTACGGTATTTTGGTATTGTTTATTTGTCATTTCATTATTTGTCAATAGTGTCAGAGTATTCATTCAGTTTATTGCCAGTTTCTGTTTTCTAAAATGAATTATACGAATGCTGAGATGTGTGATATGCATTTCGTTTACGGTCTTGCCAATGGAAATGCGCGTGCTGCTAGACGTCTTTATGCAGAACGATACCCGAACCGTATCATACCGCATCATTCCATGTTTGCCCGTCTTCATCAACGTCTTAGTGAAACGGGAAGTTTTAAAAAAACGGACTACTGATAGCGGGCCCGCATCTACAGTGAGAACTCCACAAGTTGAAGAAATGGTATTAAATGAAATTGAGGAACATCCTACAACAAGCACCAGAAAAATTGCGTTTGATTTAAACATTAGTCAGGCTACAGTTTGGAGAATATTGAAAGATCAACTGTTGTATCCATATCACATTCAACGGGTGCCGGCTCTATTGCCAGCAGATTTTCCACAAAGATTAGCTTTTTGTCAAGGAAGCAACACGGATTCGTACAAAATCCTAACCATTTGGCTCAAATATTCTTCACCCACGAGGCTACTTTCTCTAGAAACGCGATTATTAATTTTCATAATAATCACATATGGGCCGAAGAAAATCCGCGAGAAATAATGAATGCCCGTCATCAGCATCAATTCTCTGTCAATGTGTGGGCCGGAATTGTTGCAGATCCCTTGTTAGGTCCACATTTTTTACCGATGCGGTTAAATGGCGAGGTATACCGCAATTTTCTTGAAGAGGAGTTACCACTACTGCTGGAAGAAGTTCCGTTGCAGTTAAGATTACAAATGTATTTTATGCATGACGGTGCTCCAGCGCATTTTAGTTTACTTGCTCGCGAGTTTCTGGACAGTACGTATCCAAATCGGTGGATAGGACGGGGAGGTCCACAACCGTGGCCTCCTCGGGCTCCAGACTTAAATTTATTGGACTTTTTTCTCTGGGGCCACCTTAAATCATTAGTTTACACGACTCCCATGGAAAATGTCGATGAACTAAGAAATCGTATTATAGCAGCTTTTGAAACAATTCGAAATACCCCTGGTATTTTCCAACGGACTCGCCAGTCAATACGACGGAGGATAGCAGCTTGTAGTACAGTTGGGGCGGTCAATTTCAACAGTTACTATAAGTTAATTTTGTTTTACTAATTATTTTGTTAATTTATAATAAAACCAACTTTCTATTGAACATTGTATAACTTCTGAACTAAGCGGTTTTTGGACATATTGCCGTGAGCTCGCAAAATTTGTAAAATAAGAATAGTTTTAGAGATTGATTTAAGAATTAGTTTAAGCTTAGAAATAAAAATAAAAATAACAAAAAGTCCTATTTAAATATTATTGAGTAAAACTATGCAACAAGAACTACATGAAGGTATACAAAGTTGCATACTCATAGTCAATTTATTATTATTCCAGTAAATAATGAAAATATGCAAAATAAAGTTTATTAAATAAATATAAAACAAAAGATGTAGAATAAAAATTTATTAAATAAAGAAAAGTATGAAATAAAGACAAAATAAATATAAGTAATATATTTCTTTTGTAAGAGAATACACATGATGTATGGTTTATAAATCATGAAAAGAAATGAAATACGATATGCATAAAGCAGTAAAAATCTTATGAGAGTTTAAGAATTAAATAGTATTAAAGAATAAAATTTACCTTAGCTTACTACTAGACTAAGAAAAAGGATATAAAAATATGTAAAACATAGAAGCAATCAGCAGTGACATATTTTTGTATTTAAAAGCTGACATTATAAATAAATAAAAGGTATCTGTGTTCATGATTTGTTCGTAACACAATGCTTCAGGGACTGGAGGCGGACGTGTTCTACAAGTACAGGCAGTGCGGGAAGAAAAATAATGGTCATCTTCGACATGTTTCCCATTTTGCCAAGGCACAATCCGTCTAAAAGAAAAGTAAAACTAACATTAATAAATGGAAAGAAAAAATATGTATCGAACAATGAACAAGGTAATAGGTTCATTGACGAGTACAAAGAAGGATGGTATTAGTGACAAGAATAAACCTACCGTTGGGAATGATGTGCAAAGCAGAGGGGATCTTTGAATTGGAAGGTTATGTTGACGTTTAAGAAAAATTGTGAACTGTCAGAACAAAATGTGTATGTGTGCGTGTATCAAAGCGGCAACATATGGGCAGCGATTTCACGGGAAAGTGTATTCCAGTACCAACCTAAACATGGACTAGAGGGCGCAATGGTCAACATACTTTATTTTTGCCGCTATAAATACGAAGACAAGATTCGACAGGAGGACTTTTCTGATAACACCTCCGAGAGGTGAACTTCTCAAAACACTTACAAAAGGAAGGTCTCTTAAAGAATAAGATTTTTTTTTTAATTGTTATATTGTAGTTTTTCATTATTTCTTCAACACATATAGTCACAGTAATTTATTTTATTTAATACATTTGAATTCATTTGAAGCGTTCATAATGGACATTCAAAATAGATTTTTTGATAACAAGTAAGTTTTTATTTCTTTTGAAAATGAAGTTATACGAGTTGTTGGACAGACATTGATTTTTACGTGCGAATGATTAATCAATGTATTGTTGGACAAAATAGATAAGTAAATAATTTATCCTGTAAGGTTTATTTTAAATTTATATAGTTGGAATTACAACCAAATAGGATTAATGGTGTTGGTCAGTTGGAGAGATGTTACGTGAAAATGAGCATTTTCTTCATCGTATTGTCTAGATATCATTAATTTCTTTCAAATTAAGCGAATAATTAATTAGAATTTCACAAGGCATAGATTAAGAGCTAGATACAACACGTGCAAATGGTTGTCTAAAGCAATTAATTGAAGCCTATACATAAATATTATAACGTCGATAAGTATATTCATAAACGTACAATAAAAGTTTACATTTGTTTATTTGCAGGATAAATATTTATTTTGTTTGGTAGAATAAATAAATAAACAAAAGATTTACATACATTACAACCGGCATTAGGTATAAATGATATGAGCATTTTTCAATTATGTATCTTGTTTAGAGCATAAAGGTGTGTATATAAAGGAAACTATACTTTTGAATCCATAAATTACAAAATAAAAAATACATGATTATGTTGAATAGACATACAGTTTTTCTTTGAACAAAACTATTACCTTTTCCCTATAATGAACAAGAGAAAAATCATCAGCAAAGAAGAAGGAACCACAAACATTGCCAGGACCCACAATAGTTATAAGGTACATGACCCAACAATATAAGATAAAAATACAAAACCAATTATAAGTTCTTGGTGTGTAAAGAATAATTTAAAGAGTATAATGTGTACAAAAGACTATACCCTACGTGTGGTAATACACACAAAAATATGTTGTCACAGCATATAAATTATATGGCAATATTGTTATTTAAAATAAATATTTATATGCTACAGCAATATGTTCTTATGAACTTTTATGATCAAAATAACCCCAGGAATCAGCTCCTAAAGTTTGTCGCATATATTAAGAATCACCCTGTATATATAGTGACACCCCAGATGAAGAAGATTGGGCACGGTCGTCAGATTAGATAATGTGTGAGTCATTTAATAAGTAATTTACAATTTTATTGCATCTATTTAATGTTTTTACTATATAAATATATATTCATCACACTCTTAGTAGAGTTTATAAATTGTATTTGCTTTTATTTACTCCTCGATATTTCGTTGCAATAAGCTATCTGAAGAATTTAAAATGATCATAACATGGCCTTTAAGACTTAATAAATCAAATAAACCAATAAAATGATTTGGTCCAACTTTTTGGGTCAAATACCCCTATGTTCGACAACTACAATATTTAACAAGATGAAATTGCGCACAATTCAAATTTCAAGTTCTTCCGATGAAAGTTACAGGAGACTATATTCAATTTATTCTATATTTATTGTGTGGTTAGGCTACGTACATAATTTTAAAATCTTTTACAATTATCACAACGTAGTTCGGCTTCAGATAGTGCAAGAAAATATGATGCTAATTCCAAAGAAATCATTTGGAAATAAAGAAAATGACAGAAAACAATATCAAATTTTTCCAATGACGAATTATGATCTATTTTAATAAAATATATTACAAACAACGTATATACGTTTTTAAAGCACTAATGAATAATATAGCACCTTAATGTGTTACATCATATGGGACTTGATAGATATGAGAGAAAATTACATTAAATAAAACACAATTAAGGTGAAAATTACATCTGAATATGAGTCTCGTAAATAGTAGTTTAAGTACTACTCAAAAGAGGTGAAACTAATTTAATTTAATTATTGCGTAATATTGCGTATAAGTTGCATACACATAAATCTCTATACTATAATGACGAAATTAATCTAATCGAAAATTCTAAAAACCACTTATGACAAATAAAGATTAATCTAAGACGTACATAATTAATTGGTGTAAAGTGAATAAATAAAATATATCGCTTTAGTTTCAGTTATTTTCTAAGTAATTTTTCATTCTGAGAAAATATATGTAGGAATTGCATAATAACGCTTTAAAACTTTCGGGAATTGGGTTGTACGAAGAAGCATTTTTAAGTTCGCAGAATGGAGGGGTTGGATGATAGTGGGAG